>JALIRH010000012.1:5000000-6250000 GCA_023055505.1 Callipepla californica brunnescens
CAGGCAAGAGTGGCAGGAGGGTCAAGATAACGGCATTCAGGTTTTGGAGGATGAAGCGTCATCTTTGGAGATACAAGACCAAGATGAGAACATACGATATTGTCAAAGTGAAGGTGGCTACCCGGACTATTACCCAGCAGAGGCAAATGGAAACTCACAGGGGATATCGCCATATCATTCTAGAAAAGAGGATGCAGAGCTAGAAGAGCAGGAAGAGGACATTGACCAGATTGTAGCAGAAATCAAAATGAGTATGAGCATGAGCAGCATAAATAGTACAACAGAGATGAGTCCAGAGCACACTGGGACTGAAAACATGGCACATGACTATAAAGAGACTTGTTCAAAGGGAGAAGCTGTTCACAGTGCTAACAGGCATGAAGGGAGGCCAAAATCACTGAATATTCCATCTGCCTCCAAGCACAGTGGAGACGTGCCTAGGAGCTTTAAAGCAAAGTCAAGAACTCCAGAGGACAGACAGAAGTGGCCACAAGAGCAGGTATGAGGTTCTCTTTGTATCCTGATTGTCAGATGCATTAACACAGCTGTTACATTAATTATTCCAAACAGAACTAAAGAGCAACAGTTTTGTTTTTACTCTATGTTGTATTTAAACTACACTGTTTGTTTAGAAAAATGTGCTTAGTATAGTCAGTTTAGGATAACTGTTTTACATAGATCAGAGAACTAAGCGAAACAAGGTACTCAAGGTGCATGGGACAAAACAGTTTTGCAGTCCTGCCTCCATTAAGGTCTCCTCTTCCACCATCTTTGTATCCAATTACCTTTAATGTTCTTTGCTTTCAGTAGAGCAGAAAGCAACACTACATGCTGCATACGTGAAAACCAGTGGCAAGAAATGCACACTGCTGTGCTTTTGTATTACCTGGCAATACCTTGATCTGGACAAGAAACTTCACTCGTACCAAAAGTGCTATTCATCAGTTTTATCACAATAATGTTGATACTGATTTAAACCACGCACGGTGGTTTTTCTGTTGTTGTTATTTTACAAAAAAGTCCCAGAAAAAAGAATCTGAGAAAGAAGATCAAATTTTAGTTCTGGAGGAGCAGAAGTATGAGGTTTTCTTCAATTTTTTTTAAACTTCGAACTGGCATCAAATTCAGTTTGCTTTACAGTTAGAGAGTTTGAAGCATTGACTGTTCATCTTTCACCATGTGCAAGTAAAATCTAGTTATTCTGAAATCTCATGCAGCTGAGCATTAGTTAATGAACCAATCTGCTTAAAAGAAGTAAAAGTGTACTCAGATGGCAGACCAGGAAAGATAATTGGGTTATTTTGAAGATTAGCTTTTAATTAAAGCACTCTGTTAAGCTTCACAGGTGTAAATTTCCTGTTTTAGTTTTACTGAAACCATTCTATAGAAAAATCATAATACTGTAATGCCCCATGTCTAAAGAAACAATTTATCCTAGGCTATTCCATAAAAGCAGACATCAAAATACATCAATTACTCTTAAAAAAAAAAGAGATCAAATGTCTAAGTATGTGTGAATGAAACAGGCCAGCCTTTGTTATAATGGACAAATATCTACAGCAAGTTTTAAGTATTCACTTCTGTGTTCTATTTTCCAAGTATAATTAGAACACAGGAGTGCATAACTTACTATATTCAGCGGCTTATTGCAAACACCAAAGTGCTAGTCTGTGCAATTAAGAATTGTTGATCTTGCTTTGAACTGCAGCTAGATATTGGCTAGAACTGAGAAGCCCTGCAAAGCTTTTCAGAGTAGCATGTGTCAAAGAGCTGGCTCATCCAGCACACCAGTAGCTGCTAGCAAGAGGGCTGCTGCTTTGTAAGATGAGCTCTGAAACAAGAAAGTTACGCAGTGAATTCTCCTATATGGTTGAATAAGTATTGGTTTTTTAAATCCTGAATGACAGCTAGTCCCAAACATAATTCAAGATAGGCTTTCTTCCAGCATCTTTTTGTACTCTTTCAGTGTTTATTTAACAGAGGTTGAGCTGAGTTGCAGTGTATCATTACTGTTCTTGTCAGACTTTCAACAACCAAGGTTTTATAGCACAAAGATAACTGCCATTGAAGTGAAAATAATCAAAGGGACCCAGACGTCACTGAGCTGCCCAAGAGTTAAGCATTATTTCCAGTCAGACTTGGGCCAGTGCCTTAATCATTAGGAATGGTAGGCAATATCTGGCATACAGCCTTTGAATTTCCATGATCATTCTTCACAGAACTCATACACTATTGTCTTTAATTGTTTTCAGGAATGTGCAGGCATCTGCACTAGACATGCCAGAGAGAAACCTGACAAACCCAGGATACATTTAGGTTGTACTTCAGCTGTAACTTAGTGCTCATACAGCTTCAACTTTTTTACATGCTTTCCACTTTACATTATTTGAGAGGCATTACATACCTTAACTTGAAACCGAACATTTGAGGCATTTTTATGGTAAAATGCAATGTTTTGACAGCGTCCCTAAGCCAAGAGGGCCACATCTGTCCTATTTCCCCCTTCAACATCTCAGTCACCTCAGACTGACTCAGTTTGGTAATACATCTGGCACACAAAGTGTTTTTGGCTTTGTTGCTTTTTCTTCTTATTGCTCTCACTTTATGTTTGCTTCATGCACAGAAGATGAATGTGGTCTGACACCCAGGCATAGATTTATTTTTCTTGAAACAGTGACAGTCTTTATTTCCCATTTGACTAAACTCAGAAATCCGTCACCAATTAGGATCTGAAAGGGGCAGCTCTTGACTACCTACATAGGAGAACCATGGTGGATCAAATTGCTCCTGCTAGTAACAGCATGTTTCAGACAGCACATTAACTGAAGCTGCAGCTCAGTAAGGGTATACTAAGCTATTCCACCACAGATCACCAGCATAACAGTGAAGAATAGTAGCACCATAATAGGCTTATTACTAGGTTACCTCCTCCTGACTCAAAACAATACTTTAATTGCACACTGGTATCTTCCTAAAGGGACAGTAGCATTCCTATACCAGGAGAAAATAACACCTATTGATAAATCATCTTCAGAAACCATCACTGGAGATCACAAAGTTGAAACTAGAATCTGCTGCACCTTTGTTCTAGAGATTAAAAGAAAACATCTAGACAAAAGCATCTAGATCTGCTAGTTTACTCATGCAATAACTTCACAATCTAGTGAGGACTCACTGGAACCTACCACAAAACATTTCAAGACACAAACTAGTCTCCAATACAAGCACCAACTTCTGTAAGCAGGGAGATCTGCTTCACATTACCCAATGCACATTACCCAATGCAGCATTTGAACAGTTACTAGAGACCAGCAGGTGTACCATAAGCCTAATTACTCAAACATTTCAAACACCACAATATAACCTTACCCTGCCTCTGAGCTGCACTCAGTGCTTACTTCTCAACTCTTTACCAACGGGATTATCAGTTACAGAAAAGTCAGCCTTCCATTCCTCTTTCTGACAAACTTCCTCCGAATAAAGAAATAAAATAAGACAAACCTGCTTGTTTCCAGCAGAACAGTCGCCCCAGCAGGAAAGCACGCATTCAGTGCTGAGTACCACAGCAGCACATCCACAAGGAATACCACATAGCTGAAATGAGCTTCTAGCCAAACAGCTTACAGTGGAATAAGCAACCACTGTACTGAACACCAACAGCACTCACTCACGACCAGCTTCAGCAGCAAGCAGGAAACAGAGTGCAGGGAAGGTGCAGGGAAGGTGCAGGGAAGGGTAATTATAAGAGCTGCTGGCCCTGGGGAGAGCAGCCCAGGTGGCCCCAGGCTGGCAATCAAGGTGGGAGGAACTGTGGGTTTGTTTCTGATCACCTGTGCTGCTGCTTCAGTGACCTCAGTTAAGTAAACACAGTCTGGTTTTCACCTCAGCCTTAAGATGGCTTTTCAGCTGCCTTATGTTCTACCAGGTGATGGTGGACACTGCTTTGGTGCTCTCTGAGAGACATAAACGTCAATGATGCTGCACTTCTGATGTTCTGATCGGTGCTGGCTCTCTCCTGTTCAGACTGTGTGTGATGGTTAGTGACATTCAAACAGGAACAACAGTACTTTACAGTTATTTGAAACAGATTTTGCTCAAGGAAAATGTACAGTGCTGTTCCTAAAGCAGAGGTAAATGCGTACTGATCCACAAGCAAAGCAACTCAAACAGAACAAATTCTTTGATTTCCTTTTCTACAAATTACAAATAGGGACGCCTTCCTTATATTTGTAGTGAATGATCTCTCTCTCAAAAAAGCATGTTTTCAAGTTTACATTACATTGTGTTCTTTCTTTGAGTGTGTACATGTGTATGTGTATGAAAAGACAGGGAGCTGCAGGATGTAAAATGATCTATTAATGAAAAGATTTGAAAAAATAACAGCAGAATAGTTAAATTACGTACAGATCTACAAAGTCAAGGTAGTAAGCACTTACAATACCTTGCAAGTGTTTAGCTCAGATGTGCTTGAAAGTGACTGAAGAATGAAATGTCATTCATGTATTTGGTGATATTTTACATTCAGGCTACAGGGAACCTTATTTGGAGTTACTATCAAGGAGCATAATTGGAATTCTGATCCCAAGGGCTGACTGAGTCCATCTCCATTTAAGATTTGTGACAGACGTATTTCAGTAATGTTTTCAGCATCCACTGTATGCTTAATAAAGCAGCCAACCAATTCTTTCTTGGTATGCAGGTGCACTTTCAGTTTATTCAGCTGTGTGGTAATCAGAACCAGCAGAGATTTAAAAGTATTAAAATTCTGTTGTACGTACTGGATTTAATTTATTTCCTGTCACTCTTTTTACAGGTTAATGTATCTTCGTTATGGCCATGCCATATTTCCTCTTAAAGCATATTTGGTCTCATCCTACTATTTTGGGGAATAATGTATGATTATTATACTGTTATTATTAAAGCCCTTTGGGTATTTCTTTACCCACAGTAATGTATTTCACTGCACATCAACGCACATTGCTCCATATCAGTTCAGCCATGCAGTATGATTAGATCTGCCTTCTCTCAAACAGAGTAGCATTACTGAGCACGCAAGGACGTAGCAAGCTTCTTAGCTATTGATGCCATCTAGGCAGGGCACTTGTCTGCTTCCCCATGCTGTGCTGCTCTGTGCATCAGTCTGTCTCAGGTATTCTATGTTGCAAGAACTGTGCTTACTACTTCAGTGGATTTTTTCCTTGGGTATGCTGTCTTACTTGAACATTATTGCTATTGTACTAGCAGCACCAATATACCTGCTTCAGTTGCACATTTTATTTCGCTGACAAAACATTACTCATAGGGATAATTTGTCTAGAGACAAACATGGAGACGTTCTTTGATCTACAGCTACAAATTGCATTTGAAAGTCAGAAGACAAGGAGTTATGTTTACAGGCAACTTTCATGCCAACCCTTTGAAATAATACTGGCTCAGCATTTTCCATTAGCACAGCTGTTGATACAGAATTTTACTTTTCCAGCCTTACAGTAATGGTGGCATTTAGGCACTCTTGGCCCATAAAGAGGGAGATGCCATAAGGAATATCCCATGAACAGAGAATGCTAGAGTCAGTGCTAGGATACTGCTTCCCAGTCAGGTGCCATTGGGACTGTTGTGCTTTTGGCTGTACTGAGCATAAACACATTTTAAAATTTTCACTTTGGTTTGTGAACTATTTCAGCATTTTAGCATTCAGTTTCATTTTGCATGAAATATTTGCATTGAAATAAAGTCATTATGTTAATTCACATCAGTAGTGTTACTGCTGTTTAGTGATAATCGAAATGCCTTATTTATGTCCAAATAGATATTTTAGTACAATTAAACACCTCAATGTTTTGATATTAATCTCATATTTATTAAATTTAAATTGGAAATTTTAACTACTCTATCATATTATACTTCAGCATTAATAATTAATATTGACTGCATATAAATAACACCACAGAACAGCTTCATGACAATTGTCTACTTGTCTCAAAATAACAGAAAGTGCTCCATACAGTTTCATATTTTCAACTTTTATGCATTTTTATAAAGATTTTCTGAATGTAGTTTATTCTTGCCCCATATAACTTTTGGTTGAAAACTTAAATAATTCTTTTCAGCTGAAATAACAATTTCTGATGAAAATGTTCTGACCATCCTTGCAGCACTGACTTCACATCTTCTTTGTTTTTAAGCTTTTCAGAAGACAAAAGGATTTTAAATCCTTTCTCTCTTTTCTTACAGATGTGCAATGGTTTAGAACAGCCAAGGAAGCAACAACGTTCTGACCTCAATGGCCCAGTTGATAATAATAACACACCTGAGGTAGGTGCCTTAGGCCATGCTGCTGGTTGAACTTCCATGAGGGAAAGCAGTTGCCAAATTGTCAGCTTTCTCCCTCTCACAAACACATTACATAAACTCTTTATTTTCCTGAACTGATGATAAATTCAGTGACTGCATATTTGGATCTTTAAAGCAAACCCATGAATCACTTGCTACCACATTCATTTTATTTAACCGTCCTTAGTATGTACTCAAGCATAGAATTTTCTGATGAGATGAAGAAGAGAGAGAAAACTTCAGAAATTCTTTTGGTATTACTGAAGAGGAAAAGCAAGATCAAAAAGAAATGGGGTTATTCTTGTTTTCTTTCCCTCTAAAATGCCAGACTTTGAAAACAAAGTTAATTCTCGCAGTTCTTTAAGTAATCCCTAATATGAAGTACCTCCTTCAGTTCTGAGGCCTCAAATGATTCAGTTTTTTGAGTGGTCTATGGGGTGAACGTGTTCCTGCTCGGCCAGCTGTGTAAAAGACACAGTGATAAGCAGACCTGTGCTCTTATCACTGAAGAGTGGAGCACACAAGGCATCTAAGAATGCAGAATGATGTTATGCTTGAGGAACAACACAATCAAGTAAAATTCAAGCGTAAAAGCAGAAATGTGTTTTCTCACAAACACACAACCATATTTAGTGTGTTATGTTAATGAGGAGGCAGATTTCTGAAGCCCTTTCTCACAATCAGAAATCAGCCCCTTTCCTGGAAACAGCACTGCCTGAGGAGGCCAGCGTAAGACAAGCAACTGGCAGGACCTGATCTGTTTCTTTAGGGCGCAGACAGTAGTAGTAGTCTTACGTAGTGTGCAATCAGGGATAGTTCTTTTCATTCATTGACTAAGAATCTTGTTTTGTGAAATACTGTCAAATGTTCTTAACTGTAAATTTGGGATATTATGCAGTATGATCTGGTGGATGAATTACTGGACTTGGACTGGACGCTGTGATTTGTATTGCTCACTTGGCAGCTGACTTCATTTTTTTCCTCACACCTCTTTGCTTTTTGTATGATAAGACCTGCTTAAAATGCTTTGAGTTTCCAGGTGAACAGAACTAGGTAGCAGTTAAGTTGGGTTAACTGCTATGATGCAGTGTGTTTCACTGTTACAAATAACGTCTATGCAGAAGTTTATAATATGAATTTACTTCAGTTTGCGAAAAATATTTCGTTACATTTATACCATGTATTATTTTTATTTTTCAACAGTCAAAGAAAGTGTCTTCATTTCCAAGTTTTGTTGATGGTAAGTTTTGCATCATTCATTGTTAAAGTATAAAAAAGGAAAAAATGTATTTTAAAGATCAGAATTCTAAAAAAAAAAAAGTCAAACCCGAGAGAAGCAGCTCCAAAGTTTAAAGAATAAGCAGCTAAAACCTATTTCTATTCAGAATACACTATGTGTGGAAATATTCATATTCTTTTACATACCTATGACAGGGAGAGCCTGATGATGGTAAGAGGGGCAAATGGAGCACTGGGCAAGATTAAAGTCAAGATGGAGAATAGCTACAAACATGGATGGAGATAAATAAAGCTGAAAACAGTGGGTCCTACCAGGGTGGAGATTTAGGGAGGTATAAGAGCACCCTGTTCTTTGTTGCTTTGCACAGAGGAAGAAGTCATGCAACTGAACTGTTCAGAGCAGCCCCTGTGTCATTGTGAAGTGACACCTGTGTTGCACTTTGGGAATCTCAGTTGTAGGCACAAATGGGAGAGGGTTTCCCAATCTGAGAAAAAATCAAGAGTACAAAACAGAGAAAAGGAGAACCATGCTCACCTCTTTTTAGAAGAACTGTACTCTCATGTGTTTCTTCAATTGTCTGTCAGTCAGAGTGATAATGATATTCAGAACAATCCCATCTTATCTCTGTCCACCTTCTTGTTTTAATAAATTAACATTTTCTAAAAGGAAAATAAGTATTAGTAGTGCAGGAGAATTGAAGAGATTTGTAAAATATACACAGCCCTTTGTGCAGAGCAAGTGTCTGTATCACAAAGCGAGCAGAGACAGTAGGAGATTTCTAAGGATTTCACTCCTCAGATCTGCTCTGGCACATGTTTCCCCACAATGTGAACCATAAATGAAGGTTAAAAACTTTACTTCTGATACCATTCCCAACTCAGGGAAAAGTTACTGTGTCTTAGAATAACATTAGAATGTTCAATGCATCTTTCACCTATTCCCTGATCCTGTCAGCTTGACAAGCATTGTCTGTTTTTAATAATTTCCTTGAAGAGCTAGAGCAAATGGAAAGTTCAGAGACAGTCCCATTTACAGAACTGACATCTGACAGAAACTACACATCACACCTGGCATATACTGGCTAACAGGCCTTAAATAGAAGTACAGTAAATGCATTTCCCAAAGGCAGGAGAGACAAGAAAGCAAGCTGATCCTTGGTAATAAGCATCTACTGAGCGTATAGTGATCAACTATAAAGGGAGGGCAGCACAAGTAATGCTTTAAAAAGTGAAAAAATATCTATGTAATAAAAAGTGCAGTGGTTTCTGCTAGTGCTGTTAGGGATATTTTTTTCACTTTTTAAAGCTTTACTTGTGCTGCCCTCCCTTTATAGTGTTACATTTTTTTCTTTTTATACCAGTCAGCTCACCAGTTCTCTATTGGAAAGGGGTCAGTATGCTCTTTTAGATAACAGAGGGGTCTTTTTTAGTTCTGTCTTTCTGCTAATTTTTTTTCTCAAGTAGCACAGAGTGAGAGCATAAGCTATCCATCAGGCTTTTCCTACTGCAGGTATTACATAGCATTGTCTAATAAAAATAAATGTGTAGCTCACTGGGAGCTCGTGAGCACGGGGTTTGGACTTAGTGATCTCCAGAGGTCTCTTCCAACCCCTACAATTCTGTAATAGCTAATCTCTGCTTTCTGAACCCCCAAACCACTCACAGTTCTCATAATTAATTTGTATATTGTGTCCCCAAAAGAATAGGACCCCACTGCACACAAAAAGGAATCTGCCAGCTAATATCCTTGTTCTTGACGGGAGCATCATATCCATGTGACGACCAGAACAGTCACCATTCAGCTGTTAACATTCAGCATGACTCCTTAGCTACAATAGCTGTATCTGTATATCTGTACATTCATAACAGTTTTACATATGAAGTATGGACATAAAAACAAACCAGATAGCTAATGCAAAAAAAAAAAAAAAAAAAGGAAATGTGTGTATTTGCTATTGTAGTTTTTCAGTAGTTGTACCAGTACATGCTTGTAGTGGTAATTTGTGCAGTGTTCAGGAGCTTTGCTTTTTTTCCACTCTGTATTTATCCTGTCACCTTAAATCTCATTTCCCTTGCAGTGCCTCAACCACGATGAAATAGTGAAATGAGCCAAAATATGGCACTTGTAGGTAGGCGTTCTGCAAGGAGCCATGCACTCTGTGGCCATTTATTCCTTACTGAAAGTCTTTCTGCTGCACTGCCATGCACTTTAGGTCTCAGCAGTTTCATGGAGCACAGTGGTTCTCAGCAGGCAGCTGAAGGTGCTTCAGTGCTTTGAGTGCAATCCTTAAATATTCTCTGAATCTTTGGTTTACACATGATATTAGAGAAATATACTTAGTATGATCTGAAGGCATTATGAAATTCAGTTATGTTGCATTATTGAATATTTTGTTCTTAAAATAGTAAGTTAATTTGAACAGTTTTAGAGTCTACTGTTTGGGTTTAGAAATATTTAATATACTCATTGCATTAGTAGTTCAGCAGAAAATCAGGCAATTTCTATTGCCTTCATAAGGTACAGAAATTTAAATTTTTCAGAAAAAATTCTCTTTTAAATATCAACAGCCAACATAAAATGCCAGACTTCAACATCCAGATCTCTTTCTTTCTCCTTCCCTTTCCTTATCAGTAAGCCTTACACATACTTAGAGCCAAGGGCGTGCTTAAGTGCTCTGATGAGCTGGGATCTCAGCCAAGTCTGTATTTTTATATTCTTTAAGCATCACAGATAAGGAAAGAAAACACTCAGGTAATCCAGTTTGACCCTGGCAATTTTCAATACCATTCCTTACATCTTTCCAACAGATGTCTTAACCTACCTGACAGTAGCTTCCATTTCCCTCATGGTGGGAAGCGTACGTTGGAAATGTTTTCTGCCCAGCATGCTTGTGGTTTTGGTGGTTTTTACTGCTGCTTTTTTCTACTACCTATTGTTGTAAGCATTCTGTACGTGCTGTTATTTTATACATGATGTAGCAGAATTTGTTACTAGGATAATATTTCTGCAAAAAACACTATCTAATTTTAATTCTATGAGGAGATGATGAGACTATAACCAACCAAGAAGAAAAGTCTTTGAAGAATCAAACTAAATAAAATTAGTATAATAAGTCTGCTTAAAACCCCAGGGTTTTTACATTTTCAAGAATTTCTCAGACAGACTTGTTAGAAATACTGTTGCTGTCTCCAAAATGGCAAAATATGAAAATAATTTGTTGTTTCCTTTGTAATGCTCATTAATTTCACAGCCCCATAAGGTACAGTGACTTATTACTGTTTTGTGCTCTGAGATGCCAATAGCATATACATACAAACTGGTCTCTACATTTGTCTTTGAAAGACTGTTGACACAACCAGCAGTCACCTGGAAATCAAGACAAAAATGTCACGCTCAAAGATCTAAATGGGACAAATTCAATATCAACAAAAAAAGAGCAATTCCGCATTCTTGAAAACAATTAGAAGAGAACACAGGCTTTCCCAAACTCAGCCAGAGCTTTTGGGATGGGAAGGAAGTAATTTAGGGACTGAGATGTTTCAAGTAACCACTATCTTGTTTTTGTTGACAAGTTCTGCAAGGAGGTAGAATTTTGGTCCTTCCTTGATGTGGTACTATCTATATTCAAATTTGTACCAAGCATTCCAGTTTTATTTGTCTTCATGCATACAAAATATTTCAATAAAATGAGTCTAAATTAACTGCCAGCAGAGGTTAGTTAAACTGATTTAAACATTATGTGGGTAAGTGTGTTTCAGAGTTAAAGCAACCCTGATTTAATTTAGCCTGATTTACTTAGCCTGAAGTGAATGAAGGTAAACCAAATTAAAGCCACTGTAATTTTGAATGATAGTATTGATGCAGGTATCTAATGAAATTTTGCTAACCAACATTAAAATCACATTTTAATTATTTGCTTCAGTTTGCTATGTATGAAACAAGATATCAGTGTGATACAGTATGAATGTTTTTTGCTTGCTGAAAAAGGTACAGATTTATAAAACCGAGTTTTAGGCCTGAAAAGATGTATGTATGACATCATAAGAAGAGCTGCCATGTAAAATGCATCACTTATCTGCTGAAAAATTTAACGATGCACAATTGTAAACAAATGGGATCAGAGATGCAGTAAAAGGAGGATTTTTTGAGTTCTCTTTTTTATTATTATTTAATTGGATGAATTATCACTACAGGAAAAAGGATCATTTTTTGAGGTATTGAAAGATTTGATCTCAATGAGAAGCTTACGTGACATTTTAAATTACTAGATTCAGAACGATTTTGTTGAGGTTTTACATATTTTTAGTGGAAATTATCTGATTTTAATGAAGAACCAAACCATTACTGGATTTATATGGATGTGACCTAATGCAGAACGTGTCTAATTGTGGTATATACTGATACTTTTGAAGCTCGAAACTGAACTGTTTCCTAGGAAAACAAATAGCTCCATTTTAAGTGAGTGGTTATATATATCAGGCTTTTAAAAAGGATTTTATTTATATATATTGTATATACATTTTTAATACTGAATTACGAGGAATGGTCTGTTTTGTAATGGTTGATATTGCCAGCAATGGAATGAGTCTTGCCTGGAAGCATAGAAGGCTGCAACGCTGGCTGAGGAAGGAAGGAAGAGACTTCTTTCAATTCAGATTATTTACAATTGAAACACTTTTTCTAAATTACAACAAGAAAATGAGGGGTAGGAGTACTCACCAGAGGGTATATCTGCAAACAACTGTTCAGCAGCATAACATGCCATCTGATTTTCCTGCTCAATATATTAATTTTCCACAATCATTTCCTTATAAAGGAATCCCAATTCCACAGTACAGGAATTTTTCTTTTTTAATTGCCATTTCCATTCAGTGTTGCTTTTTCCTCACACATGAGATTGATGTACATCAAGAAAATAAGGTAGCAGCTTGACAAGTTGATAGAGCTGAAAGAAAATTTATTGGAAAATAAACCTCTTGGGCAACACAAAATATCTGCAGTCTAGGGATTTCAGACAGATACTGGAATGGCTGTTCTTATGTGTTGGTCTGATAGAGCTAGATGTAAAGGTTAACAGCTTAGTGACGAGGGTGATGAGTAAAGTCCCAGTAAGAAGTAAATGCTGTCCTTCATTCTTGTCCCTGTCCCCTCTTCATCTTTGGAAAGAAACAGCTTGTGAAATACGAGTAAATCTTAAAGTCTTACACAAGTCACTCCATAATTAAGTGTATGCAAAGGCATTTTTTGCTGAATGAGGTTTAATGTTTTAGGAATATTAAGTTCCACTATTTCCTCCTCTTTTTAACATTACTTTTTCCTAATCTTTCTGCATGTTCCATTTCTGTGCCTTCTGTGACTTCCCTGCTTTCAGAGGAAATGCTGTATGACCTGTTGTGCAGATGCTGTTGCTTAGAGCATGAGGCTTTCATTCTGTTTTCCTCTGAAGTGTGTTTCTCCAGCTCTCTATTTATATAATTGATACCAGACTAATAACCGTATTTTTTTATCAGTCCATCAGTTTAGGTCTTACACATCACTATACAGCATCAAGATGCTTACTTACTGTTGTTGTTTCCCTACATTTTAACAGTTCGGTTTCATGCTGAAGCAGAGCAGACCTTTCTTTCGAACCCTGATAGCTTTAATTCAGTTTCTCATCTCTCTATCCTCTGTTGAGACACAGTAACTGTAAAATTGCCATGTCAGTTCCAGGACCTTGCGAACCTGAAGACCTCATTGATGGAATCATCTTTGCAGCCAATTACCTGGGCTCTACACAGCTGCTCTCTGAGCGCAACCCTTCCAAAAACATAAGAATGATGCAGGCTCAAGAGGCAGTGAGCCGTGTTAAGGTAGGGGATTTTTATGTTTGCAGAATACCCTTTGATACTTTGACAGCTGATCTCCAAACACGACAAGATCTGCAGCCTCAAACCTATTCTGAAGTGCATTTATGTGAGTACAGACCTAGTACAATACATACCATAATTTTCCAGTGCTTGTTATGAAGAAACATACAGCCTCTCCTAGGAACAAAATATAAATTACTCCATAGTCTATCCAAAATCGTTTGAAAGCTGTGTGAACAATTTATGTTCTTAAAGACAAATTGCACGTTATAATTAGGAACTATTCCAATGACAAATGGATATTTTTTGACTGTGTATCCCATTGTGTCATTAATTCCTTAATTAAAGATAGTGAAAACGACTCTCAATATATTGAATTATTTTGCATTTCCAAACCTTTGAATTTCTATTTAGACTTTTTCAATTATAATTCAATTATTCAAGCAATAACAACCCTAATCTGCCAGGTACACTGGACTACTTTGGAGAGTCACTGAAGCGAGCTTAAGTTACGTTTTGTATGACAATAACATGTTGGACATATGACTAATATTGCTAGAATCTTAACAGAAAATACTGAGTTTAAAATAGTGCATGTACTGTCATTTTAGACTGCTGTATATTTAGCAGGATAAATGTTAAGAGCAGCTGTTAACAGACAACACTCTGTGGTATTTTTTTTTTTGGTAATCAATCAACAACATGCGTAACACCATTAAACCCAGTTATGCTCCAGAACAGCATAAGATATAGACAGATCTTTCTCTCTCGCACATCCTTCTCCCACTGACCCCAGATCTTTAATTTTGAACAGTCTGGATTCATAGTCAAAAGGTTTCCCTGACTTCACACACTGTCTTTTCTCTTTTTTTGTGTGTACATCTGTCTGCATTCTTTTTTTATGCTACTCTTCAGAGGATGCAAAAGGCGGCTAAAATCAAGAAAAAAGCGGTGTGTAAACTGTTTTTCTTGAATTCTAATGTTTACTTACATTTTTGTTGTATCTGTTCCTCACAGAGCATTGTGTCTTTCATTATGGGTCCTCATAAAGTTGTCACTTTGATTTATTCTTTGTTAAGTAATAGAATACTGGATGGAATAAAATTAACTCATTTTCTTCATTGTTCATTGTTGCTAGAGTGCCTGTCTGCTGCTGCTCTTCTTCTGTTTAATGCTTCTGATTTGGTTAGTCCAGATGTACAGCCAATGTTCTCCAGGAAACTTTTTAAATGTAATCCTTTTTTGTATTTTGCCAACCAAAGCAATTAGATCTGTTTTCTATGCCTGTGACTTAAGTATATTTATTAAAGTACTGTAGGTATTGAAAAAACAAGTACATTAACCAAGTAGCAGCTGCAGCAATTCAAGAGACATGTCACCTAATCAAAAATAAGCATTAGTTAACTAACTATATTTATCAAAAATATCACTGAAATTAATCTTTCTCTTGGTAATAATCATGGATAAAAAGCACCTACTGCCAAAGTAGATTTGTGCTGCTTTGTATTTTCCCAGAGTTAATTTAATTTGACATAATATGAATGAATTATAGGCACAGCTAAGCCTTTTTAACTGTAGAAAAGGATAGCAAATACGTAACTCTTCCTTGCACCATCTCATCAAAGAACCACAGTTGTAACCTGGAGACTGATGCCTGCATTTAGCAAAAGGTAATAAAAGTCTGTGGCCTTTTTATTCTGAGGTGCTAAGATGGGTGCTGGTAAATGTTGATTGCAAGGGTGCAGTGTGGATAAACAGCTTGGAGGAATAAATAGGTTAGTGCTGGGACTCAGAGAGTTAGCTGAGCTCTTGCATGATGCTGCTCTGAGAGGTAGAAGCTCCTTTGCCACTTTCTTTCCTATTGTGTCCCCTGTGTGGAGCCAGGCCTCACACTTAAGAAAAAACACACGGCATTATACTGCATCCCCTCTTGCTCTGTAACCTTGTTTTCTTGTGGTATATCATTTCCCTAAAAAGCAGTGCTTAAAATTTGAGGTCCTCAGTGCACCTACCTAAAAGCTTTCTGTGCAGTAGAGATGTTAGTTCAGCTCTCAGTTCTGTATTTTCTAGGGAAAAAAAAATGACAACCAAAAAATCTAAAGAAAGTACAAACCTCAGTATTGAGCACCATCTTGAACTTTTGTTTGTGAGCTCACTGAAGATGGCAAAGGCTAAGCAGCTGATGGAAGTCACTTTCTCAGTTCTCCTGCTTTCTCGGTTCCAGTGCCTCAAGAACTGACATACCTCAGCAAGACAGTGGGGAAGGATCAGCCACATTGATTCTCCTGTTCTGGCTATAAATAGAGAATTATAGTACACGAGCAGTCAATCCCAGGGACTCTGAAAATTCAATCTTAACCACAAGAGTATGCTTCCCTCTCTGTGCAGTCAGTGCGTCCTTTGCATGTACGTAGAAACACCTCTGAATAGCTGTTTTGGTAGTGGTTTAACAGTGTGACTGGCTCACATCACATTACGCCCGAAGCGATCAGTGAATTTGTCATTCTGAAGAGGAAATTAAGATTCCCATTGTAACAAAGCATCTGTCTTTTAGACCTCAGAAGGAGATTCCCAGGCCTTGACTGAGGTGGACCTGTTCATCTCCACACAGAGAATCAAAGTTTTAAATGCAGACACACAGGTAAGTTGTGATTAAACATCTCCATGAATAGTGTTGATTGTTTCAGAGCCATCTTTCGTTAGTCTGCACTCCTAATTATTATTACTAATGGGAAACTACAAAGAATGGATAAATCTGCTGTTGTGAGAAAGAGCATTGCTGAATCTTAGAAATTCTGTTGTAACACTTGGCAATGACTGACTTTGTTTATTTGATGTGTGAGAAAATCAGTTTGAGATCTGTAATTCAATTTGGAAAAGATTTAGAATTCATTCAGAATGCGTGTACCCTGTGCCTCTGAAAGTTCCAGTACCTGCACTTAGGACTAACAAGAAAGTCGTTCGCTGCTCTGACTAGGACATTCATATCTTGCCATTTCTAACATTTAGCCTACAACTCTTTGATAAATCACAGCTGTGCTACCATCCTCTTTGACTATGGTAGGCTACTGATTATTCATTATTCATATTAAATCAACATCCAAAGGCTGCAGCAATGATCAGCCTCATCTTTTAGCAATTATAAATGTATTCAACAAGAGGCAATCTTTGTGAGGATACTCTTCTTAAGGAATTGACAGTTATTAATATATACCTTATATGTGTTCCAATATTAAGTATAATCATCTCACAAGATCTCTTAGACTATAACAGTGCTTACAGAAATATATTTAAATTTTCATTCTTATGAGAAGCTCAGAGAAGGAAAATTTTGCTAATCTTTTTGCTCCGGTTTTTATTAAAAGTCTCCACTGTACACAGCTAATAACAGGTGAAAATGATAAGACCTCCAGTTACAATAAAGAAAATCATTGGGACAATTTTATGACATCATTTCAATTATATTTTTCCAGAACTTATAGAAAAGTTGAAGTGTCAGAAAGATGTCAAAACAAATCACCCATTAGGAGAAAAGCAAGAGTCAGCACAGATCTGTCATAAATAAATCATGTCACATCAATATGGTTATTGAAATTCTAGTTCAGTGTATAAGATCAGAGTTCAGAAATACCATGAATAAGGAAAAGATCTTCAGTAAAGAGAAATGTTGCATTCTACACATGGGATTTTGTGTTGTTTTTGATTACTGTATTATTTGTTTTACTAGCGAGACAAACACCTACTTCTTCCTAAAATTTAAGATAGAGTTAGCATCTGTTAATATCTCCAGTAGATTCTTCCTTTTTTCTTTCATTATAAGCAGATGTCCTTAACGTGCCATTAGAATGCCCAAGGCATGGCACCAGATGCAGAATACAATAACATATCTAACTCAGCACAAGAATTTACAGTCTGCCACCCATAATCAGTCCCAGGACTGCACTTCATCTATAATGACCAGTTCAACTATTCGTTACGTCAGCGTTTCTTTGAACTCATGCATTATCCAGGAGTATATTGCCAAACTGACTACTTTTTGCATTTGTGTAAAATAAAATGCAAGTGTAAAGATGACTAAACGCAATTATTGATATATTTTCAGCTACGTTTTGTTAGTGGGTAAAAGAGGTGAATTTTCTCTCTTAAGCAGATGCTAGTCTTAATGTAATTCACCCTATCCCTTCCATCTTCAGATAGTTCACCCTGAAGTATTTAAATCTGTTCAACTGGAAGAAAAAAAACAATAGTGGGGATTATTGTAAATACAAACTGTCCAGATTTGGTTGAGGGTTTTTTTCTTTTCTTCTTATACAATGAATCTTTCAGGATGCTGTAAGGAACTTTTTAATTCTGCTGTTGGCATGCTTTGCTTCCTTGGCCTGGTAATATTTATCAGAGCTCATGAAGTTTCTTGACTAGTGTAATTATCATAGATCTACTTCAGCTGGTGTGGCAGCTGGCAGAGGCAGCCTGTTATTTCATGGCTTTATCAATTATATAAAACCTGTATCTGCAGCATGCCATCCATGTTTTAATCCATCTGTAGCCTTGCACAGCTCACATGAGGTAGCAGCCAATTAAAAATGCAACGTTCTCAGTTAAATAATGTGCAGTAGGGCTGAATATGATGACTAACACCAGTAAGGTTGTACTGACCTGTCAAAATAAGACCGGCCCTGATGGCACTAAAATGGTCCCTCTGCCACGTTTTAGTTCCCTGTGCATTCAGTTACTGAATATATTCAGCCCAAGGAGACCACCACCTGCTTAGACAAGGCAGAAGCATTCCTAGGTTTGGCCACATACCTGCTTTGTAAAAGAGCAGCTCTTTCCTGACTGCCATGGCTTTACGTGCACAAAAGCAGCAGAAATAGCATAGCAGCCATCCCCCTCTGCTTTCTTGTCGGTTGAAAGAAGCTGGGAGTGAAGCAACTGGGAAGGCTAGAAGAGAAAATGACACACAGGTGACAACTGTGTACACACAGAGTCCCTGCTAGACAAGTGGTTATATAAAATCTTCTGACTTCACAGACTGATTCACAATTCTCAATGTTCTGAGTTTCAAGGTCAGCAAGAGGGGATTCTAGGAGAGTTCCATGGAAAGAAAGGGAGATTCTGACAAAAGGAAAGGTGGACAGGAGAAGACAGAAGGGAGTCTTGAAAAAGACAAAAGACAAAATTTTCAAGGACAAATAGAAAAGATAATAAGAATTGAATGGATGGTACTAAAGAAAGCAGATGGGCAGGGCAGAGATGGAGGGATTGTGGGAAAGTTTAAAAATGAAAAAGTAAAAATGAGAGAAAGGTAATGGAAAATAGATTGGGATGGAATATGGAACAAAAGCAAGTAAAGACTGATACACATGT
The DNA here is from genome assembly GCA_023055505.1 of Callipepla californica brunnescens. Lineage (NCBI taxonomy): Eukaryota > Metazoa > Chordata > Aves > Galliformes > Odontophoridae > Callipepla > Callipepla californica. Next base: position 5,018,790 of record JALIRH010000012.1, read on the forward strand.
TTACAGTCATTATATTATATTTACCTTATTCTGAAATATAATTGCATCAGATAACAAAAAGATGGGTGGGAATGGGAGAATTACTGCTTTCAGTCCTGCAAAGGGAAAGTAAAAACAAAACCTCTGAGTAACTTCTGCGTGATGATAAAGACAAAGACTTTCTTGGCTGGTGAGATAAATGCATTCATTTTCCAAGGTCCATTCACTCTTGTGAATATTGCACGTATGATTACACCCTTACAGAATCCTTATTGCAGACTGCTGAACAGCAATTATCTCTGCAGAGCTCCCAACATCCTGCTGAGAGATGTCCATTATAAAACATTTTTCCATACTGACAGAAGTGTTATAAATCGTAATGAGCCCCTGCAAACCTTAGAGAGAACCCCCATCCATCCCTTAACCATCACCTCTTTTCATACTGGAGATACAAGCACAGAACGTTTTCTTTCAAGACTGAGAAGAATCATTAAAATCACTTTATGGGTAATGATTCTCTTAAATAAGGTAGGTGGTTCGAAGAAACAACCAGCATCTTTCTCTGTCAAGATAAATCACACCGAAATTCTTAATTACTTGTCAACTTGACACTCTTCTTCTGTTAGGCCTTAGAGATTGGTTCTCCTAGTGGTAAGGTAAAACCTAGCTATTTATATAAACGATGCTGCTGCTTACATAAAACTGTGAAATTTGTGTGTTGTCTCATATCTCAATAAGGTGGGTTTTTTTTTAAGGAAGATCAGATATTAAGGAAGAGATACCCTGCTACTGCTGACACACCAAGGAGGGAACCTCAGTCATCTAATATGACTGAACTACATAAAAACTGATCTCATGCTGCACAGTGGGAAATGTGGATATACACTGAGAGTCGCTAGCAATAAAATAAAATACAGTAAATAAAATTAAAAATAAAATTTCCTTGCAAACAGGGAAGTAGCCTGCACACAATGAGAATGCACAACAGAGGAATTATTTAAAAAAGAAGAAAACAACACAACAGAAACACACAAACAACTACCACCCCAAAACATACAATACCCATGAGAAAACTCATGAACCTGTGGTTTTTTTAGTCCTTTTTCTTCAAATTAGAAACATCTGTACAGATATACCCAAGCAGCTGCCAATAGCAGGAGAGACAAACTCAGTCTCAGCCAAGAACCAAAGATACTTTGGACAACAACAACAGAAAGACAACAAATAAATATGACATAAAACTAATAGAAATCATAAAGTAAAGCAAAACAAAATGATCCCACATTAAGTGCTGCACTCCAATTCAGGTAAAATTTGATGCATGATTTTACTTGTGCACTGAGGGACAAACAACCTTGGCTGGTTTGACCAATACAGCTATTGTTTTCATGTGTTTCCAGTTTGAGCAATAAACAGGAAGGTTACTCTAAAAGTAATGCCTCCTCTTTGTTTCTCTGGAAACCACAACAGACACAAAGAACACAACACTATTTGCTAGAACAAAATCTCAGCTTCCAAACACTCTTTTTTAACAGAACCACCACCATTACCATTGCACTTTTGGCAATTTTGGAATATTATTTCGGAATAGTATTTATAAAGAAAGAAAGTGTACTTTTGCTGTATAAGAAAACATTATCTTATGTATTACTGTTGTTGTGGGACATAATATAAACAAAATCATAATTAAAATAATATTTTATACATTATTGCTACTAAAAATATAAAAAAAAATGCATCAGGTAATGATGACATTTCCTCACATGGATATGACTGCTGAAACTAGTTCTGTCACTGTGAAATGCATTTGCTTCATTTAGCAGTACGAACACAAGTGAAATGTCATTTTCCAACAGCGTGAAATTGTTTAGAAAACATTAGTATAGATCTCTGTGACTGCTTTACCATGCTGCATCTGCTCAGGCAACGCTTTCACCAAAGCGCATTTCCTGAACCATGAACATGTCTTCAGAATTCATGCCCGTGAACTGCACAGGTATTGCCAGGCTGCCCACAGTAACCACGGCTGCAGTTCTTGTTATTCTCAGGCAGCAGGTCATCCAAGAGAGAAGATACAGCACTTGCAGAGTAACACCAGGCATGAAAAATGTTTCTGTCTTTGCTTTGTGTAGGAAACAATGATGGATCACGCGCTACGCACCATCTCATATATTGCTGACATTGGTAACATTGTGGTTTTAATGGCACGCCGCCGCATGCCAAGATCAGCTTCACAAGACTGTATTGAAACAACACCTGGTGCCCAGGAAGGAAAGAAGCAGTATAAAATGATATGCCATGTCTTTGAGTCGGAGGATGTAAGTAAACTGAATTAAACTCTATTCAAAAAAACGTGTGTCACTAGGAGAATGAAATTACATCTAATTTTTTTGAATGAATTTTTGTTGTCAGGTTTTTTTTTTTTTCTGATTGAAGCTATAGCTGATCTGGGGAAAAACTGTCCATATTCTTATGTTTTCTGTCTCTACAGAGTTATCTCAGTCCAAAAATATCTACTTTGTCTTATCAAATGGTAATCAACCGATCTCTTCAGTAATAATTATCACGTTGCACAGTTTGCGAGCTAAGCAATCACTTTATTTAAAGCAATTAAGCCTGTGAAGGAGAAATGGTGCTGCCAGGAGGTTAGAGCTCTAGGCTGAGACTGTTCTCAGTCTTACACCTGAGCTCTGGAACTGCTCTGCTGCAGTCATCTGTTCATGCTGCTGAACTACACTATCTCTAAGCTGCACACAGGACTGAAGGCTTTCAAAAAATATTCATAAAAATTTGCAAATACAGATGAAATATTTCAGTTTCATTCAGATATCACAGTCAGAACTGTCTGCTACTAGCAATAACAGAATATGACATCCAGGCATTGTGGTTTTGAGAACGTGAAGAGAAGAGTAATAGGTAGGAAAATAAAGCAATTGCACTGGAGTTAGTAAGTCGATAAGCACTGGTGATAAACTAATAATGGAATGAGACAGAAACATTCTTGATGTCTTCTGCACAACTACAAACATTGTGGTATTGGTTTATTATTCTTACAAGAGTTGAGATGTTTTAAAATGTGAAGGAACAGAAGTGTCTGGCTGTAGGCTAATTATATCCTGTTTTCCAGTCATGCAGACTGGTGCTTCTGTGTACTTCACCACAACTGAAGTAATTTAGCATCAAAGAAAGCACTGTTTGTTTGATAGGTAGACTCTGAAAAGACACAGCTTTATGTTGCTGTCCAGAAAACCCTTTGCATTGTAATATGCTTGGTATTGGCCTACTGCCGAAGAAATTGTGCTGCATTTCCAGAAGAGTTTCACAGTTTTGATTGTGAGTATTTTCAGGGAGTTCAGTTTCAGGGATATTCTTCAGATCAGTGGGAGTAACATTATTCATATTCTCTAATGACAGATTGCAATTCCTGAAAACTACAAATACATAAACCCCACCTTGGCAATCTTCTGTGAGCTTGAAGTGGAAAAAAACATCAAAACCAACTAAATCCCTTTTCCTGTCCTCCATCTGATTCTCTGTGTTCCAGTGCCACCTAGTGGAACCAGAAAGTAATTCTTCTTACAGTTAATAGTTCCTTACCCAGGTGAATATTGCAGTAAATGAGCAAAGTGATCACTATCGTAATCATCAATTTCTGTCAATTTCTTCCTAATGCATATCTATTTCTAACACATCTAAAGGTCTGTAACTGTCTGATTAACTATACACACAGTACAGCCCACTTTAATGGGAAGTCATATCTTCTATTACATATTTTAGTAATTCATACCCAAATAATGCTAACAGAAATTTTGCTGGGAATATGAGAGATGTCATGCCAGTAATGGGAGAGCTGGTGTTTTTACTGAAGCAGTGTTTTCAGTCACAGAAAACCAAAGTGGAAAAGCATCAGGTGGCACTAAAACCAAAATCATCAGTGTGTATGTGTCCGTGAAGTCATGTGAAAGCTCAGCAGCAGCTCTCATCACTCCTGCAAATCCACTGGTGAGCAGCACACTCTGTGACAGCCTGTTCTGAAAACTGTTCCATACTGGTACCAGGCCATGTTCTCCAGTGCTCAGTGGCACAAGGACACAAACAACGTGGCTGCTTGCTGCTAGAACAAGCTGATGAAAGGAGTTCAGCAGGTTTTTTTTAAATGGATTTTGCAATTTGATTTTGGATATAAGGGATTTTTTCTGTACCAGTGACCTTAAAGTGACTTCATAGCAACTTTGCAGGACTATTTATGTTGACTTTGTCTTAAATCCAGAATCTCGTTTCTTATTGTTTCAGACCTTTCTCTCAGCTCCTTTTTATTTTATGTTATAGGCACAGCTGATAGCTCAGTCTATTGGTCAGGCTTTCAGCGTGGCTTACCAGGAGTTTTTAAGAGCCAATGGAATTAATCCAGAGGATCTCAGTCAGAAAGAGTACAGTGATATCATCAATACCCAGGAGATGTACAATGATGATCTCATACACTTTTCCAATTCAGAAAACTGCAAAGAGGTAAACTAGTTTTGGAATTTCAGACTGACCTGTCTTTTTCAGAGGAATGTAGTTCTGGAAATTTCTTTGTCATTTTAAGGATGATTTGACATCTCAAGATGCATTGTTTCATCAGAACTGTGCTACTAAAGTCACTTGTGAAATTAAAAAGCATTTTTTCCAGGTTCTTTCTGCTTCTATTGATTGAAAGTGTTACCTCAGACATAAATTACCTCTGTGCTTTCACCATTTGCAGTGCACCATGTAAAGTATTTTTATGTTTTACCAATGTATTGGCAGAGAGAGATGGCAATCCATTTTCATGCCCACTCTAAGATATTTCTTACTTAATAGAGAAAAGAAGCACATGTTGGACTCAGACTCGTGCTCAGGGTACTGCCTTAGCCACAAAACCCTGAAGCCTCCCCTAACTGCTAGATCCCAAGGACAGTGGCACTCGTGCATTTGGTATTCAGTTTCCCCATCTTCTGTAGTTAACCGATGCGTTAGGTTCTTTTGTTTATCATAAGGACATTCCTTATCATTTGGAGCTACCCCTGAAAAGGAACAAGGATGCTGCACACAGTTCTGACAGCCTTTTTGAAGTCATGCTACTATGCAGTGGCAAAAAGATGGAATTGTCTTTGCAATTTTTAGGTGTCAGTCAGGAACAACTGACGTGCCAGTGCCCAAATGTGGACAAATCAAAGGAAAAAGCTTTTTTTCTTTTTTTTTCTTTTTAATTTTAAATTCTCTTTTTAATTGCAGCTCCAGCTAGAAAAACAGAAGGGAGAAATTCTTGGAGTAGTGATTGTGGAATCTGGATGGGGATCCATTCTCCCCACTGTTATCCTGGCAAACATGATGAATGGAGGCCCTGCAGCCCGCTCAGGAAAACTAAGCATTGGAGACCAGATTATGTCCATTAATGGGACCAGTTTAGTTGGTCTGCCTCTTGCGACATGCCAAGGGATCATAAAGGTACCCTAAAATTGCCTCTGTATGCTGTTGATTTTGAACTAGCAGCTCTGTAGATGTCTAGCAGATATGACTGTACATATCAGTGTGAGAAATGAGGAACCTGTCACTAACAAAATGTAGGGTGATAACATACAGAAAGTTAGAGCTGGAAAATTTGGCTATACCTCTGTTACTGGACTAAAGCAAACCAGGCCATGTCTGGAGAACCTATTCAGCATTATTATCTTTAAGTTTCATGCTTCCCTGCAGACTCCAAATTAAAATCTGAACATTAAAATCTACAGTGGTGCTCTTGAGCTCTATGTAGATGAATTCCTAGGAGACTGAATGGGAACCTGGTAGATTGCAGGACAGGCCAAGTAAATGTATGAAGATTCCTCAGATGTGGAATCTCAGGATGCGTTGTCTTTAAGCACTGAGACTAAATCTGATATCTGTTCAGATACAACTAAGATCAGCAGCAGATTAATTAGCCAGACACTGATAAAGGGTAAGCAGTAGTAAGTTTTAGTATTTCTTGAATTGAAAGATTTTATGGTAATTAAAGTTAAGAATTTGATGAGTTTTGCTGGGCCAAACAGCTTAGGAAATACAGTGTGTTAACAAAATAGAGACATGTATTTCTAGGTTAATAACAAATTCCTTTTAACTCAATCTGTTGTCTCCCAAATGAACCACTCTACAGACTTGCAAATAGGAAACTTAATGAAAGAGCAATTTAAGTTCTCTTTGAGAAATAATATCTTTTGGGGTATTTTACAGGGTCTCAAGAATCAGACACAAGTCAAACTGAATATAGTCAGCTGCCCTCCTGTCACTACTGTGCTCATTAAACGGCCAGACTTGAAATACCAGTTGGGCTTCAGCGTACAGAATGGAATTGTAAGTTTTGTGTTTCATAGCTATATTTTTCTGAAGAAGAAATATAGTGAAATATTGGAAAAAATCCTTGCACATGCTCCTCTGTAGGTTTTGAGAACCTCTTCCTGGTTAATGTACAAGCTTGCAGACACTTGCTGGGCCTGCTGCAGTAGACCTTCATGTTGCATTCATAATCAAACTAGATGTGTATTACATACGTACACACGGGCATAAGCCTGACCACTGAAAAGTACTGTCAACTTGTCAGTTAGTTTTTGGAGGTCAGTATCTGTCAGTTGTCTCTGCTGCCTTCACAGCTACTCATCTCTACCTGGAACTTCTATGCAGACCCAAAACAGCTGTGAATTTATTTCGTATTCTCATTTAATGAATTCGGAGTTAATTCATATTGATATTCACCCACATTCCAAGACTTCCATTTTTATACTCTGATTCCTTAATTAATCAAAACTTTACAATTAACTCTGATAACATACTGGAAATAAACAACACCAAAACAAGTGCCACTGTTCATGAGGCGTTCCCCAATGTATTAAAGTCACAAGATTTGTAGTCCAGGATGTTTGGTGCAATATCTGGATCAGCTAATATACACGAGTTGGTGTGCCAAGAGTTGCAAGGAAAGCAGCTATGCTGAAATAGATGTTTGCAATTCTAACTTTCTCATCTTAGCTCTGATCCTTTTATTTTTTTTACTTTCAGCACAGTCTCACTAAGACTTTAATTTTTCTTCTATTGTGTAGAATTTATTTGATTATATGGTAGTGGACTGCAACCTGAAAAGCAGACACAGGAACGTAATTATGACTGCCTCTGGTTACAGCTAAGCCCTGCTCACTTCATGTTTAAAAAAGAAAAAGAAAAAAAGGAATTGTGGCCTAGGTATCCCTTTCCCTTCTCTGCATGCAGCAGTTTCCCTGTAACAGCAGTAAATAGGAGAAAAAGTGTGACAGGTAACACTGACCCAGTGCAGCTCAGGGTTCTTTTTCCCAAGCTGTTCTCTGGTACAAAGCAAGCTTCAGGGCACTGCTAGCTCAGGCAGCCACCCAGTGCTTTTGAGGGCTGACACAGCATTAAGGACTGCCTGCAATGCAAAGCCATCACCTTTTTCTCTTCTTCCACTCTATAAAAACAAAATAAAATCAGGCTACCCACTCAGAAAAGAGCATTAAAAAGAGGCTGTGGGCTGTAGTTCCCTGTTCTGTCAAACTTGCTGATTGCATTTGGCAGATTTGTTTGTCAACCTTGAGAAGAGTGGCAGGTCACTATAAAAGATACAGCTTGTGAGCCGTGCTGTGCTTTGGGGAGGCTCATGAGTGGAGTCCCAGCTGTCCTAGCTATCACCGAGAAGTTCTTGTACTGAAGTTTTACATGTTCCTACCCAAGATCACTACAGTTGCATGGTCACAGCAGCCTGGTGTGAATGACATTACTACAAGGCTGGAAGTACTCTGAGGTGAGACCTCCCCCCAGCCTGATGTCCTTTAGAGTCCTTAAGCAGAGGTTTGAAGTATTTGTCATGTTTGGGATTAGTGCTCTGATACTTGAGTAGACAGAAGGCTGTAAGAACAAAAATACAGAAGAATCAATCACAGTATTTCTGTCCTCCTTTGCAAACCTGTTTTACCTATATACATGTATGTTTAGTGGGTGTGGACACTGCTGGCAGTGCACTCAGCATTAGTGATGGAATAAAGGGATGAATGAGATGGGATCTGATTTTACAAGATTTCAGAGGATGCTGAACAGCACATTGTGTGAGGCAGAGATTTATTTCCTAACTGCCAGCCTTGAGAAGCTGGGTACATACAGCTGGTGCAATGACAGAAAGAGAAAATACATTTAAGGAACAATGAGCAGTACTGTGTAGCATTTACCACCTCTTTTGGGAGGCCTGTGGCAGTACTGTCAGGGGTGGGTCAGGGCTGCAGGAAAGAATCTGGCCAAGCTAGATGTAAAGAAACAAATGTCCTTGCAGGGTGCTAACAGAGTCTGAGACAGTTGTCCCAATCTGATCATTGCTTATATACCTGGAGCCTCACTCATGCACACCTCGGTTGTGTCCTTTCATAGTGTGTTCCCTCCATCTTCTGGACTTGTGCTGTATTCCCCACTGTGGGTGGTCACAAATCGTTGCTTTGACATAGTAATGTTTAGATGACATCCGACAGAAAGTTTACCAAATTCAGCATAAAAACCCTTCATGTAAACAAAGAAGAAAGGCTTGTAAAATACATTCCATTTCTGAAGTGTGTGTGTTTGGATATAAAGCCAATGAACAAAAAGAGTTTAGTATCTTTAGTTAGGCTGGATTATAGCCCTGTAATTTCTTCCTCAGATAAAAATCTCCCTTAACAATTGAAAATATGACTGCAAAGTATATTTTCCTGGCAGTTTAACACTTAACTTAAAAAAAAAAATTCTTCTAAATGCTAACAGTTGCTACAAATTATGATGGGAAACAACATCCTCATCTGTTTATCTTAGCATTAGCACAGTGAAGAAACAAACAGCTTGCCAGGGCGGGTGGCACTAAATGTCTCCCACTGCGTGCTGTTACCTCATTACGCATGCATCTGGTACTTAACTTCTGTTCCTCTTCTGATAACAGTTTTGTGGTGACTCCTTTTCAACCTGCCTATCTCACCTGTGCAGAACACACAGCTATTCTATTTGTGAATAGCCCATAAACAGCCTGAACATACAGAAGAACTACGTGAGCAGGGATTTGTTTTCATAGAGTATCAGGAAGGTGCAGGGTGTGGACTGCTGCAGGTGACTGCTTTGGTTTGTGTACTCTGTATCGAATTAATGCACAGCCTGAAGCTGTGCATCAGGGAGCAGCAGAGGAGCCAGCTTTGGAAGTCTGAGCTGGGAACAGCACAACTGCACAAATCTGAGGGGGGTTACATTTACAGAATTGTTCTTGCATTAATAACTGCAGATATTCTACATGGCTCTTGAAAGCTTCTGCAGCAGCTTCACCAAACATTTATAAAAACCCCCTGACATTTGAACTTGAAAACAGTAAGAAAAAAACTAAAATATTGTGCATATATATGAAACAAGTGGCAGGAATGCTGTGTGATGGTGAAGGTAAGGCAACCTGCGAGCCTTCTTTTGGAAACTGTTGTGCCACGTTTCTTGTAAAACTCACATTTAAACACAAGTCATCCTCTCACATCACATCAGTTTCTTGTTTCCCGCATTATGACAGCAGTGCCACCAGCTGTGGTTAATGATCTAACGCTTCTCAGTCAAGCTCTGGGATGCTCATACTTTTCCTCTGACAAGTGTACCCACCTCCAGCCCAGCAAAGTTCTATCTAAAAATACCATAAAACCATGTAAAAGTTAACAGAACTGATTGCTAATTCTTGCTTTCTTCCCTTTGTTTATATTTGTTTAAACTCTCACTGGAAATATTATATAGGACTTAAATAGAGAAGTATAGGAATGAGATGATGAAAAACCTGGTTTAATAGGTTGTACTTAGGTATCTGCTCAAAGAAAAACATCTTGTCTTGTACTGTAGTCAGTATTTTGATACACAGTGGGCAGTTACAATAAAAGTGGCTGGACTGAAGTTTCACATGTGATTCACTGCAACTTGCCTAAGACATTCCAGAATACCGAACAGCTGAGTGGATTCAGTTAGTCTGGTTCACTTTCATTTTTAATCTGTTCACACAGTAAATAGAGTACAAGTGCTTGCTTACAAGACCCAGATCAGTTGTGCTTTATTTAATAATAGCTGCATACTTCACAACTATGTTAGCAAGGTGAACAGTTCTGGCTGAGTGGAATCCCATTTACTTAAGGCACTGCTCACCTTAAACTTGCCAGCCAAATATTTCTCACATATGTGGGTTGGAGACTGAGGTCTTAAGGCTGTTTTCAGTCAGTCACTCACAAATACAGGAGCCACATAAATCTGTGCTGGAAGTGCCATGCATTCCCTTACATCCGCACTCTGCCTCTGGTGCAGCGTGATCTGAGAAGCTAGTCAGAGCCACTTGAGATCTATGTCTGTTCCTTTTTCTACCTCATTAAATCTAATGCTTACAAAAAGGAAGCTGAATCCTCTCCCTGGAGAGGGATCATGTTCTTGAGTGAGGATAAGAGACCACTTCCTATGTCTGAGGCTGTTAGAAATTCACTGGTATTAAAAGTGCTTTGAGTGCCCCAGAAGAAAAAGATGCTCTGAGCAGATACACAAGCCATTATCTTTTCCTTTATGCCAGAGGGGTTAAAGGTAACATTTCCATTTGCTCTGAAAGCTTTTATTTCAGCTGGTTGTACGGTCTGTGTGTTTTATTTTATAAAATGTATGTATAGGGTTTCTCTTGGCACATTCTGCTCGTCCTGACACACGACTCCACACAATCCCCAGCAGCACTGAACAAATTCGAGCAGCGAGTTCAATGGGAAGCTTTGTGTAGAGTCAGGTGAAGATCTGTGTAATACAGCTGATCTTGTTAGCACTGTGATTAGAAGGCAGGCAGCCTGTACAGCAGCACACTGAAATTCAAGATGCCAATTCTGTGGGAGGCCTTGATGGTGCCTCTAACCATCAGAGTCCATCAGAAGCAAGTTAAGAGCCACAGCAGGCAAAGCTCAGCCACTCGTTACAGAGTGGCTGCTGCAAGGTAAGTATCACTGTAGGGTAAACTTTTCCAGAATGTTCAAGAAGGTGGGTTATGTGTGTTTGTTTTTAATAAATGAAGAACCATATGTTTTCCCTCCTCTTACCACACAGCCTGAATTCGAGCAAGGACTTCATTTCTCTTAGCACTAAGATTTGCAGAGAGGACTTCAAAGGAAACCACTAGTCATGCAGAAAAGATTCTGCTCAACCACAACGTTTCACCCTCGTTTTATGTTAGATTATCCATCTTCCCACATACTGTATTTGTTCCCGAATTAAATTATAAACTCGCTGAGACACAAGCCACATCTTATCATACTTATATTTAGCTCAGAGCCAACTATCAGATCTCAACAAATAATTGTTAGCATATGATTATAACCACTGACAGAAACTGCAGCAGCAGCCATCATCGGGTGCTGTTCCTGCAGCACTCATTTCTCATCCTCCAAGAACGGGTTTTTCTCAGCAAGCCATGGGTACATCTCAGCACAGTAAGCTGTGCTCAGTTTCAGAGATTCAAACTATACATCATCTGCCTTATGTGCAGTGCGAGCTTAGGTCCTGGCAAATCATTTAGCAGGAGTTTCCATCCAATACACATCTTTCTAGATGGACAGGAAGGCCCCACCATAGCACAGACGTTGCAGAGAAGACAGTTTTTTAATGAAGATCACCATGCTGCACTGAGCTGCACTCCTTCGGCCTATACACAAAGCATTCTGTAACCTCAGAATCATTTCAAATAGCACTGTCTGGTAAGACTGCGCCTGATAAACTTCATTCTAATAGAATTATTTCCTATTATAGGAAGCATAACAGTAAAAAAAAACTGTATTTCTTTACTGGTACCTGTGGATGACAGCTGAAACAGTGGCCTGATTTGCCTTCTTTGTCCTAAACTCTCTCTAGTCAGCAGCACTATAAAACATGGAGAAAAGCGGTGGCTCAGGAGGGCACAGTGCCCTTTTCCAGCCTGCAGAGGTACAGAAAACAAACTGTCACACGTCACTATTCAATGAGTTTGCTGATAACAGCCTGCAGTAAGGATGTGCACCCTCAAGACCCCGTGCCACCTTTCAGTACAGAATGCCTATATGGCATCGTCCCTTCGTTCAGCCTGCATCGGTGTTTCTCCAGGATTAAGGCTTATGGATTAAACTTTATGTCAGTTTTTTCCATGTACATGAAGATCTGCCATTGTAGATTAATTTGTATTCTAGCTGTTTTTCACAACTCCCTCAGAAAGAACAATGTGGCAGTTTCACAAAGAGTGCAGATGGCACAGTGAGAAATAGTTTTCATAATGATCACGTTCGTATCCCAACAGTACATCAAACCACTCTTCCCCATAAGTCCACTTCTGCTGCTTCTCTTAGGGGGCTAGCTGCATCCTTGCACGTGTTCACATGCTCCCAGTCCAGAACAATGAAAGTAAAAATTGTAATTCCCATACATTTTAAAAACTGGTAAACCACCCATACCTCTCAGCACTGCTTATTGCTTTCTGCTCGTATCTTCTGAAGTCCCCGTGCTGTCCCCTCAGTCTGCTGTATAAATCCTATTAACTGCTGCATTTTGATATTTCCAATCTTTACTAACTTCTGCTTTTTCTTGGCAGATTTGCAGCTTGATGCGAGGTGGCATAGCTGAGAGGGGAGGGGTTCGAGTAGGTCATCGGATTATTGAGATCAATGGACAAAGTGTTGTCGCAACTGCTCATGAGAAGATAGTACAAGCGCTGTCCAACTCAGTGGGAGAGGTAAGACAAGTATCATCGAAATAATCTTTAATTTGTATCAAAGATTTAAAACTGTTGAAAAAGCATCAGTTGAGAAAGTCTTTTATCACAGTATTGAAACCACCACCTCAGCAAAGTGGAGCTGAGCACTGTTAACAACTTACAAAGCATCTCTGAACAATTAGATGTACATTCAGTATGTTTCCACACTCATTTCCAGAGCTCATAGCACGATTCTGAACCTCTGCCTACAGTTTGATTTAAACCAGTCAGTTCAGGGAAGAAACCCACTGAGCATGTTAGCTGTGTCTCTTAACTTCTGACTACAGCATCTGCTGTAAAAATAAATCAGCGTTCAAAGGACTGAGATTAAAACTGATATGTATTTTAATTCACTTTGACGGCACATTCCCGACTTACCTTGGGAGTGGGACATCTCTCTGCAGTACTTCTAGAGAAATCATCAGTGGATGAACAAGATCCTCTGATTTATCACAACCTACTGAATTTAGGGTAGGCTCATACACAACCACGGCCAGATCTTCCACTACTTCCTGTGCCAAAAATGGGAGGTAACTTCTTTTCCTGTACTTGAAAAAGAATTCAGAGTACATGCAGTACATGCATGTTGGCAGGAACAAGCTATGTAGATTTCAAGAGAACTTTGTGTCTTTGTGGTACCTCTGCTGCACAAAATCTCACTGAACATGACAGCATTACAAAACCTTTTGTGTTTCTTATTTCAGCGTTAAGAGACCAAGCAGTGAAGGCAGCATTTGTCTGCTGGGGGGCTACAGTAATCGCTAGTAAAGCATACAGTCCTCAGCCTCATAGTCTGATAGCTGCTTCACTGCTGTTAGCAAGCTCCTGATACAACCGATCAGCCAACAGCCTGTGGTGCTTAGCACAGGACTCTGTAAAAACAAATGCACGAGCGATGCAAGAACCTGGTTCCCTAAACTCTGGATTGGCGTTTAAGGATCAGGTGACAGAGATCAAATTTTGCGTTCAAACATTCATCAGTCAGGAGAAATAACAAATCAAATGACCCTCAAACCGAGGAGCAAAGCAGCAGATCCAAGATCAGTGCACTTTACAACAGCAGATTTAATTTTCAGAAAAGTATGTGCTGCTTTTTTTTAACGGCTGTAAAACAATAAGAAGTATTTAAGCACCTTCTTAGCTGCATGAGGGTGCGTGCTCTCAGCTGTCTGTGGAAAAATAACAGGCAGCAGTACAGCTTCTCACATCCAGAGAACTAATAACGAGAAACTTTGGGAACATTCACATCAGTAAGAGCAAATGGGAGAGACAAACTGGGCCTTCTGAATTGCTTAATTAACGCTAGTGTAAAGCAACTCTGTTAACTGTTGTGTAAATCGCCCAACAGATTCACATGAAGACCATGCCCGCTGCCATGTTCAGGCTGCTAACGGGGCAGGAGACGCCCCTGTACATCTAGCACGCGGCTCCCTCGCAGGAAAAGAAAGAAATGATTCCATCAAAGCTGAACCAATTCCCGATTCCATCAAAGCCCCCAGAGCTGAGGAGAACTTTGTATTTTGTACGAACGGAAGGCTGTGAAGCTGCCACGAGGACTCCGAAACAAGGAACAGACGGGTGTCTGTTTTTTCTCTCCTTTTTATTTCTTTGCCAAAAAAGCGATGAGAAGGATGGTCAAGGACAGTAACCACTGACACAAGGTCTTTGTAAATCATTTAAGTATTTTGCAACATCTTCTAAACTCTTTTCTCATAAAACTTAAAACGTATTTATTTGTAACCTTTACGTGGAGTGATGTGTGTATGTCTGTCCTGTTTGATAACACGGTGAATGTGGAAACTCGATGAATGAGACTACAGGAAACGGCAAAGATAAGCAATCAGAGAGAACCACGGCTGCCTGAAGCTAGAAAAGAAGAACCCCAGTCCCATAAAGTGGTCCAACACCGATAGCATTGTGTCATTGAAAACTGGTGCTGAATAGATGGTATTTCAGTGGAAAGGAATGTGTGCAGTTAAACCTCTTAGATTCTCATGTAAAGAAAACCACTGTAGTACTTGGTATTGTTATGACAAGTGTAACCTGTTTGGCAAGGTGTGAACATAAACATGTAACAAGTGTTTCATATGCTAAATAAAGAATAATTGCCACGAGATAAAAATATTTATTTAGATACATATTTATTTTTAATGCTTGTGATTTTTATGATTTAACTGAGTGATTTCATGGATGACTTCTTGCACAGTTTGTGTAATGTATGTGTTGGGCTGTTTTTTCTTCTAATTTTTGCATATATTACTTTGTTACTATGAGCTCAAACTGGGAAAGCCATGCTTACCTGTTCTCTGGGTTTTTTTTTTATAAAGCATTCTTATTCCTGAGGGCAATGTGTTCTGAATGTACATTGTTTCAACAAATAACGTAGCACCATCAGCAGTACTGGAATGTGTGTAGATTAAAAAAAAAATAGTAGTAAAGTTGTATTCTTTATGCGATAAATGTTCATTGGTGTAACTTTTTGTCCAGGTTTTATTTTTTGGGGGGGTGGGAGGGGGTGGGTGTGGGGGGGGGAAAGCCTTGAGGAAAATACACTGTGACTTAATAAGCCTTACCATGCAGTAACTAAAGAGCTTTAGATGACTGTACTTCAAGGAGTAGTGTGTTGCATGCAACTGACCTTAGGAAAGAATTAACCTCCTGTCACTAATAAATCTGAAATAGCAAAGAAAGCTCGCTCATTTTGTTTGTTCCCTAAGTTTACACGGTCAAAAATTCAACTCTCATTTACTTCTTCGACTAAGTGCAGTTGCAGCGGTCACAGACTGTTTTCGAAGGGGATCCGTCTCTTGGATTAACAATGAATTATCATCATCGTTAGAGTGCTGCTTTCAGAGAGCATACCTCGCTGCCACTGGATGTCGCTGCAAGTTCACATCAGCACGGGCGCACGGTGCACTTCAAAATGGATCATTCCATAGAATGAAACTACCCTTCTTCAGCTACGCTGCTCTGTGACCTTTTCACGGGATGTCTGCCCAGCTCAGAATGACACAAACGAAAGCAGTATACGATTAAACCTCAAATGGAAACTGTAATGCTACTGACGAGAACTGCTGCAAACAAAAATGAAAGCCCTGAAACATCAAAACCCGCGGTAGGTTTGTTATGAGAACCTTTAGTTTAAGGCCTTTCCATTTTCCTTGGAGAGAGCCAGGATGAGGACAGTGCACTGGAGCATAATGCTGGCTGAGCTCTGTTTATGCTGGTAATCAGATCAGTGTCAGCAATACCGCTTTTCTTCCTAAGATAAATATAATAGAAAAGCAGCAGAGCCACGAGGAAATGCTTTAGCAGCACAACCATCCAAACCGCTACCTGGAGGAACAATTCTCTTTGCACATGTTCTCTGCTGGATAAAAACCCATCTCGTTTCCTACCACCTGATGTTTAGAAGCTTAGAAAGCCTTTTTGGAGATGCAGAATTTCAGCTACTTGTCCCTTAATGCACCTTCTGGCCACAGTTCCCAGAGTGCTCAAAACGTCACTTGTCAGTAGCACGCACCGCTCTGCTAATAACCTCGTGAGCATTGAGAACAAAGTAAAAATAAACCACTCCACAGCCTTCAGTGTTATTTAAAAGGGCAACACATCGCGGGGCTCAGAGGGAAAGGATAACACAGCAGATCAGAAGCCTGGCATGAGGGACACCGGAAAAATGAATTAGAAGCAGCACTGTACGGGCACTGAACCGCCTTTACAGTTCTATCCAAATCAGTTGTTGAAAAAGCAAAGTCCAGAAATACTTTTTATTAAAACACTGATCATAGTTAAAACACCTTGAGGTACATTAAATAGATACAACTTCTAAGTTGTACAGCCAGTCTGTGGTGGTTTTGCAATGGTTTTGAAGAAATGCTAACAGCATCAGCAGCTTGTCTGTAAGTACGGTGAAATATACGCATTTCTGGTCAGGAAAACATTTGTTACGAGTTTACTAACAAATCAGTTAACTTCTTTCAAAATGCAGGGCTGCAATTTACATTCAGAAAAATGGGTGTTCTCTTCCTGCTGCTGGAAAAAAGCAGAACTCCAAAGGAAGACACTTTTTCCTTTTTAAGCCATCCACTACTTGCATTTCTCCCAGTCCTTGATTCTTCCTTAATTCTCCTTGTTGGAATCACATACCTGTGAGTACTCTCAAAGGATGGTCTCCTGGCAGACTCCAGTCAAACTGCGAGGTCTGTCCCGCTCGGAACGGCGAGCGATGCGGGACCTGCGTAAGAAGGCAACCGGAGAGCTCAGAGCACCACAGCTCTGAAGGTGAAGGTCCTCCTGAAGCCGCTTCCTAGAGGTACTCACACTCTGCTGGGAACTTGTGATCACCTGTTCAGAAGGGCAGAAATGGAGAAGGAGAAAGTGGAGTGAACGAGGTAAAGTGTTGGTTTTTTTTTTCACTTGAAAGGTTTGGCCTCTGAATATGACTTCCTGCCAGTTACCTAGTGATGGAGCTCCACCAGAGGAGAGGCATGTTATGCAGCCACCCAGAGTCAGTCCCACCTCTGTTTTTGCACCTGGTCATAGTTGGCTATTGGAAAGCAAAGTCAGACTTGAAAGGTATCAGGCGTTGCACCTGCACCACAGTATTAAACCAGCAGAGGGGCAAACAAATATTTGCTTCTCCATAGAAGAATTAAAGGGAAATGAGTGGGAAACACAACAGTTTTACCTCATAAGAAACAAATGCAAGTTTGGAGTAAATTAAACTCATCTATTCAACTTAGGAGAAACAGATGCTTAGGTGAAGGTGAAAGAAGACTAAAACCTAGCAAGCCTGCTGAATGCTTTGGAGATAAAAGAACACCCAGCCTGCTTCACAGCTGTGAATCACACAGCTATCCCACCAAAATTCTGCCACCTCATCAGACTGCTGGGGTGGCCCAGAATTTCAATAAAGAATGCTGTTTTCTGGCTGAAAAATACCTTTCCTAAAATGATTCCTTTATTGTGAAAAATAACAACCCACACGTGTCCCCTTGGAGCGAAGAGACGTGCATAGGGTAAAAACTGTGCTGTGAGTTTGTAGATTTATGAGCCACACAAACACTTGGGTTCTTTCACACTGTTCTGTTTTGCATGACATTGTTGTTTTTTTAAAGATATTGTTTTTGCTTTCAGCTTTCTAACAGGAGGGTTTAATGGCCTACAAATACTGTAAAGCAATAAAAATGTTAAAAGTTTATTCTATGCTGTCATTAAGCACGTCATGATAGTACTGCTCATCTACTGGTGTGACTGGAGTGAAATGACACAGCACTCTGCTCTACTTCACAGTCAGCAGAGGGCAAGGCCGCAGCAAGATCACAAGTGGTGCGTGGTTCCTGCTGAACCCTGAACTACTGCACATGCAGTTTAAATGCTACGACATCCTGTTAGAATGCTTGCCAAACGTACCCCATTTAGGGAGCAGCACACTAATGCCACCCATGTTCAGTATCTCAGAAGGTAAAGCCAGCAGACCCAGGTGCCCAGCCCTAACCATCAGCACAGGGCTGTGGAAGCCTTCTGCCAACCCGAACACCATCAGGCAGTGGTGGGAACATTCTGCTTTTCAAACCTGGTGATATAAAAGGAACTTCATCTCTATATCCATCACTGCTAACAATACTACCAAGAGGTGATTCAGCACCTTCCCTCCCCAAAAAAGACTTAGAATGAATCTAATAAAGTTGCTGCTGCTACTGATTGCTTGTTTTATAATTCCTTCCACACCCTGCATCTGTTTTATTCTCTCGTGGTGAGAAGATGCACTATTCTTTTGTCTGGAAAAGCACGAAATAATCAATTATTTTTCTTAAAAGCAGCAAGGATCATTATCATTCCTCTAGCCAGGTTTAAGGGGAACTGCAGTGTTCTGCTTCAATACACTGTGGCTCTACTTGCTTATCCACTCTTCAACTAGTAGCTGCCTGAAAAAAACAACAGATCCAAGTCAGTTCTGGAACTTGTATCTCTATATACAAACACAAATGCACGTATGGAATAGTATGTCCCAGGTGGAAAAAGAGTTTGGAAATAGCAGGTCACGTTTACCAGTGTGTAAAACCAGTTCCCTAGAGGTCACCACGGCACTACCAGCACTGCGTCTGCCTGAAGAACTTTAAATACATTTATGATTCCCTCAGTGTATAATAACACACTGCCCCTTGATAAACGTTACTTATCTCTTACTGAAGCCCTATTATTACAAGAGAATTTCTGTAACAATTCCTTGAGCCATTTCAAACTGTAAAAGCATTTCCATACAGTGTGTCTGTCACAGTTGAACAAATTTAGAACATTTGTGGCCTACCTGGTCTATAATATTGGCACTGAAGATGGCTTCTTCCATGTGTCTTTCATCAGATTTTATTACTGACCGTATACTGTTCACTACGTGACGTACTTCTGGAGGGAGATTACAGTTTGAATGTTCCAAAAATTTTGCCACTAAAATTTTTGTATCTTTATAGGCCTTAAGGTCCACTAAAGAGTGCGGTCGTTCTTTTGAGACTGTTTGCAAAGCCTTTGGCTTTAAGTGCAGATCAATTTTCCTTGTGTCCCTCTGTTTTCCAGTTGGTAGGAAACTGCTCAAAGAATGCTGACAAGCAGAGGCAGCCATATGAGAACCAGAAACGGGAACTAAAAGAGGGGGGGAAGAATATCTTTAAAGTAATAGATTGATGATTTTTTAAAGTAAAAAAAAAAAAAAAAAAGCAAGTCAAGAATTGTCACAAAAGGTTTTACTTTGTCTTTTTTTTTTTTAATCCTGGAGATAAAAACAATATGTAATCAAGGAAACACTCCAAAAATGGGTAATTTTAACCAAAAGTTGGGTTACAATGCACTCCCATGAGCAAGAAAGACCACATTTGGGTGAGTGAGCAGGTAATGAAAGCAGTAAATTCCCAAGTTTGTTACATCCACTTTCAGTGGTAAGGGGACGCACCAACTAGTCAGTGCTACACATGCAACGTCCAATGCTTCAGCTTGCCTGACATTAAAAACCTAGTCCCCCTTACTTGTAATTAGATCTCACCAATATGAACACTGAATATGAGAGCTCAGCAAGAAATAGAAATGGTAAAGACACTCAGCTAAAATGGAGAATTCAGTCACAGCATTTGTGATTTGAGATCAAAGGCTGCTTCCAAAAAAACTGCAACTGCAGCTCTGAAACAGAACCAGAGGATTCTGCCTGCACACCTCATGCTTGGCCGTGGGAACAATCAATTTTCCTTTCACAGTTCACACAGACAAACAAACCCCATCCACACAGTAAGTACAAAACCAGGAATCTGTCACTAGCTGGGCTCTGTGAATCCTGCAAATTCCACTCCATCGGTGCTGTACATCATGCATGTACTGAGTGATTGGTAAAGTGATTTTTACCTCACATGTTCTTGATCTTATTTTCTACATCAGAAGCTTATTTTATTTTTTATTTTTTAAAATGAAACCCACCTGCCTTAGAAAACTGCTCTCACCTGTTTCTAACGTAGCTGACGATCCTGCATCTTGATGCTGCCTACATATAGGACTCCAGGCACAGTGATCACCTTGAAACAAAGAGCCAAAAAGAGCACAATCAAGCCCTGTTACCCTCTGTTGCAAGCAAGTTAAAAATACATTCGGATCTTTAATCATCACCTTTACAGAAAGAATCTCCTCAGATGAAATATTACTTGCAAAACGTCCCTTTGTGAAGAGAAGCTATTATATACAGAAATGACCTTTCCATTATTAAATAAACACAGATAAAATACAGTTCCCTGCTCGATGGTTTCCTCTCTGTTATGTAGCTCATATCTGATATATTTCAGGTCTGGGTACTGAAGTTACAGAAGACTCACTGATTTCTAGGGGCAGAATTCAGACCACACTGTATTTCCTTTGGCAAACACATTTTACCTTAAGATAGATAAATAAATAAAAAATCCAGAACCCAGAAATCTGAGAAAGATGAGGCCTTTTTTTCTCCTATACAAATAGTGTTTTGGTCAGCTCTTTTTGTGTTTTGTTTTTTTTTTAAATGAATACATTTTCATTCTTTGCAGAACCAGTGCTCTCCACCACAGATTAAATTGATCACTATGGTTACTGTTGATCCAATTAATAACAAATGGTTACAAATTAATAACAAATAGTTACAGAGCATCT
Source organism: Callipepla californica brunnescens (assembly GCA_023055505.1). Classification (NCBI taxonomy): domain Eukaryota; kingdom Metazoa; phylum Chordata; class Aves; order Galliformes; family Odontophoridae; genus Callipepla; species Callipepla californica. Next base: position 5,039,707 of record JALIRH010000012.1, read on the forward strand.
GCACACAGCTCTGAAGGTAGCTGCCTTCTAATGAGTGTTCCTGTGATGCCAGCACATATCAGTGACCATGAGATCACACCACACATCAGCACAGTGTTTGTGATCTCAAGCTTGTGACAGTCGAGGTGAAACAAACCCTCCCATTTATGCTATACCTGTTTACATCTGTTTTCAGAACCGAAAACTATTTTAGACTTCTTAGCGTAACAGAAGAGGTTTCTTCTGGGAAGGTCTGTCATGAAAAGCTGGCATAATCCTCTCTGGCACAGAGAACAGTTCAATGAAGTCAAACATAGCATGCTACAAACACAGAGAAGTTGTGAAAAATTCAGACACAGCCACTATTACGTCATTCATTTTCCTTTCCACTGTATGTTGCACATCATACAGATGGTTGTGAAACACAGCACCTACTCAGCATACACAGCAGGCTGACACTTCCTTTCAGCCTCCCTTGGCTCATGCAAACTGCTTTATGTGTGCTCCAAATCTTCCATGTCTGTCAGTGTTACTGGTGCTATTATCTGCTGCACAAGCTTTATCTTACCAGAACTGCAATACTACCTCAGGCACGGCCCACAGAATTATAAGCATTTATCATACAAACTTTATGCATTTAAAATCAAGTACAGAAGTATTAGAAGTATTACTAAGCTTTAAAATTTTGCAGTAGAATCCAAAGAGCAGCAGACAGTCGTGAAAAATCTAGATGCTGCCACAAGCAGTGGGAACGTGGTAAACTGTGCCACTTCCAATCTGTGTGACACCCAAATAATGGGCAACGAGAAGTAGACTGAGGAAGGTGAGCAAAGTAGTGAAAAACTTCAGACAAAAATGTTGGTAGACTCTATTTTGCCAAAAATATTAATGAAATAAAGATGCAAATCTAAACTCAAATGCCTCTCTTTATCATTTCATTTTAAGGGATCTTCTGCACACAGAGCAGCAATGTGGGCCAGCACAAACACTCCGAGTAACTCCTCATCATCCCTCTTTGCCACGTGAATATCAGTACTTCTAGAACCATCTCTGCTTCGCTATTAAAATCTTTGCTAACCCCACTCAAACCTCTGCAATGTTCAACTCCTGTTCTCAGCTCATGTAGGGCTAGCAACTTGGAAATTAGTCACAGTAATTCCCACAAGAAGAGTTAATTAGATAATGCCACTCCTCCAGAAGAGATGATGGATGTATTTAGGACACGTAAAAATAAAGGCAGAGCATCTGTTATGGCAGGTGTCCCAGAAGTCAGCTAGAGCACATAGATATGGCTGCCTACATTAATATCTCTGTCAAACACTACTCAAAGAGCATATGGAGCACAATATGGAGAACTTGCAGAGCATGATCCAGAAGAGAAAGAGCTGCTCTTCTCGAGTTTGGCCCAGTGGAAAGGGTTCAGAAATTCCTACTCACTGTCTGCACAACAGCTTCATAGCACCCATATATCCTAGCAGATTAGATTTCATAAAATAAACACAGACGACTTCTAGATTAAAGATTTGCATTTCCGTGACAACATGCTGAGGGCAGATTGCTAAAGGTGTAAGACAGTCAATTACTGAACTAGGTATGAGGTCTCTGAAATTCACAGGAAGAGAATAACGATGCAGAAAAAAACACAACAGAATCAACACGTGTACATAAAATTAGCTATTTCAGCACTGTCTACTTCTGTTTTGAGGCAGACAGTTCTTCCCGTAGATGCCTTAGAAAGCCCAGTGAATGCTTCTGAATCAGCACAATCTGCCTAACATCTTACAAAGCCTTCATCTTTGCTTCCAAATCACTTCTCCATGTTAACCTCTCCCAGCAGCTTATATCCCTTCACAAAACCTGTACTTCTCAAATGCTTTAGACATTTCCATATTCCTGTTATTATTTGATCAAACTGCTCCCTGTTAAATCAAACATACATTTTCCACTAACAAGCAGATTTTTCTAAAGATAGTGTTCAGCTAGTTAATTCCTTTCCTCTCCCCTACTCTTCTAAAAGGAGATTCCTAACATGCTTTTCTTCAACAGTCACAAGCTCTTCCTTTTCTCCATCTCCTTGTTGTATGCCTCATCTCTTCCCTTACTCTAAAACTTTTCACTATACAGTCTAATACAGTCACATTGTGACTGCCTCTGAAATGAAACTGTCAGTGTCACCTTCAAGAAACACAACCCGCTGTATTAAAAGCATGACAGCTCAATTAATCATTTCCCATATAGACCACAGCCACTGTTCAACCATTTGGTTTAGTTTCACAGCACAACAGAAATAGAGAGGTGGAAGCATCTGCTCAGGAGGAGATGGCTTTCTGACGAGTGCAGAACGGTTGCCACAATCCAGAAGATCCAAAATTAATTTCACTGTCACTTTTTACCACCTTCCTTCTTAGACAACTTCAAATCTAAAAGGTGTGCACGGAACTCAATTCCTCACACGTTAGTCAGCAAATTCAAAGGTTCCAAATAACTTCCAGCAGCACCAACAGCCCTCACTCGTTCCACACTCTGTCAGCCCTGTTGGAGCACACCTACCTGCTGCATAGGATGAACATGACACAGGATCACTAGTTGATCGGACAATACTTGAAGTCCGGTGTTTTGTGGCACGATGCTGCTGGGCAGTACTCTCAGAACTGCTCGCGTGTGTTGAAGTATTTGTGGGTCCAAAACAGGGAGCGGTGTGGGAAGGGGCAGAAGGCTGGCTAAAGACCCCGCAGCAGATTTTCATTTGTTTCAAATGTAACGTGACACTGCCTTCTTGAGCAGTACTCTGCAGTTCTCTTTCTGAGGGGCTGAAATTCTCTGAGGAACAGTCTGAGGATCTGCCGTGGGCACAGCTTTCATTCTCCTGTCCTTGAGACTTGTCCGTAGAGACTCTGCTGTGCACACTGATGTCCTCATCAGGAAAACCTTCTGAGCGAGTTCTGTGGAGCCTGCAGCGGGTGCTGTAGTCCAGACTGCTGCAGCTCCGGCCCGCAGCCCCTTTGCAGTTTGTACAGGAGGGAGAAAAATCTGAGGAACGGAGAGATCCTTGAACTTCCAGCGAACAAAGATCTTCAGAGGAGCAGCTATGGGCTGGGATTTCAGCAGTTTCAGAGGTCATCAATGAGGTGCTCTCAACAGAAACTGCAAAACAAGAGATTCAGAGGAAAATAAAGGTTTTACACCTTCACTCCATCCAATTTCATCATACAGATGTTGTGGATGAAAATGTCCCCTTGTATGAAAATATTTGGCTCTGCATTATTCCCAAAATTGTCACATCTACACTTTTTAACATATTAAAAATGCATCATATGCACTGCTCAAGCTGCAGTAGTCAACTGGATCATTTATATCTGTGATAGGTCCCCCAACTTTTTTTTACCTAATGAGATTACTCTTTTTCAACATTTTCCATTTATCTGAGACTACTGAGTTTAAAATGCCCTCCACATTAACAAACATGTTAAGGAGACCTCTTTTGGAAACTCTTGAACATGCTCTGTGCTGCTGCTTATCTATGTCCTTCACGTCTGTTCTTCAGGCAAGTTTCTTGTCCTGGCTTCTCGAAGCCATACATGAGGAAGCTACATGGACTATCAGGTCAGCACCCCTCGCTAATGACAATGAGAAACAAACTGCCAGTTATGTGTATGACTCTTCAAAAAGAAATGACAGTTGCTATATCTGCCTCAGAAGCTTTAATCAAAGTGATTTCATTTCCAGGAGAGCTACAGAGCACCCTTTGTTAAGAACAGCTCCTCTTTGGTTTCCTCTGTGTTTCCAGCCGTATCCGTTCATGGCTAGGAAAAGGTTCTTGCCAAGAACAATCCAGAAGCAAATCCTTCTTTCTCCACTAGGAATGGCAGAAGGGAAGGAAAAGTCCACTCAGAAATCTGGCACTCTCTCTTTCAATAATGCTATGATTACCTTGTGTGCTGAAGCCCAGGGTCACATTCCTCTCAGCCAAGCTTGACTGAGATACTTGCTGATCGGTGCCAGTGACCTAGATGAAAATTGTTTAATGAAACAGCACATCAATCTGCAGCTTACCAGAACAAAGTACAGCACTAATAATCTGAGCAACACATCTGGCAGTGTGAAATAACTGTCTGTTGCTGTTCAGATAGAAAAATAATTAAGAGTATCCTACAATGTCTTTGTCTCAGGAACAAACCCAGTGCAAAAGAACACACATGGAGCAACTTTTCACTTTTACATTGTAAATTCATCTTGAATACACACGCAGCTGGTGTTGCAGGCCCACATTACCAAACACAAGTGTTTGCAGTGCTTAAAACTAATGGTGTAATTAGGAGCAAACTTCTCAATGCTGTGCATGTTTTTCCCCCAAACATGACACCACATTGTATCACCCTAAAACAGGATGGAGAACAATTAATGATAAAGACAAGCACAGGAGGTTTGTATTTCTCCAGTTGTTTTACAAGATGTCAACATCTACTGTATTTCTAAGCCCCCAAACAGTCACCCAAGCTGGCCAAGGTAGGGTGCTCTCCAGCCTATCAGAGATAGCCTTTGGAGTCATCTTTTTTCCTAAAGAATGGATCTAAGTGGGCGATGTCCCTTAACTTCTGAGAATGATGTGAACAAACCCAGAACAGGCCCTGCTGATACACAAACACACTAAAATTCAGGAAACTATATTTCTACTGATTTCAACAGAACCTTGCTGCCAATCTCATTAGATTTTCAGCAGCTCTTTGTGATCATGATTGGTATTAGGAAAAAAAAAGGTTCCAGTGAACAGCTCGTAACTACACATGAAAAATATCCAAAGACAAAAAAAAAAAAGCGATTGAGAGATTGATACCATCTTTAGTAGAAAGAGTTTCATCTATTTCTGTAAGGCCACAATTAACTAGTAAAAGCTCATTACCAATGATTACAGACTTAAGAAATAACCATCCATCACTTCTTTGAAGTCCTTTTAGTCAAGAGCTTAATTTGTATCTGGCCTAAAAAACTGAATGTGACACTATTACTCTGAACCTATTAAGAAAAGAGCTTTCAATGCATATGCCAGTATAGACCAATGCATATACACACCTAAATTACTGTGCCCACTCATATATATATATATCCACACCCTACTCTGTGAAAAAAACAATTTTTCAATAAAATGTTAAAAAGTGATTCTAAGAGTTTGCAATTAAAAAAAAAAAAGCATCAGAAACATTTTACCTCAGCAACACATGGATGGGGAATTTGGAAACAAAGAGAAGGCAAAATTACTCGTATTTTCTAAAATATGCTTGCAAATTGTTGGGCTGTCTTTCTTCATTGTAGCAAAGTTATACGTGGTAAAAAATCTGTGTTGTCATGTGGCTGCAGACCACTTCTGGGAACTCACAGTGAAAGTGCTCATCCTACTGCCTCAATCCAGCACAACAGATTCACGTGTGCATAGTCTTTAGAAAATGTGTTTTTTCCCCTACACTGGCATTTTAGAAATGTTCTACTGCTTGTGCTGAAATAACAGCCTTCATCAACTAGGAAATTTGCAATAAGTTTACTGTCAAAAATGGAAATTGTAGTTTTATTTTCAGATCAGGAAATGCAAGAGTAACTTTACAGAATCAAGTGCAAGCTTGTAAAAAGAATGTAAAGTCTTGGAAATGTTTTGTCCAAAGCAAGAAATGTTCTTTGTTCTGGACAAAATTTGATCAGAAAATAAATACATTTAATTTCTCCAACTAGATTTCTGATGAAATGTTTTAAAGAAGTTTGGTATTTGTTTGCTAGGTTGGATCAAAAATTCTTAATCACTGACAAAATAATATTGCACATGTGAATTTAATGAGGGTTAACAACGCCAAGTGCAAGGGGTTGCTTGTGGGTCAAGGCAATCCCATATACAAGTACAGACTGGGAAAAGAACTCACTGAGAGCAGTCCTGAGGACTTGGGGGTCCTGACTGATGAGCAGGACATGAGCCAGCAGTGTGCTCCTGTAGCCCAGAAGGCCAATGGTATCTTGGGCTGCACCAAAAGAGGAATGGCAGCAAGGAGATGGAAGGGGTTGTCTTTAACGATGATGAGTTTTAAGACTCCCTCCAACCTAAGCCATTCTGATTCTATCCACTGAGTAGCTGGGCTGAAATGTTTACTGACCTCCTGCACTCTCAGTCACCTGGCAGATGCAGTGACATCGTCTAGTACCTATAAAATCAGTCGTGCAAGGCTGAGGTTTTGGCAAATCTCTACTGCAGAACCATCTGTAGCTTTAATCTGGTAAAACTAAAATAATTCTTGAATATACTTTAGATGCATTCCGAATTGATTAATCGTCTTGCTTGAACAAAGGAGAGTCATGGTTTTCATTGTAGGAGGTAAAAGTGGCAAATTTTAGTTAGGCCACAGCTGCATACAGATGGCAGGTGGGCTAACACAGTTTCCTGCACTGCCTGTAATAACAAAGATCATTAACATAAAGGTTGGCAATAGTCACTAAATTAACAACAGAAAAAAAGTGAGAAACAAAAATGCTTTAAACAAATATGTATAAATGATAATCTAGTAAAGCTTACAGAATTGTCACTAGTACAATTTACCCAGAACCATAATCTGCTCTTTACCACATCCTTGTCAATTCTTACCATGGAAAATTGTTTGGAAAGCTTTTTTTCATGGTCATAAAACCAGAATTCCTAATCAGTACAGATGACAAAAGCAATTTTTGTTTAGATGCAACCAGTTAAATCAGCATTGACATTTATTGTGCATGAAATATATGAGTACTGAGTCTAATTTGATAGAATTTAATAAAACTCTAGGGAGTTCAATCCATCTAAAAACAAACAAAATCCATTGCTTGATGATCAGTAAGAGATTAATAATTACTGTCGCATAACGGTTCCCAGAAGCACTTCTCTAGCTAGAGCTCTGCCATGATTACCATTGCAAAGTCTGCCCAAGGGATTTACAAATCTAGTTATTTCAGAACAGTTTGCCCTGTGGCTTGATACATACTAGATACATTTGTACCATGGAAGAATTTAGGACTGCATTTGATTTGTCTTGAAGACCTAAAACTGTTTAGACTTTGGCTCCATTCCTTCAATTACACACTGGGACACTGACTGCAAAAGACGTTAGAACTATGCCATCAAGAAAAGCATACAACTACAAAGTTGCTGTGCAGGCTTCAGGTAGCAATGCCAATATATCTCAATTCTAATAGTGAGCTCCTGTTCTTTGCTCCAACAAGCCTTCCTAACCAGCCACTACCAGGCATACATACTCTTACTAAATAGTTACCACTTAGTAATTTAAAATCACCAGTTCTGATCATGGCGTGACAAACACCTTTGGAACTCAGGTAGCCTCAGATGAGTAGGCAAGGTACTGACACAGGCCCCAGGCACCAAAAACTAGAAGTTAATACATCTACACATCAAATCTGGTGCCCTCCTAGCAAGTACATAACTTTTCTACATTAAATTACATCATCATGTTTTTGTCACATGCTAATGTTATTGTGCTACTGGATGCTGATCTACATGCAAAGTGGAATCTCAATTACAAATGTGCCCAAAGTGATTCTATGTTCAGGTACAGGCTCTTTTTAGTGAGCACCACTTATAAACTCTTTTCACATATGATTCCTCTCTTCCCCTCAATTCATCTGTAATTCACATATTTTCTGCCAATTTTTTAAATTGATTTCTGAAAAACATTAGCTTCTACAGGACTTGGAGGTTCCTCTGACTTACTGCCAAGTCAAAACAATGGAACATTGATGTAACAAATTATGGCCTTGGAAACTCCAAACTTGCTGCTCAGAAAAATACTTGCAACCAGTTTACATAGGTTCCTTCTGTAGGCTATATAGGTGTACCTTAGAAGATGGTGGGGTGCAGGAAGGGGGAAAGAGACGGAAAAGTTGTCAGAAGCTGCTTTGTCAATGAAAGAAGTTGCAAAATTAGGCATACCTGGACTTTCTAAAATTGTACTCTTTTCAGCGGCTGCGTAAATAAACTTATTTTTCTTCAGACACTTTATGAATAGTCTTCTATCTGTATTTATGCATTGTTGTTGTTTTTTTTGTCACTGTTTGTTTTTGTGTTTTCTATTATAGTGGGTATCTCCAGTGTGAAAAAATCACTAGCAATTTCTTCCATTATATGATTTGGGGAAATGCAAGTATAGTATACTATTAATATCCAATAAGCTGTTTGACTGCTTGAGTTTTCAATGAATTCTGCCATAAATTAGTTTATAAAAACAAATGTAATTATTTAGAAGGCAGTTACAGCCTATTCAATGATCACAAATCACTTCAAAGAAAACTTCTCAAATTAGCTTTGGTTATACATAGATACACTGTGATCCTAGTTTCACTAGAGCTGATGCTGTATAGTAAAACACAAGGCAAAATGTACAGTGCAGGTACTTGTCTGAAATATTATGGATTCTTTCTCATAGTTCTAACGAAAGCCATTATACACTCTGAGGAGTATTTAGATTATTTTCACTGATATTTCACACCATGAAAATTTGGAGACTATGTAATAAATTTCCTCCAGCTTGCCTTACCTGTCTGGCAGGTGTTTCTCCAATCACTGCCTCATAAGGAGGTGGCAGCTCAGTTGGATACAGCATTCCAGGGCTGTTAATGGTGACTTCATATAAAGCACTGAATGGGGAATGAGGAAATTCCAAATGGAGACTTCTGCTTAAAAACAGAAACAAGGAAACTTAACTAGGAAGAAATTACACATTATTTTTATTTGGCATACCAATACCTGTACCACAACGACATAGAGCTTTCTCTGAATTCAAAGCCAATTATAGTACAAAGAATCTACTGAAGCAATTTATGAGACAGACAAAACGAAGCTTTCATTCACCTCTTAGCATTAATAACTGTGCTTCACTTTGGATACCAGGCCATTTAAGTCATTAATGCCCTTCACTACTCCACAGTAATGCATATACGAGCAATGATTTCCTTAGAAAATCAAATCTCACATTCAACTTCAAGCATACAGTGCTAACTGTAACAGAATTACCTATAATCTCATTTGTGCTGTAAGTTGAGATACTGTTACCCTTGTCTTTGCTAAGCTCAATCACTTCTCTATCACAACACTGCTTTAACACAAATGTTTCCACTCGTGTCCTAACAAGTTTGCAAAATATATATGTAATCTCTCAGGAAAAGAAGCAGCTAATTACATTAGTGAAGGGAATTGCTTTGCTATGTATTCTTATAAAGAGTTCTGTAGTCTGTAGCTAAGGACTATAGAAAGCAAACAACAGGTAAGAAGAATCACCTCTGTGCCTCTACCACAGGTGTGCAGGTATATTCTGGTGGGTAATAGGGTGGAGGTGGTATTGGTGGGATGAACTCATCAAAATCCAAAGTCTGATGCAGAACAGTCCCGTGTGGAGTCATGCAATCTGGATTGGCAGGATGCGGCCGCTGTGGCAGAAACTGAAAATAGGTAAAGTTCCTTCAGATTCCAGAAATAAAAACATTTCCAATAATAAAAACTGTAACATAAGGTCAGTTTTAGCAATTCTGTCCAATATCCTATTTCATGAATATCCATGGAAGACACTTCTGGAAACATAAAAATACGTGAGATCAGTGAGGAGTGGGAGTCAAATTACTAAAATATAAAGCCAGGTTTTACTAAAGACAAAGAGATCTCTACCCCAAAGTCAGTTACTCCTAGGGTGGAAAACAAAGACATTTCAAATTAAATTAAATAACAGTTCAAGAACCAATTCTATGTTGTAATACAATGTTATAACACTACATAGCCAGCTGTATTGTAATAATTAACAATAAATAGAACTGGTAAAACAACTATTTGTGTAGTATTGCTTCCAATCTGAAAAGCCTTGTGCTTAAGACAAAACCAAACAAACCCCCAAATAAATGAAACCAGAAATCTGCTGCTACATATTTATTTGATTTTGACTAAGGCCACTATACTTTTCACTAAAAAAAGGCAGCAGTTATAACTATTCTTTTTTATTCTTATAAGATATTCTTAATACACATGTATAATGTGACGATACAGACAGAGCACACATATGCTAAATAAAGGTTTAAAATACAGGTATGAACATAAGAAAAACATTATATATAGATATCTCAAAACTCGAAAAAAATAACTGTAAGAAATAATAAAAAGTAATAACACTGTGGAGTACTGTCAATGTCTGTGATAAGAAACTAATCAGCTTCTAGCTTGGCAGTGATATCAAAACACCTTTCTGAGACTGACATTAGAAAGTTAAAAAAAAAAAGAAACACAACTTTTTATCAAAGTCTTAAACTGCTTCAAGATCAAAAACAGACTGTTCTGCAGATCACATGGAACCCAGATGCACTGGCCTGGCTTTATGTGGTTACCATGGAGAAAGGGGGTTTTACGATCAAAAATGATAGAGCTCTTCCTTCTTCAGACAAGATGCTGTTTTTGCTGTCATACCACTTATGCTTCAGAGATCCAGTAAAGAGAAAGTAATTGATTTCATTTTTAATGTCAGTTTTATATTTCTTTTCACTTTTCCAGAAAAATTCTCATTGGCAGTTATTCTGACTTAATACCACTGTACAAGTGATGCTGGTCTTTGGTATTTAGAAGGCTGAATCACACCTTACTTCCACCAAACACAATCTTGGATTTTTAATAATGCAACACAACAGAGTGCTGGAAAGGACCTACTTCAATTGTTTGTGAAAATGAACTACTAGCTGCTTACTAATTGGATCTCTAGAGGCATTTCCACAATTAGTAAATAAAGAACTTCCTCTGCAGAATACTTATTCAATAACCAATGACTTTCAGACATCATAGTCTACTAGTGTTACAGTAATAAGAGATACCTACTTCATTTACTCCTCCATTACATACCATGTCTAATGCTCTTAAGTGCATGAGATGCAATGCTGTTGTTCTGAGTATAACCAGATGCTTCCACAGGTTTCTCATACAGAATAAAGAAACATTTTCATGGTAATTCAGTTTAAATCTTTCTATATCTGTTTCCCAAACTCTAACATTACATTAACTTAAAAATACCAAACCTATGCGATATGATCATCAGTTTGTTATCATCCTAAACACACTGAAGATTCTAGTAGGAAAAAAGGGAGCAAATAAAGGTAAAGACTAAATACAGATCAGAAAAAAATACTACTTAATGACCGAAGTTGTAGAAAAATTTTATCACAATGAAGACAGCTCTATATACTCAGGCTCATATTTTGTACCTCACTTGATCCCACCAAACTCAGGACTATACTTGTTTTCCTAGAGGAGTTGACAACTTGGATAAGTCTTCTGCAGTCATGACAGTAAGCAATTTTCTTTTATAACTTTTACAACCTTCCACAGGCCATTTACATATGCTGCCAGGAAAGTTTTGGCTTCCATTAGAAAAGAGGTAATTTCACCTCTTCAGTTCTCAAGTTTCCTGGAGCTCACTTAATTCAGGTATCTATAAAAGGCAATAGATGATGTTCCTCAGAACAAGGCAATTAATGCAGATCACTTCTGCAGTGAGTGAAGTATCAGTATCCATTTTGTGGGATTCCAGTGACAGAAGGGAAAGGTATTGCACAGGCTGTGATTCAAGAAGGAAAAGACCTAATTATTAACTGCAGTTCAGTTTAACAGTAGACAGTTTAACATCCCTTTCAAGAAGCCTTACTGTGAATACAAATCATAGCAATGAACTGTTTGACCAATGCTGAAAATGAGTGGCAAAATGGATATGAAAGAGGCGCATATTTGGAGGGGAGCTTGTAAGAGACAGTTTACCTGTGTGTTATCATCCTGCTGGAAGGCAGAAATTAAATTGAAAGAAGCTGTAAGAGGGAGACTGGCAGGAAATGAAACAACAGCAAATATAAGGGATTATCAGAAAGCACAGACTTCCTTGAGAAAACAGTGGAAAAGCTACAACAAGAATTAATCGTGTCACTCTATGCTACAATATCTCCTATTCTCTGTTGGCCAGAAAAAGTTTATTTTCCCTACAGTAAAATGTATTTTAAAAATCCTGAAGAGTTACTCTCAAATGTTGAAGGCTAGCAAGAGTCCAAAGACCAAGCAAAGACTCTAGGGGAGACAACTGGAAGAGGAATGGAAAGAAAATGCTGACGGGGCTGCACTAGGTGGAGGAACACTGACAAACATTTGCAAGGAAATACACTTTTTTATTTGTAAGTTGTTTGATGGCAAAAAATTGGTACAGCTTCCATGGTCACAACTTCAAGACACGTTCAGTGTGATTTCAAATCCAACAGCTCACACTACTAAACCACTCAGCATGCTTCCAGACAGACTTTTGGGATTAAACCAATGATGACTGCAGAAGAAACAGACACAACATCGTTGCAGTCAAGGATGAACACAGAATCGTACTACTGTTAAATACAGTGAGTTGTCAACCTTTTGAAAAGGTTTGCGTAACTTTGTGGTTAGCAATAGTCACTTAGAACATATCCACTAGGCATAAATTGATATGCTATGACTCTGGAAATCCCAGATACTCCACCTGGAACCACTAGATGCTAAGAACCTTCAGAAACCCACCCTACAGTGAAAAACAGACTTACAATTTGTGCTCTTCTTTTAGGAACTAGTCAATCTTATGTCTGAAGCTTGGCATTCAAAATACGACAAATGTGTCTTTTTTCCTCATCCTCTGACCAAAGACAGCCTTGCTTTAGTGCATGGAATGTGTCTGAGACATACGGAGGATTATGAATGGATTGCTCTGAATGCTAAATGGATATGCAACACAGTGCACACACTGCACACAGTTTTTTTAAGTTCATTTGGACATGTCTAACTTTCCTCGAGTATACTCTTATTCAAACACCTCTCTCTGCTATTTCATATTTGTTATGAGGGAAAAACTAAAACATCCTATCCAAATGCGGTAGTGTAAATGCAGAAGCTGTACAATGCTGTATTTTTGTACCCATTGCCTGGACCTGAATTCGACACAGAAGTTACTGATACCATCAGCAGCAAGTTGTTACCAATACGAGAATTAGAAACACAGATGTTAGAAGGATATAATTTCCTGTAGAACAGAACAGGTTCAAGTTTTCTGAAATCACAGTTTTGCTCAAAGGTCCATGTGCCATAGAAGAAACTCCATAAAGCCAGAGACTTTGGACTGAATGCCAACAACCCTCCCAGCAAGCTTAGAGTCTGTAGCAAGGCATAGGTGATGCCATATCTTTCTGAAGACAGCAATATTACATGGAAAGAACAGGATTCTTTCCAATTTTTACCATCAGGTAAAAAAGAAGGCTAAAAAATGCACTCTTTTTCTCACTGTCAAATCAAATTTCCAGCTCTTCACTCAAAATTCTCACAAAGTTGGCCTCTGAAATGTTCAGAATGTGGCTCATTATTTATGTTTCTAATAGTTTGAATATATTCAAGTAAACATTGATGGAAAAGTATCAATTAGTGAACCGATGAAAGAGCAGAAAAGGATTGTAAATGATATTCTCTAAAGGAATCACCTGTTGTGATACAGGGTGCTAAATTCTTCTACCTGAGATCTGTAAGACTAAGAACTTGTTCATCAATACTTCCAGGTATGGGTCATCATCCCCAACAAACCTGAAAGAAGATTTCCTTTTCATATCATTAAGTAAGTATTTTCATACCATTTAAGGAAGTATTAAATCACTTAAGATAAATTCTCATTTAATTTGAAGCATCTTCCAAAAGATTTTTTAAATTATAATTATTATTTCAACATTATACACCGGAATAATGGGTTGAACAATGCTAGCAAGATGTCATCCTCATAGTGAACTACATTATGAATGACACAACAGAAACGTTAAACAAAAAAAAAAAAAAAAAAGGAACAAATACAATGGAATAATTCTTCGGAGTAATAGCAAAATTTTGCAAATAATTTAGCAAAATATTAATTTAACAAATTCTGAATTATTATGATAATAATTATTTTGCAATATAAAAAGGGAAAAATGTTTGGACCTATTGATGATGTTTTCCCTGGCAACTTTCTTATTTAAAAGAGACTTTATTTAACTGTTGTGACAGGAAACGGCAATAATTTATATTCAAAATATGTCACCACATCTAATAGGTGTTCCTAAGCTATCACATAAACTATACATGTTTTCAGGAATCACTCTGCCTAGCAGCTGTGATTGAGGGTTCACAGTAAACAGTTTAGTGATAAAATGGCCTGTGTGACAGAAGTAAAGAAAAGCTTATTTTAGAAACTCACTTAGAAAAGAGTATGTGTTAGCTCAACATCAGATATGCTGAAAGCACTGCACACTTTCAAATAATCAGAAGGACAAGTGCACCATAAACAGCAAAAATCTGACACTGAGAACAGGACAGCTACCAATGAACACGGATTCTAGATGGTCTTACGGGTTAGGAGAGAAGTATTTCAAAACAGAGATTGTCTCACTTTCAGCTGTCAATGCACAGAGAAAAAGCACAACTTAAAATATCCAAACTGCTTAGATTCCTTCAAAAGACACATATCAGAAAGAGCTGAGCTTCACGTGAAGGGCCACATTCCGATGCTGGGCTAACCAAGAAAGCTCGTCTCTACACGTTGTGCAATCTGAATTTGTTTGAATATACCTGGTACACTGAATTATCTATACTACTATATAATTATAGGCCAGCAAAAATTTCACTTATTAAATGAATTAAAAACAGCAATACGAGCAGATTACCTATCTTGCTTAACAATAAGAAGAGTTTCATCGGATTCCTTTGTATATTTGGTTCTTATAGTTCAGTTTCCATTCCCACTTTTTTCCTAAGTGGAAAACTCTGTTATCACTAGAGAAGGTCTAAGTACTGAAACAAAATAATGAGGAATAAGACATCATTTAAGAAACAGTAGCTCACAGCAGAAGTTAGTAATACATTCCTCTAAAAAATAAAAGTCTTAAATGTGAATTAAAAGCTGACAGACACATTGTTATAACCCTCACATTAAACTGGAAAAGATTATTTAAATTGCAAACAAGTACAGAGAACAAACATTTATCATTGAGATAATTAATGTATCCTATTGTCCCACGTTCAGAATATCTGCCAAGAAAATTCACTGCTTTGTTTTAGAAAAAAATTAAACTGATACTCAAGATAATTTACAATCTTATGGATATGAGTGAATCCAACTATCTACTGTCACCTAAGAAAGTTTTAAATGGCAAGGAATTAAAAAAGAGTGCAAATTTTAACCAACCCAATTGATTAGTTAATGTTTAGAGGAGAAAAAGATTTAAGCATCCTTGAAAAGAGAACAAAAAGGCCTGGGCAGCAATGTAAGAGCTCAGCATTTTGTTAGTACATATTGGCATATATATAATAAAAAAAGAACAAAAATCTAACTAGTGTTATACAGATATACAGAATGAGAATAAAATAAAGATATGAGAGATAAAAGACACATTTGACATTACTATTATTACTACTTCATCTTCCATCAGAATAATTATTGCTTGAATTGTTTAAATGCTTTTATTCTTAATATCCTGACATTATTTGAAAGCTTTGTTAAAAATGTGTAAGTTCTTCTAAAAGATGTTTTTCATTATCCAGAGTTGCTGATCACTTACTGTCCTCCCATACACCAATATAAAGCAATACACATAGACACACAGAGATGTACAGATCTCTTTAAGAAAAGCTAAGTAGTGTCTCATCCATATTAGTGGAAGCTTTTCCTCTGACCAGGAAGTACGTACAACTTGCTAGCCCAGGTACTGTGGCTACATTATATAGTTTACATTCAACAGCACAGGAAAGATTTATTAATTATTTTTGTGTATTAATTTCAGTAACGACACACTGCATTATCATTATAGCTGATGAAAACAGTAATTAAATGTTACAGTTTGCATGTGTCATCATTACCTTATTTCCTTTACAAAATAACAGATTGTTTTAGATATCACATAGCATGATGAGCAGTTAATAACAGTGATGGTGATAAAATCGGAACAAACTGAGTAATATCAGTGCCAGCACTTCTAGCATAACCGTGGCGTAAACATATCTGAAGAAGGAGTAGGTATATTTCATGCTTTAATCTGGCCACAATAGGCACAACTTCTTGCATATTGCTTTGTCTAGGTAAGGCAGCTACCCCCTGAAGAAAATACTGTGAATTTAAGCAGGTGCCATTCATCCGACAACATGGAAACTGAAACTGCCTTCAAGCAACAAATAAAATATCCTGAAAGTGACAGCTCGGTTATTAAGGAATGTTTCTTCACATTTCAGAACACTGATATAATCTGATATGAATCACACTTATCTTCTGGAGGAGTGTATAAACAGAAGGAACAATTCTGGGAAGACCTGAAAAGGAGTGCAGTCTTAAACCGTCCATAAGACCAAATATATATGTGTTTTCTTTTTTAAGCTTTCCTGTTTTCAGACTTTTTTCCTTTCAGGACAAGATCTTACTGGCAAAATTTAGATTTCAACAGTTCAAATTAATGACTGCACCCTACATCGCTCCCTTTTTCAAGCTTGCATGTAATTACACTTGTGAAAAATGAGTTCAGTTGCACTCTTGCCAACAAATTCTGTGAAATACACTAACATATGGGAACAGGCTCTCAAAAAAAAATAAAAACATTCTCTTTCCTTTTATTATTGGTGATTAGTGAGTACTTCAAGATTATGGTTTCTGGTGCACAGCAAATTTCAACCTGGTTTCTGACAACAATCTCAAGATTTCTGCTTTTGTGAATACAAAAGTAAGAACTAGAGGAAACTAAAATGCAATGCAAGAAAAAATAGTTTGCAACATTCCCAAGAGAGATGTGATTGAGAAAAGCATATTATTACTAGACCTGAAAAAAAGGACTCCCAATCAAAGCTGCCAGCACAGTATGTCCTCCTATCATTATTATCATTCCCTTATTAGTTATGCAATTTCAATTATTTTTAAGGGATTGTAATTGATATATTATGAAGCAATAAGAGACCAGCAGTTCTGAACACAGAACACCTGCCAAGCCACAGAGAGCCTGAAGGGAAGCTTCCAACAACACCAGTGCACTAATATGGATAACAGAATCAGAAGATAATGAAGAAATTCAAGCCCCAAACAAGAGTCTTGTATATACTGATATTACATCTCTGATATCCTAAACTGCCTTGTCTTATTAGGTTTTTTACTTATACTGAAAACTCCCTAGAGTCTCCTCAATTTCTCCCAGAGATACTTAGTAATGGAAATATTGGGGATGTGCTTGAGGTCTCCAGGTAGCAGGTGAATTTCTAACACTTGAACAATGTCAGGACTTTGGTCCTCTTCTGCTGGGATTCCTTCTGCCAGGACTCCTACACTGTCACATTCCAAACAAGTTTACAGAATTTAACAGCAGTTTGCCTCTTCTAGGATGTGCTTTTGAGAAGTGTAATGGATGCTAGTTGCTGGAGCACCATAGTTCAGATTTCATGACTGTCAGATAGCCTACTTCATCATTCACTATGTTGACAATTAATAACACATGCCAATAAAGATTAAATTAAAGAGAATTTTTACAAATTCTGACACAGCAACAGAACTTATAGTATGAACAGAGGAGAAACAAACAAGCAAACACAGAAAAAGCAGAACAGCGTATTTTTAGCTGTCTGTCTCCAGATAACTGCATCAAAGGTTCAGCTGCTATTTAGGACATCTTATCATACACATGACTGAAAATCCTTTTCTTCTATGCTTCACAAACTAGGTCCTCAGGATAGCTTTCAGAGAAGAATCACATGCTGAAGCACATTTCTTACCAGGAAGCTATCGCTAACTGAGGAGTAAGATTGGCATAAATTAATGAATTATTGCATATATTAAATCAGTGTAAATACAAGTTTAATAGCATTTGAAAGAGTATCCACTAAAAATGCCAGATACCCTTTAAGTCTATCTTGAAACAAATACAAAGGAAAAGACAGGTATTACTGACAGCTTACATAAAATCAATAACATTATTATGGAATATAATGTACCATAGGATATAATTATTAAACCCGACTTCCTATATTCATTCTCTCTATTTCTTTGTTCCCTCAATTACATCTTGATCTTCAAAGTAATTAGAGCAAGGACATGTGTGATAGATCATATGGTTTGAAAAGTGCAGGAAAAAAAAGACTGAAATGAAGTAGTTTCTTTCAAGTCTGGGATTGGAAACACAATTATTTCTGCTCACGTTTCTTAACTCCCATGGACCCTAACACCTCCAGGTACAGCCTCGAGGGCTGATGATTTAGAAAGTGGTGTATTTAAGACCTGGGTGCATGAACCTGCCTAGATACTACAGGAACTTGTATTTATTTTTTTTTTCTTAATACTTGAAAGCCAATGTTTGTTCAATGAGATTATTTTTAAACAACAACCTTCAAATGTAATGAAAAATTTAATCTGTGTGCTCTAACGGACAGCTTGTGTTATAGTTTTCAGGGCATTTTTACTAAATGATCACTGCATCCAGAGGTATCACTTCCCAATAAAACACTGCCAGTTTGCTTGTGTGAATCAGATACTCACTGCACGCAGGAGTTATATAAGGAAGGAAATAACTCACAAAACCCTGTTGCAGATTTTTGTGAAACTATGTATATTATATACAAGATCAATGTTGCTAGGCAATAAAATACATGAAGCACACAGAATAGTTTGATACCAGAGAAAAACTAGAAATTATTTCAAGTCTGAGTAAGCTGCAAAAATGCATCATTCTAACTGGTTAGTTTCTGAGATGAATGCTAACACAGCACAAAGGCCATAAAACTGAAGACAGCAAGTTTAAAGGTTCTATAATCTAATGATATCTGAGGAAGACTTTCCAGACTACAAAATGTTGTTATTGACTAAGAATCTTATTTTTATGGCTTCTCTCTTTCTATAGCAGAGCCTACGTTGCTCTTGAATATAGTAAGAATAGAGTAAAAGAACAAAAACTTCTATTTTAAATGAGATACTATCTCTCAGTGGTGAGATCTTAAACTTTCCAGCTGATAAAACCCTCATAATAAAAGTATTTACAAGAAAGAAAAAGTAGTTCATCAGATTTTTGGGTGTAGAAAAGTGGAACCAAACAAAAAACAGCAGATTGAAAACAGTGAAAGAAAAGGTATTCTTCAGGTTCTGCTGGTCTAAGTCAGTGTAACCCCAGGGAAATTACGCTCACTTAGGCCTGGTAGGAATCTGGCACAGCAACCTAAAGAAAGAGAAAATCTTAAGGATAAATAAAAGGCTGGGACTGAGCAGAAAGATATATGTATCTCTCTTCTACTGCTGAGAGTGAAGAAAATTCTTATCAATAGAGCTGTAGGCATGGGGAGGTAGAACAGACAACTCAGCAAGACAGAAAGTTGGATGCACAAAATATGGCAAGTAAAAAGAAAGTGACGTAACAGAAGCATTTCCAGGTGGTAAAGAGAAACGTTTATGAAAGAAGTGAAGAAAAAAAAATGTGTTTTTAAGGTATACTAATATATTTTTATTAAAGTTATTCCATCTTGTGCATGCTGGTCAGATGTACTTTAATATTGTTCTTGATTTGTGTAATCTACACAACTTTCTTTTTACACTACGAAACACCACAGTATTAAGTCTAGATTAAGGTTTCCTCAATACAAGTGATTCTACTTCTGGATCACTGCTAGCCATGTTAGCCTAGAAAGACAGAACTTTCCATCTGTGGTTTTAGCTGTATCCCTGTTAACAGGGCAGTGTGAAAAAGGTTACTTTACAATCAGTATCTTTAATCAAGGGCATCCTGCATAAAAGGAAGTGCACGAAAAGAAAGAGTACCTAAATTGATGAAAGCTCTTTAAGATTCAAAATACAGTATGTCACCAGCTGAAACGATAAATTTTGTCAATGCTGTTTGGCATCCAGAAGACAGTTATTAAATAAACACTGCTTATAAGCTGCTACAAGCACATGCACTACGAATGCAGGGTGCTAAATGAAAATAAGCACTGATGTCACATTGTATTTTTCCTGTCCTTTGTTATGCCCACAAACACATGAAGTAAACCTAAGCTCACAGACTGAGGATGCATACTGACTAAGTTTGTAACCCATTGACTGGAACACTTCTCTAGAGAGGACATCCACATCTCTAATTCATGTACTTAGAACTCAGTAAGTCCATGGCAGTGAATGTATTTGTATGCAATTATTCATTTAACCTGTTGGGGCAGGTTATACAACTTCTCACTACAGTGCAAACTGTTTACAGGTATCTAGTTGGGGAAAGTGTATTTGCCATGCAGACTTTTATAAATGGCTAGCATTAGTTTGCATGCTTGTGTTTCATACTAAACACAGGATAATTTTGTAGATTAGTTGTCTCAGAGGGGGGTTAAACAGTTTATGTGGCCCATCAAACACTAATAATTTAAAATTAGTACTGTTTATGTTTCAGCATTAAATTGAAATCTTGAGAAGAGCACTTACACAAGATAGGACAGCTCTCTTCTTCCAACCGAAACAAGACAGCTTCCTGTAAGGCAGCTGACTGTGCAGAAGTCTAATGATTATTTTCCCTTTTGTTTTAAATGCAAGTGCTACTCTGGAGCTGAACATGTTTTCCTTCTGAAAACACTTATTGGCACAGTGCCATTAAAAGTTCTGGTTTTGAACTCATAGTTCTCACAATACATAGTTCTCATACTTGAAAAACAGTATCTGAAAGCTAAGTAATTGCTCTGGATGGTGTGAAAACTGAATACAATAAACATGAAGCAACAGGAAACGTAATACACATACATAAACTGAACCTTGTTACTAACTCCAGTAACCAAAATTATTTACTCTCAATGGCAAAACCCTGAATTTAGCTCTCTTATATCATATAGTATACTTAATAACGTATAATTTAGTAATATATAATACACATCTAATGCAGCAGCTATTCACATTGCATATATCTATATGCTGTATTTTTAGAGATGTACACAGATAAAATACTCACCTAGGTACACACATTCTAACACTGTACAAAGGCACACAAGTAGGCCCAAGTTTATAAGCAAGAAATAGGTACAAATGAGTATTTACAGAATAGGAAAACATGTTATGTTGGACAACATCCTGTGCTGTCACTGAAATGTACTCACCATTTGCAGAAGATCAGAAGAAACCATCTGCATGCAACACATTGCTGTTGCCAAAGCACAGACAATGGTGGAGATGATATTGAGAGCGCACACACTGAACAACAGGTCCTGTGAAAAGACATGCATCAGAATATCATCTTTTATCTCAGGGACACAAAGGACAGCAAATATTTTAGTAATTTGATATCAAACACTGTCACTTGCTAGCAGATTCATATGGTCTCAATTAGCTGTGCAGAATTCATTCGTCCTGTAATACTTGCATTTAATCAGTCAGGAAAGGAAACCCTGATAGAAAGAAACACCTTGAGGGACACAGTTTAGTGGAGGACTTGCTAGTGTTATGTGACGGTTGCACTCAATGATCTTGTGGGTCCGTTACTACAAAAATGATTCCACAATCTTCTGTTCCCCGCTTAACAAAATACATTCAGGATTAGAAATTTCCTCAACGGTATTTCAAGTCATCCAGTTTCCTCGCAAAGGATAAACTGCTCCTTCTGCAGTAGACTCCAAGTTATTATCACTACTATAATACTAACACACATATTTCTGGTTCTAAACAAAAGCACACGTGAAGAAAAGTCATTACTTTCAGTATTTGAAATCAACCAATCAGGGTTATGTGGTGAAAATACTACATGGAAAATTTAGCGTGAAATAGAGAAGTTTATTCTGTATTAAATATTCTGTGCATCTGAAACAAATTAGAAAGAAACAAGTTTTATTTATATTTTAAAGTATAGAAGGAAAGCACTGACTGTACATGAGAAGTAGAACTGCACATTGCCACATTGTTTTTTTAAAAATGACGATTTCAGCTACAACAAATATTTATGTTTACTAAGTATAATAACATAAGTATCTTAATCAAAACTGAAATATATTTAAAGGTATAATTAAAAACAAACACAAACAAAACCAACCAACCAAACATATGCATCCATTTCTTCCCATCACAGTGTTTCTGTTTATTTTCCTTGCAGGGAAAAGAAAAGGAACTCTGATTCATCACGCTGATGACATTTCAAAAACCACTATAATCCTTCTACAGCAACTGCCTACCTGCTGTACCTGTGACAACAAAGCTTGGACAGTATTCAGAATAGCCAGTAAAAGTATAGCCATTTCAGGTTTAAAAAACAACTGAATTGTAATGTATCATGAGCAAAAAACTGCAAAAAGGCATACTGCAGAATCTAACTTGTAAACTAGAGGCATGTAGAAAAGATTTAGCTAACACAAACTCAATACCATTTATGCTAATAATATGTTCTGCATCAAAGTTGCAAATTAGGATCCAAAGTGTCCTTAAGACCCTCACAGTACTCCTGTGACTCAGGACAGTCATCTGTCCTAAAGGTTACAGAGTTTAACCACCCTTCCTATCAGAATATTTTCCTTCTATCCATCCTATTTTTACAATCATTTCTCTTTTATTTCCACAGCTATTAAGAACAAACTATTACATATTTAAACTCCACCATCATGCTTAAGTCTTCACTCCTTCAGTTTCTGACATTAACCCCACTTCTTGAAATCCTAGACTGAGATCAATTTTCTAGGCCTTTGATCACTTTCATTTGGTTCACCTTCAAGTTGGCTCACATTCTTCCTCAAATGCAGAATTCTAAACAGTGCAGTGATGACTGAGGGATTTTGCAATCATATATTGTTGATTTATCTTTTGTCTGTATAATCCCAGATCCTTTCCTGAAAAACTACTATCCTCTTCTTTTCTGCCACAAGGTAAGGACAGAAGAAAAACCACACATACACAAACATATGTGTATTTAAACTGGAGAAATGCCATCATGAAAACCTCACTCATCTCTATTTAACATTTTTGGAATGTATGCTAGTTCCCACATAAGACTAATGGTAAAGTACATCAGAAACATGAAAAGGAGAAAAACAGAAACAAAACTAAATCTGTACAATTACTCCTTAATTGCAGAAAAGCAGACTGTAAGCTAAACTGAAAGGCACAAGATGAAATTGATTTTAAATGCCTGCAATTTCAGAAAAACATGGGAGTGATGCTTTAAAAAAGAAAATATCTTGGTATTTTACTTTGCATCTGTTTGGTTATTATTGCTATTAAATCTAAGGTATCATATCCCATATCCATAGCTTCAAGTATTATATACAAAAGGTTAATATTAGACGTTAGTCTAGCTAACCTGAAAATAGTTTGTGTGGAAAATAAACTAATGGCCGGTCTCAAAATAGCATGACTTCACGTGCTAATACTCCTCTGTTTCTGTAACAGAGGACAAACACCAGATTATTTCAAAATCTACAGAGAGGTAATCAAATTTAAAAAGATTTCTAAAGCCTGCTTTAATTCAAATAGGAATCAAACAACAAGCCATCCAGTAACACTCATTTCATTCTCCTACCCAACCCCCAAACAAACATTTAGTCTTTGGCACTTCATTGTTTTCAGAAAATTTCCTTCCTATGTTCTGCTGAACAGTTAATTAGGTAATTCATAAGACACTCCTTTATTCAATAATAATAGCAAGTGGGGAAGTAACAGGTTTTCAAAATCTAAAACTCTGTGGACAAACATACTACCCAGAAAGACAGTGCTGAAGCTGATGCAGATCCTAGCTGTAATGTGATAACAATTAAGATTTCCTCTAGGAAATGCCTCTAAAAGGCAGTAACCACAACAGAAACTAACCTAATTCTCCACAGCACCTGGCCACAGACAGTTACATTTACAGAAGTAGGAAATCTGTATCTATTGCTGACAGGTTTTTGGTGGACTTCTGCAATATCTACACTGATTAGAGAATACAACACGTGAGTGTGTATGGTGTGAAACATGACTATTTGCTCTTCAGTTTTATAACAGTTAAACTGATTTGATTGTCACCCAGAATTTTTCTAGGCATTTTTGCCATTTTCTACAGGCATAATCTGAGTCTTCTGCACGCCTATGTAATAATTAATGTTCTGATAGGTATAATAAACAACATGAAATCATTCTGTTGCAGTATATGATTTTCTTGCCATGTCTCAACACTAAACTCCCTAGTAAAGACACAATTCCCTTTAAGAATAGAAGCATCTGTCAGAATTGCCCAGAAGCAGACCTGGATCAGTTCAGATAAATATCCACAGGAGCTGAACGGCACTGTGAGCTCTTTATAGCCAGCTGTTTTCCTCAACTCCCAAGTAAACCTCAAAAGCTGAATTTAATACTGATTTCCAAAAAAGCTGTAGTGTTATGTATTTAGAATACCTTAATAATTAGCAAAGTAATCGTGTCATTAACAAAATAGTAGTTCACTGCATTTTCCTTCCCTCTTAACTAACATGTTCTACTCACATTGTGGTTCTGCAAAGGCTACTTTTGTCTTCTCAAATCTTTTTCACACTGCCATCCACATACTTTTAGAAAAAAAATACATTTTTCTTATTCTTCGCTGAGCTGGAGTCTTCTAAGCTTGTGTTTGTATTGCTTATTGTATTGTGTTTTAATATTGTTTCTGTGTTACTGCAGCTCTGTCTTTGCTAGTACAATTCAAATACTTCCCGGTAGAAGATCTAAAATTGCACCTTTTCCAAAGCAAGCAGTCAAAAAGTAAAATGCATACTAAAACTTCTCATTTATTTCTACTGGGAGGTTATCCCATTTTCTATTGGGACTTCCTTATCACAACAATTATCCCATACTTACTGTGATTTTCTTAGATGACAGTCACAGCCACATTTACCACAGACTGATTTGGGTTGGCAGAGACCAGTTCCAACCAGTTCACCCAATTCCAACCCCCATGCCATGGACTGGTTGCTACTCATTAGATCAGGCTGTCCAGGATTGCATCCAACCTAGCCTTGAATGCCTCCAGGAATGGAGCATCCACCTCCGGGCAATCTGTTCCAGTGTCAATTTCCTACTAACATCTAATCTAAATCTTCCTTCTTTAAGTTTAAAACAGTTACAACCTTCTAAATCTTGAAATAAGTGTACTCTTACACATTTGAGAGTTCAAAACTGACTCAGAAAGAAACAATGGCTTTCGCACAAATTCGTGGTCTTGTAAAACATCTCAGATGAAGATTGCCTTCTATTAGTAGGATTCTTATGAAACACACTAATGAAGAGAATAAGCTAAGACTTTGAACTGCCGAGGAATCACTGAGATATTTGGAGAAGTGAAGGATATAAATGAAAGCAATAAAAAGTTAACAAATGATTTTGACAAATTAGCACAAAGTTCCATCTCAGAAATTTTGTTTGTACTACCCTCTGAGACTAAAGACGGTTTAATCTTCATATCTTCATTATGGCAGTGATAGACCTCAGGACTCAACTGAAGTAAAATTCACTTTTGGAGCATTATAACTTAAAAAGAATCTCAACTAGCCTGTTTATCACCTACTAATACTCTAAAGACTAATTTGCTAGATGTTCTTAAATATTTATCAACTATCTTTTAGAATTTAACTTCGTGTGTGCCTTCTCTTCCTTTGCTGTCTTTTCTTCTATAAAACAGCTAAAAACTACCTGGTTAGAACCAAATGTTTATTAATAATGCCATAGTAAACGAGATCATTTTAGTTCCATCTTACATACCACCAAGAAACAAATCTTTCACATCTTAGCTTGAGATAAACTTGACTGTTACTCCGATCGAAAAGTAGTCGGCTCTATTAATAGAGCTAGTGGAAATATTTCAGCCAAGAATGCCATTTTGACATTGCACATATATTTAACTTCATTTAGAATTTTGGCAAGAAACAAAGTTGGGGTTTTCAGACAGATCTAATACATACCGATATATCACAGAACTGTTTATGTTTGGGAAGGCTGAATGGAAACAGAAGAGAGATTTATCATATCCTTGCTCTTGTTTACATGCAATCTGTTTATGCTGAAATACCTCCCCTTTGGGTTATATCTACTTGCTAGACTGGAATGTGTTATGGAATGTGTTATTTTTGGTTTGTAGAAAATTTTGTTTTTCCAAGCTGGTTGTAATAAAAAATTTAGCTGGTTCCAAAATTTAACCATTATCAGTACTGTTTTACTGATGCCATAAATATAAAATCTTCACATCAAAACAGCTCAGGGAAAGCTTACATGTATCAGAACTGATCACAAGTTAGGTTTTCTGGCGCTCTCAGGTACACAAGCAGGCACTGCCGGCCACACAAATTACAATGGTCTACCCACAGTATGTGTTTGTTTTTTGCACGTTTCCAGAATTCAGAAAGGTAACTGGCTCTGTAAGCTGCAGTTTAAAATCCTGAGTTTCTATCTGGAATCACCAAATATCTGAGCAGACAGAAATCACTCTTTGCATTGCTGTGTTACTTCCAGGAGTGCCAACAGTTGCATAGAACCCAATCACACTAAAAGTAGTTCTCTCCAGCAAAGTGACAGGTTAATATTTTGTATCACCATACTTATCAAATCCTTAACCATGGCCCTGTAAAAAGATCTCTGATGCCTTTTTTGGAAAATTTTAGTTACTTATCTTCAATGCAATTGCTTTTAGACTTCAGCTGATGAATGCAAGCCACCTCAGCTATAATCTTTGCAAGTATGATTTACAGATTATGTTTGTGACTACATTTCCACACACAAAAGAAGAAGAAAATAACACTGTTGCTATCTCATAAACCTCCAGAAACTCTTAAATTTACAGGAAATACACCAGAAGCCAACTTTAAAAAAACTTCTCTTTTATGCTCTACATAATAATCTCCAGAAAATTTGCTCCTGTTGGTTGAAAAGAGATCTAATGAACTGTGTGACATCCAAAACAGGTACCCATCATATTCTCCCAAAAAACTGCACATGGCTTGACATGAAATCTTAATATTTGGGCAAATTTTTATAGTCATGAACAGTGAAAAGATAATTCATGGGAATCTTGTGTCAAGGCCTTCTGTATTTTATTTAGTACCAATAGAGAAGGTGAGTTTTCTGTTATCTCAGTGCAACATGTGAGACGTTATCACACATTCACTATTGGAAGGGAACGGAACAACCTATTATCACACTGAAGCTGTCCAGGTCTAAGCAAAAACTGGCAGCAGCAGTTGCTGAGATCCATAATTTATTTGTTAGATACTATATGCCTGTTTAAAGGTATTTTGGGGCACTTCAGAGAGGTATTCACACCGGTAAACTAAATTTTAAAGAGCATATTTTCCTACCTTAATCCTACAGAGTATAAGCCAATTTTCTTTCACTGTAAATGACAAACAAGATAAAGGTACTTCCCTTCAAAGTACTCTTGTTCACAAGAATTGTACTCTCTTTCAAAAAAAACCAACACAAAGTGTTTAAGTTCCACCACTCTGATTAACAGTGACAGACTGCACTGCAACAATACCAAGGAATAGACTTCATGAACATAATACTGGAAAGCAATTGCTGGTAGCTCTGAAACTATGTTCTAGAATTCCAAAGGCAGTTCCAGAGGGAAAAAGAAAACAACAACAACAGCAAAAAAAACCCCAACACAGCACTCACACAGAACAAAGAAGAATATTTGAGCATTACTTTTCTTCCATTCATAATAAAGAAGTTCACAAAAATTTATCAGCCAAACATTACTGAACATCTGAGTAGCAGAAGAATCCTCTTAAAAATACTTCCATTAAAAAAAAAATGAAATGAGAGGGGAACTGATATGAATGTTGATGTACAGCATTTTACAGGAGTTGACATCCACAGAGTCCTAACTACTTTAATTGATATGATAGAAAATAATTCAATACCATAACTCTGTTAATATAACACAGAGCAAAACCTACCTTAAGAAGCAAACGTGAAAGAAGTTCTGTAACTTTTAAAGTGAGACTTCTTAGAGTTGGTTAATCTCATCACTGTTATTAGTACTATTAAATCTGTGCATAAAGAATTCTAAAAGTGGATCTCTGTAACAGGGAATCAATCATCCAGTACATCATTCAGGGAAAATATACAGGGACTGTCAGTGAGCTCAGATCACACAAATAGTGAAGAAACTTCAGTGCCTTTAGTTGTTCATCCTTTTCCCCTTTCCTTTAACCACATTCAAGCATGTTAAACCTTGAGACACTGTTGCCAGGTCTTTACCTTTTTCTCCACATCATTTTCCATAACCAGTTTACTAGTGACTGCTGAGAAAATTGCAGGGATTTTTTTTGTGATTAGTGAGTGACTGAAGGCCAGGGAAGATACACTGGCAAAAGTGACTGCCTCTCAAAACGTTATCAAGATGAAGATTACCAGAGTAAACTACAAAAATACGAAATAAAAACAAGTTACAGTCAGCAGAGCTATATGTCATCCACTTTTTGCTTGCTGCAGTCCAAGGAAGATACAGCCTACCTTTTCAAGTACACTATCTTTCAGGCAAACGACTATGCCAAAACAGTTCTCTGAGTCTGAGACTGCATAAAGCCTAGGAAACACCTCTAAAAAGGAGCAGTGTTACAACACCTGAGTACATATTAAAAATTGAACTTCGCATCAAAACACGTTTGAATATATGGTAGTCCAAATATATCATTTTATGATGTACATTAGTGTGAATATCATAAGAAAAAGAATACACAGTAAAATACTGAAAAAGCATTTGCTTTGAGAACTCATTTTCTTTGCTTTCTATCTAACTGCTGGATGATAGTGTGGTCATGTAGTATTAAACAGGATCAGGGAAAAAATTGGTGATTGATTTATCACTTTGATAATTAAGTCTAACCATACCATCTATAAAATATCTTGGCTATAATACTGTTTGATATTATTCATTCTGTTAAACTTACATCTTACAACTGTAGATACAATTACTTAACACAGCAACCTAAAACAGATGTTAGCACACACAGTTACCTGACAGAAACAAAGAAAATCTCCTGCTTGAGATAGAATTCAACATGGAAAAACTTACAGTAATTAAGTGAATTTCACATTAATAATGGGAAAGGTAGAGGAATATAGTCCTTTATCATCAAAGAACACTCAGGGAAGTGTATTCCCCTTTCTGAAATTTTCTCCTTTAAAATGTAATTTGTTCATCCTATCACAGTTAATACAAAGTACAACTAGAATGCTACCAATTTTCTTCAATAGCAGTGAATTTTCTCATTTTAGAAAGCAGAGTTACTACTGAATTTCTCTTTACTAACTACTGAATGCCTTCCAGAACACTTATTAATCAATCACAGCTGCAAACAGGCTGCAGTACATGTAACAATACATGTATTCAACATTGCAAGCAAAACATCAAGGTAATTTTAGGCCTGGAAGTAAAGTACCAAACGATCAACAGCAACCTACATACAAAATTGGTCAGTAAGGTAAATTCCCAAACAACTTTGCTACCAAGTATAAAATAACTCCAAACACAACAGGAGGAGCAAACTCAATACTCAAAGCCAGTAAGAAGGTGTTAACCTTTGAATGGGAGTGTCCCACCTTAACAATATACACTTTATTCAACACATTTGTAATACATTCTTATAAAAGAGAAAGTTTCCCTGAAACTTTGGTATTCCAGTTACCCAGTTGTTTTGTAAGGACTTGCCATTAAGTCAAGTTATGCCAATCTCACCAAAGGACTTCAGTGCAAGCACAATAAAATCTTACACTTCAGCATAATTTTTATTTGGGATAACAACTTACCACCTTGCTTAACCTGTCTTCTAAGAAACTACTGCAGGAGCTCCGTAGTATCTTTACTTATCCACAACATACAGAATAAAAACCAGGTAAATGGAAATACATAAAACAAGAACTTCTGGATATCTTCACAAAAACTCAAATGTAGCTTTGCTAAATATTCAATCACTCTCTTGCCTCTCTGTATCACAGTGATGAACTGTACTTTCAATTGCGTATATTGTTATCAAGCTAGGGAATTTAACATAAAAAAAAATCCTAATATATACAGATGAAGCACTATTACAACAAAGTACTTCTTTTTTCTCAACAATTATGGAAAGTTATCCACCTGTGATGCTTACAAAGAATTGAGAACTCGCATTTAAACCTATTTTGCCGCGGAAGGTAACAAAATAAAGATCAAAGCTTTTTGCCTCCAATTTTCTCTCTCCCTCTCCAAGATTATTTACAAGATTTAAAATAGTATTAGCTTTTGTGAACTGAGTTACTTATGCCCACACAACCAAAAAATAAGGTAGATAGCACAAAGACAGTACTTCTTATAGAGTTCTAACCTGTACAACACTATTGAAATGGCAAGTTTCTATTGTACTTGACAAAACACTCCAAATTTGCTGGTTGAAAAGATTGTTTTCCTGGGGAAACAAAAGGTTGGTATTTCTGAAGGCTCTTAAGTTCTGTGAAATTTTGAAAGCTTGGTCAATAATCAATAAAAGGAGTAAAATAAGCTTGCTGATGTGTAAAAAGGACATTCTGTAATCAGTGGCCCTGAACACATGGATTTTAACACCTACACTGATGAAGGGCTAAAGCCAGCTTCACTTTCTGTGAAAATGATTTCTTTTCTCCTTGATTGCTTTCTATTACTGTGTTTCATTTTTAATACCAGCTTAACTGGAAAATAGATAGTGAAAAGTAAATGACCAATAAATGAATCTCTCTGTACCACTCTTACTTGTAAATTCGATGAAAACATTCCCTTTAAGTCAAATCATAACTTCATTGTTCTAACTGGTTAGTTCTGAAAAAGAGCAGGAAAAAAAGCTGCTCTAAGACTAGGAAGACAATTCAGAATCAATTCAGAAAAACACAAGTTTCATATTCACATTAAACTGTATGTGGATAAACGGCCAAGGCTTCATAAAATATATTTATGGTATGAAGGCACAATTTCATGTACTATTTTACCTGTTCAAGAACTTCTAATAACTTCAGCATTTCAAAATCTTATCTTAGAAGTTTTTTTTTCTACTGAGCTTTATCCAATTTCTAATATATTATTAAGTCTTAAAGTGATTTTGCTTTGCATTTGATTGTACAGGGAATCAGTGAATCATTAAAGAAGATAAGACTGTTTTCCTAACTAAAAAACATCTTAGGAGTGATCCTTCTCTGTTATGAAGGTGAAACCATGTTGTTCTAAATAGAAAAAAAAGATTAAACATATGGATGGACTTGGTCATCACTCAGCAAAAATAAATTTTGATTCAAAGGAGACAGAAGGAAAAATTTACATGGAAAACTGCAAGAACCCTACGTTACATAAATTCCTAATAAAGATGCTAATGAATGGAATCAGTACTCTGAAAAACAATTTCATTATTTAATGTTCTACTTCAATTCCAGTAGCTCTAAAACAACTATTTGGCCTGAAAATAAAGGTGGAAATAGCTTCTACTTAGCCTGTATAGCCACAAAACTACTCTACAAGTACACTTAAGTAAAATAGGAAGGAAATATTTATATATATTCACAATTTAGCATGAATCATTGCACGGATTCTGGACTATATAAGCTGTTAAAGAAATTGAAAAATCGAAATAGTTTCTAAACCAAAGCCACATAATGTTATGCTCTTACATGCAAACAGCATACATTAATAAAGCACTAGAAAAAAATTCCATCTTCTATACTATATTCATCCTCTCAGAGCAAAAGCTCAAGAAGAGATCCTTTGTTGCAAGCATGCTTTTAGTAATTCCAGGATATTTTGAGTTCAGAAAGAAGAAATTGTTTCCTCAGATGAAGACTGTCAGGAAAATTCAGTCCTTGTATTAAAAACACTGGTTCCTAGTTTCTGCCTATTCTAACCTAAAAATTTGAAATTAAGTGATTGCTACTTGGTAAAATTATATTAAATAGAATAATATCATGTGAGTTTTTCTTTTAACTTAATTACTTCTACAAAATTTGCCTACAAACCAACCGACATTCATTGCAGAATAACATGTCAGCATTCTATGCCTATTTAATTGTAGCATTATCAACAACAACAACAACAACAAAAGCTATCTTGTTCACATCTATCTAATTTTGAAATAGATATGGACTACGCCTGAGGGACAGTCAGCAGTGTAATCCAGAGATGACACCAGATTTACAATTACATCTGTTTATATGTCTGCACATGTGTAAGTGTACAGGAGATTTCAGCTCCTGCATTTTTTCAGGTTTTAGTTGAATAAAAGTCAGCTGGCATAAGCATACCATATGACAGACAGTCAAGAAAGTCTTAATGGGAACAAGGTCAGACAGGTGATACGTGTGCCATCGTTCTGTTTACAATGGAGCTCTTGTAGTTACCACCATCTTTTTGATGCACATACTACTTAGTGGAAATATGAGATTTTTCCCCGTCTCAATTAAAAAAAGGAGAACAGAACTTGCATAACATTATTCATAATAATTTACAACCTTAACTTTGGTATTCTACATTTTCTCTCACCCTGGCATCCTAAACAATGAGCACAAATGATATTTTAGTAAAAAATGTCTTCTCCCAAAATCACACCGTAGTCATAAATTGAAATTAAAGAAAAAGTGAGCTTCTTCTCAGTCATTTTTTTTTAAGGAACATGCTGTAATCTTCACTTATTTATTTATTTATTCCCTTTCATCGTATGATTAGTGGCCTACTGTCCTTAAATTTGCCAGGAATACAGAACTCTCAAAGCAAACAAAAACAGAACTAAAAATGAAAGATTTCAGAAACATTATTATCATCCTCTCTTAACTGAAATTATCTGATCATAATTAATGTTTGTATTCACAGCAACTCTTGATTTTAATTCAGTCTTTTGCTGGTGCAGGAAGATATGTCACCAATTTCTCTCTATAAGTGACTGAGTTATGATTTTACAAGAAATAATATTTTGTGCGCCTGTTCTTACTGCTGTATTTGTAGAAACCTTGCCCTGATTTCCAGTAAATGAAGGTCATATACATTTCATATGCTGACAATGTCCTCTAAGAGTCAGTTACTTTCTCTATTGTTAAAGTTTTCTGTACAGACATAAGTACAGAAAGTAATCATTTCTCTCCATTTTCATAACATCAACCAGTCAGATTTTTCTTTATTACAAGTTCACATTTTTGCATCTATCAGACACTGAATATTGCCTTTCCTTCACATTAAAGAGAAAGTACCACAGCACTGAAAAGAACCCTCAATCTGGCATTGCAAATGGTAGTTAATACTTCATCTGTTAAGTATTTGCTTCTTTGTCACTTACAAGACTCTGGCTACTATGGTTTTTGCTATATCAAATTTTTAATTTCTACCTAATCTTTACTACTTGGTAGCCCTTTTTCTTGTCTACTTTCCTTAAGACAGAAGTACAGCACATCTTGCAGGACTTACACCTGTCTTGAACTTTGAACTTAAAAATACAGTTTCAAATATCAACATAACTTTGAATTTCCAGGTATCAATCTACAGCCTAATCCCTAAACTCCTTAGTACAACCATTCGTTATAAACAAGCACAGCCTCTGGTTTAGGAAAATCTAAGAAAACAGTTACATGTGCAAATCAAGATACTGAATGTATAACATAAAATCTGAAACAACAAAACTTTTAAGTATTAAATTCTGCTGGATTAAGGGTTGTTTTTTGTTGTTTTGTTTTTTTCTTATTTCTTTTCAGATATAAGTATACAAACATTGAGAACACCACTAGATTCGCCTCCTTTCATCACACACTTTTTTCTTCCTTGATACTTCCTGCCTAAAATTGAAATTAACTGCTTATTTTTCTTATAACGCACCTTTAGGGTCAACCTCACAACGTTACATTCCCGCAGAGGGTTCAGTTTCAGCATTTCTCCAAGGTTACTGCAACCTGATGTTTGATGCTGCATTTCACAGCACACACAGACACCATCACTGTCAAATTTAATCTGAGGAGGGAAAAAAAAAAGTCAGAGAAATAGTCAGTAAATAGAAGAACGCTTCCCAACATTACATTTACATTTATTGTGACAGCAATGACTACCAAATGAAAAATGTTAACTTTTATTCCATTGTTTATTCCCCTGGAGAAGAATGTCATCCGTTGGCTAACAGAAGCTATAACAGCAGCTGAAACACAAGCAGACAATACTGAAGAACAGTGACTGCTGAAAAGGTTTGCTTTGCTGAGGCAGATGAAACCACTGTCAATAAATATGAATGAAATCCTATGCAACGGGGAAAGATTAAAAAAAGAAAAAAGAAAAAAAAAGTAATTTATGGTCACAAATGTCATGTATGCTTACACATACATACAATAATAATTACTCTAGAAAACCATGTAATGTACTTAAGAAGAGAGAACACAGCATTAAGAAAAAGTGAAGAAAATTAGAGTTAAAATGTAATTCCATACTTTCACTTTGGAAAAGATTTGCCCACTGTTTTCCTAAGTTTGGTTTGTTCTGAATACAGTAAGTATTCATTAAGCATTAGACTTTCATTAGATATCTGTGAGTGATAATAAAATATTTCCATCTTGCTCAATGAAGAAAATTGTTACGCTGACTTTGAATTTCATATCTGAGATGAAGAATAGCATCATCTATTTTTCTGCCTCCTTCCAACAAAGAGTTTTAGGCCAAAATTTAACTTTAGAAAGGTTTTTTATCTGGTCTGCTAAAGTGAATTGTCATTGCACTTATTTTCTCAATGTGATAATGATTTCCTCATTCCCATTTTTGCAGGTTATTTAAGACTCATAAACGGATGTGCCCTACCTCTCCAGGTCACTTGTTAGAATTCAATCTGAATTGTTAGGACTGAAAAGTTAGTACTGAGAAAAGGAATTCATATCATACAGGAGTTGCTTGACCTATGAGTTTAAAGATACTGGATCCCAGGTTTCTACAGTCCAATAATCAGTACTAAGAATGACACCCACAGGAAATTTTGATACCTCTTCATAAGAAGAATAATAGATTCCAGGTACCATCCTGAATCACTGCTATATTCCTTTAAGTAAAGACAGAAACAAAATAGTTGGCTGCTATGAAATCTAAAACTACCATGCTATTTACTCCAATACAAGGCAAATGTATTTTAAATTTTCCAGACACTAATCCAGCAAAAAAAAATCGTAATGAAAATGTGCATTTACTATTTTTAACTCAAATGGCTCTCTATGACATTACCAATTTCCTGAACAAAGAAATTATGATACAAGCATTCCCTGCAGAAGTACCTCATACCGCCATACATGTAGTATCACTTCAACAGAAATTTACCTTACCGTATATGACCTTGAAGAATATAAAAATTGTTAATACGTTTCAGTATGTAACGATCAAGAGTATATATACATTTTATCATCACCTCGTCAGGCTTATTTAGTACTCTCTGTTTTCAAGATGGCAACAAGAACAGCAGTTGAAAGAGTCCATTAAAAACAGAA
Organism: Callipepla californica brunnescens; assembly: GCA_023055505.1. Taxonomy (NCBI): domain Eukaryota; kingdom Metazoa; phylum Chordata; class Aves; order Galliformes; family Odontophoridae; genus Callipepla; species Callipepla californica. Next base: position 5,075,163 of record JALIRH010000012.1, read on the forward strand.
AAAATTACCAGATGAGATGCAGATAACTTAATGCTTTCCATACACAGTATTGAAGCCAAGCTCAGAGAATAATGCTGTCTCAGTGGGCTTCAATTCCTCTAGCCAGTGTAATTGCTAAAAAAAGACTTTTTTTTTTTTTTTCCCAAAAAATTAGGCCATTTCCCACACAGCACTGGAAATTCCTCTCTCTACCAACTCACCCAGACTGATGGTACCCTCAAGTCATAGACTGTAAAACAAATAGCATGCAGTTTGTGCACATGCATAGAAGCTGTGCTGTTTATTTCTAACTAGCATACAATTCATGAAGATGCTTTAAAAATTTCAGTTTTTTCCAATTCCTGACACTTTTTAGTACTGTCCGAAAAGCAAAAGATCCACGAAAAACCCAACTATGGTTTATAATCAGACAACCTCAGCTTCTCAAGTCAACAGAAAACAACAAAAATGTGAAACGCCTATGGGGAGGTCTTGCTCTCAAACCCATGTAATGGTGTGAACTGCCAGATAGATAACTGCACAGTGGAGGTTTGAAACCTGCAATTCCAATTTAGAGTTGCATCAAAGAGTGGTCAGAATGCTACAGCACACATGCTACATCAGCACCAGGCACAGAGCAGATCAATACAGTCTTCAGCTGCTCAAAAGTTTTTACAACTTTGAAGTTTTGAACTTCAGACAAAGCTACCTACTGCTAGAATGCTTATTCCTGTGATCCATGGTGTCACTGTTAAGGAAGAACAGTCACTGAGTCAAGGTGAGACATACCTGACATTTCTAACAGAAAACACAGATCCCAATTGTACTTTTATCTCATGTAATGAACTGGTGCCACATAAAATAGGCAGAAAACAGAAATATCAGGAAGTCCTAAAAAACAGTGTACTCATAAAACATAAAGACCTGCATCAGAATGAAAAATAAAATTCCATTTCAATAGCAAACACGTTTTTTAAGAACTTTTAACAATTTTCCCTACTGCACACTTTTTCCTTCAAATCTGTCTGTGAAGTGACACACTAACTTATTTATTTTAACGGGGAACATAAAGAAGGCTGAATGTCACCTCACTTGTGCAGCAGTATTCGGCACGCAGCTTTCAACAGTACAGCAGCTGATTCCATACTCAGGTTCAGACGGACCCCTTAAGCCATTATTATTATAAGACACACTCACTTCTTTTTTGTTAATACTATAGTGTAATAAATGCCAAAAACCTAAGTGAGACTTTGATGCTACCCTATATGAGAGATGTGACAAGATGGCACTCCTTGAGAACATGGAATGCAGCGTATCAACCAGCAAACCATTCTGCCTAGAAACAAATCCCAGATACTATTTGTGATGAATTGCCATAAACAAAATTGTTTGACTCTGCAGGTTAAAATGCATTACTTCAGAGAAGCTAGTTATTCTTCTAGGCAAATACACAGCCATTTCATTAAGACCTTGTGGAAAGCTCTAGTACAAATGCAACTGCCAAAAGTAGATTAAAAATAGTCTTAGAATCAAAGGTGAGATGTCAAAAGAAAACAGTAAGATTCACTTCAAAGAGTTCTCAATAAAAAATACCTACGATACTTAGTTTCAAAAAAATACCATTCCAGAGTACAGCATACATTTTGTAGCAGCTCCAGGTTCCCTAAGCTGACCTTTCTAGCTCTGCAGCACAATTCCAATTTCCTATAACAACAAGAAAGAGGAACTTCTATCAAGTTTCCCAAATTTAAAAAAAATTATATATATAGGGAAAATCTGCCCCAACTCTCCTTGGGCTACTGCTGGTTTTCCACACATTCAGCTATCTGGCTCCAGCCATTCGGTTTTGTAAAGCCTCTGCCCTAACCAGAGCTGGAAAACACAAACACTGTAGAAAGTGTAGCTCATTTATGGAGTTGCAGAAACACCCATTCAAAACAAGACAACAGGATGGGTGACTGGAATATAGAATAGAACAAGGCCTGAAAAGCAGAGGCACGGAAGCATTTTGCTGAGTCACCTGTTGACACTAGAGATGAAAATCACTTTTCCCTTTATCATTCAAGTCAACATTTTGGTGTGTGTCCAAAGGATAAGGCCAATACAAGCATAACCCTAATATTTAATCGATATTATGAATGCATACTCATGTAATTCAGATAATTTGATTGGTTTAACATCAGATTACATTAAAAAGAGCACTGATGCATGCCCATAAACATTCTCTAGCTCATTCATCATTCTTAAATCTAATGTCACTTGTCTTCCAAATTTATAGGAAAAATAATAATTGTTTTAATATTTACTTTAATTCAGAGAACTCAGGAAGGCTATGTGTATTTTTTCATGAGAAAAACATAAGAAGTTTAGGTATACTGCACATTTTAACAATTCAAAGTATGACATATTATGGCAATTTATTATTATTATTCTGTATTTTATTTAACACACGTTTGGTCTGCTTCATGTTGGTCCAACAATATTACTGTACACGTACTAAAACATAACCATCAGCATGCCTATGCAATATACCAGCTACAGAAGGAGACACTGGATAAAACTGATACTTCTAACATTAAATGGCAACCACTGCACTGCTTTGAATTGGGTCGTTATTTCATGTACTCTGCCTGCAACACAAGCAAGTCTTTTAAGGTGGGAAAATACTGTAAATATGTTGTAAATATGTTAATCCTTAAATTCTCACATTTTTCCCAACATGATCTGTCACACGGTAAAGGCTAATGACAGCTCGACAAAGCAAGTACTGTTCAAAAATCAAAGCAATTGTGTATAAAATGCAAACAAATGAAAAAATACATACATGGTCCTTTTAGAAGAAACCTGTTTTTCATTACTCACCAACTGACATCCTTCCAGGGACTTTACCAGCTGAGCATTCTGACAAGAAAGAATGGAACCAGCTAAATTCAGCATTACACACACTGCAGAGAGCAGCATGAAAAAGGTTATCTGGAAAACAAAAAACAAAAACAAGCACACTATTGATTATTCACTACAGGAGGCAAAGAGGAGAAAATAATCATTTAGATGTTCAAGAACTTCCTTCCTAACGTACATTTAGATGGATGCTAAATGGACCTTATGTGTTCTTAAGGAGAATGCAGAACGTCCATTAATCTTAAACTGAATCTCACACAATAAACAGCAAAAGTGAAACCAGACTTGAAATGCCTGGACAAAAGTAAGTGATAGCCAAAACCACCCACTTGCCTCCCATATTGGTCAAATATTCTAAAAATTCATGGTTTCATTAATTAACATAATTTACAAAAAGTGCTTTTATAATCAAAAGCAGTCTTAAAACAATTCAGACTCCTTTTTGATGAGGGCATAAGCACCTAAAAGAGGAAAAGTATTGATGAATAGCATGCGTCATGAGTTTGTGCAAGCTGGAAAAAGAAAAAGATTCCTGATAAATAATCTACTTGATTTTTAAACAGCTACAATTTAAACAACATACTCCATATCAGCTACTCACTGTGTTAATGACTCCTTCACCCTCTTCTCAAAATATGTGAAAACAATCATTTACTTGATTGCACCAGCTTAACTATCATTTTATTATTGCTATAAACATTAAGATGCTGGGCCAGTATGAGGAGACAAATATCAGTATGTGAAGAACTCAACATGTAGGGAAATCGAAAGACACAGGCAGGAAGAGAACAAGAACAAACATGTACTCAAAATGCTTTTGAAATAAATATATACTGTGCTGTATCTCCTAGAAGTATTCTGTTAATACCCAGGGTCCTTGTTTTTGTTTCCTAAATATTCAGCTTATTTATTGAAATACAAGTGAATTCCTTCTAGCTCTTTTACTGCAAAGTTCTATGGACCCTTTGGGAAAAATCAATTCCCTGTTTTTATTAATTATTATCTATCTTTTAAATTGCCAGTATTACAAATTGTCCTGGAAAAAGTCCATGTTACTGGTTACATTATATACCTGTTAAGAGACACACACAAGTTTCCTGAGAATTCACATCTTCAAAGAAATCCAATGTACATCAAAACTTGTTTGAATTAAAAAAATAAAAAGAAACCATCAGTCACCTTTGCTCTCAGATGCACATTTCAGATGAAATTCTTGCATTTCATTAACCACTAAAGCAACAAAGGTGAACAGCCTGTAACTTTATACCGACTGAGTTGAATAGGCTCACAAGTGAAAAAGACATGGTGTGAGGGTAAGGAGTATGTCCTTTACCTTTCCAGCTACAATATATAAGGCTAAGTGTGATGAAATGGCACAGCTGAAAAGTGCATCTACACCAGTGCATGCAGCATGGGCAGTGTACAGGAAGAATTGGAAGCCATTGTGCAGCACTGTGCAGCAGGCAAACTACAACTCAGAACTGGCTCATCTTGTTTAATATCTTTATTGATGATCTGGATGAGGGGATTGGGCACACCCTCAGTAAGTTCACAGATGAAACCAAGTTGGGAGGAAGTGCCTGACATGGTGCAAAGTAGACCTAATCATGCTTTCCTAACATTTCACTTGAGGCTTTATTGATAAAGGGACGATATAACAATGTCAATGTTTGTCATATTTGCTTCAATATTTCTAATGCTGCAGCTTTGCAAGCAAAGAAAAATGGTGACTGAATTTGTAAGATAACTCTTCCAGATTCATTATGTTTCCCATCATAACCATTTATTTCTGGAAGTATCGTGGCATCTCTAAATATTCATTCCTGAACATCAGGTTCCTAACGAAAGGACTCAAAATGAATCATGCAACGTATCTGCAACAAATAAAGGCTTTTTTTTTTTTTAGCAAGTGGTTTTTAACGAACATACTGCTTAAGCATAAAATGAAGCTAACGAAGATGACCTCATTTGACTAAAATCAGACTGTGTATAAATTAATCTCAATTTGCCAAAAAATAGTATTTCCAAATTTTGTCTTTCAAATAAGTAAAAAATAGATATTGAACATACTGACATGCCATTTTATGCTTCACTGCAGCACAGAAAGTGTTTGAAGTATTCAGTTCATTTAAAAAAATGTGAGAAATATCTAACAGCATTACACCATTACACAAAAGACATTGGATTGATTCATTTTCGTAACATTTCAAAAGGAAAAGACACGAGACTCAAGAGTTCTAACACATCAACAATAAAACCAGTATTAGATCAAACTAAAATCCATTTAAGAAGCTGCCTCTGTTAGCAAAACATAAACAGATTAATAAAGAATACACTTAATGAGTGGGAAGATAACGCATTTTTGTTCTCTTACGAATCCCCCTACTCTACATTTCTCTTCAAAAAATGAAGTCCATACAAAGATGTCATCTTTACCAGCCTGGATATGAAATGTCAAGTCAGCCTGCTCTTCCTTGCTCCCTTTCATTTTGTTTCTCCTCCCTTCCCCTCAATCTGCCAAACTTCTATGTGAACATAAGCATATGTCAATTAAACTGTAATAAATATACGCATTTTGCTGTAAATTTGCTTTTAACACTACCTCCTTGGTAAAGAGCTACAATTACTAGATAGGATGAGTCCAAACAGAAGCAATAAAGTTTAATTAACACAGGTACTCCGATAAGCCTTAATTATCTTTGCAATATCAACCTGATGAAAAATATTTTGCAAAATACCAAGAGGGACTGTAAGATAGGCAATAACTAAAGAATGCAATTTAAAATTTGGCGTGGAATTACCCCATTTAATTGTCACAGAAACTGCTTTAATTTAATTATACATTTCTGATAACTGCTTAAAATAAAAATATGCCCAGTGTATCAAGGATGAGTTTTAAACATCACAGTCCCAACATGTACACTTAATTAAATATCACAATGCACTTATCTGCACAGAATGAAAAATGTGAGCACTCCACTTAGCATTTTCAAGGCACTGTTTATGATGCATTAATACTGTAATACTTTCCATGTTGAAATGGAAATGCTAATGGGTCATGTTAATTTTCCACTATAAAGGAAGTTATTTGTAGTCCTATCTTTAAAATAAGACTTGTAAACAAATCTCCCAAATAAATGGTAACACAGAAGTCATTAGGATTGAGAGCTCAGGTTCAGTGAAAATGCTCAAAAATGAAGCACGCTTACCGCTTACTTTTTTCTATTCTGATAATTCCTATTCCTTTTTCCTGTTTTGAATACAAAACCACTTTTGCCAACTGATTAAAAATGATATAAAGTGCTACTTTGAAAATTTAGCCACTTGAGTATTCTAAAAAATATCCACTTGAGTATTCTAAAAAATAAGAACTTTCCATTCACACAGCAGAATTTTCTGTGATGCTCTCAACTTTCTTACTAGATAAGAAGTCCATTAATTTAAAAATGCAAGTATATACACACAATATTTTTTTTACAAACTGTACCTACCATTAAAAGAACATTTATCACTGACAGAATTTTGCCTTGTGTTTTCAGTTCATTCTGTTTTGAACATCCAACTAGGAAAAACTAATGTAAAAGACAGCTGTAATTCCCCAAACAATTACTTGACACTAATACACAATTGAAGTCATCACCAAAATGGTTGTCAAGCACACTCCAAGAAAACAAACTTAAAACGTTACGTTATGCTTTAGAACAGTATTCAATACTCAGTGCACTCTCTTTCAATGATATACCTGTAAACGTGTTTTAAGTAGCATGTTGCATTTCTTATATTTTGTATAATCATTAATAAAAATTTATGTCAGTAGACTAGATGGAAAAACATATGACATTTCAAGAAATGTATTATATACTGTAAGCTTATTTAATCACGATACAAATTCATAAAAACTGATACAATTCTGATTCAGGAAAGATCTCTGAAGGCTTTATTGACTAATGTAGTACAGATAAGAAAATGGGTTCCATGATTGAAGTATGTGCTGCGGCAAGAAGTACTTCCTTTGTTCCAAAATTTGCCATTTTCTTTAGTGCCACCTTGCGCCAAGAAAAGTTTCCAACTATTATTTCTTACTGACCTTTTCAAGGCCGGTAATGTCATCTGTAAAATTGGAGCTGTCTTAATCAAGACTAAGAGTCATCATACCTATCACTATTCCTGCCACCCTTCTCTTAGCTTTTTCAGTGAGGTAATTGGAATTGCACTCAGCATTCAATATGTGGATTTAAACTGTGACACATATAACAAGATATTATACCCTTCTCTGTATTTCTTTCCTAAGAACCCCTAGCATTTTATATGTGTTATTGAAAGGTAAATACTGAACGTGGTAGTTATAGAAAGCTACCCACAAACTCTACCTGACTGTAAATTCATACCTTACCTTATTTTTTCTTGACTTCTTAATCATAATCCTTATAATAAGTATAATGCATTGTTATGTTACCTTGACTAGATGATAATAGTCTTTATTTGTACTCTCTTCAAATGGACCCTCTGTAAGTTTTGCAGAAATTAAAAAGCCTACCAACTTGTAATTCTACAAATACAGATTACTTCTCATTAAATCAAATAGTAATAGTTGTACTTTGTTATTATTCTTACAAACATTTTTTTGTAATCTTAACAATCTAATTATATTAAAAAAAAGAATCCAAAGACTGAAGACTGCAATGGGCACTGTTTCTTCTGTTCAACATGGCACAATGTGCACTACAAAGCACCACCTGCATAGAGCTTGAAGGGAGGCACAAAGAGCATCCTCTCAGTGAGGAGATCCGGGCTTGCTCAGGGCAGGGAGGATTCCTGAGACCCCAAGATGTGTACAAGAGGGTCTGAGCACAGAGCAGAGCTCAGGGAGCAGGCAGCAGTAGGCACGATGGACAGAACCACATCAGGGACATGACAGTGGAAATGGAGTGGCACGCTGCCACTCGGGAATCAACTGAGACAAGCAAACTAGTAAGGACTCAACGCAACATTACCTGGATTCCAAGAATAATCATATTAAAACACTTAAATAATTCATACCCTGTCTTATGCAATCCAATTATAAAAGGTAACTATTAGAGTTTATATTCTACGAAAATCTGCCCTTAAAAGCTTATTGCTTTTTTTTTTTTTTTTTCCTACACTGTTCACAATAAAAGAATGCCCAAACAGATCTGACTCAAAACCATGGTCAACATGAAATCCTGCCGTGAGCAAAACTAAAGGGCATCTTAAGCTATGCAGAAAGAAAGGTAATACCATACTAATAGTGGAAAGCCAAAACTAGGCAGAATCAGTTCCAGGTCTTGATTTTTACTAAGATTTATTAGCTATTGGAATACAGTATCTATGAACATGGTGGAATGTTCATTATAAAAGCAACACAAAATGACATTTTTTGAATTAATTTTGTTGTATGCCATGATTCCAGAGTAGTTTTGGTGTTCACGGTTGAGGTTCTTGGACTCAGTCATATTACGTGATCCTACAGATCCCTTCTGGCCTTATATATTCAGCTATGAACCATACAACAGAAAAATATCAGAAGATAAAGCTAAAGGTTGATTTGATTACAATTTATGTAATTAAATATTTAACCCACAGATCATTCTAAAGTGAACCCATTTATAAAGCTTATTGCACAGAAAAGGTAATTGCACTAACACTGTTGTCTAATGGTTTCCAAGTGCATAAGAAGCAAAATTTTGCTTCCCATTATTTCCTTCATAATAGAGACTCTTCTATTTCATGACTCAATATATCGTTTTCAGAATTCTCTCTGAACATTTGCCAAGAAGTGACTGATAATGAAAAATCATTGGCATTTCAAATCTGTTTAATTGAGCATTCCATGTCCTTTGCCCAAATTAAAATAAAGGTCTCAACAACAATATTCTGTATTGGTCTCAAGCAATGATCTATATTAAACATGCAGAAATATTCTCTGCTCTGCAACACAACATCGTGTTAAAGACTTAATGCTGCTATGTGAAGAAACACAAACTATATTGTTTTATCCTGAAATATATATAACCATTCAATTCCAGACATTACTGAATCAAATTAAATTTCCCACAGACACAAATCCTTTTGACTAGGTCTAATGAGGCTGTCTGACTTAAGAAAAAGCTGAAACCTTGTTATAATTATTAAACTATGCTAAACTATTTATATTTTAAGAGCTAAATATTTCAAATGAAGACAACTAAAATTAAATTTGGAATGCACAATTTTAATTGACGGTGCTAAAGGCCCTACTGACTTCTTTTCATCCACACAAACTTTTAGTTCAGTTTACTTATTACTTGCTGCTGGCCAATATTTTTATTTCTTTTTTTTCTGTGTGTGAAAAAACTAATAGATACTACTGATTGAATAACATGTTATTTGAGGTTATAATCATATAACAAATGCTACTGTCATTAATTTATAAGAAAAAAATACAGCTCTCCTCTATTTTGCAGTGTAGCAATTGGCTCTGACCAAGAGCCAGTACATTCCATCTTCAAAACAATCATCTGAAAGCTGTCACCAAGAGCATGGCCCATGAACTGAACAGGGCACTGTGTACTTCCAGCAGGACTTGCATCATGAACAACAAAATGTACTTAAGGGCCAGAATATGTAGACCAGTTTCCTCCTGTGACATTGTGTAGCAGTATATAACAATAAAGGTTTCAACAGCAGCTTCTAAGGCTTTTGAAGATCTCTAGAATCAAAAATGTGACCTTGTCTCCATATACACAAAGACAGATAAAGGGAAATATCTGATAGTACCAAAGCTAATCTCCTCTGATATCTTATAATGATAGTGTACCATTCAATATCCCCAAGAAATTCTCTATCAGTAAAGGCAATTTAGATAGGCAGATACTTTGATGGTAAGACAGATTATCTCCACACGTGATCAAGCTAAGGGACTGCAACACAAGTGAGTTTAGCACTGTCACACTCTACATGTTTACACTACATGTTTGCTATTTCTGTGATGCTGTATTACAGAGGTATCAATTTACAGTTGATTTTAATATTTTTTAGGGAAGGGTACCAGGAGCCCTGATTTCACAAAAAAGCTCTAGCACTCTAAGACTGGAAACTGATTAAACAGAAATTTCTCATAACTAGATAATTCATCATCTACTCTTTCTTTGCTGTTTTGATTTTTAACATCCACACATTTCTGAAGTGGATGTTGTCACTGGAAAATGAAAAACTCAGTTCAAACGTAATTCTGACAGTCGCCCTGCTGGTTCTATCATCTCCCTGCCATTATCAACAGGGCAACAAACATTTGCGTGTAGATTTTCATTTTGGTATATGGAAAACTTTTTTGGCACATTTCAAACCCTCACAATAATCTGCTCCACTTGTCCCCCCTCCCTCCCCAGCTCAGTGAGCTGCTACGAGAGTTAACTTGCAGGTTTCATATGTCCTTGCCTCTACATGAATCCTCTGTCATCAAAACCACTACAAACATAATTTATTTTTTAATCAAATTTTGACCATATGAGCCAGATTTAAAACTTGCAACTATTTCAGACATATCTCCATTCAACCTATTATCTGATGAAGAAATAATTATATTAATTACATTCTTAAAATTACCTAATAAAATAGGTAATCTCAAATCTCAAACATTGCCATAACAACAGAAGACCACAGTTCGGTTAGAAAATTATTTTTTCTACATTAGGGTGTTTTGTTTTGTTTTTTTTAATAACAAAATGTTACATATGTAGATGAAAGAGCCAGCTAGAACAATAATCTGAAATCAACAGATTAAAAATAACCCATTCATAGTGCAGTAATTTTTCAGTAAATCTACGTGAGAGTGAACTTAAGGTTCCATAGTGACTGCATTAATGGGTACCCCCATATAGACAGTGTATTACCTCTGCAAGTGTCACATTGCTGCAACAATTCACCTCCAGAACAAATGAAAGTCCCAACAAAATGTTGCACTGTGTAAATTAACCTTTCCTAACATCTGTAGCAGAAAGCCCCGAGGAAATAAAACCTCATGCTGTCTTGCTGACAAGGACAGGCTATGCAAGCAGCACCTCCTGACAGTAGCGTAATTAGAGAGAAGCAGGTCGTGAAGTTCAAATACACAGATAATTTGCATCTGCCTTTCCGAAAATATTAATAGCAATTACATATTCATGCAATTATCCTCATTAACAAACAGTTACATGATATCAGTGAAGGCTTCCACTTTCACCACTGAGTAAGAAGGCCTATATGCACTTCTGCTACTCCATTCTACCTACGTGTAAATAGGAATCTATCAGGGCAGCGTGAAAAATAAAAGGAGGACACCAGCGAGGCTGGTCCCTACTGCTCTGTCTCTAAATCATTGTCAACTTCGAGGTTAGGAAAATGATGATTTTCTTTTGTTTCTTGCATCCACAAAGAGAAAAACATGTAAAATCACAGGTAAAAGCACTACTACACCAGATCTTCTGACTATACTGCTCACATCCATCTCCCTGTCATACAAAGACCATAAATTACAGAAGCTTAGAGGAATTAGCTTTTTTACAGGCCTCTTCATAATAAAGATACTACTGCAGTATCTCAGAGGTAGAAGTCAATCTGTGCTGTACTGCTACAAGCATTAAGGGAGCCAAGGCTCTGGCATGCTGTGAGTACAATTTTCATTGCTACTTTCTCTGGATAGAAAAGATACTTTTTCATGAATGTGCAGTTTTGTAAAATGACCAAGTCATTTTTCAGCCTTTTAACTTGACAATACCTACAGCTACTCTCTGAAATATCCCATATTTTCTCCTGCTAATGCGGTTAAACAAACACTTATTAATTATCTTCAGGAATAAATTTAATCACAATTTTGTCTAAAAGATACAACTATAAAGTTATAATGAACTCCAAGGATTTAAAAACAGTTAATTCTTTCTCTCCTTATGACCACATGGTAAGAAGCTACATATGGTGAAATTAAGAACAGGAAAGGGACTAAAATATATACAGTGTGGAATAACTACTCAAGCCTGAAGAGAAAGTTATTTAAGAGGCAAAGGTAAATATTGTGACATTACTAGCATATAAACAAAAAATGACCAATAAGGAAGACTAGAAACTCCTAAAAAATGAAAATAGAGACATATCCCTAAAAATAAAATAATATAAATTTGCTTCTCCGGTGCTTACGGAGGAAGTGAGGCAGATGTCAGAAGCAGAGATTAATTTCCCAAGGAGGAAGAAATACTGAAGGAAATAAGGCTCATGCCAAGAAAGAATTGAAGAAATTAGAAATGTGCAAAAGCTGCCAAAAAGTGCAGGACCAGATGGGCTGCAGCCTACATTTCTAAAAGAAAGAGCAAATGAGATGGAAGAACCATTAGCAGATATATTTAGAAAGTGTGTGAGAACAGGGGAATTACTAACGGACTGAAGAGATGCAAATGTAACACCCGTACTGTACCCTTCATTTAAGCAGCAGCAACGACTCTGGAACTGTGACAGTTCCCTATTGCCAAGGCACTGTGCTAGCATTAACTGCTGACATGGCAGCGTGATGCAACGGGAGCACAAGAAACTGCCTGCTTATGGGTAACTGAGATGTGCTTGTTTAGAAGAGTTAAGCGTTAGTCCCAGCAGGCTTTGTCTGCTCTTCAGGAAAAGTTAAGGTGTTTTGAAATTGTAGCAGTGCTGAAAAGAGCAGTCCAGATTCTGACGAAGGTGAGGCTGGTGGCAGCTGGGCACATAAACAAGAAGCCTATGTAGAAAGGGCAGGACAGGTAGGACAAGTCCAGGCAAACAGGAGACATATGAAGTGTTACACAGTGAATAGGGACACTGAATCCTTATTCAAACAGACGCTTCACTCTGTGACACCTTTTCTCCTGCAGTTTATAAGACATCTCAAATTCACTTCCTCTGTTTTTGTCTCAAGTTTTGTTTCTTTTTCTCCCAGTTTTACTGTGTCTTTCCACATTTTTTGTTATTCTTCCTCTGTCATATTTCAATAAGATGGCAGTGGGGGCAGTTTTTTCTATCAATGGTTTCCATCTATTAGAGGAAAGAATTTACAATCTTAGGGGAAAAAAAACAACAAAAAAAACACAAACAACAAAAGATGCTGATCATGATTTCCTATGCAAGTACTTTTGTTCTTTTTTCTGAATTGTTTTTTGTTTCTGCCTCTTAGCAAATCAGTAGGCAGACCAGAGGCCCTTGCCTATTACTTCGTTCTTTGTTTTTCCCTACAAGTATACCAAATTAAGCCTCTGTCAAGACTTCAGTCCTCTTGTTATTTATTTGCAAATGATTCTTCACAGAAACAAGTCTACGTAAATTGGTATTTACTTCCAACTTTCACCACAGCTTCTTCTGCATTACATAGAAGACCAGCAAAAAATAAGAGTCTCTACTATTATTTTATATCACTAGGAACACTGAATTATCTATTTCTATATTTTTATAGGTAATTTACTGAAGGACAACAGTCAATGAGGTCAGAGAAAGATTTACTACTCCAGTAATTTATATATATATATTCAGCCAGACTAAAGCAAGCCTTGAAAGTTAACTGCAACTAACTTTGAAATTTCACATTAAAAATGACAAAAAGAAAATATAAAGCCAAAGCATATGAATGTTCATAAGCAAATCACAGAAGCACTTGTTATTCTACATTTCAAAATATTAATTCCAAGTAAAACAACGTCCAATGGTATGGGAAGAGAAGCAGAAGGCAGTGGTGAAAACCTGACCTACACAATTAGTATTTAACTTCTAAAAAATTCTTCAGTGACATTAAAGGGAAAAAATCAGTAATTAAATAATTATGGAAGAATCAGTGAGATGCTCTGACAAAATGAATGACTTTTCTTGGGAGTCCTGATACATAAATATAGCTAAGCAGAACGCTGCAATGAAATTCAGACTGGCAAACCAAATGAATTTAAGAAGCAGTAACTTTACTAGATGTCAGGTTTTTTTATTCATCTCTAATTTATAAATAGGAATTCTCCCTAGTTTACACTTACATTCTTTCCTTTTTATAAATAACCCTTTTTCCCATAGCTGTCTTTCATTCATTGGTTACACTCCACCAAACTTCATCCTAAACATTTCTCTGATACCTCAGTTCACACACATGATACAAGCTGATAGCAACAACAAAAAATCTACACAAAAAATAACAAGTAAAATATTCACATCCACTTTCCCTAGTTGCAGCGTAAGACACTAACTTAAGTGTTATTCCTTCAGCTGTTCTGCAGGAGAACTTTTGTTCATGTAACAGTCTAATGAAATCTGGCATGGGAATGGAAATGTTGTACTAGGGGGCAAAATCTAAACTACTACCATCACTTATAAGAGCCAACATACAAAATGTGCATCCACCAATTAAGAAATGGAAGAGTGAGAAATACTGGTGATTTTTGAATAATTTTTGTTTGGTTGAATTTTTTTTAAGAGATTTGAATACTAAGAAATTTAGTGCAAAGAAATTGAACTGGTTTAAAAGCAAGAGGTGATTCCCATTGTTAAAATGCAAGAGATTTGCAGTCATTAAGCTCCAGCAGAAAATAATCTTGGAAAAGCTTTTAAAATCTGAATCTACACATCAAGTCCTCCTCTAACAGAAGCGCAGCAATTGAATTAGCTCCAACTACTCAGACTCACAAGTTCAACACCATTAACTGAAACCATTTATTTCCTATCAGTCACTACTTTTTCCTCTTTTATGGTAACTGAAACTCACTGTAGGCTTTCTCTATTTGAGAACATCACGCTAACTACAGTTGTAGAGTGATGGTAGGCTCATACAAAATCCTACCAGTCTACCAAAAGAAAACAAAATATTCATAGTTTGTGGTAGAATTTAAATAATTTTTAAGGCATATTGCTTGTTATGTTCAGAGAGGTTAACTCACTAATCTGGACATACCGTCAGATTTTTATAGGAAAAATGTAGAAAGAGAAAGAACATGTGAAACGTTGCTACATTACATATGCATGCCTTCTCAAAGACAATATTTACCTGTTGATGAACTCATTATTAACACCATCACCTCACCATTTTAATAATACGAGTCTGAATCTCGTATTGCTTTGTGCTAATGCATTAATTGAAGCTCTATTAGCATGAGTGTATGAAGCATAAATTACTTTCATTACTAAGTGAACTACATGAATCTCACAGAATATATAATGTAGTTGAAAACTGTTTTTCAAAGAGCAGCTAGTAATTTAGAATATCCTTTTTTTGCCACAGAGATATTGGTTAAAAAGGATTCTTTGCCACAAAATGTTAGGCAAGTCAGAGTGAAATTTTGTTCAAAGATGCATGCAGACTACTAGTGACAGACAAAGCACTTTTAATTTCACTACAATTTTTTAAAATACATTAATAAATTTCTGAAAATGAAAACATGTTTCATTAATATCTATTAATTCAAACCACAGTTCAGTTTTCAATGTATCTACTAAGCAACTTTCAGCCATTTAAAATTTTACATCATCATCTACGATCTACAGAATGACTGTTTCCTTTCTTTAAAAATGCATATTCATCAAAATGTTTATGATTCATTAGATCTTCTATTTAAATTACCAAACCAAATTCTGTCACTGTCTCCAAGAGACACAATTGTTAACAGTGGCATAAAAGCACTACTAGCTATCTGTATTGGTTTACAACAATGAATACCAGAGTCTGTCCAGGCCAAGTAGGAGTAAAATAAAAATATTATTCAATCACTTTAATGTTTGTAACATCAGCCTTTGACAGATTTCTCTAATCATATACTACGGCACTATCATATTCAGAAATATCAAAATACATATGTACATATTAAGATACAGTGATGAGAACACTAATCATGTTGTTATAACAAAGATGTTTGAAAAAGAAGAATACTAAGAAAAGAATGAACTGACGTATCATAGAAGTCATAGAAGCTATCATCATATTGGAGTAATGGTGTAATATTCCTACTTCAATAATGCTTATATATAAATGTCTGTTAAGGTGACATTTACAAAGAAACTTAGTGTGTTAACACATAGGAAAATTCATGTGATAAAAGACATTACAATACATTTTAAGAAGCATTAACCCTTAATATTGGTATAGAAATTCATCTACAAAGAAATCTTATGTACACATAGAATAAGAAAATACAATTTTAATGTATTTTAATTGAAATAATATTTTAATTTATATTTTATGTTTCTAAATGAAAGGGTGAGCAGCAAATCAAAATTTAACTATAAACATCTCTTCATGAGTTAAATTCATTAACCTATAAGTTAGCTATATCAAATTACTGAGTTAATTTGAATCTATGTTTCATTCATTGTAAGACTACAAGCACGTGAATTACCTCAAGTGGCAATCAATTATAGGTCAATTAATATTAATAATAATATTAATTTTTATCAGAACATGTACTGTTCTTGTTAAAAATTGACCAAAACTTTGCCATATTTTATTTCTTCCCAGGGTTCCAATTTCGGTAACACATGCATACTAGAAATACAGAACGCACCAGAGTACTCAATACATACCTAATCATCACCATATATTTTGGATGTTTAGCACTGTATTATATTCTAAAATCACATATGCCAAAGTTCTTGTTTCATTCATTCTTAACAGATAATATAATTTTCCCAAATTAATCTCTGTATTCCCTTAAGGAACATACTGCACTTAAATCATTTCTTTTCCCACTTAGAGGGAATCTGTACTTGAGGAGAAATTGACAAACAGAAAAAATTAATTATTCTACTCAGATTACTGTCTGATTTATATAAGGAAAGACTACCAAATATTTCTCAAATCTAACAATGCTGAGGTTTTAATTATTTCCTAAATCATACAAGCAAAATTAATATCACTCCATATATTTCAGATCCATCTTTATTCAAACTCAGCCTGGTAAATAAGAATAACTGAAATCACATCTTGTTTTTAAAGAATGAAATAAAGATCATAATTAATAAATATTATTTACTAAGTGGAAAAACATTTCCAAAATCAGAACTATTTTAAAACCTTCTTTCCTACATTTATAATAGTATGGAAGAACATACAATATGATAATTATGCTAGCAAATGCACAAACTGCAGTAGTATATAGGAATTCTATCCAGTTTACCAGTCTGGACAACCAAAAGTACAACGGGATGCCACAGGGTCAACAGCAGGCCATCGAAGGCCTTACTAAAGTCAATTTGTAACATAAATAACAAGATATTGAAATCTAAAACTGTAATCTTGATAGGCACAGGTATATTAAGACAAAACCTCTAGGAGTTACTTGTGCAGAATCCTTTGGTCAACTTATAAAGTCTGTAAAACATAACTGAGGACAGCCCCGCCGCCACTCACCACAAGGGAAAGGGGCCTCTTCCACGAAACAACACCGATCAGTCCTGACAGCAGCACCTGCAATGGACAGAGCAGAGTCACCACAGACACGGGTTTTACACCAAAAATAATTATAACAGTAAGTACTGAGTTGAATTTCAGTCATGGCATGTTTCTAGAGTGTTGGAAACAATTTGCTAAAAATATAATGCTTTCATTTTATTCCGAGTAAGAATTAAACGGAAGAACTGTTAATCTGTTTTTCAATACAGCTGCCAGATCCAATTAGTTCTGATCAGAATACAATAGGTCTTCAAACATGCTCTCCCCAAATCCCAAACGTTATCAACACCAACAGAGGAAAAATGTTTAGGGTAAATTTTCATGTGGTCTCTCAGTATCTGCAAAAATCAGGTCAGAGAAACACAGAAGAAGGGGAATCAGGATGTGGCAATCATTAATTTTGTTAGTATTTCTACACTGCTACAGTAAACACAGAAAGAGTAAAATACAACAGGGGTGGAAAAAAAAATTCTTTCCATTAGGACATTTTAATTAAAGAAATAATAAACCTGAATGCTCAACATAAATAAAACCCAGGGAATGCATTATGTGCTTAATTCATGATGCTGCAGTATCATTTGCCATGTCTGACTAACAGTAACTCTTAACTAAGCTGATATAATCATTATGAAATCTTCCTGCAATTGCTTGGAATAAGCTATAGTATCATTACTGCTCTCTGCAGACCTTTGATATTCAAAGGGGTAAAAGACCAGGAGCTAATAAATACTCTTTCCCATGACATTATTTGAAGCTGGTTGAAATTCAAATGTCAGAAAGTCACCGCTCTCACTGTATCATGCTTTACTAGCAATCCTTCATGTACAACAACAGTAGGGCATAATAATTAAAAAACCATCTGTATTTATCATTTAGAGAAGCAATGTTATACACTCTTGCTGATAAACCAGGCTTGAAATATTGTGACTGCTGGTGGTTGGTGTGAATATGGAAGGAACATCTCTTGGTATACAGAGAAAGTGGGTGGTGGAGTGCCCAGTTTAAGCTTTCACTATGTCTGGTCTGTGGGCATTCGTATTGTAACATATTTCACACAACTTGAAATCCACAGCTACTGCAGTTGAAAATATTATTCAGGAAGACATGTTGGAAGATGCATCTTTTCATATTTAGCAGCTATGGAAAAACCGCAGATAAGGTTTCATAGTAAGACTGCAGTGTTAGTTCTGAATCCAAGTACAAATGGAACTGGTGAGAAGAAAAAGAAAGCATAACAAAAAGTGGGCCAAAAACAGGACACGGATATCTAATGACTCTGCAGATGGTCTCTACACACAAACACGCACACAAACACTCTACAGCATTTCTTATGGCATCATAGCTGTGCACCAGCTTCATAATTCCGGATGCTCGCCAACGCAGAGGAAAGGAGAGTTTCGTTTTTGAAGTTAATTTAATTTGCTCACACAGACGCATTTGCCTGTGATTGCTGTATGGCAACTGTCTCTGGGCTGATAATCACGTAACATGAAGCTGCACTCAAGAAGGTAAAACGACAGGGTTATCTCGCTTTACTTAAAGCTAGACAGCAGAATGCTCTTAAATAAATGGAATGGCTGAAACTGTGGGGTTATTACAGAAAATCCTTCAGGAAAAACAACAAAAAAACTGTCTTCCAAAATAGAGTATGTGTTGATACATAAAATACTCACCATCACCAATGCATTGCAAGATGAAAGAGTTAAATGTTTTTTTGTTATAAAAAAAGAGCTTGCTGGTACTCACCCTACTGCTAACCATGTAAAAGGTCAAGCACAGTAAATTGGTGCATTCTCAATATAAACTGGTGGTAGACACTAAAAATCTGTGCTGTACATTAGTACTGCCATTATGAGAGTTCACACGAACAATACTGTGAGGGGATTTTCCATGCCCCATCAGCCCCCATTATCACTGTGGTTACCCGTAAGTTTTATTGTGCTTTGAAATGTAGTTTTCTGCAGTGGCATCTTTAAGCTACCATATACACAGCTGCACAATGAGGAAAAAAGCATGCTGGGAACATTACACACCAACTCTTATCAGAATACATCAAGTGATTATTACAACAGAAATCTAACGATGGCTTCTCTTGGTCTTGCCCACAACTAAGATTCAAAAACAACAGTAACAATATGAAAATTTTGCATTCTCTTCATTTTTACTTCCTTTTTTTCTTTTTTACTTCCTATAAATGCAATGCCATTTTTGGGCAAAGCAAACAAAACAATACTTGTTTTACGTATGAAGGTATGAATTATTTGAAAAGTAGTACGTAACTCAGAGACCTAAGAAACCTTACAGTCATCATTCCCAGTATCCAATGCTTCTGCCAATGGAAACAGCATGCAGAACTCACACTTGGTTTCACCAGATGAAGGGCCATGAAGCCCGGGTACAAGGTGAGGAGTTGTTTTACACAAGCATCTAAAGACACTTCCTAAATACATCCATCTCGGCACGGTGATCTACAGATCTTCTAATGTTTTTCAAAAATCAATACATTGTATGTAACCTTTGCAGTTTTTTTTCTGTCTTAAACAAAAAGTAAACTGGAGTTTGAGGACTTAACTACTTGCCTATTAAATTTGGCAATGGATTTGATTTCAGAGCCTGACCATAACATTTACCTAATGTCTTGGATCTAATTTCTATCTGCTGAACTACAATGAAAACACCCAATCACATTCACAATTACATAGCCAAAGCTACTAAAATTTTTGTCCAAAAACATGCACTTGCCAGCTTTTGCAGAATTCCTAGAGCTGTACATACCTTCTAGTTATAACACTGGTGTTGATTCAATGAGCAAAAATAAACAGAATACGTCAGTGCTGACTTCTGCAGTATTAGAAATGCTTTAACATTAGGTTTGAATGCCTTTCAACATGCATATAAAAACTCCATTACCATTAATGCTAGTTGTGCTCATGCATAGAGAAAATGCATTTACTCTAATATGCATGTACAGAGGCAGGACAAACACAGACGGTAAAATTACTTTCCAGTACAGGGATTTCAAATGAGGGATTTGAATTAAAAGAAAAAGAAAAAAAAAGGCCCTAGACAGTTTGTTTTCCAGTATTTTCAGAGGGCTCTGATTGTGAATACAGGACAGATTGGATGATGCAGTGTCATAATACACTTTACACCATGAGTTTTACAAGTCTCCACCCCCACCATGGTTAATTGTACATACTACTTTTCCTAGCACCTCCCTATTAGACATCTTTTTTGGACTACAAAAAATATATATATTTACACACACATAAATTCAATTTAAACCACAATGAATACAGTGAAACACTATCAAGGTTAATTAATGGAACAGTAAATTACTGATGCTTCAGCATTAATTTGTTTATTAAAACAAATTCTTTTTTGCTAAGTACAACTTGAGATCTTGTAATGCTTTTCCAACATACAGCATATTAGCTACAGAAAACTCACAGCTCTGTTACCTACCCTTACTTCTGCTTCCTCGTTAAGGATAATACACCAAATGTCAAGTCACCTGCTCCGGTTCGACAACTGAGTTCCTCAGCTCGTAAACTCTGAACAAATTCTACAGACAATGGATTCAGCTACCATTAAAATAAGCATATATACTGTCCAGAAAAACTGAAGGGAACTCCTCCTTAGCCTTCTTCTAAGATACAGACATAGTAAATAATGGAAGTTGTGGTTATCCTTAGCTCCTAAATTGCCTGAATAAGCAGAATCAACAGTTTCTGCATTTTCTTCCAAAGCACTGGACAATATACATTTAACATGGCAATTCAAATATGTTGAAATAAACTATTTTTAGAGAGAGAGAAAAGAGAGATTACAATATTTAATTTAGAGAGATTAACCGTGCTATTAAAAGCATTGTGTACTCCAAGGCTGGTGGAGGGGAAACCAATCCCAACTGTGTAAATGAGTTCTAGCAACAACTGAAATTAAAATGGAAACACTTGTCTAACAACTTAGGTATAACTGATAAAACAACATCAATCACTTTATTTTGGATAAAAATAGACAGCTTCATACCATAAGCAAATACAAGTGCTTCCAGGTGACTTAAAAAAGACAAGGTAGCAACCAAAGTAAATTAAGGCATAACTAAGGAAATTAAAGCATAACTACAGAAGCAGGGCTTAATGGAGTTTCAAAGGAACTAATTAAGGGACAGACACAGTAAACAACCGAGAAGAATATTGAAACAGTAAAGAATGTGGTGTGATTTTCTTCATTCAAAGTGTTCATAAAAAGAAGCTTTACCTACAAACAAATGAAATAGTGTTTTTAAAAGATTAAGCCAAAATTATGTAGCACAGCACTGGACATAAAGAAAACATCAGGGGTAGCCTAATTATATTTTAGAAAATATAAATATGCATAAATTTATGAATAGATTTAATCAATCTTTTAAAATAAAAGACCCAAAAACTATTTTGAGAAAGGTGCTATGAAAAACAAAAATGATTCAATGAAGATGGGGATAGAAAGCAAAACATATGAGGAACTGCTGAGGGAATGAGAGTTGTTTGTTCTGGAGAAGAGAAGGCTGAAGGCGGACCTCACTGCTTTCTACACCTACCTGAAAGGAGGCTGCAGTGAGGATGTCAGACAGGTGGCAGTGAAATGACCTCAAGCTGTGCCACGTTTAGATTGGACAGTGGAAAGAATTTCTTCATGGATTGGCTAGTTAGGCATTGGAGCCTAGGGATGTGAGGAAGACACTATCCCTAGAAGTACTTAAGAGATGTGACATGTAGGGATACGGTTTAGTTACTCATCAGTAGTGCTAGGCTAAAGGTCTGATTTGATTATCTTAATAATCTTTTCCAACCTAAATTATTCTATAATTCTGTGATTCTAATCTTCGACAAGATTGAATGAAGAACATAAGAGAAATTTCAATTATGTCTGTGATTCCCACTAAATATAAAAATAGCCACAGGTAGATGTTATAGAGTATATGTACACCCTTTCAAAAATGCATGTTTTGTGAATGAACGTGAATGTATACATGTGAATGAAATGTGAATGTATACATACAAGAAGTCTGTCTGAACGTCTACTCCAGGACATAACAAAACAATCACTGTCAACATGGGGGATTATCTTTCCCCCAGTATGCAGTCTGAAACTTTTGTTTCAATTCACATCCATTTGTCTCTTCACCCTGCTGTGAAGAACCTGGCATTTAGAGGAATACTAAACAAGCACAACTACCACAGAAGTCTTCAATTTTCATCTCAATCTAGATTAAAAAACTAGGTTGCAAAAATATTACTTGTCACACTTGAAGAAAGGCTTAACTTTAAAATTTCACAGCAGCAGATTTGTCAAGTTCGTATGCAGAACAGTAACGTAAGAGGTGTCAAAAAAGGGAATGCTTTTACGAATGAGGAAAAATATATACAGCTGTCAGTCACCTTAATTGATCTTAATAACATCAATTCAGATGCAGTTAAGAGACTGTAAGTCACTCCTCACAGTTTTGGGACTTAACCATTTCTGAAACTCAGATTTCATTTTCTCTTTTTCCTGGAAGACTTCAAGGGCATCAAACATCAGTACCAAAATTTCACAGCAAATCTAAAGGTAATATATTGATATGTGTTTAATGTGCTATACTGGAAGTGCCGCACAAAGAACAAGATTTCTAAGTTGTTGTAAGTTTCTGAATCATTATCTGCTACCATTCTTCTAACACGTAGTTAGAATTTTTCTATTTTCTGTTTATTTTCTCTGGAAAATTAGCGGTCTTGAGGTTAAAATACAGTTTTGACTTGGATGCCTCAAGCAAAATAAAGACTGTACTGTCAAATGTCATTTTGTTGTCATTCCCCTGACATTCCTTCCATTTTGGAATGGAACTCCTCACATTTTGTGTACTTCTTTTCAAAGAATAGGCTTGCAAGGTGTTAAAGCAAGTTCATTTCATAGGAGAAAAGACTTGAGATGGAATATAACAGCAGTTTCAAAAATATACAAGATAGTTAAAAAGAGAACAAGTGTATATTGAGAAATAAATGATTTTCATTTGTTCCAAAAGGAATTTAAGGCAGACGCTAAAAAGAATTTTCCAATGATTGACACATTTCAATCCTTGCAGAAGGGAGAAGACATGGAATTCCCATCACCAGCATTAACGATCCAAACCATGAGATACACAAGGCAGAAAATGGAGAGGGCAGAGCAGTAAGCTGCTTGTTTCATCATCCCTAAGGAAGTCACTATGAGCTTTTCCAGTATCAGCACTGTCCAGTGTTTTATATCTGCAAAGCACTACAGCAAATGCATCTGTTCAGAAGCGTTTGAAACCACTGACAGCTTCCACCTTCTTTCCTCTACAAGAGTACAGATTACTGCAGTTTAATTTTGCCATCTCAATATTCCTGGAATACTGAAGATCAATTTTACTTGAACAATTAATTTGTTTTGATATCCCCAACTATATTTTGGCCTAGGAGTACCAGGGAAGGACTAAAATCAATGGATAGACTATCTTCAAGATGGCATTTCTGTGAAATCAATAATAGCCCCGAAAATAGGCAGACAATTATTAGACAGCAGGCAAGCTTTAAATATGGTATGAGTAAAGTCACAAACATCCATTCTCAGAATCTTCAGAAGCAAGAACTCTGCAACATCTG
Organism: Callipepla californica brunnescens; assembly: GCA_023055505.1. Taxonomy (NCBI): domain Eukaryota; kingdom Metazoa; phylum Chordata; class Aves; order Galliformes; family Odontophoridae; genus Callipepla; species Callipepla californica. The sequence goes on from JALIRH010000012.1 coordinate 5,099,100, forward strand.
CAATCCGTTCGTGGAAAGTGATGGTAAGTGAAATTCAAGTTATGGGAGAGAGAACTGAAAAAACACAGGACTTAGCTAAGAGGAGATACTTATTCCTCAAATCATCTACCAGAAAAATTATCCTTTACTTCAATTGCTTTTGAAGCAGCAGAAGTAAGGAAGTTCTTGGGATGAGGGTGGTGAAAATCTATTAACAAGTATCAGAAGAAAATAATCACTGTATATATATCTATACGCATACACATTCGTGAAAACTGCAGAACAAATACAGAACAACAACATGATTTTGGAACGGCCTTTCAAAAAAGTCATCATAAATGGTAGATACTGATAAAAGTCACAACATACTGCCACACACGCATGATGCTGAAAAAAAACTCAGTCACAGGCTAAAGCTTCTTTAAAACAGTCAGTATAGATAGTTGTGCACTTATGCTAACTCCCTCTTCAACATGCATTTTATCACTAGAATCCAGGCACCACTCTCCTTTAAAGACTAGAGTATAATGAACACAAAGAACACAAATACCACCAGAAGCTACTCAGAACCAAAAGGTCTTTACAATGCATGATAAATACGACTAAAACAATAGCAACCAAAAAGCAACAACTTCAGAGCTGCTTTGAGCTAATTTCTAAAAACACTCAATATGTTCCAGACTAACAAATACTGCACCACAGCTTCATCTCATTTACCCACTGTGAACCTAAAACTAATCTAATTCTAATTACCATGGAAACAGGAGCAGAGAAAATCCCTTGGTGGCCCACACGAACAGGACAGTAAGATTACTTATATATTGACACAGCTACCTGAATGCATTCGGAGCAGGGAATTCTGATCCCATTTTAAGCTCCAGGGTGGGCTTCACTGTTTCATTTTTGTTTTCCTGCAAAAGACACTTTATACCCATTTGAAAGCTGCTTGTTTCTCATCTATAGTTTATTTACAGAAGTAAACAACAATAATTACAAAACTGCAGCACTGGCTAATTTGTAGAAAAAGGATTTATCAAAAAATATTTTTTCCTTCTAAATAAAGAGAAAACCAAGGTCTGGAAGCAGACTGACATATTATGCAGAAGTGTATTTTCCAGTTATGAACGTAATGTTTATATGCTCAGTATTTACTGCTCTTCTAAGTGATTCAGCTCTGTCACACTCAACTTCACGACAAAATGCAAACCATATTAGGAAACTGTGGACAGGGATTAGGTGAGATATTAAGTACAGAGATTATATGTCAAGGACTCATAACAATTCTAATCTGCTTTTTATTAATCATTCACTGCAAACATTGTTGTGTTATTTTACATGCCCCATAATATGTTTAATGAGTTTATCGTAGACAGGCACTGGCATAAGAATATTTAAACTGAAAGGAAACTAAGCAGTCTGCAACTAGTCCTTCGTGCTATCGAATTTATTAGATCTATAGACAAATTTGAAATAAACAAAAGACTGAGGACCTACTTCAATTCATGCCATTTCACAGCTGAAAAGCTTGAAGTCAAAATAAATCCAATGAGATAATATAAGAGAGTACATAAGCTTTTGTGACAACTTCAGTTTTGGACCATCCTTCAAAATGTAAACAAGGATCCCCACAGACCCTGAGCACTCTCCGTGTTCTAGACTGACTTCTGAATGAAACACAGAGTACTATTACCATCAAGTAGCACTGCCACTACTGCTTCCACCATTCTCCACATGCCTCACGATTTTCAAAATGAAAGATAAAACAAGTAATTCTTTTAAAAATAATGGACTTGACAAAAATGAGTGCCTGTCTATACGTGCTATCCAACATCTCTACAATAGCTCACGCTAACTCAGATGGCTTATCAATCTTTTGGAGCAGGGAGGTTCTTCCAAGGTAGCAACCCAAACCTTGAAGTGAAAAAATTATAATAAAAATCAGTGCAATTATGACCAGTTTGTCCATTATGGTAAATCTGTATGTACATATTGCACACTCAATGTTATCTCATCTGAATATTCATTTTCTTGACCTTTATGTGCAGTCCATGCAACAGATAAAGATGACTTCTATGAGAATAAAAATCCTCTCCAAAGCAAACAAACAAACAAAAAATTACTGAATTTCCTTTTGACAAATACTGGTGGATTTTACATTCTCTTAATTTTATTGCAGTAAAATTCCTTCAAGGCCTGAGAATGTGAACACCACTCCAGTAACAAAAGATTTCATGCTTTTTCCACTAGTTTCTAAGATATTACCCAGCTATGAGGACTTCACTTCCAGAATTCTCATTTTCTGTTTCAGTTAACAAAGAGAATTATGACATCCATTATGCTGCTGTGACAAAGAAAAATATTATGATAAATTTCTTTAGGCATTCTCCTAATCTGTTTTCACACCAATCTTGACTTGTATCATCAACTCAGTACAGAATATTATTCTAGAAATGTTGTTTTCCAGTAGCATTAGGAAAACACTAATCAGATTTTTGCTGCTGGGCTCTGCCAACAATTATACGAATGAAGACTGAAATTGCTTTAGATAAGTGAAATGAGAAGATGGCTCTTTCAATTACTGACACAGTTCCTCAAGGGATGAAACCTGAGGTGCATTGTAAAGCAATCTAAACATCAAGAATAAAAGTATTTTCTTTGCCTCATGCTCAGAAGAGCTTCCAAATGCGGACAAACTTGCTACTGCATATCCCTGGTACACATTAATCTCCAGACCTCCCGTTGCATAGATTATGTGAACCTGTATTTCTAATCACACTGCCACAAAGTGCATGGAGAAAGGATAAGCAAAAAGTAAGAAGCCTTGTACTCTAAGAGCATGATTACTGACCAGCCACAGGGGCATCCTTCAGGTGTAATAATAATAACAATAAAAAAAAAATAATAATAATAATGTTAAGGATGAATAGACTCAGACTAGAGATAGAAAGGGACAGTGAAAATACCAAATGGTTGTATTAGATGCACACCAGCTCTGTACCTTGCCTACACACTTGTCACAATTCCAATGAAAACTGTATGCAGTACATCATCTATTGCATTTTCTAAAACACCCTTGTGAGGCATCCATAACCACGACAGACTGGTAGTCATCACATCCAAAAACACACTGCATGCCAAAAAAAGGAAGAGAAAGGACGGATGAGTAAATATAAGCACAGGTTTGATGTTATGATGTCTTCCGAACACTCTGACATCCCAAGGGTTATAAAGACAGACTTCATGTCTTTTACATTACATCTAACTAGCTGCGTATATTTTTTCTGTTGTTTGTCTCGAAGGATCTCATGATTTTACAAGGTCTAATCTCGTGAACTTATTACCGTTAATTAGCAGAGTGAGTATAGCTGAATCCTAGTGTTGCTTAAATTTAAAACTTCTGTATTTAGAAAAAAAGCAACTTTAATTGCTTCTTAATTAAGTTATATATTAACAATAAGAATTCTTTTTGAGTATCAGAAAGTCAACATGCACCTCAAGGTTAAGCTGTTACATAATACAGCAAAGCGCGTACCTTCTTCCCTGACAGAATAATAGAGAATCAAATGCAGCATAACACGACTGAAAAATACAAATTCACATATTCCCCCTGAAGCTGGGAAAACATCTTTATTTTTTTAGCATTATCAATCTCCTTGTGTTTCAAGCCTCTATAGGCAGGCTAACTACTCAAGCTGAATAGCTCTATTTTTAAGGATTAATTCAAAGCTACAGAGTATGTAAAACCAACGGTTTAGAGCCGTATGCTCAATATTTACAGACAGTTCTCCGTCAGCAGCACTTCAGCTCTCACCTCCATATGCTGCCTAATATGCCTCAAATACCACCTGAAGACAGTAATTAAAAGCCCGTAGGGATCACTCCAGCGGCCTAACTGCGGAGACATTGCCCATTTGTATTAACTGCTACACTGTTTGTTGTGCTCCTGAAAATGCCTGGGTGCAGTCCAGTCTGAAAAAAAATGCATGGACACCTCTGCTTCAAACTGAGCTTTGTACACTTTACACAGCAAACTTCACAGGGTAATGGCATCGAGTATCTGGAGGTGCAGATTTCAACTCCTGTGTTCCATAAAGCCCATTGCAAACACACGCCCAGCTCAGCAAAATGCTTGTGAGAAAGGCTTCATTACTTCTCCCCTGCTTTCTAGAGATGTTTTAGGAAATGCAGTAAAATTACCCTCACCTCCCATTAATTGGTTGAAGATCAAAACCTCAATCTTTCAATTCAGTGTTCCCTCAGAACACCCTGCAAGCTGCCTACACCTCCTCTATTTGGCAGGTTCCTTTTCAACTCCGCAGAAATGGTCTCCTGAAATACACCAACTCCAACCTGCAGTTCTATTTCATCTTCCTTTTCAAAGCAGCCTCACTGAAAATATTTTTCATTTTCCCTTTCTACTTTTTATTCCTCCCCCCTCTGTACGTGTGCATATGGAAATACTCAGACAGAAACCAGAAACGCAATATTCTCAGTGCGTTCCATTAATATTCCCTGTTTTGAAGCGTCATAATGAGCTATATATTTCAAATACACTAACACATTTATGTTTATAATATAGGTATAGATGCATATAAGCAACAATAATTATCTGTAACCTTTAAAAATGAAAGTCAGTAATAAAATCTTTGTATTTCACAGTCACACGTATGCTCTCCAGAAGAACTGTGTACATAGCCAGACTGTTTCTTCATGATGTACTTATCAAGAAAGATGAGAAGGGACAAATTCAGCGGCTCTTTAAATGAGACCTTTATATTTCAGAAAGTTTCCTGTGACTGGTCAATCTTTAAGGCTTTGGGTTTTCCTGTCCACCCCTCCCTATCACTTTAAGTAAGACTTCTGAGTACAGGGCACGTAGCACACAAGGGCGTTCGGTGCAGACCCATCACAGCTATCCTCAGGTACAGCCCATGGAAGGCACCTGCCCTGTGTCAGAATGCAGAGGCTTGCACTGGGGACACTGCAATTAATTTCAGAAATGATAAAAAGATCAGCTTAAAATTTTGTGCCATCTGAAGCCCTCATCTTTTATTAAGCAGAGCAGCAAAATGAATTCCAGACGCAGGCTTTTAGCTCACGCAAGAATCCACGGAATATTTCATTACTTATTATTTAATTGTTTTTCTGAAGGCAAAGTAAATGCATTTTCAATTAAACCTGCAAGGAACAGAAACATCAGTTTGTCATTTTGAAAAATTCCATGCTAAAAATAGCACGTGACCCAATATCAGGCTTATCAAATATGAAAAATTGTGCTGTAAAAATACAAAAAAAATATGGCTTCACTAAAAGCGAATATTTACTTTTAATTAATCTAATCTGCACAATCCAACAGCAATTCAAGTTATTCTGGTTTTCTGCTTACTTTCTACTGACGGTACTGGAAAACTATCTAATATATTAGTCCTTGCTTTACAAAGAAAGAATATCTCTTTTCCATAGACTACAACACCAAGTTTCACATTACCTCACTGATATGAAACATGCTCAGCACTGACACTTAACCTTACCTTTACAGAAAGGCATAGGTTTGACTGGGTACCTCTATACTAAGAATGTTTCTCACCATCTACTCCCAGATCAAACCCTATTTCAAACAGCTTCTGGCTCAGACAGGATCAGGAAGCACTTCCCCCGCCTGGGTTTCTCCACTCGGGGTGCCAGAGGATGGAAGTGCAGGTGCACCTGGATGCTCAGAGGCCAGCACGGCAGGGCATAGTGCAGCACCTCCTGCCACAGCCTGTCTGTAGCAAGCTGAGAACAAAATGCTGATACAAAGTCAGCCTGAAGAACAATGTAATTCATTTGGAACTAATGCTCTCAAGTATTCTATTCTTAGTTCTGATTAATTGTTATTTAAGACTTTAAATACATTATTTTAGGCATGCTAGATACAAAGCATAAGAAGCCTATTGTGTGACAACCCTTGTGACTTTCATGAAAATCTATTTCAGATTGGAAAGAAACAACAAAGAACTTGGAAGTAGAACAGTGTATCATTCCAACAACAGGGTCAAACCACCCCTTAAGATCAACAATGTCACTGCAAGAAAAATGAGCTACGGCATTCTGATTTGTGATGAAAGCCATCGAGCTCATTGAGGAGAATGCACATTACTGGAAAAATTTAGCTGAGGGTTGTTTTCACATCAAGCTCTTTGGTAGCATGCTGACATGCACTTAGAGCTCAAAACACCAGAACTACTCTGCAGAAGTTCGGCTATCTTCTAGTGACATCTGATGTATGACATGCTACCAAAACTCAAGCCAAATATTACAAAGGAATGAAAAAACAGCAGCAATTAAAAACAACAACAAAAATAACAAATCCAAGTCTAATTCTGATATATAGGCTTTTTAGATGTCAGCCAGCAACAGATTTCATCAGCATGCAATACAATATTTCAGTAATTTTAATTAAACAGAGTATTTGGGCAATGCTAGCTCAAGCACTGAATAAAGCATTACCTCCCAAAATCAAAACCCACTGCCATTATGTGTGTAAGAAGGGAGTGGGGAAAGGGAAAATTGTAGAAACATAGAGTTCCTTTTATTGTCCATTTTTACTCTAGAACAGATTCAAATTGATTTGACGCACAGCACCACACTGTAACAGCAACTTATGATTTATCATAAGCTATACCAAAACACTGGGGCGCTGAATCTTTACAAACAGAAATTCTTCAAGCACAGCACCAGCTCTGAAGCCATCAATCATCAAGCATGGGGGCATGAACAGTACGTAGAATGTGTCATCTTCCCTCTCACAGTGCCAGTATCCACCACCTTCCACCATGGCACCTCTACCCATCTTAATATCAGTGCGCTACATGCTCCATCCCCTCTGCCACTGACATTTGAGCACAGGGGTGCAGAGACACTGTTATGGGCAAGACTGGGTAGTCTTCTACCACAGGAGTGAGCTGCACTGGTCAGGGAACTGCACACCACCCTTGACCCCATATTGCCCTCCCTGCACCAAAAGCTCTCTGCCATCTGTGGGATCCACTGGTGGCAAGTCAGACCATCAGAGAGCCTCTTCCTGTGCAGGCTTTTAAGCTGGGGTGGAACTGGGGTGCCATGTTCTGATACACAGAGCTCAGCACACAATCCACTGCCACATTAGTTGTTGACTGGCTGATCCTCAGTATCTGCTGTGGATGGGAGGCCTGGAGGCCGCAGGGCCTTGAAGACGAGGGCATTCTCAGGAGGCAGGAGGACAGTCCTGCATCTGCATCCCCAGAAGACCATCAACCCTAGAGCCACACCTTCCATCAGCTGTGAAGGTCCAGATATGGAGGAGCTCCCCAGCACATCCAGTGGGGTCTTTCACAGGGTGCTGGTGAGCTCCCTGCTGCACTCAGGCCCTGGGGAAGGGGAGCAGCCCCACAAGGAGTGATTCAGAGAGACCAGGAACAGAACTGATTTAGGTCGGATTAAGATGGCTTCATTTCCCTTTTCTCAGTTCCCCGTTCTAATAACGTGACTTTGTAACTCTCTTGAGAAAACAGTGACAGATATTTTAAAACACCTTCTTAAATATCTCCTGAGAAATCATGATAACTTCACATAACATAAAATGGATTAAGCTAAAATGTGACTGATTTCCAACTTCTTCACATGTTATCAAATCCCCACGTTCTAACAAATTCTGAAAGGCCAGTGGTAAATAAAAGAATGAGTATATAGCACATTGAATTCTACTACATTTCAGTGACTGGAGAGCCTCCTTTGTTTATTCTACTTGTCTCTGATGGCCTGCAAAAAAAAAAAAAAAGAAAAAAGAAAAACCCAACTTCTGAAGTTACCATCCCAGTACTATTCCCAAATTCAATGTCCCTACTGCAGTTTTTTTTAAAGCATTTTACTCATCAGAACAGGCTAAAATGAAAATAAGAAAGGCTAATAGTTATTTGCAAGGAATATAGCACTACTGAATTTCACATGCATAGACATTCAGCATACAAACATTCATGGAATTCATAGAAATTTTGATAAATAATCAAGCCAAGGCAGGAACGTACAATTCCTGGATTTTTAACAGGACTCCAACACCTTTAACTTGTATTTCAAAAGTAGCTTAGATTTTCAGACTCCCCCTAAATCACATGCTTTTGAAAATGAGCTCTCCAATCAAAAAATGTAATAGGATTTCGTATTCCAGGAGACAAGCATCAGCTGTCTTTTCAAAACATGTGCTTCCTTTTAATAAGGTCAAGTTTATAATAGAAAGGGGTGGTAACTTACCACCAAAAATCTGTTTCTAAGAGTATCTTCTCACTAGAGGAAAAAAAACAAACTCAATGGAGAGTTACCACCCCAGAAGAGAAATCTTTAACATATAGCTGCAGAATGCTGAGACAAACCTCTTCAGATGTGCTCTGTCCAGTGTATCTCCACACACAGTGATAAACCTGACGGGAAAGCAATGATACCAATGGTCATCCTGACAAAGACTTCAGTACCAGAAGCGCCAAATAGCTAAAATTGGCCTTTCCAGACTGAGGGCTGTACCGAAGCTCACTGCCGAACTGCTAAGTGAAATTTACATGCTGAATTGACTTCAAACTCCTAGCTTGCAGCTATCTTGAAGGAAAACAGCCTTAGTACTCCAGTGCTATCAACAAACATTCTCCCAAGCTTGCAGCTATCAACTTCTAGGAACACAACCTTTGTGTAGTGGCCCAAGGAGAATTTGGACAGTGGGTATATCTGATAATGATATCTTAACTAGAAAAAAGATTCTCTACAGGGTAATCTGTAACACATTATGCCCTATGTTGCATTACAGAAAACAAAATGCAGTGAAAGCAATGGAAATGCACATCTGTGGCAATTTAAAAACAAAACTAGCAGATTTGGGTTTTTGTTTAAAAAAACAACAATAAAACAATGAAGTTATCAAGCATGCTAGTGAAAAAGGATAAGGAATGGTATACTGAAGAAAAAGTAGTCAGTAAATAATATTATTTCAAAAAGGTACTGAAAAATGTTAAAGCTACACCAATAGTAACTACACTGTTTTATAATCTGTACTATTTGTCTTCCATTATTAAATACAAGAAAACATGAGATGACTAATTTTCTGTAACTTTCACAACTTACATTTCAGTGACGTTTTCTAAACATAGTAGCCAGCAGATCCTAACTCAAAATAGACTTTATACACCCGAAATTACACACACATGGTCTAGACTAGAATTCAGAGATGAAACTTTCCTAGACTCTCACATGCTCTAGCATAATCTGATATTGGCCAGTCTCTGACACTTGTAACACACACACAAGAACTTCAAACATGCTGTGTATGTACAGTAAGTACACAAAGATGCCATTCCTATAGGTTAGAAATTAGTGAGTTGCAGCCATACTGCTACATTCAGTGCAAAGGCAGCAGAAGTAAAAATGCAGTCTATGCAACCAGTATCTCTGCCCTTTTTTTTTCGGCCTCCTTTTTCATCTGCTTGGCTTAGGCAGTTCAAAACAGGCTCGGAACGCAAACAAGTAGACAGACAGTGGGAGGGTAAGGGAGGCAGAATAAACTGAGCATGAGAAGTAAAAATAAAGGGATTTATCAACAAATGAACCAGAAGTAAAAATCAAATGGATCTCGTGCAAACTAAGGGGAAATGAAGACTGGAGCTTTGAGAGAGCGCTTGCAAATAAGAAGCAGAAAATGTATGCAATTTTAAGGCTAAAGGAGACAGGACAGGACAGAAAGTTGAAAGGGTAAAAGCCTGAACTCACCAGAACACGACTTCTTGTAGTTCACTTCCAAGGCCCCAGTTTCCCAAGTTGCACTACTCCTCCTATGTATACAGTTCTCTCTCCCATTTACCAACATAAGTACATCATCAGCCTTATAAGTCCCCATGTCTACTGTGTTACTTTTGGTTAAGTGGAAGAGTGACAGAAAATAGTGCAGAACAATTTCAGTCCCACTGACGAACGCATCAGTGACAAGATATTTCCTTCTTACTTTTTGTTCTGTTTTTAACAAGGTTACATTTCCAAATACACATACACACAAAATCAAGAGCACAGAACTGAAATTGTAGAAAGCTCTTCATAAATTTGTAGTGCAATATAACTTAGTAACTCCTCATACAATTATATCTACCATTTTTCCAGAGGACACGTGCCTTGCACAGCAGACACGCTCTAAATATGAATCAGTTTCATGCTGCATGAAATTTTCTATGACGCATCCACTTCATGCTAAAGAGAGACCACAACGTGCTGAAGGAGAAAGAAAAATTGCCTCCATAAATTGCAGGGGGAATCAGCTTCTATGTTTTTCCTTAGAAAAGTTTTGAACTTTCCTATGTAAGTGACCTAAATTAACCTTAATTTCCAGTTTCCTTACCGCCTCAAATGCTTTAACTTGTTATGGTAGAACAGTGGTTTTAAAAAGCCAGTGTGAAAACAATACACAGGACTCTGGGTAAAAGAACTCAACAAGAACTGAACAGGTGAGTAACAATCCAGTGCTGTTGAAATACTCAACTGAAAAGTCCTTTAAACACCATTCCACTGTATAGTTTTTTGTTAAAGGGAAGGTTAGAGTAAGCTGGGCATTACAGCTACTGGCAAAATCTGAAAGTGAACATTAATATTAAACTTGAATGTCCAGCTGCCAACAAAGGCTTTGTTCTCATGGGACTACTTCTTCAAGAGCGGCGGCAGTTAAAGTCTATGAACATTCTGTTTTCACATCTAATTGATTCAAGCAGACAATGAATGAATCTCACTAACTTTCCCAACGTTTAAGAGGACAGACAACAAAATAACTTAGCATCCAATGAGATAAAGCCTTTCTTTTTTTTCTAAAAAATATTACAGAGTTCCGCAAGTATAAAACTCCAACACTCCTAACAGCCATGAGATGTAGCAGAACAGCAGAAAAATGCTGATGATCCTCAGTTTTAAGAATTCCTTATTTAATAACACCCAAAGTTGTATTTTTACAAAACGCAATTGGCAAACTTAGTTATAAAAGAGTCAAAAACTTTCAATGTTCATGTCACTGGGCTTATAAAAATGAACAAAGTCATTAAGAATCCCAATATTAGTACAAATGTTCTAATACATTCTACAGTTTGACAGAGTTTGAATTTTTGATATTTTGTCAGTAGTGGTGACAGTACAGTACTATTTTAAGAAAGTCTTTTCAATTCTGCCAATACAAAAAGAAGGTTATTCTCAGGGGTATTGGCTAACCACAACAATTTCTCTCTGGATATCAGTTTGTTTAATTTCATAATGCAATTAAAATCTTGCCAGAAGTAAAATCTTTCCTTTCCTCTAGGAAAACTCATCTCAACTTTTCCCAAGACAATACGCAAGAAAAAGCATAGCATGCTTTAGCTGATATATTTTTGTGCCAGCTCCTGCAATAACACAGATCCCAACGCTTTCAGTCCAGCTTTCAATTTGAAAAGACCTCACTGCACTGTCATTAAGGATGGAATAACGATCCCCAGAATCCCTCAAATCATATCAACTACCACAAGGAGTTCCGGTTCCCCAGTGAGTCCCAATAATATTCCATCCTCATTTTCAGTAAGCAGCAATAGCATTTCATTTGAATTACAAACTCTTCAATTATAATATCCAACTACGGAAACTCCCCAAGACATCTATGATTTCCATTTAATTTTCCAAGAAAATAAAACGAATTTGCAACCCATCTATACAATCAAGAAATATTACCACTTGTAAATCAAAGCTTCTTGAAATTATCTTAGAAATGTTTGCAAGAAAAAAGCATCACATCGCAGCTATTAAGGTAAGAAAAGTAACGCTTTTATGCAGTTTACTTAAACTCTAAGAAAGGAGAAAGCAATCCTTTATTAGACTGGTATGAGGGCAACTTGGCATTTCCACCACAATGATGACATCAGAACTGTTCTTTAGGGACAGCAAGAGCAATAGGTAGCACGAGAACTCATCCACAACAACAATACTCTTCCCAAAGAAGTCAACCGCTAGAATAAAGGCTAAACTCATACTTCCAGAGAAAATCTTTCTGCATCAAAAAATAAGAATAAGGAAGATAGTATCTAAAATCAGAAGAATTTAGAGCTCAGAAGGTGATTAAGAAGAATTTCAGCCCTATAAAAAATACTGAGTAGGTATTTCTTCAGCTGTGTAACGTTCTGTTTGGAGCTGAATTTTAAAGTGCAATTTAGTGGTGGGCTAACATGTCAATAAAGAGGAAAAGCACACACGATCACTAAGAATAGGGGACACCATACGTTCAGGTGCACCAGTAAAATGAAATCTGCCATTTTATGAAAAACTGGTTGCTCAGTGTATGGAAAGTTATATACAACTACTTTTATAGCCATTTCTGAGTAGAAACACAACTGTTATGGAGAGTGGAGATTCCAACCGAAACAGGAACTTGGTAACAGCTGTGAGCCAAAAAAACAGTAGCCTGTCCAATAGGTTTATCTGCAATATTTTTCCTTTTAAACTCATTTTATTTGTGCAGCACACCAACAAGTACACAGGGAAATAATCTCAGTGCAGACTGAATGAAAATAACAACTGTTAACCAACCTGTAAATCAATTAATTAAAAAACTCTTCCAGCTTTTGACTGTAGAAGAGCATAAAAGTGAGACAATTCAAATATGAGTCTCAACACAATAAAATGTTGGTGCTCGTGCACACCTGGGCATCTGTATTTAGATTTAGGTAAATGCCTTTTGCAGAGCTGACACGCTAAATTGGCCTGAATATAAGAGTGCTGATTATCAAGTGACTAGCTTTACAAAAACAAACAACCAAAGCTACAGCGAGGATTCGTCAGTCTTGATGGAGCACCCTGACAGTGCGGGTGAACCATCAGAAAACGTAGAATGCCTCAACTCTGCACAGTCACTTTAAGAGTGCCAGGCAATTCCCCAGAAACGCCACTGGTTTCAGCTATTTGAGCTGCTGCTGAGAGGCCAAATCAGGGATGGACAGCGCCTGCATGGGTTTAGAGTCTTGTTATCCTGAGCCAGTCTAGCAAACACTGTACTTGGCAGTCACTTGATGTGAGAGGAGCCTAGATAACGAGATCAGAACTTCAGAGACCAAACAAAACGCACTTTTTCCAAAAATGATTTTGGAGTCAAAGAGATTTTTATAAGAGAGCTGGGATACACAAAAGCAGGGAGTTATTCAATTCAATTTGATTTCTAAGATGGCATAGACATCCTCAATTAATCACAGTTTCTGGTACGTGAAGTACTCTATACAGAAGCAGCAGGAAACTGAAAACTAAAGAATCATAATGCTTCTGGGAACAAAAGACAGTGATTGATATGCAGTATTCAGTCACTATTAGTGTAGATCAGGGTGAAAAAAATGGTGGGAACCTTTTTTATTTTAGAATTCTCTCAATAGATTCTAGTAAGGTTGGAAAAAACAGTCTTTATATTCTCCATCATTTTTGAATTTCAGCATACAAAGGGACTTTAATCTTTATCTCCTCATCCCACCTTATTCAGAATTTCCTCTCTACTCTCTGTAACAACATTTCTAGACAGTATAGATTCTCCTTAGCAACACACAGCATGAAAACTTGGTGCAACTTTGCACTGGCTAGACTAGTAACACATACCATAATGCCACATACTTTTCTGCATACAAGGGGTTAAGAACAGTGAGACAAGAACTGAATGCATCACCTAAACTACTGCATGATCTTAATGATACGAAGGGAAGACAGTATAAAAGGGGGGAAAAAAAAAAAAACAAAGGAAAAAGTTGAAGAGATGTTTTTTATTTTTACAAACAGTAGGTTTGTCCATTCTGGAAAGAAAAAAAATGTTCATTGCTAAAGTAGGTCATCTCAACATCCCATGCTTCAGGCTCTCTCCAAACCGACTTGGGGAAGAGCTGTCTTAATGCAATGCTACAAAATTTAACAAACTTGTAATAGTTTCTGAAGTGCTTGGAGCACCTAATGCCACCTGTCAGATTCTGCTTTTCCTACGCCATGATGAACAAGTTACACAGTATTTTCTCTAAACTAGTTCAGAATAGACAACTTTATAAATTAATAGTTTATCTCAACAGCAGTTATCTAGAATTGTTCCTGATGTGTATCCTGACATCCTTCTTAGGAAGACAGACACAAAAATGTGGTGATAAAAGAAGACCACTCACTCATGGTCAAAAGTTTTCTCAGCATTCACGTGACTGTTTTACTTCATCTTACCTATACAAATGAACAACTGTTATTTTGCCTAGTAACACTTCGTACAAATTACTTAAGCTTTGCACGGCTGATAATGCGATTTAAACTAGTTGCTTTACTGTGCACCCCCAGAAACACCTCTAATTCAGCCAAGGATGTCAGCAATGCTGAGCAAGAAATACCTTTGTTAAACACATTTACTGAGCATTAGCACATTCCTCACTCATCAAATCAAATGAGTTTATATTTAAAGGCTCGCAGTATTATTGTCTATGTTCAAAGAAATCAGCAACAACAGCAAAACAAAGCAGATTATCAAGACAAGAAGCATACATCACAGTGACATGCTGCTTTTTTTCCCCTCCACAGCAGAGGAGAATTGAGGAAATGGGACATGAAAGAGAGTAGGGCTGGCACATATGGTTGTCTTAAATACACAATTCTGTAATTAAGCAAGAATGACTCATTAATCTTTGCAAAACTGCATGGTCTTTAAAAGAAATGCCATTAAACACCATGATCAAATTTTGGAAGACCATTAAAACTACAAGCAATATGACAACTATTAAAATGAGTGCAGTCAAATGCATCACATTCTTCTACATTTCAATAAAACAAACAAACAACATTTGGTGACAAAGGTAACTTAATTTTTTAAGATATTCTGTTGGGTAGCTGAAAATTTTTTATTAAACCAAGAAAGCTAACATGGAGATTGTTGTGCATTTGTCTGCGCAACAGCAGCTTTAAGATTCAAGCATTTCAGGTGATAAAACACTAGACAGCAACTAAAGAGACACTGAAAATTTTCATTCTGCAATGTCTCTCTTCTTAAAAATATACTTGTGATCCCGCAGCTTCTCAGATAATCACCATGAACATTTAGTCAATGCAGTCAAGTTTATCCATCAGAAACAATGCCTTTAAGTTTATTGGGTGTAAATACTGCAAGGCTGACTTAGCCGCCTTCAGCATTAGGCAGCTTAGAAATCTGCCTACACCACCTTTTCACAGAAGTTTATTTCATTATTTTCAGCCAATCAGTTAGCACTTGACTCATCATTTTCGTATCAAACCACATTCAACCTGTCAAAGTCCATGTGGTTGACTGAAGACCTTGGTGACACACAACCTACTACAGAAGGCTTCAAGTTAGGAAAACAGCTGAAACCTCAACTGCACACATTCTATACACAAAGCAACATCTTCCTAACAAACATATTTTCTAAAGGAAATACTGTTCAAACCATGGTTCTGTCTTAATGCAGAGTAAATCTGAGCTGCAACTTGCCTGACTCATTTCTGCTTTACAGTACCTAATTCTGAGCCAAATAATTCAAAAGAATTTGTGCTTAAAAATACAAATTAATTAGACAGTAAACTTTTGAGCTTGCATGCATCTCATTATCAGATTATTAAGTGAAAGCACAAAACAATAGCTCTTTGGGAGTATTCCCAGATGAACATTTATACTGACAGGACTACTTGAAAAGCCAATTAAAATAAAAACTCATGAGTTGTACTTTGCTGCAGTCTGTGATCTTCACTCCAATTTAGACAGTGTGAGAGAAGACATTTTACAACTGCTGAGCACAGCCACCCCATCAGGGCTTCCTCTGTCCAAGCAGCCAGTGTCTGGGAAGTCTAAAACATATAAACTCACACTGACACACAAGGTGTGAGCCAGTAAGCATGCAACATGTTGAATAATGCTAAAATCCAAATTATAAATTTCATAAGTGTCATATGAGTAAAGGTTTGCACAAGTCCAATGTCCTCCACCTGAAAGCCTTTTGAAAATACTTTATACTTTTAAAGTCAATACAGCCTATGAACAGGGCATCTGAGCAGCTCTGAACATAAGAAAGAATAGAACTGGAAAACAAGAAATGAGTTTCATCACTACTTTCACTATGATATGCAGAAAAGACATCTCAGCTCTCTCTTTACGTTGCTTTAGAACTGCAGATCTTGCTGTACTGGTAGGCAGCTATTGCGTTTATTATCTTCAAGAAGAAATTAAGGAGACGATGAAACTTCTTCCTGTCCCAAAAGGGAAGCGCTTTCTGAATCTGAAAACAGGCATACTGGATAAAAATTTGTTTTGTTACTCTTTTGTAAATTCTCTGCTTATTGGACTTAACTTCATCGCTAATTTTCAGCAAAATCTCTGGATCAAGCACAGCACTGCAGGGGACAGAGGGCACACTACAGATCCTACTGATAACAAATGAAAGCCCTGGCTCCCCGTCAGCCCAGAACAAAACCTTACTGTACGCTGCATGTACAGATCCTGCAGAGAAATTTCAATTCAGCCTTTTGAAAGACTTGTCAAACATTAAGCAAACCATTTTAAACCCAAAGAAGGGCAGAAGTGAGAGCACACACAACTGTACACAATACAGTTCTCAACTTAAAGCACGGACAAGTCTACTCGCATACTTTGAAAGCATTACCATGCTAAATCTGTAACTGTAACACAATGAGGTGTACAGCAGAAATCAGTATCAAATTCTGGTCACTGAATCCTGTGTATATTTGTTGCCATCATTGAAGTTTTGCCTCAAAGATATACAGCTAACAGATTACGAAGCACCACTGAATTCTAATTATCAGTGCAATACAAAGTTAATTCCATCAGCCTCCTCTAACATAACAAAAAAAAATGATAACAAAACAAGTATTTTTTTGGATGTTTAATTCAGATTTAAAATAGCACGCTGGCAGAAAGAATTTGCAAATCCTAGGATAATCCCTTAAGAGGTATTTAAAGCACCTAGATACGATCTGCTTAGGTCACGTGCAACGCAAGATTTAGAAGACTGACCTGGTGCATTTTTATGAAACATAAATGCAGATATGAATATTGAGATCGCAGATTGATAGATGTCCTCTAGAAAAGCCCCCAAATATTATATACATTTAGAATATAAGAAGAAACTAACGTGTCTTTTTTGAAGAAACAGTTAATTTGAGAAGAATAGCAACACCAGACAAGAGTGCACTGTCATTACATTATGCTTTGACTCTAGGATAACAAAGCATGTAGAACCTTTTAGGCAAGGAAACTGTGGTAATAAATGCAACACACATCAAGATTTCTGTCCACAACATACACTGAGATTGAAGAAGTTGTGGTATGGTAAACAGGCATAGATCAGAACAGTCAGGCGAGTTTTTCCAAACTAATCTGTTTTGCTCTACTTGCTCTGCTATGAAAATTTGTATTTCATACAGAAATATTAAAAGATGACTAAATTGTAGAAGGAATATTAACATACACATTGTTTCAATCCCTGTGAATACTTAATCGTTTTTGTTCCAGCTGAATGTAGTGTTTAAAACTAGAGGGACAATCTGAAGAGATTAAACCCCAACAGTTTTTATATACGTTTTTGAAGAACATTGTAAAGTACCAGCAGTCAATACTCAGAAGTCAATATCTGGAAGCACATGCAGCTCTTGAACTTTGCTGCAATATTACTGCTAGCAATAACTCTTGATATATTAATAATACAGTCAGTTAAGAAGGGCAGACTCCTAAAGCTACTTAAATATTTCCTTAATTATAATAAAACACCATAAGCTGCAAAGTAGGGTGTCTGCTGGATAGTCTGTGGGTCACTGGGTCGCCAATTATATTAGCTGCACAGTGAAATTCACAACACTCTTGGCTAATCTCCTCTCTGAAAGGCTCATGAGAACATATGCCAGAAATCAAAGAGAGAAAATAGCCTTGTATTCTACATCTCTAATGTTCCAAATGGCCCAGTGTAAATAAATAAATAAATAGATTAAACAAACAAAAAAACAACCATCAAAATAACCATCATCACATCTTTAACACCAATTCCTCCTCAAGTGAAATATTTTGAAACAATATATACACAAACAAAATCTAATTCTCACTGCAAAAGACAAACTACATGCAGGAAACTTCTAAACTGGAATGAATATAACCTAATTAGGCCAACTCTGAAGAAAGCAGTTATCTTGGGAAGAAATTCAGACAGGAGGGAGGGAGGACAAGGAACACACTGCTGATTTCCAGAGCTATGGAAATAGCAGGAAAAGATACAAAGTGCAGGGTGTCTATTCAAAACAGCTTGTGCACGCTGCTTCCACCGAGTAATCTGAAAGAAAAATGAAGTCAAAAAAGCTCTAAAACGTATCCCACTTTTATTCTTAATCTTTCACAAACGCTGAACTGAATGCTGTTCATATTTCATTTTAGCACATACCCAGACTTATACCTGATTATTTAATACTCCAGAAACCAAAGCATTAACTTGCAACTACATTACGTAGTAGATCAAAAGAAAAAGGCAAGCAGATGGGAGCTCACACGTCTACAGAAATTTATTTTTTCATAAGCACATGCTATTTTAACAGACAGAGAGTCTGCTTACATGAGGCGTAGCTACCAACCACAGGATTCTGTCCCTGAACGGCAATTCCATACAAATCAAAGGTGTAATTATTAAGCAGGGCCTTTCATTCCTGAAGTTTAAGCCAGTGTAATTTGTGATAAGAAGGATAAGCCAAATCCAGCACAATCTGCAAACAGCACCTTCGCCAATAAAATGAATTCAGGCGTGACATGCAGCCTACTGTCCTTTAATTGGAATGAGCAACGTGGTATTTGTAGCATCAAGAGAATCCTCTCCATTGCAAATTAAACTCCAAGAATAATGATTTCCAGCACTCTCCAGAAATTCTGCAAATAGCTCAGAAACCGATAACAACAGTTTGTGTCCTGCCCCTCAGTCCTGGATGCCCATTACAAGATGTCGTTTGATATCCAAGATTTCAGGAACGCAGATGGCATTCGTAGTCTGCAGAACACAAGCTCGCTTCAGCTTGAGGCTTTCTGCCTTTCAGGAAAGCCTAGGAATGCCATCTACCATCTCCTGAGAACGTTAACATACCTTCCTCACCTTAAACCCAAATTTCTAAAACACTGACAACCAGGGACAAAATCTCAGCTCAGAAAATGAACTTCATCATTCTCTGATTCACACATTGCTAATACATTAGTAATGCAACAGAACAGCTCCTTCCACTCACTCAGTCATATGCCAAAGCACTCTTCTCATCACAGGTACCAGCGTGCAACTTTCAGAACAATTAACATGTGGCTCCATAGACAGAATTTTAATTTTTTAACTCAATTTTACTTCAAATGTACAAAGCAAACGTCAAAAAATAATGAGTAGCTGCAGCAGTTGTGACTCTCTAGAATCACTAACCCTTTTTTCCCCAGCCACATAGCACTTTCTGGCAGTGCTCCAGCAGGCAGGCTTTTTGCTAAATGGAGTGTGGCTATTGAACTTGGTTTCCTCTTACCCGACCAGGAAGCAACACTCTCCACCCCCTCCCACCCCTCCTCCTGCTAGGAGAAAAAGGCAGGTGGGAGGGAGGGCATGCCCAGTGAGGTCCCACTAAGAGGCCGACCCAAGGGAAAGCTTCAGTCAGACCCTCAACAGTCAGCTGAGAGAAGTTTGAGTAAGGCTGTGTGTAACTGGAGACAGAAGACAGTACTGGAAGAAGAGCACCATGAGAGCTAGTACATCAGAAGATGCAGATTTGGACAGAAAATCCTGTTTTCACAGGCTTCTGATCCGGTGAAGGGAACAGAAGCCTCCCATTCTGTGATCTGCTACCCTTAGGCTGGATTTACATTCATTGGCATGACAATATTCAACTCCATCTGCCAAAAAACCACCCCACTAAGCCCACTCACAAGGTGCTGTACCAGTTTCAGCAGGGCACAGGCACCAGAGATGCATTTTAAGAAGTGTCATCTTCTGCCAAAACAATTATTCTGATGGCACGTGGTATCAAATCAGGCCCACACGTTTCAGTAGGCGACACACTGCACCAAGATCCATGATTTCTTGTTATCCCATTATCACGAACTCATATGAAAAGTTATTAATTGTTTTAAAATGTGTTGCTGAAGAATAACAGGGACATTTAAAAGCCAGTTACTGGTACTGGCTGAGTGCAAGAAATCTGTCCTCACTTAACTTCAAGTTCTCATATCACAGCCTCTCTCCTCACTGTCTTTCTGTGTACTGTTATGGCTCATCAGTTTTCAAGGAACCAAAGACGTCTCCACTTTTCAAAGGAAAATTACTTGCTTTTCAAACCTTTATTCTAGTTGTAATACATACTTAGTCTGGTATTTACAAAGCAGGATGAAGAAAGTAAGATTCAACCCTGAAAGGAAATCATATAATTAATTCTCTGAAATTCAAACCTTCATTTTTCTGTTTAATTAAACACGAGTTAAGTTGCACAGTGCCAGCTTCCAATTCGTAAAGCTATTTTAGAAGCATTTTACAAACAGAAGAGTCCTTTTCTCCAAGTACTTGTGTAGTAATTACTCAGGGGAACTATAAAAAACAAGTTGAACCACAAAACACGTCCAAATATTCTTAAGTAGCAGATCTACGCACTTTTAAGAGAAGTCATTTCAGTGACTAAATCTTTAAGTTTATCTTTAATTTACACTTAGCACTGAGGGCAGCCCTAACGAACCTCAGACAGTAAAACTACTACAGGACACCGAGGGCAGGATCACGTAAGGACTCAACTAGAAATACACAACTGGCCAAAACTCCCAGAAGGACACAATGGGTTTGTTCTAGCATCACAAAGAGAAAATACAAGTCCATTAGATAACAGGGAAGTTCCTTTCATGAGAAGCTCGTTAGCATGGCTTTTCCCCACAAAGGTATCTTTCTGGTGTTCTCAAAACATGACAGGATCAGATCAGGTGAGCAGTGTGAATCAGAATACAGAAAGAATACTGAGATGAATCTGAGTCATTCAACTAAGTAGAGCCCAGAGAAACCCACAGAACACAAAGAAGTGGCACAAACAACATCCAAAGAGCGAGCTACCCAGCTAGGAGTTTATATCGCTCAAAAAATATTACAGGAGATCAATACAGTATAGCTTACTAAACCACAGTACTCTTAACAACTGTGTCTACATTGACAAGAAGCGAGGGCGAATGGGACCAGAGCAAACACATGCTGCTGGGAAGCTGACATCCACGCTATTTACATTTCAGGGCAGTATTGATAGTTCCTTGTTTGTTTTACAGTTAGAGCTAGCTCCATTCCCAGCTTTTGGATTAAATGCCTATTTGCACCTTGACAACATTAGAGAGGTTGCTGGTGCGTGCCTTCCAATTTAGATTCATCCAAAGGGAGCTGGTTCATGCGTTCAGAGGGCTACGCAAGGTGACACACAGCAAAGCGCGGAAATAACAGCATGGTTCGTTTCAGAACTGCACATCTGGACCAATGCAGTGTGAAGGCATGCTGAGATAACCATTCAGTATGGCCAAAAGTTGGAAGATATGCTGGAAGAATAGGCTGAGAAACATGAAAAATTAAAACAATTATTTAACGTGGGAAATTAGAAGGTACTTGCAAATAAGGAAGTTCTTACAGTGTTGGAAAAATGAGATGCACAAAAAGAGATGAATACTTCTGTATGTAAGAAGGAATAACTGCCAAAATAAGAAGAAAACTGCAGAAGAGGAACTGAGGATTAATTTAACCAGAAATAAAAATATATATAAAGAGGTAACAGAGCAACATCAAAAAAACCAGCACCTGAAAAAAAAATAATAATAGCAGGAATGTTTTACATAGGAAGAGGACAGTATATATTCTGCTGTAGGCACTGGTGAGTCACAGAATGATCTGGGTTGGAAGGGACCTTAAAGACCAAGCAGCTGCAATCCCTTGCCATGGGCAGGAGCAGCCTCACACTAGAGCAGAGTGCCCCAAACAACCCAGCCCTGAACACCTCCAGGGATGAGGCATCCCCAGCTCCTCCGGGCAGCCTGCACAAAGGTCTCAGCAAGGTTTCACTGTACTCTCCATTTCCAAATACCGCCAGTATTCAGTTTGGGATCTATAGTTACCAACACCCCTTTCCTAAATCTTTTGTCAGTATCTATAGTTAAAGACTTCTGAGCTTCCCAATTTCTTTATCCAGGCAAAACCTAGGTCTAGAAGTTAAAATATGATTATCAATGAATCTCTAAATATAAAAAGACTATTAAAGGGCCAGTTGGCATTTAAACATGATGAAAGTCAATACTGTTCTTAAGCATCAGCACTAGCTGGTGTTGCTAAGCTACTGCTGCTGCCCAGACAGTTACACACACCACTAGGTTAATTCATGCAGGCCGATGCTCTAAAGACAGAAGGGAAGGAAAAAGAAAAAAAAGAAATAAAAGAAAAGCACTCATAATGCATTTTTATGCCATTAAAACTTAAGTCTCACCATCTGAGCCTATGAAGAGCAATACAGCCTGTGTGCAGGAGAAATGGAAAAAAACAAACCAAACACCTGTATTCTTCTAGAGTTATTTCTTAAACTTGCTCTGTTAATTTACACTTCTTTGGTTTTGCTGCAGTGTAATTATAATGTTGATATTTAGTGCTGTCTGTCTCCACTTTTTCCCCACCTTCGATGAATTATTTACATTTTTGTCAAATAATTATTTTATTAAGAACAAGGAGATTCTGCTTTTGTGGACCAACTGAGGCTAGCAACTGGGAGAAAAAAAATTGTGAAGAACTTTCTTAGTAATTAGGTTAAAGCCTATGAAAAGAAAGTATATTTATGTGCACTATATGTTATTTAGATGCAATCACTGCATAAAAAACTGTCTTCTCAGTTTCTGGCCGCTGGTATGATATTATATGAGCAGTCACTGATCACACTTGTTACTTGTAGCTTCCAAATGCAAGCCTGCATTCACTCTTTATAATGTCACCTAGCTAGCCCAGGCAGCACCATTATACTGCCTAACAAAGGAAACTGTTTAGAACCTGGAAAAGAGTGCCAAATATCTCACTGGTGTATTCTCAGTAATCACAAACATCTCTTCTATAGTGCTTGCTCTCTAGTTCTATTTCTTTTTATTTAGAAATCCTTGGTGTCCTTAAACTTACAAGAGTGTGTCACCCGAAATTCACCCCTTTATCTCTGCTATTGAAAAAGGAGACACTGCTGTTGGTAGGAAACAATTCTGACTTCCTCATAATCAAATCCTCCTCGTCACTGCCCACTGTTAGCAGAAACATCATGACCACAATGTTTTTTTCCTTCACCATATAACTAAGCTAGGATCACTACTAAGATGAATCACAGCTTTAATGTTGGTGAAGTGATTGTGTTGTTGGCTGCGGCGGTGCGTGTTAAATGCACAGCTGGTTGAAAAACTGAATGAAAAATGTTTAACCATGGATAGCTATCAAGTAGTCAAGAATTACCGTGCAAAATTCTGTAGAGACTTTTGTTTGATCAGCATTTTCAGTAAAGAAGCTACATGATGAAAAAGAGAAACAGAGAGGATCAGAGCAGATGACAAAAAGATTGCAGGTGTTTAATTTATCGAGAAGCACTTAGTAGCTCCCTTTGAATATATCAAAGGGCACTGTGAAGTAGTAAACCATTTTCAAATGACCACTGAGAACTGGAGAAGAAAAGACAGTTTTCAGAACAGGCATGGCTAAGCAACTGCAAGAGTTTACAAAAAAAAATCCAGAAAAACCATGTCAAGATTGGTGAGAACATACCTGATCCTAATTTGAGAAAGAGTAACAGACTGCATCCAGCGTCAACAGTGAAAGATGCCAAAGATGACTGTGAACAGTGTGTATAGGCCACGAGCTAAGAACTCAGGCAACCTGAGAAAAACAGCAGCACGCTGCACCTTGCTTCGTAACGCAGGAACTGAGAGCTACTTGGAGATAAGTGCTGCAGGTTGTGTGTTCCAAGGATTCCAAGTTTACTCTCCAATGTTTACAATGCAGTAGGATTGTGGAAGGGAATTTTCTAGCTTCCAATAAACTTTTTTCTCCTGAAAAACTAAATTTGTAGAGAAAAACAGCGTGAGCATTCCATTCTGAAGAGGTCAGCTGCCAACTTACGTAGTTCTACTTTGTTCTGACATCACGTTTTAGAAACTTCCACCACAAAAAAAGAAAAGCATTGTACAGAAACAATTTTTAAGTTTAAGAAGGTTACTTTTACAGATTCATAATTCCAAAGGATTATAAACTGCAAAGCTATGCATGTACTAATGCTGCTATTGTAATCCTAGATTTCGAATGATAATATTCCTTGCATTATCTGTTAATGCTTTCCCTTAAGTCTGGCTGGATCACTAAAGCAAAAACTGATCTCTGGGCCACTGAAGGAAATCATTTCACTGTCTCTTTAACATCTTAAAAAAAAGACGTGGACATGTCAGAGCAGAAAGTTTTCAGATCTCAGGCAAAGAAGGTCAGGAACTCATCGCTATTATGATTATTACAGTTCCCTCATCACATTTGTACAACCCTGTTATCCACTGGTACAGACTATTTATGGCTTACTAAAATAACAGATCATCACTTGTCAGATACTCCACCAGAAGGAACAGATAGCACATTTCTTAGAAAGTACTTCTGGGCCTGAGGAGGTGTGAATCCTGTCTGAGAACACACAGTTTGCTTACCCTCATCTTCCCACTCCTGAGGCGCTTCAAATGGCAGCTGGGGGAGCAAACATTTTGCCCAGGTAAGTAATATCAGTCTTCCTCAGCAGACGGCAACCACGCTGATTTTTGTACTACCAATATATTGGATCACTTTTTCTGAACTTCTGGCATGGTTGATGCCTGCTTCTGAGAAATCCACCAAGCCATCCTTGACAGAGTCATAACTTCAGTTTCCAAAACAGCTGCATGAGTTACCTTTTCTCACACTAGAGACTCCACCTTTTCTAATATACAAGCCTACTATTTCCTTTTTCAGCCCATTGCTAAAAAGTCCATTTAACTTTTTTGCAAATCTGTTTGTGAAATTAGTGGTTCACTTTCTATCTTCTCCAGGCTGATCTCAATCAAAACCAAACAAACAGACCAACCCCTAATTGTACACCATCCAGGACAACACTATAGGTATTCATACCAACCTCTCCTTTCCACAAGCATCTACTGATTTATATAATCACTGTGCACTAGTGTTAAGCTGCAGGCTCCTTACGGACGTTTAACAAAGATAATTACAGTGACAGCTGAATTTTCTGCTTCCAGAAAGCAGAACTCTTCACAAAGCATCATTAACTGTAAGATTTTTATATCCTGTTCACCTTTAGCACTTTCTGTGGCATATGATGTTAGGCAGAACTTCACATCCATCTGCTCTGTTTCTTACTGTAGGACTGCCTATAAAGAAAAAGTCAATGGCTAACATAAAAAATCCCTCCGGTTGCTCTGAAATAATTCAAAGGAAGTAAGATGTGTGGTTGAACATCTGCTTTTTAGCAAGTAAGACTCACTTTTGCAGCAGCTAGTGCCTTTGTGAGATTGCTGCTTCCATTTTTCACCGCTTTCATCAGTGTCTGCTTGCATTAAGAATTAACTCATCAGCAAAACGACTGACACAGGTCACAGCTTCAGCTTTATCCAGCATACACGCTCCTAACATCGTTGCAGTCCATATTCTTAAAACTCTAGATGAAGCTCTAATAATACAGACTAAGGAGGCATACCTTTCACATCGTGTAGTTAACATACTGAATGAAGCAAGATCAAGAAGTATTTCCAGACCTCCCTGAATGAGGGAAATACAACTTAAAATTCCAGTTTAAATTTCTCAACAGGCTCGTTTTTCAGAATTTGGTCCATTAGTGCAATTTAAGAAAGAATTCCATTTGGCATCAGATTATTTTCCTTGATTAAAGCAGGGCGTGTGCAAAAAATGTACCGTGTATGGACTCTCACACAGTTCCTACGCGTAACAATAAACAAACAAAAAGAATAAATAACAATCAAAGTCGTCCTTATTATCCGGAGCCTCAGGACTCAATCACATGTAGTCTTACTTACAGAGGAGAAAATCTCATACTTCACAGACCTGTTTCACTGGTGTTATACACATATCGTAACAGCTATGGATGGGGAAAGAAATACCTGAAGCACCAAAAAGAAAACAACAAAACCCCACTGCCCCCCAACAAAATATCACTGCCTGCAGTAATACTGAAGACTGAAAAGTAACTGCCACTCTCAGACTGACTCCTGTTTTGCCCATTACTTCTTACCTTACCTGATTTTCACAATCAGTTAATTAACCAGACAATGCAAGATAATTACCCGTGTACTTTTGGAACCAAAACTGCTGATCTGGAGAAATGTCAAATTAACCCCAAATAATTCATACTGTAAGGGAAGCTTTTAAACTGTCAGCACACAATTGGGAACTGTCAAGTTGAAGGACATCTGCAGTGTGTCTAGAGCTGAATACTGGTTCCATAAGCAAAAATGTACTGCTTTTGAGGAAGGCTCAATGTCAGAAACAGAAAATGTTTTTTCTCCCTCTTACTTTCCTTCCAAGTGCTTTGGATTCACAAACCAATGAAGAATATGACTGAGTGTTTTAGACAGTTGTCATCCAGAACTGATGCGTGGTGTCACCAGCAACTTCTTTTCCTAATAGCTGGATTGAGATTTTCCCTTTCAGACACTTTCTTCGCAATAAGTTAGATTAAGGAAGATAAGCACACAGTGCTGGTTAAGGAAGATGAGCACTTGGTCTCAGGGAGATTTCAAAATGCCATTTTGATGTTGGTTTTACTTACCATCTGTACAACCTTTTACTGTTTGTTCTGTCATTATTGCTTTTCTGGTAAAGGTTCCTTTCCATTCAAAGGATATATACTGTGTACTAACAGAAATTATTCTGTCAGATCACAGCGTGAGTTTTTAAAAAGCTGAAAGGGAAAAGAGCATTGACTATTTATACTACTTAGGTACTAAGGACATATTTACTGAATAAACACAAACTTCAGAAATAGATGCTAATATTCTAGTATCGTTGCTAGCTATTTCATATGGTACTGATATTTCCCAGGAGCCTGCAATACTTTCTGATGATGGATCCTTCATAAGAAAGGAGAAAAAATGTTAAGGAGAGGAAAGGAAGTAATTTTTAAATGGCTTCCTAAATTTTATCACCCTAGATTAAACTCTGTTACGCAAATTATAATAAGGGAAGCTCTATGTCTTTCAAGAGCTCTTTACAAAGGCTAACATCTCCTTTCCTACCAGAACAAGCAGTGAGGGATTGGGTACACGAAGGATTTAGGCCCGTACATTAAATCTGGCTCCTACCTCCCATAGCAACAGCACTAATTGTCCTTCTGAAAAGGACAACCGTTGCCGATACGATTTCTGCCTTCGTGGATAATAGGCAACGTGGAAAAGATGCCAACGTTTTAACCACTGTGCACAGTGCTACGAAGGAAAGGAAGGCCCCAGCCGTCCCACGTGCCCTCCCCACACACAGCAGGCTGCGGTGGCGGTGTCACAGATGGGTCACACAGCACCATGCAGCTCTCACAGAGTCCTGTGAGTGCTGACACAGCGATGATGTGGACTCAGGGATGCATGCTTGTTATTTTATGCACATTTGCTTCATTTTTATTGTACTTTCTGGCTTGCTTGCTATTTTTAAAATGTTAGACTAAGTATGAAAGATTCAGATGGATTTAAATAACACACAATCCCTAAAACAACTATTTTCAAGTATCTTTTATAGCCAAATATTTGTGGCTAAAGCTCTGATAAATACTCTTTTTTGACACCCCTCTTTGCTCTTTACGTGTAATGAAAATGTATTTTTGCATGAAGGTCGATCCATCAAAAACTGCTGTAAAACCAAAAATTCACATCTGACACATGTTGAGTTTACGTGACTCTGTCAGAAGGTTGCTACAACAGAAGCAAAACATTCTGTTTACTTTTCTGCTGGAGCTGCAATCAGTGAACGCATGATTGGGAGATAACCACCTGCTTTGGCTGCTGGGAAGGTACACTGCCCGTTAGCTCCTCCATACGAATGCCAAAATAATACTTCTCATTTTGATTTTTTTAACTAGAGAGTAGCCTTGCTTTTTATAGGAGGACAAGTGTCTAACAAAATCTTTAAAAAAAAAGACATATTCCCCAATTTTCAAAGTAAAATCAAGCTGCTTCTGTGAACAGGGAATGAAAAAGTGACACAGAAGTTACACATTCGTTACCCCTCAGTATCTCTGGATGAAAGGCATTCAGCTCAGAAGCTCCTGTTCTTATCTCGCCAACAATGAAGGCTTATCTGAAGCCCTCGCTCTAAGCCATGCTCTTTTCTGCTACAAACGGCAGCAAGAAAAAAATATCACTGAAGTAAATTATGTCCTCACATTAATGCAATTTTGCTGACACGGGCTGCTGATAGGTGACTGGATTACCAGAACCATACAATAAGGATATTCCTTGCTTGTTCTGCAAAACATATTACTCACGATGACGGCATTTAGAAAGGATGTAAGTTCATATTCAGAACAGAAGACAAGCTTGCAAAGTCACCTGCTTTTATCATACAAACTGGACACATTGTACACGTAAGTTTAAGCTTGTGACGCAGTCCCAGCTATTGCTTTGCCCACAGATGGGGTTCAGCACAGAGGCCAAGACTAAAAAACGAGTTTATCTAAATTACATTTCAAGCAATAGAATAATAAACAGACAACGCAGCAGGAATGAAACAAAACAGGGTGAAATGACATAGCAAGAACAAAACAGAACGCAGAAATGCACCTAATTGTTACTACACAAGAGTAACTGGAGTGATTAAGAAAGACACATCACCAATTGCTCAACTACTGCACCACCACAGACCCGCACTGGTTGGGAAGCCCTGCTTGCAGTGAGGAGATGGAGAACCTCTCCCGGCAACTGGGAGTCCTATGCCACATGCCCATCCACGTGAGGTCTCCAACTCTGCTGCAACAGGGGCCAGCTTTTATGCTGCTGCATGAACAAGTTTACGTAAACTTTGAGGGTGAAAACATTTGGTTTCATTCTCCTCTTTGGATTCCACCTCAAGCCTGGCCAGGGCTCAGGGAACAAACAAGGAAGTTTGTGTACTAGGCCTTGATACCCTGCTTCTATACAGGGAAAGGTTAATACGTTCTCAGAACATTTAGTCTAAAATAATCTCTTGCTAATGAGCTATTTTATCCAGGATACATATTTTACTACTGATCACACTTACTTTGCTAATGATCAGATACTAACATTATATAACACGTGATCATGAGGTTCATCTAGAGGTCAACTTTGGTTTGAGGCCTACTGTTCAGGCCTTACCATTGTGTTTAAACCAAGCTGTTGTAAAGACCAGAATTCCACAAGGTACCATTCAATTTGCCTCTTCTCGGACCCAAAACAAAAGAAACAAAAAAACCCTATATATATATGTCCTTAGGAGTACTTATACTGAAGAAGTTTCTCATTTTTTTCTGCGTACAACAATAAAACAGATGTATTTGTTAGAGTAGTGTAAAATTATTCCTTTTTTAAATAGTCTGTCTAACAACAACTCATTACAAGCGGTGCTGTACTCATTCAGAAGCGTTTCTAACATAGTGGCACTTAGTTCTGCAACACATCACGCTTCATGAACACAGAACCCCACCCGGAGGAGGGGCAGTCAGCCCTGTGTCTGCATACAAGTTCCATATGCACTCAGAATAAGTTCAACTCACTGCTGTATGGTCTTCTCATTCTACTTCAGGGTGTTTTCTTGTTTGATGTTAAGAAATATACCATTTTTGTGCAGAGCTGAATTTGAAAGATGGGAGTTTGAGAGAAGGGGAAAGGAGGAGGAGGGCAAAATCCCTCCCACAACACCACCGTACTGTCAGTTTTGGAGACTAAACCTGGAGTCCTTGGAACACACAACCCACAGCACTTATATCCAAACAGGGACACTGCACACAAATACTGACTGTGAAAATGGCTACAATACAGTTTTTAAAATAGAACAGCTCAGGGTAGAAACAGATACCAACAGATAACGGTATACAAATGGCCAGTGACAGCTGATCAGAAAGGCTTAAACAAGTGTATTGCTACAGTTACATTTGAGGAATCACTCTGTATTTTTCTAAGTACTGTAAAATAAATTCACAGTAACTCTTCAGCCCCCAGAAGACAGCCTTTCTGAAGCACATGCTACGTGCCAGTTTCATTCATTGTTATCCAAACACATGCACCCATTACAGCAGCATTAATGCAGGAGACGTATTTGCCACTCTAGGACTTCCACAAAGTTAATGCCTTATAGGACAGCAGAGTTATAGTTTCACGCAGCCATAACCAACAATGTCCACACATAAAATTACTGTTACAGTGAAGATCACCCTTCATACCAAGTGCCAGATTGCACGCACACAGCAGAGCAGCTGTACATCTACTGGTAATCAACTACAAGTGTACTTTGAGGAGAAACTCCTGACTGCTCTCAGTTGCTGGGCTGCGGTTAGTGATACACAAATGCCCCGGATCACGTAACCTCAGTTCTTCCAGATGAAACTAAATTGAAAGGTGGGCTAGGTGTTAATTGGCTCTCAAGCTGTAGCACCACTTTAGAGATACTCAGAAGTAACAGCCCCTCCCAGCTGGCACTTTCACTGCAGACCTGCAGGGCAGCACTGAGGCAGGTACAGCCAGCACACTGAGGTACCGGGAATCCCTCCTGCCAGGCAGTATTTAGGAGGGAGTGCACATCCTCCGGCTAACAGAGCTCTCAGACTGACTTCACAGGTTCTAGCTGAACTAGCAAGGACTAAATGGAACACAGCAGTTTTGTTTGCAAAGGAAATGGCTCTTGAGAGCATCCCCACTATGCACGTTTTTTCAGACAACTAATTCAGACAAGCTCTAGTTTGGCACTGAGGCTTAATGCCCGCAGCAATCAGTGTCTCCTAAGCTCTTACAGCACGTCCTTCGGTCTCATTTTATCCCCAGGAAAACAAGTTTGTGTGCTCTCAGAACGATCCACAACGGAAACAATGAGCAGGAGCATCTACAGGAACTACAGCACTGACAGACACACCTACAAACCACCAAAAACGACAGCAATAAATTATATTGGGGAGAAGACTATGTTTCAGACAACGTGACTATGTACTTCTAAAGGAATTACAAACATGCTGCTCTTACAAATGCACTGTTGCAGCCTTTGGTAATAGGAAACTGATTCTGTGACTTGAGAGGGCTTCCTCTGGGGTCAGATTTAATCTTAAACTGCTTGCACAGAAGTTGTGATGCTTTAAAAGCGTAAATAGCTTGGTTATAAAATTCCCCAGCACAGTCACATTTGCAGATTACTCCTTCAGAGCAGCATAGCTACTGCTGTGGAACAGAGGGAATGTAAGGGTGGTATATTCTGCTTCTAAGAGAGGATTTTCATACAAATAAACCAAAACTGTTACACATTGTTTCAGGCAGCTCACATCTTCAGCTGCCCCAAGACCACTTCTGTTCTTCAGTTCCAAGAGGCACAGGAACGAGTAGGAAAATTCACCGGGAAAGAACGGCCAATTAAGCATGGCAGTCCACAACTCATTCCTTCAGCACACTGCAGCACACAACTAAAACAGAGGTGTGCTAAGTTCAGCAGCTGCTAACGAATGGATTATTGACCTTGGAAATTCCCACTTCAGCTAAGCTACTCAGCTGCTCCAGAGCCTGGCAGCACTCACTGCTCCTATGGGCAGCCCTAGGTTCTGGGGCAGGACCTACTGTGGCTTTAGCAAATGCTTGTACACTTCCAGGGTAAAACTGGAAAGGAAAGCCAGAATTCACTAAACACCTGAAAGGCTTTTGGAAAAAGGTTTGTTTAAGTCTAAGGCCCTGAAAGTTCTTAAGGACTTATCGTAGTTAAACAAACAACAACAAAGTGCTTTATTCTTACCTTACTTCTTGAGACTGTGAGAAAAGAGTTTAGGAGACGAGCATGCTCCCTCTTATTCTTAGATAATTTATTCTATACGGTAGAATTTTACATTAAAATGTCAGCCTTTAATTTGGGAAGGAAAGTATTACCTGTCCCGCTCTCGTAATAGAAGAGGATATATGTATAAGGTAAGAAAGGCTTATCAGCAAACAACCCTGCAATCCTTCCCCCTCGTTTTTATGGCTCCTACCACTTCGCAATGCACGTGCCCATGAATCACGTCTCCAGCATTTATGCTGAGCAAGTGGCGATCAAGAAATCACACCAGAGAGCACACCTCTCCATGGCGTACCGAGCAGACAGAGCAAAGTGGAAGGCATCTGAAAATCACAAGAGAAACCGTGTATCTAACAGCACGCTGATAACGCCCAAAAGCCTCACAGACATCATGGGCACCGGGGGAAAAAGGCACGGCCGGGAAGGCTGCAACGCGCAATCAGCCGTGTACACTGCGGTTTGCTCTGCCGAGATAAGGGACGGGATCTGCCTCAGCGGCGGCGTTTTATGAGCACGGTAATCAGCGAGCAGCCAGACCCTGATGTGAGACGCACACCTCATCGCCGGCACCGCAGCTCGCAGGGGTCACAACCCAAAGGACGCGGTGATTGCAAAGTCAGGGCCGCTCGCGTCAACTGACGGTTCCTCTCGGGGCTGCGGAGCATCCCGGACAAATCACGAGCGAACCCGAACCGCTCTCCCGCTTCAGGGAGCCGACAGTGACCGCGCGGAGCGCCGCACGCCGGCCGCTGCTCTTCAAACCGCACCGCTTCGCCACGCGTTTCAAAGCGACGGTCCCGCAGCGTTCGCCGGACGGTCCCGCTTTGTAAAGCGGCACTTTGAAAGCAGAAAGCTCAGAGCCGAACCCGAGCCGGCGTCACACGCGGCACGGCCTCAAACAACGCCGGCACCCGCGGCCAAAGCTGCGCCGCACCCCCTGAGGGGACATTTATTACCGCCAAATAACTGAGGGCAGCCGGGCGCCGCCGGAGCCGTGCCCGCAGCCCTCCGCCCGTCACCCCCACCCCCCTCACCCCGCCCCGTCCCCCGCTCACCGAGAAGCCGGCCCAGAAGGGACACGAGTGGCGGACGCGGGCCGAGGTGGTGAGCGCCAGAGCGGCGAAGCTGACGGCCACGATGAGGCAGCCCAGCAGCATCTGCGTGACCCCCAGCGCCAGCATGGCCCGCGAGCGGGCGCGGTGCTCGCGCAGGCGGGACAGGCTGCGAGACAGCGCCGCGGGGCTCAGCGAGCGCGCCCCGCCGGGGGCCCGCGCCGACACCGCGCCCGGAGGCATCGTCCGGCGGGGCCTCCCCACGGCGACCCCGCCCCGCGGGCACGCGGCGGCCGCGCCTCATGGAGCACGCGCTGCCCGGGGCGGCCCGCGCGGCTGCGGCCGGCGGCGGGGGGAGCGGGGGCGGGCGGGCACGGCGCCGCCGCCGCCTCCTCCTCCTTCTCCTCCTCTCACGGCGGCGGCCCGGCGAGCCCGAGCCGCGCTCTCCGGCCCGCGCCCCTCCCGCGGAGGGCGGGCAGCGAAGGGGGAGGGCTGCCGGCCGCCAATGGCGGTGGAGGCAGCGGAGGGAGCGGCGGCGGTGCGCGCTCGGAGGGTTTGCGCGTAAGGGAGAAGCCGGGAATAACCTCCCGGCGGAGGACGTAGGCCGAGAGCTGCAATGGAGCCGCCGTGCCAGGACAATGGGGGCGGCCAGCGCGCTGCGGCGCCCGGCGTAATGGGGAACGGGTGGGCTACAGCCGCTAGCGTTTGGTTATTCGAAGGCAGAGACCCCGCTGTAACCGGGACTTCGTGCTCGAGCTCCTTGGTTTTTCGAGAGCTCTTCTGTGCGGATCGTATTTTGGGTCCTCAGGAGGTAGCGGGGAAGTGTGCCTGGAGAAGAGCTTCAGAAGGAAGAGTCCCCATGGACGGTCAGATATTTCGCTGTAACAGCGAGCAAAATAAAGGGAAAGGAAGGAAAACAAAACAAACCTGCTCTTTTTATATTCAGTCAGCACTTGTACCACAAAGCCAGAAAGGAGAGCGACTGACAGTGGCATCGCTCCCAGCACGGCTGGATGCGGCCCCAGCATATGTGCAAGTAATACTTTAATCAGTCCCAAAAAGCACTCCACACCAAAGAGAGCTGTTTTGCTAAAGAAAACGCAATGCAGAATGCTACTAAATTAACACGGATGTAGAAGAATTAGCTTGGAGTGGCTGAGTTGCTCAGATGAGGCACGAGCCAAGCAGGAGCTGGTTAGAAACAAACACACACAGCTCTCGGCCCAAGTTTCTTCCCTAGTTGTCGTTCCAGATGTGATCGCTGACTTTCAGATGAGTGCTACATCACACCTGGAAATAGAGGTGGAACAGCAAGATGAAGAGGGAGAGGGGAACTGACTTAAAACCAAACAAAAAACAAAAATTAAAGCTCTCTGCTGTCCAACCCTGAAAGGTACGCATTTCAAAGTGCAGGAAGACTGTTACGTTATGCCAGAGTGAAAGGGAATAGCAAAGAAAAAACACAAGCAAACAACCTGCACATGTAACAATGACTGAACAGTTTGTACCCCATTCCAGAGATGCCTAAACCTATTCAACAGCAGGACAATTAGAGACTTAAAACACATTTCATACTGCATCTTCACAACCTGTTCATCTCAATGTTCTGAACATTCAGGTGTAGCTGGATATTGCCCAGGTTGTGACTTAGCTCTGGATACCCTTCTTGGACTTTCCAGGCTCTCTCAGTTATAACGTTCATTAAAAAATGATACAAGAGCAGTTTGGCAAGCATTACTGTCTGCAACTTCACATGAAGTTGTTTTGCCTTCTGAAGAGGCTCTTTAAAGTACTTCCATACGTATTTTTCATTGTTATTTCATTCATTCTAACAAAGCGGGATGCAGTTCTGAAACCCCTTCTAGAATTATAGTAACATTTGTAGTAGCCACGTTTTCATTTGAACACTGCAATATATATTCATTCTGAATTGAAGAAACAATCCCGAAGGCAGGCGGAAGGGCACTACGTATCTGACTGATTAAAATACATCAGAACTCTGTAACCAGCATGAGAGTGATTTCACTTCTATGGTAACTGCCTCGTTATTGTCAGCCTTCACGGGCGCCCAGCCAGTTCAGGAAGCAGGTTCAAGCCTTGTGCTAGGAGCTGCATTGGTGGACTGAAATTTTTATATACTCTGTGTTAGTGAATTTCACGTACACTGCCTCTGAAATTATTACTCCAAGTCCTGTCAGTAAGTAGGATTTCCGAGTTTGGCAAAAACAAGAAACCAATTAAAAGAAGTTATTGTTCAGTTGTAAATTATAAGTCTTGCTTACCAATTAACACACAGCTATTTCGTATTGTTTTCTGAAGTGCTTGGACAGTGCCAGAGTCCACTGGATTCTTTCCATCTACCGAAGTCCAAAATTGGACTTAACGTGATCATTTTTAACAGCTCACAATAACATTTTATTAAAAAGTACATCTGGATTTTAGTGACTTAACTGAAGAATCATTTCAGGCATTTCCAAGTAGGCTTTTATTTCCTTTATCGAAAGAAAATTGAAAGCTAGATTGTGATTTAATCGAACTCTAAGAGTTGGTTTGCTAAGAAAAACATATAAGATTTAAAGGTAAGTGGTTTGAAGTGCTTAGAAAGCAAAAATCAATAATTCCCCGGGTTGCTGAGATGGTACATTTTCCAGCAAGGGACATGGAATCAGAAAGGAATCTGCTCGTGGGCATCCACCTATTCTTCATTGACATGTGCATCTTATTAAAAAAGGGAAAAATCTATCAGATTTCCCATTGCCATCAAGTTAAACTTATCAAAATACTTCAAAAAAAATCCAAATAATGCCTTCATCTATTTTTCCTCTTACACAGGGCTCTCTGGTGATAGATTTCTGAGTTTTATTGGTTTCATCACAATTATTTGGTAAGGGGACCTGGCCAAAAAAAACAACAACAGTAATTCTAAAGCATAATTTCCCAATCATCACTCAGTGTGGTACAAAAATTACAATCCTTATTTAGCTGCATAGATTTACCCTCAATAAAATCTCTTTTTAAAGGCAGGTATTCCTTCTTGAGTTGTCATCTCAAGGGGAGAAAAGTTTTGAACGTAGGGCACAAGGAACTTTCTTGGAAAAGCAGAACTGAGTATTCGATGGCTAAGACAGTCAGGCTTTCTTCGGGGGGATGGGGTAGGTGACCTCAATAGGTTAGAGGCCAGCTGAGCTGCTCATGCTGATTTAGTTAAAACCCACAGTAGGTAAGCACAGCTTTTTCTAGAGTAGATGTAATGAAATGTTCTTTCCAGCCTAGCACTCATGTGAGCTGAAGGTAAGGATTATTAATTTTTTTTTCCTTAGATGAAACAGTAATTCCCATGGGATTATTTAATACGAAGTTTCTATTGAGATTTATTAAATCAGTCTCTAACAGGATATTACATTTAACAAAAGAACAGTTAGTTATTCTTTTTCTGTGAACTGTCAGGCGTTTTCCTCTTTGACCTTTATTGCAGTGGACTGCGATTTTCCTTCTATAATTTCAGTCAACTCCAGCTGACTTCTAATGAAACGGCAGTCAGAAATTGTGCCATATGCATCTTGTGAGTAAGTTATAGCCAAGTTTCAAGAATCAAAGGAAAAAAACCCCACTATATCAGTAAATTTAAATCCATCTGCAAAGAGTTTTTTTGTTGTGTTTTTTAAAAAAGTTCCCCCTCTATTCTCACTCCTCCCAATTAAACAAGAACTCCCATCTACTCCAGAGCAGCAAATAAAAGGGAGTCAGTGGGTAAGACCACAGAAAGAGCTGATTTCTTTAACTCCACTCAACAACATGCACCAATTTTCAAGTAAAACTGACATCAACTAATGTAAAAAAAAATGTAAAGAGATGCGTGGGATATGCCAGCAGTACCAAATAGCACCAGGAACGTGCACTATTTCTTACCTGTGGCCTGCTCCAACGACAGATAAGAGATTTTCTTAGCAACAAGGAGCAAGCAAACCCAGGTAAGCAGTGCATCTTGGTTCTTGTAGAAGCTGAAATGAGGATCCATATCGGAGTTCAGAATCTTTAAATCCTTGATTCATTTTCCATGGTGTGCAAGGCACTACTGTATTCCTATTTACATGTACCAAACTGCAGTTGCCATTCTGAATGATTTCAGGCTACGTGGTTGAATATAGCAGAGCTTTCTGTAACTGAAGAG
The DNA here is from genome assembly GCA_023055505.1 of Callipepla californica brunnescens. Taxonomy (NCBI): domain Eukaryota; kingdom Metazoa; phylum Chordata; class Aves; order Galliformes; family Odontophoridae; genus Callipepla; species Callipepla californica. The sequence continues at coordinate 5,136,377 of JALIRH010000012.1, forward strand.
AGGTCTTTTTAAACCTTAATGAGTGATTTTGGCAACATCAGCTCCAACTCTAATTACTGTATGGATATGCTTAACAACTTAATGCAAAAACACAAGAGCACCTGGATATGATAAACTGCAGAATGAGAACTGATAAAAATTTAAGCATTACATATGGGTGGTTCAACAAAACCAGGTGCAGATAAATTACGTAAAAGGTGTTTATGTGTTATGGAAAACAGGTACTACAGAGGTGAGAGAACCTGCAATGCCAGAGAGACTAAATTGTAAATACAACATTCATTTTTGTGTAGTAGTGTCCTCATTCATGAAGTGCAAAAGAAACAAGACTTAAACGTACCTTCACTATCTGAGTTTGGTCTTCAAGCTTATATGGGTCAGTGTAAGTAAACAATACTGAAAATAAAGCCAGTCCTGCCACATTGCCCATAACACAGCTAATTGGTACTGAAATCTGAGGTGTATCGTAGAGCCATGGAATGGTTTGGATTGGAAGAGACCTCAAAGATGATCAGGTTCCAACATGACTGCCCGGGGCAGGAACGCTTTCCACTAGGTATGCTTATCTGACTTGAAAAGATTTTAGAAAAATAAGTAGAGGATAAGGAGGAACAAAAGGATTTAATTTCCCATTACTTTAAGTACCAAGGAAATGCTTTATGAATACACGTATCTGATTACTTGATACTTGTGCAGTGGAAACAGGATCATTCTCCAGAGAGGAAGTCTTTTGTGTATGCTCCTACAGATAAAATTCCAAAACTCTTGTCCAGTTCACCATAGCACAAAATCCACACTTTTAATTTAGGTATACCGTGCCACATGAAGTTAATGACAGTTTTCCTCGTAATTAATCACACCGTGCTTTCAGGACCACATCCTCACCTGGTTTGTTTGTTAAGATCATTAAAACCAGCTGAGGCTGTAACATGGAGCATTTTATGTAATTGGAGACACTTGCAATGGAAAACAAACCCAGGTGTTTCTGATCACACTGCTGGACATGCCTGCTTCAGCATTCAGCAACTGGCAGTTTAAAAAAACAAGTTTACATGTATACCCTGACATCTTTCTGAAGACCTGTAAGAATACATCTACTTGATTTATGAGTTAGTTTTTCAACTTCAAATGCAAAGACACATTTAAATAAAATGAGTTACCTGCAGTATTAATATCATTTACAGTAAAAGGTTTTTCACAGAAAGAATACCAACCTTCTAGATGCAATTTAAATACGGCAGTGTTGCTTTGTTGTGTTGTTTTTTATTAAGTATGTAAATATGCTTATGCATAATTTAGGTACCTCCAAGGTTAAATTTTCTTCCCCTCATTCCTGTAAGCTGATCCTGAAAAAGACTTTTTCTCTACTGTAAAGTTTAGGAGCTCTCGGGTCACTTAATTTAAGAAAAGTTACTTGAATCCCTAACTTTGTTCTTTCAGCTATAAGCACGAAGCTGGACTATATAAACTAAACTTATAAGATATTGGATCATTTCCACAAAATTCTTCCTTGTGAAATGCAGATGAAAACCAGCAGGCAGAGTTGGTTGTCTGTCTGTGACACGTTTAAATAAACTGGAAGTCATACTTGAGTACTCTCAGCGGTGACTGAACATACGTGATTAGACACACACAGTGCCAGTTTTGCCAGGTGTGGGTGGTTTAAACTCTACATATTGAAAATAAAATGGTACAGAAGGAAAAACAAGTCAGAAGTTGCAGAGTTTTGTCACGTTTGTAGAAAACTTGCATGTTTGAGTCAAACCAGCCTTCAGGCAACTTCAGACTTCTGTAGCTGACAATTACAGAGCAAATCACTCACTGACCTTGGCAATGCTCTGTGGGTTACACTATGACACGCTCACTTTCTTAAATTGTATCTCAATCTGTTTGGCACTAAAGTCTTCCTTCATAACACAGGGCTTGATATTTCATTTCTAAAGCAGAGAAACTTTCTTGGCAGTAATATCCAGCTGCTCACATCTAATAGCGCTGCACTGTAGATGCAGTCATGAAATGGTTCTGTCTTATCCCTCTCTCTCCTTTGGAGATTAAACTACCCAGATGAGAAGTATCCTTTCTGCTGATACTCAAGCTCCCACCACTCCTTCCCTCCCCTCCAGAGAAACCACAGCATTAGATCGCAAGCAGGAACCCACGCATATTGAACTTGTCTATTTTAATCTGTACCCTCTTCCACCAGGACAGATGAACTTCCCCAACACTCACATACTTGTCTTTCATTCTTTTTTTTTCCACCTACGTAGCTCCTATGATCCTCTGAATTTCTCTAATCTTCCTACATACACGTAGCATTCCTTAATATAAAACGTTCACTTATTGACAGTTATTTTTTTTAGAGAGAGGACACACAGAATATAAGTGAGGGAAATGGCATAAGTGTCTGCAGATCTATAATTGCTGAGCACTTTTATCAGGCTAATAACCTCATTTGTTTTGCCATGCCCACCCACAAGCAGTAGCAGACCTAACAGTGCCCAACTGCTATTGAGCATCACACACTACTGCAGCACTGATTTGTTGTGACCACAGCTGAAGTACAGGATGCATTTAGGGCCAAACACAGGAAAAAGCTTCCCCCATAAAACCATCTTTATTTTTCTAAAGTAGCAAATCTGCAGAAGCAACACAGTGTGAAGAACGTTCTTTTTTTTGAGTAGTTACATTATAAAGGTAGTTGCCCAGAAACTTACACTGAGATAAACAGTACTTGGGCTCCATTTACATTCTTTTATCAATTCACATTTAGAAATGTTTATAATATTTACTCCTATATTTAATATTTCTACTTCGGAACCCCTAGTATAAAATCAGCAGATCTGCTGTAGCAATAAACAGACTATTTTCACATCACTACAGTCAGTAACCTTAATTCTTGATTAAATTGAGACATGATTACATAAATCATAACGCATTAGTCTGTATTTTAAAAATAAACATTCTGCACTGACACACAGTGACCATTTTACTCCAATTAAGTTTAACTCGTGCAACTATTTATTATGTGGTCTCTTAGTTTAAAACTGGATGAGTCTGTATAACAGAAACTGCAAGTAAAAAAGAACTTGAAGAAAAGCACCACCCTTCCTCATAAACTCTGGCTTCAGGTTTCATGCGTCACAGTTTAAGGAAAAAAAGTAGATTTCAAAATGGCCAACATAACACCAGTATCATCCCAGCAGGGATGACTACAGCAACCTGGGACACTTTGGGATCCCCTGGGCATTAAGATGCAAAAAGGCACTAAACTGCAGAGTAAATTATGTTGTACACAGACATCTGTCATTAACATTGCACAGCTTTTCCCATTTAGCTGCATCTGAGTTTGTCATTTATGATCTGCACCAGTAGTAATTTTCAGATATTTTAATAGCATGAAGACAGCTGAGACTCAGTTACAGCTTGTTTTTTGTTTGGTGACATTCCTGGAAAGCACTGAGGTAGCTCACAAGAAGCTGAAAGGAGGATAAAAAAGTGTTTCTGAAGGAGAGGCTGAAATATAAAGTTCTAGATGGGTCTGGGCTAACAAGGACTTAATGACATTTAATAAGCTTTTATGCTACACAAGAAACTGCTAAGTACTTGAGCCTTTTTTGTTCTTCTTTAATACAGAAGAATGCTCTACTGTCCATGAGGTCACATATAAGGACTGATTTCCAATGTAACGCTGCCTATATAAGTTATGATGCAGAAGTAAATTAAAATATACATGACGTAAAAGTGGCCATGGAAGGTGAAATATCAAACGAGATACATAACACCGCTGATAGTTCAACATAGAGAATCTGAAATGAAGATCTAAAAGGCATACAGTTATGGCTTTCCTTGAAGTCTGTAGTTTTAGAAGGAGTTACAGAAAAACAACATGCTGAAAACTCCCTTTAGAGTGTCTGAAAGAATTAGATTTCCTACTTCAGAAGCAAGAAAACAGGTTTCTTTAGCTCTCCTCATAGAACTATCTATTCCTCAGCTCAGGGCCATGTTCAGGAAGAAGCTCCCTGCTGGATGGCAGCCTGAAGCAATACCTCACCCCCTTCCAGTCATACGATTTCTAGAGCAAGTCAGAAGAAAAGCTTTTGCAAGAGGGGTGCTTGACTAATCTATCAGTTGAATTTAACAGCTGGATGAAGTGGAAAAGAGTACTTCAGACGTTCTGTTATAGAACTCTAGGGTCACACAGCTTGTGCTTTGAAAAAAATAAAGTTCTTGTCACATCCAAGATACAGATTTGTAAACAACGCAGTCAAGGAAATAATTCCTTTCTCTGTTCAGACATTGCATTGATCTGACATCACGTACTGACTGCTTTAGTGTAATTATATCATCCTCCTGATGCTACACTCAGTACAGATCTGGTCTGTTCTAAGAGTGAAACAGCTTGTCCTTCTCCAGCAGTGTAGGATCAGTCCACCTAATGGTAGTGGATATGTTGGTGAAAAGATCCATTAAGTGGTAAAGTGCTTCATTTAACGGTCACTTTGTAGTGCAAAGAGAAACATCTGTTACAGTCCTCAAAGAGGACATCTGGTTAAAGTATGCGGTGAAAGCTCTGTCAGCATAATGATGCGAAACTTAACGTGGGTTTGCTCCTCCCCCACAATCCCAGCATCCATCTCTTAAGAAGTTGGCACATTCAAAAGCAAGGGGTCAGTAGTGAAATCTGTTGGCCCTCTGGCATACGCGTTTTACAAAGTATATACATCTTTCCTAGTTTCACAGTTCTGCTGTCTCTGTCTGCAAGGAGCAATGACATTTGGTACAATCCCTGTCAAGTGCAAACATGATGCAGTCCAATGAACTTAGCTTCTCTTGCCTGGATACAATCACTACCCATTCACCATCAAACTACCATACAACACACCAAACTCGATTATCGACAGAGGAGAAGGATACTGTCTATGGATGCTGCCTCCTGGAGTCATACATTTCTTGTGCACCTTGGTACGTGGAAGACTTGATGCAGCTAGTTGTGACTGCATCAAACTAGACACAAGCAATCTTTAATCTCTCATTAATCCCCCTCTTTGGAAACTAATAAGCACCAATAGCCAGAAGGCAGGCTGGAGAGAAACACATTGCATACCTGACAGAACTGTGGTTATGACTTACGACAGCTACGGTGTAACTGATAAGAATTCCTAGGATCCATCTCTGTATTAATCCCAATGACAGAAAAGCGGTCTGTGTGCTTAAGCATGATCAATACCTCCAATAGCTCTGACAGTTCCTGTGTATCAACACTCACTATGACAACGTCCAAGTCCATACCCCATGGGCGTTCACTCCGTACAGATATGCAGCACTTATAAAAGAGGTCAGAAAGCAATTGGCTTTTATCACTATTATTGGCTATCAGAATTAATGCTTTTATATTGGAAGATGCAATAAAGGTCACCCAGTAACACTGACTGCTTTCTAAGAAGGAAAGTCATCTTTTTTTCTTGCTCCTAGTACAATGCTTCTTCTGAAAGACTGAAATAACTCACCACAGTTCTCTCCTTACACACTGTGCGTATCACACTGGGGGGCAGTAGTTGGTACTATCAAGGTAATACTGCTTAGTCTTTCCCAAACCAGCTCAGTGGTGGCCAGGAGCAAAGGGGGAAAATTGGTTGTGGAACATCAGTGTGTGACAAGCAGTGTGCTGGGTCATCACTGCTGGGGAACGTGGCTGGGCACATCCCTAGCTGCAGTGCCCCGGGGTGCACACAGATGACAGTTGAGGTCTCTTTGTTTCTGGTGGTGCCAAAACAATTGCCTATAATATTCTTAAGATCTTTAATCAGATCATCAACCTCTGCTTTTCATTTTCTTTCCTCTTTCAAGTGCCAAAATGGTACAAATGCATTGTAATACTAAAAAGGAACTCGCTCATCTTTCTTAAGTTGTGATGGTTGTCAGAGAAGAGCACAGCTCTGGCAGGAACCATATAGGCAGAAAGCACGCCAAGGATATAAACTGGTTTGGCAGAGAGATGTTCCTTGGAGAGTTTATAATAAAAACAATAATATGAAAACATTAAACAGAGAGGCGTGTGGAAAAACCAATTACTCTAACAGAGTCTTAGTTACTACAACAAGCTTTTAAACAGCAGAGTTATGTTAACTGCCAAAAATAATTGAGCAGTTTGTCTTGCTGCCCTTCATACAAAGAATTGGTGAGAAATTCCATTAAGGCTTTATATTTGTTTGGCTTTTTTTTTTTTTCCCCCCTCTCCAAGAACTAGCAAAATTAACAAGGTCAGCTTAAGTACAAGCAAGGATTACCAGTACTGTAGAGGAATTAATGATATTTAAACAAAAACCAAAACATTAAACTTCCTATCTACCTCCTTTCTACTGCAGAGTGATAGGAACAGCAAGCAAGCCATGCTGGCATTCACATCAACAGCAAAAGTCGCAGCAAATGCCTTCAAAGCTCAGCAGAGACCGGTGATTTGGGTACAAGGACCAAACATCTTTCCACTATGCCTACACATCTCAGTTCAAATATAACTCCTCTGACAATTACTGATGGAACAAAACTGAGGTAGCTGCCCACTCATTTGGTGCTGCCCCTGTTAGACACATGGACAGATACCAAATATCCCAAACATCCTGGGAAACATCATCTCAGCGTGGCAAAATGAGCTTAAATTCACTGAAGTAATTTTAAATGGAAATGTGGACTAAAATATTAAAATTTGAATCACTCTCTTCAAGTTTTGTAATATTTAAAAACAAACATTTCTGGAACTTGAATCGACTCTTCTTAATGTCCTGTGCTTTTATTCTCTGACACCACTTTTCGTAACAGATTCCCATATCTGGAAAAACACAGGCATTCAAACCAACCAACACAGGAAGGCAGACAATTCAAAAGACATTGTTATTTTCATACTGATCACAGGTGGCTTTGTGTAAACGCTGTGGGGGAAAAAAAAAAAAGACAAAAATCAAACAGCACTCTCTTCCTCATTTAGAGAAGAAAAATTTGCCAATGTACTTGTCTCACCTCCAAATGCTTTATGGAGGTACACAACCAATTGCTGCCTCTTTGACTGAAAAGGACTACTAGCATTGATTTATGCAATTCAATACAATTTTACTCTGTGAAAATGATTCTAATGTCATTCTTTCATCTCTGTTCCTTACCAGCTGAATGATAAATAGGCTTAATAGGCCTTACAGATCACAAACAGGTGGCATAATGATGGACTTTGCATTAGCTGCATTAGCAAAATGTGGTTCTGGAATTTCAAGAGGAAGCTACACTGAGCTATTTGGACTATTTCAATAAATCACACAGCACTTTATTTAATTAAGCCCCTTTTAATAGGGAGATTAGAGATATGAGTACACTATGCAACCTTTTGTTCATAGCTGATGATTCTTTCCATCCCTCCCAAATAAACAAGTTTATAATCTGTCAAAAATAGTTCTGATTCACAACATGAACAGTTATGACGTAGTAACAAGTATTTTACACTACTGGGTCCCCAGTAGTATGCACAAGCTACAGCATGCCAAAATGCAAGCTGGAAATACTGCTTTCTTGAACAGTATCAGAGAACAATCTTGTTTGGTGCCATGCAGCCAGTCCAGTCTTTCCCAACCCACATTCAGGACCTCTCATCTGCCCTTCAGAGATGGGAAGATTTCCAACAAAGAATGTAGTCTTTTGATCTCATTCTCCGAAGGAAAGAAATACTCTGAGGGCCTTAAAACCCAATTAATGACTACTATAAACAAACCACAGTAGTTTTTCTGATTTTGATTGAGGTCAGTTCTTTACGTACCCTTTGGAGACAGCAGAGCCCATGGAGGGAACAGGTTTGCAGTGCTAATGGACTCCACATAGGAATGCAGAACCTCCTGATAGCTCCATCAGCTTTTTAGCTTGAACATTTGTTACAGATGCATGCGATCTTTTTGAGAATGAGCTGCTGACATTCCTGTACAAATCAGGTGGCACTTCAGAAGACACGTCTATTGTGTTATGCTGTCATTCCCAGTGGGAGGGCTGATATAGTATCTGGGTAAGATTCAGCAAACAAACCAAAACTCTTTTGAACAGCTGGCTTAAAAAACACCACAAGTACCCACCCACTGACGTACATGAAGAAAAAATGTTAAGTGTCCATAGGAACTTACAGCTCTTGTTCCCCCCATGCCATCCTGAGCTACCCCCAGCCAGTGCCAGGTGGGTGCTAACCACTGCCATCTGTCACTCCTCTCCATCCAGGCATAACTCTTGATCTTGATGTACTCTAATGTGCCTCTAATAAGAGATTTCAGGATTGCTTAAAAAGACAGGCAAGGTCTTCCCACTTTTATTTATTTATTTATTTACCCAGAACTAGCTGTTAATACATCTTTTCATCTAAGTCAGTCAGGCATTTTAAGATCTACTGCCTTCACTGCTCCTCTGGTGACAGGGGCAGCAGTAAGTCCTGTTCCCTCACCTGCAGCAAGGTCAGAAACCCCCCACTAATAACTAGAGAGATGGAGCAAGTGCTCCCATAGTCAGTGGGGGAGAGCAAAAGCACAGGTGCTGGCACAGTGCCTGAATGGCACAGCTGTTCCAGGAAAGTACTTAAACTAAGAGGAACTCAGACGTGCAAGGATAGATTTCACTGTTAACAGTAAAATGTGACACAGTTTGCCTGTGTTACACCATAGAAAACAAATGTGGCTCATTCTGGGCATTTCCAACAAGACTGCATTTAAAATGCTCAAAATCTTAGGAACTACAAGCTACAAGATTTTTAAAAAGTACAGATGGGAGCCAAACTAATAAGAAGTTCTTGACTGCAGGTGATACAGGCAGTGTTTCACCTGTTCCTATGGCTCAGGAACATGGTAGGCTCTGTTCTCTTTAAAGATGCAGCCTCAGTAAAATGACACTAGTGTCAGTGTAGGTTTGGGGCACTCATCAGAAATGTGAGGCTGGAATACAGAAACCACAGGATTTATTTTTTTGCATATGTCCAGATGGTGAGACACTGTTTTCAATTATTATGCTGACTTCAGTATTTACTTTTGCTCTCTATTTGCTCCTGATAGCATCTGTGTCTAGACTGTAATGCTCATAACGAGGCCTTCCTGTGATCAATCTCTGGAACAGGCCCAAAAGCTGGTTGTGCCTCCTTTTACCAGAGATCAGAGCTCCTTGCACATCATGGCAAGAGCGGTGTGAAACCCACGTAAGTACACAAAGGCTGGATTAGCTGAATCCACACACACATTTCTGGTTGCTGGGGGCAGCCCTGCCAGCCTCGGCAGCACAGCACTGTGATGATGACTAAGAGTCAAACAGCAGGCAGCAGCCTACTGCATTGGACCTGCCATTTAAATGCACTAATGAGTCTGTGACAGCTAGGCACAAGTGTCGATGACATTTATTACCTCTAATGCGGCAGACAGCTTCCCTCTTAGTGCTGCAGTAACAGTTACATGAAAACATACTTAGTTTGCCAAATCAGAACAAAAACTATTTCTTACAGAGCTGCCAATGAAATGCTACTTGTCATCACTTGATGCCCAGCAATCCAAAATTACGATCCCACACAAAGAAACTGAAAAGCCAAGGTGAATCTCAACTGTGTACAAAGGACAGAAGTTTCTCCTGGGGAGGCTGATTTACAAAAAGGCAGCGCTAGCATCAAGCAGCTGGTTTCTGCTTCTGCACCACGAGCAGAGTGAGAATAACAGCCCTACCAGGGACACTATAAAAACATTTCCTAAATAAAGCACAGACTGCAATACCCTGAAAGCTCAAAACACTTTTTTTTTTGGTTGCTGTTCATTTGCTGAACCTTGAAGTACTGCAATGAAAAATACTGAAGTTGCAGTTCTTTCATCTTTTGTTTCTGTTGAATTCTCTCTAAAGCAAGGAAGGGTGGGCTGTTTGCATCCAGCTGGGATGGAGCAGTTTTGTCTAGTAAGAATGACTGCATGGGTTACCTGCACCATCCTCATTTCCAAAGGTGCACTGAGCTTCACCGGGTGACGAGAATTGATTTTACGGTCCAACATGAAACCTTCATGGGAACATCCAGAGAGGGAACTATTTGAGCAAAGGAAGGAACAGAACACACGTACCACACAACTGTAACTGTTGCTTTAACCTTGAAGTTACAGACTGCAGCAGCTGAGAAGCTGCATGACCTACAGCGTTTCATTTGTTTCTGTCCACTACACACACAAATGTGTCACAGTGCCTTTGCTGCTTGCAGGCACCACGCACAGCCATTTCAAAGAGACACAGAAATGCTTCAGCATCACCTAGGTGAAACAACAGCCTAGAGAGCAGAGCACGACTACTGCAGCAAACACCACTTCACTTCTACAATTAGAGCTTCTAATATCTCCTGATGTTGGACACCCAAATGAACGGAGTTAATCTACCCAAAAACTACAGACATTAACACAGACTGTGTGAATAAAGAAAGCTTTATAGCATTGAGAGAAGAATATATACTTCAAAATATCACAGCATAAAATCATATTATGGGGTAAATGCACTGCCAGCAACATCCAAGCTGTACTTTCACAGGTTCACAGCAATTTAACTCCAGAAGCCTCAAAGAAAACAATATAATTAGATTGAAGTAGAACTCTGGACAGCTGCTTTTTGGTCAATTAACAGCAAAGATACATTTCCTCCTAACAGGGATTCTGAGACAGTCTAGCTGCTGTCTATTGACTTCTGTTCTTCCATCAATAACAAAGTGTGACAGCAGGCTAGAATACCAATAACAGCAACCAAGCTATTTCTTTAAGTCGTAGCTCACTTTGATGTCTCACAAAAGTGAAGAGCTTTATGAAGAAAAGCATTTTTGCCATCATACTTCTTTGGTCACAAGCAGATTCTCCCTGCTATTAGACCACAGGAATTTATAGGTTTAATCTCATTTAGGCTCTTAAAAACAAGGAAACAGCTTCACTGGGCTAGCGTGAACATGATGGTACCTGGTCAGAAAAAGCACAGAGTGGCTGAGGTGGGAAGGCAGCTCTCCAGCCCCTGCCCCAACGGGGCCACCCCCAGCAGGGTGCCCAGCCCATACCCAGCAGCCTCTCAGCTCCTCCAAGGGGGAGATTCTGCAATCTCTGGGTGACCTGTGCAGCCAAAAAAAAAAAAAACCATCACTTTTCTGGGCTGTCCTGCTTGGACAATGCCTCCTGCATTCCAGTCTGTGCCTCTTGCTCCACCACTGCACACCACTGAAGAGCGGTGAATGGAAGCACTGTTCACTGAGACCTTCAGAAGGTGGCCTGATGGCAGTACAGCATGCCACAAAAGTTGCACTTATGCTACATTAAGATTAAAGAAAAACCACACAAGTAATTTCACGAAGCCTGATGGACACAGTCACACAGCATCTCCCTACCACAACTTGCCTTTTGTTAGCAGTAAGGAAAACAACTACACCTTACAATCACAACTGATGTGCACGTGGTACTTTTACTTACAAATTAAAGATGTGCACACTGTGACTCACAACTAAGACTGAACACGAACGCAGCTGAATTTCACCTCAACCCACTGGCCATGCATTTAGCTTCACAGCAGCTCAACAACACCAGTGTTTCAGGAGAGCTGTGACTAAGAGAGCTTTTGCTCTCTTTTCAATAATTCTCCTTCCCCGGATATGCTTAAAGAGATTTAATGCAGTGTATTTGGACTGATGCCGAAGACAAAAGCCCTGAGCAGCTACCACGCGTTCTGCTCAGGCGTGTGGGGATTTCTGGTTGGTTTATATGATCTTCTCATAAAATGTAGGCATTACGTTCATTCAATCTACCTGAATAATTGAAAAATACTCATAGTACTCTTCTTGGCCTACAGGAGAGGCACCGCTTTTAACAGCTTAGTAAAATATAAAGTAGAAAACACTCCTGGAAGAGGCAGCACCAAAAGTAGCATACTTCAGTGCAGCAACATCACTACATATACTTTAAAGGATTTATTTTTTCCCCTCATCTGTATTTCAAGTACACAAACTTTCCACGACATAGCAAAAAAGGGTAAAAACAAAATAATTTTCTATAAAAATGCGGAGGGAGGAAGAAGTGGTAAATTCTCAGTGAGGGCTGATAACACGATGAGATTGCTCACGATGGCTGTGAAGTTTGAAGGTATTCTTCAGATTAATTTCTTAAAAAAATCAACCATCTGTTTAGGACCTGATCAACTCTTCAGTGCTCAGGAAACCTCTGTGTATTCAAAAAAGACAGAGCACCTTCACATAGCTTAACTGTGAGGTTACAGTGACACACACCTGGATGCAGCCCTGAGTGGTAAGGGGCTAATGCTACTCTTGAGGCTGAACAACAGTATGATTAAGCAGACTGCACACTGACTGAATAGAGGGCAAAAAAGCATGGAAGAAAGGATAAAAGGGAACAACTACAGGAAATGAAGCTTCCCATCATCAAAATGTCAGGGTGGCAACGCTGCACAGAACGCAAGAGAGGAAGTTCAAGGCCACAGAAAAATGGCACAAGTTTTGATTCAGGAAGATGCTCAGTCGTGACGTGACTTGGGTGCCCTCCAACTAGCTGCAATGATCAACATGGTGAGCATTCAGACACTGGGTGGTGACCGACTCCATTAATCACTTATTTTTGGAATACAAATACATTTAAACTTTCTATCATAATACCTACAAAAGTTCTCAAAAAGTATTTACTATATATTTTTTTCTTCTACTCACTCTCCACTACACTACTTACATCTAAAGTGATTTGCATAGGAAAACTGCTCACATATTAAACATTTTACTAGGAAGACTGACCCTATATATGCCCATTATTTAATGAGAGCGACAGAATGAAAAGTACTTAATTCCCTTTCCTTTAAATCTCTTTTTCCACTTACTCATTGGCCACAGAGCAACTGTTCTTAATGCAAAGCACGGAGAAAACTACTGAGCTAACACTCCATGCCCATACGCACAGGGGAATGAAGTCCTAGATTTCTGCACATAAGCAAATATTATTTTCCAGTTATATTTATCCTTACATAACTCTGCACCAGGACCTCAGCATCCCTCTCAAAATATTTTTAGCTGTGCCTATAAATGTTAAATTCTAAGAAAACATGAACTAAGAATATAATGACGCACAGATGGATCCCTTAATCTCCTGAATTTCATTGCCTTTCTAAATGCTTCAAAAAGTATCAGTTCTAGTTAAGAGTAGAAACATTTCTGGCAATTCCATTTTTCACTTTAAAAGAAGAAAGGTAACTCTAATTCAAGCTGCTATTGCTTGAAGTATTACCTGATCCTGCTAGCCAAGGTTAGTACATTTACACAGAAAATTAGTTAAAGGTTTGTTAATCTGATCCTTCTTGGACTTGAATGTTCTTTCTTCAGAATGAACACTGAGAACAGAAACACTTTATATCAATCTTAGGAGTTTACCTGTCCTTCCTTCTCCCATACTCCCCTCTCCTTCCAGAGTACAATGAGTATCTGTAACTGATGCTCCCAGGTAGCTGATGTTACACTTGAACTGCTTATCCAAAAATGCTCGAATTTAAATCACAGCACCATAGTGAGGGCCTTCTTTCTAAAGACAACTTCATTTCTGTACAGCAAAGTAAATTGGTTACTAGGGCATATTTCTGGGGCACAAAGCTCAAGGCCTTCCTTCCTCAGAGGGGAAGCTCTGCAGGACAAGAACTCCTATTTTAGAATTTGTTCTCAATTATGCCACTTAGACTACAGAAGAATTCTATTGTCGTACAGACAATGCTCTGAAAATACATCACCTTTCAGAAGGCTAAAACCTAACAACACAGTATATGTTGCTCCTTAGGAAACTACTCTAAGACACTTATTCTTTTCCTATGGCTTATTCCCTATTTTCTTAAGAAGAAGTAACAGTTCACACAAGAAGAACAGGAGTAGTGAACTAGCTGCAGACTACATTATTCTATAACAGCACAACCTCTTTTGGGGCAAATATTAGTGCATCCTTCAGGTATTTCCTCCTTAAGTTTATTCATCTGTGAAGAAAATGTACAGTCCCAGATAAACTGTAAAAGCTGAGTGAGACAGCACAAACCCAGTTCTACCTCAGTGCCTTTAGACTCCTAATTCCACTCTCTTTTCCTTTGAATTCAGAGCAGACTAAATAGCAACATCTAGTTGGTAACCCCAGAAGGAGCTTTCAAACAAACTGACTCTAAGCAGCCACTGTTTTCTGAAAGAGGAGGCAAGTCTCAAGAAGCTAAAGCAGCTCCCTTTGTGGGAGATAGTTGCAGGCTGTATAACCACTCTTGGTAGCTGCAGCAGACATGGGGAGCTGATGCTGTAGCTGTACAGGCTGCTCCTGGGCTCCCTGTTAGTGCAGAACTGGAGGCCAAAGTAAGCTTTTAGCAATTAATTCATAACATTATCAACACCCCTCCCTTAGCTGCTATCTTTATAAAGTCAAGCTTCTTGCTTGAGAACTATGATGCTGGGTTAAAAATCACTTAAGGCACGTGAAGTTCTCTATTTACATCATTCCTCTTACACAAAAGCAAACGCTTGGAGCTCGGTGTACTGAAGGGTGAGGTGAAGTCCACAAACATTAGGAATACAACTGGCCCTTATTAATATTAGCTTATTAAGTCTAATCGTCCAATACTGCTACAGTCTGATACGGAAAATCCTGGAGAATTAATTTAAAAAAAGGAAAGAACACAACGTTTAAGGAGCATCCTCTGGTATGTGTTGCCTCTCATGGTATCTTCCCAGCCCGCGAGATGTTTGCCAGGTGAGATTCACCCCCTAGTGGCCACACGGAATTTTCACACACACGAGCTCCTGAAGATCTGCTGCTTTAAACGATTCAGTCTGCAGAAACGAAATCAGTAACACTTGCCAGCAGCAATCCTTCTGGATCAAAAGGATTCCCCAGAGGCTGTCAGAAGCCAACTGACTGTTACAAATGCACTGCAGCGGGGTTCTGCTGGAGAGCTCTCATTGCACAGAAGTCTCCGCCTGACAACATAAAGGGAATCTAAAACAGAACTTGTTTGATCCAAATTACTCCTTTTAATCAAGAGATTAATCACATGTTCCTTCTCTCATACAGAGAGCGAGCAAATCTCTAAGAGATGTCTTAGTTCTGAAGGAAATACTCTTTCATTTTTCTGGTTTATTTCTCTTTTTTCATGAAAGTCCACTTGAAGGGGTAAGCTTACCAACACTTGCTGCAGCCCATCTCACACTGTCCCACAGATCCCATGGGAGGCGGATGACTTGCACATCAAAGTCTGCACTGTTGCTAACTGCAGTGCTCAGCCCCCAGGGTGGTGGCAAGAATGTATGCCAATATGCACAAAGCCAGTCTTACAGGGTATGCTGGATAGACATAATGGTATGCTAAGGCTTTCTATCAGGTTAAGGTAGTAAGCTTCCCTCATATTCAAGGTCCCCCTGCTGTTTCCTTTAGGGTTTTCCAAAGTATTCCTCACTGACAGCTACTACCACGACAGAAGTATTGCCCATGCTAGGAACAGTACTCTCAATACTGAAATGCAGCACCAACCCATGCAAAACCTCAACATTCCTCTCCTTTTTCTATTTCTTTCTCAAACACAGTACTATGTTGGTCCTTCTGCATCTAGTACATGGTGTTTGCTCTCTTGGAATGACTACCACTAGTTGCCTGTACTTTCCATCTAGAAAAATGAGGATCATGCCTGGAAAGTGAGAAGCAATTAACTCCTATAGAATTGTCAAGTGCTCTGAAAGATGTACACACAAAGCACTACCAAATACGTTGGCCTCAATTCACTAGTTATCACTGATAACTTTAGTCCAGATTTCTTGTTCAAAGATTGATGCTATTATCCCCTAGATTTCTCATTCTGTACAGAAATTTGTCAGAAACCACAGAACCAGAGCTCTATTTTGCTCCTTTTTACTTTTTAATAGAAGACTGAAGCAGAAACTGATGCCTTTATGGCCTCTTGGGCAACCCTCATTTTCTGGTTTGTGACACAGTTCAACTTGTATTGTGGGGAAAAAAAGAAAAAAAAAAGCTGACCCTGTTTAGTAGAATGGTTTGAACTGGGCAGCTACTGACACAGGCAACAGCTCCATGCCATCCTCACATTTATAAACTATCTAAACAGAAAGGAAAGATGTTTCCAGACTCCTGAAAGCAAACAAAAAAACACAGGCTTCTTTACTGGGAGAGTACCACAAAAGGACGTAGGATGGAAGACCAGATCAGAGAAGAACCAGTACAAAAATAAATCTGAATTTTTAATCTCCTTGTCAGTAACACACTTTCCTGATGTACTTCTTTACCAAACTATGTTATCAAACCTGTAAACTACTTCATCACCAAGTTAGTTAAATCTGCCTTACCTTTTTACTCCCCAGTGTAATGAACGTCAGTAGTCGACCATTAACTCAATAGTGACAAAAGTAAGCATAATTAAAGGGAAACTACTGCAGGCAGCTTCAGCATTACATGATGCATATCAGTTCTCTATCAAGCTCTGCATTACAAATGCTCCTAGCAGAGAAGCTCCATGTTTTCTTCTTTCTGCAAAAAAAAATTTCAATGCTAGGCTTCCACTCCAGCAAGATTACCTCAAAATCCTTTAAGTCTTTGGAAAGCCTTACAAATGCACTTAATTTTAAATTCATGTCATAGGTTTGATTAGATATCATCACTGATAATCCCATGGCAAAATATAAAACAAACCTGGAAACTGAACTAAAATTCTACAGCCTGCCTCTTACTTAGATCTTCTTCCAAATTCTAATCTAACATTTAAATGGAAGAGAAGGGTGGGAAGAGGACATATCTCTGAAAAATAGCTTATTTTTAAGTGAAATTTACAGTGTTTTAAAAGAACACATACATTAGCCAACATAGTTTTTAACTCGTACTCATGTCTTCACAGATTTTAATTTATATACAGTGTTTTCCCAGCGTATAGTACCTACCTACTGTGCTCAGCAACTCCTGTAAAGAAACAGACAAGTGCTGCAGAGAAATGCAACAAGCTACCTTAACTGAATATTTAAACAATTGGTTTTCTCTTCGATTTCGTTTAAATAAAGTTTAACATCTAGCCAGCCCCTAGAATAGATGTGTAGCCTCTAATAGATTGCAGTTCATGAAGTGTTTAGCCATACTGGAGAGAAGTTATTTGCAGGGTTTATGCAAGTTTCAGTCTACCCAAATAAACTGAGTAAAGCCAGAGTGATGCCCATGGTTTGCATACCTGGCCAGCACCCCTCTCCCCTGCCTTTCTGTATCACAGGAACTTGCCTGCCACCACATCCTTCTGCCAGCTTCACAGTAGGAACAATACTCAGCAAGTGTCGTGTCATGCTGAGAAAAGTTAACAGGCTCCTGCAAACAGAGAATTTGCACGCAAAAAGTTACTGCCATTTCAGCTGCAGCAACAGCAGAGGGCACCAACCACACCTTGAGGGCAGAGGGAACAGCAAAGCTCTGTGCTGGTCCACACTCTGACACTGCCAATGCCAGAGATGAGGAGCAACAGGCAGCTCGTACTGCATAATAAGCAGCTACAGGGAATTTAAAAAACCACTGTCACAGTATAAATGAGAGCAGTTTCAGAACTCATGTTAGTGAATTAGCTGACAAAGCTGCCCTTACACTTCTTCCTGTCATTCTAAGCATAAATTGTGTTTTCTGCTCTCTTCCCCAGGTTAACACAGTCCCATTCTAGTCCCAGAGCGGCATGCAAGAACTGTGAAGTTTTTTTTTCATTCTCCCCCTTTAGTTTTCTTGTTTCTTCAGAAAAAAGGATACGAAAATTGTGCTTGTCACAGATGCTGAGGTTGTCTTGAATCTGTTTTCTTTGGTCTTGCACACAAACAACTGTTACTTAGTCACTGATGGACAGCTGTGACTATAGAAAAGCCTACGAAAAATGTGTGTATGCAGATGTATGCACAGTTAGCTTCATACATTGTACTAAATTGATGTATTCTCCTACACTCACCCTCACAGTCAGAAATGAGCTGTTCATTTAGATATAAAGAAAAATCACTTCATGCATTCACCTGGCTTCGTTAAGGGATGAAGCTAGTTACTAGAGAAATCTGTACCTAAAAAGAACAACATGAGCCCTCAGTGGACCTATAACTGTCCTCCTCTAGAGTAACTTAGTAGCTAACACAGCATTTTTTTAGAAGGACTTAATATCTTTTATTATCCAAACCTGCATAGCTTTGCATTCTGTCATCTGGTCCTGGTTATGTTAGAGCAGAGAAGCCTCCATCAGACCCTAAACCTTGCTGATCTGCTCCACCTAAGCCAAGATGGAAGGAAGACAAAAGGTACATTTACAACTATTGGCTTGTATATGTCTGAAATAAATTCTCATTACTGCTTTCCTAAAATATACATATACACACACTTTTTTATTACCAAGAATCTAGGCCATACAGCAGAACTGTACCCCTAAGACACCTCATTGTCACCACTGAAGCCATTTGTTTGGAAATGAGCACAACTGGAGATCTATAGTATTAAAGCTTCTGTACAATCTGCAGGGCTGCAGCTTGTTGGTACACGCTTGAGACATGTAAGACAGCTTCTGAAGTTATGTTAAATAGAGAACTACTGTAAATATCACATGTGAACTTACCTCCTGCAGAGCCTACTCTATAGAGAGAGAGATCACATTCTCTACGTGTTTTCTGTGATAGATACTTCAGAAAACTTTGGTATTTTAAAATAAGTGTTTCCTAAGAAGGATAATGGCCATGTTGTAACTTCAACATATTAGGTTTTAAAGACAAGGAAAATATGCGTACAGTTTATACTGGCCACTTCTGCAAATATTCTTACACAATTGCCAGTGGCACACAAAGACAATCCAATTGAAAAGAAGCTCAGCAATACAGAACTGCCATATTTTACAACAGCACATTTCTCACTGCAACTATAAAAGGAGAGCAGAACAAAAGATACCACCATATTTTCCTTTCATTTTGACAGAACAACATGGCTGTACATTACTCAAAAGAAGAACAGAAAGATAAAAGCAGCTCAGGACAGTTCTACCTTGCAGCAAGCTAGGCTCAGGATGCTGAAGGCACACGCATCACCATTACAGGTAGTCCATGCAGCACCATTTCCCTAGTGGCCTCCAGCTGGCTCCCTCTGTAGTGTTTCACACACATCTTGCTAAACTATGAACTAGAAAAGAGCACTGTGAAATTTCATCGTTATAGCTTTCTCCAAGAAACTGTGTATGCCATTTTGGAAACTTGCTGTGAATTTAAGAAACGAGACTCCAATATTTGCTACTGAGAAATGAAAAATGTTATACAGATTCTTTGCTATTTGTCTTCCTGCTCCCAGAGTAGGGATAGGAGAGCTAACAGTAGTAGCAGTAACAGCAGTGAATGCATCTTCTCAAATAAGTCATGTCTGAAAGACAAAACTTCTAGTGGAAGTACAGGAAGAAAATGGCTATGCATTGCTTTTAAGCATTATTTCAAGTCACCCCTGGCTCTTATATTTTCTTATAGATTAAGGTAATGTTACTACTTCATCACTTGAATACTTCAAGCAGGCCTCATAACTGGATTCTACAGGATTAACTCAAATATTTTACACCTAGACTATGTGCACATGGTTATGCTAGAATACTACCAAGTATTTGGAAGACAAGATATAAGAAACTAGATCAGTATATTGACTCCAGGGACAAATCTACCATTGCTTCTTGTGTTGAGCACTTCGAGTGGATCCACGCTAGCAAACGTTGCCCATATCCAACAAAGGAGCTCCAGGAGCCCTGTCTGCCATTACAACTTATGACAGAATCCAGTTATTATGCAGAAAATCAAATCTGATTTTGTTGAGTTCACATAAATGCATTTCAGAAACAAGAAGGTACTAGAATCTCCTTTATTATTTTAAAAACAGTTTTATTCTGTATATTTAGAAATGTGTAATTTTAATAACTGCAGAGAAAAAAAATCAGCCACACCTGAATAGCTAATAACTCATTAACAGAATGCAGTGGTATATTATCTAAACAGTAGTAGTGCCGATGTGCCGTAATAAATCGTCTATTAGTAAAAAAATACATTTCAGGGCACATATTACAGCATCCTTATGACAAATTACAGTAGGGATACTTTTCAAGATTTTAATCAAAGTAGAGAATTCCGACTTATATTCTTTAAATGCAGCACTTAAAAAGGTAACAACTTTGTGCATTTTTTAAAAAATGTCCTTGTTTGTATACTGTAGAAATGCTGCTTTATTGCTGCAGATGTCAAAGTTCAAGGCTCAAAAGGTATGAGAATACAAAGATATCCTTAAGAAACTTCGTTTGTTTTTATATATATTTATATATATAAAAAGGTAAAGCTTATAAAAGTTAATTTACAAACCAAGAACAAAAGTGGTATGCACGCATTATATACAAGCGGTCTATAACATCTATAAATTTTCAAATGCATAGCAGAAAACATACCATCATTTTCCTCTGGTTCTCTTCTGGCTGATGAACACAAACAGTACTCAATCTCTAAACCAAATTCACAATTTTTTTTTTTTTGTTCCTCTCTCTCCAGTCTCTCATGATATATTATCTAGGTAAGCACAAAAGCCATACAAACTTAATACAGAGAACTATGAGAGCTAAGACTATTAAAAACATGAGGGTAAGGCATCCCTGCTGGTTAATAGGTTTGTAATAACGTGGTTAATTTACAAATCCACAGAGGCAACTGAACCATAGTCATCCCACATGCTTTTCCCCCTCCCCCCTGTTCTCATGACAATGTTTCCACATAAAGTAAGTAGATGTGTTTGTATTACCCTCTCAGCAGAGGAAAACATCTAAACTGTGCTACCCAAGGTTGATTGCCATTTCATTGGACACATACACTGAAAGTCATTTAAAAAACGGAGACCAAAATGTCATCTTGTGAATTAGAAAATACATAGTATTAAAAATGTAGGCCAAATTCTGTGGTTTTGCCCGTGGAGCATGAACCAAATTCAGTTCCTCTGAATATAATCCCATTGGTACTTTTCAGTTTTTAAACAATGAAATACTAGCAGTGTCCTTTAAAACAACAACAAAAAAATAACACAAAGTAACAACCAACAAACCAAAGCATACAGAACCTGCAAGAACCCTACCTTGTTCCCACAGTACACTCCCTGCTTGTGGCATGTATTGTGACCATGGTTCAAAGAGTGTACTTGCTAAACCATTGTTAGTTAAAGCAAGATGCTTAAACACTAAGATCCATTATCACTTATAGAACAGTTAATACTTGATAGAGTGGTTCAGTTTATATGTAAGGTCCATCTCAGTTTCACATTATTTACTCGAGTCAGCTAACTTAGTATTTAGAAGTGGTCAATTAGGACTGAGACACAGTTTGCTCCAACAAGATAGTTTGGATCTCCAGGAAGAGACTTGTTCTGCCAGGTTTTGGGGTCACCTGTGGGAGGAAAACACAATGCTGGTGTTTAGTATATGCTGTCAAACAGTGTACAACTTGACACAACCAAGCTTTTGGATAGGAACTTTTAGGTTCTGAATCAACATATCTTTTTTTTTTTTTTTCCTACAGCAGAACATATCAACTCACGGTCAAAGGTCCTGTATAATGTTGTGTTACAAGTGTCACTAGCTGCCATTTCTGCAGACAAAGGTTAAATTTCATCTGCATACTCAATTGTCTTCCACTGGGCAATTTGTTTTTCCTTTAATCTAAAGCCATTTCTAAAAGCCATTGCTATAGAAAAAGCATCATCATCCCACTAAGGTAAAAGAGAAAAAAAACTGCACTAACATTTTCCTACACCTTCCAGACAAATGACATTAAATGGCTCAAAGCAGCTCGTTAAGAGCACCCAGTCACATAGGCTGCATAGATCACAGACTTCTGCACTGAACGAGTGATGTCATTCCACGTAATTTTCTTCAACTCATGAAAACAAAATGAAGTACACAATGCACTGAGTGATGGCAACATCTGATGCAGGGACAAAGAAGTACAAGTGGCACATGTATAGTTAGAGAATACAAACAAGTTTACTGCTGCCAGCCAAAACTACTTATTTCAGTTAAGAAGCTTAATGCTGGAGGATCTTTCATTTTATAGGTGCACGAAGTTCCACTTAGTCTCAAAACTCACAAGATTGATTATGTCTGTAGAAAGGTAAAGCAGGACTGTAGGAGGACCAGGTCCTACTCTTGCCCACAAGACACATAGCAGGCTTTCTCCAGCCTTTCTTCTGAAATATACAGTAAGGATTAGACTGCAGCCAGTGCAACCTCTAGCTGTTGAAAATGTTTGTCCCATAATTACGTAAGTCTACTTTGAAACAATGACTTTTCACTATTTTTGTGCTGCTATTTTAATATAGGTGTGGCCATAAACACTTTCTTCTTGTTTATTTCTTTTTCTAATACCAGAATCATTGAAGTGTTTGAAGGTGTTTACCAGTAAAATAACAACAGAAGAGGCCTAAGCGTAGCAGAAAGGATGTTAATAAGTGCAAATGAATGCCATTTTTAGGACAGAACATGGATACATTCAGAAAAGATGAGGTAGAGCAGACGACTGAAGAGAGGAAAGCCCCAGAAATCTATTAATTGTTATTATAGAGCCATCTGAAAAATCAGAGTCCCGTAAGCAACTATTTTAAAAAGAGAGAAAACAATAATTTATTTAAGACACAGTATGGTCTACTTACATATCATAAGACAGAATTGCCTAATTTTAAAGTTTGTCTCAAAAGAGCAATGTTATGATATACATCCCATTTCAGATTAACAGAATGTGGTGTCATATTTACAATACAGAAAGTGTTAGTGTTCAGTATACACGCTCTTGCTCCCACACTCATGCGCGCACGCACACACCACTTTGGAAAGGGACAAAAATGTCTCAGATTCAGTGACTGTTTAGATCTTTTGAATTCTCTCCCTTCACTTCAAGTAAGTTCATGAACAGGTGCTATTAGTTACAAAAGTATTGTGTCATTTTTGTATGCAGTTTTAGCCTTTCCGGACCTTATCATTTACACATCTGTGTTTTAACACTGCCATGTACACACACTTAAATAGATGCATGCAATCCATGCATATTATAGCTTATAAAAACAACTAAAAATTATTGCCTTTAATACCTCTAAGTTACTGAATCACCATCAAGGAGATTGATGCTTTACACTTTCAAAGCATCAGTGCTTTGGTGTTGACGGTGATAGATACATTAGTGACAGAAGATATGCATACATGGTGGCTTAGATGCTGTATACAGAAGTACATTGTTCAGTCATTGCTTAGATCATACGTACACATTAATGGCTTACACCTTCCAGTGTAGTTTTCGAAGGTAGCTGAATAAAACCTTAAGACTTATTCCCCCAAAATGTGCAAACTTGGTTTTAATTTTTATTTTTACGTCTCTGTAACCTCACAGCCATTTCATGAAATTGCTTGAAATGCTTGAAGTTTGCCCAGAATTCTAACATAGGCTTCTCATTGACAATTTCAGCCAATACATTTTCCCCCTGTTCCCAGAAAGTCACAGTGAGGTAAAATGAACAGGTAAATAGAATTGCAACCTAGTTGCAACTTTTACTATCGACCAGAAACTTCTGGGTAAAAGGCGGTAGAGGAAAAATAGGCAGAAGCAAGCAAGAAAAGTCTTGTGGAAAATCCAGCTACATTAAAATGAACTGTAAATGCTTTTTACTGAAACACTACAGTTTTCTTAAATGACCCAACGGTTAGCATCAACTTGCACACATGGAAACAGTTAACAAGCGTTAAATCATGATTTAAGAGCATGCAGATTGTTAAGATTTGCCAGAGTCCTATGTGGTTAATTAAGCAACAGACAAACACCAGTTATGTTACAAAGGCCAATCAGAGGTACATAATCATTTCCTCTCAATTTTAGTGCGATTATCATTTCAAGTGTATTCAGCTGTAGCAGTCCCCAAGAAAAGACAGAATAGAAAAATACGATTATATTTAAGAGACTAAATATATACTCTGTTTTTTCTGCTGTCAATCATGGCTTTAGCTATGAATTTGCACCATGAATAAATGTAAGAAAGACATTTGTAATGAAAGTGAAATGAGAGAGTTTGACACAAATACAATGATCAAGTTCTTTATATTACACATCATCTTTAGCCAAATTAACTTAAATTATACGATAGCACCCAAAAGCCCCAAAAGGACAGAGGGAGGACAGCATACCCGACGAGGAGTCAGAGGATTTTAGAGCAAAAGACCAACCATCAGGGGTCATAGACGCACAGTGTGGCAGGCGCAGCTCCACTGGCTTCAGGAATTTTAGTCCATGAGGCCCACACATAACCAAGGGGCTAAGAAGTGTTTCACCTACAGTTCAGAGAAAAAAAAACCTGTTAATCATGGTTCTCAAAATAGGTTCAGATTACTATGCAATTACACTGCATAGATACACAACTCAGTTTTAGAGAAACAAACGTTTTGAACTGTCAATAAAGAACAGCACTTCACAAAATTGTTCCTCTATCTCTTTCAGAGACAAGAAATGAATTCCCAATGGTACTCATTACAATCTCACAATCTGCAACACAAGAAACAAACCCCCACAACATTAGCAAGCAGCCTTGTTCATACTTCTGCTATGGCTGGTGATGTTCTACCCGCATGGATTTACGGCACGCTGGACTGAATCAAGCTTCCTGCAGCTCACAAATTCTTACCCTAACAGTTAAAAGGCAGAACATATAAATGTGTAGGTCTATTTTTATCTTAGAATTCCCATTAGAACATAAGATTATTCAGCTGAGGAATACATTATGTTTGACTTGTAATCTGCAGTTACTCAGAAGATACTTTATAAGTAATGCTTTAATTGCATTAAATTTTGGTTTCTTGGCTTGAGGAAATAAGGTATCTGGCAGATCAGCAGTTGCACGAACACTGAAGCAATGGTGTGAAAAAGACTACCAGGAAAAATTAGATCACTCCAATAAGACACTACTCAACTTGCATTAATAAGGTATAGTCAGGAACATACTGTCATAGGCAATCTGAATTTTTAAAGATTCTTGAAAAAGAAACACTTAGAACCATACTTTAGTGAAGCTGATAAAAAGCTTTAAAACTTTATTCAACTCCCAAATTCTCAAGTCACTATTTAGAGCCTCTATCTTGGTTGAAATTTTCAATACTGGCCAGAATATTTTTCCTTTTAATTCTACACTCTACTCTGTATTTACAGACAGAAATAAAATGCATCCGAAGTGAACATATATATTTTTATAGCTCATTTTGCTGTTGTTCGAAAATAGTAATATTATATAACAACACAAAACACAGTGCCAGCTCTTACCTTTCTCTTTGTCCAAAGGTGGGAGTATACTGTTGTCTCTGCAGACTTTAAAATATATTTCTTGCTCTATTCCCTCTGGAATGGCTCCTTGTGGTATAATAATACTAACTCCAGTCTCTATGGAGCTCAATACACCACCATTGCTGTTGAATACACCTCTTGCTGTGGCTACAACAGTGTGTCCGTCTTCCTCCTCCTCATCCTCTAGTGCTGAAGGGCTGAATATGAAACAGAGATGAAACCTAGCGGTTTTATCATTATCTTCTTTCCTTATTTTGCTAATTCACAGCCTACCTCTAGCTAGAAAACTCTGATCTCAGGACACCTTAATTGTGTCTGACCCTTTATTATGTTGGACACCCAAGATGCAAGAACTTCTTATTCCGCCATGGGGAAAGGACATTTTCACCAGAATAAAACAGAAATCTATAAATATAAACTCTAAACATGTTTAGAAAGTAGTCAGGACCACATGAAATGCATGTTTTCATGTGTCCACCTCCAAAATTATACTGAAACAACTTGTCCTTTGTTACACATTACAAACTGGTGAAAACCAGATGTATGAGACATCCAAAGATTTCTTTTCCTTCCCAAAATTTCATTATGATTTTAATACCACAGCAAGTAATAATGCTTATCCCATCCCCACTGAACCCTTCCTTTCAAGCTTTAATGAAGAAACAACAGCTTTAAGACATGCATGGAAAACAAAATCCTTAAAAAGGCACATTTCTGGGTTAAAAAGACACAATGCTATCAAATGGTTAGTTTGAGTAGATTTTGATTTCTGAAGTATTCCACATGACAATAATTTCAAGATTTCTGCAATCTGCAACTGTACAGCATCAAAGCATTCCTAAGATTAAGAGCAATTAGGATTTATTCTATTCAGTTTCTTAGTTTCTGAAAAAGCAAGCAAGATTAAGTACAATTCACTCGTTACTAACTTAAAAAAAATCTTAAAAATAAAACACTATTCTGAAAATATTAATGAAAATAATCTAGTAAAAGTCAGCAAAGTTTAAGATCAGAATGCCATCATTTGCTGATGAGAATTCTTATTGCACACTGGGAAAATGCAGGTTGCTTTTAAGCAGTTCTTATTTGGTCTCATAGAAAAGAAAACC
Source organism: Callipepla californica brunnescens (assembly GCA_023055505.1). Taxonomy (NCBI): domain Eukaryota; kingdom Metazoa; phylum Chordata; class Aves; order Galliformes; family Odontophoridae; genus Callipepla; species Callipepla californica. The sequence continues at coordinate 5,162,882 of JALIRH010000012.1, forward strand.
AAATGAAACTGATGATGCAACTTTCAATTTTTATGACTACTACTGAAATATCTTTTATACAAACATAGTATGAACTTATTTTCTCTAAGCACATAGAGAAAATACAAGTTGTTGTGACAGATATTCTTAGGAATGAAGTTTATCTTTTAGAAACAAACAAGAAGGATAAATCATTATGTACCAGAATATTTATATCACGAGAAATAGAAAATAAAAGCCATGTCATTTTGCAGTGATTTTGCTGCAAAATGACATCATGACATGGGACATATGTTAAGAATGAGTGCTCTTTAGCACTCTTTTGCACACTGCAGAATCACAGTATCAATCCTCAACTATCTTTGCTTATGGACTGACATCAACAGAAGTGCAGCAAAAATAAGCTATATGGTTTCAGAGATGAACTCCTATAGACATACTACTGGAGACAAAAGCCAAGCAGCTTACCTTACAGGAATGGCTTTAGGCACAGCATTTACATTATTTGGTTGATATTTAGGCTTGTCGACCTGTACAGTGAAGGTATCCATTCCACTGTCAAACTCAGGAGGCTGTGATGAGCTGTGTGCTTTCAAAATCGGTTGAGGAGAATTTGGAGATTTTGATGGCAACTCTGGTTTATGCTGAGCTTCATTTGGCAAGAGATTATGGTTGAATTTAGGACTTTCAAACTTGCGCTCAAAGGGCCTTGCAGCACTAGTGTAAGGTTTTGTTGTAAAACGGTTGTAAGAAGGAGTGACTGTTTTCTGAACCTGTTCAGTTCCATTAACAGGACCTTTGTCAGGGAAGCTTTTCTGAGGATAAAAAGTGGACTGCACAGTGTCCTCTCTAGAGGATCTGAAAATTGCTGGCTTATTCTGAGGTGGAGGAGGGTCAGACACGGAGTTAACTGCAATACAAATAAAAACACCACAATTGAACAGAAATTAGCAGGAATTTCTAGTCACAGTAGGCACATTTCGGTATTTTATATAGTAAAAAAAAAAAAAAAAAAAAAAAAAAAAGGCCTGTATATAGATTAAGCTCTCTTAGATCGTGTGTTCTACTACACTTCATTCTTGCAGATTATCTACTGTTTCACTAAGTAGTGACATATTAGACACAATGGTATAATCTCTCAATAAGAAGGTCAGACTGTTTTGTACTTCGAAAAATTGAAAGCAGGTATTAAACTTGCAAAGAGCTGCAAAATTCAGCTGGACTGAGCACTCCTCTGAAGGATGTGAAAAAAGCAACAACCATTTTCAGAAAACTATAACTATTACTCATGGCTAAAGAATTCTCATCCAAAAGCATAAAGAACATCTTCAATGCTGAAAGTTTTATTTCATCTTTTCCAAGACCACTCAATTTGGGAATAAGAAGAACTCTGGTGACTAACAGTACCTGGAAGTTTCAGACAAGATCCTCAATCAAATATTGAAAGAAAAAACCTCAATATAGTAAGAACTACTAATAATTACCAAAATAACAGTTGAAGAGAAACACAGCTTCCAGCTTAGACGTGCTGAAGCATACACAAAAGAACCTAACACATTATACCTGTACCACACGACACAGGTAGCCTTCTAATTGCTCACCTTCAGAAAGTGCAGGCTTGTGATGTGCAGGGAGGGACAGGACAGGACTATTAATTGACTGAGGTTGTGTATATTGTACTGAAGGAGCAGGAGGAGGAGTTGTAACTTGAGGGACTGTCTCATAGCGCTTGTCACCAACAGATCTATCCACTGATTCAGCATCAGTTGGCTTCCCCCTGTTGGAATGAATGGGGAATAAAGAAAGACTGTTTTGTTTCCTCAGGGGTCTGAGCTTCTGGCGTATTTTTCTCCTACGATCACCTGATTTCCATCTTTTCCTATAAACATCAAAGCACTTAAGTATCTTTCTTCAAGTATAAAAAAACACTCATTAAGAAGCACGAGATATTTCAAGACAACATTGAATCTTAAGAAGATTAGTAACACAAACCATGGCAAACAAAAGGCAGATGACATTTCAGGTGTATTTGTACAATAACCTACAGATCTTGACATTTCAATTTCATTTAGGGGTATTTTCAATTAAGAAAGTGCTCTCCAGTTTAGCACATCTTCAAAATAAGAATGTAAATCCTCTTCTCAAGGGGTTGATAGTTTGGTTTTGGAAGACAAAGCCAAAAGGAAGATGGGTTTTAGTGTAACTTTTCTAAATACACCCAGTATTTGAACAATGCCATCTTAATTAGAAATGCAATCAGCTTAAGCTTCACTAGCTTTATGTGCATACTGTAAATAATGTTAAAAATCTTATTTTTAACATATTTCTTGTTTATACTTGAAATACTCCTCAAAAAAGCTTCTTTCAGAAAATGATTAATTTCACAAGTACCTGTAATTTTGGACTTCAATAGATAGCAATAACTTCCAGAATTCACGTATTTAAAATTTAAAGTGCACATAATGCCCGTGATGGAATGTAACAGTGAGAGGACACCTGAAAACATCCTCACATCAATAAGTCTTACCACTTGATGTTCCTTTTCAAGTAGTCATAGCTACTGTAAGAGCCAAGAAATCTAGGTGATGGCAAAGCAAACAGCAATAGAAGAATGAAAGAAAAATAGTCATTCTATCTTAAGCATATTATTTCTACATGCTTTAAATTAGCCCTTGCAGTTCTCATATGACAAGGTTGCTTCAGCAAAAATTATTCTTAGCAGTGATGTTGATAAAACTTTTACCAAATGTTTATGTACGATGATCCCCTACTGCAGTGTGAGATTTGGTCAGTGAATTAGGCAGTCACGTTTCAAATCAACAGATAATGGAAGTAAAAAAGAGACTGTGCAAAGCCATTAAGATTGGTATAAACAAATAGTTAGTCAACACACTGAAAATACAAACCCTAAATCCAAAATCCTAACTGATTCTCTTGCTTACAGGCCAGTTTTCATTCATCTTTCATCAGTCTTAACACAGAACGTTTCTGGTTCTGTACCGCAGATGAATCAGTGTTACAAAACAGATCACTCAGAAACGTTGTATGAGCTCCTGTTCCCTCAGTACTTATATAAAGCCATTTATCCAACAGCAGAAGTTATAGCTGCACATTTGCTCACTGCTGTCTTCACTCCAGGTGAGCAGCAGCTCCCTTCCTCTGAAAACTGCCCACTTGAAATCACTGCTTCCCAAAGAGGGCTATCATCCAACAGGAATAAAAGAAAGCAGACAACTCTCAGCACCTATAGGAAATGCTTGCCAGCTGAGGAACTTAAGAGTACAAGGGCTGTACATTTTGACAGAGAGCAAAAAAGCCAGCAGTGACAACACAAACTCAGCCAGCAGCTACGTATAATTATCAGGCACATCAGTGTGTTACACACTCCTTGAGTAAGGGTCAGCCAAAATCCTAACTGCATTGTTCAGAATTTCCTTGTAATGAAACCACTGCACAACAAAATGCTTCCTTACAACTTGTACATGTATAAATGAAGTTCCTGCAATTAAAGCTCTGTTGTTTCCTATTTCGTGTTTGTTACAAAAGAGTCATTTCTAATCAGAAACGAACTGCGAGAACGAACCAGCATGCAGCAACCTATAAATCCCAGTGCAGAGACAAAATGTGGTGAAGCGTACCACTGATCTTCGGCCTACCACACTGAACAACATAAGAACAAATCCACTACTCAGCCACACGGGCAGTACTCTCGCATTGCTCCAACTAGAGCCACAGAAACATATCTGCTTACGAGTTCTGTTTTCTTGAAGTAGGAGAAACTATCCCATTTGCTACAGTTACTGACAACTGTAATGTGCTTACACTGATTACTCTTACAAAGCAGCTTTAGTAATGGCACAAGTTCCCTAGATAAAGAGCATAGACCCAGAAGAGTAAACAAAATTTGTACACATATAGCTTAAAAATATACATATACTTTCACAATACATAACAGCAAAGAATTTATATAACTTATTGTTTAACACTTAAAACTGAAAAAGCCATAGGAAAATGGGAAAATACAATCTGTCTTCAGTACCCACAATACAATATATGGATTGCACATTATTTGCATTACAAATAACCGCTGGTTTCTGTACTGCCATTCAAATTTAGTCCTGTACTTTGGGTTGGATTTCTGGTTTGTTTTTTTGTTTGTTTGGAAGAACTCATTCACAGAGTTACCATATAAACATGCTAGAAAAGTTGAATAACGAGAAGGTAACAGGGTACAAAGCGAAAATTGGCCAAAGGGAAAAGTCCTGAGGACAAATGCTTTCTCCAGTCAGCAACAGTTCTGTGTTTCTAAACAAGCACTCCACAGCACGCCTCTGGAGGCCATTCTGTCAAGCTGAGTAGTTTTCTCATTTATTTCCACTCAGTACCATTAGTATTTCAATCCTTTGTCTATTTGTACAGGACTGTCCTGGGTACATTTTCTTTCCCATGCCCTCCTATTTCTGTTATGGATTACATTCTCCCTGAAAAGAAAAATTCTACACATCTTTGTCCCCTGACATGGGAAACTGCATCAACTTAAAAACAGTATCGATTTATTTCTCTGTGGCACTCAGGTGCTACTTTTCTCTAAGTAAAAGAAACTGTTACTTTGTGAAGACTTCTTGATTTCAATAAAACTAGCAATTCCTTTAAAAGCCACTAAGATTCTTGGAAAGACTCCCAAGTTCTCAGTTCCCAGAGAAAAACATTCTAGGTGATGGACCATCTTACAGAAATAGGCATAGGATTCGGGAGCCCCAGCTCAAATCCTTTAAGACAAGCACTAGAACACAAGTGTACCGAACCGAGTACACAAGACAGCTTGAATCCACAGTCACAGTATAAAAACAAAGTGTAAGTTAGGAAGCTAATTTTTTATTTTACTACAAAAACCTCATTTACACTAAGCTTGTGATTCTTTCTGCTAGATCTGAATATTAATAGAACAGATTTCAAGTAGGAGTGCAGTCAAAAGCTTCAGAAGATACCTGACTTCCAGCCTTCAATAACCAAGACAAGATAGCTTTCCACATGGACAGCTAAAAAACATGATAATGGTTTGCAACTAAAGAAATTCTGAAGCTTTAAGTAACTGTAGAAAGCATTCATAAAATCTGTTAAAACACTTTCCAAGATAACCAGCCCTCCACCTGAGCTAAATCTGTACTATGAACTTTCACACAACTTCTGTATCAAGATGTTCCAAGCCAAGGAAGTACAACAATAAAGGAAGCAGATGTTTCCATCAACAGATTAAATTCTGGCATCAACAGAATTCCCCAAAGTACCAGTTTCCAAATGTCAAACACAGCTAATGTGTACAAGCAGATCTAAAGAATAAAAGTTTGCTTTGAACAATATTTAAGAACTAACTATTGGTCTGTAGAAATAATTTAAGTTACGTTACAAAACGGTAAGCAAGAGAAGTACCATGTTAAAGGTCCTGAAACCTACAAAAACTAAGCACATCATTTACCAAAAGGAAGCAGACTAACAATGTATCTATACAGGGAAATGAACTTGGTGGACATAAAATATCAGTTAGGTACCAAGATCTCCTGAAACTTTATTTACAGTGAAAGAATTTCATTTTTAGTCCTATATACCTCCCCTTCCTTTCCAATTTTAAAGAAAAAACAACAAAACTTACTTAGAATAATTGGTGAAATTCAGCTGATTTTGTGAATGTATTGGCTTAGTGGAGTCAGAATGATGGCTGGCAGGAACCTGCGCAGAAGGTTTGTTTTCAAAATTCCTGCGATCAAAGTATGAGAGCTGCTTTCGATAATACTCTTCATCTTCCTCAGGATCATAATGATTTGAGCGCACGATATCTTCAGGTGGCTTCACTTGAGGTCTCTGTGGTTCTGGGGCCCTGACCAAGAATAGTAATACACAGTCACCTTGCAGTTTTAACAAGGATAATTACAAGAATTACAGTTCTGTTTCCTAACCTAACGAGTAAAAACCATCTTAAAATAATTATTATATAATTGCATGCAATACCAGTCATCTATGTCATCTCGAGATGTGCCATCTGTGATGAAAGGTAAGAATTTGTCCCCTTCTCAGTAACCATATCCATGACAACTGACTTTACCTCTTGACTTCCTCTTAACATAAACTACACTGACACCACCCCCACTCTACCCCGCAGTTTCCAGTTTGAACCACTACAAAGTACTGTCTGAATGCTCTAATATTGTACACGTTTGATAATCAGCTGTGCACCTACCTGTAAGTTGTTTTGTCATGTTCATACTGGCTTTGAGATGTTGATTTTGGACCACTCACGGCTGCGAGCGTAGGCTTCGGTGCTAGCTCTGGAGGCTGTAAAGAGAAGCACCAAACATTTTCTAACATCTGGAAAGAGGCAGCATGTTACAGTAAAAAGAACTAAAACAGCCCTCTCTTTCTTATTCCCTCCGAATCAAACAGTATGAAAGATGAGTAAAAATGAATGAGGGAGTCTTTGACATTGTAAGATCCTATCTGAAGCTGAAAACTAAAGAATTTTAAAACAAATTGCAGTTCGTTTGCTAAGAGGCTACTTTACAAACAGTAAAGTTCTCTTTCCAAGACAGTATTTTATTACTGGAAATTCATTCTCATCAGTAAAACGCAAGATTAAAAAAAAAAAAAAAAAAAGCAAAACTTAAATGACTTACTTTGACAACTGACGTGTCACTGGGGTCCTTCATTTTTTCCAGAGATGGCGATCTTCTTCTTTCAAATATCTTAACTCTACTTCGCACAGATTGTGGTTTCATGGCTGGATCCTCCTCTTCGTCTGCTAGAGATGGTGGTGTAGGCAGTGGTTTACTGTTGGAAGGCAAAACTTCTGGTTTTGTTTGTGATGAAGCCGGAGGAGGAAGAGAAACACTGGAAGTGCTATGAGAAGGCTCAAACTGTCCAGCTTTAGCATTGTAAGCCTGAGGAGGACCTTGTTCATAGCCCCTCATATGTGGATCAAAGTACTGCTTGGGTTCAGGAGATCGAGATATGGCTGACTGGTATGGCTGAGCTTCTTGTTTATATCTACTATGTGCATGTGTGTCATAGCCAACAGGATGCTGATCTTCATACCGCACTTGTGGTAAGCTGAAGTTCTTGGGCGCGTGCTCATAGCGAGGCCTGCCATCGTAGCCCATCGCAGGAGGTTCCTCAAAGCGGGGTTGTGCTGGATAATAGCTGCGTTCTGTGCTCTCTTCTGTATTTTGTCTGGAATCAAGATCTCTAGGAGGCTGGCTTTCATAAGTTGATCTTGGTTGATTGTAGGGCTGTTTTTCATCGTAATACGACCAGTGCTCCTCATAGGGAGGCACGCGATCTTCATAATGCAGTCGAGGGTCATACCCACGAGAAAACTGATCTACATAGTTTGTAGAATCATACCTATATGTCGACTGTTCGTATTCCCTACTTGGTTGTTTTTCTGCATACTGAGCCTGAGATTCATAGATCAGATTTGGGTCTCTTTCCTGTCTCTGTACTGGGTGATTAATGGCTGGCTGCTTTAAGACATAGCTTTGTCTGGATGCTTCTTCACTTATATATGGATCCTTTCTGTATACCTGTTAAATAGAGAGGTGTTGCAAATTATTTAAAATGGAGAGTAACAAGCAAAGTTTTATTCAAAATCAGCTTAGGTTTTCACATTGGGTTTAACTTAGCTCAGAAGTAGAATAATTTGATGCAGTTGTCTGCAATCACAGGAAGCTAAACTTGATGATTCAAAGATTCATTGCAGTTACATGTTTGAGCAAAAAAAACATACACACAGATCAGAACTGAAAGCCAAAGGTAACAGTCTCTTCTTTGACTTCTGTTGGTGGTTACTTCCCTTTGTCAGGGGGGAGGGCGAGACAGGTTTGTTTGAGTTAAGAGATTTGCACATAAATTTACTTCAAACATTCCTGGGGAAGCATTTAAAATTACCTAATAAATTGGCTTTATCTTCACAATGAACAGGTAAACATGTAAAAAGAAGTTTTGTCATTTTAGAGAAATAGACTTTTCATCAACAAGATGAAAGAACAGATTTTTCATTAACAAATAGCAGAGTGCTGACAAGCTGAAAAGGTCACATGTAAAGTAAAATCAAAATACAAAAATGTCATCTTTTTGAGAAGTGGAAAGTATATAGTTTGAAGCCATGCACACAAAATGTTAGATGATGCTTAGCAATTTAGATGCACTGTTTTGTAACCTGAATGATCTCCTAGAGGGGGGGAAAAAAAAAAAAGCAAAACAGAAGAATTCTCCAAATAATGGCAAAAGAAAAATAAAATCATGTGCTAGCTTGATGTATAGCAGGAAATCAGCGCAACAGTGCAGCACAGGTACCTTTGCTGGATCTATGTGCGGCGGTAAGGATGATGGCTCTTGATCTCTTAGCACTACATGAGCTCCCTCAGTACTTGATGTTCTTAAGGGGCCCGCTTGTGGTTGATAAGAGTTGTAAGGAGCAGCAGTAGGCTCCTCTAGTCTGACATTACTTAGGTTTACATTAGCATTTACTGCAGAGGTTGATGAGGTTGCAGGGTTTGATTCAGGCGACGGGGAAAGGTAAGGGACTGCAGGTGATGCTTCTGCTTTCTGTGAAGTGTTTAAAATATTTTAAATACACTGCTATCGAATCATCGTATGACTTTTTGATTTATATAAAAGTAACTTAAATTGATGCTTTGATCAACTCGGCTACATGCAGAATGAAATGTACTGAAAGTACCATGCACTACCACTTCCAGAAATCAAGCTGAATTCTTAGAAAAAAATAAAAACATTAAACCAAAGTAGAATGGTACTTTATTCCTCCTATCCGGAACACTAACATGGGTAGTGCAAGCTCATTCTCCAACTCACTGCAACACATTATTGCTTTTCACAGATTCTTGTACGGATGTAACACTTGCAAGTAGACTATAAAAATAGATATCTTGCTCAAGAAAAATTGCTACCTGAACAGAACGTACAGTGGTCAGTTTACAAAATTATTTCCTTACCGGCTGAGAAACAGTTGCTTTAAATCCTGAAGAATCTATTCTAAGATTTGGCTGTGGCTGAGCTTGAGATGTGTAACTAGTGTAAGTTTGTGTTTCATGATGCATTCCAGAAGAATCTTCTCTAACAGGTTCAGAAGAACGTGTAATAGCGGATTCAGGAGGAGTTCCAACCTCATCATTCAGAGTTTCATCCAGTTCTTGATCAGTATAAGCACCACCTTCTGTGTCTGTATCTTCGTAGTCAGACGTGTGTCTGCTGTCTGTACTGTACATAGAATATTCACTACCAGGAGCAGAGAGGTAAGAAAGGCGGTCATCATGTAAATCAAGGTCATCACTTGTAGCACCATCTGCCTGCGCCAAACAAAATTAAAGAGTAAATGTTTACTGAAATATCATAGAGACACAGAATCCCCAAGGTTGGAAAAGACCACCAAGATCATCCAGTCCAACCATTCACTAATCACCAATAGTTCTCACTAAACCAGGTCCCTCAAAACAATGGCCATCTCCCTGGGCAGCCCTTTCCAGGGACAGACCACACATTTGGAGAAGTAGTATTACCTAACGTCTAGTGTGAATCTCCCCTGGTGCAACTTGAGACCACTCCCTCTCATCCTATCACTAGTTAAATGACCCCCCAGCTCACAACAACCTCCTTTTAGGTATTCATAGAGAGCGATAAGGTCTCTCCTGAGCCTCCTAATCTCCAAACTAAACAACTTCAGCTCCTTCAGCTGCCATTAAGTTTGTGCTCCAGACCCCTTACCAGCTCAGCTGCCTTTTGCTAGACATGCTCCAGGGCCTCAGTGTCTTTTTTTGCAGTGAGGGACCAAAACTGAACACAGTACTCAAGGTGAGGCCTCACCAGTGCTGAGTACAGAGGGAGAATTACATCCCTGCTCCTGCTAGCAACACTATTTCTGATACAAGACAGGATGTCATTGACCTTCTTGGCCACCTGGGCACACTGCTGGCTCATGTTCAGCCGAGCACTGACCAATACCCCCAGGTCCACTTCCTCTACACAGTCTTCCAGTCATTCTGCCCCAGGCCTACAACGTTGCCTGGGGTTGTTGTGGCCAAAGTGTAGGACCTGGCACTTGGTGGTCTTGAACCTCATCCCATTGGCTTCAGCCCAGTAATCCAGATTGTCCAGATCCCTCTCTGCAGGGCCTTGCTTCCCCCAGGCAGATCGGCACTTCCAACCAACTTGGTGTCACGTATGCTTTCCTTCTTGCAATATAAAGCTAACAGGTATTTTTAGTGAAGAAGTGAATAAATACTATGCAACTATCTTGTTCTGATCCACAACAAGAGTCTGGTATTTTAAGATGTTAGTAATGCTCAAAATCCATCATCACATCAGCAGGTTAGAATTCCACAATTCTGAATATTGCAGGAGAGGAAAAATTAGGTTTCAATTGGAAATATTAATCTTGTATCTAAGAGCCTTTCATGCAATCGAGATTTTCAAGTCTGTGCAGTAAGGTGTCAGATGGCTGCCAACACAAGGAATGGGACAGTACATTGCATCCACTGAAATCACACTGTTGGACACAAAAAGCTATGCTAAGAAGCATTGCCTTCATACTGGAATCACTAGCTTGGAGGTTGATCTAAGGTGAAATGAGCAAAAAACAAATAGCCCAAGTATTTAGAAAAAGGTAATACTAGACTCATTTGCTTACTTGAAGTTGGCATTCCTCTTGATACTAGTTCCTCAACAGAATGGATCTAATATATGTAGTACAGCAGGTTGCTTGAGAACTGAAGTTTTAGTGGGGAAAAAGATTCTAACTTTCAGATTCTGTATTTGTGTTCTCAAATTTGAGAGAAGGCAAAAAATCAAAAAGCACGAGAAGATGTTGCTCGCTTTTAATATAAAAAACAGTAACTCTGAGGATAATCCCAGCCTCTAGTACTGATGCAGCAGGGCATACTGAAGTTTGAAGCTTTTGTGAGTATTGGATGTTTTTGCATGCAAAGCAGTAATATATCCTTCAGTAAGAGGTGTCAACAGGCAAATGCTCCCACTGTTACAGCTCTGCTACATGCACAAGGACAAGCGTACAGCCCCCATTAACAGAAAAACTGCACTAACACAATGACAAACCAGTTCTGAGTAGTTCATACAGTCACAAAGCATTATTATTTTAGAGCTTCAAATGATTATTAAAATCATAATGAAGAAAAAAAAGGAAAGCAGATCCCATTCCAGCAATATATGCCCGTATCTGCAGCATCAATAACTTACAACACTGATACATTTTTGCCACCTCATCTCTCAAACAACCATGCAGTTATCTCTTACCTTTCCTTCAGAAACCCACACCAGTTGGTTCTGTTGTTGCTGAATTGCTTCTTTTAGAGCTCCATACCATCCTTCATTCATTGAATTCAAGTTAATGGTAGCTAGAAGTACAGTGCATTAGTCTGACTTTTGAACTCCATAGATTGTTTAGAATCATCTGTACCACCAGTACTAAAATCACTTAGGCAGTAATTTAAATATTGCTGTTCAAAGCAACCCTAAAACCTGATGTGGTTAGGGTTAGCAAAGATTGAGTTAACAGTAATGTGAAGCTTTAGTTTAGCCAGACTAAAGCTTTTTTTACATCCTCCTCCTAATTATTCCACGTACGATTAAAACTGATAATCATCTTGCAATACCACCAGATTTGTTGTAATATCATTTTGATGTTTCAAGCAACTCTGGCTTAATTTCAAGAAGAAAAATTGACATCCTGTCACCTAGCATTAAGAGCAAACTAGGTAGCAATTTTTACACATTACAACAAAAACTACTGCTGAAGCCTGGAGACAAGTTACTCATCACACTTCTCCTCCTCACTCAGCTATTACAGATTAATTAGTATTGATTAATTGCTTACTTGTAAAGAGGTGGTGATTATTTTTGCGTAGCTTGTGAGCTCTTTCATACAGCTTCCTGGCACTTTTCCGTGACTCTGGGCACAGCCTCATTCTCATGGTCTTCACACCCTGCTTAGAGTCAGGGTTCAGAAACACTACAATAGGATACCACTGTGCATAATTCAGACGGTCCACTGCGTTAGGAGTGACATCTAACAAAGCGTGTTTGTCCTGTTACAATAAAAAGAACGGAAAGAAGTGAAGCACTCAGTAAGATTTTTGCTACAAATTTCTTTTGTACTCCCTTTAAAGAGTTTATTAATTCAAAGTATTGATTTAAAATCTTTTCTATTGAATAACCAGACCAACACAAGCACCAGGCTACATGGGCACATTTCTTTTAGCAGTTAGTCATACAATTATGACACTAAATATTTACTTCATATTAAAAAAAAAAAAAAAACTCACTTCCCTGAAATCAGCAGTATATAAAAAAACACATTCAACTAAAAAATATGCAAAGATTTTTGAGGTAAGAAAAAAGCAGAATTAAACATATGACCTTGTGTCGCCTTACACACCACCCCCTTTCTCCTACAAAAAAATTCACTCTCTGACAAGAGATCTTTGACAGCTTTTAACCACTGCAAGATTCATACGTAATACTTAGCACACAGTAACCCCTGAGCTTTCTGCTGGGATGTCTCCTGTTCAGCTATCAGAAAGGTTTGCAGCTAGTTTTGAAGTTAGAAACTAATAGGTGAGGAGTGCAGCATCAAAGAATTAACTAAGATCAGAGGTTCTCATGATATTAAGGAAGTGGGAATGAAGGACTCTCCCCCTCTACTTTTTGCAGAGAATTCTGAACCTTTTATTTATTTGTAATCAGGAGGGCAGGGGACATACTGTGGCTGTAAGCACAGAAGAAACTTAGAAAAGCTGTAAAGGAGTGTGAACAACACTGCTTGGAATAAAGCCAAGAAGTCCTTTTAGACTGCACTTATGAAGAAGGGATTTATTTATTTTTCTGTTGACCAAAAGAAGATGAGGAAGCTCTGGTTGCACTTTTATCTTTAAAACATCAACATTTTATTAGATGTTACCAGTTTTACTCCTGTTTTAGACAAGCGGTGGCAGTAAAAGACTTACTCTATCAATTATCTGTTTTATTGTATGAAGACGAATAATGCCAGAACTACGTTGGTCGGTGCCAGCATCTCTCGGTTCACTTTCTGGTAGAGAAGACACAGTGAAAATCTGTTGTAAGTTTACAATATAATCTATATTTCCTTACTAAAATAAACCAAACTATTTTATCACTCAGCATTAATTCAGGTTGAGGACACTCCTCTAGCTTTACAAGAAACAGCTACCCATCAATTTGGCCGCAAAAATCCCAACACCTTTGCAAAAGCACTTAAGAGTAAGATAACGTACTGAATTAAATTTTAATTTGAGAAGGCTACAAATAGAACAAACATTACTTTTGCCTACAGAGAATCATCATCAATTAACCAGCGAGAAAGCTTATATCTAGCCTGTTACTTAATATTGTTAACATTTTATTACTTTAGCTATTAATGTACTTAGCAACAGAGGAACAAACTAGCAAGAAAAACTTGGCAAATTCATAGCTGCACAAAAACTCTTTCTCACACTTACTTGCAATCTGAAAGATATCTGGCTCTTCTCTGGCTAGTTTCTCTCGTGCAACATCAGCTATTGGACCAAAAATGGTCACAGGTCTGAGAAACCCAGCTAAAACAGAAAAAAATAAATGCATAGATAGATAAGTGGCTTAAAACAAATGCAACGTAGTTTGAAATACAAATACTAAGCAACCTCCACTACTTGCTGGCATGCAACAGTAAATGTTTAAGAATAAAGCCATACCCTCCCGAAGAACAACTCTTTCGTAGGCAGGAAACTTTGTCTGAACAGGCTGAGCAGAAAGGTCTTCTCTACTTTTTCGGAGATTTCTTTTTGAGCTACGCAAACCTCGGAACCTCCAGAAATCCGCTCGATCTCCTCCCGCTGTCTTTGGAAGCGTGTACTGTACACTAGCTAGCTGCTCAGCTCTAAGACAACAACAAAAAACAAGTTACAGAAGAAGGCAGCTTCTGATGCTTGTCTACCATCTGCTGAGTCACGTTTTCCTTTTTTCTTCTTAGAAAACTAAAGAATGAACTACACAGGCCAACATCAGATTTCTAAAGCTTTATCTAACTTTGTGTCTTGAATTCAAAAGAAAGTTCAGTGTTACAGTGGTGTTTCTTTTTCCTGTGGATGTATTGGAGTTGAAATTAAATCATGGACCAGCTATCCGATGTCAATTTGTTTTCTGTTTTAACAATCACGTTTTCCCAACTGAACAAGTCCTACAGACAGACGTCCAGCAGGCTTATACACAACTGTTACACAGATGTATGATTAAAAACTGCAGTTTTCAAACAGCAATACAAATACTGAAAGATCGTACCTGTTTTTGTTAGGTATGATACCTCTTTCAACTTCCTTATGATTCTTGCCAATTCGAATGGCCAGCCACGAACCCAGTTTGCCATTATACAGAGTGTCCACAACCCGGAACACTTCACCTTTGTTGAAGCTTAGTCCATAAGGAGATTCCTTTTCATATTCAAAATGAGTTCTGATATAGAAAGAATCCCCTACATCAGACTCAACAATGCGACGATAAACTAAGGAAAGAAAAAAAACCTGCTGTTATACTAATTCCAGTTAAATTTTTTAACTGTTGTAGTCTGCTTTTTTTTTTTAATTTAAGAAAAAAAATTACTACCATATCCACCTTTAGTCCATTTCAACAAGCAGCCTATTCCAAAGCCAAAAAAACTTTTAACAGCCTTTGTAATATGTTAATCTCCTGCTAGCCAATAATTATCCCTTCTTAACCGTACTTTTCTTATTTTTTTAATCTGAATCTGATTCTAATCAGTCCACTACATTGTTTCTGAAACACAAATACTTACCATCTTTCTTCTTCTGTGCCAGAATGGTTACTTCTTCGCCTTTAGGGAGATCAAGCAAAAAAAGGACAGCTTCTTCTCTGATGATATTTGTGAAGTCTACGTTATTAACCTAGCATCAATGAAGTAATCAGTTTGATTTAGCATACATCATTTAATAGACATGCAGCTACATAACAGGTAAACTGAATTTGTTTATTGCTGAAGTTGTTTACTTGACTTAATATATTTGCACACCAGGGGCATGGATCTCAAGACAACATTTACAGCTCTAACAAAGTACGACTGCTTGAGAAAAGTAAAACCTCTGAAATGTTAGGTAGCCACTCACTTTGACTTCTTTAGATCAATATTATGGTGCACCAGTAATATTAACTGCAATACACAGAAACCTATTTGATAACCTAGTGGCCCAGCAGTTAAAAAAATTTCCTTTGAACTTAATTTAGTTTCAGAAACAGAGCATAAGACTTACAAACTTTCCTAGCAACAGTAAATTCCGCTGCCAAGTCATCTAATAAACACACATTACAGAAACAAAATCCATTCTGGTATGACAGAACACCTGCGGCATTATATTCAACATACCCTGAGAATTTGGTCTCCTTCCTCTAATCCTTCTTTCGCTGCAGGGCTGTCCTCCAGAACACCAGCTACAAATATGCCAACATCATTGCCACCAGCAAGCCGCAGGCCCACACTATCTCCTTTTCGGAATTTTACCAGTTTCATGCTTGGCCTAGAGATTTCAAACATATTCCACTGAGAGGTGTGTGTATCATAAGGTATTTCAGTAATTGAGACTGATGACATGCATAAAAAGTGTCTATTGCTTAAACCAGGGGATATTATACTATGCCTACATTCTTTGCTTATCAACCATACCATTATACAACAGACACACCTGCAGCACTTAAAAATAACAAGAAAACAACTTACTTTACTTGGGTAGCAAGATTTGTCTTCAGCTAATACAGTGTTTTAAGTGAGGCATTTTAAATACACCATTTAAAAATGGTATATTACATAATGCAAGTGTCAACAAGGCTCAGGAATAAGCCTGAAATTTTATTCTAATACTTTTGAATAGAAGTATCAGAACAGTGTGCTGGACTTCAAACCAGGACATTTGTAAATGTTATTCATTAAACACTGTTTTGCTCAAGACCTAGGCAATGAGACTCAAAGGGAATTTAAAATTACATTACCGAAGCATTCCATCTTCATGAGTTGAATTGGGCAAAGGACCATCAGATGGACTGACTGGTAAATCCACATCTGGCTGACCTCCTTGTGCATATACTGGCTTTGGTTCTATTAAAATATAGAAGACATTAAATGTCCATTTGAGCATTTAAAGATGAGAAAATTAAGCATAACTTCACAGCTTCTTCAGTAGTCTTCCTCTACCCACCAACCCATCTTACACTAGAAACTGAACAGTGGAAACTTGCAACAGAAGAAACCTTGTCATTCAAAGCAAGGACATGGACACTGTAAAACTGCAAGAAGCAAAAAGTTTTATGCTCTCTCAAGATCATTTTCAACCCTGCTCTTTCTTTTAAGTAAGGCACGCTTAGATGTGTCTAATGTAACTTTCCACATTTAAAAGAACCATACCCAGTCCTGAATGCCCCAGTTCAAAAAAGATAGGGATCTCCCAAAGGGAGTCCACCAGAGAGCCACAAAGATGATAAAGAGCCTGGAACATTTCCTATTTGAGGAATGGCGGAGTAACCTGGGTCTGTTCAGCCTGGGGAAAAGACAACTGAAGAGGATATCTGATAAATGTTCAGAAATATCTAAAAGCACATGGGAGGCAAATGGGTGAGGCCAGGCTCTTCTCAGTGGTGCATAGTGACAGGAGAAGGAGCAGTGGCCTACAACTGAACAGAGGAAGCTCCATACAAACATGTGGATAAACTTATTTACTGTAAGGGCACTGGAACAGGCTGCCCAAAGCAGTTGTGGAGTCTCCCTCTATGGAAATACTCTAGTTTTGTCTCTACACCTACCTGTGTGACCTACTGTAGGTTAGCTGCTAGAAGAAGAGCCATATTCTACCTCTGGAGGTGCCTTCCAAGCCCTGCAATTCTGTGATTTCCCTCATTAAAGAATTCTTTGATTTACACAGGAAAAGTACTTCACGGAAGAAAATTACTTCAAACACTAGAACCACCACTGCATGACTTGAGGATTTCAGTGCACACTGTGGTGCAGTTGTCTCTTCTTAAAGATAAATACTCATGACTCGCTGTATGGATCCTCTAGAGTTACTGTGAGGAAAATATCACTGCAATCATCTTCCAGCAGTGGACACCATTACTGTCTATTATCTGCTACATGGTTGCACGTTACAAGAGTTGGTATTTAAAGCATTACCTTGATACACTTGAAAGAAGCCAATTTTAAACTACGCAATCTTCAAACTAGGCTAATGCTCCTTTCTGCTTAATCTAGCTATCAAATCATCTTCTTTTCAAATCACTGAATAGACCAGTTTGAAATAGAGTATTTCAGACAATTTGGTTATATATATAACAATAGAAGAAGTATATTTGTCTTTACGATAGCATAGCATTTTTCCTGTAAGTCTTTAGTGAGCTAAGCCTTCGATGACCCTCCCAAGAAATACTCTCCTCGCGTCCCCTTCTTGATTCAACCATGACAGACTTCTTGTCTAAGAAGCAGTCACAAAATCCATCAACTACTTTTCTGACCATAATTTTAATATGGTCTTTGAAAGAGCCTCCTTGTTTCCTCAGAGCTTTCTTTGAGGCTACTAGAGAATTAGGCCCTTTATTACACCACTTCATTTCAGAACGTATATTATAATGAGTTAATTTTATCTGCAGAAAAAAAAGTTATGTATTATCTTTATGTACTGGCCTGTGACTTTTTCAGACACTTCCTCCCATACAAGTTGATTTTCTCCATGTGTTTCTTCCCACTCATCCAGGAATAGAACATTTCTTTTTCCCCCACTAATCAAAAAGACAACCTCACAGCACTTATTATGCACTTGGCATAGTCCCTCAAACCAATAATGTTATTTTCAAATGAGAAACACCCTTATAGACCTACTTAAGAGTTATTTTGTATTATGCCAATTATTTTTCATTATGCTACAGATTTAAAAGATAAGTTCAGTATTTCTCACTTGCTACAGTATCCTTTTTCTATCTTGGTAAAGAAAGACAACTTGCATCTTTAAATAACACTGTTGCAAAAGACTACAAATTTGATGACAGTCTTCCTAAAGGCCTCTATTACATTCAGAATCTTTCAGAGCCTATCAGTATCATAACTCCTTCAATTCCTCGCTGAGTAACTGAACATTACATACAATAGTCTCATTTCTCATCCCTTAAGTTGTTGAACATTTTCAAGCTTGAATGTGCATTTTCTCATTCTACACTCTTTCAAGGGCAACTCTACCTAAATTAGTCCACAACTACAGTTGAATGCTACAGGAAGAACTCATTTCAGGGTGTTTTAAGCTTTCTTTGGGAACACTAGTTCTGAAAGGGCTTAACTTCATCACTGTTTAAATATACTCTACTACCAGTAACCTGTAGGAACCAGATTACTGCTTGACAGAGATCTACTGTAACCTTGTTCTAGACAAGACAGCAAAAACTGTCTGCAAGACAATAGTTACAGCTTTAAACACAGAAGTTAGATCCCACATCATGGGTACACACCTCAATTGAGGTTTTCATGACCAAAATTCTGAAATTCATGACCAAAATTCTGAAATATAAACAAGCTTCAGAAGCAGTTAGAACTTGTTCCGCTTTAATTACTTTTTTCACAGATATACAAAGAGCACGAAATCTCTGAATTAATACATTTAGCATTTTTACCTGGGAGTGGTGGTGTTTGTTTTTCAGTTCTTTCGACTGCCACCTCTTCCATAGTTTTAGAAATATCATCTGTATTCTTTACAGGTGTAGAAACAGCTCCTGGTTTAGTTACTCTTTCATCTTCTCTGCTTCGAAGACTATATTAGAAAAAGAGATTTCACTTTGCGTATAGAATTATTTCTATGACTTTGAGCTGTTAGAATGAGTAACTATAAATTACAACATTTTGCTCTCCTCTACCTATGGTTATTATGGCATCGGCATTTTTACCATTTCAAAATCTGAGCCTTTTGTCCCTAAGTTTATATCAAAACAATAAGATAACCCTCTAGGTACTTCTGTTTTGAAAAAGAAGGGACACATTAAAACAGACTACTGTCTTTACTGCATCCTGCTTCAAGCAAGCACGCTGTACAAAAGGGCTGCACAAGAACATAAGAAGCAAAAGAAAGAAGGAGGGAAGAGCAATTGGGATTTCTTTCTCTCATCTCCCTGCAGAGGTGATGGATTTTCAGATTTGACTCCCGGTTTCACTGTGATCACACTAATCTATCTGCTCCTGCATGTGACAGTTCCCCTGGACTACAGGTGTTGCCACTGTGGCTGTTGGTAGAGCTTTGCATAGGTACAAGAGAACACAAACATACCTCTGATTTCTCACCCTCTGAAGAAGATGGGGCTACTACATAACTATCGTACTTGCAAGCAAATAAAGTGTTTCTCATACATTTAGTCATCCATTGTATTTTAGAAAAAAGACAACTGGCCTCCAATGCATTTCTCACATACGCTAGCAGCATAAAACATAACCAAATGAATACATGACAAGCTAAACAGGAAGAATCTTCCATTCTTTAAATGAATGGAATATCTAAATCTGAAGTTAATGTCTATTCTTTTAACTCAAAAGATCAGGTATTGTTGTACATTGTTATAGAGAGGTTACTTGGCTACTAGCTGTACCATATAACAGAACTAAGCAGAACACTTCAGCTTACAGCATGTACTGTTATACTGTCATCTGTTGAAAGTGAAATAATTTAACAGGGTTAAAGGAGAGTATTAATAAGCAGATGGAAAAACTGAAAAGAACAGCCTTAATTCCAGAGTACATACACCCTACACAAAAAATAGTCACAAAACGCTCTAAACATGTACTGAATTTGTGAGTTAATGCGTAAGCAAGGATAAGTAGTATCTGAGAGGAGATGGACATAAACAAGCAACAACTTCCTGAATAACACCATACTGCATTGTCAAGAATCAGAAAAAAGAGGTACTTTCAAAGATACCAACATCTTGGTCAGTAGGTGCTAGTCCATCTCCTGTCTTACAGGAGAGGCTGAGGAAGGGAGAAGTAAAGTCTGTCACTACTAACAGTAGATGGTGCTACTGGGCAATAATTATGATCACTTCTCATTAAGTACAGACCTATCAAAAAAAATCAGTTACACAGAGCAGGACTATTTAACCAGAACCACTACCTTGAGAGTTTTAAGTATGACTTTGAGGGGAAAAAAAAAAAAAACAAAACAAAACTATTTATCTCAAAGGTTTGTATGAAAGAAACAGTGAATATTTAAGCATTAGCAGAACATGCTTTCATGAAGGAACACAAAGTTTGAAATATCAGAAACGAATCTTAGCTAATCACCAATAACATACGAAGACCCTTTTCTACTTTCTTCTGCCAGAGTTTTAAAATTCTGCTTGCAGGCAACTACAATAAAATAGAAACTCACCAAACTTGCAGTCATTACAATGATCTGGAAAGACAGACATCTCTCCACTGTAAACAACCAGATCCTTATAAATATTTGGCAAACACAAGTACAGTGGTCTAAGTTTTATTCTGATAAACTCTTCTGGCACTTTCAGAGTTGATAAGATTGATGTCAAAACAATTCTGGCTAAACCATCAGGTCCAGCAAAATGAAGTATCGATTTTTCTGCTTTCTCTTCCCTAGCTTCACCTGTTAAAGACTTTGGTACTCATCTCTCAGATTCCCAGCATATACTCATAAAAATAAATTATTATGAAAAACAGTATTTTTCCAATACCAGGGCCACCGAAACCAGACATTAACCCTTTTAAACGTACAAGTGTCTTATAAAATCAAAAAGCTACAACTAATTCCCCTCCCCCAGCCTGAAGATTTTTTTGGGCACTGAGTATTACAGCTGATTTTGCCATAAGTCCCTTCTACTTGTTTCTTAGCATCTCCTAACACTTAACTCAAGAAACTAATCTCAAACCAGCTGCTCATCCACACACAGAGACAACTCCATACTCCGTCAAGTTTGGAAATCATTACATTCATTAAAAGTCAATTTGGAGTTTGATGGTTCACACATGGGATAATGCTATTAAATCTGTAAAGACCTGAGCTTTGACTGAATTAGCACAGAATCCAATTGCTTTACATAAGAATGTGTCATTTTCCTGAACACTCAAGACTTGACCATGGATAATATGCAGTTCTCTATGAGTAAAAAAGTACAAAAGGCCATATTATATATATATTAAAAAAAAAAAAAAGACATCTTCAAGCTTCCTCTGGACTAAAGGAAACTACAAATGATGTCTAAAGCCTCGGCACAATGTACAGGTAGCAATCATTATAAAAATTCTATATGGAGGAGAACCGCAGTATGAAGCACGGTAATACGGACTACAGTCAAGATCCTACCAGGCAATACTGCAACAAATGTACTGACAGATGTCTGTGCTCTGATACACTTCTTAAAAAAAAAAAAGCGTCAGTCTGCAGTTAAGCTTGTGTGAAAAGACTGAGAGGATCCCTACAGAATTTTTCTCCTCATCAACACGCAAACACTTGGCATAACGGTTTAATTTCTAAATAAAGACTAATTATCTTCAATATGCTTATAACATTCTCCTTAATTTTAATTTTTTTTTTTTTTAACCTTTCCTCTCTCACCTTATCCTCAAGCTTTCCCCCTCTAGTTTCTCCACCATCTTTTTAACAGTGAAGCACTGTTGCAAATACAGTGCTACTGCAGCAAATCTGAAATTGCACAAAGAACTACTGCAAGAAGCAGCTGCTTTCAACATGTTCTTTATGTGGTTGAGGGCCCAACAGACAAAGGGACATGTCCAACAAAAAGTCAATTCATGCCCAGGTAGCTCCTGTTCTTAAAGCAGGTAATAGAAGCGTTCAGAGTTGAGATTACTTTGAAGTTCCTTCTCAGGAAGGATTTAATTCCTTGACAGCACAGTTAGAAGGGTGGAAGTGATCAACACCTAAGCCACAATAACTGCACAGAAAAGCACTAATACAAGAATAAGTAAGCTGTAGTTCAGTTTTAATGGATTCTCTCCTCAGTACATCAGCCATCTTCAAAAATCAATTTTGTTGACATAAAGAACTATTCAACAGAATATTCCTAAATGTAAATTCCATGTTTTAACCCAATCTCTCCTTCCTTCAAAGGACTCAGAAAAATAGTTTCTAAACCTAACCATCTCAACACATTCCCCTCATGATGTTTCTCAGACAGCCAAGCATCATAGGACAAAGAATACATGAAACTTGAATTTCCCACTCTGCCTTCAACAAAACCAATGCTGTGAAGCTATGATCACTCACTCAAAGAATATCAGAGTTGGTAGATTTATTTATTTATTTAACCACAAAGAAAGGAAAACAAAATAAGAGCTCACTTGCATTTTTTTTCTGGGACACCATAGGAAGAAAACTATCACAAAAGGACAAGGGATTCACTACATTCATTGTGTTCTTGCCTATGGAAGCAGGAATTAAATCTAGAAAAATGTATGGCTGAACCTGCAGTCCTCTAAATAATGGGATTCTACTAATCACTAACAGCAGCTAAGCCATTACAAAACTCTAGAATAAGCAGAAGTTTGTACTTGTACTCAGCTGTTAGGTCACAGTTAAAATGAACTTTGAAACTGGAAGATAAGTGATAACTACTGAGCTAGCTCTCCCTCCATTCCAGCTGTTTTAGCACTCATGGATATTTTACTGAGCTATAAAGGATGCACTTCTAAATCAAGTGAAGAATCATGGCACCCCTGAGTCTGGAATCCTGCTGTTAGGCTTTTCTCACACGCATAGAGCCCTTACTTGAAAACAGACTTTCCCTCCTCATGGTCTCTCTCAACAACACATACAAATAGGTATACACATGCATGTAAGATCCATCTTACAGATTTATTAACCCTTACAAGACACTAAAAAGCTTGACTGAGAGGGAAATTGAGAGGGAAGACAGTTAAACAATTAGGTCCATCTTAGTTTTATAAAACTTCTACCAGCAATTTGTTTTTCAGAACTTTTGATATAATTTTAAAACACAGGCTCTGAATTTGGAATTTGTAACAGTTTTTGCTCTGTCAGCTGTAAGTGCTGAAGTTGAAGCCCTCATACTATAAAAAAACATTTAAAATCTTATTTTTCCTTTTTTCCATTCTATCGTTAGAGTGCCCATTTCCAAAACAAAACTGCACAAATGCAAAAAAGAATTGTCAATACTAACATTTCAGAAGAAATGGCAGAAGAAACTATTCTGAGCCATCCAATATCCACCTCCAAATTCATGTAAAATTAGACAGACTGACTTTGGAGTTACCACACGCATACCCTAATACCAACTCAAATTTTTATAATACTACATTCCAAAATTACATCTCCTGAGAAAAACTCCTTATTTTGCAGGAATTAAACTTTCTTGGAAAAACTTAGAAAGGCAGAGAAGAAAATTAAAAAAAAAAAAAAAAAAAAAAAGCATACTTCCAATTTACCCAGATAGGACAATCAATTAGAACTGTGCTACTAGTCAGCTCAAGTAAGATTGCTGCAGCTCTTTTTTTTTTTTTTTTTGTGAAGTAAAATATAGTTACATGTTCTTCAATAACATTAAACTTGAAAGACCATTCATAATAATCATGTTCCAAGATTTTTTTTATTTTTTTTTTTAAATGAATAAGGGGTAAAGCAGAAGTTTAAGTTTTCATTTCCCCCGAGTCTCTAAAAATTGGACTCAGTCTGTTACATCCTGAGAGAAAGGAGTCCATGTTACTGCTACCATTACTGTGCATCACACCGGTCAATGTACAAACCCAAGCACTCCTACAACTTAAATGTCACTTTACAAAGTTGATTTAAAAATAATACAATGCTGCCATCACCTGCCGTTGCTGGGCTGCTGTGGAGAATGTCTGGAATGGTCTGAAGGCTCTGACCTCTGGTCAGGAGATCGTGAACGACTGCGGCGGGGCCTGTCATGTGATCGGTTGGAATGATCTGATGCCAGCGACTGAATTTCTGAGATGTCTGTTAAATAAAAGTTGTTTTTTCATGAAATGATTGTAATTAAAATGGTGGCATGACCTGCTCAAATGGAAATAAGCTTTTGCAGAGACTTATTTTTCTAATGAAGATGTTAAAATTTATTACTTCCAAAACAACTAAACAATATTCCTGAAAGAACAATTGCAAGAAACAGAGTTGTAATTTTCTCTCCATATACTTTTTTTGAAGGTACAGATTTCAAATCACATTCAAGGGAATTTACCCACATTTATCCTACTCTTAACTATCATCCTTCCCACCCTCCTCTCACTCCACTGAAGTATTTCACATCTTCACAACAAAGAATTTCCAAAGGCAAAGACTTCAAGTTTATACTCACCATCTCTTTCCGAAGCATTAGCAGAATGAATACTGTCAGAAAGATCAGGGACATTCAACAGCGTAGCCCGTTCATCTCGTTGAACAACCATCTTCAACTTGCCTTTGGACCTTTCAATCAGCGTTTTTGCATCCGCTAAGGACATGTTTTCTGTCACTGTGCCATTTATCTGGAACAGTAAGAAGAGTACAAACAAAAATTTACTGAAAAAACAGTGAACTTCCAACAAACTGGATTTCTGCCTGATGATATCTAGAAAGATCCAGAGATTTTTGAAATTGCCAGTTTACTCTGAATACTGAAGCAACAGATCTTACCCAAAATATAACAGCATAAAAATTCCCTTCATCTTTCAAACAGAAAACCTATACTACTCACTAATTAAAAGCTTTTTTGTTTAGAAAATGCTTTTTTGAACTAACAGCAGAGTAAGTAATAGGAAATCCTTCTGCACTAACATTTGTTGCAAGGATATTATATGTTTTTCTTTGAGATAGAAATTGCTGTGTATAGCTTTTTTCCTTTTTTTTTTTCCTTTTTAATAAAAAAAAAAATCAAATTTAACCTAAAGGTATGTTTTACTGTTGCTCAACTCCACAAGCACCTTATTTTTAATTACACATTTAAAGTGAGGTTCTTTAGTTACATAAGAACTGCTTGATGAAAGTCAGTCCCATGGAATAACATCCAACAAAAAACCTGCTTTATTACTTTTTTTTTTTTTTTTAAATAGAAGAGTTACATTTACTGAACCCTGAAATAGGTTATTTACTCATGTCACTAACAATTATTAGAATATAAAGTTGATTCTACAAATGATTACATCAAAGAATTTTTCCTTTGAACAATCAGCACCAAAATTTACTGTACCTTCAAAACAACATCCCCTTCCTGAATATTGCCATCTCTTGCTGCAAGGCTGTCCTGTGATATTTCCTTCACAAATATGTGGCTTGCCAACCGTAGACCATACTCTTAATATAACAGAAGAAAAAGAAAAAAAAAGAAATTGTAGTTAAAAACAAACAAAAAAAAAGGTTTAAAAATCTAAAGATCTACAGCACTGTTTTGCACAAGACTTCAAATAAATAAATAGATAAAACCTGAAGAGTGAACTTAGCACATGAAAGGCCTCAGTGGAATTTCTCTATGTATTTACTGTTTCAGCAACTCCTCTTCTGACAACACCTGCAATCATTTCTGGGTTTTAGCAGCTCCGTATTTGTCCTACCTAACAATTTTTCCTTCTTTCAAAGAAAAGGAAGAGGACTCAACTGAAATACATAGAAAGCATGTAGCCACTATCAAATCAGACACATAAATGAAATTTATTTACAAAATACTCATCCCTAATTAAGGTCATACATATTGGAACATGAAAAATAGCACTGGAAACACAAAAGCAATTTTCAGTCCTTCAACTAGCTACAAACAAAAATAACAATCTTCAGAACATTCATGAAGCCTTTACTACAACACTGATTGATGAATCTGGCCTTTAAAACCATGCAAAGTTCTTAGCAACAGAATTCTGAGCAAGTTACCTTCATTTTTTCTTGATTTCACCAGTGTTACTTTGGTAGGCTTTGCAGGCTGACTGGAAGTAACTGATCTTCTGTCAGATCGTGGTGACAAGCTTCTTTCTCTGCTTGCACTTCGGTCTCTTACCCAGCTCTTCTCATGCCTTCTGTTGGCACTGGAAGCACCACGGCTGGCTCTTGGATCCCGTATCTCTTCATCATAGCTATCGTCCTCATTGTCAGACACTGGCTCAGGTTCCTGTCGAGCTACTGGAATCTGAATTTTCTTCATCCTTCGGATAGTCTGCAACAGAACAATAGCTACTAGCCTCTGGCTGCATTTTAAGCATGCCTCACGTATCATTTAGTTGTGTTGGTATAAAGGTTGGTGGTTTTTTTTTTTAGTGTATGTGGTTTTATCTTTTTTTTTGTGAGTTTCTGTTGTACTTCTAGGAACAGAAAACCTTTTAGCAATAACGATGGGCTGTGAGTTTTCCTCAAGCAACGATAATCAGCAGCTATGGAACAGACTCAACAGGCCTCCACTTTATTAAATTTAGAGAACACGAAGTAATGAGTTGTTAATGATTCCTCACCCATAGTTTTGATGTCAACGTGAAATTAATTGAAATTAACACCAAAATTACATTAGTTTCTCTTTCACAACAGCAGTTAAAAACGTGATGCAAGCTCTTTCTCAAGGAGGCCGAAACCAACTACTGCTTTTAGCTCCCATCCATCTCCATTTAAACTCATCACTTACACAGACAGCTACTTTACTCTAATGGACAACCTAGGCGAGGTAAACACTTCTAGTACGTCATTGGAAACTTTTACATATAAATTCCTGTTTATTTTAATTACTTCTCCTTAAAAACTAAATGAGGATCTACTAGAGAAGGAACATTCTGTATGTTGACTGCTAACCCAGTGAGATTGGAGAAAATTCCTTCTGCTCACTCATCCCTTGATCACTGTTTCATCATTGCAAGCTCATGACAAAGGGAATCCTTCACACAAGGGGAAAGTTACACAAGATTTACAGAATCCAAGTGATAGTCAAGACACCTGGCATACAAATGATGCACAGGATGTCTAGCCAGTCTTTCACAGAACAGATCTATGTAACAGTTACAAAACAGACATTGTC
The DNA here is from genome assembly GCA_023055505.1 of Callipepla californica brunnescens. Classification (NCBI taxonomy): domain Eukaryota; kingdom Metazoa; phylum Chordata; class Aves; order Galliformes; family Odontophoridae; genus Callipepla; species Callipepla californica. The sequence goes on from JALIRH010000012.1 coordinate 5,189,942, forward strand.
CAGACTTCCCATCCTGCCATCATCAGCTATAGATTTGGACTAATCTGTGAAGGTGAGTGCAGTCTGTTAGTTAATAAGCAAACCTTAGTAACAGCTACAAGATAGATGAGCTTAGAAAGTTGACTGTCAATGGCATGGAGCTGCATCAGGAGACTATCACACAGGATCTAATAGGAAGAGGTTCTTCACCATAGGGAAACCAGGCCCAAGAAGAGGCTGCCCAAGGTAGTGGTCACAGCAGCAAGTGGACAAAGTTCAAAGAGAGACTGGACACTGCTCTCAGACATAGGGATTCATTTCTGTGTAGTCTTATGTGGAGCCAGGAGTAGGACTTGATAATCCCTATGGGTTCCTTCCAGTTCAGGATATTCCATGATGCTGTGCATACAGCCTAAATCTACAGAAACACATTACCAGCTAAGTCTACTGAAGAATACTGCTCCAGAGAAATGGGCACATGAAGCAAGATTATCACTACAGAGACATAAGCCTTTGAACAATCTCTCTAACAACATCTCCTGAGAACCTGTTACGATCTGGGGAAAAAAAAAAAAAAAAAGTAATGCGCTCACAATGGAAGATGGTTACCAGTGAACTCCAACAAAGAACTTACACTGCTTTGTATCCAGGATCACACAGACCTACTTTGGTCTAAATAAACCCTTAAAACTTTAGTCTATAGGCCTTATTTCAGGATACAAACGTTAGGAAAGAAAAAAAACAAACCCACAGCTCAAGACTTCCTTTCTTGGACATGAAGTGATTTTAGAGCCAAGTCCAGAAGAACACCCCAAGATTGATTTACAGAATTTGCCTTTCAGGTGTAACAGATTCCACACGGCTTAAAGCTAAGTGTACTAAACATTAGAAGCCAAACTTGACAGAAAATACACGTGTACTTGTGCATGCTCTGATTTCCTGCATTAGTTATTAAATTCTATGCAGCTAGTAGGAGGAGAACCACCAAGACAGATTAGAAATTCTCTCCTTAAAAAAACCCACAAAACAATTAAACAAGAAAATTGATCTAGCCATCTACTGAAATATTAGTTATTTTCCTTCTACACTAGGAGGAAAGAGGTAGTAATGACAGCCTTTGCAACACTATTCTGTTTTCACAACACTGCACATTTGCATGCCCTCTCTTTTCTTAAACACACCAGTCAGCCACTGGCACTGCTGGAAACTATTTTACTACATAATCTATTGTATACTTAGTGTGTTACTGACAGTAGTTCTCTTTACTTTTGCAGTCAGCCAATACTAAAGCTATGTTTATGTAGGCCACAGAAACAAGGGAACATTCCTGATAAAAGTTCAAAGTCAGTTTGCACTAAAGCAGATAGCAGTTTCCAGAATAAAACTCAACTGTCTCCAGGATTTTGTTTCTTAACATATAGCAAATAAATGAAGTTACATACAAAAGTTCTGCCATTGATTCTCTCCACATATGTGTAGGAAACACTATTTCTACAATGAAACAACATATAAATACTGAATGCTACAATAAATAATTAGGTTACAACACCCCCACACACAGTTAACTGTACCTTCCATTTTTTTTCTAAGCTTTAAATAAATGCTAAACCCACAAGTGCAAGACATGACACAATTTTGTGCAATCTTGTTACAGCACAGAAGAGCACTTGAAATCTATCAGCACAGAAGTTTTTCTACAAGCCCCTGAAGCTCATTTTCCTAAATTAAGAAGTTAAACACAATGATTTTTGCGTTCCACTTTTTCCACAATATAAAAAAAATTACTCAAGCTTCTGGAGAAAAACAGATTACTGCCCTCTTGTGATCATCTGTTCTGTTTTGCTAAGTTCAAAAGCCAGCCAGGCACTTCGAATAAGCTTACAAAATTATAGGAATTAAGGTAATTATACTTTACTTTGGCACGCTGTTTGCTGAGCCTAGGGACCACATCTGTGCACAAATAGTAGGTAAAGATCTTTAGCATACAGTGCCAGTGAAAAACTTGATAAAAGAGCACTAGGTAAAGAAAAGACACATTAAACAAAGCCAAGAATTGAACTTTTGGCAACCTGAGGACAACTCCACTACAAAGAATATTATTTATTGCCATGCTAACCAAACATCATTCACATTTTAAGATACAACATTTTGCGTGACTTGTGATAACCATGTTGTAATCACCCCTTAAACCTGAAGCATCTTTCAGGTATGCACCATTCAAGTACCCCGCATCATGTATGTACATCAGCAGAAATGATGCCATTTCACTTCTGCTCATTAGCTTCTGCATTTAAGTGTGCTTAAGTCTTTGGACATTCACTTACGATTTTGGCATTCTTCCCACTTTTCCTCAGCTGCTGAACAGCAAATGCATGCTCAACGTTATCCATTGAGACCCCATTAACCATTGCAACACGGTCATTTTCTCTGAAAGAAAAAAAAAATAATACGAAAATGTGGAGTACAAATACTTGATCAAGAAGAAAACAATGAGGGCTGAACTTCTCTGAATAAATCACACATGGTATAGACCTACTATATAAAGAGTAATTGATATCTTGAGAGCCATACAATTAGGAAGTTAAGCTACCACCACAAAGACAAATGCCCCAAATTAGAATGCAGCTGTAGTTTGGCACTTACTGTAGCAGTCCTTCTGCTGGGCCTCCTTTCAGCACATCAGAAATAACTATTGAGGTCTCACCACTCTGAAAGTGAGGATTATCTCTTCCTCCAGATATTGCAATACCAAACCCAAATCCAGGGGCCTACGATGCAACCAGAAAAGCAATTTTACTTAATACTACTCATATGTTAACAATAAAAAAAACAAAACAAACAAAAAAAAAACAGTAAAACACAGAAGAATACAACTTTTTGGAAGAAGGATTAACAAACCACACAGCGCTGTGCAAGCCACAAAGAAAACTACTAAGAAATTAGAGTAAAAAAATTAGAGAAAGGTTGATTTAATAGTTGTGTAGTGGCATACCTTACAGCTTTCATTTTACACATGCTTCAATTCCTTCAAGGAAGACTGAACATCTTTTCAAACACATTCCAGCCACATCAACCAGAAATCATGGCTGAGTTTCAAGAATCACTAAGTGAAACCCTGTGCCATGCAGGAGGACAGGATAAAGGCTCATAGTGACTACTCAGAACCAGAGCTGCGGGTTGGCTTTTTATTCATTTTTTAATAGTTCTCAAAGCAAATATATAAACAGCCTATGAGGACATGCAACAAGGAACTTTTCAAAACAGTAACATTTGCAAAGGAAACATTTCTCCCCTCTCATTGCTGCTGTTACTTCTTTCAGTTTTCGATTACTGTAAGAAACAGAATTCAGTTTGCACTGTACTAGAGTGGAAAGAGGGAGGCAGAAGAGAAATGGAGACCTTTATGTCAAATTTCATTTCAACAAAAAAGATCTACCCATCCTTAAACCATAAACATGCATTAAAAAAAATCCTTCTCTGCTCATGAAAAGACATACAGTCATCACGTGAATTCAGCAACACACTGTCAGCCTATCTTGTTGCTTATAATTCTGTTTTTTTATTAGAGGAGATCCACAAACTAAATCAGCTACAGCAAAAGGACAAGTTTCATGCTTCACTGTTACAATGTGCTTCTCATCAAGCCTGAAACAATGCGGTCTCATACCCTGGCAGCTGTCAAAAAAGAACATACTCTGAGAAAGGCTGTCTAACAGAATGAATATGAAGGCTTAAGAGACAACACAAACTGAAAAGCACAAATCAAAACCTGCATTTTCTGCAAAATGGACAAGCTCAAATAAAGGAAGCTTCCCAAACCTTCTGCCCACTACTTCTCATTTATCCCACTGCCAAACATCAAGCTAAAGATAAGCAATAAACTGAACTGCTCTCAGAGTTGTAAAACCAAACTGTTCTTAGAAAAAAACCCCAAATTGAAAAGGGAAACAACCAGATGATCACTACAGAGGCTGAGATGTAAACACGCACCTTGCTAAAGTTGCCTTTTATTTATTTATCTGTAAAGTGCCACTTCACAAACTCCCATCAGGTGACGTAACAGCAACACAAGGAAGGGCTGTGCTATTCTGCTCTCCCGCAGTAAGGCAGCGGGGCAGAAGAAAGGAGTGTACACATCATTTTTCTTTTACAGGGTTAAGAAACTCATCTAACACTTAAACACAGAACTTGAATTCCAAGGATGAAAAAAGTACCGCTTCAAACAAGAAATGCATGGTCCTTTCTTAGGACCACATAAGAATATAAAAATACACATCTCTCACTAAAAGGACCTGTACTTACTGGTAAACTTTAACTGAATTTGAGGCTGGCTCAGTCTCTTAAGAGCCATGTAACAGCCCACAAATTCACAAGCACAGTAAAGAAATGGAAGAAAATAATTAATTATAACTTTCTCTCCCCCAGAGAAGTTTGCAGTACGTCTTTTGACAACAGTGCTGGAATTCACAAACTGCCATGTTAAATAACAGCACAGTCAGATCTCTTCTATGCTCCATTACAGGCTCTGGAAGATACCTGAAACAGACGGATCGAAACTGCTTTAAAAAATTAAACATCTCATGTCTGAACCATGGCAAAGCATCTGAACTGACACCCGTACACTGCAACTACAGGGATTAAGGGCACTCTGTCCCTAATTTGTAATGACATCTCTTGAAGGCAAAGGTAATAGGAAGAAACCCAACAAGAGGACGTGAGAAAAGGCATTCTTCAACACGAACTTTCTACCTACATAAAGCACTCCCTTCTCTTTAAGTCTTCTAATTCCCTAAAGACTATGGACAAGAGCAATGGAGTTATACCAGAGAACACCACAGGTTTAAAACAAAAAACTGCCACAGCTGGAATTACCAACAGAACAGAAACAACTCTCAGAACAGGAAAAAACAAAGTCAAGAACATTCTATGTACCTTTGCTAACACACACATACAAATAACTTAAACTACCTGAATTTTCCTTTGAAAATAAAAGCTGGCAATTATAACAGAAGTTATCCCTTTTAACTAGTTTTGATTAAACAAATACATTAAACAATAGCAAACTGGAATGAACAAGACGACACACTGCACTAGCTTCCTTTGGGCACAGGGAAGAGGCACCAAAGGTCTCCTTGCCACTGTGCTGACATCTCTGCACTTCTCTGCCTCTTCCAAGGGGACTTACCCAAGTTTTATTCTCAACCAGATTTTCCAGTGACTTGTCTACCTTCAGTTCCAGGGCAAATATTGACCAAATGAATTAAAAAGGTACAAGACCTTTGCAGGCATACCGAAAATAAAATTACTAACAGCACCAAAAATACCCCCAAAAAACTGGAAGCCAACACTGTAATGCCTAAATTGCAGCTACTCTACAAGTTCCTCAGAGGGTTAGTGTCAGCCCAGTTGCTGCAGGCAGCTTACTGCCCTCAGCGAAGCCACAATAATAAAAAGCACAGTGACTTTTCAGCATCTCTTATTAAAGAAAGCGAGTTCAGCTCTACAAAGTGCATTAGGTGGCAGACAATGGATTGTCTCCAGCACTTCTGTAGCTCAGCAGAAGGCAACAGATGAACTTGCACAGATATACTCCACAACCACTCACTCTAAAGTGTTTTGAGACTTTTCCAAATCAACTAGCTTCTATATGTCAGAATGCAACAAATCTGGCTGCACTTCTTTTTCTTACAACTAAGCCAAAATAACCTAATTTACTTGATAACCTAAAACAACAAGAACGTCACAAAAAAAGCCTAAAGCTTAACAAACAAGTATGCAGTCAGATATCTTGAAAAGCTCCTGAGAATAAATGTTAACCTTCTATTTGTTTAACATTTGCCAGACAAAACCTACTACAGTGTTTATTATTCCTTTGTACACTGATTGAACTCACCTTCATGTCTCACTGAAGTTATTGCTTACATTAATCAGAATAATTTCCCTTTCCAGAAAAACTCAGTTATCATTAAGTCTATCATCTGGTCTTGTACTGCTATAGGATTTTTCATTCCTCAATAAAACCAGCACTATTTTAATCAACAGTACGTTGGGAAAAAAAAAATGAAAGAAAAAGAAAGCTGAGCTTAAAAAGTTTCACAGTGTGACTGCACAGCCTCCAGGAGAAAATAACAGGGGGAGTTACTTCCAGAAATAAGAACACTTGTTAAACACTTTTTGGCCTGCAAAGCTGTAAAGCCATTAACTTAAGAGTCACTAGAAAGTATTTTCATTTTTACTTATTTACTGACTGCCTCTCTTGTACAGCTTTATGACAGCTACATCAGAAACTGGTTCAGCTTAAAAGTAGCTCAAATAAGAAAAGCTATGAATGTAGAAACTGTCACCATTCACCCACCCCTACTACACATCTTGTCTAAAGTGCACATTCTGACCATCCAACCACTATTTTCAATGCTGATTTTAATAATCACATCAGACAGTTTTGAATACGTTTGGCTGTATTCAACTACACTGCTTCAAGCCTTTGCAACTCAAATTGTAAAACAATCGGTATAGTTTCTGTACAACCTTTAACACGTGAACCCTTTGATTTCTAACTGCTTTCAGTTACGTGCAGAAGTGTTTTGAAGGCAGGCTCATCTCAGAAATTTCAACTGAAACAAATGGATGAAATAGAACTGCTATCACACAGAGCTTTTACAACACTTCTAAATTTAAACAAAGGGATAGAACAGTTTCCTTTTCTTTCACTTCCTGACATCTGGCTTTTTCCTATTGTTTTCAAAGCCTACCAGCATCCTGAGTCAGGCACACACAACCAATTGTATTAGCTTACCCTGTGAAGAGTCACCGTGTGCTGTTCCCATATAGCTGTTTCTTCCATTGTTGCACTCTAAGGAGAGAGAGAGAAAACAAAGATCAGATTTCAGCGTATAGCATAAACTGCATAGCTGTAATAACTGCATAGTACCACAGATAGGAACTCGCACTCAAAATGAACGTCAATATTCACGTTGAGTTGGCTCACTTGTGAGATATTTCCTGCCTTTATGTCACATCTGAACTTCCTGTGCTCTTGGTCAGGGAGCAGAACATAACAGACATGAAATTTCTAACCATAGTGTACTTCACTAACTTTGAAACTAAGTTTAAAGGGAAGAACTACAAGAAACATGTAATGCAGCCTCTCTAGGTTGTTCATTAAGCACATTAAGTACTTCATTAAGTAAGGTCCAATGCCCACTTTCAGTTTTCCACTATGATCACAGGTATAACATACTATCTTTCACACTTGACACCTCCTGAACATTCTGCCTTCTGCTTGTTCTACCATTGTATGCAGATCACCACCAACTCTTCATGGGCACCTCACTATGTAGATCACAGTACCCGAGCAACTGTATTATGCTTACAGGTCACTTAACAGACTGCAGTTCAGTGTACACTGATTTCTTCAGTCAATGCCATAGTACCACAGAAATAGTCTCAGAAAAAGTACAGAATTAAACAGTAACAGTAGTATTTGCATACTCGCATTTCCACTTAAAAGGGCAGACACTTGCACTAAATGTGCTTCAGGAAACATTTGGAAAGGAGAAGATGGGCTGGGGGGGTGTTAAAACTGGAGGATTCAAAGCTTTGGAAACAGGTAGTGAGGCAGGAAGCACGCAGCAAGCAGCAGGAGCTCTGCTGCCCTGATGCTACATTCTCTGCCTTTCCATAGGCAGCGCCCAGAGCTTCGCTCCATATCCACCCTCCCACAAGTAAACTATCCACTAACAGCACAGAATCACAGCAGAAACATCTCTGAAGCCAACCAGAGAAGCACATTTTTGAAAAGCACAGCCATCATTACAGTAACACAGCCATTACAACAGAAACACTCCCAACTTTTCATCCAGTTGCATATAATTTCAGAGCACTGCATCAGGAACATTCACTCCCACAATGAATACCTATGAAAACTTAATCCATTTCTGTAACACCAGAATTTGCAAGTACATTTAACAAGCGAGTTCTTCTCATGACCCCAGAAAGCTGTACATCTTTTTCCCTCTGCATTTCGTGCTCCAGTTTCAACCGTTTGGAGGCATTACCTTACAGCTCATTTCTCTTTCAGGGTTCACTTCTCCTAAAAGCATCGGTGCAACTTAATTGGCAAACACCTCCTTCTGTCGGTGCCCCTGCTCAGCAAGGCGGTGCTCCTTTGCATTAAAAATTAACACAATTGGAGCCCCAACCTAGATTCGTTCCTTCCAGCTCAGTATTTTAGAAACACACTGATCTCTGTTAGAACACTAACAGCTTCCTCAAAAAGTGCCATCTTTGAAACAAAACAGAACGTCCCACTTGCTAAACGGTTAATGAATACTGATTTCCTTCCCCATTTGTGATGCTCTCATTCTGTCTTAGCTTTGGCAAGTGTTTCTCATCTCCTCAACAAATGAAGAATTATCTCTACGTGTAAACTTCCAGAAGTTTTTAAAATAACTCTTATTCAGAAAAAGGTGAAACAGGAGGACCAGAACAGACTGTACAAGCTGCAATAGACACTTCAACCAAAACAGGCAGCTCAGTCCTACCTGCATCAGGTTAGCCTAGGTAGCAGAGAAATGAATCTAACAGCTCACTAACATCACCTGTTCCAGGCACATCACAGAGGTGCACCCCTCGATTTGCAGCTGGAGCACCTGCCTACAGGTCAGCTTGCACCACAGGACTAACAGGCAGCAGGGCACCCAAAGGCACAGCACAAACACACTGCCTGCTCCTGGCCATGGCAAAGGCTGCTAACACCCAGTTATGCAGCTAAGCACTGCTCCTGCTGGAGCTGGGAGAGCCAGCAATACTGAAGTGGGAAAGATTCAAGACAAACTGGTAAATTTACCATGAATGAGAAATATTTAACTGGCCAACACAACATGCTTCTGAGAAATAAAACTCCATACCTCACAGGAAAACAATGCAAACCCCCAAACCCCACTTTGCTATCACACAGCTCAATCCACCTCTCTTTCTCAAAGTGACTGAGCTACAATTTCTAACTTTTCTTTCCAATTCTGTTTTCCTTACTGTAGCTCAGTCTTTCCACTTCCATCCTGCCCCATTTTTCACCAAAGCAATCTCCTCATCTACTGCCTCCCCAGATTTTGCTACTACATTCATTTCAGATTCACAAGAGTTGGAAACATCAAATATCCATTAGTCAGATAGCAAACCTTGTAATACGTGATTTTCATCCTTTCTGCATGCCCAAACAGTCCAATCCAAAGCAGTTTAAACAGTTCAAAGGCAGCCTGAGGTGAGTTGCTGGCTTTAACACAAACTACTTTAGTGAGTTTGCTTCTCTCATCAGTGAGAAACTGCTTTCACTCACAGAAGACTGAGATGACTGATAAAGGCTCACGGAGGTGCTCACCCTACCAGGGCTGACAGCTGAGGCAGAAGAACTAGCCCTTGCTGCTCTCCATCAGCCTGGGTCTCTGTTGAGATGCTGCTCTCAGACAGAGGCACACTAACGCTGCATTCTGCATGGAACATCTGAATTTCACACACCTTGTGAAGACACAACTAATTCCCCAGTCAGTAGAAAAAGCAGCTGTTAATTAAGACGCGAGGAGCAGACGGTGTAAGCTAGCAGTGATGGTGCCAGCCCTGCTGGATGCTGGTGCCAACTTGGAATTCAAGACAATATTACCAATATTGATTTGGAGAAAACAAGCTGACTCAGCAGGAAAGCAAATACACACCACCTAGAAACCAGGAACATGACAATGAGATGCTACAATCTAGGACTGGAATATCTCAACAGAAACCATTAAGAATCTTTGTAATTCAAGAGGCCAAACAAATCTGTGGACTCACACTGTATCTATACTGGCTGTGGCCCTCTATGAGGAACTGGAAGGGAAAGATAATAGTTATAGTAAGCATGAAAAAGAATAGTTTACTTTATACTTAATGCTTTACTAAATCAAGGTTCCCTTAAACTCATTTGAAACAATTCATGTATTTATGCAAACAATTAGCAGCACCACCAGTTTCGTAAATGGCACCTGAATCTGTCTCTTCTGTTAGTTTGCAAGAATAAAGATACACGAGATTGCAATTCATCAATATGCGAACCGCTGAAGTTCCTGATCTTTGGTATTGCCCTGAGATATGAGTTCATCTAACCAAACATCCTTCCATTAAGTACCCTCCGTGGGCTAAGGCTCCTTCAAAAGATGAGACTTTTTCTGTACCCCAACCCACCACATTTCTTTGCTACTTTTCTAGGGTTGGTGTTTTCTTCCCCTGATCCTTCCTCCTCCCCCCCCCCCCCCTTTTTGTCCCTTCCATGCTTTTTTTTTTTTTTTTTTTAAATATGCCTTTGTCATACAACTCTTTTCTTTGCATTTCAGGATACCTGAATATACAAACAATACAATTTTCCCAGGGGAGTAGCTCTGTACTTATGCATCAAGATTTTTCTTCCAAGCACCACCGAGGAACAAAAGCCGTGCTGACTGCCAGTGCTGCCATGCCTCTGGAACAGCACGGTTCAGTTCACCTCTCCTGCAGCTGGGAAAGCTGTGACCAGCAGCAGCACCAGGTTCCTGCAGTGAAGTTTCTTCCACTGCAACACTCACTTCTTCAGACTTCTGTACCTTGAAGACTGCTAGACAGAAACCAAAGCTCCCATGTGCTTTTGCAATCAGAGCCAGAAGAAACTTTCCCGGTTTCTCTGCAAGTTTAAGGGAGCTTACAAGAGGAACCAGCTTTCTTGTTTCACCTGAACTGCTTCTGCAAACAAAATTAACTCTGTCCAGAAGGATAGATTAAGTTTACAGTGACATTTTGCTCAATTGTGAACAAGTTTTGATGCACGACATGCAGAGTACCAACCTAACAGCACCGTGCCGTAGTTCCTGTCTACCTTTACCTCTAATAGAAATACTTTTACAAGTCAGCATTTTAATTGTCCTAGAAGAAAAGGTCACAGTAACTTTGAGGAACTACTTCCTGATTGGAGACACTAGGGAGGAAAAAAAAAAAAAAAAAAAAGAACGAACTGTGATGATGGGAAAAAAAAAATCAGTATTTCTATTTGACTTCAAAAATTAATTCTCAGAATTACTCTTCAGAGAAGTCAACTTTAGAAGTTCAACACAATTCTGTTGCTGAATTCTAAGGTTAAATGCCAAATCAATCCATTTTGACTGCACTTCGGGGAACAAGAATAAAGCCTGTACTGTAACAACCAGCATTTGGAGCTGTTGGAAGAATTTCTGCAGGTTTGCCTAACTAAGTGGATTATACTCATCATTCACTAAAAAAGAGTTATCTATACCCTAAACCAATATCCCAAACAATGGCTTCCTGAGGAAGTTCACAGAAGGAAACGGCATCTTCCTCAGCCAGTGTAGAGCAGAAAATGAAGAGGTCATTTCCCTCCAAACACACCATCTCTCAGCACAAACTCGGAGCAGTGCACTGTTTCCAACACCAACCAGGAGGACTTCCTGCAGACGCTCACCTTTGTCCTTACTACTTACACTACAACCACCATACACTCCAACAGCTTTGTTCCAATTGTCTTACGTGGATAATTCTCACTCACCATGGAAGCTGGCAAGGCAGTCCTGAGCCTCACCTTCTGCTGGTATCTACAGCGATGGAAATAACAATAACAGAAACAGAATACCACCCATAATTCCTTGAACAGATACGCTAAATAAGGTGAATATTTGTTTCAAATACCTGCATATTCCTCGGGTCACATACTGAAGATGCACTGGCTACAGAGCACAACCTATCAGCCTACACATTTATATTCATCTTTGTGGGGAAAGTTCCAGAGCTTGGTATCAAGATTTTTAAGATGACTTTGCTATTTCTTTTCACATGTACATACAGCTTTTTCCTAATACCTCATCATTTTTGTTACTTTTCCAGATGTCTGTTTGTGCAAGTCATTTTTGCCCTGTGTGTCAGCAAAATCCTCCAAACTAAAAACGCAGCTCAATATTTAATTCATCCCATGTAATACTGAACTGCATCTCTTTTAGCATGACTCCCTTTCTCAGAACGGCCTCTCAGGTCCAAGCCTCACCCAGCTCTCTGCTCTTTTAAGTTCTCCATTGCTACTGTTGCTCACAGAGGCAATGCACAAAGCAGCAGACTCTACTTCCAGAAGCTGTTCTTGGACATCAAAGTAACCCTCAGATGAGAAAAATACACAGAAGCTAGAGGAAAAATAATGCATTTTTGGTAGAAAGAAAATTAAAAAATGGAAAAAAAACAAAAAAAAAACCCAACAAAACTGGATTAGAGGTCCAGATGCATCACAGTATTTATAGAAGTTTTTATGACAGAGGCTTGCAGAATGCTATTATTCCTGGATAGCTGAACAGTGGCACTCAGGAAATCTGTAATAAGGCAAACCAAACCAGAACATAAAGACCCCAACAAAGATACATCTCAATGATCTTAGGGCAGGTTACTTAAGATATTGAAGAGCAGCACTCAAGCACCCTGCTAACAGTATCTGCCATCAGATAAGCAAAGCTTACAAGTTTCTTGATCTCTAAGGCGTGGGAAAAATACTCTAGAATTTGGGATCCGTTTGTTTTGCTTCTTTCCATTTTGCTTTCCAGCTGGCAATGAAATCATGCAGGATCACAAACTCCCAAATGCTGGCAAGCAGCATTTCAAAGTTCACGACTTCCAAGCTAGTACACTCGCAAAATGGAACCAAAATCACATCAGAACAGAAACACACAATACAACTTCATTGCCTTGGCTTTGTTTTCAGAAGGAGTGGTGGTGTCACTGACACAGGTAGGCTTTTTTCTTTTTTTTTTTTAAAACTTTCTGAAAGTAATTTCTGTTATATTACTGAGGCCAGCATTATTAGGATAGAGATTCCAAAAACTAGGATACAGTTTTCATATACTGCTGAAAGCATTCATTTTCTCTTTAAAGATGAGCTTAAGCTCAGACGTGAGTTTCTTTCTATCAGTTCAAAGACAAGATCCTCTATCAGTTCAAAGACAAGATCCTCGAGAAAAGCCATCTAATGTTTTAACTCTTTGCATCTCCAGGTGCAGCCTGAAAAGCACCCTTTTAGCACAAATAACTGTGTCAGCAGCACACCTCGCCCTGCAAATAGTTTCCATTCTCAGAAATAACCCTTCCTTCTGCTCCCTTGTAACATTTCTGGATGTGTACATGGCCACATGTAGCTGATTCTGAGTTGGTTTCTCATCAGTTTGTCTCATCATCATGCAAGAAAACTTAATCATACTATTTTAGTTTTATTTGGGAAACTTACATCAGCTTCCTGTACCTGAATACAAGTGTACACAAGTGTGAGATATGGACACCAAAAGTTACAAACGTAGCTGGAGATCAGAGCAGCAGTCAGTGTTCAATAATCTCACTGTAAGCAAGAACGCTGTGACCTTGCTTCTCCTCTAGAAGATCATTACTCAGTTACCCCGCACTGCACCAGGTAAACATCCACTTCAGCTGTACACTCTCAAGATCTACCAAACGAGAGCCTCTGGAGTGGCAACAGTATCCCCCAAAGACAAAGTCAGCTTTTTTTCCAACATACTGCTCAGAGCTTTCTGGCATCACTCAGACCAAACGTACATTTAAGAGTCTTGCAGGATCCTTCAGCTCACAGATGCTGTGCTATCTTCAAGTTGGACACCACCACACGTGAAATCACAAGTACATTCATTTTTTCCTTAAAACAGGTACTAAGTTTCTTTCTCTGAACATCATCTATCACTATTACAAGGTTTTGGGTTAAGTGCCCTTCCCTGCTGGTGACAGCCAGGCATTCAGGTGACTTCTCAGCACCTGAATTTCAGAGAACAGCCAGTTAAGGAGACTCCATTTCAGCAGCCACACAGTTACTAAAGCACCTGCAGCACACACTGTAGCTCAAAGCTTACATTAACTTTGCACATTCAAAGGAGGTAAATGAAGAGCTAAGGACACAGAAACACAAGACTTGAAAAATGCGGAAATAGTGTTAATTAGGGTTAGTTAAAGGCTGTTGGTGACTCCGGAATAAGGAGTCAATAGTAATAAACAGTTTGGTTCAAATAGTGCACAAGGAGAAAAGCAGCTTGCTGTTTTCATCCTTTAAAGAGAGGACGGGAAAAGTATGAGTGGTCAATAAGAGAGAAGGGATGAGAATGAGAGGAGCACAGCAATGCCCAGCTTGTCAGGGACCTGGACAGGCACGCAGGTTCACACTGGCACAGCTTGCTCAGCTGTCAGCAAGGACAACGTAACTGCACTTTCTTATCTGCAAGCATGGGGAGTGCAGAACAGCATTTTTCCTTGTGAAAGATGAGCACTGCCATCCTACTATAGAAGCTCACTTTTGCATTTAACACGAGTGCTCCTTTCCCAGTTTTCCAAAACACATTCCCTGCAAAAGGGGAAGAGACACCTGGCTTAAGCAGACACAATCTAGCGCTCTTCAGTGATTTACTTCACTGTAACTGCTGCTCAGTCTCATATGCACATCAATCTGCTAGCTATAAATAGGAGATTTTTAAGAAAACACATCAACTATTAACTGAAGAAAAATATACATGCTGAATGCACTGTCCTTACATCTGAGTACAAAACTAAAACCAGCAGTAATTTAACTCAGAATTGAGCAGTGTCACAAGCTGAGAAATACGCAGTGTAAAAAAGTCAAAGTAGTACTAGCACGTGCTACCAGTATATAAATTCAGAGAAGAGTCCTTCCCTCATCTGCAGTGAGCCATCGTGCTGAGCTCGGTAGCCTGCAGACCTACAAATGAACTCTGGTCCCACAAGCAGCTTACTGCTGCAGCTTAAGTGCTTATCTTTTACCAGTCCCTTTTGTTTAGTGTCTGCAGAACAAATCAATTAAAGTTATCAGCTACTAATAGAAAGAAAAAAATTGCAAGTAATCTTAATAGTTCAGCTTCAGTGTACCTGGGGGAAGGGGAGGATGGGGCCTGTGAGAACCCAGTGAGCGCCAACACTGCTGCAGAGCAAGGCACAGCAGCAGCTGGGTTCAAGTGAAATGTCCCATCAGAACCAGCAGACTTGGAAGAACAGCACCTGTGGGCTGCTGCTTGCCAACACAAAGGGCTGGGAGCAGCAGCCACCTCAGCTCAGCACTGCTCTCACACTCAGGGCAGGCTCTCCTCTGTTTGCAAAGCTAGCTGAACCGAATCAAGGAGACAAGGGGCTGGCAGCTTTCCTGAGTGCGGAAGGAGCAGGTAGTCGGAGGAACTAACAGAAGAGAAATGAAAGTCTGCTCTGGTGGGTTATGTATCCACTGTGAACACAGAAGCAGACAAAGCACAGCACACACGCAGCAGTGTGCACCTGCAGTCACTGCCACAGCACGGACTGCTTCAGCAAGGGGCACCACACACTCCATAGGGAGGAAAACAATTCCTTCATATCCAATTCTACCACGTTTATCGTTTGTTTTTAAAATAAGCCCTAACTACACGCAGAGGTTTGAAAAATATGGGTGTTTCCCTTCAGAAAGATAAACAAGAATCATTGTTACCAAAGTTTCACAAACATGTTTTTATGGAAAATATATGCATACGTATCTTTCCACCTTCCAGTTTATTATCCCCCATAAAAACGTAAAATAATCATCTGCTTTCATCTGTACAGACATCACGGCCCCTAACAAGCACAAGAGAAAAATAACAGCAGCTCCACAAGCAACGAAAAAACATTTCCATGTTTCCCCCCCTCACCTTCCAGTGATGTGCAAGAGCAGCAGGAACACCCTTGTCACCAAACCCAAGTCAGAAACATCTTTCTAAGGTGATGAGAAGCTGCAGTAGGAATAAACAGGAGCAAAATCAATCCCACTGGGGAGCTAGGACTGAGCAAGAGGCAATGAATGCAGCCTGATCTACCGCCCAGTGCAAACAGCTGCCTGATTGTAATCCTCCCTGTATTTCTGCTGGAGGCGATCCCAGCCCTGCCTGTCCCTATGCCACTGCTTTACAACCTTCTCCAATTTGCAGATGTCAAAAATAAATATATATATACATATTGGATGCAAATCACCATATATTAAAACTTCAGATGGGAAAAAACAAAGTCTTTTCAACAGCATGTTCTTGGATTTTTGGTTTTGGATTTCCTCCTTGCAGGCTGCATCCACACTCCCACCCCAACCATCTGGGGGCTGCCAGGAAGGCCAGCCTGAAGAATACCCCACTCATTTCCTAACTCAACCCGGGCAGGAGAGACATTGGCTACAGTTTCTAGAACAAAATAACAACAATTTGTGGACAGGAGGCTTTACACAGGCTTCAAATTAAACTCGGAATGAGTTCAGACATACATAACCATGCTGCCTTTTCCCATCCCACCCCACAGACTCTCAGCTTCTGTTTTCTTTCCTATTTGCACATCAAAGCAGGGGAAGGGAGCAGGGAATTAACTCAGCAGCATTCTTTGCTGACCAGGTCAGAACTGCCTTGCAGCTCACTGAATTATTCACACAAGGCAAAACTGCTCACTTGAAATCAGATAAAAAACCCCATCTTCTCAACACGTGCCATCTGATAGCCTGTCAGTTATTCTGACCATTGCAGTTCAATTAACACGCCAAATTTTATGTAACACATACTGCACAAAGTTTAGAAAGCTTTGATGGTAAGGAAACAGCAGAAATTTTGTTATGAGGTAGTTTGGAGGCCTTCGTGCTGCAGCTTAAACTTCATCTTCCTTTTCTCAAATTGAGTATTTAAGGCGATAGCAAATAGAGAAAACAACTAAAAATGATATCCCATCTTTTATTTGCTTTAAAATCTCACATGCTCTAAGCCTGACATAGTTAAAACCACCAGAAACCAAAAGCTAACCTTAAAATATCTCTGTGATCACTTCTAAGAGTCGATAGAAAAACAGAAGTGGAACAAACTGCTGTCTCCTCCCCACAGCAGCTTTAAACACACAGCACTGTAACTTCCCACAATTTCTGCATCCGCACAGTAAGACAGACTATATAAAGAGCACAGGATTATATTCTTGATCAAAACTGCATCACACCCCTTCATCATCACTCTGGAATGCACATTCCCAACTAGGCAATAAATTATGTTGGCTGAAATGACTGGGGCTACTTTAAAATATGCGTTGTGCTTCTTTCCGCCATAAGTGCATATGTAACTACCAGGAACCAAACCTAAAAATTAAGGGCTCTGGATTTGTGAGGTATCGAGCAAGCATAAAATTTCCCCTTTTCAGAAAGTTCAGTTCCCACTTCAACTTCAAAACCAAAAGAATCAACATAATAACAGCATGACGTTCTGGCTGGCAAACTGGAAAAGGATCAGGCTTCCACAGCTTTCACCTCACCCCTCCACATGCCAGCACTCCTCAAGGCACAGAAAGCAGCTCCACTCCACTTCCACACTGCAGCATTTCTAAATCCCCATGGCCAGGTCAGCCCTGTGACTCCTGAGGTGTGTATCACGTCGCTATTACCAGGCTGAACAACGTGCAGAACACTGCCCCATTTCTGGAGCTGTGCCATCCTCCTGCCCTCAGGTGCTCCTCGCCAACAGCAGCCCGTGTCATCCGGATCTGGAAGTCAAGCACCCAGAGGGGCATCTCTGTGACAACATATCTTTAACGAGCCTTCATAAACCAGAGACAGTTTTAGGACTGCTGCATGATTTTTGTTATTATTAAAAGAATTTTAAGTTGTTACACGACAAAACAGAAAAAGTGCTCTTCAAAGCTTTTCTCCTGTTCCACTTCTGATTTACATCTTGCAACTACAAAGCAAGTAAACCAGGGCATATTTTAGCTGCCTAGATGTGATTTCTGAAGAACACCGTGTCGTAAATAGCTAACATGTTACGTCTCCAGGAGCATGTATCAGCTTGCATATACATACCACACCGCTGTCATTTTTTTCTTGAACGACAGCTCCTTAAATACTGCAGGAAAATGCACAAGATGAAGCAGTAAGCTTAGCTCTCCTCGCTGCACAGAACATTTCAACTCTTAACTGACACGTGTTCCATGATACGTTTTTTTTCCCCTCATGTCAAAATATTAGTCTATTTCAGCACAAGTTAAAGAATGTGAGAACATAAGCGTATTTAGAATATAAGCATATTTAGCTATGCCACTACCAGTCCAAGAAAGGAAGCATCCAGCATCATGAAAAGCAATCCTCAAATGCTTTGCTTGCCTCAAACTCATCTCCAAAATCGTAAGGTTTGTACTTCCTAAAGACATTCAACAAAAAGCACCCCAAATTACTGAAGGTTAAGGAAATGAAAACAAAGCTATGTAAATATAGGCATTAGTTTAACATTCACCACGAACTTCCAAAAAGGAAAATCTTGACATATCAGCACTCTTAACACACAAAGCCTTCTGCTGGCAGGTCAAACAGAAAATAAAAGCATTTCTAGGAGAGTTTTTGTTACAGCTTCACTACTGGTGGTCTTACAGCACCATTTTTTAAGACAGCAATGGTGCCAGTCTTACCTATGAGAACTGCTGACAGAGTTTACAAAAGAAGGCTGATCTCCACCTGCTTCAAAGGGTAGCTTCACAGGATGAGAATGAACCTATCTACCTAGGTACCTAATACAGAAACATCACTGAAATTATTTCCTAGCCTTTTATAAGCACACAAACCACAAGAACTATTTACATTTAAATATTTCTATTTAAAAATGTGATTTTGCACAGGTAAGACTCATTAAGTGAGAAATCCCCCCAAAACTATCACTACAGAGACATACCCACACCAGTAATAGCGATGCAAGTAATAGTGGATATCACAGCTTCAACTCTACTTTGTAGTAGAGTAATCAAACACAATAAATAACAGAGGCAGACAAGTTTTGTACTTAAGAGAAACAGCAGATTCTCATGTCTTTCTCCCAAAGTAATCATCATTTCATAACGAACACTCCTCAGTTGCTTGCCCAGTTACAGCAAAGTAGTGGAGTATTTCATGAACAGGAATTCTGCAAACACTAAAAATAAAAGTCTATACATACCTACTCAGTCGTGATACTGTCAAAACCACCTCTTGGCAAGCATTTCCCATCTGTGCTTAATGGGCAGATGTTTATTTAGTTTACTCAGCGCATTTTTTGAAGTGAAAAGGCATGAGTGACATTCTAGCTGTTGATCCAACCAACTGGAGAAGAAACTGGATAAGCTCTCTGTTAACAGCTGAAATGCCTGTATACTTTTGGCCAAATGCCTGTGTAATTTTGGCAACTACCTGTTTATCCTAGGTTACAGCCACAGTTCATTCAACCATGGCTCCAAAAGCTATCAAGTTACACAACTGCAAGAAACAGAGTGGGGAAGGAAACAACTGAATCACCTAGAAACCTGCACAATCAGCTAAATTTAAGGGAGAAAAAAAAAATCAACCACTGAACATTGTTCTCGGATGAGCAAGAAACCTTAAAAGTCAGCTCCAGAACAGCAGACAAGTCTGTCTGGTGAGCCAGTATCATGGAAAAAAAATCAGAAGGCCACAGCTTGGAGAAAAATACTGACGGCTTCTGAAACTATTTGAGAAGTTGATGACTCTGCAAAAAATGCCATGTTTTTTTCCATAAGAGGGGTTCTAAAGCAGAGAACGGCCACGTACACAGGCAGCGTGATAACATTTCCCCTTTATTAGGATAAAATAACTTCAAAGATTAAACTGGGGGGGTGGGGAGAAAAGAGCTTCATTATCATCATGATTTACAAAAGTGGGTACCAAATGACAGTCCAGTTCAGGTACAATAGAAGCTGTCACACTCATCTTCAAGAGAAAAGCTTAAAAGTCTGCAAGTTCAATCATCCAAGCGAGGATATAATCAACTGTCCTAGCTCCTTCCTCCCACTGAAGGAAATAGGTCCTTCTGCATCGCTCATCCAAGTTTTCTCTTTAATTTTTATTTACTTTTACACAGCTGGCTAGCAAAACTCCACCTCCTGTTTCAAACACTGAGGGTTTTATTCCAAAATTCTTAATTCTTTTCTGCACACTTGCAGACAAACGTTAGTAGGAAAACACACTACTTTGTTACACAGACAGGCCATCCACCTTGTTATCTCCCATAACTCAAGAGCAGACAAATCAGAACATAACCAGAAGGGGAATTTTACCAAGCTCTATTGTGTAATGTCTTTTTTTAGTCCCCTAGAAGCTGTGATCAGAGTCCTGACAAAAATCTGACAATGTGACTGGCAATCAGTAAACAAGCAGCTGATTTGAGAAATACTGTTGTTTCAGTCTAGCCACTCCTTACAAACAATACAGGATTAGTCACCAGACCAACACCTGTAGCTCTTGCTCAAGACGTCAGAGCTATACTGAGGTTAGAAAAACACAATTGGAAACAAACCACTAGGAAAAGGAACTGATCTACAGGAAAAATGCCTCATCAAGCAATCTTCAAACACAAAGTGAACACACTGGTGGATGTATAAAACAAGAGTCAGCTCCCTAACAGTGCACCAGCATAACAAGAAGTCCTACATTTCTCAGAACGCTCCAGGAAGCCATTCAGCTCCCTAAAACCCAGAAACAAAACCAAGTCACCAGCCTTAAGCTGAGTTAAAAACCCAAAAACAAAACCAAGTCACCAGCCTTAAGCTGAGTTAGTAAGACGAACTGGCTCAGCCAGCAGCTGGACAAGTATGATTCAGTGCATGAGGCAGCAGACTGCTAAGATACGGGGAAGGAAGAACTGTTCCACTACCACAAAGTTACATCAGCCAACCACATCACTTGCAGAGACTGCACAAAAAGGATCTCTTTTTGTTACAATAAACAGAAATAATCTAAAGAATATATCTATTCGTATTATCTCTTATTCTCTACCTATTTTTAAAAGGTTTAGAAAACAGAAATAGCATCGAGGCCCCAACCTGAACTTCTTAACATAGTGAGGAATCGAAGCAAATACGCTGCCGTCTTCCTGTTAACACACTGTAAAAAACTAGAAGTGGGACAAATAAGAGCAAAGTAACACTTATTACCTTCCTTCTGAACAAGCTTTACTACTGAAAACAGTCCACCAGCCAGGGCTGAGCAATTGCCTCCCCAAAGCCAAGTCCTAGGCTGTGCTCACGTCAAGGAATAGGACCTGTTGCCTCCTCTCACCTGATTCACTTCTAAACCAGTGTAGGTAACGTGCTGTCATTCTGCAACACATTTAAATTAAACTTGTGGTACACAAACTTAACAAGCTTCAAATCCAGAGCCAATGCCATACATCCTTCAGTAGACAAAAAACATCCCTACAAAAAAATCCTCAGAGAAACAGAGTTCAGCCTACCTCACTCAGAGGCAGAGAAAGGGCCATGGGGAGGCCACTCATCAGGAAGGCTGGCGAGAAGCCTCAGCTGCAGCCTAGGTTACAAGTCCAAAACCTTTGCATGCAGACTAAAGCCTCAGTGAGGCCTTTGCTCAGCCTACCCTTGGCTGTACTGTCTTCACAATCAGCACTCTGAAGCGGTTCATGTACTTGCATGTACATTAATGTATATCCTTTTTTGGCACTTGTACTGCTCTGTCTGACCCCATCAGTCAGCTGGCTCATCTTAAACTGAGAAGGGAAATAAACAGGAGAGCATAAAATTTCCTTAAAGATAATTGCGGTGACATAAAGTACAACTTTCAGAAGGCAGCCAAGGATGGGGGGCAGGAAGATGAGTTTGACGCATCTCCCTTTTTCTAGCATTCATTTCAGCAGAAAACAAAAATCACTCCTCTCAAAAAGGAAACAAAACACTCCGTAGGATAAGATCTACTTTATTTACAGTATTATAAGATAATGCAATACTTACAGAGCAAAAAAGGTGAAAGAATGTCAGTATCACACTGGGACACAAGAAACACCTAGGTTAAAATCCAAGCTAGGAGAAAGAAGCACACCTAAGCTAATGACACTATTTCACAGGTATGAAGCTTCCCAGAGCAGAGCCCTTCCAATTGTTACACTACAATGATAGACAACCATGCTGCCACTAAAGGCAACAGTGCATCAAACGGTCACTGAAGCATCAGGGAATTAAATAACTAAAGAAAACGAACAAAATTTTGTAAGTGAATTCCCAGAACTACATCCTGGCCACGACACACTGGATTAGTTTGTGACAGAACCTTGTCTCACTTTCCAGACAGTAAACAATAGAATTTCTCTCTGTTCATCCTAAAAATTACTCTGCCTACTGTACTACAACACAATAAAAGAAGGCAGAAATTAATAGCATCACACGGCTTTGGGTTGGTGAATACAGGAATGGGGACACATTTTCATTTCAGGTACAGCCCTAGAAAGCTATTGGAAATGCACTAAAAGGGAACACCTTTTACCACCACCCATCCCAGCAGATGATGCCATGCTGCACAGAAGCTCAACTCCCATAATGACATACAACTTTACACACACACACACTCAAAAAAATCTTTGCACGTTTTCTACTTCTCAGCAGAATATTATTATTTTTTAATCCAAACCTACTGAATTCAAGCATGAACAGACTGAGAATCGAGGTGCCATGCAACCAAGAGATTACATTCAATGTAAACACAATCAGTAGAGTCCAAAGTTAAGTTGTGAGTTGGTAAACTTTGCTCTTCGTTGCTAATGGACTACTACACTTCTTGTTGTATAGGCTCGTTTGAATTAGACTTTCAGTTCAGGTGAGTGAGCAGCACCCTTAATTGCTGCAGCAGCACAGACTCTTAAGTGAATTCAGAAAGCAGTTTATCCTTGTAATATTCCAGTCAGGCTACTGGAATTAAAGAGTTTGTCCTTCTCAAATTATTTTTCCCAGCTCCTGTGATCCTCACAAGTCAGGCACTATCTAATAACTGTTAATATAATTAAATAAAAAGGGGAAGAGATTAAAGAAAGAAATCAACCCAGTTTATTTTCCTATTCATGCCCAAGCCCTAATTCTGGTACTGAAGGAGGTACTGGCAGTGCAGTTAGTGCACACAACAGTCGCTTAGCATCAAACATAAGGTTTACTTCTCAGCTTCTTGCTATTCTTTGAAGCAATTCAAAACAAGAGACTAGATCTCAAACTTCTCCACCATGCACGCTCCATTTCAGCAAACCACTACTTACCATATCAGCCATCATGAATAAAAGACCATTGTTTTTTAATCCTCTCCCTCCCCCTCCTGCCCAGTCACACACTCCCCTCCCCTAATCCTCCCACTCTTCCAAGCTACCACATCAACTTCTGCAGGCTGCCTGTTTGCAGCCGCTCTAAACAAACCACACAAACCAAAACCCTCACACATGAGGATTCTTCAGTGAAAACGAAGAAGAATACAGTTTAACTGGATACGAGTCAACGGTTGGGCCCAGATGAGAGCTGTGCAGTATCCAGCAGGAAAGAAGCACTGTTACAGAAAATGGGGGCTAGAAGCACGGAATGAGAGCTAGCTTTGTACACAGCCAGCAGCCCCAGCGCCTATCAGTCAGCAGCAGCATTCTTAGCACGGCTGCATCAAAGCTGTCTGCAAGTCAGCCCGCACAGCAGTGCAGGCCGCAGCCATTCCCGCATAGCAGGAGTGCCCCAGCGGCCCAGGGGTCAGCGCTTCCAGGCATCTCAGCAATCCGGGAACTGCTTGGCTTAGCGCTTGCAAGCAACATAATTACTGTGCTTGCAGCAGCAGGGCGGCACAGGCAGTCCCCAGCCATTACATTCTGTCAGCTACTGACTGACGTCCGGATTTTAAGAGTATCTAGGAAATATGGACTACGTGCAATATACACGAACATTATTACATGGAAAAATCTGCTTTTACAATAGAGAAAATGAAACTGCCTTTTTCCCTGACACTCTCTACAGTGTTCCTTCGTGTAACTGAGTTTTGTGGGTTTGTTTTTCTTTTGTTTTCCATTTTTAAGCCAAAATGCTAGATGTTTTACAGGAAACTGATCTTCCCCCACACAGAAAATGAACTAAATTACTGAATAAAAGGGCTCATTCTGGAGTTAAAACATGGAGAAAGTAAAATCTGGATTCATGCAAAGTTTGTGGCTCCCTCTGCACTGAAAAGCAGTAATC
This sequence comes from Callipepla californica brunnescens, assembly GCA_023055505.1. NCBI lineage: Eukaryota > Metazoa > Chordata > Aves > Galliformes > Odontophoridae > Callipepla > Callipepla californica. The sequence goes on from JALIRH010000012.1 coordinate 5,213,966, forward strand.
TTCTACCAAAAAAAAAAAAAAAAAAAATCAAAATGCTTACTTATTTCCAGTTACTCAGAAGCTGAGCATTTCACTGCCAGCAAAGCAAATCAGTCTGCAGTTTTACTCAAAGATCTTCCAGCAACAAAGGGGGAATGGGGGGTGGGGGAACACAGCAGTGGATGCCCTCATCAGCCCGCTTACCTCACAAGCCTCAGCAGCACTGCAGTAGATTCCAGCTGCTCCAACTCGCTGCTTGACCCACGTGCTCCTCTCTCCTATCACACACCAGCTCGATGACAGAGCCCACCCAACAGGGCCACATGCTATTTACTTCACTCTGTCCTGTGGAGCCCTTTTGCTTTACAGAAGACTGCTGTCTGCCTACTTTACCACTGAACTGTCATCCACTAACAAATGTACTTCTGCTCCTTTGTTCTGGAAGATTTCATATTCTTGAATTGCACAGAAGAAGGGAGGGAATAACATCACATATAAAAAGTATCACAAAAATTCTCTCTGAATTTGATTGTAGAAAAAGAGAAACAAGCCTGAAAAGGATCTCCCTGACTGCTTGCTTTCATTTGAAGTATTTTATTGTCAATAGCTATTTAAGGTATGACTGATTTGTGAAAGGGAAGATCAGTGCAATTAGAAGTTCAGTCTAGCTAAACACAAACTTCAATGGGAGATCCTGCAGTACGAGACTTCTCCTTTCTGCTTCCATTTAATACACAGTATGACACAGGACAGAAATCCCACCCTGATGTCAACAACAGTAGCCCAAAGATAGTGCTCACATGAGCAGTAACCCAACCATTTGAAAGATATCCTCATAATGCTGGGAGGGAAAAGCCAGCAGGAGCCAGAACACTGGCCATTCTGAAGGAACAATGACCTCAGCAACTGTCAGCAGAGCCTTCTTACTATTGTTCACTCTTCACGAGATAAAGAGGCATTTACAGATAGCGGACAATGCAACAAGTAAGAAAACCTTTTACATTCGCACCGCTTTATTTCAGATGAATCATTTCTAACTTACATAACCTCAAAGGCAAAGAGATTTCTCCCACTTACAAAGATCCAAATGTACACTTTGGTCTACATCAACTTTCACCCCAGAATTCCTCCTGACAGGCAGCAATCAGACAAGGATTACCAGAAAGAATGACAAGATTTCATTCAGAACAAGGCATGTATTACTCCATCTTGTATCTCAGATGGCAAATGTAACCAAACAACACCCTGAAATATAGAGAAGGTTCCTGGGAACAGCAGATCAGCGGAGAAACTGGGACTAGAGTGCGAGAAGAATTAACCCGGCAAGAGCAGATAAAAGGAACAGGGTTTTAGTACAGACCCACATACATTTTCCATTCCTATTTGCAGTTCTTCTCAACACATAACACCCATACCTCAGCTCCTCTCCAGAAACAGGAAGGCAGGAAAGACAATGGAGGAAGCAAACAGAGGCAAAGAAAAGCCACATTCCTGACACTTGGTTACCAATACCTCTGTTACTCAGACAGGGTTTGGGGAAGCCTGCTGGGATGGTGTTCCCTCTCACATGGGAGGGAAAGGTAGAGTGTGAAAGCAGGGGCTCCTGACCACCCCCCTTAATGCTTCAGTCACGGGGAGAAAGACAACACGAGTTTCCATATGCCAGCATACGTCTTTTCTACAGTTTTCCCTTTCACAGAAATTGTTACCACCTTTTGAACTGATTTTTCATCCTGTGCACAACTGTGAGTACTGGGCTCAGTGCCTCCTGTCCCTGAAACAGCACAGGACTCTCAGAAAGGTGACGTTTTTTACCTGCATCCCACCCAGGTCCTTCCTAAACTACAGCAGCATAACCAAAGACTCTGGTTACACTTGCTTTGTTGGCCACCTACACAATACTTATATATAGAGAGAGAGAGAGAGAAGAGAGGAATTTAAGAGGAATCAGCTTGATAAATTATCATCATACCCGATATACTGCACTTTCCCATTATCTGGAAATATTTCCAGATAAATATTATGATTGAGAACAATCATCCAAACTAGTGTGCATGACTATTCCCATTATTTCCAAATGGGATACAAGAAAGGATAAAGAGTATATGCATTTCAGCATGTTCTATTCCCTCTTTCTGGACTTAACTACAGTCTCAGTCATCCAATATCAGAGATTATTTCTCGTCTGAACTTTTGCACACTTTTCATTTTAAGTGCCTGGAGTAGGTTCTGAAGTGCTTCCAGTTTGCTCTGGAGTCTCACTACCCAGAATTTCTCAGAACTTTGTCCTTCAAACTGTTCTTTATTTGCTTTAACATTTAAATTTATGATTTTTTTCTTCTTTCTGTTCCTTGCCTTCAGCTCTACGACAGAAAGCAGTAATAAGCAGATGAGCTAGCACTACAGATACAAGAAACAATACAGCTGCAACTTCAGCAACACACCTATGTTCCTATTATGGTTCTTTCAGAGCTTGTGTCTGATAGCATCATTCTGATTTTTAATAGCAATCTCTAAATACGACTACTCAGTCTTGATGAGACAATTCCATGAGTAAGACTTAGTCACAGAACACTAGGTTTCACTGTAATCACTTGCAGAGCCAAACACCTCAGCTTTTGTGCTAAGATTCCCACGTGCTGAGGAAGGCAGAGGCAAGAAAGGAATGAAAAGCCTCCCACTGCACGCCTTCAGCACCTTCTTTCCTGCCTCCTCTTCCTCAAGTATCACCTAGTACTTTTATCCCTAACTTTTTTATCCCTCTTTTTTATAGTTCCCTCCCTCTCCAAGGTTCTTCTTATGGCTTATCCAAGAGAAACTTGCGAAGAATCCAGAGAAGGTAAGCTAAACGCTATTAAGACATAACCAAAGACACCACTGGTGCATTACACACTTCTCTGTGCTTCATTTGAGAAACCACATGCCTGTCATTCAGAAGACACTGACATTCCAACAGTATGAAGTATTTCGGAGGTCCAGCTTTCCACCTTCCCCCCTTCTCAGTTCTTAAGAAACAATCTGCTATTACCATACCTAGTAACAGGTTTCTTTTCAATCTTTCTCAGAATCTTCCAGATTTGTAAAGACCAACTCCATCTGATACAGTTACTCTGCTACTGTTACAAGGCAGAACACACTGAGACCAACAATTCCTGTTTCAGAGAGGTCTATGAAATATCCAATGGCAAGACACCGTATCAGAAGATGGCAGGCGGAACTTAGAAATGATACAGTCCCTTGGCTATTAATTTCACAAGGCAACACTGCAGGTATCATCTTTTCAGACAACCAAAGATCTGCAAGCAAAACTCTGATAAACAGAATTCTGGTAGCTTCAATTCAGAAGCTTCAAGAAGCTTCCTAACTGCCCCCAACAAGACAATGTTTCATGGTCCAGTTAAGCAATATTTATTTTTTCAGTCTCACCACATAAGAAACGTGGAACTGGAGGGTCAGTAGGCACAAAATGTGTATGACAGAATTTTCAGTTACACACAGACATGGTACTTCTACAGATAGATCCCCTAACCAGACCTCGGCAGCTTCCTTAGCAGCTTTTGGGGACGTCTACCCCCTAACCACCAACAGCACAACAAGGAAATGTACACGGCCGTCCTATGGACTGCACCTACAGCATCGTATCCACTTCTGATAAAACGCATTCTTGGTTCAAGGCATGACTCTGCTGTTTATAAACAGCAGACCTTCCTCATTTCCTTTAGCTAAATACTCCCTGTTTGAGGAGCATTAATCCACTCCACATCGTTCAGAGGAGTCAAACAAAACAAACAAAATAAAGCCCACTTAGTTCTCTCATGAGATAACCCTCCAGGAATTTCCTTTCCAACAGAGCCAGGGTTTTATCCTGCATATGATGGCCAATCACTTTCCACAACCCAATTTCACTTCTGAAGGAAACATGAGTTCTTTCGTCAGAAAGCCATACCTCCAAGCTTGGCTTCAAGATCTTAATACCCACTAGAAATAGAATTTCAAGGAATCCAGATTTACATGCTTCACCAGGAGAACTGCGTTACGTGGGGGTATTCAGGGCAGTGTTGTCCCAAATAACATACAGGAACAATGTTGGGTCAAGTGAGATTGTTTTTAAAAGAAGCATCTTGTGCTGACAGAGTTAACATCACCTGGCCTTCTCCCAGACGTAATTGTGGGGAAGCCAGCCATCAAAAATGAACACGAATTACAGATTTATTACAAGCCTTGGAAATTGTTCAGATAAACAATACTTGGCATACTTAGCCCCAGGTACTGCTCTGATCCCATATTAATTACACCTGACTAATTGTTTGATAACACATTGTCAAGTAACACCTTTTTAGAGTTACTTCTTGAGTTCTGCAGTTTTGGTAATTTAAATTGTTAGTTTCTACTTCAGACAACCTATCCTTAAACAGCATGACTGAAGACAACTGTGTTTTCAATATTTATTCAGTGAAGACTAGCACACTTAATTCAGTTTTGCCGTAGGAAACTCATGTATCACAAGTCCTGCTCTACAGATTCGTTTACAAAGAAAGCCTGCTAAAAGACCAAATCAAGTATTGATTTGAAGTACAGTAATTTCACATCAGTTCCCACTGTGGCTGCCATTATCCCATTGTGCAAGTACCCATTCTGAAATATAAACATTCATGAGGAAAATGAACTTAAACCCTTACGTGTTCTTAAATGCAATTTGGACAATCATATCTTCTCCAGAGTGGTGGAGCACTCTAACTTCCAGTCAGTGCAAGTAAAGAAATGGGAGCATTTGTTAAATGACTGCTGACCTAGTAGGGCAGAGGGAAAGACACTGTTACTGGGCCCCATTCAAACCAGGCCAGGAACAGGCTATGCAATCCCACTGGACTGTGAGCTGAAAACTAATTACTGCCTGGCTGGGGAGGGGTGAAGGGCAATATCTTCCAAGGAAGTCTCTAGGAAAGATCTGGAGTGCAAATGGTAATGGAGAACACGGAGAAGCTTCAAATCAAAGAAGCTGCCTACTTTTGCACGATTTCTATTTTTTAGCAAGACAGCATTTAGTGTGCTTAGTTTGGTGGGAGGGACAAGACTATCTGAGCAGCACCAGTTCTGTTACCACTTTTCTGCTATGGAAAGCTAACTAAGAAAACACATTATAGCAAATGATCCAGCCAACATGGGTAATAGCAGGCTTGCTCACCTCTCACAAGATGGTAAGCATCCACCACAATGCTTCCTACTGCTACCATGGCACTCAATTTAGGCTACCCTCCCCCACTACAAATGAGCAGAAGCATCTGTCTGTAACAGATTAGGAAACAAGAATCCTGTTAGAGATTACTAAATACCCTTGAGAATATCAATACTTTTAAACATAATGTCAACTTCATTTCTTAGTACCTACATTGTGCTCAATGCTTGTAAACGCATTCACTAAATAAACCTTACTGGGCAAAGGCTAGAAACAACTCTGAAGAGTTACTGAAGAACCCAAGGAGCTCCAAAGAGCAGGTGTGAGTGAAGTACCCAGTCCTGCACGCAGTAGCACAACTCTGCAGCCACGGGCTTGCTCGTAGCCTACAAGGCCCCAGGGATACACCACACAAGGAAAACCTACGGATAACAGAAGCAGACATCATCTTCCTTGGACAAGTCTGCGACCTTGGCAGTGCTCATTGCTCCGCTGGATCCACAAGACTCAAACTGGATCTGCCAGCATTCAAATTAATGCTTTCCTTATTTTTTCAGCATAACTCCTGAAGCAAGAACATCCCCATGTTCGTGAATATAGAGTGCGTATTTGAACAATATGCCCCTAAAATAGCATAATTATAAGAAAAGACAATGTTTTCAAGACATTTTGGACTCAACATACATAAATGCACAGAACCACAGAATTCATTTTGAGACTTCCCTATGGCTATTTGCTTAATCAGTACATTCACTGAAGAAGTCATTAGTAATATTATTTGCCTGAGAAAACATTGAACATAGCTTGATACTAATTTCTGCTGTGCTTATACTATGACCAGGAAAAATTTGAGATACAAATGACTGATGTCTTTCTTAACCAGAGGGTAGCCTGCTGTACAGATTATATAACTTCAAACATCCTATAAACTAAGAAAAAATGAGCCTTTGATTCAAATACCACCAATTAACTCAAACAGACATTTAGAGTTTGACTCACTGTTAACAAACCAAACACAGAAGCCACATCTTTTCACATTTAGACACATACAGCTTTGCAGCCTTCACACTGACTGACCAGATGTCCTCAGTGCACACCTCCCAGCACACCACACCACACATCACCCTTCCTCTCAGTTCTAGAGCACTGGAGAACAAGACAGAAGTTCCAACCCCACGCTGCCAGCTGATCGGTACAGCCAGAAGCACGGCAGGCAGGTAGGTGCTTGGTCTGAACACCACTGACAGAAGCTGGCTTTAGATGAGCGTTTTTAAGCCTTTCTTGCACAATCACATAAGCTCTGTACCTATTCTCATAGTACACAATAGCACAATATGTGCCTTAAAATACCTACGAAGCACAACATTTCTAGCTGCCTTCCTTGAAGCGAGGATTAGTTAGCTGCTCACTGATAAGGTTTTACTGATTTTCCATCCTATAAAGATAAAATCAGCTCCCAGGCACAGTCAGATCTCAATCTCTGTTTACATTAATCTTTGTCCTGTGCACTGAACTAGAAGCAAACTCCATACATACTTCACAGCAACGTGCAGACTGTAGAGCTTTGTGTTCTTTGTCACAAGAACAGCTGATACTGGAAAAAGCACCTCAACCACCATTCAGTAGCTGAAGCTGCCTATCACTATGATCATATGAGCTTAACTTTTAAAAGTTCTGAGTAATCTCTTTTCTGAAAACAATACACGAAGTAACTTCTCCGGCCCAAGCACAACCTAAAGGAAAAATTCACAATTAAATGTTACAGGACTGTCTTCAGCAAGTAGAAGATAATTTCTGATGTTAAATTAATTCAGCTTATTTCTAGTACCTCGTGTTACCTCTTCATGTGCTATGTTTCTTTATTTATGCTTGAAGAATCTCACCAACACTGGGAGAACTGACCTAATGTTGTAGTGTTCACATAGCTCCCAAAATGAAGAATGAATCCTGTTACAAAACCTCACTGTCTCGTACACTTCTGCAGAGTATAAAACACATTTGAAAAGCTTGTGCATATAGTCTCTACAAACAGAATCATTAGTACCTCTGAACATGATTTTGGATCGAGTATTAAGCCATGTTTATGAAAACCACAGGTAACTCCCTCCAGAAGAGGAGTCAAGGAGTCCCAGCAATCTGTGAGTATTGAACGGTTACCGTGACCCATTTCTCCACTTCTCATTGAAGCAGTAACAGATACTTGCCCGGAGCTGGAGAAGCAGTTAGAACAAAAATCCAATTAATTACAGGACTGAGGTGAAGGGAAATATTCTCTGTGCATACATTTAAAACTAGAACGAAGTCAGGAACTCAGGTTCAAAATTCTAAAGAGATCAAAGAATCAAAAATTCTTGTCCTCACACTTACTACTAAGGAACTTTTCCCTTCCTTTTAAAATCCAGTGCAGACTGCATATGGACTCTCAGCTTAAAGGCGGAGAGCTTTGCATCTCATTACTAACACCCTGACACAGTCATTCCCGCAGCATCCATTAGTATTGTTCAGGACTACATTAGAAGAGATTAGGCCCCCTATGTTTCACAACCACAGCCACCACGAGATTAGGCTGCAAGCAAGACTTCATTTCTCCCACCATTTTGTACTGCACACTACCAGCAGCTCCAGCAAGCACTGAAAACCTTCACAAAGCACGTTCTCTCACACCACAGCTGAGAAAAAGTCAAGCAACCAAAAGTGAGCAGGAGCAGAAGGCAGCAGGAACCGTTGATAACGGGGTGTAACACAGCAGTGCCAGCCAAGATTCCCACACGTACAAATCGAGAATTACTGAGCTAATAAAAAAAATCATTTCAGTTCCCTTCTGGTCAAGAGTGCCAAGATAAACACGGGCATGGACACAGACGTGGGCACGGACACAAACCCTCAGAACATAGCAAGTATGTTAAGTAAAACTTCTTTGAAGAGATAAACATTCACACCCTTCGTTTTAATGCACTACACCCCTTAAAATGAGAAACTGGATACCACGTCTGAAGGGGTGACTGAAGGAAACAAGACCTGAAACTTGAACGCAGGAGTCCTACAATATTCTCGTATTTCTGAAATATTTATCATCTCTCCCTCCGCTTCTCTGTACCCATGAAAGCTATAATCCATATCCCAAGAATTAACAGCTGAAGCAGGAATCACACTGCCTATATATTGATACGAAATTCTGACAAGTAATTTAATATGAACTGTATACATATGTTTCAGGTCTTGGAAGATGTTATGTGACAAATAAGAGGAAGAAGACAGGCAATAACTTTGACAGAAGACTATTACAGGCTGCAAGATCTTACTCGACACAAAAAAAAGTCTGAAAATAAACCAGTGAGGAGTTACACCAAAAGAAAACTATTTTGCAACACTTAAATTAACATAACTTTCAGCGTAATTAGTTTGGCTGTTATCGTAAACATGTACACACAGGGCCGATTAATGCCAAGGACCTGGAACAAGTGTCAGGTGACTGCTAAAGGAAGAGGCCACGCTCAGTTTTACACCAGAGTCCAAAAATAAGGCAGGTAACGCCTCCATATTTAAAAGTTTGGACTGTTTGGAGTTTGCTTGGTTTTTAACTTCCTAAGACAGTGCATACGTGTGGGGGGATGGGAGAGGGGCATTACTTTTCCGGAACCACAGAAGCTAGCTATACTCTACAGAAAACGTCATCCTAAAGATGGAAACTCAGCACACCAACTTGACATGAGAGCACAGCCCCCAAGATTTAAGCCAATGTCGTTTCCTGCAGTTCCTCACGCAGCAGAATTCAAACACAAGCATACTGGTTCCACGGACAAACAACGTCTGCCCTCATTATCATGCTTTCTATTAATAAAAAAGTATTTAAACAAGGTAAAAGTATGTTCTACTGTACAGCTATGTGACACCACCGGCTTGAAACGTAACGCAGAATAAATTACCTCGCTAACTGCGTACATTCATCGCTGATATTTCTGTGTACGCATCGGTTAATGTGTAATAAGCAATCTCCGAACGCGTACTTGGAAATCGGTACGCAACGGAGGGAGCCCGCACGGGCAGCCCCATCCCCGCGTGCCGGCGGCCATCCCGGGGCTCCGCATCCCGCTGGGGGCGGCGGGGCGCTCCCAGCCCCAAGGCCGCACTGGGGCGCGCCGTGCCCGGCCGCAGGTCGCCGCATTCCAGCAGGTGACATCAGACCGAAACCGCGGAGTTTCACCGAGAGCGAACACCGCCGCGCCGAGATCGGCGGCGGCAGCGGCACGCGTGCGATCGCAGCTGGTCGCGCCGAAGCCGCGGCCGCACGGCAGCTCCGAACTCAGACCCAAACCGGTTTCCGAGCGGCCTCTAATTGCGTGCGGAGCGGCAGCAACCTGTTGGGCGTCGCTCCGTCCCTGCCCCCGGGGCCGCGCGGCGTTACTCACGGCAGAGGCGGGCGGCACCCGCCCGTGCACCTGTACCGGCACCGCCAGGTGCGGCCTCGCGGGCCGGGCCGCTCACAGCCGCGTGTCAGCGGCCCCCGCCCGGCTCCGAGGGACGAAGAATCCCGCGCTACCGGCCTCTCCCGGTCGGCTCAGCCCAGCCGCCCGCCCCCAACAAAGGGACACGGCCTTTCCCGGCGCCTCCGCCCCGCCCGCGCGGGGCCCCTCCGCGGGGCCCGGCCCCTCCCGGCGCGGGGCCGTCCCGGTGCCGCCCGCCCAACAGGTGGGGAACGGTCCCGCACGGAGGCTCCGAGCCGCCCCCCCCCGCACCCGCTCGGCCCGGCCGGGACGCGGGGCCGCACCGAGCGCCCGGCGAGGCCCCGTCCCGCCTCGCCTCCCCGCCCCGGCCGGACGCAGCCCGGCAGCCGCCGGGGCACGGCTCCCGCGCGGGGAACGGCCGTGAGGACGCGGCGGGGCCGCCCGCACCGCACCGCACCGCGCCCGGGATCGGTGCGGGGAGCGCTCCGCCGCCGAGCTGAGCCTTACCTTGCCGGACGCGGCCCTGGCAGACATTTTGTCTCCTTCGTTCCCCCGGAGCAGGGAGACCTCGCCCTCAAGTACTGAGAGCGGGGAGAAGGGCTCCCCGCCGCCTCACGCAGCCGCCCAAATAAACATCCCACGGCCAGGGAGAGGGAGGAGGAGGAGGAGGAAGAGGAGGGGAGAGGCGGGCGGTGAGGGAAGGGGCGGGGAAAGAGGGAGGAGGAAGGAAGGCGAAAGAGAGCGGAGCCCCAACTTTGCTGAAGTGCCGCTCTCTCCCGCTCGGGCCGGGGCTGTGAAGAGCGACGGCCGCCGCCGTCCGACCTCCGCTCCCCGCGCGTCCCCGCGGCGCCGCGCGCGCCCCCTCCCCTCCGAGCGCCGCGTGCCGCGCAGCCCCGGACGCGCCGGAGCGCGGCCCATCCCATCCCATCCCGCCGCGCGGGGGAGCGCCCCGCCCCAAGCGGACCCCCCGTCCCGCCGCCGGCCGCGGCCGTCCCCGAGCGGCGGCGCCCTGTGGGACGGCCCTTCCCGGGCTCCCGGCACCGCCGCTCTCGGGAGTCGCGGCGCGGCGCGGGAACGGCCGCAGCGCCCGTCCGCCTCCGGGCTCCCCCCGCGCGGTGGTCGGAGCCGCGGGCGGCGGCGGCGGGGGCCGAGCGGCGGCCGTCCGGCACAGCCTATGGGAGCGCGGGGGGCGGTTTGAAATGCCGGAGCGGAGCCGGGGGGGGCACGGCGAGGAGCGGCGGGGAGCCCCGGGCCGGGCCGCCCCCTCCGCTCATCTCCTTTCCCCCCTTAAGCGGCGGGGCCCGGCCCGGCGCTCCCGCTGCCCCTATTGTCCGCGGGGCGGGCGGCGGTACGTCTTGTTCTCGAGATAAAGGAACAAAGGCGACGAGGTTCGGCCCGAGCCGGCGGCGCGAGAGACTGCGGCTTTAGAAAACAAACGTTCGGGTGCTCGAGGTGAAGGCGTTTGAGGTGCCTTTGACGAGCCAAGCATTTGTTTAAGAAACGAGAGAAATCTTGCAAACATTCTTCTCCGTTTAGATAAGCGCCTCCTAAGGATTGCGTGAGCAGCGCCCCGCAGAGCCCCGCGCTGACACCGCGCGCTTCGCGACCCTCTCGGTGTCAGACAGCGGCAGTTCCGTACCGCCTCTGGTGCCCCGAGTAACGGGGAGCAGCCGCCCGCACAGAGTAACGCCGGTGAGAGAAAGCCCAGAGCAGAGCACGCACCGCAAGCGCCGAGCAAAACACGAGCGCCTATTGTATCAGGGACTCAGCTTCTTTGTAGCTGTACGCTCTGCTCGCTACCCGCTGCCATAGCGCTCCATGTAGGCTTCAGAAGCATCTGAATTCCCAAAAAGACGCAACGATTTGATGGCCAAAACACCGCTTTACAAAGGAACGCCCTACCCAAAGCCTCCGTGTGAGCTTTATGTTTGTTCTCCTTTGAAAATAAACAAATCCATATTCCAGGAAATAGCTGGAGCAAATTCCCAAGGCAGCAGCCTGAAACCAAGGGGGAAAGGCCGTGGCAAGAAGGACACAGCAGCGCAGGGCCCATCCCGCTGCGACCTCCTGCCTGGGCTGGGCCTGCCAGCATCCCTCAAGGCACAAGCCCAACACAGTCATGTCCCCATCTCCAAGCTGCCAGCATCTAGCAGCCCCAGCATGCTCCTGCCTCTGCCCTCTCCCACAGCGGCACGGATGCCATCAGGATTTCTCCTCATTTTGCCGTCTTCCAAAGCCCCTCAGCCAACCCTGCCTCACAAACACACTGCAGATCCGTTCATTTATGCGTTGCTAGAAGTAACTGCAACTCAGATTTTTAAATCTATCTATGCATGTCAAAGGAGGAATGTGACAGTTTTTATGCCCACGTCGCATGCGTAATTGTCGGAGGAGGCAGGAAGGAAAAGGCTAAGATCACAACAGGAAGGAGGGGGAAGATTTCAAGGTGTTGAGGCACGAAAAGAAACTCATTGAGGGAAGATGGAGAGCAACTTGAAAACAAAGAGCAAGCCCACAGCCCCCGCTTATGTATCCACCAAAAAGGAGGTGCAGATTTTGTAGCACTTTACATAACACAGGTTGACCAAATGTCATAAATCCATACAATGAATTCAACACAGGCACAGACTACTTGGCTGGGCAGGGCTGCCAGCACAGACTTCAGAACATCTGGCAGCAGATACCAGATGATCACAGATGACCTCTTGCCAGGCTGGCCCCCCCAGAAAAGTGAGTTTTGTTTCTTCAGCCATTTCAAATTCTTCAGAAGAAGAACTTTTCCATCTCTTCATCAATACATTACCGACAAGCAAAGCTACCATCTCAAGATTGAAAACACCAAATCAAATGTTGGTTGAATAACCTACACCATTATGAAGAATAGAAGAAATCTTGACTGATTCTCTCATTTATCTTCTTTCAAAAACTCTTAATAAAGCATTACAAAATTCATCTCTGAAATGAGAAAGTTACATTTTTTGAAAACTGTTGGGACTCCTGTGTCTGTGGTCATGAATTCCCTGAAAAAAGGCTCTAGCAACAGCAAACATCTACAGTGATAAACGGCACAACACATACAAACACACCGATGTCTGTGCACGTGCATGTGCTATGCTGAATGCATTCAGTGAGACAGTTTCATCTGCAAGATGCAATTGAAGAATCAGAACTTTAAATAATAGTTCTGATGCTGCCTTTTCAGGTCCTGAAAACAGAACATCTTCCTTGCCATTAGGGAGAAAACTGTCTGAGAAATCAACAGTTGAGTAACAGCAGTACTTCACTTATCTCTAAAATAACGGCCTCCGAGAGATGTCTAAAAAAAGTGCTATTGCATTTTCTTGTTAAAAATAAAACTGCTTTGATCAGTACAGTTCAAGCCACAAACTTAAATTGATTCAAAGGACACAGAAGGACAATCCGATGTGTGAATCCTTTCTTCTGCATCTGTTACCCTGCAAGAGCAGGAAGTCTATTCTCTATGTTGATTTCATTTTCTTAAGAATTGTTTTGATCACTTAAAGATGAGGAAGAAGGAAACTACAGAACCACAGCCACTACCAAGACAACTTCCTGTGGCTTTCGTGGTATATGTGGCTCAGAAAGAAAACAATTCATAGCAGATCTCTCAAAGATATCAGATGTTTTTGCTGCTGCATGAGTAGTCTTGGGAAAGTTATAAATATGCCTATGTAGGATCGATGATGGCAAGCAGTTGTGTCGATACTGTATGCTCTCTATTTGTAATTGCCACTTGATTTCAACTTTTCAGGAATGAAGAGAAAAGGGGAACTGAAAATCAGAATTCACTACGCAAACCACAAAAGAAGAAAGTACCTTTTTTCACCTCAAGAAATAAGGAAATGATTTAAAGAAATCGTTAGGAAATTCACACACTTAAAATTACATACTTTTTTAGAGCCTTTTCGAATCAAGTCCCCAGGGGAAAAAAATAGTGTAGTAATGATGTCTGGTAATGACTCTTATCTTCCTCCTCCTTGCATGCAGTTAAAGCTTACTTCCCACCTTCCTCTAAAGACTGTGTATCACTGAAGGTCCCTCATCTAAAAACACTGCAGATAATTGCTCAATATTGCAGTGAATAGAGTCTTCCAATACCTCATTGCCTCTCACACAGGAAAATTGTTAGGCAAAATCCCAAACATTTTAATCATCTTCGATTTCTGTCTCATTAATAGGTGAAAGTGTACACCTCAGGTATACATCAGAGGATGAATACATACTGACCGGGAATAAACTGGAACTGTTTCACCAGTGAGGATGTCTTGAACACCTGATGTGCTATATTCATTGCTATTTACTATTTATTGCTAAAAGTGTATTAGGTTTATCATAGTGCAAGGCTCTTCTGTTCAGGCAGAACATCATTTTGCTTTTCAAGCAAATGGCAAATGTACAAATAGAATTAAAAGTAGGCTGTAGGGACAACGCAGAATCATTTTCACCTTTAAAATATTAAAAGAATTTATTACTGTAGAGCTGAAGAGCCACAGGCTACACTCTTTGATTATTATTTCAGGGTATCGTTATAGAAAGAAACCCCATCTCCTTGGTTTTGGCCAGGTCTTAGAGAATCTCTGTCATTCATGTTATTATGTACAGTGACAAAGTCTGGGAACACAAGAACATGTTTATCAGTAAGTTTTAATCTTGGTTCATGACAGCAGAGCTAATTCATTACAGCAGTGCCATGTAAAACTACTCTACATCCCACTGACAGATGCTTTGTGAATGGGGCTGTGTACTTCAAATTCATCGCAGCTGATAAAGGCTAATTTTGCAAAATAGTTCACTCTAAGCAGCCACTGGATGTCAGAACATCAGATATACTTATTCTGCATTGTTCTGCTTTCTCCAGCTTTATTTCATTGAGAGGGGACAAAAAAAAAACCTCAAAGACAGCTGAAAAACTTAAGCAGTCTTAAATCCGCTGCTGATGTGGTTTCCTTCAGCTGAACAGTTACACTGGAGACAATGCCACCTATGCAACATTGGTCCGGAATTACTCTTCTTCATATTTGCCTACACAGAGCAGGATAATGTGACCACTTCATTAAAAGTGTGTGCCCAAACAAAAAGGGACATGTTCCAAAGCTGACATGTACAGATATCTTCGGTGAGTAAAGAGAAAGAACTAACGCACATCGGTACAAAGATCTTTGTCACTTACAAAGGATTTTGGAAAGGCAGACCAGGGATAGCTAAATAGAACTGATGCATTTAATTGCTGGCAAACTCCTCAGTACTGCAGATTTGTCCAGGAACTCCTGCACACAATGCAAAGAGAAACCCCCATCTTCTGGGACTGATGAAGCCATGCATGTGGACTCTGGAAGGGAGTGGTTTTTCAACCCAGATCATTTTGAAAGGTGAGATGATGTCTCCAGTTTCTTGAACACAAATACCTCGCTTGCAATGAGCACTACAGAAAAGCACCACAGCTCGCTTTTGTTAATGAGATGGCACACATACAGAACAGGAAACTATGTGCTGAAAGCTGCTACATTCAGAATAAAAACTGAAACACCAAACATTTTTATACTCCTAATAGATTTTACAAATACCACAAAAAACTTCAACTCATTTGCTTCCTAGTTCTTCATAAAGATTACAGTGTAGTTGTATAAATGTACAAATTTAAGTGTCTGAACTTTATTAGCAATAACTCATAGTTATTGCCTCAGCTTTTGGGATTAGACTCTCTTCTCCTTTTATCCCCTCAATGTTCTTACGACAACTGGCACAAGACTCAATCTATTACCTTAAAAAGCACATGCCCATTTCTACCAAGTCAAGGAACTGACAGTGTACTCAAAAGCAGGAACGGCAGATTAGAGCCAGTAATGCTAGCATAATCTTTAGCTCATCTGTTAGCCCTGCCCTAGCAGCACCTGCTCTGTAAGAGTGACTTCTGTAAGGTTTAGATGAGGTAAGTAAGGTGAGTAAGCTTCTGATGGCCACGCCCGCAGAGTTACGAACCCTTTCCATCTTGGTATTTGTTTTTATTTCTACTTCCTGACATTAAGGCATCTAAAAGAAAAACAGTTTAAAAGATTGCTGTATGTGTCAGTAGAAGAAACTCAGATTAACCCTCTTGTGCCGCATGCAGCTCTTACAGTGCACTGTGGGATGGCCATACAGCACAGCAGTGCCACAACTGGGGCACCCATTCAAAGCCATTACCATTGAAAAGTATATTATTTTGCAACAAAACACTACAGCATAAAACAGCCTCATGAATTTTAACTCAGTGTTTCAATAATTCACCCTCCACCAGAACCAGTCTCATTCAGGATACATTTACTGAGCGTAACGTGCTTGTCATCTTAAGAGTTAAGAGTGCTCTTCAGTCACTTCCCACGTGCAGCAGCTAGGGACACATCTGGCTATCTGCGATATTACAGACTCTGTTTTTGGCTGTCCGTGATTGGCAGGAAGACCCAGCTCCCAGGGACAACATGTGGTTTTGCAGTATGCTCTGGTGGAACGCTTCGTCTGCTACTGTTAGATTGTGGTTGATGTTAATCTGTTTAATTACACAAATAAAACTCACAACAAGTTTTTAAAAGAAGTTTAAACATTTTACTTTATGTAATAGCTTCAAGTGGCAATATACTAGAGAGAATAATAGCAAGTGCTTAGTATGGGAGGATATTGCATTATTTCCTGATCTGTTGTTGTCAGGAAAGAAAAAAAACGTCACAGGTTGCCTGTTGGGCTTTGGTGTGTCACAGCACAAGAAATCATCAGGCAACACACACTGATGTGACAGAAGCCCCACATTCTTCTGCTGTTACTCGAACACTCCTTTCTTCCTCCTCTCCTCTTTTTACCTCCTTCAAAGCTGCATCAGCCTAACTGCGTATGGGAGTTAGTAGAACAAAACTTGCTGAAAAATTATCCCTGCAGAACAGAGGCAAAAGTAAGTGGCCAAAGATAGGGACTTCTTCAGCCACGTTTACCAGTAAAGGTAATATGATTATGTACCTACAATTGCTTTTCATTTACCTATGCTTGAAACACACAGATCTCTTCACTCACAGGTGTCCAAACTGAAGGACAAAGGGAAACCTCTGCCTTACAAAAGCACGGCAACTGCATTTCACATGAGCTAAGATTGTACACTTTACTCCTAGAAAACCTGCATTACATTTTCCAAGAGGTCCTGTGAGACATGCATGCGTTTGCATCATGCAAGCGCAGGAAATCCTGAGATGCATGCTTCCTCAGTTTGGAGATTCCCATAGTGTTTGCTGTGTATAGACTCAGTTGTTACCAAGTCACTCAGAAGGCAGCAGGAGGGGTGCTTTTCACGCTCTGTCCCATTAGCTGCAATCTCTAATACATTTTCATTAAGTTTTTTTCCTAGGAATAACTGATTACTGTCTCACAAGATTTAAAAAAATGACATTTGATCATACAGCAATACTGGATATGTTTCATGCAGTAAACACGAGGTTCAAAGAGATGAGAGGTATTAAGTAAGCAAGATTTTCTATAACATTTCCTCTACACTCATCACACTGCTTATCCTGTCCTAGGGTCCAAATGGCCCCCACTTCTCTCAGCAGAAATTCTCTCAGTGTGACTCAGGTTCAGTGCAGCTCTCAGGCACCCACCCCGCACACAGATCTGCAAACTGATCTGCATTTTCCAGACCAGGAGCTCTTCAGAGCCTCATAGGTGGCATCTGCCTGCAGGCAGGGGCCCAATTCTGACCTCAGCAGGTTAAAGCTGGTTGTGTACTTGCTTACTGAGAACACATTCACACCTCAGAAGACAAGCATATGTTACAAGGGTACATCTCAATCTCCAACTTTAAATCTTAGAAATAAGCAGACAGATTTTTTCCAGGTTCTGCTGCATTACCAGAGAAAGCTTCCTTGTTTAAGATCGCATGCCACAACCTACAGCGTGGCGATGCCAAGAGGCTCCAGTCAGCATGACGCTTTAATCTGGCTAAACATGCACAGAGGGCCCAGCAAGATTCCAAGCAAAAACACCTCTAGTTTGCAGCTGACTGTTCAAACTCCCCATGCTTGCACTGGGCAGGGCAGACACTCTATCTACCATATTTGGATGAGCATTTCTCACCTCTAACACTTCCAGGATGTCAGGCAGCAGAGGCTTCACCATTATATCCATTTCATTAGCTAACCCTTTTCTTACACATCTGTCAGTTCCACCCGGTGCGCAAGCTGAAAACCTGTAACTGCCATTTCTTTTTATAAACGTGTGAGATTTTAATACTTGTGAAAGGTGCTAAAGCAAGAGCCTGGGGAATGAACTGTTTCTTGTTTTCAGAGCAGGTAAAGCAAGGACAAACAATAAAGAAAGCTTCCCTGCAAAGTCCAGGCTGCAGCTGCTGGGAGACCCTCTACCTCTTTGCCTTCCACGTGCACCCGCAAGCTGAAAGCTTGCTGCTTTCAGGGCTATGGCTTACTGCTGTAAACATACAGCCTCTGCCTGTAAATCTCACTCTCTGGCTAGTCAGTCCTTCTGAAAGCCCTTTTGAAATGGAGAGAAGTCAGTTTTGCCAAGTGTCAGAATCTTTGTGAGTCACACGACTCTGGTACCTCTCGGAGCTGAGATGGTAACTGACAGCAAGATGCTTGACACTGCTGTGATCTATATGGTTTCTTATGAGGAATGTAACACATTTTGACAAAGTTCTTCCACAGATACTATATTAAGACTTCTTTCCCATTCTTTTCTAAAGCTTCTCATTAGAAAGGGCAGCCCTTCTTTTCCTCATGAAGGCCGAGTTACAAACCTGGAGGCTGAAGCAAGCCCTGTGACTACTTATCAGAGAATCACACACACTAAGGTTGGAAAAGGCAGCTAAGATTGTTAGTCCAAGCACCAATCCATCCCCACCATGCTCACTAACTGTGTCCCTCAGTGCTACATCCCCCCTTGTCTCAATTGCTTCCAGGGAGTGTGATTTCACCGCCTCCCTGGGCAGCCCATTCCAGTGCTTCACCCCTCTTTCTGAGAAGAAATTTTTCCTGCACCTCCCCTTAATGGCAACTTAAGATCATTACCTCTCATCCTACTGTCTGATGATACACCACAATGACATTTCTCAGAACATCAGTGATGCCATTCTGAAATGCACACATGACATGGACAAACACTTCTTCTAAGGCTGTGTATCAGGATAGCAATACTTTATTTGGTTGAACAGGCATCTCCTTTTTTTCTTAGCAATATACACCAAGAACATGCAAAAACCAGAGCAAACCTACCCCCTGAGTAACCACAGAAAGTATTCCAAAACATTTTACCTGTGTCAGCACCCTCATGGGCCTTAATGGTGCTGACAAAACGATTATGAAGATAATTAGTGGTTTCTCTTTACAGGCTCTGTAATCTGGAGGCAGCAGCCAGGGTTGGCTGGAATCATCATGGAGGAGGGCAGGAGGAGGGCACGGAACAGGGAGCTGCCTCAGTTCATGTGATACCCCTCTGCTTCGCCCCAGCCAGCGCTGCACCTGCATCACCGCAGCTCACCTGCAGCAGTGACCTAGAGGGGTGATCACTGAATGTCTGCTCCACGTGGGAAAATCAGTGGAATTACCTACATAAACATATTCAGTGATGATTACTAATCATACCTAGTGTTTATTACGTTTGCTTGGCATAATAGAGTAGCCCCCAGTATATTAAAGACCACAGAAAATTCTGAGCTGTTCAAAATTTTGGCTTATATATATGCAGGGTCAGCTTTACCCACGCGTGGCCACAAAAGGCCCAGAGACAAGGGTGTGCACAGCAATGCCTCCCTGGGGCAGCACCAGCCCCATCTTGCATAACCTGCTGGAGAGGCAGAGGGTGGTGAGATGGATGCGGCCTCAGAACGCGTCACTGCGCTCACACTCGACAATGTTGCAGCACAACTTAATGAGATCTTACCCAAATGGGATTTCGTGTTGAGACTAAGGGTGGATGCTGAACACGTGAATGTTGTTATCTGAACTACTCTTTCAAGCAAAAACTTCATTATGTATAATATTTCATCAAAAAAATATAATGTTCTGATGCTAAGTGATCAGACTAGACTGCAAATCAAAATATATCTAAATCATATTTTGTTCTCACAGCAAACAGAATTTCATTGATCTCAGGGCTAAGTTGGCTGAGGTCTCTGGGATGCATCTGTGTTACATGCACTGTTTCAGATAAACTCCTTGACTTTTATTTTTCTTTTCTGAACTCCTGCCTGGACTGAAAAGACAAATACACCAAATAAAAAGCACACACCACCCTCCTACAGCTCTTCACCCCAAATCTGTCAGCAGTGGAGATGGTCAGTGCACATAGCCTGCTCCGCTTTACCAGTACTCACGTTCTCAGTCAGACAGGATGAAAGGCAGTATTCTACAGCATCAGCATCCCCATTTTTCAAGCGTGGCTTCTTATATTTGAAACCAAAATTTATTCAGCCAGCGTATGCACTCCATCACTAAAAGGCTCTTTGAATATAAGGAGGCTCTAAAATCATGCATGCGGAGCTGGTTGGGAGCAAGGTCTGCACTTGCTCAGTGCAGGCAGCCAGCAGCAGGCTGTGCCCCCTGCCCCATGGTGCTGGCTGCACAGGAGCAGGCAGCTGAGGGACGGGCACTGCCGGTGCCCAGCCACAGCCCCGCACTGGTTGGGGACAAGGCAGCCTCCACCCCTGCTAGAGAGCCACACCACTGCCCTCCTGACCGCACCAGCTGCAGGACACACAAACACTCTCTCTGCAGCACGCTCCCCAGGCGCTGCTCCGACTCTGCACTGCTGTGGCCCAGCCCAAGCTCCCAACCATGGTCACTTCTCAGGGCTCCAGCAGGGCCCGGCACGATGCTCGTCTTGTATTTTTAGCAATGACCCTGCTGCTGCAGTGTTTTACAGCTGAAACAAACATGCCATTATATAACATTATTATGGTTGTATTGCAGTCCTTGCTCAGAGAAATGAAGCACAGAAACGATGAAGATTCAGCCACATTGAGGGGCGGAGGACAACGCACAACCGGACACGGTGAGCATTATATCTTGATTAAAAATAGGGGTGTAACAGAGTGCTTGGACCGAGGAGATCCCCTTACCCCATCAAAAAGTTATGCACATATAAATTTTGAATGACTTGTAGCATGAAAACAAATTGCTAGACCGCCAGCTGAGATTTCAACTCATTTTGAGCCCCTAATTATGCTTGAGCAGCTCTTGAAAACACAGAAATCTGTTTCTGCCTGCATAACAGAGCATGGAATGAGCAAGACAAATATTGTAGTAACCTTCATAAGCAACCCAAAAGCTATTGTGCAAGCAGCTGTCCCCTGCCCCTCTTCCCTCTGAAGTCAGTACTGATTGTGGAAACAATAATAAGACGCTTCAATTATTGACTGAGTTATCTATTTTTAACATTCACTACCATATTTTAAACAAGCACTGGATGTAGGCTGTGATAGTATCTTTCCTTTTTCATTCTCTGCTGTGTGGAAGAAGTATTTAACAGACATACTTTGATGTAAGTACAGATCCTCAGACAGATAATTTTCTTCTGAACAAACTTGTTTCTCTAAGTATAAATGCAATGCAAACGTAACTGGCACAGTCCTGTCTGTGGTAACAGCTGTAATTAAGCCATACCTGTTCCTATTGTCAGGGATGTTTATTAAGCTCCACTTTGCAATGGAAGGGCAAACAACTGTGACTACACCCATGTTTTAGCAGCAGCGGGATACAGATGTTACAATCTGGGCTCCACTGACCCCATACCCCTTCAGCTCTGCAACAAAACTGGTATTTTTCACTTCTTTCTAGTCTATGTGTTTTAGAATATGGAAAACATTCACCAGACTCTTCTGCTTTGCTATATTACATGTCAAAAGGAAAAAAAAAAAGTGTAAAATGCATTGCATAAGGCACGCCGCTTTTCGGAATCCCATTTTCAAGAATTTTCTGGGGTCTTCTTATGAGGACACATTCCTTGTTCACAAAGAATTCCCCCATGATGTTAGTATTGCTGCCTGATCCTTAGGGTCTGCTGAGAGAGGCAGCTCTGAGGCTGGCTCTTACTCCCCAGGTGCCACAGGCACACCCTGCCACCTTGGGTTAATGACTGAACTCCTCCCAACATCAGTAAAACATCAACAGGGGACTGTATGGCCTAATTAATAGCTTTATGAAGAGTTACGTGCTCTAGAAATTAACTGCTGGCACATAAGTACACAATATTGCTGTAGAACTGCAGTTGAAAAAGACTAAATTAAGTAATGAAAGTTTCTCTGAAAGTAACACCTCCCATTTATTTCCATGGAAACTACAACAGATACAAAAAGCACAGTGACACTGTTTGATAGAGCAAATTCTCAGCTACAAAACACTCTTTCTCAAGAGACACCACACTGTCAGCACTGTATCCCCACTGTAACTCTTACAGAGAGCTGTGTGCCAGAGAGCACCTCCGGACACTCTGCTCCACAGCGCTGTGGTTTGGCACATCCAGTACAGACAGCTGGGCCTTCTTGAAAGCTTTACTATACTGCAAAGGACAAACTGATTTTTAAGTTCTTCCTATTATCACCACAGTTTCTCCTTCAGCATTACAGCTGTGTAATCTCCATCCTTGCAGGGTTTCAAGACCAGAGTGGCTGAAGCCCTGAACAACCTGCCCTGAGCGCATTGGTGAGCCAGCTTTGAGCAGGATGATGGAACTCTCCTTCTGTCCCATCTGATCTGATTTATGCCACAATCCAAGTCTACTGTTTCTTCCTAGAAAAAATCAGTACTTCCTAGGGTTTTCACATCTGTATCAGCTTGTTTTTGCAACAGAATAATACAACAGAAAGACCTAGACAGGCTAGAGCAGCGAGCCCAGGAGAACTTCATGAGGTTCAACAAAGCTAAGTGTGAGGTCTTGCTCCTGGGTCACAGCAATTCCCACTCATCAAAACAAGCTGAGCCATGTAAGGATGGAGCACAGCCCTGCTGAAAAGGACTTGGGGGTACTGGTGGATGGCAGCTGGATATGAGCCAGCAGTGTGCCCTCTCAGCCCACAAAGCCTACTGGATCCTGGGCTGCATCAAAAGCAGTGTGTCCAGGAAGGCAAGAGACATGATCACTTGGAAGGGAAGGGAACAGACTTTTTAGCAGGGTCTGTTGTGACTGGACAATAAGAAATGGTTTCAAACATAAAGAGGGTAGACTTAGACTGGATCTAAGGAAATGTTTTTTTTATCCTAAGAGTAGAGAGGCATTGGCACAGGTTGCCCAGAGAGGAGGGGGATGAAACACTCAAGGTCAGGGTGGATGGAGCTGTAGGTGTCCTTGTCTACTGCAGGGGAGTTGGACTAGACGACCTTTAAAGGTCACTTTCAACTCAAATGGTTCTACAATTCTACAAATTTTAGGTTCTGCACATTTTCAACCTTTCTGAAGTATTTTCCACCTCTAGTGGAGGTCATTTTTTCCAGCTTCTTACATAATCACAGTGAGCTTTATAATGCCTCTTCTCCCCTTCTACTATCTGACAGGAGACATTACTGCCATTTGGCAAACAGTGTGCTTTTAGAGGTTTTTCCTTACTCCTTTCTCCAAGAGATATTGTACAAGTTCTAAAAAGCAGGTCAGCCTTGCGTACCACTATATGAGAATTTCTTCTCTCTTTAAAAGCCAATTAACATGAAAACAAAATAACTGACATACAAAACTTAGTAAAATGATTGCTGGAATCAGAAACCAAAAGGGAGAAGCTAGATAACAAACTACTAAGGCATCCTTTTTTTTTACTTCCAAATTCTCCACACTTATGTGTTTTAAGAAATTGTTGACAGTATTTTATTTCCTTTAAGCATCATGCAATATCCAGCCATAGACACTTCAAGTATTTTTGCTTATTTGGATTTATGATCTGTACTGCTACAGCTAAAATTTTTTATTTTTTTTTTTAATTTTCCTTGCAAATACAAGCTGGTATAAATGGCTTCAGTGAGTAATTTTCCTTAAGGGCCACTACATAAGCTTGGCATATTTTCAGACTATCCACATCACTGAAGGTTGCTTACAGCTTTGAGCAAAACAGTGAAAGTACTGCCATCCTCATGACCAGGCATCCGAGGAGACTACTGCTTTGCTCGTTACAGAACAAAAGGACTCTCTGTTTGCACAAACACTTGTGTGCTTTTTGGTTTCTTCCCAAAGCCTGTCCACACTTACAGCTCCCATTGGGCTCTGACACGTGAGGAAAGCAATCCACATGTGATCACTGAGTCCCCATTGCATGCTTATCATATGATTAAACCACTTGTGATTCCCTTCGCTGTGGACGCTCTGCAATGGAGCCTTTCACATGAAGTCTGTAACATCCCTCTCAGAGATCTGTTGTTCTCCTCAGTGCACACATCTGAGACTGGAACACAAGGACTGTAGGATGTGCACTACTGGCAGGCAGTAAATCAAGATGCTGAACAGTAATTTCTGACTGTCTGTTCAACCTCTCACCCAGTTCACCCAGGAGAGCCAGCAACACACTCCAGTTCTGACAAGCCAGGAGGAAGCTCTGCTAAGCCACAAAAAGAAGCTGCATCTCATCTTCACATCTCAGAGTATAAAGACAAAGTGATATGGGAGGGTAAAGAAAAAGGTGATGCTACAATGAGGGGCTGGACGATGGGAAACTGTTGCTTTGGGACTGGAACATATCCAGGTCTACTTTTGTCTACCTAAACTTAATCCACAGCCCATACTGAATCCATTACACTAGCAAAGTGGCAGATAATTTACAACAGAATACCAACACAGACTGGAAAAAGCCTCCAACAACTAAAACCAGAGTGTAAACAATCTGTGAATCTCAGCCCCACGTAGTGCAGTAAAGGGAGAGGGCAGGACAGATCGACAAGCAAAGCAATGCTCCAGCTCTGACTTACGATCCCATTAATGAGGATGGCCATGACAGACAGCTTCTGGTCCTTGTGTGATATCCACGGCCCTCAGCCACATCCCCCAAGATTTCTGTACCTTAAAGATAAAAACTTATCAGCCAGAAACAGTTTTATCAAGTGTTTTATGGCGTGTTTCTGCTTTCTATCACATGACACTGAGAGGCATTTCCTCATCATGGGTTGTGTGCTGGTATCTACTTCAATGTAGGCAGTGCACTCGTACAACAAGATGCCTGTTGTCTAAGCCACACATTTCTTTTTTCTCTGATTTTTCTAAAATGGTGGTGTCCTTAAAAGAACAACCCCATCAGAAGAGAACTGAAAGAAAACTCTAATTTAACTGAAGAGCCCTAAAGCTGCCTCAGTTCAGACTTGTTCCCAAGAGAAATTGCTGGGAGCCAACTACTGCTGCTTCCCTCTTCGCTTTCTGTTGCTGGCAAGACTGAATCTATTTTTTACTGACATGCCACTTTTAATATGCTGTGAAATGCAGACAAAATGCAAAGAGGAATTGCAAGCTGCTTTGATAAACATTTGACATCCATTTCCAGTGCTTGGAAACAGCTTTGAGATGCTCCGAACTCAGGTAACACAGGGAGAATCATTCAGCAGTTTAGCACTTCTGTGTTTTGGTTATACTGAAATTTCAGCTGTGAGGTGACCAGCTACCTCACAGAAGAGTATCTTCTAGCATCCTTA
This sequence comes from Callipepla californica brunnescens, assembly GCA_023055505.1. Classification (NCBI taxonomy): domain Eukaryota; kingdom Metazoa; phylum Chordata; class Aves; order Galliformes; family Odontophoridae; genus Callipepla; species Callipepla californica. The sequence continues at coordinate 5,239,219 of JALIRH010000012.1, forward strand.
TGTTTTGCTGCAGGTATGCATGTGGCTCCTAGTCTGCAGTTTGGCTGTGCTGCTGATCTGAGTAACTATTCATGTCCCTTCACTCACTTCAATCACCTATAAAGTATAATTGAAATAATAAAAGCACTTCTGTAAACTACTTCAAGATCTTGTGATGGATATGTTATTTAAATGTTATTTTTTACGGTGAACATTTCTTGTTTGCCACAGTCACAGCTTTCTTACCTATCTCCAAACAGAATTGGAAATGTGTCTTGTTAACACTTCAGCAACATCCTTCGGTTTGCAGATTTGATTTTAAATGTGGACGTCCTCATCTGCTCAATCTACTTCTTCATTTTCGTTTTCCTCAGTGTTTCTCCTGATCCCCAGATAGGATCTCATTTGCACTGCTTTGGCAATCTCAAGCTCTCTGGCTGCCTTTAACCTACTGAATCACTTCCTTCCTTTATGTGATGCCTGTAAACTACTCTTTGCCCGATCTGAAGATTAGCGCTTCAGCCACGTTTCTCTTCTCCACTGTGGCAACCTGACATGCTGGGATGAATGTTGCAAGGTAATAGTTTGCGCTGCGTTTCAAATCTAGCTCTTCTTTCATCATTTCTGCCCTTTTCCTTTTGTCCTGCTAGGAAACTTCCTGCCCTGGCTTTGTTAAGAGTTTATATTTCTTTCTTTCTGTTTCTTTTCTCAAATGACTTTGTGCAGCAATAAAAATAATGTTATCTGAGGATGCAGGTACATTTACAAAATGTCACAAAAACATATTATTGGCAATAATCCCAGAGCGAAACAAAGATATTTCAGGAAGCTTTCAATACAAAAATAAATTCTATTCTAACTGAGGAGTCCCATGTTTTATTAGAGGAATGGGTTCTGCCAACTTTTTCATAGCTGCCAGCACCTTTCACACAGTGAGATTCTCTCCAAAATGAGTGGAGTCTTGGTGTTACATAACAGTCCTGTATGTACAAACACACCAAACAAGGCATCCCTTGTGCTACTGACACCCCCCTGCCCAATCTGTGGTGGGATGGTAACCACAGCCATTATCTGAAAGGAGAAAACTATAAGGATGTTATCTAACTCATCTTTTTTTCCTTGAGTATAACACCAGCTTTGTGGAGGAATCAGTGAAATTTGCTCACTGGACACAGGAGCAGAATCTGGGAATTTCAAAGCTGCCCTTCCACCTCAGTCCACAAGTCACCAGGTGACCCTGAATAACTAAGATTTTATCCACCTGCACTTCCTTGGACAGACACTGTGCCTCATTTCTGATGGAAGGCACAGCCTAGGGGAGGGCAAAAATGACTTCAAATCCTGTCCGCATTTCTGGAACTCTGCCCATGCCGAGGCAGCTCCCTGTGAACATCAGCAGAACACTACAAGCACACTTCATCAAGTTCTCAGTGGACTTCTTATAATGGGAGCCACAAAACATAGACCTTAAATCAAGCATGCCATGGGAATTCCCTCCTGGCCTCTTGCAAGTCCTCTGAAATTCTCCATGTCCCCGCAGCAGACAGGAAGGCAAGAGAGAACTGGGATCCCACTGAGATAATCAAAAAACAGAATCAGCAGCCACAGCAACAGCCCTAACTCCTCAGTAGTGCAATATATTTCTTAAACTGGGTGACTTAAATAGGAAGAAATGGCAGTAAAAAGTACACTTAGAACCTGAAAAATACAGGATTGCATGGAGGAACAGAATGGGACTGTACGGTGTGTGTGCCAGGCTTACATATCCTCTTGCAGGTCTGCTGCATATGAAGATGCTGTGGTGTGAGGATAAATCCACTGTCAGCTCCATTCTGTGGGTCACTGCCTGGTCATTTTCCTAAGAACAGTACTTATATTTTTAATGTTTTTACGTATGAAAGAGTTCATATAACACACCCTTTCGGTACTGTACAAACACTTTCAGACTTACACAGGGAGACACTATGAGAATCTCTTTGCATCATCAGTCTGAACCATTCAATAGCACTCCTCTTTGGAGTACTCAGCTCAAGACAAACGCACTCATCTTTGGAGTACTCAGCTCCAGACAAACACTGCTGTCCTTTGGTCTGATTTCACTGGCATGTGGAATGAATGGATGTTACATATGGTATTACAGCTTTTCCAGATTTCCACTCTGCAGATGGCCACGGCGTTTTCCACATGACTCCTACTGTAATATCAGAACCACATAAGTCATTTATAAGCAACTGATATGTCACAGCACCTTATAGCGTGCTGTGCAGTGTTCAAAGCTGAACAGGCAATGCCAAAAAAGCACTAACATGTCTCTGTGTTACTTTTATGCACAGAGCATATATACACCCCCAAAATGCAGGAAAGTAGAATAGATACTGATGTGTCAGCTAGTACACAAAAATGTCAGAACTACCATTAAATATCATCATCTAAAATAAGACACAGTTACAAAGACCATGCCCACAGGAAATGAACCGTTACTTGTGGTGAGGTGAAGGCTCTGAAAATACTATTACCATTGATCTGAATTCACTTGGTAATCATTTTTTTACTGGATAAAAAAAGCATCTAATAGCTGAGAATGACCCTTCTGTCTTTGTTTTCCGTTCTCCTTCCTCTTCCACTGGGCTAACAAATACACAACATATTTTTGTATTTTATAATTATTGCAAGATAAAATGACCTTTTTAAAAATCATTAGCAACAAGAATCATGTGATGAAAAATACTGAGGGATACCAGGAAAACTGCTTTTGCTGCTAAGATTATACAGGGTGAAGAACAAGATCCCACCATCTCTGACCCCTTAAGAACGTGATGTGCTATCCAGAACTCTCCAGATACAATAAAAATAACCACAAAAAAGAACATTCCCACTGGTACCACAACTAAGTATTCAGAACACACAGATATCTATTTTCTTTAAGTACTTTCTGCTTGCTTCTAAACCTATTTCATTGCAAAGCTTCATAGTTTACCTTCTTCTTCAGGCTCCTGGCAGTGACATTCAGCTGCTGAAGTTCCAGGTGTTGCTGTCCCACGCAGAACACGTCACCACTTGCAGTACCCCTACTCCTTTCAGCAGCAGTTGTGTATTTAGCCCAGAACAACCTAGTAACAACAGTACTGTACTTCCTTCTCAGAAGAAACTTGTGGAAACATTTTTCTGAGAGAACATAGCAAAACAGCTTCAGAGCGCGTGCAGACCAGCCAGAACAGCTACACCACTGAAGCTGAGCACGAGTGCCTGAGATTACTGAGATAGTCAAATTACAACTTTGTTCTGAATCGGCAATATGTTCCCTTTAACGGGTCTGACACATCTCCACTGTGCCTCGGTGCAGAACCAGCAGTCAGACATCAGAACATTAGATCTTTTCCTGGGAATGCACTGGCCTGTGAGTGCCAGCTGCTTCCAGCCTGGCTGGAGCCAGCACTCTGCCGAGGAGGGTCTGTGAGAGCTCCTTGCTGGGAAGCTAACATAAATATCAACGGTTGTTTGCCCACATAAAGCAAGTGCTCAGTAACTGAGCACAGACCCCTAAAAAAGAGAAGGATTTCTGGTCCTGTACACAAGGGATACACTAAGAAGCTCAGTCTAGTGATGCACATTGTTCCTATGCATACTGTAGCAGGGACAGGTTCTGCATGTAGGCACCCATGATGTGGGTAGCTGTGCAGTTTCCACATCTACATGCCAGCTGGGAGCCCTTTGGGAGCAGCTCTGCCAGTCCTGAAGCTGCACTGCCACCAAAGCACTCAAAGCTTGCCAGCCCAGGCAACTGCAGCAACTGCACTTTGCTGTCAAATTACAAAGAGTTCTGGTTTTTTTTTGCTATCTGCATATCAGTTAGGAAGACAGCTGATGTGAATGCTAACACAGATAACTAAATGCTGATCTCGTAAGCTCAGGTTGGTAGGCACCTGTCTTCACAGGGAATGTGACACTGGCTTACATCTCTGTCACGATGGAGACAGGTTTGTACAGTAACACGAAGAAGGAAACATTCCTTTTGGATTATGCAAACTCCCACACATGCTGTCATATGAAGAATTTGTGTGGGAACCTATTTACAAAAGTGGAACTCACTGTCATTACACTGCACTGAAGCAGAAAAAAAAATTAACATGCTGTAAGTCAAATGTCACAGCAGAATTTAATATGCTGGAATTCTTGGAAAGTGTTCTAATGCTTTCAGCTCAAACAGCATGCATTGCTTTTTATAGCAAGGAATTTTAATTATTATTAGTTTCTGGCAATCCCCATAGTCTGCTGGCATTTTCTAACCCAGAGCTTAAAACCTGAAGAGAAACAGAAGGCAGAAGAAAAGGGAAGAACGCCTAATTCCAGTACTCATCATCTATGTATCCTCAACTTACTAATATGGCGATATGTGAGCAGGAGTTCAAGGTTGAGACATTACTCCCTTTTTGTCTTCAAATGTGCCATTATTAATCAACCAAATTCCTATAACTGCAAAAATAGGTCAGAGAGGAGTGGGGAAGTGACAAGATCACATCAAGGATGGCAGTGCTACAGACGGACTGAGGAAAGACTAGCAAAATGCTCTGAGTGGAGGGCAGAAGCAGGACATGCTGCTGCTTCTACCAAAATCAAGTGCCAGGGGCCACGGCACACACACAACTTTGTCTCAGCAAACTGATCAGTAAACAAGTTCTGCTCTGCACTGCTTTCAGTATGAAGATATTGAAACCTAGACTACTGCTGGGTTTCTGTAGTCTGCTCCTCACTTCTTCTCCTCTTAACTTCCCTACTCACTACGCAGCACCTCCTCAGCTCACCAGGCCCACCTCCTCCACTCTCCACAATGATGCATCACTGTGGTTGCAGTTGGCCATGAATTAACAATATCAGCTTCAGACAGCCCTGTGGCAATGCCACAGCCCCCTGCTCCCGTGCCCGTAAGCCATGTTCTGCCTACTTCCACCAAGAGCCAGCTGCCCCTGCTGCCAGCCAGCAGCTGCCCTGCCTCCACAGCTGCCCCAGGCCCGGCTGTCCCTCCTGGCCAGCTCCTCCTCAGCCACACAGATGGTGTGATGCAGGTTTGCTGCGGGAGGCAAGAACACACTTGCATCTTGATGAATATCTGGAAGGAATACCTCATACACTGTAATTTTGACTGTGGCAGTCAGGCAGTTATTACAGTGCCATCTAAGGCCAGCTGGTTCAGTGTGTGCACTGGGGTGTAGGTGAGCTGTGCATCAAAGGGATGAAGCAACACTGCCACGAGGCTCTGCCTTGGCCTGAAGACTGGTTTGCTCTGAGTTCTGGTTACACCAGAAACCTTTGTTACTGGAGCAACAGGAGAAAGAGGAGTCTGGAAAAGTTCCTGTGCTGAGATGGTGATGTGGCAAACCCAGAGCAACGAATTGTCCCTCTGGACATTCAGGAAAATCATCCTGAAGACCTGTTCAAAACTGGATGGATAGGAAGTCCTACACTCTCCACTTCAAAAAGAAAAGAAAACAAGGACATGAAGCTAGAAACTATTGAGCACTTCCTGTTGTGTTTACTGTTGCTGTCAGGAAATTTTAGTACAAAGACAGCCATTTCCTGCTAGGTGGCTCCATTCAGAACTGGAGAGAATCCGAGCTTCCCTGAACTTGGGCATTCTGTGAATTGTGGCAATACAGTACTGTCTGTAAGTAAAGGATTTGTGCAGAAGCCTTTACCTCTCTCCAGAGGACTCTCTGCACCTTCTTTTATGCCTGTCAACATTTCCCCAAGAAGGAAAATATTTGCACTAGACAAGAATTTTCCCAGTATGACCTTATTTATCCTTCAGGATTTGTTGTATGTTTTAAGAATAATAAAGCAACTTGAAAAACTACAGTATTCATGAATTTGCATCTTGTATGTTTTATATAAAACTGATTTTTCATGCAAGCTTCAATTGTTAAAATTTATCTACCTTCAAGACTCAAAAGTTACCAGTGTTGTCCTTGTAAACCTTTCTCTAGTGGAAAATATCTCAAGGATCTGTGGGCTGTTGTGTTAAGCTACCCTTCAACATACAGAATTCAACCAGATACCTACTGACGACTACATTCATACCAGGATTGTTTTTGTTTCTCTGTAGCAACCGAGAGGGTCTGAACCTTCTTCTGCCTAGGAGACCACCCTGTAGTTAATGGTCAAACAAGTGCTCATAGCAACTTTTTTATCAGTACTTCTCTGGGCCTTCCCTTTCCCAGGTTGTGCTGTGAACCTACCACCTGAAATGTTGTTACACAATAGGAATGTTAGCTGATCACTTTGGTTAGAGGGTAAGGGAAATGGTCTTATACACCTTTTTCTCTGCCACTTACTTTACTGTATCACCATTTAAAATCTCTTTTGGAAAGGCTAAACATGCTGTTCTAGGCACAGAATAGCATCTCATTTACTGATGAATAGAAAAAGTATCTCCTATGTGCTCCTTACCCTACACATTCATGAAACCCAAGACGTTAACATGCGGTCTGTTTCAGATCACCTTGCTCTCCTCCAGTCTCACTAGCCAGGGCTAGGCAAAGTCTGCATCCATTTAAAGTTATTAAATTTTAATAATAAAACTTTCTATTTGTCACCTGCTACTTCTACTTAGAAAAACTCACAGATGGGAGAGACGGCAGATCAGAAGAAACCTTGCCAACAGGGAGGTACAAGAATAACATAGGAGAAATTCATTCTCTCAGTTAACTCCAGTCCTGATTAATGGATAGTTTTTCTTTTCGTCTTTTATAGGGACTTCAACAACTGAAGCAGCATACATTGTGCCCAGGACTGCAAGCATGCCCTTGCTGCATAAGAAAACATAGGAGTGCTCAATAGCAGGCATTGAAGAAACTCAAAAGTGGAGCCCCAGATACAAGGAGGTGCAATGGGTATGGGAAGAAAGGAGCTGAGAGGCTTGATGTTCTTGAAACGATGGACCAAACACAATACAACAGTTCTACAGATCACAGGCAATAGTGTGCACGTACAAACCCTGCTGTGCTGCGCTGACAATTGTAGAGCCTGTCACTATGCAGTGGTACCCCACAGTGCCATGTCCCCTACCAGCAGAAGGGAATTTGAGGGGAAAGGACATGCTGCCTGCTCTCCCAGGGAAGCCATCAGCCCCATCCCACTGCCCCCAGCTGTGGGCTGTCCACCTTCACCTCTGGCTGTGCCCTGCCAGATGAGGAACGTCAGCACATGCAAACTGTCTTGTGAGCCATACAAAATCCTGCACTAAAACACTGCAAGAAGAGGAGGGAGGAAAGAAAAAATAGAAGGAGCAGATACAAGTTCTACTTAAGATGACTGACAAAAAAAAACAGGAAAGAAAAAAGTCTGAGAGGTTGTACTTTTGATTATATTTCAATTTTAATTCCCTGTTGGCAGTAGCTATTCTCATCTCATTGCCCTTAATTTCTCCTCAGGCCTATCTGCAAGTTTAATATAAGTCTTTGTGCATGCTCAGGACTTGTTCACTTAATTGAGTGAAACTAGAAGCCACAGTTATGCCAAAAGGTTTTATTAAGGTATTAAAGAATAATCAGCAATCTCTCCCCAGCCTCTCCCCAATAAGACTGCACAAAGATTTAGCCAATGTTTTATTTAAGCACAGGCATCATACATTATCTAATGTAGTTATTAAAATTAATCAGATATGAGAAACTTTATGAAGCGCAGGGCTTCCTATGCAGGAACTTAAAGGAATCGTCAGTAACATCAGTACAGTGTACCCTAAGGAACTCCAACTCCACAAAGCACTGCATATATGTACAGCTGCTCCCGATGGGTCTTTGTCACAGACACAAAGATTTGGATAAAACAGCACTTTTTGCAAACTGATTCTGTGCCACTATTACTTACTGTGGTCTTTTCCACCCATGTGAACTAGATGAAGAGTCCACTTTTACTCCAAGTCCGTGATAACCAAAATCTCTGCCTTCTAGATATGTTGATATTATGCTCTGTTAAATGTTTCTCAATCACAGGTATGATACCTGCAGCATTGCTCCCTAATCATTTTGAAAGTAGAGCTTTCTTTCTTTTCACATGGACTTCACCCCATATTTAGTACCAGAATAATTCCTGGCTCTACGCTGGCCAGAGCTTTGTTCCATAAAGCCCAGAAAAATTAATTTGGCAGGGTGTATCACCACCAACTCTGACTTTCCTCCTTGCATTTTCTCTCCTTAAACCAATATATTCCTTATAGTTTTCCCATTTCTCCTCCATCCTTTAATCCTGCTCCCATTCTAGACTTCTCTACCCAGGAACCCTCAGCCAGCTGCAGGACTCAGCCTGCTGGTTGTATTCCAGACCTGACAAGGATCACTCAGGCAGAACAAAGTAAGCTTCAGTACTGAAGGGAATGCTGAAAATAAGAAGACAGAGGCCTGCACTGTTTTAGGAGAGGCCTGGAAACCATGGGCAGGGAGCTCTGCTCCTATGTATCTGAGTGACCTGGGCCTGGATGTGGGGATGTGCTAACAGCAGCCTGCCTCCCTCAGCACAGCTGCTCAGGCCCCACAGTCCAAATCCTTCCTTGGACAGAGCAACGCAGCAAAAACTCCTCATTTTAGGAGCTGGTGATATGATTTATAAACCTCTCCACACCACCTTCCCTGACAGGCTCCCAGCTTCACTGGAGGCCACAGTTCTTGGCTCCCTTCACTAGAGCTAATTCCATGATGATAAAGGGAAAACTGGGAGTCTTTGGCTACAGCTCAGCTTCCTAGTCAGAGCAAAGTTCAGAAACAGTTTCAGAACCACGTTCAGACGTGGACTCATGAAGAAATTTCTAACACAGATTAGCCAGATTGGAAATGCAGGTGAGCCACCTGTGGACATGATTCCACTCTATCAGTTTATATCAGTTTACAGAACCTTGGCTTCATTCAAGTTATGGTCCTGAAATGAAGCACTGCCACCAGGCTCCCCCGTCACACAGAATTTTTCTGCATTCATGCACAGACACACTTCTGGAGAGGCTCTAGCTGATGTCCTTTGTAATGCAGCATCAAAGATGGTGACTATTTTCTTACGCTTTATGTGAAAGGTAACTGCCTGCTTGGGTTACATCAACTGTTTGTATGTGCACCTGGCACAAACCCGTGTCTGAAAGCAGTAAACCTTGATCATCTTGCTGAAGTATTTCCAACCTGTCCTCTGCCTGCCAAAATACAGCCCTGGAATGCAGACTCCATATGACTTGCCCCTCAACTTCAGATCCTGTCAGCTTGCATTATCCATGGTAACAGTAAGGTTTAAGAAATACCCTCTAGCAAAAAGCTTACACACTGCTTTTTTTTTAGCTCGAGCAGAATAAATACCAGATATCAGCAGTACCACACACATATCTGAAACAGCTCAAAGTGGAATTTTATGATTATAATTTCTTAAGTCTATTAATAATTTACACCCCATATGTAGTATACCTTTACATTCATAGAAAATTTGCATTTGTAATATTAAAAATAACTTGTGTTTAGAAGCCCCACAGTGTAGGAAGAAAACTAATAGAAATTTTAAAAAAAGGACAACTATTGGAGGATTATTTTCTTCTGCCATCAAAGTACAGTTATTCTTTCCTTATTTCATCTTAAAAGACACTTTTGTCTGCCACTGCCAACTCTTAGCTTAGTAAGGCAAATCTGAACACAAATCTCTGTAAGTTAAATTAAACAGTCATTCACTTTTTTAATGATAAAGAGAACAAAATTGCAGTCTGGAAGGACATTTGGATACCCACAATGTTAACTGATTATCACGCCAAATTGATCTTTCCAGACGAAGTAAAACCAAAATCTGACAAATTCATCTCCTGACTACTAACAGCCTCCAGTGAAATGATGACAACAGGACTACACTGCTTCCTCTTACAAGCTCGTTTACAATATGCTTTGTTGATGATATTTAAACAATAGCTAGTGCCAAAGGGGATAGGAAATGCTGATTATTTTAATCAGTCTCCTTGTTCAAACTGAAAAAAAGTCAACTCATCATTTTCCAGATTTCCCAAGAAAATAAACTTGTTTTATCAACCTTTCTACCTGCTATTCCTACCCACCTGACAGGAGATGGAAACACTGATGAGCAATAGGACTGTGAATAGCAAACGTTTAAGAGCATATCTCCACTGAGAAAGACACTGCAGTAAGAGTTGTAGGGTATTCAGGCACTCACAGAATAGCACTGATCAGTATTTCTGCTGCTCAAGGAGAAGATTTTCCATCTGTCAAACTTTAAAAAATATTTTTGCTTTATTTACTTTTCTAGGGTCAATAACAAAAACCAGTTTTCAGTATATGGATAGTGTGAAATCTATTTTATAGTGAGTAGGGTGAATTGACAGAAAATGTAATGTTTCACATTGAAAGTCTGACATTGCTACCTTTAAATTTAAAAACATTTTTCTGCCCGAAGTAAAATCCAGCTTCAAACAGGAGCACACATTCTTTGCAAAGTCAGTGTTAAGTTTATGCGTATGCTAGCCAAAACAGGTCCACACTAAAACCAGAAATACTCCGTGCTTCTCTATGCGCAGGTCCTTTGCTGGGCCAGGGAGCGAGAGCCATAAACTTGTGACCCACACCCATAAATACCTCCCCACATCAGCAGCCAGCAAGGTGCAGCACGCAGCCACTACAGGCAGCATTTCACATTGCCTGGGAGTGGCACAGCTCGATTGCCTCCCACGCTCCTGCACGGGGCCATGAACTTTTGGCATGCACTGATGTGTAGCAATCTGCACAGCGTGGTCTGTGTTATCCTAACAAGCACATTTTAGTGCAAAGAATGAATGGTGATATGAAATGCATTTGATACATACAGTAGAAATCTAGAAGACAGCATTTATAAACATATTTATGTTGGTTCCAAAGATACAGTGACATGACAAAGACAGAACCATGGTATTTTTGCCTGGAACTCTGCTGATGGCAACATGCAGTTAACACAGTCTAAAAATATCCTTTCTAAGTAGCCTTTTGAAAAACAACAAATAGCCTGTAAAAAAGTGCATTTAGGAGCTCTACTGTTCGAATAAGTAACACAGTAACTCAACATTAGGTGTGGCCTTCAGGTCATGGATCTCAATAAGCATTACCCAAACCTAAAATCGAGGACAAAACCTTGCAAGAAGAATGCGTAATTTTTCGTGATAGAGCTGAAGGAGGGAACATCTTCCTGCTAGTAAATTATTAGCACAAGCAGACAAACCATAAATCAACACTGCTCAACTATGAAGATCTTTGAATTACATAACAGGAATTTGCCTACATAGCTCAGTCAGTGCAGAGCTAAGGAAAAATCTTCATGTCGCATAGTTCAGCTGGACTTGCCAATTCAGTGGGAGAATGACTGGATCAAAAGCTGAGGTGCAATCAGTTCATGTTAGTGCTATAGCTATAACTCTCCAACTGAAGAGGACACTATTGATGGTAATGAGACTTATCAACAACAGTTCAATTTGCAGCTTTGCCTTAATCTGATGTGCACACAGCAGTGAAGCAATCTACATTCAGGAAATTAAAGAATCAATTCACTAAACAGGCTTTGCTTTTTCTTCCTATCAATTATTTCCACCAATGCAACTTTCCTACTAACACAGCTCTAGAAGCCTACTCACTAAAATTACTCCCTTAAAATGATATATATGTATATATTGAAACAATTGTGGAAAATCCTAATTAAAATGTTTGAATCTTTTTGATTCCCACCCGCCACACAGATGTAGAAGAAAACAATCTCTCTGTTTCTAAATTGTGTCAACATCATTACCTGTCTGGATGATGACACAACGCACTGAAGCAGTTTTGACAGGTGGTAGTATTCTATCATCACTTCCCAGTTTCCCTTGGTGAACTTCTCCATTTTTCTCTTGTTTCTCCTTCCAGTTCTTGGCAGGCCATCCTCTCTAGCTAAGAGAACACACTGTTGCCAAAACAAAGCCATGCTTTTAGGCTGCGTAATAAGCTAACTTCTGTATTGTATGCAAATCACAATGAGATAAACTGTCATTAAATTGTGGACTCAAACCCTCAGGGACCATGTAAGTCATTGTTAAAAATGATCCGTGTTCCAAGTAGCAGCTGGCCTTTTGTGCCTTGTCTCCATCTGACAGCACTTCTGCTAGGAGCACTAATGAGCTCCATGGACTGCAAGGATAGTCCCCTTGAGCAGCTGAAGGCATTTCTCATGTAAACAGGAGCGGATCTGGCTCTCGACATCTTGCTGAGATACCACACCCTGACTCCCACACAAAACATTTCTTTGTCTGGTTTTGAGGAACACCAGGAGAAGCATCTGTGGATGTTTTGGTGTTCTCCAATCTCACCTTGCAGCAAAAGCTGTGTTTGCAATGACAAAGTGCATAGACTTGTCCTACACAGGACGCAAAGAATTATTTCTGACTGTGTTAAAAGATCTCAAACATAACAGTCACACATTTTACAGGGCTCCCACTCATCTCCTCGGCACTACATGTATCCTTTTTGTCTGAGTACTTGGCAGACCATCCTTTCCAGCTAAGAGGACATACTGTGTCTGAAACAAAACTATCTTTGTAAGCTACATAATAAACTAGCCTCTGAATTTGTATGAAAGTCATGCAGTTGACAACTTGGTGTTTAAATGATGGATTTTTATAACATTATGTAATTATTGCCACAAAATGAAGCATTCATTCTGGGTAAAATTTACAGAGGCATTAAATTAAATAACAAGTATATATATATTGAAAGCCTTGAGGACATACAAGGGTAAAGAACACCATATTCTGTTCAGCTCCCAACTCCACCCCTTCAGCATTAATTGACAAAGAAGGCGAGATATTTTCAAGCAAACTGGGGATTTCCCACTGACTGAGAAACACTGAGATGGTGAAAAATTCCCATCTCTGGCTTCGTGTCACCGCACCATGGCTTACCAAACATGGAAAGCAGCAATCAAAGAATGCCATTCATGTTCTAGCTCCATGTGTGACTCTTCTTCAGATACATGACATGCACCGATGTACAAAGAAACATCTTGCAAATTTTACTTTTTTCTCTTGACTTCTGTGTTTTTTGCATTTGCAACTTAATTAGTAAAGAAAAATTGCTCTGCAGTTGATAACTGCTTTTTACTGGCTATGCTTTCTCACGTGTCAACACATAAAAAGGCTTACAAACATAAATAGAGCTCACTGCTTTCTAGGACTGTCTTTTAGCTGCTTGCCTTGCTTAAAAGAATGCCTCCAAAGTAAATGACTGTTTAAAAACAGTGAACTCTTGTGCACAGCGATGTTAAGTTCTCAGGACATGTTTTAACCTTCTATCTTGCAGCACATTTTCATTTGTCTGTCCTGATTTACTCTCTCCAGGAAGAGAAAAGAGGTAAATGCTTTCCAGGAGAATATCAGAAGAGGGAAACTGTGGCCTGCTGATATCAAAGATAAAATCAGGCACCTCATAAGCACCCCATATCTGTGATTTCATCTCACCTTTCCCCAAAGCCCCCTCGATTCCAAGATTTTCTGCGCACAGGAAAGGCTTTGTTTCTAAGGCAATTAATTTTTGTATTTAATCATGCCAAAAGCCCCTTGTTATTGAGTGCTATGTACGATAAACACTAAGGGAACCTGAATTCAAGATTGTATGAAACAACTGTCCACGTTATCTTCAATTTTGACTTGATATCCACAGTCTAAATATGTTTTAATATCAGTATTGAAGGAAGCCAGCACTATATTTTGCTATGAACCTCAGAAGCATTGATGGGAGCACCAAGCTGCTGACACGGTCACAGAGGCTGTGGCCGCTGCAATCTCCACGAGCTGCAGGCGACTGACAGCTTCGGGTGAGATTATGTAAGCCTTGAAATCTAAGGACAGCACTGCCTGCAAAACCTGCCCTCTGATAAGGACTAGGGCTGTTCGTTTCTCCCTGACTCCACATTGATTGCCCTTTTGTGTTCAATTACCAGCAAGAGAGCGTTTCTGCAATGAATATAAATTAACATACAATTTCATTGACCTTACTAATACATTCAAACTTATACAACAGTTGAAAAACATTAATCAGAATATCAAATTACAGCATTTGTGAAAATATGTCACTGAAGAGAATGACAAAACCCTCTGAAGAAACTGAAGAGCTCAGTAAGTGTAAGAGTGGGGAACACCAAGCCAACCTTACATGCTGAATATATTCCTCCACTTCTAGACTGCTTAATCCCAATGTCATAGTTTAACAAAAAAGAAACACGTGAGACTTGCAGTCTTGCTGAATAAAGGAAGTTTACGTTAGTGGAACTTAAGCAATCAAGCATCGTTCCATGGAGCTGGACTGAATTTTTTCTTATTATTGGCATTTCCTATCAATATGGCTCAATAGCTACTTACATGTCTGCTCAGGTGCTTGAAGAATCACTGCAGGTGTTGCCTGAGCAGGTCTTACAAGAGTGTTAGTAAGGCCTCAGGAGAGTTATTCAGACTACTACAGTATTCAGTACTGAAGAACTCCAGGCAGCCACACACAGTCCAATATGAAAGAATGTTAAGACTTTACAAGGAAGATGAAATGAATTACAGTTCCTTAAATTCCCCTGAGATGCCGCGAAGAAACGTGTACATGCCTGATTAACCCATTAGTAAGATACAGTAACGGTGGTGGGTGAGATTTGACTATACAGTGAAGTCAGAATGTAGAAATGTAAGGCAACGCAAGTCTGATTAACTTAATTGGACTAGCCAGGAAATAATTCTGTACCTAGACCATTAATGAGGATTGCTGGAACAACAAGCAGGAATCCACACCAGGACTCCAAGAGAGGAATACTTGGTACATATCCAGACTACCAGCTTTGGAGGATCCTATGATCTGTCTCATTTTGCCAGCTGGGGAGCATAAGCAAAAACAGAAGCATGAAAACCCTTCAGCAAGTAGAGAAAAGGGGAGTGCCACTTTTCAGGGGCTGCCTGGGGAGCAGCTGAAAAAGAGCAGCTCTGCAGAGGCATCTGGAGAAGCTGGACATACCAGACTGACATGTAAACGAAACAGCATTTTCTCATCTACAGACTGATATCAAGGTCCTCCTCCCTTGCGCTTTTGCTTACACAAATGACAAAGTGAGTCCACTTTGCCCCCATGCTCATGTGTGTAAATTACTGCATAGAACATAAAAAAAATACACGAGATTTCACAACTGCCACCTTATTTTGCCATCAAAGGGGAGGGCCATCACTACATCTTCTCAGATATGCCTATCCCTCATGTGACACTTGGACTGAAATAGCTATTAGAACCTACAGTTCTTATATATTACGTTTAGACTTTTCAATAGTCTAAAAATGTAGTAAGAACCAAGTTTTCCTCAAAGAGCCTACCATCAAAGAGAGGAAGGAAAACAGAAAATTAGAAAGAGGTCATCCAAACAAGCTGCTTGGAAGGCAACAAGCTCCGCAACAGAAGCCTGTGGGGTTTTTTTCAGTTTCACCTGAGGAATACTTCCTCACATTTAAACGATCTTCTTTAAAGCCTGATTCTGTGCAGGAAAGCCAGAGTTAGCTTTCAGCAGAGCTATTTCATCTCAAACAGGGCCACGCTTGGCTTGAAGCTATGCCGCGGAGCGGTCTTTAAATATGGAATGAGTTGCATGCCCTAACTAGAAATAGAAGCAGAAGAAATCTAATGAAAGTGTGAAATATTCATCAGGGAAATTTGGAAAAGCTATCATAGCAGTTTCTTTAAATGGCTTTGTGAATTTTACTCTTAAAGATCAATGAAATGAATTACTTAGTAAACTTAACAATGGGTATAAAAATAGCCAGTAGAGAAATCACAAACCCCCTGTTTGTGTTGGGTTGTTTGGGCTTTTTTTTTAATCATTTTACAAGTTTTTTTAGGTATTAATTACTTCCTGTGACCTAGAATTTCTCTGCCCATGAGCAGCGGCTCACAGAGGTGCCCAGACACCCCGCTCAGCACAGACCATGACCTGTAGCAGTTCCAGGGCCCCAGTGAGAGGCCCCGCTTCTGCGGCCCCACCACGGCAAGGCACAGGCAGCTGAAGGACAACCGTCTGTCACTCGGCCTCGTGCGATCAATTCCTAAGAGTGCTGACATCCTCACTGCTGCAGTTTCACGGATTTGGCTGCCAGAGCTAAATGCTCTTCTACCTGGAGTTAATGGGAAAAGAATAAGGATGTAGCTGGAAGTGAAGGGTCAGAGGAATATCGCCATCCTAACACAGCTGGCACGTTGCTGCCAGCTACTATAAACTTTATGACCTGCAGATCATAATCCTTGCTACAGTACTGTAGCAAAGACTGAAAGTGGTTGTATGATTTTTGAAGCAGTGACTGACTTGGTTAAGTGGAAAACATCCACGTTTAGTTCACAATCTGGCATTTGTCATCTGAACAGCAAGCAGGAATATGCCTTAAAAGCTTCATGAAAAACATGAAGTCTCCAGTAAACTCTCCTTCGTTACACAGTCAGTCTGGGGACGGTCCTGTCTTTGTCTCAGGGCCAGTTTAGGGATGGTCCCTGTAATGTGATCTCTCCATTTTCCTTAGATACACAAGCCTAATTATTTCTCCCCTGCAGGATAACTTGAGGGAATGATTAATCTAAAACTGTTTCATCTTAATAGTCCCTGGGTATGAAGAAACTCCAAAATTCTTAATTTCTAGACTGTTAATAAGCCAAAGGCTTCCTCAGACCTTAACAACAGCAATCATTGATTCTCTTGTCATATTTCAAAAGCCAAACCAGCAGAGAGCAGTTTAAATTTGATACTCCCAGTGGAATTACCTCTTTCATCTCTGCTATGATCTGAGCAGCTCTGCTATTACCAGCTTCTCAAAGTCTCCTTTGTAACAGAAAGCGCTTTAGAAACGCCAGGTTTAACGGGATCCTGACCTGCCACCAATTGTTTTTCTAATTAATGCATTTTCTTCCTGGTAAATTAAAAGCACTATAGACCGTTTTCAAAAAAAATACAAAATAGTATGATAGTATCTAATAGATGGTAATGTATTTCCATATCTCTCAATTCTGCTGTATTACCGGGGGGTTGTTGCAATACCTCACTGTGTAAAACCCATTATTCTTAATGGAAAATGAATTTAACTACATGTGTTATTTACATAGGCCATTCCTCTACAGGCAGTAGGAAGGGATTCTTCCTTCTATCTGCTCAGGAAGTGTGAATGAATGATCTCACTTGGCCATCGGGGCTCACCTTGACCTTGGCTGCCTAAGATCACTGCAAAGCCAACTTAGACACCCATGCACTTAAAGGTTAACCTTTCCTAGCTGCACAATAATGACCTCAGCAAAATTATGAAAGAAAACAATTCCACTGCAAACACTCCGAAGTCAGATTTTACATGCACACAGATCAGGCAAGTCAAAGCCAATTTATTATGTACTTCGATTTGGAAAGGATTTTTAAGAGGCAATATTCAGTTTACGACTTAGCTGTAATGTTGTTTGAACAGGAAAACGCAGGATCTCTATATCAAAATGCAAAATCAAATAACTAAATGAACTCCCAAGCCTTTCTTAGCCTTTTCAAAATACAGGCTAATATGTGAATGGAGTATTTCAACCCAAATTGATAGATTCTGAAAGCAAATACAGCTTGAGTTCTTAATAAAGCAATCCTTAATGGGCCCATGGTAATCTGCACAGATTAACACTTCCACCTGAACCTAAGCAATGATAATCTAGGTCTATATTATACATTTTTAAAAGTCCTAAATTAAAGATCATTGTCTGAACCTTTTAAAATGAAGTCAGCACAGTATTTTGTATGGACTTGTCATAAGCTAAGTGAATTCTAATTAATAGAGTAGGTACCATAACATCCCATTTTTAACAAACTTGTATTATTTGTGTGAGTTACAATACTATTCACTTATTTTCTTTCCAAATATAGCAGTGAATGCAAAGATCCCAAAGTAAATGACAGCTAACGTAGATGCCTACTGAAAACAAACTAAGGTTACACCAGTGCTTGCGTGTCTTCTCTATTTATAGTTACATACAAAAGAGTCATATGCACAAACTGAAAAAACATCAGTGTTGATAAATTCCCAGTTGTGTGTAGCAGAAGAATAGCTCTTGGTCTGGTTTGGCATTTAAAGTCTGACTCCTTTTCACACGCCCCAAACCCCACACACATTCTACTGCTAATACTCAACACAATAGCATTAATACCAGCTGATTAGAACATGCTTCAGTAGCATAATTCTCTAAAGAGAATGAATATCCTATAAGTTAAATGATGACACTAGGTTATATGAAATCCTAATTAGGTCAGCAGAAAAGAAGAAAGACTTCAGAGGCACAAAACCATCAAAGCATACTGCTCATAAAGGGGCATTATTTCCTCTTCACTTCTTACTCACATTTTCAGAATAGCTTCCTAAACCTGTGTTTGCAAACACTTTTGTTTCTGCACACAGAACAGCTACTTCCAGCTTGGAGTGCTCGCTCACCTGATGGTGTAATGTGTGTGTGTTGGTCCCACGAGCACCATGAGTCATGTTCTAGCTTTGAGCCTTCTTGCCATGTGGCTCCTGAGTTAAATCAGTGACAATGCAACAAGACGGCATTTAAACATTTTTTCAACAAAGAGCAAAACTACTTGTTCCCAATGAAGTCAAGAAATTTGGAAGGAATTAACTTGTGTTTGTTAACAAGAACTGTTTGTGGCTACCGTTTTCTAACAATGCCTGCTGTTTGCACCCTCTACCACTTTACAAAGTGCAGTTCTGTCTTCCGATCATGCAGTACTGACGTGTGCAATTTCCTGTCCTTTGTAAAAATTGCTTCCGAGTCGGAAAAGTATTGTGGCTTGGGTTGTGAATGCAGTGCAGGTCGAGACACAGGACAACGCTGGCAGAACGGGCCCGTCTGCTGCTGCCTCCTCTGCCTCCCCCTCCAGTCCTGCATTCTGGGGAACAAATTGAGACCGGAGCAGGCAGAGGGAAGGGCTATCCGCCCAGTGTGTACTTTGTAGCCCTGTGGAAGTTACCTGGAAACTACAACATAACCTACAGCTGTTCTCTATTCAGAATAGCTATATATCTCCTTAAAACAACAGGTACTAGGAAAACAACACAACTCTTCTTCCTCGACGACCTCTCAAATTTGTGAATTTATAGCTTTATATGAAAGATTGTGTGCATGTGCAGATAATGACATACTGGACACAAAAAGCAACGCTGTGCAGACGTGGAGTCTACACATTCACGTGGGCATGCTGGCCACCCCTCTTGGGGAGATGAAGCTTGTGAACTGAACCCGTGACGCCAGTGATTTGAAGTGGCAATTCCCTGGCTGTGGCTCTTTCTCCCTCTCGGCACAGTCAAGCTGTTCAAAATCACAGCACTCGCAGAGCAGAAGCTGAACTTAATCACATATTTTGTGCTTGCAAAAGAGGAGTTTAAGAAGCAGCAGAATTTCTTCAGAGGAATGGTGACTTGAAGCCACTCCTGTTAGAATTGTTTCACAGAGCACAGCCAACAACAAATGAGAGGAAGTTAAGCAAAAGAAGGGGCACGTAAGAATCTCTGGCCGTAACTGATTCTGCTATTTCTTTGTTTAATCGTAATTCCAAGTGGCGGAAGCGGGTGTAGCAGGAAAAGCAAATAACAAGAAGCCAAATGACAGATTAAAGTCTTTTCTAATTTAGACTTAAAGTTTGACCAAACTATCACAGTGCTGTTTCACTTCTCAGTACTTCTAATGCAGATTTTCTCAGCATATGGTTAAGAAAATTATTATTATAGGAATACAGGGATTGCTGTGGTAACCTTCCAGTTCTGTATCACCCCTGTCAGAGACAATATTTCTCTGAACAGACATACACTGAACTGGGAAGAAAGGAATGAAAAGGAGCAGAAAGGAAAAGGGAAAATGGAGGCAGCAAAATGGATGAAAAGTCATATACAATTATGATTCTATTTGTCTGTCCAGTGCTACAGATCTGCAAAATCACTAACAAGAGGAACACAATAAAGCAGTACCGGAATGTTCAAAGAATCTTTTAGATGTTTTCAAAATTGAACTATACATGAAAAAGCCCTGCCCCACCTTACAGTCCTATCTCAACCGTCACTTCAGATATCATGTATCAAAAAGAGTTTATTCACTGCATTTAGACAAGTCAGGAGGATCTGAGTAATTCTGAAAATGGAATAAGAACCGGGATCTTTCTGATGATGTCACTGGCAATGCAAAATTCATATCTCAGTCTGCCTTCTCGTTGAGCCTCCATCAAATTATGTTTATGTTAGAGTAAATGAAAAATGACTTCACTGATGCCAGTACAATTAAAGCAAAGTAAAACCACAATGAGATCTTCCGTAGCTGTATCTTGTGTTGTGAGTCAACCTACTGTCAAGAATGCAAACCAGTAATCACACATTAATTTGTACGCTCACCATTCCAATGTTCCTTCTCTCATTTGTATGGCATGTCCATGAAAAGTGTGAGCAAAAGAAATTCAATATCATTTGTAAATAGAGCGGCTACACTGGGTCTGTACAGAATCTCTGGGAAATAAAATGCATTCTTTCAATGTGAAGTAGCATGTACAGATTTTGTCAGCTTGACTGACTTTTGAGTAGCTATATGAATGAAAGAGAGCAGTTTCCTAGGTAAGGATGACGATGACAGCAAGGTTGAAACATATCCCTAGCAGACGTTCCCATCAGCATTGTGCCTGCATCAGCACCAGCACAGGCAGTCAGCTTTCAGCCTCAGCACAGCTTCACTTAATGCACTGTTACCTTACCACTCTGGAAAGAAATCTCATAAAAAATCTCATTCGTTCTCTATAAACTTTGCATAGTAAAATACTGCATAGCAGTGTGAATCAGGGCGAGGATGCTCAGAAGGTTTAAAAAGTGAGACTGTTGCTACTATAGAGAAAAATGTAGAAAAAGCAACAGAGAATGGCAGTGAGTTCACGCACTCCCAAAGCCGCTGATCAGTGAAACTGTCAAACCCAGCTTTTGTCCATGTAAACAGAGGAAGGCTGTTCCTGTAACAAACTTGCCCCAGAGTGCCCTGCAGGGATTCATGCTGCAATCCTTTATCAATTCCTGTCAGGCATTATTCCGCCAGCTTGTAATCCTATAGCAGAAGTCTGCACAAAAAGACGCTCAGGAAAGAAGAAGTACAACAGCTCACCCTTCCCCGTAGCAGGCATGCCAGAGCCCTGAGAAAGCATTTTGTGAATATGCAAATGATAAAATTAACAAAACAAAAAAAAAAAAAAAAAAACACACAAAAAGTGCTGTTTTATTTGTATTTTGATGATGACTGTAACATACGTCGCAGGCTGGATTCGGAGCCTTTCAGAAGCTGGCTTGCACAGCTCCTGGGCAGTGTGTTGGTTACTGCGTGGCACTGCAGCAGAGCAACGGGAGCTGGGAGCACTCTGCAGGATGCTCTGCAGGTTCTGAAGGCAGACAGAGACTCCAGATGTGGAGGACATTGCACCTCTCAGCTTCCTGGGCAGCAGATTCATTCCTTAAGCACTACGGATACTATAGCAAACATGACTATATACTAAAAAATGTACATGAATTCTGCCATGCACTTCAATTCCCTGGAAAGACAACTTTCTGCTGTCACATGTGTCTGCGCATCCACGCAGCTCTGCATTTCTACATGCAGTCTGAGCCCACTCTACCACAAGCAACACCACGTGCTCTGAGCAAAAGGGGGTGAATGGGAATTCTGCACGTCAGCAGAACTCCAGCAGAAATTCTCTGCACCAGTAACCTCACAGAACGGCAGGTTATTTTTATAAGTTCATTGAAGGCATTAGAGTGCAAAGGATGCATTTCCTGTTCATACATTTAGAATGTTTCAAGACAGAATCTTTTTCCCTCTAGGGCCATTCAAGTGCAGCATCTACACAGAAAGGAATCTAAAATCTGTGTGCTCTGATCAAACCTTTATCAGATACTCCAACAGGCAGCCAGCAATGACAGCTCTTGGTTATATATTTCACTACGTAATAGAGACATGTTTACTTTGTCAGAAGCAGCAACCAAGATAAGTAACATTAATCATCTTCAAATGCATATTAAAACTTCTACCTCTAAACTCAAGTACTTTGCAGATCTCTCATTACAACACAGAGATATTTAGTGAGATCTTCTGACTGCTGGAATCAAGCTCTATGTTAGACGAGGTGCAAGCTGTATTTCTCCATGGCCATCCTCCATGCGTAGGAAGCTGACCCATGAACCAGTTAGCACCTGACACTTCCATTTACAGATTAAAGATGTACCACCACCTCATCTTGTAAACAGCATCTGCAAACTGTTCCATCTCCCACCAGGCCCTGTGCAAAGAGATCATTTCCAGGATTGCGGGAAACCTTGTGTAGCACTTAACCTCAAGAGATTTCAGAGGAAGGGGCAAAGCAGTAATTTTATGGTACTTACACAGAGAATGGAAAGCAAATGTAGCAATTCAGCAGTTCTGAAAATGCTGGTCTATAGCACAGCTAGCACAGCCTTCAGATTTTTATGGTCCAGGAAGCCACATGTTTGGGGAACTGTGTGGGATGAAGGTATGTAAATGTGGGATTATGTCAGGAAAACAGAGAGGGGAAGGGGAGGGGACAGGGCAGAGGGCAAAGGGGAGCAGAGTCCATCCAGTCCTTCCGCTACTCATGTGCTGGGATACTTGAACTCAGAATAAAATGCTTCTACAGGCCAGAGGAAAACAGAAAATTAACTATTTCCATACATGCAGATTGATGCTTGTCATCCAGAATGAAAGCAAGTAAAGGAGACACAATGCTTTCCACTTTGTTCAATGAACTGGGAGGGCTAGATCCATCTCTTCCTTCTGTGACACTGAGTAACTTGCAACTTTTTATGTAAGTGGAAAAGGCAGTTACATTAAAATATCATTCCCACCCAAGTTCAAGCCACAAGACCCAAATGTTTGCCAAGTTTTTGGTGTATTGCTAGAAAATAGTGCTGTACTATTTTCCAGGGTTGGTCTGCCACTCCTATGTACTGTCCTCTCTTCAAATATTTTCTCAGAACTTCTTTTGTTACAGCATTTTTACCACCTTCTGAGTGAGGAAAGTTTATTCTGCAGACAACTAACTCCAGCCCTGTTTAACTGCACTATTTATTTCGCGAGTATAAATACTGCTGCTATTGTTTGCAGTTGAAGACATAAATAATTAAAAAAAACCCTGCTACTAAGTATGCATAAAGTTTGATCCCCTATGCCCAAAAGATTTTAAAATTTCATAAATCAAAGCAAATATATTCTTGTAGTCAGAGCTGCCAGAAAAGTAGTTCACAGGTCCCTTTAAACTAGGGAGGATGTGCCTGGCTATCTGTGCAAAAGATCAGTGGGGAGAACAGGCAGGTATTATTAGAACTGCTCATGGTCATGAGCTGGTAAGTCAGTTTTTCCCTCAGGTCTACATGGGATAGGACATTAAGGTATTGTTTTCAATCATAGAAAGCATTAAAATGCCTTGAAAATGCACGGCCACGTAAAGCAATGCACACACAGTCTGTGTGCCCATGCATGCAATGTACAGTGTTAGTAGCCAGGTCATTTTTGGAACACAAATAGCTATCTTAATATTTTCCTGAAGTCATGAGTGCTCTATATAGTTGCCCTGCACCATTAAACAGTGACAACATTGCAGCCTAGAGGTAGCTTCTTTCCAGTGGTGGGTGAAGAGATTTTTATGTTCTTCCCTTGTATAATTCATAAGTTAGCAAGACCACATTTTTGAATCGCAAAAGTAGGACATCTGTCACCATGGGGAAGCAACGGGGGAGTATGCAGCGTGCTTCTGACAGCTGTGGGCTTGTGGTCAGTAGAAAGGTGCCTACTTGATTCTCTCGCCACTTCAGCATTCTCTGTCATCTTACAAATTTCTTCTCCAGAGTACCAGCTTGTACCACTCACACTGTTTCTGAGGTTGCTCACTAGCTTCTTTCTTTGAGTTACTGAGTCCCACCTAAGCACCCTAAGCCCTCCTCCTCGCTGTCCTGGTGGAGTGCATCAAGCAGCATCTCAAGCTGCACCACTGCAGAGAACAGGGGCTCGACTGTATGATTTTGGAGAAGAGACTCTGCATTTGCTGCTGACCCAGGCAATGATGGGCCAAGCTGCAGTCTCACTGTAGAAAACAAGTATGCAGGCACAAAGGAAAGCATAGCACAGAACAGAGTAATCAGAGGCATTTGCCTGCATAAAAAGAAAACTGCATTCAGTAGAATTAGGCAGATTTCTTTAAGTGAGTACTTAACAGAGGGATATCCTGCTACTCAGATTACTTCTGTCTGAGATTTCTCCATGCAATCAAAAGAAGTTGCTGCACAGATTTAATTAACTACAAACATTTAACTTCTGGGGCTCTTTTGAAGTAGGTGCCTTATTACTGCAAACCGCTTTCTGGCCCAGCAGATGCGGTGGGAGATGATGAATGTATCTTCTGCCCTTCCTGGAGGACGCATATCTCCATGTTTGCGGCTCAGTGTTGGCTTAAGCACAGTTCCCCATGAGCACAAGGACCTACAGAAGAGACATCCAGAACACACTGAGCTGCACTGGATTTGTTGAGGATTTGTGCAGGGTGACTGCTCTCCTGTACAGGAATGCACCATGGGAGCCCATGCTGAAAGCCATAGCAGGGCTCCCTCTCCAGTTGGTTCCTTCACAGAATGGGTGGATCCACAGTTGGACAAACTGCTGCAGCTGGTTGCCAGCAGGTACTGTGTCAGCCACGGTGCCCATGTGGAGCCAGGTCTGTGGCTGTGCCCTCACTGACAGGCTGCATCCACCATGAGGCCCTGACAGAGAGGACAAATCTCAGCCTGCTGCCCTTGCACTCTATCCTTGAGTATTTACACTGAGAAATATGCAATGCTCCAAAAACAAATGAGTATCAGGCAGCTATACTCTACAGCAGCTCTTAGAGTAATTCATCTGAGAAAGAGACTTCACTGAACTTCATGTTTTAAATGCTAGCTTTTTCCAGAAAATGCTTTTGCTTATCATGACCTTTTTTTCCACCAACAACAAAATGAATACCTTAACAGATCACTGATAATTTCTCCCACTGTAGGAACTTAATTCTGAGCAAAACCCCAAGGTGTCAGTGAAAGGATTACTGCTTGTCTGCACATCAAACTGCACAAAGGAGAAGATTTTTGCTACTATATTCCACTAACTACATATTTTCTTTGTTACTATTACCAATGCTGTAAGAGTATCTTGTGAGAGGCTGTCTCCAGCTCTGCAGGAATTTCACCCCTTCAAAGAAGACTTGAGCTAGAAACCAGAAATACCTGGCATTAAAGAATGCACAACAAAAACTGGAAAATTCTCCCAACGCCAAGGAAAACAGCTCAGCATGCAAAGGAACTTCTTAATGATGTTTTCAGCTTTCCAAAATAATTACATACCTCCCTCTAGGGCAATTCTAATTGCTGTGCCTCCTCTAAACTAAAAGCCCTTTTGCTTTTAATAGTACATGACTAGGAAAGTGCACTGTCTCAGGGAGACGCGGTATTTCCACACGCTGTAATGAAGTCTCTCTCCAACACACCTCCCAGATCCTCAGCCTGTGACCCCTGACAATGCTCGCCCTCTCCTCAAAATATTCTATGCTATAAGTTTAAAAACAAACATCACCTTGTTTACCATAAAAAACTGGACGGTAAAAAACCTTAAATGTCATTCTTAGGGAAAAGCTTCTAGTCCTTGCTTGAAGTGTCTGCTTGCCACTATGGTAACAAGGCATACTTCTGTATTATAGGGAGACAGGGAAGACATGATATTCAAATCACACACATGAGAGAGTTCAATTCAGATATCTTAGTCCAGGATACTAAAAAAAAATTAAAAAGAAAGCAGCCACCAAAGATAAGCTTGCCCTCTGACAGCTTGTTTTTGCATATCTTATGATACCAAACATTCAGGAACGCAGCTATCATGTGCTGATTGGCCTTGATGAACTAAGACACATGCAATTGTTACCAATAAACCCATGGATGCCACTGCACAGATTGAGTGCCTCTGCTGTAGGTCACCCTGAGACTCTCAAGCAGCACAAATGACCAGGGAGCCCCCAGGGTGGCCAGCCCTCCTGGAGCCAGCTGCCCTGAGATGAGGTCACAGCTCGGGGTGTCCACACCCCTTTCTGCATGCAGCAGCCTGCTCGTGGTTCTACCAAAATTGTAATTGCAGGCATTATTATAAGTCAGCCATTACAAGTCAATAGGCATGGTCACCACTGGCCTTAAGCTGCAGTGTGATTTTTTTTTTTTTACATTGTGGAAAGCACATATGGAAGAGATCTAATTGACTTCCGTGCAGATTCATGTTTCATAGATGTTTATCTCTCCAATGGTAATAATATTTGATCATAATTTTATTTATATTCTAAACAATTCAAAGTTTTTTAAAAAATCTTTTCTGTTTTGGGGAAACATAGGAAAACAGATATGAAAAATGATTTTAATCACAATATTGACAAAATACCCCTTCTCCCTGCCAAGCAGTGACCAGCTACATGGTTACCACCCACAGGAAACCAGCAGACCATAATGGTTCTTTCAGTCAATGAACCGTAAAATAACAAGTCTAAATAGCACTTATTTTAGCCTGTAAATCTGCTGACAGAACATGACATTTAAATGATCAGAGGATCACAGGACAGCAGGCTGTCTGGGACACTGAGACCATCTGACATCCTGAGGACCCTCCCACCAGGACAGGCCCACTGTCCACCCACAGGCATGACCCATGAGCTGCAGGGATGGCACAGGAGGCACTGCAGCACAGAGCTCAGCAGATCACAGCACACACCTGGTAAGGTTGTACTGCAAGAATCCGCTGAGACCCAGACTTGACCTCATTAAAATGTCCTGTATGATATAGCCCATGCCCACCCGATGAGTTAAGATGAGCACAACTCAATCTCCTACAGGTGTTTGACAGATGTGTTTTCAAAACACTCCAAAAGCCAGACTGTGTGTATGTATACCTCAGCACAAATGTGATGGGAAGGGGTTTTAAGGCAAAATGATGGATCCTGCACTGACCTGTGCCTGTCATTTTTGCTAGACACAAAGCCTTTTATATCTCTGATCCTACATCCTGCTTTTGACTTTGCTGAATCGCACCTTTCTGATCTCAGGCCATTTCTTCAA
This sequence comes from Callipepla californica brunnescens, assembly GCA_023055505.1. Taxonomy (NCBI): domain Eukaryota; kingdom Metazoa; phylum Chordata; class Aves; order Galliformes; family Odontophoridae; genus Callipepla; species Callipepla californica. The sequence continues at coordinate 5,266,403 of JALIRH010000012.1, forward strand.
TTATTCAAGATCATTCCAAATTCTGACCTGCCCTTCAAAAGATTTAAAACAGTTTCAGTTTGGTGTCATCCAGACATTTTATAAGCGTACTTCGATCCCTCACACAAACTTTCATTACAGCCATATGAAGGATAAACGTCTGCTGAACTCCACCTGAACCAGCTGTCCTTTCCAACAGCACATGGGTGTAGAGCAATGATTAGGGCATGTGGTTTGGAACAGTTTTATAATGAATTTCTATTTCTACCTCATTAGGTTGCTGATCAAGACATTCTATTTTGGATAAGGGAATTGTGTGTTCAAAACCTTGCTAAAGTTAGATAGGTAACACCTCTTGGACCAGGGTAAAATTGGAAAAAGTAGGTTGGCTTGATAGAATCTGTATATCACAAAGGTACATGTAAGGTGTTTACCACCTTCCTCACCTCAAGAAAACTGATTGCTGAACAGGTGAGTTAGAATCTTGCTGATTCTAGCAATGCTCCTTTCCTTATGATGCCTCAGCTATTCTTTTTCTCCTGCTTAAAGACATATAGCATCAAGTGTATCTCCAGTCCACTGGGATCTCTGCCCCTCATCTTCCTCGGGTTTTCAGAGATAATTGCTGATGCTTCAGAGACAGCTTCAGCTACTTCCGTAAGTAGTTGAGGAGAAATTCATCAGGAACTGCCAACCTGAATAAATCCAAGTAATCTAAACAGGGTAAAACCTGTTCCCCTCCTGTCCTGAACTGCCTTTTATCCTTTGCTAGAATCCTGCAGTCCACTCTGTGTCTGTTTCTTGTGCTCATGCTGGTGAATAAGGCCACTTCAACTCCATGTGATAATAACTGCAATATCTGAGTTTTGCATTTCAAGTTCAACCCTTAAAATAAACATTCAAGAATTCCAAGCAGAAGAATTAACTCTCCCGTTCTGCATCTACAGCAATATTTCCTAAATAAATGTATTTCAAAATAGTTTAAAAGTTTTTTTCATGTTCTGTTCCGAAGTATATTTTTCCATAACTTTCAAATATCATCAGATATGGCAATTCCCACGGTTAAATAATCTCACCGACCTAGAGATATACTGTACACTTCATATTAACATAGCATTTCCACCAGTCAGCTGCATTTCTGTAAACAAAAAAATTGAAAGAAAACAGAAAACTGTCACTGAGTTTTAATTTTTAACTATGCACTATTTCATTTCTATTTCTATTTAATTTTAATTGCTATGAAGAAAGTCCTATGCACTTAGTGATACATCAATACTGAGTATGTGAGTTTTAAAAAGATGCTTGTGCAATTTTTACTATTTATGCCTGATGTATAGTGATTGCCCAAATGTACACACTTCACTCTGAATCCGCCTCTACCTTTATTTAATGAATGAACTATTCGGAACTTCTGTAGCACAGCAACTTAGCACTTTGCCTCCTCTCCCAAGAGCCAACTGCGGTTTCTCTTTTGCTTTCCCTCTCCGAGTTTGCATGAATGACTTCTCAGCCAACTTTCTGCTGATTTCTAATGTCACAGGCAATGCAGTGATCACCTGGGAGCTGCGGTCACGATGCAGTGTCAGCATTTCCGTGCAAGCCCCCAGTGTGCTGAGCCAGCAGGGCCCAGCTGTCCCTCATCACTGCGATGTCTGCTCGCCTTCAGCTAACATGCTGTGCATCCAGATGTGTCAAAATGTCTCTCAGAGCAAATCCTGCACTTAAACGAGGGAGAACTCTGGACAAGCATCTTCCAAGAGTATTTCATATTTTGTTCAATAAAATGTTGCTTTAGAAATCGTTTACCACCATACAGGACTCAGAAGCAAGAGCTGAGGGATACATCCACCTAGCTGCTGCCTCTCCCCAAGCAAAGCAGTATGTGTTTTATGGCTGCCTTAATAGTAGCAATACTCTCATTCTGCTTACTTGCATGATATCTGATATATGCCGATGATCTGTAAGGACCCAGAGTGTTACAAAATTCTCTTTTTCCAGCAGAAAAATTGCATTAGTGGAATTTTAAAATATATCTAACAATTTATTGGTAAAGCCTTCACTGCTGAAATTGAAGCCTATATTACTGGATAATGGATGAGAAATCCCGACAACACAGAGAGAATATGCACTCAGCAGAGATGTGTCCAGAAGAAGCTGAGAACAATGCCAGGGCAAGTAGAGCCAAAACACACGAAGATGACATTCCCTCTCAAACATATGACTGCAAACAAAATGCATCAAAGGGGTACTAAGGAAGAGACATTCCTGAGGTGGAAGTTAATTTTCTTCCATAATTACTGTGTGCTCGGTAGTAGATAGGTGACAAAACACAATTTGCTAAATGGTTCACCTCATTTTGAAGCTTTCCTTCCACTACTGCTACATTTTAATAGATAGGATGTAAAACGTGACCCTGGAAGCACCCCACGTATTCCCAGTATGCCCACATTCTTTGAACTGTTAATTGCATCCTTTAAGCCGCTTGGCATCCAAATAAGTTTGCTTCTGAATTCTAGCTGTTAAAGAACAGAAGAAAGGTGAGGTTCTCGGACAGCACTCCAATTATAACAAGCAAGCATAACTCAAACTGAGTAATTCTCCACGGGCTCTAATCAAAACTGCTTTCAAAAAAATCAGAAATAAGCTACTGCATCAGCTGCCAACCCCAAAACAGGGATGTTTATTAGTGAGGGATAGCACTGCATCCCCATCTACTGCACATACATTCAAGCAGCTATTCTGCCATCTGGAGGATTTTTCTAATGTTCCATAAAAGCTCTTTCCAAACACCAGCCACTCTGGTCTGCATTTAGAAGACAGCGGTCAAGATTCTGAACAAGAAGTGTTCATCTTTGTTAGCAATGTATTTCTCTTATATCAGATTTTTAAGAGTTTCATGTTTTTTGGTGGAAAATTAGTATGTATCAGTCTGTATAAATGGCAGATGGACTGACATCTCTATGCCCTGTGTAGCATAAAACGTACCTAGTGCTGCTGCTTAAGTACATGATGTTCACAAATCCACCAAAACCTTACTCACGCTTCATTAACATTTTCTATCAACCACTTCAGATTTTCAAACTGGATACTAGTTAGACCACTTAGCACAAAAGGTGCTGGGTTTGCACGCCCTCATGACTCTCTCCATTTTGTTGTTGTTGTTTTTTTATTATTTTTTTAAGAACATCAAGGGCCCTAACTGCTTTTTTCTTGTTTTTATTTATTCCACAGAGCAAAGAGAAATCATCAGGAATTACATGCAGGAGATGTATCTGGAAGGCCAGAGGCTTTCTATTTCAAGCTGTCTAAAATAAATAGCTCGCAAAATCTCCTACGTTTCTATTTTCCCTCTCCAAATAAAAGAGCAGTTTTACTCTTCAAGCATTTCTTTTTTTTTCCTGAGAAACTGCCACTTAGTGTACAGACTGCTGGCCTGGAGGTCAGAAGATGGATGCCTCTCCTGCCTTTCTCACTGCCCTGGTGAACAACTGTGTGCATGCTTCCTTCCTTTGTTTCTTTGTATTTACCAGTGCAAACTCTTCAGGGCAGGAACTGCCTCTTACTATATACACATACAATTAGAGCTCTCGACACAATTAGACCTATCACCAGCTGAGGTCTCTCAGTCCTACCAGTGCAAATAAGAGTAAACACAGTCAAGCTGGGCATTGCTAGGTGGCACTGTAGCATTTGGTTTCACCAGTGCACTTCCTTAACATTTAGCTAATTTTTAGCCTCTGAAGACTCTGCTATTGATGAGGCACGTTGGTTTCATGAAAACAAGGGAGCCTGCTTCACCAGCTTCTGTCTCTGTGTTGATTTTGGTAGAGTTTTTCCCAGGTTACTGATCCTTGGCTGAAGGAGACTATATGTTTACCATCTGTGGATATCTTTGTTGAAGATAACAATACTGATCAGTAGGTACAGAAGTCACGTTTGGAAAGCATGCTAGAGTCCAGGTCATGACATTTTCCTACAAAATGAATGGAAAGTCTCCAAATGCTGAGGCTGTTCAGCAAGGAAGCCACTGTAGGAACTGAATGGAGTTACTTCTTATTGCTCCTTAATGAAAACTGTGATGTAATTCTACAAGAGAAGTAATCAAATGAAACACAAATCATACAAATAAGTAGATAGATAATGGTCAGTTTCTCTTCCAGCAAACTGCAGTGCAAGATGTACTTGTTCTGACGTGTTACCTTGTAGTCTTCTCTGAAATGAACACATGATGTAATATCTGGTACCCAAAACTCAAATGAGGAGTGCAGGAGCCCAGTCTCCTATATTTTTATATTTAAAAGCATGCTAAAATAAGGATATACAAATTTAGAAAACGTTAAAATGTTTACCTGGCCATGTTCTATATGACAGGAATGTAAACTGTGCTTTCTGTGAGACTGGCAAGGATAATACTTCATGAGAGAGCTTCACTGTGTGAGCAGCAAATAAATTTTTTAAAGCTCTTTTCTTTTGTGTGACCACAGAACATCAGTGGGAGGTGTCTGCAAACTGAGATGGCTGCAACTCAAGCGAATAAAGTAATGACAAGAAGAAAGGGAGAGACTTTGGTAAAAGATCTTGCCAGGCCTGTTCTAGGATACAGACATACTGTGAGGAGACTGTAAGGAGCACAGCATGGTTTTCCCACTAGCCAGCAGAATTGTGACAGTATCAGCAGGTCATGCTTACGGAATGGAACAAATTCTCTTGCAAAGCTCTGAGTTCAGTTGAAATTCATGGCGGTTAATTTGGCCTTATACATTTTTATGTCCTTGGAATTGATTTAAACACTAACGATCCACACTGAAATAGAAACTGCAAAACACTACTGGGAGGTGGGATGGCAGAAGGGATCACCTTGTCTCCAGACATAAAGGGAACACGTACTACCCCACCCTTTCCTATGGGAGTAAGAAAAGGAAAGCAAAAGCCAATTCTCTACTCTCACCAGCTTTGTTTCCCTCTCCTTACAAGCTCTCGCTCTAGCATGCCACCAGCAGCAGTCCCACTGCTCTAGGAGCCATCCCTGGTGGAGACATTTTGGCACGCCGCTGCCTCGCTACAGGAATATGGGAAGCCCAGTGAGAAGTGCTCGGGGCTGGAACACGGCCCAGCAGCTCCTGTGCTGACAGAGCTCCCAGGGACACTGCAGCACAAACACGGGGAGAATGCCAGGAATGCGTGGCATGCCTTGGTTTGCATAATGGTTCTCCTTCAGGAGAGCCTTCAATATAATTGTTTGTAAATGGGATTTCTACCATTTTTATGTACTTAAGACGGATAAAGACTTGCTGCAAGGAAGCACTTTCTGGCACGCTTTCAGCAGATACTTCTGCACTGCTCAACAGAAGTCAAATCTGGAAGACAGAAAGGTCATTTTTCCTCCTGTACTTCCCTTATCTCAGTCCCGTCTTCTCCCACAGGGCCAGGAGGTGTGTTAAGCACAGCACATCTGGGAGGCTCAGCAGCACCTGCAAGGCCTGGCTCCCAGAGGGAGGTAGGTATATACCTACCTGCCTGCACTGCTGTACCCACTGGTGTGTGGCCCTCACACCACTCACGAAGCAGCACGTGTCAACTGTACACACACGCGCACAGCACAGCATGTGTCAGGGCAGGGGGAGCAGCAGTTTTCCACATCACGTTTTCAGCACAGTAGACATCCTCATCAAGGAGGACGTGTTCACTGAGAACAGTTTTCCCTGTAAGGCAGCCGGGATCAGGGCTGCTTTTGGAGAAGTGGCTCTTTTTGGTTTTCAGTCTGCTAATCGCTTCTCAATGTTTCAGTGTTATTGCTGCAAGCACTATTTTATTACCTATCTAAATTTAGAGTCTGTTTCTCCGTACTGTCTCATGTCAGAGAACATTTTCTCAGCCTTTGATTATCTTCTTCCTTTCTAAAACTCTTTTTCCTCAATATGCCATATGCACATTTAATTTCTTGTGCTCCCTGGATACTCTACTCAACTTTAGGCAAACTAAAAGGATATATTCTAGCTGATAAAATGTCACAGGTCAAAAGCTACCAGCCACACCGATAGCTTTGTGTGCTAAAATGACGCAGAAAAAAATCACCCGCTACTCAGTTATCAGCCAACAGATCCAACAGAAGCCACTTCTAAGGGCAGCGCCTTTTGGCAAGAATTTTAATCTTTGAATTCGTATACATTACTGATTACTGATAACTGTAAGAAGTGTAACAATTAAAAGCAGATCAAAGTGGATATGGAAGCAGAAAGCTCACGGAGCTCTTATCTATCTGCTGCCAAGGCAGAAGAATCTTCCATAGCTCGATCATGGCTCTATTTTCCTGCTGAAAACAAATGGGGAGCCTTTACCTCCTTACCAAGCAATACACTTTGCAGCTCAGCCCTCGCTCATCTGAAAAGGATGCATTTTGACATCATCTGCACCCTATTTCTTGTTGAGTTTACATGAAAAAAAGAAGTATTGGGAATGCAACACTTTTGAAACTTTTGAAGGCTCCATTCTGTGGTTCTGCAGTTTCATAACATGTAACACACACACAGCCTCAACTTTAGCTCACTGGCTACAGCCACATTGCTGTTCTCAGAGAACAATTTTGGCTTATCTCTGAAATGTGAATGCAGTCAGAACTGCTTATTGAGTGTGGGTAGTACATGCCCTCAAAGACATCCATCACAAAATCCCCTCTTTCACATAAAATATAAATCCTACACTCCATCAGCCTGCTGCATCAATTTGTCCTCTCCTTTTTTTTTTAAAAAAAAAAAGAAAATCTAAATGGAGTTGGCATATATCATAAAATGTTTACAGCCTTCGTGGGTCCCAATGGCATGTTCTTCCACCGGGGCTCATTCTGTCATATCTATAAACTTTATTTGTAGCCACTGGCAAACTATCTTGGTTTAAAAGACCAGTCTTAGTACCAGTATTTCACTTTTCTGTTGGCAAGTTTAGATACTGTTACTTAACTGAAATTTCCTTGGTATCCTAAGGATATCACCAGTTCATCAACAGTGCTGTAAGTAAGTTCATCCTTTTGCTGTAGTAATGAAATATGGGACTTATATACATACTAACAAATAATTCTATGAACATAAATACAGAGACATGCCTTGATTTACACGTAGGTTAGGTCATCCTGAAACCTAATCATGGAATAGCTGTCATACTGTACGAAGGACTTCTGGAGTTCCATTAATTCATTGCACATAAATGAAGAAATGGTGCAGGTACTGAGAATGAGGGGAGTTTCTCTCCATTTCCATTGCAGGAATAGAACTCCTTCTTGCCTCCTGGTACTAAAGTTCACTGGCTTTTATTTCTACTATTTCATAGCAGAAACTACTCTCTTACCACGGCAGTCTAGCAGAACAAAGGAATCAAGTGCTAAATTAGGACTACAGATTTATTTTTCTCAAGATTTAAATTTCCATTTCCAAGAGATAGATGAAATTTCCAACTCAGCAGCTAGTACAGCAGTAATGGAAAAATGTCCTGTGTGTTGAATACTTTAGAGATAGCAAAGAGCCTATGTAGATGGTTACACTTACTAAGTCAATAGCAAATACAGTCACTTCAGATGAATGGATTGACTCCTCATGACTGATTGCTGTCACTTATGCAGTACTGAAATCTTGGTCACAACTTCTATACCAGGACAGGAAAGACAATGGTGAAATCTCCATGATGATGCTTTGGGGAGGATGCCTGTAGAAAGAAGCTGGCTGCTCCTGCAGTCATGCTCAAACTTTGAAAAAGTACCACAACTGGAATTGATTCTACATCGCTTCCAAGACAGTGCACACAGAACTATTTGCTATGGTTGTACATGAGAATTATGCTGCTGTAGTGTTCTATATTAATTAAACTCCTTTCATATCCAGTTTAGTATAGACACATTTAAATCAATTTAAATAACACTCTGAGGAATTAGATTCATCCATTAATTCATTAAATTAAATTAAAACTGTATAAGTGCAGCTGAAACAATTTCTAATGCATCCACAGTAACTAAATCAATCCCATTACAGGAGCGTAAATTATTAATCTAATGAAACTGTTAGTGATTACTATTGATTTGTTTACTAGTTAAACAACTATTTTTACATTGGCAAGCTGAGGCAATTTGTGTGACCTCCAGCATCCACACATGCACACACATATATCTGACTAGAAACATATGCCCAAATACACAATCTTCAGCTAATCGCCTTGCTCTGCTGCTGATGGAGCTTATTCTGAGATACCATCATTACTTTTTCTTTCTTGGTGAGATTCATCATGGCTTTACTTTCACCTACTTCTCTCGTTATTCTGGAGTTACACTATGGTAACCCTCTTTGTGTTGATTATCACTTCTGTGGATTAAATGGCTGCTGTGAGTGGAGATGCTCAGCTGACAGGTCAGAAAGGACCATCCTTCTGACCTCGTGCTTTAGCCTGCTTCTCACATCCAGAGATCATGGATCTGACAGATCCCCATCTATCCATCGATCAGTCAATCATTTTCTAGGCTAGAACTTAAACACAGTGTTGTTTATAAAATGATTTATAGATAGATAGCACATAAGGACTGCTTATCAACAAACACCTCTGCCTCCTGTACCTATCCTAAGCATGTAATTTTAGAAATTAAAATAATTTTCAACACAAATTGTCAGACACCACAGTCTGACAACAGCACAGTGCAGCCTTTCCCACGTGACTTATGGGCAGTGAATCTGCAGCTTCTTTTCAGCCTGGACACTGAGCTCAGGTATCTCACACAGCAGAGATGCTCAGTCAGTCTGTGCAGCCTTCCAAGCCTACAAAGAGAAACCACAAAGGCTCTGCTATTCCTTGGGAGTTCTTTGTAAGTGAAAATTTTGAATTGAAATTGATAGACCCAGATTTTTGTACATCTTAAATATAGATTTTCCCCCCCAGAAATGCCATGTCCTAAATTTAAACTCTGCAGGAGAAGAAAAAAAAAACAACAACTGTGAAATGGAGCTTAGGTAATAAAATATGAACAATTCTCTTCTTTGGGTAAAAAAGAAAACTGTGAATCCCATAACAGCATGTAACTGTCCCAGTATTAGGTATCTATTCCTACCGGCACTTACACTCACAAAGTTAGGAAAGTGTCCTGACCAGATTGAAGTTACCAATCAAAACCTACAAAATATTATTAAACCAACACTTAAAGTATTCATTCTAAAGGAAGATGAAAATAGCACCAGTTCATGATTTTATGAATGAATACAGCTTCTAAATATTTTTCAAACTTCTTTTTGTTCCTACCAAAAAAACCCACTCAATTATGATGTAATTATTAATAGCAAAATGAATGCAGTAAAAACTTCGGCTTCTAACAAAGCAGATATTTAAAAACTGGATTTTAAACCTGTATCTCCATTTCCATCTTGTAAATTCTCAATCTTAAGCCTGTAGTAACACTGTGCTTTTATTCAGCACAGCAAAATGGATATATGCCAGGCTGTTATGCAAGATAGTTTCTCAAGAGGCAGAGAGATCACATGAAATCACACGGATAACAGAAGGATTAAAATTTAAGGAATGTCAAAAGTTTTACCTTCCATTAACTTCATAAATTACACGACATTCTTCTTTCAAATACTTTGCTCACAAAGTTTAAAGAGTCCACGATAAATAAAAAATCTGAGTTTCCAAAGCCCCATCCATTTTTACCATTTTTTATAAGGAGAGCAAATTCCAATCACAGCTGGGAGAAAAAAAAAGAAAATTTTCTGTAACAATGTCAACTGCCCAAATTGGAGCATACTTTTTAATCTGCTCTTTCTTCTGCTAATGATAAGGTAATTCTACAGTAATTATTTTAAGAAAATTCTCTGCAGATTTTGGTACTTCATATGAAATAGCAGTTTATATTTGCAAGACCATCTCAGCTCCAGTCCTGCTCCTAGCTCTGCATGAAACAATTCTTTCCCCCATATGCAATTTTACATTTAAATTCCAAATACTAATTTTGTTAAGAATTTTGTGGGTAGAATCTCTGATACAGACAAACACAGAACTGATATTCCACATAGCTCAATACACACAAACTCGTAAGAGAACTAGAAACATAGATTTTGTTATAAATCTATTTATGTGAAATTTTCAGCAGTTGTTTCTACTCCAATGTTTCCTTACAATTAATTAAATCATTGTCTTCAGCATAAATTGCTCTTTTAGGATCTGTAGGAGCTATGCTGTCTGGAGTTCAGCAAGTCAAAGAATTCAGTCCTGAAAGGCCTTTAATAAGAGGTAGTTCTCATCAAAAGACTGGTTTGATGATACAAAGCGAGGTAGGGATGAGGATATAAAGCAAGGTAGGTATGGTATTCTCAGATGTTTTGAGGACAAAAAGTACTTAAAAGCTGTCTGTTCATCTCTTTGCTATATTTGTTGTGCCATTTGGTGTAATTAAATAACTTTTACTTTCATAGACTTTTTATTTTCAGTTTTAGAACACGTAATAATGCAATAATATTGAGGAAAAGGCCTATCCCATATTCTACCATAAATGCAAAGCTTTTCAAGCACTAGTTTTCCCATACTGTGCCAAGTACTTAAACCAACTTGCCACAGGAAAGAATACAGTATAGATGTCTCCATAAAGCTTTTTTCCTACACTGTCAAAGCAGATTTTTGAAGGATTAATTACAAGCTTATTAATTCAATGCACCCATCTCCTTACTTGCAGTGAGACTGGGAATAAACATTGGAACATACAGTTTACAAAGTAAACATTGAATACTGGCTCTGAAGTTCAGCAGTGTCCAACAGAGGGCTGGCAGCCTGCTCCTTACAGCCCCTACTCCATACTCTGTATTGGAGTTAGCAGTTATCTGCTGAGAAACACTTTAGTAGTTCAAATAAGACCATTATATATACACATAAAACCCTTCAAATTTAAGAGCTCCAAAACCCAGCTTCTACTCACCATGGTTTGCAGCAGACTAGGAGACTTTATGCTCCGGGGCTACATAAAAGAGCTGGGAGTCCTCCTGAGATTTTCTCTACTTTATAGGTATATACTGCATTATTTTAAATAGAATCTGAGATGTATCTTTATTGTTTAAGTCTCCTGTCAGCAAGAAAGCTGTCCAGTGATACCAATCCACATACATTTACTTAGGACCTTCTTTTATCACAGGTGATTTCTTATTAGAAGACCTACAGCTCTACATACTCCTCTGCAGGCCAAGTAACCTGAAAGAAGTATTCACTTTCACAAGATAATACCAAAACACTAGACAAGACAGCTGCCATACTATTAAACCAGTAAATATAGTCACTGATACTCAGCTTCTTGGCAAGAATTGACAGTGCAGAATAGGATGCTAGGCTGCTCAGTCATGTGTCCCTTCAGACACCGGTGATATCTGCTGTTGTTTTGCCAGTACTAATTCATGCCTTTTGAATCTGACATATCACTGCCATATGACACACGCAGCCACAGGCACACGTAGATGCTTTGGATGTAAATTCAGTTATTACCTGAGTGCTCTCTAGGTCTGAATTGAAGTGAACAGAGGATAAATTTTACATCAGTATGTCTGCATGGACGATGGAAGAACTTTGGGTTTCCTGCTGAAGAACAGCAGGCCTTTCTTGAGTATCCCTGTGGAGAATCCTGTGCTGACAAGAGATGGAGGAGATGACCCAACAGGACTTTTCCATCACTAGGCTGTGATTCTCTGAACTTCATGCTTTTTGACAGTATTACAAGGTTCGACAGGCATTTCTCTTCAGAAGAGGGATTAAGGTCAGTAAGAATCAGCATCAACCAAAAAAGTGCACATGAGGCAATTGCGATGGCAGTAGGGAAAAAGACATTCACAGTCAGGAAAGCAGTCAGTGTCTTCTGTATATGCTAACATCTCTGATGTAATCAAAGCATTAAGTGGAGGAACAAGGAGTATGAAAGTCATGAGAAGTATTGCATTGTTTTTTCCGATAAAGTGAAAGAAGAAAGGTGCAATACGACACAAATAAAACCAGTAAGGGTATAATACCTTATACATAGCAGAAGTTAAGTTCCAAAGTTAAATTCCAAATTAAAATTTGGTTTGGAAACAAATGGGATAGAAGGTCAGTTACTGTGTTAATCAGTCTCCATCAGTGAAAGCTCAGTGCCTATTGAGAACTGAAGTTGAACTTTAGAAAACAAGGTTCACTGTAGAATGGAAGTGACCCATGAAAAGATACTCAGAAAAATGTGAAGTATCTATACTTCATACTCATATGAATTCCTTCGCAGGGACTACCACAGGGATATGCTTCTTGCCTTGTAAAGCCTGCATAATGTAGTGAGATAACACACATACAGCATCTCCAACAACCATAAGACATAGTGAACCTGAACAGTCTATACCAGAGGGACCAACGTGTGGCTCCTGAGCTACATATAGCTCTGAAGCAGCTCAAGTCAGCTCTGATATATCACAGGGTCAGCAGTGTGGCTGTCCTGGAGAGAGGCTGCTAAGGAATGAGAGTGCTGAGACAGCCGTGACAGTGAGTCACCAGGGGCTTTTGGGATGCATTTTGGTCACCATCCAACCCAGCTGTGCTCCCATCCTACTGGTTTTAAAGCTCAGTGTATCAGGTGGGTGCCTCAGCTGGGTTCAGGGACCACTGTATAAATATGAACGACAAAATGTAATCATTACTAATCATTACTAATGTTGGTTATATACATCAGTGTAGGAAGATTCACTAAGTAGCTATCATATTCCCATCAAAATATGATGTTACATGTTCTGTCTTCTCTACAAAACATCACAGAGATCTTTACACTCCTAAACATCAAACAAAATTCAGTGTCAAGGAAAGAAAACACTTTGTTTTCTGAAAAAATGACAACTCAAAAGGAGATGGTATTTGTGACTGCATCTCATATATCAGTGAACTATGCACATGCTTAATTCCAAGTATGGCTCCATTTGAAACTGAATGATCACATCTTCTACTCTTCAGAAGATTTTGTCAAACAAATAGACTAGGCAGTCTCTCAATCTAGAAACAGTAGATTTGGTCCAAAATCCAAGGTGGGTATCTCTACTTGCTGAAATGATGAGTGTTTTGAGGTAACTCAGACTCTACAGAGACAAAAGTTAAAACGTTTCTAGGGAATATTCTGAAGTTTCTCTGAACTCATTTGCCGCAGAGATGTCCCTTATTGCCTTGTTTTCTAGGGCTTCTGGTTTTCTTCCATTTACAGTTTTAGCTAATTTAACTTTGTTTAAAGCATTCTGAGATTTACGCTTCGGGATAAGAGATGCAGTATAAATGATTTTCTCAAAGACAAAGTGCAAGTTCTTTGTGACTCACACTACACAACATGCTGACGCATTCCAGCATACAGTGTCAGCTTAGGCCTTGAAGTGACACTAAGAATGATGCACCTGGAACACAGTTTGACGATTAAAGAAGATTTACTCATACAACTGACAAAATTCTTCGGTGTCAGCAGATTTTGTGGCCCTCCCTAAAGAAGAACAAATGAAAGAATTACAGGTTTAATATGGGAACCCAAGAGAGGCCACGAGATAGAAAGAAAGCCAGCAAGGGTGAGACAAAAGTTGATTCCAAAGGTTTTTAAAGAGTTTCTCCATATACTTAAATATTCTGGTATGCATGTGAGCTGGGCTTAGACCTCAAGGGAATAGTAATGAGATAAACCCCTCCTGCTGGTAAAAGTAACTGCAAGTCAGCAGCTTTGTTTCTAAATTCACTTGTATTTCCCAGTCCTTCTGTCTGCTGCTTGTCACGTCGCAAAAGGTTGGTGTAAGCAAAGCCAACAGCACAACTACAACACGAATCTTAAAAACTTCAAGCTGTTACAAGGATTTCCTTTAACCCAATCATTTAAAACAACTATTGAACATCTCCTGATTGCTTTCACAATTGTATCTAAGATACTTGGGGGGACAGACAAGGATTTCAAGCTGAATGTACTTGAAAGCACCAGCAAACCTCCAGACTTACTCACATAGGAGAAACTTCACAGTGGATAGACCACACTCCTCCTGCCAAAACCACTGACCAAATGGCAGCTTTGCACCTTAAGAGGTCCTGAGCTGTGTCTGTAGGTATGACATACAAAGAAATCTGTGAAAATCTGCAGCTACCTGCACTTACCCTTCTGCATGCTCTTTTGCAAATGCCTGACAATGCACCCCCACAAAAGCTCAATTTACAGGAAAATGAGGAAAAAGGAAGGATGTATAGAGTCTTAATTCTCTGCTTATTTTACATGCCAGATCTTCTCGACAAAGGCACCTCCACAAAACCAGTGAAGTAAGATTAGAAGTAGACACTGACAGAATTGAACTAAAGGATTTCCTTTCAGTCAGTGGCTTCTGTTACTTCACATTTGTATTATTTTTGAAGTTTCCTTTCTATTGTAGCATGGAGGTAAGTGGTAGGAAAGCTGAATGAAAACCAATGAGCTGGTGAACTGTCAAGTGCAGCAAGATGTCCCACTGTGGCTTCAAAGTGCATTTGCAGGCTTGCAGGCATGCTGGGTAATACCAAAATCAAAAGCACTGCAATATAGAATTCCTTAGCATATTGAACAAATACTCTAACACACAAAAAGCCTCAAAACTATTAAAACTTGCTGTAAAACAAGTGCTTTTCTCAAAAGTATCTTCTTTTACTCAGGTAGTATGAGAACGTTCTAGATTTCTTGGTAAGCACTGCTCCCAGTTTAAAGGTGACGTAACTTTTTATACCAATATAAAATTATCAAACTGGTTAAAATCAGATTATAAACTGAAAAATAACAGTAAGTGGACAGTTTTTACCTTGCTCCACACTTCTGACTGAATCTCCTTTAGCTTAATATTGCAATGGATTGCAATACTGCAAGGGTAATGAGTAGCAAATTTAAAAAAGATCTGGAGATGACATAAAACAACTGACGTGAGTCATGACCAGAAATACCACAAATAGATTCAGCAATCCTAAACCATCAAGGAGAACAGGATAAAAAGACAAGGAAAACTTAATGAAAATGAAAAAAGAAAGCCAAATAATGAAAACTACTATATGTATATAGTTAGAATGAGAGTTCTAAATTCATTGTATCAAACCAAATACACTTTGAAGCCATTGACTCAACTGTGGATAATTTCAGTAAAAATATTTGATCAATCTGCCAAACAAAAATGAAGTAACACAGTGTTAAGATACGTAGGGAACTGAATGGGAAACAACACTGAAAACGCAGTAATTTCCTCAATGAATTAATAATGTGTCTTCAACCTCAGCCTGTGTGTCATTCCTTCTAAAAAGGGAACTGCAGAACCAGAGGTGCTGTAGAGGAAAGACACAAGTTTGCATAGAAAAATCTCCTTTATGGAGAAAGAGGAAAGGCAGCAGTAAAAAACTCACAAAAAGAGTCACTTCCTAAAAATGTGATTAAATGGTGGAACTGCCTGCCACAGGAGGGCAGAAACTTCCGAAAGCACAAACAGCAAGGAGATATTTGCAACTCAACACACAAACATTGTCAACATTCTGATTTGTGGCCTAATGTAATCTACATGCACATTCCTGCTTTTCTAAGACTCGGAATGCATCGAGAGTGGACAGGAAAGCAGAGATGCAGCTGTAAGTGGACAGCTTCATGATGCATTTCTGCTTGACTCAAGCATTCGGTTTTGAGGTATGACTGTGAGGTATACATTTGGAGATATGGCCTCAAGTTAACTCTGTGTTAATACAGAAAATACATGAAGGTATATGAATTCTGCAAGAAGCTGCACGACCAATGGGTGTCATTAGATGAAGTCCAGTGCATGAGCAAATTAATTAACATACTTAGCATGCAGAGAGATGGATTTCAGCCAGCGTAAGACAGAAGGAAGGGGATTCAAGCACTGAACATGGTGTGAGACAGTGAGAATTGGCATTGAGAGAAGGCAGGTAGGAGGCTAATTAGCGTAAGATTTGGAGAATGGGAGAAAATGCAGCAGTATGAGAGAAGAGGCAAGTGGCCCTTATTAAGAAAATGCCACTCAGCTTCACAGGACAAATTCCATTTGCTTTTCAGCTACTTCTTTTCCACGCACAGATTTCTGATAGAACACATTTCTGATCATGCACACAGGAATCCCTCTGTGCTAAAAGCATTCTCTTAAAAACCTTATAAATAGGATTCAGCACTAAGCTGTGTTCGTGAGTTCTGTATGGCATACTTGATATTGACCTGCTTTGCAAGGCAGATACATTCGCAGAGTGGTCTCAGATAAAATACAGCTTGTCTCATCAATTCTTTTAGCTGGTTTTCCTGCTTAAATCTTCATTTCTTCACTGCATTCAAACTGGCTTAGCAATATCATGGACATCACGTTTAAAGTGAGCACACACCCTGTTGTGAAAAGCTGGCTAACCTAATTTAATTCCAGTTGTCAAGGCTGCACAGTGATGGAATTGTCAAATGATGTTCACTTTTTCTTGTCACTAGAAGTGTAACAAGATTAGCCTGGGAATGTGGAAAGGTAAAAAAAAAAAAAAAAAGGTGGAAGGAAGGAAGGAAAAAGAACAAGAAAGTGTAGTCCAGCATACAAACCCATGTGCACCATCATTGTAGAGGCACTGGGTATGCCTCAGCTGCCTCTGACGGGAGACTGTGAGGGCAGGAATGGATGTGGTATGCCTGTGACCTACAGGACACAGCCCCTGACTGACTGTGTTGGCAGTGATTCCCAGCAGGACAGGACGTTGGTGGTGGATCTCCAACAGCAATTACAAGATTTCCTTTTGAAGAGCAAACTCTCAAACATCCAAAATGGTAGAAAAACAAAGTCAAGTGGGTTTAATTGCAACACAGTGATATTTTCCTGATTTGTGAGTTCATAAATAGATTAACTGTGTGAACTGAAAATCACAGAAAGCAAACATAGCTAAGCACAATGTAAGAAAGTCATAAAAATTACCCTTATGGGTCATTAAAGAATGAGTCACTGAAAATTAATCTACCATACTTATAGAGTATATTTTAGAAGTTATCAAAAAGGATAAAATTGTGCATTACGTTTGAATTCTGCAGGAGCTGGCCCAGGGCAGATCACCTTCGGTTTCCTGACTTGAAATGACTGCAGCAATATTACTTCTGGTAATGCTCTGCCAACATTCCAGCAGCTTTACCGCTAACTAAACTTCAGTGCCCAGCCTTTGCAGAAAAGCTACGCCACTCTGGAGGCAGTTGACAGAGGTTTGATGTTACTTTATCTTTGACATCCTTTCAATTCTAACCTTAAATCGTGAACTATGTGAACTCTGACTTTCTAAAAAATGACTGTCAGGGGAGATTTAATTGACTCGATCTGATTTTAAAAGTATTTTTGGTGTCAGGCAATATTACTGAATAACTAAGTATTTTCTTTGAAGATTGACTTACTTCATATTCAAACACATGTTAATTAGTTTGCTCAAACAACAGAAAGCAGGCTCAGATGGTTGTCTAGCCTACGAGTGCCAGTGTAGTTTTTCTAAAATCTTCATCAGACCTTTAATTCTGCTCATTTATTCTCATTGATTACCAACACATTTATTGGGATTTGGGTCATCGGGCCCTGCCAAGCACCCTAACACCAAACAGTGACCATTCTGCACCTAGAGCCTGGGGTACAACCGACCTGTCCCCAAGGACGGGACAAGGGCAGGCACTGCGGCTGCAGGCAGTTTGCCACCAGCTGTGCAGGACAGGTACAGGCTGCTTTGGTCAGTGCTGCCAGCAGCCCAGCTCCCTGCTGCTCAGCCCCTCTCCTCGAAGCCGCATGCCCCACTTCTGGCTTGCTTCCCCTACGCCCCTGCCTGCCGGGTGCTGACTCCAAATTCCCTTCCCTCTTCCATAGGAGGCACAGCCCCTGCCAGCTCCATGCTTCTGGCCCCACTCCCAGGCCTTCTGCCCCTGATTAAAGGATAGAAAAACAACAAAAGAGATCACATGCTCTTTGCGTAATCTATTTAATAACACTTTTCAAAGCTAACTCTTGCTCCTAAAAAGATCTCAAAAGGTCTCAAACAATTTAGAAAAGTTTAATTTGTATGGAATTACTGAATATAAAAGACACTGAAGCCCATCATTGTGGGCTTCCACAAATACAGCCAGAATACCATGACTGCTGCCAAGCTCAGTCCATCAAAATCGTGACTCATAAGTGACTTAGAAGGCACGGGGTCTGGGTGTTTCTGGTTCTTTCAGGCTTTTTCAAGATTAAATTTTACATCCTTTCTAATTTCAGCTTCTAGTATTGACTATAACCCAACTGAAAGCTGTCCCCACAGTTAAGAGGAAAGAGATCAATGAAAATCTTCCTTGGGAAGCAGAACTTGAACAAGCACGCCACATACATCGAAACAGTTGGACGGAGTCTCCAGTAAATGGCAACACCGAACCACTGCGCAGCCCAACTGTGCACCCTGCTGGTGTCTTTCCAAACTGACCATGCAAATGCACTGGGAGAACCAAGAGGAAGGTTTTGTTAGCTTCACAGATTCCACCCTCTATTTGGTTAAACGCTTCTTGGATTACACACAGCTCTCTGTTTGAACTTCATCCCATTTTTGAATGCTGTAAGACAGAGATCATTTTTCCTGTTGAATACAATTAGAAAGAAACAAGAAACTAAGTCATTTGCAGGAAGAGTGGTCACAGTAAGAGCTGTACCTCAGTTATTTAACAGTATAATTTCAACATCTCTATCTTTTTTTTTTTTTTTTAAGATCTTCCACACCATTACTATCATGTACTCTTTGCAACAGTTCCCACAGAAGACTTCCAAGTCATCTCACTGAAATAATACCTTGCACTTGATCCTTCAGCACTCAGTTTGAAGTACTTAACTCAGAGATAAGGTGAAAATCCATGATGATAACTGCATGTACCGAGTGCAGTCATGGGCTGCTTAGTTCAAGAGAAAGTTTAGCAAGTGCAAGCAGTGACCAGAGGATGGGAGTGAGCGCAACGTATCAGGGCACAGTGAGCAAATGAGGTTTGAGAAAAGAAGGCTAATTGGAGATCTTCAGCTTCCTAATGGAACTGCAAGCATCGTGCCAGACTTCTTGCAGCTACACAGTGACACAAATCACAGCCCAGAAAATTCTAATCAGATACAAGGAAAAAATATCTATGGGAAGGGTGGTCAGACACAGAAAGAAGCTGCCCAGAACGTCATGGAGCCTCTGCCCTCAGAGATTCTCAAAAAGGAGCAGAAAAGCACCCTGATCCAGGCTGCCACTGTTTTGAGCAGGAAGCAGGGACTACATGATCTCTGCAGGGTCCTTCCAGCCTAAAATGGCTAATAACTCTGATATTCCATGAAGGTCACATGGCACATAGTCTACATTAGGTGTGAAAACATTGTAGGAAGAGGAGCAACTTCTACAAATGGTCCTGAACTAGGAATGGAAATACTTCTTCTGAAGATCTCTGTTGTAATTCTTGATTGATTCTGAAAAACAATTCTCATGTATATTTTAGATAGTACAGTGAGAAATGTTGACTCTTTTCCACTTTCTGTCAAATTTGAATAGTAACCCTTACTAAAGTCTCTCACATTATTTGATTCAGAGAGAAAAGGCATCTATAATTATTTGTAATCACCTCTGAGCTACGTATGTGCTATATCTGGGTGCTGGCAGGAGAGTTATCCTTCTGAGATCATTTAGTTTTAAAGGCTTAGAACATATTCTTTATGAGAAAATGCTACAACAAATCAGCTGCAGTGATTTTATACGATTATGCTCTTTGTACACTAGGGCTAAAGGGGTCCTAAAAATAACCACTATCCCTGATAAGGTTAATGGCATCTCTTTACTAAGAGGCAAGCAGACTTCCACCAGTGCATTAATTTCATTTCCTTCTGCCTCTGATACTTCCTTCTCCCACTCTCTTTATCACATAAGCTCGCATTCATTGCATTCTTTAGGTTACATCTTTTCTTTCTGCCAAGTCTGTCTTTCTTACTGTTCTACACTGTAATTCCTTTAACCTACAAGACAGTTTACACAGCACATTTTGTTCAATGCCAGGCAAACTTAGATAAAATTCTATCACACACCTCGGTATCATCCAGTGTTCCTTAGCACCTCTTCATAGAGGATGGCCCCAAGGCTTTTTCTGCTACCAGTATGCTTGCTTTGTTGGTTTTTTATTCCCGCAAGAATATCTAGTAATAATAGTTGCTAACATAACTAATAACTCTTGCTAACGTTGAGCATCTCCAGAGGTAGTCTTAAAATGGAATTATCAACCTTATTTAAGCAGCACCCTAAAGCATCAGGAAAATCAGACTCCTTCACTAGTCTGGAAGCGTAAAAGCGACACATTTATGGGTCTCACTCTTCTCTTGGTCATCTTCCTCATCAGCGAGGAACTGCCTGAGAATATCTCTGTTCACCCAAGAAAACAAGGAGAGTTGCATTTAAGCTGTGGGCAATTCTGTTCTCAGATGTTCTGTCAAAATTTGCCTGCTTTCTCTGCACCATTACAAGGGAATACAGTGTTTGTCTGAGGCTTAGGATTCCCATGATGATCCCAAAAGAAAATGTTCTCCTCTCAACACATTATGAAACACAACAAAAATGTTGACAAGTAATAGTCTCAGAATTTTCATCCTTTTTTTTTTCAAAAAGAAAACTTTTTTTATTATTATTTTAAAGAGCTATTACTCTCAATTCCCTTCCTGAGAAATGGACTCCATTTCAGTCAAGGTGTTTCCTCAATGATATTTCTGCTAGATGTACATGGCCTTTAAACAAACACTCTAAACTATGTCCTTTGGGTGAAAATGTGCTGCTTGAATTTCCTCCCATGTGCTTCCCTACAGCATGTTTGTTTTGTTCAGTCCCAAACCTTTTCTGCTCACTCTGGTTTGCCAGCAATTTCATCTAACACTGCCATTCTGCTTCCCCTCATCCCTCATTTCCATGAGTTCCATTCTGATATCTTTCTATGTGGCCTTCCACATTAATAGGGTACTGAGCATCCTCCACTCTAAATGAGATTGGCCACAGAAAGGTATCATGAATGGCCACGCTTTAACACCACAGTATCTACATCCTATGGTGAAAAGCAAATTCACTTTATTTGCTGAATACTTAACATTTCAGAGTCTTTACAAGTAGAAAAGCAAATGCTTACATGCAGTGCATTATAGGCAGATGAAATTACAGGAATCAAAACTATCACTAGGGTGATAAGTCATCTGTCCCTTAATAATTTTAATTGAAGTATCTGCAGTGTCCTTTTTTAACACATTTTAACATATCTGATGCTTAGAGATCTGAATCTTCTTACACGTCAGTGTAAGATCTGGTACAGTACAATTCTAATGATAACAGGGTGCTCAAAATACTACTGTAACATAAATGATAAAAGCCACAAAAGCTGAAGATTAAAACAAGAAAGAGAAGACAACAACATATAAATATTAATACAACTGCTCTCAGTAAGTAAGGAAACCCTCATCAAGGGGCAAAATATAGCAGAAGATCTTTCTGGACTCCTTGAAGTGAGCGTGATCTAGCGAAGGACACCTAACATCTAATCCCAAACATGCACAGTGTGTCAGACCCAGCAGCTTACTGTAGGTCCTTTTAAAGGTAAGGTCTGAAAAAACTACAACCTCCCTTCTGAAAGTCCCAGTCTAGCACCAGAAGCAGGTTTGCAGGAAAGACTCGAGCTGGCAGGGAGCTACTCCTACTGCTTCACTGTGACTTTGCACACTGCAATTTTGTTGCCCATGTCACAGCATAACATCTTCAGAAGATAATATGTATCAGCAGAAGATGTAAAACACTGTGAATTGCGAATCACCACTCTGTGAGTGCCCCATGGAGCGCAGGTACCCTCCTGAGCTCAATCTTAAATGGAAAAGTTTGTAGTGGCAGAAGAGAAACGAAACTCCTGTCAGGGAATTTTAGGTGTTTGGGATCGAGTCCAGCAAATCCTCCTGACTCATCCATTACCTTCCTGCTTTTGCACTTTTTATAAAAAATGCCTGTTTTGATACCTCCAAATTGTATTTCTTCTTGAGCTCGTCTTAGAGCCCCCAAGATTCCCTCACGGAATGCAGCAGCCATTCCGGACCCACAAAACAGATACTTCAAAGGAGATAAACAATACAAATACAAGATTACAAAGTACTGGCTGTAAAACTTTCGGATTAATGCATTTTGTTTCTTGGCATACATCTGAACTCATTCTTGCCTGCCTATGAGTGTGCAATAGAAGAATTCCTATGGAACGGAGAAAGGGAGGCTGGTCACCTCTGGGTGACTGCATCTTGGAATTGTTACTGCTTTGCAAGCCCTTGGTCCAGTAGGAATCATCCAGACATGCAAAACTGTTGTGCTATACTGTCCAAAACTGCAGCCAAAAAGCGTAAACTGTGTGCAGTTACTAGAAAGATCTTTAATGGCAATATAGAAAAGCCTGATTTAAGCCAACATTACTTTCTGGATAGAGAAAGGAAGAGCCATGTACTTCTCAGGTAGCTTATCAGCTAAGTTTAACTCAGCTAGTTTGGCCAAACAAGTCTCACAGGGATTGCACATTTAAGAATAAAAGAACACAGACTGCATATCCAGTTATAAACTGTGAACAGCTTTCATGCCCCTGTTGAGAGACTGTTAATTTGGGAGATCACATCCTTATTTTGTTAGAGTAAACGAACCATTATTCCACAAAGCACTGTTTTACCGTTCACACACCTGAAAGTAAGCTAAGTGCAGCTGAAGTGCTGCCTGGACAGTTCAGGTGCTTTGATATAAAGTAGTTCACCACTATTAGGTCAAAGAATAAGACACAATGGCTTCCTAAAAGGGGAAGAAAATCAGTTATGCTGGTGTTTTTTCTGCTGTATGCTTCTAGACTCTCACCGGAGCTTGACTTTCTCCTTTCCTTTCCCTGAAGAACACCTTGCTGGAAAGCATTCCCCTCAGGCTTGAGTGCCATCTTTCTTAACTTCCCTTCAGAGCAGGCTCAGAAAGCGTTCTCTGACTGCTGAACATCTGAGCAGCTCCAAAAGAACATCTTCTTGTTGGTTTTCCCTTTTCTTTGTCATAAACAAGTATGAGTCTCCTGGACAGTCCTCAAGGGCAATGAAAGACAGCTGGAGGAATTCAGTAGACACCAAAAGTTAAATGTCAAATCTTCATAAAAATACAAACATTTCTTATTTGGTTCTTACTTATGCAGTGGCATTCACTGTGGTGAGGAGACATCTCAAATTCTCTAGCTCTGAGGGGTGCTAGGTAATGACAGTGCAGCCAAGATTGCTAAATTTATTACAGATGCCTGTGATCCCAATAGTATATTGCTAATAACAGTGCCAAATATCCAAAGGCAGCTGTTCTTTAGAGGTTATCCAGCCCTGTGCACTTCCTCACGGAATACTGCAGAGCTATCAGCAAAGGCATATTATACCTGTGGGAGAAACAAGCTGCTCTTCTTAGATATAGATGGGCAAAAACACCCAATAATTCTTTGAAAAATCGAATAGAACTGTGCCAGAGGGCAAAGAGGACATCTGTGCCAAAAGCAACCAGAACCTCTGCAAACAAGAAGTGGCTTTGTTGCTGCAGGTCTGATGAGGCAGCCCACGCCAGCTGCCCTGGCCCATTAATGCATTCTAACTCTTTTTTTTTTTTCACCATAAGCACAGAGTATAAACATTTTTGGTTTGTATTCACAGCCTCAGACTTGAAAATTGAAAATAAATAAATAAATAAATTATTTGGACTAGAAAAACAATTTCTCCTCGAAGTTTGCTAAGTAATTTTTGCAAATTCATGCAGTCTGAATTCCAAAGTGCTTACAATCAATCTTTTTTATTTTATTCTGCACTTAGGTCAGAGACTTTGGTACTGGGTGGAATGTATTTTGTCTTCAACTTCCATTGCATAGAATTATATTTCATTGTTTTAGCAACATTTCCTTTATTTTTAGTTTTTCAGAAACTGCAGCAAAACCTTATGCTACAGCACATACATCAAAATCTTTTCTGACGGCTGAGAAGCATCCTGCCAGTTCCTCTACATTAGCACTTGTACATCCTCCTAAAATAAACCATCTGCTAAAGGCAAATTCCTTTGTTCCCTGCCTAGGCACACTTGTCAGCCATTTGGATGACAAAGATTAGGAAAGGGCTGGACAGTTTGGAATGATGAGGAATGTTTAATAATGCAGTACTTTATTTGAGTGATAAATGACATGTTCCCGCGCACCCACCAGGACTTTGAGAGAGTAAAAAATAAAGAAGTTGGACAGAGCAGCCCTTGGCAGAGTGGAGAAGACATTTTTCAGCTGCTGCTGAAGGTCTGCCCACGTAGGGTCAAGGCCTGCACTTGGAGGTGCCTGCCACCAGCAGAGCCCAAATGATTTGATGGAGGAGTTCAGTCAACAGAGCTCTAAACTGTATGCAGAGGGCACGCTGGCAGAAAGTGAGCCTAACCAGAGCAACACTAAAGTGGGTCTAACCCATGTATGTGGCATGCAGTGAGCATGCAGCTGCATTAGACATGTAAATACATGTGTATGTTTTTATATGGTTTATATGGACAGGTGTATGACAGTAGCTAAACAGTAGCAGATAACCTTCAGTATGGCTGCATTAAAGAGATGTTCTGCTGCTGTTAGAAACCACACTATCATCTTCTCGTCTCTCTATAGATCTAAAAAGTCCTTCAAAGATTAAAGAAAGAAATACAGCCCAGTGCTGGGAAACATCCACTGTGAGAGCGTTCTGGCAGCAAATAGCTGGAGCACCTCAGACACAGTTATCTAATACTTTGATTAATATTTCTTCCAAGAAAGAACAGATTTCAAAGACCTTTTAATAAGGCCAAGTGTTGTATTTCAAGATCTTGAAAACCACAAATACTCTAATTTGAGGCTGACTGTACCTGTGCTATAGGATCATTACTATTTCCAAGATACTGCACCTTGGCAGACTGGCCAATGGTGCCCACGTTTGGACATGTACTTCATGTCAAAAAATTCCAAGCATCTTTTACAAATAAAAGCAACTCATACAGGTTCATTTTTTAAATAAAAAATAGACTGTAAGACCACTAGAATTAATTGCTCATGAATTCTTACTTATAAGTGGAAATAATTCCAGTAGGGCCAACTAAGTTGGCAAATACACACACACATACAAAACAATCAAAACCAAAGGAAAACAAAAAGAGCAACAACAACAAAAAAACAGCACTAAAAATATTAAAACAGACATGCTACTAGAATTTTCAGCACATGCATTCTGGTGAAAGCTTTGAAAAGCCATTCATACTGACATTCCTGTTATCTGCTATTTTTAAGCACAAGGCTGAGAGCCTGCAACAGAAATCATTACTGTCTTTGTTTCTTCATATATATAAACAAGTCTGCCTCTCTTCAAATGCAATAATGGAGAGAGGTCAAACAAATAACCCTATCAATAACAGAAAAATAGATTGAGCAACAGAATGTAAACTTCTATGGTAGAAATAAATCAGTGAAGAATTCATGGCATGAAAGATAAATGTGCTTGGACTTGAAAATGGTAGAAATCCTTTCACAGAAAATTATTTTGGACAGAAACAACTATTTACTACATGAATATATAACAGTTAACAAAATGCTAGGGTATCCAATCCGTATCTCAACAAAGATGAAAAAACCTCGGTTTCCAGAAAGTTAGATTAGCAGCTACTTAAAGAAGCTTATACAAATGTTATTCTTTTCCCTGAGTCATCCTGTGAAGTGACTTTAAAACAAAGTTATCTTCATGTGGATGCGTACAGAATTTGGTACAGAACTGAAGACAGTAATGGGTGCTCTCAGAAACACCTTAAATCAGAGAAATGGCTTTCTCTGTCCCCCTTGTGCTACCTTGGAGCCCTGCACCAGTTGGAGGACCAGGCACTGGACCTTCCCCCTTCCTGGGGACTCAGCAGGCTGGGAAGAATGGTGTGTATACTGAGATGCTGAGACTGAAGGAATACGGGATGCCAGCATCCCTACAGCCACACATCACGGACCTGATATTATATAACTTAAACTACATGATGGCCTGGATATCTTTTGACATTTTCTTAGGAAAGGAGAGACCTGACAAGTCCCAATTGTCAAATTATGATGGTACTGAAATAATCAGAGAGGTATTGCTTTAACAGATGCCAATTTCAATGCAGCTCAGTCTGCTGCATTTCGTGGTGCCATCCTCAGAAGAAATAATAACCTAAAAAATATACTTACTCTAATATATATTCCTAATTAAATTTAAATGTAAATCCAGTCACCAGTATAATGACTATTATGAAGTTAATATCCTTGGCAGCTTTAAGCTGGAGTGCTGAATTTATTCCGAGGCATAAAACAATCTGAATCGATTCAGAAACATAAATCAAGGTCAATCACAATTTAAAACCTAGCAAATTAAATTACTCATTCTTACAGTTAATGTCCTTATTCAAAAGGCTGCATACATTTCACCTAGCATGGTGTTTAAGACTAAATAATTTCCCTCGATGCTTAGAATATCTCTTGCATAAAACTTTGGATTTCTGCTCAAATAAAAAGTAAGATGAGAGAAAAAAACAGTGATGAAAATATATTCCCTTTTCCTACAGAAATCATAATACTGGAACAAGAGCCTGTAGTACTTTCTCTTCTAGACAGCATAGCATTTCAAAGGCTGCACCAGTCAAAATCTGTTCAAAAAATCACCTGTATTTAAAACAATCAACTACCTATGCTAAAAAATATATGGATTTTTCTGCATTTTTTTCTACATTATCAATGAAATACAAAAGGGAGACTTAGAGTACTTTCATCTCATTAACTGTAAAAGTGTCAACTGGTCAAATAAAACAAATAACCTTTTTTTTATATATCATTTAAACTATCATCTTAGGTAAAACAATCTGCCTAAAGCTGTCTCCCTTGTAAAAAGTCAGTATTGCGTTCATGTACCCATCAACAGATGACATTATTAACCTAATAAATGAGTCACTTTTGCTTGAGATTTGTCTTGTACAACAAAGGATTTAATCCTTACAAACAGCTGCAGAACAACCACACAGTTCTCTGAACAGGAACAAATTAAGGGCATCTACAAGACTCCAGCTGTGCTAATGAATTCCTCCTTCCACATCTACAAACAAGGCTAAAATACCTGCAGGACTTTTTAAAGAATGTCAGTATTCTTACGTCTCCATCCTAAGCAATAACTCGTACATACAATCTCTGTAAGTCTTCATTTATCACTGCACTACCTTTACAGACACATGCTCAAATTGGAACATCCAGCGACAAAAATCCACACAAATGGAAGTATAAAAATAGAACCATTTTATTTCAAATTAAATTACAGAATATCATCTACCACCTCAGAAGCAATTTACATGATGGCTCCAAAGGAAGAGGAGTTTGGGTTAGGTGAAAAAAACCAGCAATTGCAACAAAACCATGATTTCAGCACAGATCAGGTTGCTTTACTCAGCAGTATACTCCTTCTATGAGCTAACAGAGTGGAAGTACGGAGTCCTGTTCTAATGGCTGGATTTTCTCACTGGGGGAATGGGGCTAATCACAGTGACAATTTCTCAGTACGGACATTTCCGACAAGAAACAAATTCTTCAGCCTGCCATATGTTTTAAAAATCTACCAAAGAGGCTGGGGAAGTGAAATAAGGATGTCATCAAAAACATCCATGCAAGTTAATGTCTAAAGCCCCTAAACAGCCTTAAAACATCATTACAAATGACAGGGAAGTGAAACTCCTCACAGCAGCAGCAGAACACCGTGCCCACACTGCAGCACAGCCTGGCTGAGTGCACGGCACCCACACAGTGCCGGGCACGTGCGGGTCAGTCCTGCTCACAGCAGCTCCTCTGCAGGAAGGCCCGCAGGTACCATGCCCCCCTTGGTGGTGTAACACTTACTCCAATGAACTAAGTCTAATGTGATGAGCGAACATACCCATTCCCTATCTAAAACAGGCACTCATGTGCAGCTACTTCCCACTTTCTGATCATCTCCTCCTTTGTTGTCTCTTCAATTTCCTCCTACATTCCACACTGTTTTATTCAGCTTGCCCTTTGTGCTTAGTTGCCTCTCTTTTCTTCTCTTTTGGGTAATCTCCCACCCCACTGTGTTACTTTTGTGTTTTCCTGCTGACATCCTCTGGCCTCTGAAGTGCCAGCACAAACGACTGGGGCCAACCCCACTTTATTGTCAATACATGATGAGACAAAGCAGTGCATCTGAAGGAGGTAAAGATGAGAAAAGAATGGTAAAATGACAGCAGGACTCAGCCCTTCCACAGGATTTTGCAGAATTCTCCCTTGGAATTCCACCCCTGATGCAACTGGAAGCACACCAGAGCTGGATCTGCCTGCCTACACCTTGCTGTGTGCATGCTTACTGAGAGCCACTGGCATCAGCTGCCTCCAGAAAATACGCAGAGCTGGGCTTGTTCGTATTGAAAATATCTGCAGTGCTCTGATTTCCAAGAAGAGATCCTTCCACAAGGGCTGATTTTATTAGGAAAACGTTATGGATGTATTCCTTCAAACATACGGAGTTCTTATGATGATGATTTTGGTAATTTCTCAAGTCTGATCAAAATGTTGCAGCACTAAAATCGAGAAAGTGCATCTCAGACATTCCACGTCCATTAAGGTCCCTACATCTGCTCCCAGAAATCCTCCCTGGTCATCGCTCCCACAGAACATCCCCACTGTCTCACAGGGAAAGGAGGGAACGGTTTCTCGGTGTCCTCACACCACATGGGTTGTCAGCATGAGTAATGCCATGAGTCACGTACAAAACAGATAAGGCCAGCAGCCACCAGTCTCATTCACACACCTCAGGGATGACACAGGGACCCCTGTGTAGCTCTCTGCCCCATGGTGGTCCCGCCACGCTCCCACAGGAGCCTGGAGGAGGCCTGGAAGAAGCCAGAGGTACGGAGCAGCCACACCTCACCAAGCAGTGTTACGGGTCTGGTGGTCCCTGACAGGGAATACTGTGTGTAAGCACAGCACCTAGCACAACAACATCCCTGCTGACAAACTGGACTTAGAAGCGCTGCTGCTGCAGAGCGTGGTTTGCACTAGCCCAGAGCTTGTTTCAGCATAGTAAGCACTTAAAAATGGATGTAATGACCATTAATATCATACATTAGTATGATCTGCTCATTCTACAAGGTAAGATGTATTTCACATCTCTCTGAGAACTTATAATCCTTTTCTTTCTCTAGTTCAAAGCTTTCTGCAGCATGCAATGTGAGTTACACAACATTTCTGCCTTGCAGATAACCATTTACCAGTATTACAAAAATACACGTTTTTGTTATGCTGCAATAAAGCTGAGTATCTCAGGGACTAACATCTGGGAAAGCATTCCATGGTGGTGCTCCTTAAAGGAGAACTGAAGAACAATAAAACACTTTTACATAGTGTGAACCAGGCTCTAATTGGACCAGCTGGCAGCAGTGCTACATGGAGAGGATAAAGAAAAGACAAAGCATGAAAGACACTAAAGGAGCTGCTGTCCCATCACTCTGTGGCTTATCACTGTCTCTCTGCTTTATCTTCCTGCTCACTGCCTTTGCAAAATGGTAATGAGAAGCATGACTTACAAACCCCAGTACCACCCACTTGAGACAGCAGAGGTATCAACAGAAATAAATCCCCAGTCTTTTGTAAGCAATCCTGCAGATTCCCATCACTTGTAATAGAGAAGAATTTACACCCCCTAACAGGACATTAAGGATGCTGGACAGTAACAGGGGTATGCAACACAGCAGCCAGGAGCCCTGACAGCCTCCCACAGATACCTGAGGCTGGCAGTAAGTCGCTGTAATGGCAGGTCAGCCTATAAGAGAAGCTTTACAGCCAAAGACCCCTCCAGCATTTTGAGGTAAGTCACACACATTAACAGCCACAGGAATAACACACAGCCATGAACAACACAGGCTTCGTGTGGCAAACAAGGAGTGAAGCAGCTTCCCCCCATCCCAAACAGCCCTCAGGAAAAGGCTGTGGTATTCCCTCCCAGTCACTCTTTGGCCTCAGCTGGAACTTTACACACACAGTAGGCTCTTCGCTGGATATCATGGACTGCATTTACATATCAGCATTATATGTTGCATGGAAATCGAGACCTTTCCTACTGGGGACATTTCTCTTCACACTTGGAAAAAATGAAGCATACAACTTATTTTTGCTTTCTTTAGGTCCTCCCACTGTCAGGATTTGTGCTCAATGTGAATTCACCTAGAGGTAAGGAACAAAAGGTTTACCAAAAAAATCATTTTGGGATGCAGATAGACATGGAATTCTCTAACAGTTGGAATTATTAATAGATTGTAATCTCATTATGTGATGAAGAAAGCCAACACTTCACTGAAGCCTCCAGTTATTTTGAGTTTGTCAGCACATAAATCAGCCCTTAATAGGAAACATTTCATCTTTGTTCTGCATAAAAACAGTACTACAACACTGAACAGTTCCAAAGAGAATGTTTTAAAAAGCTCTTTCCTTCATTGTGTAAGATAAATTCTCACTTCTGCTAAATATTTTATTTTCAATTTTATTCTATCTGCCAGTGCATGAGCCTTCCTACCAGAAAAAGATGCACAACATGGAAAGCATTCAGTTCTGGGAGCGCTTCGGAAAGAATTATTCATATTAATTCCCTTGATTATTTCTTTAGATACATTTTTAATCACAATTTTAAAACAATAAAAGTACCATTAGACAGTATCAAGAAATGTTTCAGTGTGATTACAACTTAATTATGTAGAAGCGAGAAAATCCACATTTACAACTCTGTTTCCATGCTTAGCTATTTTGACTGGTATCTCTCTTTAACACAAAACCTCAGAATAAAGAATGGTCTTCCTTTCATGATCCTAATTATCAGTGCCTTGCTATTGTTGAGTTTCATAAGGATGGATGTACATACTCTGTATATTGGTCCACTTCATACTCAGGCATGGGCCATTATTACATGTCTCAAATCTCCTTGCAAAGGTTCTATGGCATGCAAGATGTTCTTTTTACCGTTGGCTATGATCTCTTTTTTCTTTCAAGGCCCCAAGAGTAGAGATTTAGATAAAACTCCTTAATAGGACCACACAGATGAAGATCCATATAGCACAAGCTAAAATTAGTGTTTTAGCAATCTCATTCCTGAAGAGAATTTTTACCCTTCAGTAAGGTAACCATTACACCAACATCACTTTTGTGACAACATATTGCACAGACTGTCCAAAACTAGCTCTAAATGAGCTATGAGACTTGACTTTGCAGCAGTCCGCATCCTAGAAGTAGCTGGACACCATAGACAACACTAAATCACAAATCCTTGCTACTGATTTCATTGATTTCTTACACAGCAAACAAGCTCTTTGTTCCAAATATAGGTCTATGAGACTTCATAATTAGAAGCAAAACACACTTGAGAAAAAATAACATTGATGCTATTGGCATCATCTTTAACAAAGCAAACACACAAGAAGTGCCACACAAACTGAGTTTGTTCCATTGTTTAGATATAGCTATTTCCCAAAATAACATCTGAACATTATAATTAGTTCTTTCAAAAGTTCTTTGAATTACCATGTAGTGACAGACAATGCAATTACTATTGATCTGTACATTATTGTAAAGACATATTTCCTAAGTATGTCTTTCATTCTCACATTTAACAGTGGGTTTATAATTCAACATATTCTTTACCATTATATTAGTATTTGATAACTATACCATATTAGTTCGTCAGAGTATAATTTGTTTTGACCAAATTCCCACCAGCCATTTCAGAGACACAACCCATATTGCTTATTGCAGTAAAGGACTTCTGAAAACATACCATGGCTTTTTAGGAATAACTCCAACCTTTTCTCAACAGTATAAATGGTGAGAAATCTATCCCTACGTCCCATTCGTATTCACACTTTTTCCTTTTGTTATTTGAATATAAATACCTCCTTAATTAAAAGTTGTGCACGTCTCTACTGCAGTTTCTTCTCTTAATTCTATTAAATCTCTGAAGCATAAGCTATACAAGTTCCTCAAAACCATAATCACTTCACATTTTCTTAAACAGAAAATAGAACAAACACATGTAACTGTAACCAAAGAGAAACTAATAAGTATGCACCAACACCACTTAAGTAAGATATCATCTATCATATTACCTTTAAGTGCTCTAAGAAAACACATTATTTATATGCATTTCTCTCTAGTATTCTACTACAGCTGCATACAATAAAAATGCTTTTGAAGATTGGCTAAAAATATATACATCTAACTGTGAATACAGTTTCTGCATTTTAAATATGAAAACAGACTTTGAAAATATAATTCATTTTTTCATATTTACTCAATTTCCAGTTAATTTATGCATCTCTTTATGCATGTGGCAATACCAGAATCTGAAATCAAGATGTAAAACTAATGTCTACTCAAGAACAAAAATGTAGGTATGTATCAGTAATTATATAAGCAATGTAATTTTTGTTACATTTGCCAGCACGGAACCCTGACTCTATCATTACTAAGTACAACACCTTTTCAAGTTCTAACAGTGAGATAAACTCCTTTATTAGCAAGATTCTCATAACTTCAGATAGAATAAATGTAAAAGATAAGGTACTCACAGTGAATTCACAGAAATCAATGCTATCAAGGCTTTTGCTTCTGTGTATTCTCCCTTTTATTCTTCTTAAAGAAGGCTTTCCCTGACTTACACTACAGGTAGCACCATTGGGATTTTCGGAAGATGGAGTTACCCTGTCAAGCAAAGAGAGTCCGATATCAGACAAAGAATATATCACTTCATTTTGTATTGCATTTTTAATACACATTTCCATTGAATACATTTGCTTCAAGTAAACAAAATGTGCAAGGGTCATATTACAGGGTTCTCAATCCAACCTTTAGTTTTCAAACAGGCAGCACCAAAATAAGACAACAAAAGATGCAGAAGCCTAGCTCCCACTAAAAACACCCCTGCTTGCAGCTTGAGTCAACTGTTCATTTTCTGTACAGACGTAAGAAATATCAGAAGAAGCACAGAGTACAGAGAAACATATTTCATTTTTGAAAAACTAAAAGCAATATTATTCACTATTAATTCAATGATGTGATGCATGGTGCTGTGTGTTGGTTAAATCGGGGAGCTTGGCAGAATTTGGCTTTTGACCTTTTCTAGTTTAAGCACTAATGGCACTTCAGCTGTTCTACAGAAGAATAATTGCAAGCAATAACAAAATGAAAAGGACCTATTGCATTTACAGAGGTAATTAATACTACAGTTTTAGAGATTTTTCATTACAGAGATCATCTAAGCATAGTCCTAAGAGGAGCCTGCAACTGAAGTATTTTGCATAACCTACCCATATTACAAGGAGATTGCTGAAAGTTGTTAATGAGTAAATGTAAATGGGGTTAACAATTAACAAAATAAAATCAGTTTAGAAAGGGCAATTTTTCAACTGCAAAATAGTCTCCAGCCACCATGACATCACATTAGGAAAACGAATACAGCGTTTCAGCAGATATGTGCACCTAAAAACAAACTTATTTTGCTGATTTACTTTTCTGTAAGGAGAAGAATCTGGAGGGACAAAAGACACAGTAAAATTTGTAAATTAAAAAAAGAGAGATTTTAAAATTTATCATTCAATTTATAAAGAACTTCATTTTTGTTGACTTGCTGTGATTTCCAAATCAATATTTTTCCATTTGGGTTAATTTATTCCTGAACTTTCAACTGCAAGGAAATACAGTTCTCTAAATCTTCACATAACTGATATTCAGAAGTATATAAACTCCCTGCTCAGACAACACCAGATTTTTTTGGTAAAATTATTTATGAATTAAATTCTAAGAAAGATGCCAGGCTACTTGTGTAATGGAACTGTACACAGAAAGCAAATCAGTGCCACAGATTTCCTGCTGAAATGTCTTAAAGAATCGTAAAAATAAACTTCCAAAGAAAGACAGCTGCTCTGCCACAACTCTTGTTCGCAGACAAAAAGTGGCATTCATGCTGATCATACATTTTGATCGTATGAATGTCTTCTGGACACGTTACAGAACTCTGAAAACATTCCTGATAAAGTTGATCCACATGTACATATTCTGACTCCTCACAGAGGCTGACTGCGGAGCCCATGCATTGCTTTCACCAGGGTTAGCTATGGATTTACTCACCCTCCAGAAAATCTGTGAGGGTTGCCTACTTCAATACTTGTCATTTGGGTCATCAAGTCCTCACGTTTACCTCCATCCAACTAAAAGCTTAATAACTTAATAATAACTTTAATAGAAATGTTTTTGAACAACTGTAAGCTGCACTGGGCTTTTCTTAATTTTCATTTCTATTTCAAACCACTTAGTCTACTGCCTTTAGATGTATATGTATTTAAATTCTAAGTCTTGTAATGTTTTCTCATACTAACAAGCCTTAAAAAAATATATGATGAAATAAAGTAGAAAGAAAGCCCGTAAAAGTAACAAGCTAATCAAAGTCACACATTTTTTTATGAAGAACTAAACTAATGATGCATTTTGAAGGCCCTTCCACTTGGGAGCTCCATTCTTTGAAGGCACTTGAAAAAAATGAAAGAGAGGAGCAGAACTTGCTGCCTCTGGAATCCATCCATCATCTCATTCTGATGGAGAGAATAAATGACGGTGATTATTTACCAGCTTTGACAGTTCCAAATACTGCTTTAAAAATCACATTTAACTTTCAAAGTATCATTTTATGGGAAGGAACATCACAATTCAAAGTTTCACTTTTTAAATAACATCATTAACTTTACTGTACCTTTACAAGTAAATAAAGCAATATTTAACCAACTAAAGAAAAATCTAATCAGTATCATCAGTGGTAACCTTGAAGCTTACTGTTGTAAGATATCCACAGGTATAGAATGGTGAGTTTTTACTTCATGGTTGATGAGGAAACTTAGGGGAAAGAGTACAGAAATGAAATGCCAACTCCTCCAGCGTCTCCGCTACTCCTCTAGCTTTAGCAAAGGGAAGCTAGCAAACCTGAGAACTGGATCTATGTCACCCACCCACTTGGAACAGGGTGCAGGAACCAAACCCTCAGGAATTCCATGACACCAGTGCAATACTGCAATAGGAACTGATTCTGGTTTAAAAAAGTTCCACAAGGGATAAGATGCCAAAATGAAGACTATGAGGTTGCAGGATAAATAGGAATACTGGTCTCATGGAGTCCAGATTCACGAGACAAACCTCAAAGTGCTTGAGTTTGACTTGAAACTACATTTTGCACAGAACTGAAAGACTTCTTTCTTATTCTTCCTACTTTCCTATCTTGCTTTCTGTCCACTATCACTTGAGAAAAAGTTTCATTTTTAAACCAACGCTGAAACTATGATGTGATACTATGATTCCAGCATCTGAACCTCAAGCGAAAAAAAAATTGAATTATTAACAAAGGTTGCTACATTTTATTACACGTTTCTTTCGTATTTATTTGCGTTACTTAATTAATAGAAAATTACTAAGTGAGATGCAAAATCACTGGCTGTACCACAGGGGTACAGAGGAATTATCACAAATTCAGGCAGGAAGATTTCTCTTTTTAAGATGTCTGCAACTCATCAACTACTTCATGCAAGCACTCCTGATACAAAGCTTAAGAATGAGATTTTCAGAGAAGCCCCTACATTTCAAAAGTTAAATGCAGATCTTTGAAAGGAGTGAACGATTCTAGATGCCCTGTGGGAAATGCACTGGTTTTGTTTACCAAAGAATGTCCTCAATATTCTGTGGAAACATAACAGCTTTCTAATGTGGCTCATTCAGGGATTCCCAAATCAAGGCACTCCAATTCTGGAAATTTCATTCAGTAAAATGGAATGCCTTTGTAAACCCCACCTTGATCCAGAGACTCCTGTTTATTCTCCACAATTCTTACAACAGTTACATTGACCTTGCAGGTTCCTGATCCGGCATCAGATTACATAACTGTGACTTAATTTTTTCTCAAGTTGGAAAAACAAGCAAAAACATTCAGACACTTTGTGTATTTGTGCCCCACTGATGAACACACTAGCCTAACAAAACTCTAGTCAACATTTACCTCAAAGTGCAATGTCACATCAAGGACTAATGCATCAGTGCACACTGTGATATAATTAAACTTAATCTATGTAGCATACCTCAGTTTTTATTATTGAAAACAATACTTTTACTTTACTTGCTCAAAACTACTGTTTATAACAAGCTTCAGTATTACCTAACATTTTTTCAAAGCTCTATTTTGGCTGGAATAGCTGAACTAATGTCACGTCAATTTTCTAGAGAGAGCAATTAGATTCAAGAGGCTTTAAAAACTCATTATTTAGTGATTTAGAGTTCTGAACAATTTTATAGAGCACTATCCGAATAACTGAATAATTTGTGGACTGAAAGGATTTCTGTATTTGTTTTCTGATTATAATATGGAGAGAACAAATCTTAGACAACTATATATACTCAACAAAATGTAGTGACGTAATTAATCACTACGATTTTCATATCCTGCAGGTTGCCCACCCCTCTTATTAAAAAAGTGCTGAGGTACCTGCAGCAAATGGATACTGCAGGTGGACACGCAAGTCTGAAACTTCTATATCTAGTAGTTACACAGATCCCTATTGAGAAACGCGTAAAATGTCTGCAACTGCGTCCAGTGAGAAGACAGGCTTTCCCACTACGACAGAGATGTCAGCTGGGAGCAGCTGAACGTGGTCAGTATGCCTTCTGGCTCCAACAAACAGTGGAAAAGCTGAAACGCACTCCTGCTTGCCCTCAAGACCGAACATTTATAGTCATTCAGTGTTAGTTTTTGTTAAAAAAATAAATAAACAAAAGCCTAATATGAAACAATTACTGGTAACTCTGAACAGTCCCCTACTGTGAAAATTTCTGCAAATACCCTCAACTCCAAGCACGGCTTGTCAGAGAAAAAAAAAAAGTATTGATTAGCAATACCAGTAAATCTTTACAGTGAGCTAAACAGAGACTAGTACTCCCATTTCAAACAAGTATTAACAGAACCAATAATCAAAAATGGATAACGTCCATTCTGGTGATCTGTGGTTTTCCACATACTTCTGTAGCCACACCCAAGAGGCTGAATCTTTGATGCATTATTTCTCTTATACTGAGACAACATTTTCCATTATTTGCTTATTCTAGCTATGTTTCTACATGGAATACAAACTAACAGTGACACTTTTCTCCCTAGGAATGGTCCTAATGATAAAAACAGGCATCCTTTGCTATGAGCCTGAACTTTCACATCCAGCCTGAACACAAAGGCTCAATCAAGTGTTTAGATCAATGCTTAATGCTGGCTATTCCTCACTGATTTCAGGCAAGTCTACTCATATGCTTAAAAATAAATTTGGCCATGCACATCTTACAAGCAGCAGCTACCATTAACATCCAGTCTGCTAAATCACACACTTAACAATAGCACCAATTAGATCCCATCAAAACGCAAATTCAGTACTACTCTGCTACTGCAGGCTTTTCTGGAACCTATGGATTACCTCTGACAACTACCCATCATTCTAAAAAGAAAGGGAAACAAATACTCTTGGTAACGGAAACATATCAGTAACTGAGCTTTTTTGTTTTATCATGACTTCACACTTGTTTGCACCACGGAGAGCCAGAGGGAGCAGACCCAAGCAGAGGAAGCCTTCCAAGATAGAGGTAAATGCTTGAAGGCACATGAGAATATCAGTGGGGATAATTAGAGTTGCAAGAATATATCCTCTCTTTCCATTTGTTTGCTTGTTTTCTTTCTGTCTTTCCTTTGGGAGAGAAACATTACTGTCAGCACAGTAAGAAATTATTGCATATTTGTACAGTTCCCCTTAAATACGTTATTTATCGTTTCCTATCCTAAAAGCATTCCGGCTGTAGGTATTGGTATTTCAGTAAATATTGATATCAGTTTACTGTTTGAAGGTGCTCCCAGGTCAGCAGTTAATTTTTCTTGAGTATATTAGCAAATGTGCTAATCCATGCTGCGCTCACCCTTAAAAATAATAACAAAAACTATCAACAACTGCTGACCATTCAAGTTCTGGGTTGTCTCACTATGGTGAAAGAAACTGCCATACAGTTTTCAAGGGGCAAACAAAATAAAGGTAGTACTTCAAAGAAGTATTATCATACTGCCTCGAAAAAGAAAATCTGCCCAGCAAGAAGCTCATCACAGCCTGCAAGCTTCTCATATTGCCTCAGCCCTGAGCTGGAAGGAAGCTCCTGCTCTCAATGAAGACTGCTTATTGACTTGTTAAGACTCTGCTAACTGGCAGCATCGTGACAGCACTTTTTTGCATCCAGATACAGCAAGACTGTTAAGAACATCCTACTCATCTCATTTGGTTCCTATGTATTAAATTGCAATGTCTCACAAACACAGGTCTGAATCAGCAGCTGGAGGAGACTCCAGCAACTTCCTTCATCACTATGTTAAACACTCTACTGCCTCCAACAAACCTCACCGTAAAATGACCAAGCTCTACATTAAATGCAGTCAAATTTCCATCTACACCACTTGCCACAGCAAGCCTGAGGCATCTGTTTTGGGCATCTTCTGGTTTATACCCAAACAGTTTACACCAATTTATTGTTAACTCATCACGAGACAAGGGCATCTGTCTTTTTTGTTTTCATTCCTAACTCTGCTTCTGTACATCAGGAACAGAACTTGGATTTTGGGGAGGAAAGTAGAAGGAAAATGGAGCGACAGATGCTATATAAAGAAATAAACCGTTGGTTGCTGTTACCTTTTTCATTTCATTCAGTAGGATTCAGGTGGATTATCTCAACCCACAAAAAGATGAGTATTTTAACCCTTTTTTATTAAATTACGCCTTTTGCTTCCACTTTCAATATGTACCAACTTATCAAAGAACTTACTAATCTGACTGCTTAAACAAATTCTTTTTGTTATTGTTGCTGTTGTTTTCTTTTAGCTATGTAAAAAGGAATGAAAACCAGCACCCCTTGATTACAAAATTGGTTGATTAAACGTTTTGTTTCTGCTTCTTGGAGATTCTCAGTGATTCAGTGCTGGAATACACTTTTGCTGTGTTGGAAATATACTGTAATATCACATTGATTTTAATAATAACGGTATTTATTCCTGTCTCTAATATTCACTTATTCTTACTGGATTATTTGATACAGACTAAGCTCACAAAAAACCACCAAACTAAATGACAAAGTATCCTTAAGCATTTCTCTAAATGCATCAGAGAATAGTATTTCCTACATGAGCATAAATTCTACCCAAAGATAATGCCTAATGCTATTTAAGTTCTCAAAGAAAATGGGACTACATAATACCACGTCACCCACTAACAAGAACATCCTAGAGATATGCTTCCAAACCTTAAATAATTCATAGATACCCCTAAAATAAAAAAAAGAAACAATCTCATTTCTCTTCAACACTCTTAGCTAACCAAATCTCCACAAAGCCCACCACTGCAGCAATACTGAGGCAAGT
The DNA here is from genome assembly GCA_023055505.1 of Callipepla californica brunnescens. Classification (NCBI taxonomy): domain Eukaryota; kingdom Metazoa; phylum Chordata; class Aves; order Galliformes; family Odontophoridae; genus Callipepla; species Callipepla californica. The sequence goes on from JALIRH010000012.1 coordinate 5,305,948, forward strand.
CACAAACATTGCAAAATGTGCTGCTCTTAGTACAAATCAGTGGGGATCCACTCTGCTGTTTTGATATCCCTGAAAAAGCACAGAATTTTGCCAGGCAGCATAGAGCTGATCTATCTCCAGCTGCAGACATCACATCAAGGAGAGAGTGAAGAGGGCCCATTCAGACTTATAAAGTAAGTAAATGTAAATAGCCTCACTTTAATACGTCAGTAAAGAAAATGTTTCCAAGAAGACATAGGAAACATGAAGCAGAACAAGTGCTAGCGTTGTATGACACATAATTAGACTTTCAAAAGAAGTAATGCATGGATGGATGTTCTGCTGCACTCAGATGAGAAAAGCATTTGAGAACAGAACAGGTATGGTGGTAGCACTTTATGTAACTTACATAATCAAAATAAACCACTGAATATACTATAAAGCCTTTTGATTTGGTTAAATGTAATAAACTTATCTGCACGACCACATATTTTTGTGTAAGACTACATTTGATTTTCTGCATTCCGATTAATAGAAATGCATTTGCAATCTGTTTCATAGAAAGATTTGGAACTAATGACAGGGCTTATTAGCTTTACATTGTTCCTGCAAGGGATGCATTTCCTTGGCGCTGGCAATACGGGAGAAAAATAAGAAGGACAAAGCACGTTGTAGAATTCAGGTAACGGTGTATTTGTTGGGGCTGCTGACGTGCACTCCCTGTAAGCAGCATGACCTACCGTGCCTTCTACGGCACTTCCCTTCCCCATGAGCGCTTAAGTGCAGTGAAAGAAAGCACGGGGCCACCTCCTCCGGATCCACTTTGTGTCTTCGAGGTAAGGAATTCCCAGCGTGCGTTTGTTCCCGGCAGTTCCCTCACAAAAAGCCCGAGCTCACGGGCGCTGCCCGCACAGCCCGTCCTGCCGGCGCATCCCGGAGCCCCGCGCAGCCGGCAGCGGCCTGCTCCCTCCAGCGAGTGCCGGCCGGCCCCGTGCCACACGCCTGCCGCTGCCCTACTCACCCACATTACACAATTACACTTTAATACATTTTTCATAACACATCGTCGATTCAGCCGGAAAAAAAAAAAAAAACGCTTCAGCACACCCATCGGCGGCCGCGGAAACACTGACAGCGAGTCGAGGGAAAGTCCATTTTAGGATCCCAGCCGCCGCGCCGCGGCCCGCGCCGCCGCCCGGCCCACCTGCCCGGACTGCGCCCGGCCCGGCCCGGCGGGCTCGGGGCCGCCCGGGGCGGCGCTCCGCGGGATGCCGAGCGGCGGCCGCTCGCGCGCTGAGGCGCGGACAGCTCCCGCGGGGCGCTCCGGGCGCCGGGAACGTCCCGCCCCGAGGAGCGCGCGGCAGCCCCGGGCCCGCGGCGGACCCGCACGGCGCTCCGCAGCCGCCGCCCGCACGGCCCGGCCCGGCCCCGGCCGCAGAGCCGCCCGCCCGCGGTGCCTACTCACCACAGCTTCCTCTTTAAGGGCATCAGACTGCCCCTGTTGGAGGCGGTCACCCCTATGGCCATCTGCAAGACAGTCAGGTATTTCTGATACTTCATTTTGCCGTCGCCCCCCCTGTCCCTGCCGCGTCCCCGCCGCCGCCACCGACAGAGTCTCTCCAGCCGCTGCATGCAATCATCAAATTTTTATTTCCAGGCATCTGCCGTCCCTGCGTCGCGCTCCTTCCCCTCCTCCTCCTCCTCCTTCCCCTCCTCCTCCTCCTCCTCCTCCTCCTCCTGCCGCGCTCCCTCGCTCTCTGCCCCCCCGGCTCGCGCTCTCCTCCTCCTGCCGCACTCCCGCTATCTCTGCCCCCCGCTGACGCTCTCCTCCTCCGCCTCCCGCCGCGCTCCCGCCATCCGCGCTCCAGCTGACGCTCCTCCGCCTCCCGCCGCGCTCAGCCCTCCCCCCGGCCCGCGCTCCATCTCCTCCTCCTCCGCTGCCGCACTGCCTGCCCGCGCCCCCCGCTCGCACCTGCCGCTTCCCCTCTCCCGCTTCCTCCGCCGCCCGTGGGGCCGCTCGCCCCCTCCTCACCTGCGCCGCCGCCCCTCGCTAGGCCCGGCGCCCCCTCCCCGCTCCGTTCCCCCCTCGCCGCCGCCCTCCCTGCCCCTCGCGGACGCCGCGATGCTCGCGCTGCCCGGCCCCGCTACCTGCGCTCTCCCCCCCGCCCATGTGGCGCAGCTGCGGCGCTGCCCTCCCGCCATCAGCGGGGCGCCATGCCGCAGCACGGCCGGGCCTCGCCCTCGGCTCCTCGGCCCCGCGTCGTCCCGGGTGCCCCCTCCCGCCTCACACGCGCGCTCGCGGCCGAGCTGCGGTGAGGGTGGGGGGGTGAAGGTGATCGGAGGATGCGGTGAGGTGAGGGTGGATGTGAGGAGGTGAAGGTGGGGATGAAGGTGAGGCGAGGCGAGGTGAGCGCTGCAGCGCTTCCAGCCAAGCCTCCTTCATTCGGGACCAGACTCCGTGTGAGGTGTGGGGGAGCAGCTCCCCACAGCAGCACTCACCTCTGCAAGACTCAAAGCTGATGGGGATGTGAAGTCCCCTAGACAAAGCCACAGGAAAGTGGGGGCAGCCCCACACACCTTTTTCTTTTTCCCTCACCTGACGAAAGCAGAAGTGTGTCAGAAAATTAAACAGTCATTAAGTGACAACAAAAGCATCAAATGTCTTGTAGATGGATGTGCACCTCTGCAAAAGTAGCTGAAAACATAACTATGCAGCTGCCCTATGTGTGACCGTTGTCATCACAACTTTGGTTTGTGCCCTCTTCACGTTCTGAGAGCTGCAGAAGGTCCAGCTCTTGATGAGTGCTTTTGGAATTCACTGTAGACAACAGAGGGACCCATCTCAGAGCAGGCATCCCTGAAATGAAGGGCACGTGGCTGTTGATCAACAGAAGTTGAAAATAGGGCTTAGAGATAGCTGGTGGCTGTGCCCTAGCAGGAAGCTCCAACTTATCCTTAATCCACACATAAAACCTTGTCAATCTCCAATAACGTGGTAAATCCACTGAAATGTGTCAATATTTTCCAAAGATATTCTGTAGATGTTCTGATACTTATGTTGAGAGAGAGTTGTGAAGTGTTTTAATGCAGTAAGTTCTTCCTCCGTAATGTCAGACCAGAGGAAGATTAAGGTCCCCTGATAGCATCTGGTGTATTTTGGCTGTTCCAGTACTCCTAAATTATGGTGATATTTTGCAGAGTGCAGATAAGAGCAAATCCATGCAGATGTGACAGCTTCTGGTTAAGAAGCTGTATTACCTGAGGGCTGCTCCAAAAGTAATGCCTCCTGTTTTATAATGTTAGCCCATGCTGGCAGAGGCAGATCTCGATGGTATGGCAGCAGAGGTTGAAACTTATCACCAGTGTTCCATTACATTTTGTTTTTCAAAAAGGTTTTTTCAAGTACAACATGCAAGCTCTTGTTCATCACTGGTGAAAGTGCATAGCTAATAGTAACGACTACGTGTTCGGTTTTTTTGATTTTTTTTTCTAGCTGAGAATTTGCCCTATCGAGTAGTGTTCTTGTAGTCTTTGTCTGTATTGTACACCACACGAGACGTTGCTGATGGGTTCTTTGTCTTTTGAGAGATCTAACATTCAAAGCAATGAGGGACGGTTGAATTGAAATGATTAGGAACAGTAAAGAGGAGGAATTATTTTTTGTCTTTATATAAATTATATAATCTTCTATAGACAGAACAGCAAAGCAGTTTGAAAACCTTTAGAGATCTTACTTTACCCTGAAATAATAAAATGTAAAATGAGCGCGTTGCATTCAGTCATTACTTCGCTGGAAAAACGCCTGTTGCCTACACAAGTGATGGGAGTGTGAGTGTGGGCTGGATTTTACTTTCACCACTGTTAGCAGAACAGTAGCTACATTATACTTGAAAGATTCATTTACATTTGTCCAATTTTCTTAAGAAAATTATTTACACCTGGTAATGCTAGGAAATACCGACTTGAAGAATGATGAGACTGCACTGATTTGCACATCGTATTTCAACCTGCATGTTGTACCTGTTGTACCTGTCAGTTAGAAAACATGTTATTATTATCTCACATAGAAATTATTGAAATAAAAACCTTAATCTGTTAGTAGTGGTAGGTGCGTTGTAGATAAGACAACCTAAGGATTCAACATCAGGATGTTTTATTTGAAAGCTGATGAAACAGGGAGAAGCAGCTAAATATTGAGAGTCCCAAAACATTGATTTTTCCCATTTTTACAGCTGAGGACTTGGGACGTAAATTTATTTTAAGCATCCACATACTGAAGTGTTAAGAAATGCGCCAACAATAGCTTCCATAAAGATTTAGCAATGGAACCTGGCTACACATTCTAATCTTTATTCAACAACTTAAAGTCTGTTCTATGATTCCTACTCTTCGTGAAGTAGGACTTCCTAATTCTTTTTAAATTTGCAAAATAATTACAGTTATTTCAGATGTAGCTGTATAGTTTTCAATGATTTTATTTTGTTAATCTGATTCTAATTAACTTTTGTGCGGTTTATATATCATACAGAGTTCTTCATGCGTGTTGCAGGGACCAACAAATTAATGACATAAAGTTATAGTCTAATTTTAATTGCCTTTATTTCTGCTTCCCTCACACCTGTCCATTCTTAGCACTACTCCATTATATATATCTCTTTCAGAACATTGTTTTTTAAGCATGTATCTTTTCTATAGCTAAAAGAGTGGAACAATCCTTCCTTTCTTGCCTTTCAGATGTAAAGCCTGTTTTTAAAAGGAGTCAGTCAGCAGCTTCCAGGCTAGGGTAAGCACCCAGACATCCCACTGTCACCTCTAAGGCTTTAGCTGAGCTGAGGCCATGATTTATGCAGTAGCTCTCCCCTGCCCAGGAGTGAGATACACTGTTCTTCTCTACAGAAAGCTGAAAGCTGCTTACATTTTTTGAACCTAGCATACAATTAAAAACAATTAATGTCCTATCTCATTACTTCAGATGAACATAGTTGACTCATTGTGTTTTCTTCTTCAATATAAAATCATGCAGAGCCATAATGGTCTCTTAATTTCATTTGCGTGGGTAACTTAACTGGAGATCTTATTTCAGGACAAACTCTGTAATATGTCTATTGCTTACAAACCCAATGCCCTTGTTTCTTCTGCAGCCTGACTCTGCTATGACTTTCTAAAGCACTTTTTGCCTCCAGAAGAACAGACTGCTCATTCAGAAAGTTACCGTGCTAGCATGACTGCTACACTTGGGTAGATGTGTGGTTGGCCCAAATTCTGCTCACCACAGTACGTTGAAGCTAGCATAGTGAGTCATGTAGCAGGTAGATAGACAGGTCCTGAGGAGGTGGGGATTAATGTGTGAGCTCATCTTGACCCATCCCTTGGTGTTTGTAGGTAAGTAGGCTGTTGTCAACAGTGGGAAACAGACAGGCTGCAACTGAGAGCATGCTATCGGTGCACTGGGAGCTCCCATCAGCTGCAAAGCAGCTAAGGATCATAGAATTACAGAATCAGGAAATGGTTTGGGTTGAAAGGGACCTTTAAGATCATCTAATTCCAACCCCTCTGCTATAGGCGGGTTCACTTATCTGTGCTGGTAGACATGCAAAAATACTCATTTGTGCTGATATAGCTTTTTTTTAGCAAGCCTGTACAAGCTACACTGGCAAAAACAAATAAATAAAAATTTCACTACAATAAGTGGCATCCTTATTGGTGCTGTAGTCACTACATCAGCATCTTTTGAGGATAGATTAGGCCTTAATAATAGATTTTGTGCAGCCAAGTGCATTCATTTTTGAGGTTGTCAAAATCATATTTGAGCTAAGCAGACATTAAATAAACTTGTTGCTGGTTTTACGGCATATTAATCTTTTATTAAGCTTTTATTTGCATTTTAGATTAGTCCTAACCTTAGCTTTATTCTATATAAAGAAGCAATTTATTGTAACATTATGTTGTCCATTCCATTCACGTTTCAATACCGTTGCTACAGTGAAGATGGAAGAATTAACATTTTGTTTGTTGGAATAGATCTGTTCTACTTGCTGATTGATTAGTGATCCTTAGTGATTACTCTACTAATTGATTAAAAAGTCTTGATGTGCATATTGAGCTCTATTCTTCTGTGGTATTTCATATGATATGAGAACTTTTTATTACACAGCTCTTGTGGTAAAGTGGCATCGTAACATCCCAGACTGTCATGCAACACTTAGATTAAAGCATGACTTCAGATTGCTGATCTCTATATGGACTCCAATTTAATCTAAATCTTTCCACTGAGTTCTTTTTCTGCATTACTTTTTAGTACAAGTTCTGTTAATTTTCACAGTTGGTCAATTAGAATCATAATATTAATAAGGATTTCCTTTAACTAACAACATTAATGCAGATCCTTCAGGCAAGACAGCTACTGAAACAGACTTTCTTGCCATTTCAATGTAATGTATAGGCTTCGTACATTCCGCTTGCTTTCCAGGAAAAAAAATGCACTGTATTTGTCAAAGTAGCTCCTTAGAATCTACAGGTACATCAGATGCAGAGACTCCAGTGGATATATTCTTCTTCCTGAAATATCTTCACATAATTAATATATTTTAATTAACTCCAGATTGTCAGTAATTATAGATTTCTTAGCATATGCTATTGAAATTGTACGAGAAACTTGCAAGCAAGCAGGTGTCTCTGTAGTCAGAACTGTTGTCCTGTATCCTGACAGCCTTAGTGCTTTTCTACTGGGTATTTATGTTACTATCATCAAATTTTACAATTAAGAATACTATTAAAACCAGTAATTCAAGCTAGTACAAAGTGGATCTGTGTCGCCACCATCCATCCGGTACCTATTTCTTGCAAACTTGTAATCCTAAGTCACTACTTTAAAAAAGAGAAAAGCTCCTTAAGTCAAAATTATCCAAATATCACATTATGCCTGACAAACATGACCCTCTCACAGGATAAAATAAGCTCAGTGTAGAAAAAGATAAGCATATGCATGAATTCCATTAGTGCTCTCTGATACAGATTATTCATGTAGAAAACTACTGGAGGGAAGAAATCACCAAGCACACAATTTCCATGTGAGATGCAACAGAAAAAGAAGCGTAAGTAACATCACCTCCCATAAAAGATTCTACGAAATATATTACCATCTGCAACACATCACAATTTCGGTACACAGAGATCTAATTAATTAGTCTTGCTAACTGCATATTGTTAGAGCTGAGAGAGTATATAACTCTGATGTGAAGTGTGACCAGACTTTGCTATCATTCTGGAATGTAGAGCTGCTAGTAGCTTTCACTTTGAGATGATATGCCTGGTGGGGAAGTCTCCAAGCACACAACACTTAAAAGAGAAGGGGAAATTGTGAAAAGCAGGGAATAATGATGGTTCCCTGAAGTAAAGGTGTGGCATTTTGAAAACAAACAAATAGAAATTGGGGTTGTATTTCTGAATTGTTGAACTGTTGTGGTAGGCATTATAGATAGAACCTTTGTGAAAAAGTAGGGAATGAAGACCAATTCATGAGACTACTCAATTGTCTAGAAATAATACCTCTCTACATTTCCTTTACATTTTCAAATTGGAATAGTGAGTTCAGTGCATGGTAGCTGTACACATCAGAATAAATAAATCAAAATGAGAGAGAGTTTCAGGAGCTTCTTGTGCCAGAAAATATATGCATGCCTCATTTTACAAAGTGATAGTAATTCAGACCCTGATTTAGGTTCATTAATATCTTTGATTAAATCCTAATGGAGATGTTTCCACATCCATGGGACTGTAAAGCCCGAAGGCCAATTGGTTGTTGCATGAATATGTTGAAATTGTTCAGAATGCGAGTTGAAGGCTGTTTTATGCATCCGGTTGCATATTTGCTTACTACAAGTATGAAAACCGTTCTTCACTCTTGGGAAATAAGTCATTGTCACTACAATCACTATGACTTTTACACTATACAGATAATCAGATTACCAGTACGATGAGAATTAATGAATTAATGTAATAGGATTTACTATAATTAGAGTCAAGTACACAGTAATCTACAATGAAAGGAACACAAAACTATTAGAGAAGATCTTTAGAGGGATATTGTTTATGCTAATAATTTAACTTTTTAAATACATGCTGTCTGATTTTAAGTGGATTTTTTATTTGAGAAATTTAATCAACCAATTCTACCCATAAGTAATTAGTAATAGTCAAGTATTACTCTTAGGCACAGGGAGAAGTGGAATTAAATGAAAAAAAAACACCTGGGTGACTGCAAGCTACTTGTTTCATTGTCCAGCCTGAATTAAAAATGAAATGACAAAAAGAAAAAAAGCACAGAAGTGATAAATTGGTGATAGATAAGGCTTTGCAAACATGGATGAAATAGTCACCTTTTAAATTATGGTTTTAAGCCCACAAGAGCTCAATACTTGTCGGTATCTATATCTGCCAAATGCTCCTGTTATTTCTAAATAAGGAAACATCCATGAAGTTTTGGTACTGATTGCAGATCTGGCTCCCAAATGATTATGCTGTTGTTATACACCAATCTGTTGTAACATCCTGATGGATCATAAAACCTAAAATAATAAGCTAAGCAGGTGGGAATTAAGAAATGAAAAGCTACTGAAAGATAAGCCTACTAAAGCTTGATGCTGCAGGGAACTTTTTGGTGACCGTCTAGGGGGACGTGATAAAAGGATCATCTTCACCACAAAAGGTTGAAGGATTTCTTCCTAAGATTCAAGCTAACATCCTAAAATGTATCTAGCAGGTAGATGGACAGGCCTTGAGGAGGTGGAGGTTAATGGCAGCATGTGTGAGCCTTGATGATCGTAGGTGGGGAGCAGGCTGTTACCAACAGGGAGATACGGACTGGCTGCCACTAGAGCACGCCATTGGTGCAGCTGTACACCAGAAGCTCCCATCCGCTTCAGAGAAGCTAAGAATAAGGGAGTGCAATGTTTTCACAATTAATTAGCTTCTGCCATAGCTTAGTGTCATGGTATTCTACCCTATGGGAGACACTGGGTTAGATGCAAAATGGAGTAGCAGGTTACAGTGCGTATCTTCAAAATTCTGTGAAACCCAATCCAATTCTGAAGAGCAAAAGATATTCATGCTGTTGAGAGTTTGTAAGGTTAGATATTTTAGTCACTGCATTTTTGATTTTAAGAAAATAGCAGAGGTAGCATTCATAACATTCCAGGAAAGTAAAGCCCTCCCAATAAGTGTGAGTGTGGAAATATAAATATCAGCTTAAAAGAACTCTGGAGCCAAAGTGTTAAAAGTGCTTCAATTTTTGAAAGCCTAATTCAGAATATGGGTTATATCTTTGGCTGGGTATCCCATACTCTTGCTCATCCTTGAAAGTACTGGCCCAAATAAATACAAAATGAATGTACCACTTTTTTTTTTCAATACAATAATGTAATAATGATTCAAATATGTCATTAAATAATCTACAGTTGGATTGCATTCAGGAATATGGAAATTAAGTATGTAAAAAGTTTTTCTCTGTACTTTCCTTCAAGACCATCTAATACACTGTAAGGAATGGTTCTGATCATTACAGATACAGGTACCTCTAAGTAATTAATATACTTTTTCTAGTTCACGTTTGGCTACAAAACAAATTTAAAAGCTCTATTTACTAACTGGTGTTCAGAATTTTCCAGCCTCTAATCACTTGTTTATAAACAAGGAAAATTCATGTGCAGATCAACAATCTTGCTACAAACCTGATTTTTATAATAAGCAATTTTCTGCCCTCTTCTACAGGGAAGACACAATCAATTCTATCTTCTCTTCTACACTGCAGTTGTTGCTACTTTTGGCATAGGTAATCTGGCTCCAAATTTGCTGTGAGTAGACTGTTTTTTTTTTTTAATTGCCCCAGTATAAAAATAAAATTGCCTTTATGGCACTCTTGATATTACACTATCAAATTGCATAATGCCTCGCATCCTGGAAAAATGCATTAATAGCACAAGGGAGAAAGAGGAGAATTAAGCTTCTTACTTTTACTTACTTGACGCAGTGCACAGAGGTTTTTTAGTTTGGTTGGTTGGACTGGTTTCTGCTCTTTACATTTGTTTGTTTTTTATTGTTTGTTTTTAAGCTAAAGAATAAGGTGAAGTAAATAATGCACTACTACAATTTTGTCTGGTGAGAGTAAATCACCTTTTGCTGTTGTTGTTTTTTTTGCTGTATCTAAATATTTCCACTTTCTAGGATGTTCCAAAAATAAACTAGCAAAATATTTTAAATGAAGTCATACCTTAATACTCTGTTCTTGAACCCTGAACAAAAAACTCTGCCCTTGTTCTTTTTTCACCTCTTATTATCTAACACTTTACCTGAAGCATGAGCATGACCATGTTAGAGTTGGATGTACCCAGAGGACATGAAATAATAAGGCTTCACTCATGTTATCATTTTATACCATGTGAGGGTCTGGCAGCATTGTTTACTCCATGCATTTTGGCCAGTGTAGGAAGTGATGTTTACAGTTGTCCTGGAGCTGACCTGAATAGTATCTGTCCCAAGGTCCATCAAGCTGTGATCTGCACTGTTATGGTGCCAGCATACACTGCATAACAGTTACAGTGTAATTACTCTTCTCCTATAACCTACAACCTTTTTTCTCATGACAACAGCGGGTTTCAGAGCTCACTTGCTATGTGCCAATCAAGCAATCTACCTACCATCTGCATGTAAAGAAAACCCAAATAGTTATGAAACTGTGCATGCTTCTTACTCAGCATTGTATTTTTTTTTTTTTTTTTTTTGGAGTTGTGCACTGACTTTCCAATCTTTGAAACAGCAAGACAGGATGCAACAAAACATTGAAAATAATAGTTCTCTTTTTTTATTATTTTAGCTTTGGTTGAAGAACCTTACTTTTAGGTTCCTCTACTATATACAAAGGACAGATTTTGGAAAATAACTAACAGACCCATAAATAGAGATCTGTACTGGTATCCTAAATAGTTCTGCAAATCTGTTTTATTGCAGCAGGGCAAACTCTTCCTCAGAACCATCTGTACCACTACTGAGATCTGAAAACCAGAGCACAGAAAAAAAACATTGTTCAATGGATGGTGGGCAAGGCAACTCATAAACCTACCTCACTTGTCTGCAAGCCCACTGTCCAAGCTACTGTAGCATACACATTGCTCTCACCTCCAAACTACCGAAGCTCAACTCATTTCATTGAACAAAGTCAGCTGACACTGACTAGACACAGGTCTAGTGGGATATTCTTCCACCAGAATTTTGCCTGGACACTAGTGACAAGCAAACAGAATAAAGAGGTGGCTGGAAAAAAAAATAGCAGTGAATATTCAAATGGAAATAAGGAAATCAAGTTTCATGTCTGCTCATGATGCCAAAAATAGTGTTTCCACTTTTGTGAGTGTCCTTGCAAGTGGCTGAAGATACCTTTTTTCAGCATGGGCAGTTTGAAAGTGTCTTAGTGTGCACTGATGCTACAGAAAAGTGTGTGGATCTCTGAAGAAGACAGAAGATGTGTTATTAGGAATAAAACAAAACAACCAATTCTTGCGAGTAGTCACTGCAAAACACGTTCAGTGTGGTGATCTGTGCACATCGCTTTGACAGCAGCAATAAATGACAAGGTCTGCAACAGTTTGCAGGGAAGGTTCCCTGTGAAGCTGAAGTCAAAGACTAAGGTGGCTCACTCTGCATTTGATTCACTCCTTGCAACAGATACGTTTCTGGTTATCTTCTCATGGAGAAACCATACGTAGTATCCGTTGGGCATTTATGAAATGTTACTATTATGGTGTCCACACTGTGAATGGAACACAAATCTCTTTTGGTCTTCTCATGTTTTCATTTTACACATCTCTTAAGTACTCTGTATTATTTTTAAGAGCTATCTTACTACTACAAGTTCTGAAACCATGTATCTCTTAGTATTATGCTGCACCTGACGGCGGGATACACTAAATACCTTCAGTTACCAGTGACTTCTGTGCATATTTGCAGTGTACTGATATTTTACCAGGAGGAGACCTTCCAACGACTTACACAGCATTGATACCAGCAATTCCCAAGGGGTGGAAAGCACAATAAGAAAAATCATCCAGCATAAAGGCACGATGCTGTTTCCAGTAGCAAGGAAAAAAAAGCTATGGATAAGCATTTTGATGCTATTCCAGCTGTAGGGAATTTTATTCTTTGATGAATTTAAAGTCAGGATAATACCAGTGTCATTTCTTAGTTACTCTTCCTCCTACTTGGTGTAGAGATCTGACATCTCATGACAAATCTAATGCTCCAGAAGCTCATATTCTCTCTGGTGAATTATGTTACAAATATAACCAAATTCAAGGTCATAGCTAAGAATCCCAGTGAATATGATTAAATTAAATATAATGCATAGAATCTCATTCCTTTTCCTGTCATCTTCAAATTTATACCTGCCTCACTGAAGTATAATGGTGAATAACACCAAACTGTAGGCTGATGAATTTCTGAAGGAGTTGGCTGTAAGAGTTATCTAAACCTTCACGAAATCTTAGGACTTAATCTGCATTCTCTTTGCCATAGGTCTTGTACAGTAGAAAGAACTTCATTTTGAGAGGCATTGCTTTTCTCTTTACGAATGCATTGTCATCTTACTGTACAAATAGCAATTATCTGTTAATACACCTGACACACATGGATGACAGACATTTCTGCTTTGCTATGTAACATTACATAGAAAGATTTCCAATTCTTATCCTTCCAATCTGCAGTATATACACTTACCACCTTTTGTCTCATTCTGTATTTTCCTGAATCTCCCTAGCAGAATTTATTCTAGGAAACCACTATTTGCCCTTTGAACTCAATTGTCCTTCACTAGATGTAACAAGAAGGCCTTATTTTCCACTATTTTATACTGACATTTTGAACACGTTCTTGATATTTGTATGTTTTCTGACTACCATTAAGTAGAAGGAGGTTTTAAGGAAATTACCCATATAAAATTCTTGTGGATTTTTTCAAAACAACTGCAGACCCAACACTGAAGCATCTTGAGACGTTTCTGGTTCATTGCTGCATCTGATGTGCTGTAATTTTGATGCTTACCCCTTCAATATCACAAGCTAAATTTTTCTTTGCAGTCCACTGGAAGCATTCGAAGAGCAGCTAAATTCACCTTCTATCAGCTGCGCAGAGTGGCAGTGCTCCCATTTGTTCAGCAGCAGCCCTGAAGTTGCTGATAAATTGTGTTGTGCATTTGACTGCAAAGCCAACTACTAGAAGAGGCAAACTCCTCCATCCTCAAATAATATTACTGCATCCTATTACTTCATTGTGTATATCAGGGACTGCTAGTTACTGTATTATACATAATTAGTTTTTACACACACTCATCAACCCTGATCAAAGAAGAATTCCATCACCTGGCTTGTGTATGCCAGGTTTATATGAAAAACATTTGGAGATGGTTTATGAAAATATTCTTCATCTTTTCACATTTGTTTGTAGTGGCTATGTATTCCACTTACCCATATTCCAGTAACAAATATTGGGAACGTTATAAGGAAATTCACATAAAGAATAGGGAAACATTACTGAAGGGATGAACAATCCCAGGAAATCAGACAACTTGGAAATGATATTTTAATTACCGTCTTGTGCCTGCTGGCTGTATATTATGTTTATTTTTCTATGTCTGTACTAATAATGATGGCTCATTTGCTTGTGTAGAATACAGGAAATACTTGGGCAAAATCCTTGCACAGAATATCTTGTGAAGTGATGCAGAGTGAGATATATATCTATGGCATCTATTTTTTCTATATCAAGTAACCATCCTGTCTGTATGGTGTGTATAGCAACAGATAACTCTAACAGAGCTGCCCGTCTACTCAGCTGAATGGACCAGCCTTATTTGCAGCCAGTAGTTACCATTACTATAGGGAAGGACTGGAGAAAGGCAAGAGAAAGAGCTGCCCATGTTTGTTCAAATATCCTTCCATGGGTTGATTAAAATCATGTGCTCCTGCTTGTTCCTTATCCTTTATCCCTTACAGAAGGAGCATGCGGCAATAATTTGCAGCAAGATTTTTATGTAAGCGTCCCCCTTACATGGATTTTATGCAGAAGAAGAACATATGGTCCTGAAAGAGCATTAATACCCAGGTACAGCTGGTCTTTGAAGATTTTAAGTGATCCAGATAGAAAGAACGAGCAAATGCATCCCTAGGGGGACCAGCTATTCTGATACTGTTCATCACAATTGTTACCCTTACAGTGAGATGTCTATGGAAACCTACAGATAGAATGAGGATGATCCTGTAAAAAATAAAATAGTCATATAAGAAAATGAGACAAAAATAAAACCCGTAACCTAGCCAGTAGTAGAGAACTTAATCAGTCTGCCAGGCTGGCAGCAAAGAAAAGCAAGCAAACTGATTAATTCATCTATTGTTATTAGTTAATGCAACAACCTAGCATTGCCCCATGACAGCAATGTCTCTGTGCCAGGTTTTTATTATCCTGCAGTACTGGCACTCTTAAAATTCCTATTACTCAGAGAGTTTACGTTGATTTAAGGAGTTTTGTTTGCTGGATATAAAAAGAGCTATCACCAAGAATTTAGTGTCAGACCTTAGTTGAGGATCAACCTTATTTTCTATTTAAAGTACTCAGTGGATTTAGAGACAAGTCACTTTTAAAGAAGTAAAGTTCTGAGGCACTAGATTTGTCTGGGGAGCTGATTCCAAATAACTCTGCTTTATTTTTATTTTTATTATGTGGAGATAGCACAGCACTCCAGCCATAGTCAGGCTTCATTACTGTATATTCCAGAATCCCAAACAGAATTGCCAGAAGCAGAGACTAGGCATGGTCATTAACTGCTCTGGTGCAGGGTAAAATTCCCCAAGGTATATGTTCCCAATAGAAACTAATTTGCCAAAGGCATAAGGAATAAACTCAATATAGAAAATACAGAATTTGTGACAGAAGTATCAGAAGAGAAGGATCAGGAAACCTTGAAAGCTTATGCTCTTGAATTATGTGTTCTGTGCCTACACTCTAAAGGTTTCATGATGGCAAGAGGTGAATTAAAGGAGCAGGAGAACGTAAAGAAGAAAAAATGATGGAACCAAACTGCATAATCCAAACAGAGCCTTAAGAAGAGGAACCTTTCAAAGTCCTTCTGAGATCAGCAGCAAGTCTAATGCTTACTCTTAATACAAACAAGAAAGCTAAACTACAGAATCTGAAGCCAGGGCTGAAGTTTTATTTGACACGACTACTCAAGGTAAAGATCTAATTTCAGAAATAATCTGCAATGGCATCCACAGTTACAGCATCAGTGAAAATGAAGATGCAAATACAGAATGGACATACAAAAACAAAACAATAATTTTCCCTGAATTCTGCAGAGAAAAAAAAGCGTGGCTAAGGTGAAAATCTTGTCCTGCAACTGTTACTGGATAACATGTCCCTAACTAGTAGGATTAGAAATGCTATGACATAAGAAATCCTAAGCTAATTTGGAAGCAGAACAGCTGAAGAAAGGCTGTTCAGCAGAAGTTGGAATTAGAGCAAGAGGTTAAATTGCTTCAGATTCTGTGCTGATCTTGGTGCCAGATGTGGAAGTCTGGGCGAGATAACCATCTTTCCAAACCAGCAAATCTTTTGTAGGCCAGGAAGTTAAGGAGGCAAGACCACAGATATTGTTTCTAGGAGTATGGTTAAGAAAAATTTCTTTGTATGCTTTTCATATAAGATTATTTTAACAACAACGAAAAATTACCATAGAGAAGGAGGTACTTCTTGAACAAAAACAAACTAACAAAACCCCCAAAATAATAAAAAATATATATATTTAATTTGCTTCATATGTCCAAGGACTAAATACAGAAATTTGCTGAACTAAGTAGTTTTTCAAACCAAATGCAACAAGCTAGAGTAAATCTCAAGAAGGTCCAAGCAACAGTCTTGTTCTGTAATATCTGCATGAAGATTCTGTAGTGCTATATGTTATTAAACATGTTGATGTCTAAAAATGTGCAGAAGGGCTGTCTGCTTACAGATCTTATGGCACAAGGAGATACTAGCTACATAACAAATTAGTAACAGCTGGGTGATTTGAAACTAGAAGGCCTAACATGACAGTACAGGGCAAATTCCACTCCGTTTATGAAAGAAGACTACTTTACCTGGGGCAATAAAACAATGCCTCTAGATGGGATTTTGCAGAACCTGGGGCTGCCTTGTGAAACTATATGATAACTTAGTCATGATGAAGATGCCACAGGATCAAGAAGCCCAGCAGAGAAATTCTGCTGCCAGAAAGGTTCCAGTTTGAGAAGTCTTGATTGCCTGAAGAGTTGTAGGGAATAAAGGAATTAAGTTTGAGGTTACAAAATTGAGAAAGTCAATTCTTCCATGTTTTAGTGTGCCTTTATGAATGTTTTCATTTCTTTAAGCAGTAAATTTGTATTCTATCATCTTTTACCTTTGGAAATACATTGTATGAGGTTTTTTAGGTTTGCTGGGTTTAGATTCTCTTTTGACAGAGGTTGTTTTTTTTTTTTTTTTCGCAGGAAAGACTCTTTAGCTTTAATGTCATATTTCAAAATAAATTTTCTTGCTCTCCTTTGCTTTTTCCCTTTGACAGCCATCACTGCTGAGTAATGCCCTGGGTCATCCTTTCAAAAAGTAAATTCTTCATTTGCAACTTTGCTGCAGAACCCATTGCAGTACATATCCAGTGAAATAAGCAGTTGTCCCTTTATAAAATAAGAGTTGAATTCTGTAAGAGATGTATCTGGCACAAAGGTTAGATCTAAATCCATAAAGAAATGTGAAAGGGAGAATGACCAACTGAAGAAATGGTGTTAGGAATATATACACACATACATATGTATATGCAATTTAGGAATGTTATGCAATAAATACATTAAATATATAATTTGTTCCACAAGAAAAAATATTGTGAGTCCAAGTCATTACTTTGTTGGATAAAACTCCAGACCAAGCCAAAGTCTTTGCCACAGAGTACAGATGGCTTCAACTGAAGTCAAAATAGTTGACCCAAGGTATCAAAGATAAATTTAATCTGAATAAGAAGTCCTGAAATAATGCCTAGATAGCAGTTACTTCCCTGGGAGAATTTATTACCAGAAGAAAACTTATTTTAAAATAAAAGAAATCTTCTTACATCTCTTGGCAGAACATCAGGTATTTCAGTAAAATAGAATCATCTCCAGCAACAGATTTCCACCCTTAAGAAATCTTAGCACAAAAAGTCACTAGCACTCAACTCACATTTCATGAATAAATTGAACCAGTGTCTCTAAGGGGAACCTTTACCTAAATATTATATTCTTTCACTGCTAAATCCTGCTTCCACTGAATGTTTAAATTCTGTTAATTGCAAGGAAAGCAGGAAAGAGCCTTTAATCACATAATGATTATTGAGATAATCTTTGTTAAAGAGTAGGTTTGTTGCTGCTGAAGGTGACAGATTAACAAATCCTGGCAATGATGGGTTCTGTTTATTCCATTGCACAGCAGGTCTTTTCAAGGACCTTAGGATTTGTGTTATTTATAATTTGCTTTCAACTCCCCAGTTGTTTTTTTTTTTTTTTTCCAGCATTTTAATTCAACTGGTTTATGGTTGCCCAACAGAAAAAAAAAAAATGACTTGTTGGTGTATGACATGTTACCTCTGCGGTGTATGAACATATTTTGATTTCCACAGCACTGAGTCAGCATTCTGATGAGTTAGCATTTATATTCCCGACAGCTGTTTATTCCTCTCAATGTAATTTCAGAGATAAATGTCCAGAAGGGATTTGTTGCCCCAGATCTATCAGAAAACATATTTAAGATATTCTGTGGTATTTAAATCATAAAAAACCCTATTATTCAGTAATGTTAGCACAAAAAGGGTTCCGTTTTGAACATTAAATTATTAATCCAATCCTTACTATATTATTTTTAACTGTAGGTTGGTAAAAATGTATCTTCCATTTTATTTTCTATGCAAAACCATATTGATGGTTTCCAGGGAGAAAGTAAATTTAAGAAATGTTCTGAAACTTCCAATATGTACGTTTCATAAAATCCTTCTATTTGGAATTGAGAAAGTAGCCTTGAGATGAGACAGTAACTGATGCACATAAAGGACCAAACTTTGCCTGGAATAGCTTAACAATTGCATCTTAAGAAAACCACAAAACTAGCAGGCACAGTGGAACATAAATCTCAGTAGAAGCCAGCCCCAGTATACAAGAATTCACTGTATTCTGAAATACTTCAGGTGATCTTGAAGGTTTTTTTGGACAAATGTGGTCATTCATTTGCTGTCAATTTTATCTGGATTTTTTTGGTGTAGCTTTTAGTCTTGTAAAGCTATGTTGATTGTGCAGAGCAGATAGATTTTGTTTTCCTACACCATCCCTATAGATTCTAGAGAGGATGTGCTAGAGATATACTACCACAGCTGCCTTGCTTAAGTCAAGCAATGCCCTTTTTCGAAATTTTTTTATTCACAGAGGTTGCTTTACTTAAAGGAGTAATGATATATATATTACTAATAATTTTCACTGTATTCATACTGATTTTACATTTCCTCTTTTCTGGGATACAGTAAAATGAACAGTGAATGGTATTACAGAAATAATCCAATGAGCAAATTGGATTACTTCTGCCCCCTGATATTTTGTTTGCCCTTTTAGCTGCTATTTACCACCAATCCTCACTTTTCACGGAACGACCATCAGGTTCTTCCCCCCAACATGATAAATAGATTCTAAGATAAGGACAGCAGCCAGTTCCATACATCTCAGTTACAAATGCACCCATAAATGAACAAAGCAATGAATAAAAGCATCATGTTTGCTACTCCAGTAAAGCATAAAACAGTTTAAATTCAAGCAGTACTCTCGATGGTAAGCTCTTTAATAAGGCACCAACATTTAAATGTTACTATCCTAGAACAGTTCTCCCAAAGCCTTAGTCATGTCAATAAATGATGCAATTACTGGGGATTACTGATGCAAATAAGGGTGTGAAGGATTAAGCTTTAGTTTGGAAGCCTTAGTCTCACAGTGTATGGGAGATTGCCTGGGAACACTGTGTGGTTTTAGTTTTGTTATTAAGAAGATAGAGCACTCTTTTCAGTAGTACTGGATGAAGGAACAAGAAGCAGTGGGTGCAAACTGAAACACAGAAGGTTCCATCTGACCATTAGGAAGCACTTCTGTGCTGTGCAGGTGACGGAGCATGGGCACAGGTTGCCCAGACTTGTGGAGCCCCTCCTTGGAGATCTCCAAAAGTCACCTGGCTATGGGCCTGGGTACCTTGCTCTGGATGGCCCTGCTGGGGCAGGAGTAGGACCAGGTAGACCTCAAAAAATTTGATGCTGTGGAAGATTCCTCTCCAGTCCTATTAATAGAAATCAGAATCATGATACAAGGCTTGTCATCACACATTTGAATTGCTTTATAAGTGGACCTAGTCAGGACTTTTCATCAAAATATTGCAGTACGACAACCTTAGCAGTTTTTCATTCTAAACATTTTGGCACGCTTAATCTATACTGGATCATGTCATTGCTCTGAACCTGAAATGGCTACCTAATATCTTCTCCTTCCCTCTACACTAATTGCTGCTGACACGAAGACCCTCAAGTATGCAGAATTTTGCACAGATGGAAAACAGACACATCTTTGTGTGAGAATGGTACAACCTGATACAGTGCAATTTAAAAAAAATATTACGAAGGTCCCTTGCCATGTCTTACTTAAACAGGAAGTTAAAATCTTTATTTGATATTAAAACCTAAGCTATGGAATACGTTTTGTTGTTGTTGTTTGTTTGTTTGTTTGTACAAAGAAACTGTATTGAATCTAGACATTCAAAATCATTATGGCTATGACACATGCACCATAAATAAAAATGTATAAGTAGAAGATAATTATCTCTTTGAACTAATCATGAGAGTATATTTGGGCCATTTCTGTATAAATGTTGCACCCCCAGCGTAGACTTTCATTTTCCTTCTCAAAAATCCTTGAATTTATCTTGAGATGTGACAGTGGCAACAAATTGTTGTAATCCCATAGTTGCATTTGTCAGTCTTTTTCTGGCTTTGTAGAACACTGTGAAGTTTGCAACACCTGTACTGTAATTTTCTATTCGTGTTCCATATTCCACTTTCATTTAGATCATTAGGGTCGGTGTGTTTGTCTAGAAGATACTCTAAGCTTCATGTTTATCTTTATTCACATACTTTTGGGTTGTCTTGTTTATAGCTCAGACTTAAAAGATATTTAAAAAAAAGTAATTTGACTGTTTGAAATACTGCTCTAAGTGATTGTGTGTATAGCTCTCTGCCCTTGGAGAAATCATTGCCTTGCACAATAAGCTCCTACATATACATTTCTTTTGCATTAATTGAATATCAGCTCCTTGGTAGTGTTGTTATTAACATTTTGTATGACTTCAGTGCCTAAAGCTTTCAGGTGACACTGATAAATGTCTGTCCTGACCTGGCTGTTACATCTATATGGAAGTATTGCTAAGACAGATCTAAATGATATTATTACATACAGTTTGATAGACTTTCTTCTCTGCAAGCAGAGCATATGCCTACAGCACCAAGAGAAGAAATAATTCTATGGTAATCTTATGATTCATTGCCATTGGGATGGAAATAGTAGCAACGAATATGTAAGTTTAAAGAGCTGTTATTTTTCTAAGTATATCCTATTCTTAAGGCAGAATGCTTCTCTGAGAAGTTTTTGTTAAGATGCCGTCATTTTATATCTTGTTCTCAAGGAGTGTTGAAAATGCAAAATAAGATACGACAAGAGTATATGCATATTTCAAGTGACTCATCAGTGGAAATGTATACTGCTGAGTCCACTGCCTTTCGTACATATGCCTGCTCTTCCATTTTATTAGTATTTACCAAAAACTTCACTTTTCTAACAATAAAACATTATAGAAGGGAACAATTTTCTTAAAAGAGAAACACTGGGTGAGTGAGTGGATGGATGGATGGATGGATGGATGGATGGATGGATGGATGGATGGATGGATGGATGGGGAGAGAGCTGTAAGGCCCAATTCTCTTGTTCATATTTTGTCTGCTATAACAATGCAAAGTGCACCAGGAATGCCTACCTAATGCAAAAAAAAAAAAAGTCTATGTAGTGAAGAGATGATTTCATATGCATACTGCTCCATCAGACTTTCACAATTTGATATTTAGCTGGATTACCCTGTACTCTGACTCTTTCTGGTGGCAAGACAAATCTTTCAGGCATTTCTAACCGGGAACAGACAAAAAATAAGGTAGAGTAGTCTAAGGCTGCAGTGATTAACCACAGAAGCCTGGAATTAGGGAAATTCAAACATCAGAAAAGAAAGTTTCAAGGCCAAAAGCTACCTCTGTCTTCTTTCCTGATTTTGTTACAAGCTGAACTAAGGGAGAACAGATAAATGGGTTTAAGGTATTTTCAGACACAAGATATTGTCTCAGAAACCATGCATAATGCATTGCTATGGTGATGGTTACCACAGCTGCTATAGAAAAATTGTAAATATTGTGTTTAAGTTTAGTTAGCTTACATAAGCAACTGCAACTTTAGCTAGAACTGCCTTTTAGTTATTTATAATGTGTTAGAACTTGTTTTGCTTTACATTTTGTGTAGCAGTTAGTTTGCAGAAGTGACAATTTATAGAGATGAAAGTGCAGGTTATTACACAGCGCATTGCACTGAGCACTTTGAGTGCCAACCTGGCTCGACTTTTCAGTGCAAGAAGCTTGACAAGTTGGATCCAGCTCACAGACAAAGCACTGTTGGGCAGGACCGAAAAGCTACTTGGACACCTAAAAGCTCTGGGTGCTGTCATGTTCAGTGCACCTTATTTCAGCATGGTTTTTTATACTTGCATATCTGATTCTTTAATCCTCACCCTCAGATTTTCTCATTTTTAGATTTCCTTCCATAAGCTCTTTTCCAGAAAAAGAGTTCCAGCTTGCTCAGTTATTTTTCATGAAGTAAGCCATTCCGTCCCAGGTGTCTGACCACTGCTGCCACTCTCTGTGCTTTTCCAGATGTAATGTAACCTTTTCAAGATGCAAACAGCAGAGCAGCACACAGCATCCCAGGTGAAAGCAAACTTCAGCATTATACGTTTCCATAATTACCTTTTCTGTTTTGATTTTTCTTGTCCTAACAATTCCTAACATTTGCTGATTTGAACTGCTGCCATGCCCTGAAATGATGTTTTTGTGGAACTGTCTGTCACAGTCCTGAACTTTCATTTCAGTGGTAACAGGCAGCTCAGAGCTCATCACTTTATTCATAAAGCCAAGAACACTTTTGCCCACATACATCATTTCACATTTATCCACGCTAAATTTCCTCTTCCATTTTGTTACCCAGTCACTTAGTCTTACAAGGCCCATCTACAGTTCTTGCACTCACCCTCATACTTACTACATCAAGTAAATTTGTGTCCTCAGCAAACTTTCCACCTCACTGCTAACACCTCTTAAAAATATTTTGGGATTTTGTTAAATAGAATCAATCCTTGCAGAGTTCCACTTACGTTTTCTGTATGTAATTGCACTGTGCTTGTAGAGCTGAGGATCTGGGAAAGGGCATGATTACGGTGCTGGGTAGCATGATATGCAATCTGTGCCGTCTATAGGGTGGTACAGAGCTGTATGGTGACATACCTCAGACTTGATGTATAATTATTTGCAGTAGTGTTCCACGCTCTGCTCCCTGCAATGAGATCCTCCAGGCAGTGGAGGACTGTGCATTTTCTGGTAAAGTTCTGCATTCATTGAAGTCCTCTTGAAAGGGATTTCTTCTATACACAGTCCCATCCTACAGCCTTTGCCTATCATGATTTGAGACCCATCTTACACAGTCCCCTTTGTGTGATTAGATGCATACAGTCTCACAAGTTAGGAGAAGAAACTGAAGTCAAACTTCCAGCAAGAGGTAGAGGATTAATAGTCTTTGCCAACAGAATGCATCAGAACGTAGAAACAGCATTTTAGATTAATGGAATTTAAACAGTACAGAGCCTCATGACTGGATGAGACACGATGCAGCAGTGAACTATGTAAAGCAGGTGTAGAAAGCCCTTGGTGATATGATTTGGTGTGATATATGCATGCAAAAAAGGAACCATATATAGACTGTTTGAAGTGATTGAGTATAACAGCGGCAGTTAATAAAACAGATGAAACCTGAATGTTGAAATGGTTACTGGTTTTTATTTGGTTTGGACTTTGGTGTCTAGATTTAACACTACCCTGCACTTAATTTTATCATCTGAATATGAGAAAGCAGATACGAAATGCTTCCAAGTCAGCAAGGAATCATCTCAAAGTTCATGAAGTGTGAAAGTTATCACACCTGTGAGGTGTTCTTGTATTTGGCACTGAGTTGTGATGGATGCCCTTTGCCTTAAAAAAATAATAATCATAATGCTTAGTTTGCCAAATGCAATGAAGTAAGAGCAGTATTTGTCACTAAACCTTTTGGAACATCATGGTTATATTTCTATTGGTTGGGAAGAAACATAAAATAACAAACTCAGTAAGTAATACTACCAAAGTGAAATAAGAAATGTTTCTAAACCTCTGATATGTATCCCTTCTATTCTTATTGTTGTTTTGGTTTGGTTTTGTAGCACGCCCAGGACAGTTAGGCAAACAAAGAGTCACAATGAAATGTTATCATAATGTTACAATCATTCCTAATTGGTCACACTAAGAATAGCACAGTAGGTAGCAAAGATCTTAACAACTGTTATGTACTGCGACCTAGTGGCCAAACTGAACAGAACTGTGTCAGGGACAGGTACACTAAGTTATCATTAACTGCCAAAAGCTGTGGTTGCTGCTCGAGTTTACAATTACTATAGCACAGAGGGCAGCCCTCTGCTGTGAGCACATACACAACTTGCCTGATAACCTGCAGCTCTCAGTATTGCAAGGCCCTGCCCTCTGCACCAACCTTCTTCTCAGACACAGTTTTTTGAATCCTATGATTTTGATCGGCAAGGACAGAAGATAATAGAAGGGATGTCTTTGACTTAGATTTATAAGACAGATCCCCACCTTGCAGAAAAATACCAGTAATTCTTTAGTGATTGCTAGACTAAAGTGCCTTGGCAGGCACTCAGGTCTTTCTCCTGACCGTTCTCTCTCCACACTGAGTTTATAGCATGAATTTAATTTTTTGGATCATTCTTCCAGAGCTCTTATCAAGGAACACATAATATTTGCCAAAATGTCATAAATATTATGATTCCCAAATTAGTAATGGTGCTCAGGGGGGCCAGAAGCCAATATTTGGCAATCCCAATAAACAGTAACATTGTCCTGTCCAAATAAATTGTAAAACTCTGGGGCTGTGGCTTAGCTCTGCACTTCTTCCTGAATATATGATCTTTAAAAAACTTGTACGTATTATTTTTATTAGCTGAAAAAGAGCAGTCCTGTCTGTTCTCCAAAAGGACTTCTAATTACAGCGAAGTTCTGCCAAAACTGAGGGTTTTTCATTATGAAAAATGTTGGATTTCAAATGTTAACAACTGATTTTAAAGCTTTAAATTACAATTGCAATAGATTTCCGGAAGGTATATTCTTCAACAGAACAAAGCCATTCCAAAATTGTAAACATCAAGAAGAAATCCATAAAGCAGACTTCACCAAGAAATGAATTACATGCACTATAATGTGTATATAAACATAAATGTAACACATCTACATGGAAAGGGACAAGCTGTATGACAAGTCTTTTGTTGCTTGCAGCATGAAAATTAACGGCCTGCTTAACATCAGTTTCAAAAAATAGTGTCTGATTTTCACTGTAAGGACATAATTTATTCTGATTATTCCTTTGAAGGTATCGTGACAGAATCTTAATACATGAGAGAGTAATACTTATACGTATTGCTAATGCAACTGAGAATCCTCTGCTTTAGAACTGTAGCCCTCAGCCAGTAACAGAATAAAAACTTCTCAAACAAGAGGTGCAAAGACAAAGTCAGACAAAAATAACGGTTGTCTTCTCTGTGATCAGCATGACTATAAAAAGGCCATCATCAAATGTCCAGAGATGTATATTTTTCCAGGAATAAAGGAAAGCAGGAAAAAAAAAAAAGAGTTCATACAGCAGTGATGATTAATTTGAGGTCATATGCAGGCAATTAGTGACCTGAACTACAGTTCCATACTTTTGCATAATAGAGATTATCTTTTTTGGAAAGGATATTCTGTGAAAGAACGTGCAGACAAGGCAATGATCAGGTCTAAGGGCAACACTTTCTGACCCCAAACCAGAGCAAGAACATATCATTAACACTGGTTTGCAGAAGCCATGCACTATGGTGTTGATACTTTTGCCAGGCCATTCTGTAACCGTGCTGATGGATGGGCTACTTGCCCTTTGAAGTCCTAGACCAAATCACTGTATGCAAAACCCAAACTTACTTTGTTTCATCTCCGTCAATGATCACATTTTTATCATATTCATAATAAACGCTGGAACTGTCTCAAGAGGTGAAACTGTGAAGTAAAATGGTATGCTCTTAGTAGGACTCTCACCTTAAAAAAAATTAGAAAAGAACTAAGTGTGATTTCACACCACTTTTGCATCTTCAAATTTGTTTCCTTTTTGCCCATGATGCTTTACTGACTGAGCTGTATGATGACTATTTCCTTAACTAACAGAATCATCTTAATGTTTAGAGCTGAGGTGATTCTCCTGTTCCCAGGCATGTAATCATATACACCATCCACTCTACAGTGAGAAGACTCTGATAGCTTGTATAACAAAAGCATAGCTTGACAAATGCGCTGTAATTGTGCAATATTACTGTCTTTGTTACCAAAGAATCATTGCTTGCAATGATGCTTCTATTAACATCACCTGGAATTCTGCCTTTTCCTTCAGAGACAAGAAGTTTGTGAGTATCTATTTGCCATTTTTCTATCATTATAAAAAAAACCCAACAAAATACTGAGAATATTTACAAATAGTGGGAAAAGTGTAGTTAAGCTAATTCCCTTTTCACTTTTTTATTTTATTTTTTTCCCCTTATGGTACATTTTTTCTGGTTGTCTTTAGATACACCATAGTTATTGTGCTGGAGTTTTTAAGGATACTCTCCTCTTGGTTTTCTGGTTGATAGGAAGCCTGTTACTTTGTCAGGTAAGGTGTGAATTCATGCACGTTATGTGTGGGTGACACGTTTGTTTTGCTTCCAGCTATACTGTTCTCTTCAAAAGGACGTTGTTACTTTTCACCATTTGTTACAAGCGCTTGAAACTCTAGTCTACACAGGCACTATAGTGACTGTATAAGATTTTCTTTCTGATAGCTGACACAGGTAAGGTGCTTGAGGAAATAACAGCATAAACCAGATACCTATTATAATTTTCTCCTGGATGGAGTACATGAGTGTCAGCATACAGAAGGTGTGAAAATGCTTGGATTTTTTTTTAAACTGGTGTTAATGTATTCTTTCTTCCCAGCATAAGGATGTAGCACCCAAAGGAGGGCTGTGGAGCTGCTGGAGGGTCTGAAGAGTAAGACACACAAGGATGTTTGTTCAGCCCAGAGCAGGGTAGGCTGAGGGGAGGCCTCATGACAGCTGTAGCACTCCACAGGGAATGGAGGACAGCACTGACCTCTGCTCTCTGGTGAGAGCTGTGCCAGAGGAGGAGAGTTGGGAGTTAGGAAAAGGTTCTGCACCAGAGGGTGGTGGGCATGGCACAGGCTGCCCCAGGGCAGTGGGCACAGCCCCGAGCTGCCAAAGTTCATTGAGCATTTGGACAGTGCTCTCAGACATAGGGTTTGGATTTTGGCTGGTCCTATGTGGAGCCAGAGGGTGGACAATCCTTGGGGGTCCAACCTGGGTTATGCTGAGTCTTTGATTCTTATCAGGTAGCATGTATATAACAATGTTACAGTGATGCTACTTGTCTGTATACTACTCTGATAGTGTCATGTTTTATGGCATCCAGTTTTGGTTTTAGTGCTATTAAGTATTTCTCAATATAGACTGGCTTCAGGAAAACTTTCATATTTGTCTACTACTTCCCTGGTGTGGTTCTTTACCTTCAGGCATTTCTTAATTGGTTTGCTTCTGTAAATGAATTGTCCTGTGATGTTACAGGATCAGTGCTATCTCTTTAAAGCCAGAGGGCACATATTCAGATTACCAATGACCCCACGCTGTACAGTTTGGGCCCACAATGCATAACATCAAGTGTCTTTGTATTCTTCTACCATTCCATGTTTCTCTGCCGCCCAAGAGGAACTTATCTCTAACTACTGCAGTCTTTGTCCATCACTTCACAGTTGTGAAGTTTCACAATATTTCCACAAGTCTCTAGCTGAAACTGGACAAAACTAAGTTAGACATGCAATGGCTTCTAAGTTCACTGTGTGTATGCGACTGACACATCAGTACAGCTTTTAAACACTCCGTAAGAATTCTTCTCAGCATTCAAGTTTCTGCCACAGCTATATGCAGAATTTTTTCACAGCCAATGAGCTATTGAGAGCTGCAGTCCATTCTCAGCTAGAATACTCATGGAATTAAACTAAGCATCTCTCACATATTAAGCAGGTTTCTTTATGAGTCAAATTCATTTCTGTGTATGTACATAGTCCTTGAACACTGAAAACCAGCAGTGTCGTCATTGTATGACATCATTACACACAGTAACAATAGATGACCCATGGCATTCAACAAAAGGTACCAGTTTACAAAGCTGAATCATAGTTAACAACTGCCACGTAAAATTGGATGCAAATGAAAAGCTTCTTGAATGAAAGCATCTGTGGTGTACTTCACATACGTGGAAACTAAGTGACAGGAAACATTGTGAGCACTAATAAACATCATGATACTGATAATTTTAACCTGTGTTTGTTGAACGATTGATTCAGGTGCTCCTCAGCAGAAGGGCTCCCTTCTTGGTCGCTCATCTCACAGGTTTCGTGCGGCTCCATCTCTGATACACCCCTCAGCTTTGTTTGCTCTGATAACGCTGGGAAATGTCTGTGTACACAGTCTGGATAACAGCAAAGACATTTTCAAACAGTTGATACACAGTTCAAAAAATCACCTACTCTTTGATGCGATGCAACCTGAGATGCTGCATTTGAACATATGAATGTTTTAGGTAAGCATAATTTCTTCTGATGTTCTATAGATAACATTATTTCCATATTTATATTTCAAATAGCATTACGTGGTACTGTCCAAACTGAACTTCTAGGGATTTTGCAAATAAATTTGAAATTATTACTCCATATACACTTATGCTCAGCCAATGAAGAATTGGTTTCCTACTGTATGAAATGGACTAGTAGTAACAAAATTTTTTTTTCCTGTGGAGTCACTAGGAGTTGTGTTTTATATTACTGTGAGAATTTTATAAGAGAAGAGTAGAGTGTTCAGGTCAAAGTGTCTTAAAGAATAAATACTGCGATTGCACCTCTTACATTACTGTGGGTGTAATTCTTTGAAATAATGAGGCAAAAGAGTTCCAAGTGGTGTTAAATCAACTGTGTTGAAGTGGCAGCACATCATTCACTGGTCACATTTCACTAGCACAGTTCTCAGTTTTTGCATGGAACTGCATTAGTCTGAGTGACCTCTTGGAACCATGCCACATTTCCACCACCTATCAGATGGTTCTTTCTGTAGGGCATGAAGACAATGGAAACATTAAAACACCCATATCTGCCAACGTGAGCAGGTCCAGAAAACAGAAACTGACCGCTGCTGTGCATCCAGAGGATCAATAGCATGGATTGATTCTGCTCGGTGTGCTCAGTCAGCCTGCAATAAAGAGCCTCTTTAACAAGTACAGTGGGCAGGATGGCACGCAAGAGCTGTGCCTGCTGCGGTGCTGAAGCCATTACTGCAGGCACAGCAAACTTCTGACCATGTGTCTGAATCAGACATTATTCCTTCCATTTTGGTTCCTTTGTCTTATTAACCAGCTCTTACAGGGTACAGGAGAGAACTATTTTAATGGAAATAATTGATAATGCTCTATTTCATCACACCTTTCTCCGTTCCTCAGGACAGGCGTTATCAGAATCAATCTACAAAAACTCACAATACACAAAATACTGCAGTTTAATCGAATCTGCAGTGTATGATTGTGAATTTAAACGTATCAAGTGCATGACTTAGTGAGAACGCAGCATGTGTTCTTCTTTCCCTGCTATCTTGTAGATTATTAGCAATAACAGATTCTAAAATGGGCTTTGCACATTTCATGTATGCTAGTGGGGGAGGGGGAGAAGGAACAAGAGTAATAGTGAATGAGCTAAGGCAGCCTGAGGCATTTTTCTGCCTGCACAAGGCACAGACAGACAGCATGGATTGGGGACGCTGTTCCAACTGCATCCTTCACTCTTTTAGAAATGTGCAGCATTGGCTTTCTTATTTCTCCTCCATATCTGCTATGATGTTGTCAGGGAGACAGAGTCCTTGACTTGCTCCCAGCTGCAGAGGATGCAAATCTACCCTCTAGAATACCACTTGTCCCCAAACCTTGTACACCCAGGAAGATGTGAGGCTGTTCTGTGACATGCTTCTGCACAAAATCTTTAGGTGGCGTTAAAGAAAATTTCTCTGCACTGTCCTTGCAGTTAATTCAGAGGAAACAAAATAGTTGAGACCAAAATAAATATTCGCAAAGGCTTGGGTTTATAACATTTGTAACATACTGTGTTTAGATTTGTGTTTTACTTTTTCAAGAAATTGATAACGTGAAAAGATCTTAGGCAGCCTTTTCAAAACTGGTAGTTGTCCATAGAAAGTATAATATTCCAAATGCTTTAAAATGCACACTTGAAAAATTCACCACGCTTTCATTTTCCTGTGACTGTCACAGAACTGTATGTAAATTGGTCTTGAAAAGATACACTGAATGGACATCTGTTCATAAGTAAATTATGGTAAAATGTCTGTTGCCTTCTAGAGTAATTGGATCTCTAACTGTCAAGTTAAAATAATCAGATTTTCAAGAGGCAACACGGACCGTAGCTATTTTAAAGGTCAAAATTGCTTTATATTTTCATTTTTCTTATTTATTTTATCAGTATCCTTATGATAACTCGGTCTTAGAGTTTTTCTTTAGGAATAGCTGCAACACTCAGGTGCTCAAACCTGTTACTGAATGGACTGCTAAAATACAATATTTCAATCACACACCAAAAGAACATTCTAAATATAACCCTTGAACATAACTCTGCAATCCTTACTGAGAAAACTCGAACTGGAAAGACTCAGATTTGGAATAAAATAGACACAAAAATTGAAAAATAGGTCACTAGGATATAATTGTGAATACCGCGTGGGTTTTTTCACATTATCGTTGCTAACATCTCGTCAACGTTGTTTCTTAAATACTATGAATATTTCCTGGTGGCCAAAGAACATTTTGATTAGCTTCAGTTGTTTTGTTGGTATTTAGCGATGTGATCTTTTTGAGCAGTTATTTATTGGTAGGTATAATAAATTATACAACTCAGAAGAAAAACGTGGAGGAGATCACACACAACTATCAGTCTATTTTTTAAGTATTGTAGAAATGGAAAAGAGTAAAACCACAGTGTTACATTTCTGAGCTAAGCCTTGTCAGTATTGCTTAGGACTCCTTTTCATTATCCTGTCTGTTATTCGTTAATAGCACGATGTTAAAATACAGTAACAGCTTCAATGTTCAACAACAATGCACACGACAATAACATATCTGATTAATACATTTTCCTTCTCATGAATTTCTCTTTTATACAAACCATACAGAGAAAAAATACTCTTCCTTGCTTAGTGCAAGAGAGAAAGTAAACACTAATTATAGCAAATAACTATTAGTGTCAAAGGATTCCAAGACATTACCAATATACACTTAAGCATTTCAGAGCAGACGGTGACCTTACCTTCATAGCCAAGGAGAAAACATGTCAGCAAGTTAGGGCAGACCTCCTCCAAAATGGAACAAAAAGCAGAGAAAGCACTTGGACCTTTTAACGATAGTTTATCTAAAAAATATTCAGTTCTCTTCTTGTAGCTCTCCTGGGACCAAATGTCTTTGTATTCCTCCAAGGAAAAGACTCTCTTGTAAACCAAGTATGACAGCACTTTGTTCACATCCAGCTCTTCCAGTATTTTCTCCCTCTGACTGCTTGGGATTTCAGAAAGCCACTTATTCCTATTTTCATTTTCTCTTTTGGTATATTTTGCACAGCTATTAAACCAAGATTTGCCTATTCTTCCAAACATGTTGGTATTTAAAGACAAAATTCTTCTCCTATGTTTATTGTGCAGTCTTCAGTGTGCAAAATAAACATAATGTGGATGGATAGAATGCAAATACATACTGCCGACTGTAATTATTGTAATTCTAATGGAATAAAGAAGGCCTACATACAAATTATAAAGAAATCTAGCTCAGTGCCTGCAGCCTCCTAAGAGGATTACATTACACTAATTAGCCCTTTACAACTGTTAACAGCTTCTGAACCGTAATGATGAGACTGAGAATTGCTTATTTAACTGTTACTTTTTAATTCTGTAACTGATCTTCAAAGATATCCCTTTGCAAAATGTAATTCATTCAAGAAGACAGCTGATCAAACTGAAATAATCTATACAAGCTGCTACATGACAGTGTCTTCTATACTCTTTAATTTTGTATTCCTCAGAGGTTATAATAACTGTGTAAGTGCTCTCTGCTTCTTACTCTTTCATAAAATATTAACTTTATATTAGGATAGAATTATACATTTAAAAAGCACGTTTCTGTAAACATATTGCAAACCGATTTGTGAAAGGGAAAAAACAAATTATAGAATGTTTTTTTTATTATGAAGATCAGTATGTCACATATATCAACTTTTTTTATGTTTATATCTCTCAAGCAAAATAAAATACAGTTAAAGCATCCGTTTTGTGAACCAGGTTTAACGTGAAGATTACTGCGATCCTGGTGGAGGTGTTCTGCCACTGATAATCATTCATTGAGGATCACATCTTATATAACCCTCCTTACACAAATGCTGCTTAATACGTGGGCTTTTTGGTCTTGTTTTCATCATTTCTGTCAACATAAATTCCCCATCTAGAAAAGCTACGAGCACTTCCCGCCTCCTCCTCCCATTTCTTAGTCTTGTTTTTCTATTTCCATTACTTCCAACTGATAACGTGTCCACATCCTCACTTGTGCAGCTTCACCTGCAAAATTTCTTAAGGGTACTTTACCTATTGTGCAGCAAACAAAAATATTTTCCAGCCTTTTAGGAAAATGAATTTTATATTTTCTGTCTTCTTAAGTGGCAGCCATCGCATCTTCCTGTCAGCCTGACTCTGCTTCTGAAGTTTCAGGTGTTTATCAGTTTATCACATAAGCTGACCACTGACCATTTCATCATTTAGGATCTTTATTTTGTGTGTCACCAGACAGACAGTGAACCAGTCAGGTTTCACGCAATTGTTTGGAAGCATCGCCTGTCACCTTGTGGTTGCCTGTAGATATAACAAGCCTCGTTTGTGACCTTAGCTGGAATAAGGAGTGGAATTACATGTTATTTTGCCATGGTTCCCTCATAGGATGTTATGGCTTATAGACCATAGCAGTGAGATTGTCACTACCTCTGTAATCTTTGTGAATCTATTCCAGTAGGACTATTTATGTATTGCATGGTATCACACACCTCTTGACAGATGACCCTTAGGGAGAAGAAAGGTGGTGAAAGGTATCTGTGGTCTGAGGTAGCATGAAACCTGTAATTCCTGATACACTGGGGGTTGGACT
The DNA here is from genome assembly GCA_023055505.1 of Callipepla californica brunnescens. Taxonomy (NCBI): domain Eukaryota; kingdom Metazoa; phylum Chordata; class Aves; order Galliformes; family Odontophoridae; genus Callipepla; species Callipepla californica. The sequence continues at coordinate 5,338,775 of JALIRH010000012.1, forward strand.
CAATGATCTCTTGAGGTCCCTTCCAACCCCTATGATTAGCATCTGATTAATCAGCCTTCTCAGCCACTATAGCTTCTGCTAAGTTTTTGTTACTGGAGTAAATGGACAAGTGCAAACTACAGCTTTTGAGTTCAAAAGACCCAAAGATGAGACACAGAAGATGTAGTCTGAGTCCATTTCTCTGAGACTAACCTCAAAATGGTATCCGTATTTCTTTTATTGTGCTGAGAACGCTGGCTGTCATTGCTATCCTAAATGGAGTAACAAATTCTTCAGAGTGGCGAGTTCAGAAGTCAAAAATCTGTTAACTTTCAGATTAATGATGAAATTAATTTTTAAAGGAAACAATAAAGCGGCTTATTTTTACATATATTCATGTCACTTCTCCCCATGGCAGTCCATCCTCAGAGAAAAGTGACAGTGCTACAATAAACAGTAGACATAGGCACCAGCAGGCAGCAATACTTCAGAGAAGGAAGGAGGAATTAGTGCAAATGAAAAGCACGGGTAGGTATCAGTTTGCTAAGGGATGTTTTCAGTAACTTAAATAACAAAACTTGTTTAAAAAAACTATTATAAAGTTAAACTGGAGGAGGACAACTAGGAGAAAAAAAGCCATTAGAAAATTCAGGCCAGTAATGAGAGAGAAAACAGTACTCTGAAATGAAATGCAAAGAAGGTCATGATAGAACTGATTAAAATAATGAATGGTACTACACACAGCAGTCTCCAGGGTAATCTGAGGCAAGTAGCAGCCTTAAATTTGTAACTACACTGTATAGGAGTGTGTTTGGGTCAGCTTGGAAAATCAGTGTTCTGGCTAGAGACAGATAGTGGAAGTTTGCAGTGAGAAAATGGAGAACTAGGCAGGAAGTACAATCAAGGGAGGAAATCAGAGCAAGCGAAGGTGATAGGTGACTACCTGAGATACATCGCCAAAATACACTGTTGTGAAGATTGGTTGTTTTCCCAAAGAGCAGAGGGATTTAATGACATGTAAATGAGCAGCAGCAATAACGTGCGATAGTGTTGCGGGCTCTCAGCTCTGTGCACCAGCTCATCAGATGCCTCTGCTCCCAGGTAACAGCCACAGGGCACGGGGTAATGGCCTCACGGAGCAGCAGGGGATGTTGGGGTTGGATACTGGGATAAACTAGTCCCAGAAAGAGCGCTGCTGCGTGGCGGTGGTGGGGCCACCGTCTCTGGAGGCGTTGAAGTCCCGCGGAGATGCTGAGCTGAGGGACGCGGCGGGGACGGCACCGCTCAGCTCCGCCAGCCCCATCCCCGCCGCCCAGCCCGCCGGGCTCAACGGGGCGGGGCCGCGTCGCGGCGCAGAGGGCGGAGGCAGCGGCAGGCGGGCGCCCGCGGGAGAAGATGGCGGCGGCCGAGGCGGCGGCGCGGCGCGTGGTGAGGCAGGAGCAGGAGCTGCGCCGGCTGGCGGCCGAGGTCGGGCGTCTGAGGGAGCGCGAGCCGCCGGGCTGTGCCGAGAGCCGCAGCCCCGAGCTGCAGCGGCTGAGGGCGGAGAACGAGAAGCTGCGCTACCGCCTCCTGCACCTGCGCCGCAGCCTGGCGGCCGAGCTGGCCCGAGCCGCGCCGGAGGAGCCCCGAGCCGGCAGCCAGGTAGCAGCGCTAGGGCGGGACGGGCCCCGGCCGGGGAAGGGCTTAACCGCGCCGGGTTACGGCACAGCCTGTGGGACCCGAGCGGGGCTGCTCCGCAGGGCGTGAGCGCAGTTATTGTACCAGAGCACCGAGGGTGTTTTATTGCTGACTGGGCCGTGTAAGCCCCTCAGGATCTTGGTGCTGGCTGAGGTAATGTTGAGGAAATGATATCGAGAAGACTGTTCAGTCAGCAGTGCCGCGCTGCTTGCCGGCCGCCACATGCCGTGGCTGTATGTGACGTGTCTGTGTGAACGGGCTGGCTGCCCTGCCGGCCCGGCACCAGGCTGGCCTGCTCGCTTGGTTCGGGGACTGCTGGGGAAGGCCTCAGAAGCACGGTGGTACACTTCACTGCTTGTTCTCGTTGTTTCCAGGAAGTGTCCGCAGCAGGACCTGCTGCTGTGGCAGACCAAGAGGAAAAGGAAGTTGTCAGCGCGCACAAGAGTGAGGTAAGTGGATTGTATACCATGAAAATGAAGGAGTGCTGTTGTTTGGTTTGGATCAGGAGAGACGCTGAAATCTGAAGTACTTTGCTGTACTCTGAAATCTCAGGAAGAAGGCATACCTACATGATGTACATACTGACAAAATGGACCATCTCAGACTTTCAGCTTGCATGCAGAGTTCTTACACGTTCACAGCTCTCTCCTTTCTATATAACAGTAGTGCATAGGCTTTTGGGAAATAAGGATCAGGGTATCGTGGTTCCTAAAGAGAATTGTGTTTCATGAGTAGCTAAATAGTGTGTATTGTGAAGGAAGGTGTTCGCAGCAGTAGCTGTTGTTTGATAGATCATAACTTGTTTCCTTTAGTTTAGAAGAAAACTTCTCCTAAACTCTCATGAGTTACTTGATTCTGAGCCTTTGAAAGGACCAGCAGAAGTGAGCTCTCATTGGTACAATCCAGACTTCTCTGGGCTGTCAGCCAAATGCAAACTGGGGCAGAAGTATGTACTGTTCTCTGAGGTCAGATGCGTAAAGCCTTTTAGATCCAGATGGAATATTGGAAATCAACTATAAAATAGCAATTTGTACTGGACTGTTATTTGCAAATGCTTTACTACATGCTAGTATAAATTCTAGCATATTAAAATCTGGTCTCTGTTGGAACCTCTAGGGATATATCAGCATTGTAAATGTCTTCCTTCTCTTTCTCTTGCAAATAATTTTTGGCTAGTGTGTGTGATTTCATTTCCTTCTTACAGTTACAGCATGAGCCAAAATTCATAGAAGACAGACTGAAGCTTTATGAAACACTGAAGAAAGAACACGATGCTTTGCTAGCTTACAGAGCAGCCAACGAGAGAAAGCCTATCAACATTACTCTGACAGATGGAAAGATAGTTGATGGGGAGTCTTGGAAAACCACGCCATATCAGCTAGCTGTAGGAATCAGGTAACTTGCAGAAGGAATTGTACTTGTGAGGTGATAAATCTGTTACTGTTATTTGCCTCTTAACCTTGTTGTATAAAACATGTATGTTGTAGTTGGTTTATAGTGGCTCTTAAGTTGCTTTACTTGGAAAGCATTGTTGAGGCCTCAGCTGAGTGCCAAAGATGTAGCAGGGTTGTGCATCGTTGGTATGTGTGATGCTGGAGGCTGTACGCCAGGATTGTAATACTTGCTTCCAACTGGAAAATGCAGCAGTTGTTCAGACTGCCAAGAACTAAGAGACATGTGAAGGTTTGTGAGCTACTGGCTAATGGTAGAGCATTATGAGCAGATCCCTAGTACTGCAAGTTGAGTTAACCTTGAAGTCCTCAAAGGTCTGTGCTTTGAAAGTAGGAAAGTGCTTAAAATAACCCACACAAAACATAAAGGCTGAAGGTCTTTATCTGCTATGAGGTGTAATGGGCATCACTGGGTGCAGATACCTAACCACTTTTGCAGATTTGAATCTAAATATTGTGGTCTCTCCTTTGTGTTCTTTTAGTCAGGGGTTGGCTTCGAATGCAGTCATAGCCAAAGTGAATGGTGAACTGTGGGACCTGGATCGTCCTCTGGAGGGAGATTGTACTCTGGAGCTGCTTACGTTTGATGATGAAGAAGCACAAGCTGTAAGTAAACCTGTTTTTCACTTGATTAGAAGAATTAATGACATTAAATTGATTGCACCATTATTCTTTTTAAATCTCCAATTAAAAAAAAAAAGTCTAAAAAACTGTTCAAGGAATTTTTCTCATGATTTGATGAAGATGATTAGATATTATGTAGCTAATGTATAGGTGAAGTAAATCTTACTTTCTTGTTGTACATAAACAGGTTATTTCTCAAACAGATTTTGTATGTGATGTCATGATTTGTGTAGTAGTTAAAGTAGTTTGCCTGAGATGTGTGATCTGTGGTGTGTTCAGAGGATGTGTCTGAAGATCAGGAACTGAAGGCAACAGTGAGGTTGGCTTAGAATTTTCTAGGAAGTGTGCAATATCAAATTTGAGTCATAAATGAAACATATGCGTCTGTGTATTGACAGTACTTGTTAGAAACAGAAGTGAGCACATCTTGGCCAGATAAACTATGAATATAGGTAGTAACCTGCCCAGGGATTTTTGGCAGGATTCAGGTTTTGGTCTGTGTTTAAGACTTGGTTTGGTCAAATTCATGTGATTAAGTTTGTTCAAGGCACTTCACAAGCCTTTGGGGCTGTTGAGTGGCCTGAATTAGAACATAGGTGGGTATTTATCTGTGGTTTCCAGTCTTATTGATAAAAGTACCACACTTGAACAGCAGCAGCTGAATTGGTTGTATTGCTGTACATGCAGACAAAGCTGCATAGGCTTTAAACTGACTGGAAACTGCCTTGCTCATAAGTGAACAAAATGTTCATTGCAGTGGCTGAGTCGTGCAGAGGTATAATTATATTTCAGAGTAAAATTAGATGAGGGTTTAATGCTACAGCTGCCACTGTATTGTCAAGGGAGTAATTATCACATTCAAAATCACCTAGTAAATATTTAGCATGGTTGAAAATGACAGCAGAAAAGTTGGCATGATTTTCATCAAGTGTAAAAAATGCTGACTGGTTGATCAGTTCCTCATCTGAAGCCACATATTTGTATTGTTTTTTTCATTATATAACAGTGAAGCCATGACTTGCTCATCTGATCTGATTTGCAGGTTTACTGGCATTCGAGCGCTCATATTCTTGGAGAGGCCATGGAAGGATTTTATGGGGGCTGCTTGTGCTACGGGCCACCAATTGAGAATGGGTTTTACTATGACATGTACATTGAGGACAGGTAAATATTCAGGAAGAACTTTAGCACTCATTACTGTAGTGCAGTACTAGAGTATTTTACTCCATAATATTTCTGTATGTTCGAAGTAGGATCACGTGACACTAATATTGTCTGAATGTGACAAGTTGGCCATCTTTTAGTAGAGATGTATAGAGAGAGTGGATGCTTATCTAGTTTCTTCCATTCAGGAGCAGTGTTCAGGCAGCTGCTGCTGCTCAGTACTTGTGGATGTTGAACACTGTGTAAAAACAAATACATATAGAGTGCTCCTTTTAATTCCTGGGACAAATAGGAGGAAGTTTCCTTGAGGAATCACATGTAGAAGTGATACATATGGGTGTAACTCATTTAGGTGTTTACTAATTGTCTAATCGTTGCACACAGCTTTACAGTTCTGGTTGCTTTTCCTTGTTTATCTCCCTGTAGTCAGAGAGAACGCTGAATCTGCGTTCTGTATCAGCTGTTAAGCTAGCTCTTGCAGCTTGGTTTACCCACATGTACTTGGAGCTAATGGGCTTCCAGACACTTAAATGAATCAAAGAATGTCACCTGGGTGCTTTGAATGGGATTGTTTGGGGTGATACTGTTTGTGTTTCACAGCTGTGTGTATGAAAGTACAGCTGCTATTAAAGAACTGTTATTGTGACAATTCACAACATGTCCCATGGCTTTCAAATTAGACCACTGTAATTTGATTACTTAAAGAATGCGACTATCAAAATAATTGCCTTCTGTTTTCTTTTGTCCTCCTCTGTTTGTTTAGGGGTGTATCTAGTACTGAATTCCCAGCACTAGAGAACCGCTGTAAAAATATCATAAAAGAAAAGCAGCCTTTCGAAAGGCTGGAGGTCAAGAAGGAGATCCTGTTAGAAATGTTTAAGGTAAATCTTTGGAGTACCTGTGATTCTGGTACGATGATGTTTTGTAAGTTACTTTGTAAAACACTGCCTATAACATCAGAATTGTACCTGTCTAGTAATAATAACAGAAAAGAACTAGCATTCTGTCCCCTTCTCCATGTTCTTTACAGGTGTTGAGGAGTTTTTCAAGCAGTAACAAAACAATTTCTGGTTGCCCAAAAACACCTCAAGCTCACTGAGATTATTGGTGCTTAAAAGGCATATGTTCATTCTGGTTAACTTGCAGAGATTAATAAGAAAAGACTTTATGCCCTAGACCTCCATTTTGTATGGTGAATATTAACAGTCTCGCTGTACTGTGTTGTAATTGCCTTTCAGAAGTCATTTGAGGTTTCCAGGTGTTAATCACCATGTCCAACACCTTGTCATTAAAATGAAGGTGCTTAGTCTCTTTGCCCTCTTGCTTTATAACCCTTCTGGAAGGCTGTTTGATGCATACATATGTGTACGTGGCCGTCTGACTTGCTAGTTGTGATAGGCTTTTATTGATGCATTTGTGTTATTAATACATAATTTTGGAATGGGATGCTGGTAGCTGTTGTAACGGTGCTCCTGTATTCCCGTGTTTCCTCATGCAGTACAACAAATTTAAGTGTCGTATCCTTAACGAGAAGGTGAACACACCAACTACCACAGTTTACAGGTAAACAAAATAAATCAAAAGCTTTACAAAGCATTTATGCTGTTAAGTGTATTTCATTTTCATTTTATTTGAGAGGATTTTTTTTCTTTTTTTTATTTCTTAATACTTGTATAGTCAGGAATTAGGCTTTCAATTAAGTAATATTAATTTATAGAAAATATATATAGAAAACCAGATATTTCCTTTCTTTGTTAGGACAGATCAGAGCTGTGTTGGTGGGCACATGGCAGATCTGTTCAGTCCTTGCCTCTTCAATAAAAACACTGAAATAAATTGCCACCAATGCAATTGAGTTGACTGGGTAGTGGGTAAAACTAATTCTAGCTCAGTGTGTGATGAGGATCCTGTTCATGCAGTTGCAAGGAGTAAAACGTATTAATAAAAATGGGAAAAGCTTGGTTGTTTGTATAGTTTGAAATTTCCTGAGTGGATTTACATGTGGGAATATATGAATTATTGCGTGTGATGCAGTGGTTTTGGTAATTTGGCATCAAATGTGATGAGTGTTGATCAAGTGAATGTTCTGCTTCAAGTACGAGACACAGATTTAAGATGCACAGAATTGGCTGAGTGTTACATATGTAGATACTTATTGAGCATGTGAAGCAATACCTTGTATGTCATTATAACTGTATTTTAAAATGCTGGACTGTTTTGAAATAATCACTTCCCTTCTTTTGGTGTATAGATGTGGTCCACTGATTGATCTCTGCAGGGGCCCACATGTGAGGCACACTGGAAAAATTAAGGCCCTTAAAATATTTAAGGTAAGTTTAAATAAACTGCATTTTAAAACTTCACTACCATAAGCTGGTCAGTTAATTTATGACTTTACCTATTTTTCCTGAAGTGACAAGATCCTTTGTATCGTTTTCTTTGCTTACTCTAAAAATAGTCCCTTATTTCTTTCCCCTTTCTCATCAGACAAGTAGAACTATGGACCTTCCTCCTTCATCCATTTCCAGGGCTTACTCACTGTTGACTATTGCAGCAATCGGTGAAAGCTGACAGCATCTTTTTAAATTGGAGAGTGTTAGTGCAGTTAAGTTCATGTTTGGACTATAACGAAAAGCAGAGCAGATACACTCAGGGCAGTGGTATGGAGCTAGCTATGCCGTGCACAGAAGTCAGTGTGACAGTACAGCTGTCAGTAGCTGTGTTGGTATCTTCAGCAGCATTGCACTGTGTGGTGCAGATGTTCCAGTCTGGCTTTGTACTTGCTGTCACATCTTTCTGCCATTCTGTCCGTGCATCATGCATGTTCGCTTCATTCTGTGGTGAATGAACATCCAAGATGCAAATTGGATCAGAAAATAGTGTTTTTGACCTTATAAGGTGGGGTCTTTCAGGTGTAGGAGGCAAAGTGGGCACTGGCAGATCTGTAAGTGTTGCCTTTTAAAAATGGCACTGCTGACAAGAGCAATGTAGTTTAAGTTACTTGCAGATGCTCATTCTGGTGATGTTGTTAGACTGACCCCACTGGAACATTCATTATATGTGCTTCTGCTGGCTTCCTGACTGAAGGCTGTGGGATTTTTTTCACTTAAAGGATTAAGTGTTCAGCCTGTCAGAAAGCTGGGATTTAACTGAGGGTTACTTTCATTTTGTCTCGTTTCCCTTTTGCATTGTTTTGAACTTAAACAAATACTGTTGTTCTTTCATCTCACATTGTATCTTCTGGAAAAAGAAAACATGATTTGAGTTAAAATACGGAATCTAAGTAAAGAAAATACTGCTTGAATAGTGACTCTTGTTTATACCTTCTGCAGTAGCTGTGCTGACTAAAAGGCAGTGCAAGTATCTGTAATACAAGGAAATGCTGGATGACTGCATGTAATTCTTATACCAAGTTAAAAGCCATAACATTCAGATGCATTAACATCTATTTCTCTTGCTGAGAGTACAACAATACTTATCCTCAACTGTGGGTTTTGTGCATCAGAATTCCTCTACATACTGGGAAGGAAAAGCTGACATGGAAACTCTGCAGAGAATCTATGGAATATCCTTCCCTGATAGTAAAATGATGAAGGAATGGGAAAAGTTCCAGGAAGAAGCAAAAAACCGGGATCATAGGAAGATTGGGAAGGTGTGCTCTTTTATGGTCTGCTTCTCTTTTATGCTGCTGTAATAGAATTCATTCTCTTCTTTTTATTTTTCCTTTTTTCTTTTCGGGGTAAGTTGAATGGGAACCTGCTCTATGATTTATCTTAAAGTGTACTTTGTATAAATAAAATGTAAGCAACTGATGAGCTGAATTTATAAATACTACAATAACATTGGGAAGAATTTAGGAGGTAGTCCCTGGGCTTGGGGAGGTAATGTCTTCACAATCTTAATGGAGGATATTTTGAGATCCTATGTAAAACACTAGATTTCTCATAGAAGAGAGAAATTATTGAAAATTATATGAATAATATTTTGGTCATACTCCTTATAGGCACAAATGAGGAAGCAACACACACACCTCTGCTAGATTTAAATGAAAAAAAAATGGTATTAAATTGAGTTTAACTCGGAAGAGCATTGGTTTGACACAGATGAGGACTGTGACTCAACATAGGTTGTATTGGTATGCAGTGATTCCACAAAGGAGTCATGTATTTGCACTTACCTGTGATGTAGAAGTAGTGTAGCTAAAAGGAGAGTATTTGAAAGAAGATAAATTGCCTTGAGGTTGTTCTAAGACAGAATAGGCAGTACGGTTAAAAGCAGAGAGACATGAAACACTGAAATGTTAAATGAAGGTTAGCATCAGTGGCCAGCAGGATGCAGGCATGGACCTTGTTGCTTGTTGATAGGCACCAAAACATGAATACAGGTCGCCTTCATCAGCAGTAATGAACAACGGGGTGACTCAGGAGGAGGAGAGTCAATGAGGAATTTACAGATGAGAGGCTTACAAACTTCCACAGGTGTGGAAGAATGATCTTTGCTGAAGTGTTCATGTTTGTTTCATTTAACCCACGAAGACTTGAACATACGTACAGATTACTTACTTCCGTTTTTCAAAACCAAATGATCTACTGTCAAAAAATGTATCTATTATCTATGTACCTAGTATCTAATAAATGTAAGAGGCCAAGGTTCTCTAAAGATACAGCAGAGCCACCCTTCTGAGATTGTATTTGAGATAATTGTGATGAAGAATGACCAGCTCACAAACTTCAGCTGTCAGCCTGCAGATCTCAGTATATGCTTAGTTGCTTTGGTTACTAATGGTAAGATTACTGAAGACTTCAAGATTTTGAGGAAATGGCTGTTTAGATAGCCGCTGAGTCAAGTGGGATTCTCATATTATTACAGACTTCCAAGAGTTAGAACTGGAGAAAACAATTTTTCAGCAACAGAAGTTAATTTAATTTCTAGAAAACTTATACTAGCAATCATCTTGTTACTGTATTCTGTCATTTTTAAAGTCTCAATGTGTACGGTAGTCACTTTCTACAAATAACTACTGGAGATGTATCTGAAATGATGTCACAGAATTCTGTTTTAAATTTACATAGGAGCAAGAGCTCTTCTTCTTCCATGATCTGAGCCCTGGAAGCTGCTTTTTCCTCCCCAGAGGTGCCTTTCTTTATAATACACTCACAGATTTCATACGAGTGAGTATAGTCTTGTTTAATGCTTTCTGTTGATCTTAAGTGGTGTGTTACTTGTAGCACTGAGCTGTTTTCAGAGAGAGATGGGTCTGTGTATGTAAACATTGCCATTTTCAGCAAGATTATACAGCTCTAACCTTTTCCAAGATAGGACAGGTGAAAGCGTTCTTAACCGAGATACGTTTTAGTTATGTAAAACCTACATGCATGGTTTACTTACCCAGTAAACTGTCAGAGTAAGAAAACAGTTTAAAAAAAGGAGGGAAAAAAAAAAAAGAAAATCAGGATGTTGCTTGTAGAAAGAAATCATCTTGTAAATGTTTAATTTGTTTTACAGGAGGAGTATCACAGGCGTAATTTTACTGAAGTTGTATCTCCAAATGTCTTCAACAGTAAACTCTGGGAGACTTCTGGGCACTGGCAGCACTACAGTGAAAATATGTTCTCTTTTGAAATAGAGAAGGAGACTTTTGCACTTAAACCGATGAACTGTCCAGGACATTGGTTTGTACTTTCAGCTGAAAGCCTTCTTACTTTAATATTTTTATCCGTTGTGAGGCTGAGGAGAAATAAATGGAGTGTCAATACAGGTTATCACCTGTGTGTGCAGTAGCCTAGTATGAGCTAGAATGTCTTGAGAGCTCTGTGGCAGCCAGCCAGAGCAGACCAGATACAACTCTTGCAGGAGGATCTTTCAGTGAGTCTAGACTAAGGGAGCTAGATTTGTGTGTGTCAGTATTAGTCTGTACCAGTAGCAAATACAAGTAATGTTGATTAGGCTGAGACTTCAGATATGGCTTATCAAAAGTTCTGATTGTTATTCTTAGTGCTGCTTTTTCTAGGTGGTCTCAAGCAAGGCTTTCTGAGTGCCTTGCATTCTCCATTTGCCTTCCTTTAAGAACATAGACAATCCAAACGAATAAATGCTTAACAATGAGATTGCCATCTCTATTAAACTGCTAGTTTAAGTACTGACTGAAGTCTTTGGTATGGAGGATATAAGCAAGGTTCCTGTGTGTTCCTTCTAGCCTGATGTTTGCCCATCGTCCACGATCTTGGAGGGAAATGCCTCTTAGACTTGCAGACTTTGGAGTTCTTCACCGAAATGAACTCTCTGGCACTTTAAGTGGCTTGACTCGCGTGAGGCGCTTCCAACAAGACGATGCTCACATCTTCTGTACAATAGAACAGGTAAAGGAAAAAAAAAATCAAAGGAGAGAATCTCTCCAACTCAAACTGATGTATGAGTTTTACATTTTTAACAAGTATTTTCACAACAAGTTCTTCTATTATTTTGCAGCATAATGCTCCTTTCAATGTTTTTTTTTTTTTTTAAGTAATGCTTATGTAAAAAATAAAATCATATTTGAGGGACATCATTGATATGAATTATAAAACAGGATCTTTGTATAGGAGCTTTCCCTTGAGAAAGATAGATGTATCAGGCATATAAATTACAAAAGGCAAAATGTTTCTCCCTTTTATATTCCCTCCCCCAAGAAGATGGCTTTTGATCATATTTTACTTACCAGACTAATGCTGAGTGAATACTGTGTTCTACCAGTAAGGCAGTTAGTGCAGGTATGTGAACAGACAGATGCACTCCTGTCAAGTCTGACTTTGTAATCTGTCTCCAGAAGCCAGTGCATAACAATGTTTTGGTTTTTTTACATGCTCTTTTCTTCTCTCATTTCTTTGATGTGATCTTAGGATGTATTTTTTATTTGTGATTGTTGTTATGTAGTGGCCTCTTAACTCTGATTATGAAGAATTCAGCAAATCCAATTAGGTTTTGATGTAAATAAATTGTAAAAATATTGCTTGGGTTTTTTTTTTCAACTAATTTCTTTTGTTTACATTTAAGATTGAAGAAGAAATTAAGGGCTGTCTTGATTTCTTGAAGTCAGTTTATTCCATCTTTGGCTTTACCTTCCAACTCCATCTTTCAACAAGACCAGAAAACTATCTAGGAGAATTAGAGATTTGGGATCGTGCAGAAAAGGTAATTCATTTAAAAGATGAAACGAACAAAATACCTTTTTAAGATCTGCAGAGTTTTGAGAAAGTAGATGTTTAGCTAAATTGTTTCGCGTTGAACAGTGAAATATGTGAAGTTATGTGAACAGGTTGCTAAATATTATCCTATGTATGTTGAAAAACTGTTTAATACATGAGGTTTCTAAATAGAATGAGGAATTCAGATTTTCACCAAGTCTCTTCAACTGATTTTTTTTGTCAGATTAATCTCAATTTTTTTACTGGGAAATACTTTTATTTTAGAGTCTATTATAAGAGATTAGATGTTTGAACAATACAAGTTGACTTGCTTAGTGTTTCATAGAAAAGTGCTTACACTTCTATAGTGATGAAGGGCTCTCATATGCCTGTAAAGGTTGTGGGGTTTTGTTGTTGTTGTAATTACTCTTTCTGTTTATGATCAGCAACTTCAGAACAGTTTGGATAACTTTGGAGTACAGTGGACGTTGAATCCAGGAGATGGAGCATTTTATGGTCCGAAGGTTAGTGCATCAGTATTTTAATACAACTTGGGAAAGACAGCAGAGACAAAGCGTAGGCAAACTGTATCGGGTTACTGTGTAATCTTTCTTCACAGATTGATATCAAAATCAAAGATGCTCTTGGCAGATACCATCAGTGTGCTACTATCCAGCTTGACTTCCAGCTGCCCATTCGATTTAATCTTACTTATGTAGGGTGAGTGATTAGACTACCTGTCTTCCTCTTCTAACTAGAGTAAGTAGAATGCTGCAATTACCTGCGGTTTCAGTAAACTGAGATATATTAATGCTCTGTTGCTCACCTAACAAATTAGTTTGCATCTAAGTAACCTGCAGTGGCTTATGAAGGAGAACATCTCCTGTGAGTGGAGGACTGAGTCCAGAACTTGGAGGAATTTTCTCGCTATAATAGTAGCTCACTTTTCTTGCCAACAGTGGCACTTAACAATTAAATCTGATGACCTGTTTGCCATGAGAAAACTGGTGGACAACTGATAACATGGCTCAGTTCTGAATTTCAGTCAAGGCACTGTGTCCCTTTAGGGATGTTGCATTCGTAGTCAGACATACATTAAGGAGGTGGGATGTTTGCAATAGGAAACGCTTTCTTCTTTTTGTCAGATAAAATTAAGTCACCTTGAGAAACATAAAATAAACGCAGATAGTTTTTATTTAAGGGAAATGTCACTTCAAGCTAGGAAGAGAGAGAGTTTATCAGCTGAGTGAGTTAATTTTAGAACCATACTGTTTTCTGGGTTGTTTTTCTTATGATCTTATTATATAATACTACAGGCTGAGGGAGATGTTGTTTATTTTTGGTTCTGCTGCATATTCTTCACTAGGCATCATAGTTCTTTAATAGAAAATAAGTTTAGAAACAGTAGCTGGCTCTTTTTTTAATAATCAGAGGTGTATAACTTGAAAGAAACGAATAGTGAGGGCAGACAAGATCCTGTGCAAGAAGATAAATTCAAGTCATAGTGGAAAAGAGAGGAAGAATATAAAATATTAAAATACACAGAAATGGAGCTGTGTGATTTGGTGTCAAATTATAGAGCATGTCTTTTAAAACTTAGGAGCTTGCATCCATGTCACAGTCACTCCGGTTACTGACTGTTCCTTTAAAAGCATGACTCACTCTAAAGTAGATTATTAATAGCAAATGGCAATTTTGGCTTAGTATAAACTACTATTTTTTCTGTGATAAGTAAAATCAGGAGAATTGTAGGATTGTGTGCGTGTGATCTAGGGCAAGTGTGGTTTTGAAATGTTTGTTTCTTTTTCAGTAAGGACGGCGATGATAAAAAGAGGCCAGTGATTATTCACAGAGCTGTTCTGGGATCTGTAGAGAGAATGATAGCTATTCTAGCAGAGAATTATGGAGGAAAATGGTACGTGGCACAAATAGAATTCTAAGAAATGCTTGAAAACATGGTTAGAAAATACAGATCCTCCCTGATGTCTCATGCGTTACAGTGCAAAATGATTTCCCTGGGGCTTTCTCAACATTAGGTGAGATGAAAAGAAATCTAGTTTTAGAGTTTCAGTTGTGTAACCTAGTTATAGCTCATGGTTAGGAATTCAGTTTTGTGAGATAAGAATTCCAACCAAATGTGTGTGTGCTGTATTTTATTACTTCCTTTTTACTTTGGTAATCTGGTTTTGGTTCTGGAAGATGCCTGATGTATGTAAAGTAGTTACTTATACAGGCATAATTTAGCCTAGATATACGATTATTCTTTTCTCATTTAAGTTGTCCTATTTCATCTCAAGTTAGCTCTGAAGATATTTATTCTTTATTAGATTGAAGGATTAAAGCAGAGTGAGTTCTCACTTTTAAATGCAGAGACTACCCTGGAACTTATCAAGTTATATAATATATGAAAGTGGAAATTATGTGAAGAATTGAAGTTCCGTTTAAATTTGTGAAATTGATAAGAAGTGAACAGAAGGTTAAGGTTCTGTGTATGTCATTTCACTGGATTCAGTCCGTTTGCTGTTCTGTGTGAACTGCAAAGTGTAAGTGTAACGTTATACAACAGTTGTAGTGTAAAGTTCTGTGGATAGGAATGAAAATGTGGAATGCTCATTTATCCTTTTCTTGTGCTTGCCAGGCCGTTCTGGCTGTCTCCACGGCAGGTCATGGTTGTGCCCGTGGGACCTACTTCTGAAGAGTACGCACGGCAGGTGAGAATAGAGCTTTGTGTAGCACGCAGTCTTAGTAGCTCCTGAAATACTCGTCCTTGAGCAAACAGCAAATACTTCAGTAACATGGGAGACATTTTTGGGTCAAGTCATTTTTTCCATACTCTCTAAAAATTGTGTAAGCCTGAGAAAGGGAAATATGACTAAACATTTGGAGTTTTGTTACCATGTACAAACTTCAGTAGTAATTACAGGAACACTGTTCTGACCTACAAACCTGGTGTACTAATAAATGTTTCCTTATAGAATTATCTGTTTAAAGTAGGGGTAGACCTGGTTTCTTCTGTTTCCGGGCATATATACCCTTGGCCACATTGCATTTGAGAAGAGTTCTTTTTATCAGCCTCTCACCCCCTTTTTCCTCTACTGCAAACATAAATGGTTTTCTTCCTTCTTCCTATGGCTGAGGCATTTTGGCATTCAGCAGTGTAGCTGTCTGAAGAGATCAGCAAATATTTGATATGGATGTTAACCTGTATTCCTTCTAACAAGGAATTGCTAAGCATTATGGTCTCATCGAGCTCTTAAGAGTGTGTGCAGTATTAATGAAGTCAACAAAATTATTTGAAGATAACAAATATTCATATGGGCAAAGTTGTTTACATAAATGAATTATTTATTGGAAGGAATCTTGTAAAATATATGCTGTAATAGCAAGCATCTTTTTTTAGGTTTGCAGTGAGTTTTTTGAAGCAGGATTTATGTCAGATGTGGATCTAGATCAGAGCTGCACGCTGAACAAGAAAATCAGGAATGCACAACTGGCTCAATATAACTTTATCCTAGGTAACTGTCTTTCTGCATATCATTTAAGTTCTAACGCTGGGCGTGTTTTTTCTAGGCTCAATTCAGAATGGAGGTAGTTTAATATTGTTTGTGATACTTCTTGCAGTGGTTGGAGAGAAGGAGAAAGCAAATCATGCTGTCAACGTAAGAACAAGAGACAACAAAGTTCATGGAGAAATTTCAGTACCGTCTGCAATTGAGAAACTCAAGAAATTTAAGAGTTTACGTATTCCAAATGCAGAAGAAGAATTCTGATGTTGCTGCTAAGGAAAAAACTACATATGTTGACTGCCCATGTGAAATGGTGTTGCTTTCCTTCTCTACAGCTGTAATGCTCATCTGCAAGAATTTGCAGCACTTCCACAAACCAGGCCAAGTTAGCAATGTCTGTTCTTCAAGAATAACATGAGAGAACACATACAGTGGGTAACTCCTTTGACAGTCCTGTGGGACTCCACTCTGTGCTAGTTGCAGAGGGCTTTGTTAAGACATCCTACACTTCTGCTAAAATATGTATTACTGTGAATAAATAGAGCTGCAGTGGCTGAAGGAGCAGGAGGGGAGGTGTGCTGGCTGCTGCTGCAGCTGCTGAACTACCTCAGTCATGTAGCAGCTGCTGAACTGACCTGGCCTGGAATCCAGAGCTTGGCTTTTGGCTTTTTTTTTTTTCTTTCTTTTTTTTTCTTTTAACTCTGAATCGTCAAATATGTGTTCTTGGAGTTAGGGGAGTAACCTGTTCCTTCATGGATTTATGCTCACTAGTGACAAATGCACAGCATCTGGAAATCGCAATGTAACAAGGTACTGAATGAGGCCCTGCCTTGGGTAGCTGCTTGCTGTAAAGGGGATGGCCAAGAATGAAGTCGAATTAACCACCATATCTGTGTGGGAAGTGTTTTATTTCTGTCTGTTTGTTGCTGAGTTGGTTCTTTAAAAGACAATCCAAAAAAATCCCACTTGATTCACCATCAAAAAAAAAAAAAAAAAAGCATCTGATTTATTGCTGTGGTTGCTTGGGATACTGAGTGCTGAAACAGTGAGGGTGAAGTAATCATGTTTTTGAGTTGGAATACAGGTTGGTTCTACTTATCTGACTTGATTGTTTATGCTTATAAATGATTTTTAAAGCTAAGGCTGCAGGGCATTTAATTAATGCTTTTGGGACATGCTTTTTACCCGTGAGTCTTTGTTTCAGTGTTACTGCCCTTTCAGTACCAGGAGGATGAGCTGTGAGCACAGCCGCGAGCTGACGTCACTGAGACCTGTTTGTGTGGGCTCCGTTCGCCTTCCACGGCCTGTGACGTATTCAGGCTCCAGCACTGTCAGGAGCTGAAGGGTTTTCCCCTACCGGGCTTCAACACTGCAGCCCTTGCAGACTCCGGGTAACGTGCCGCTTCGCGCCGGGAGAAGCGCGGCTGAGGGAGCCGCCCCCCCACCGCCGCTTCTCCGCGCGGTTCGGCCCCGAGCACCGCCCGCGGGCGGGCGCGCTCCGCCCCTGCCCGGGCAGCGCCGTGAGGCGGCGGCAGACAAGATGGCGGCGCCGCGCGGGCTGCGCGCTTTGCGGCGGCTCTGCGGCGTCGCGCTCTTCGTGTCTCAGCTCTACGTCCTCTCCGGCCGCGGTAGGAGCGGGGCCGCGGGGTCCCCGAGGCCGGGCTGGGGGCGGGCGGCGGAGCGGTGCCCCCGGGCGGTCCCTGCGGCGCTGCGTGTGGGCGTCCGTGTGCCGCAGCTCCGCGGGAGGGGGCGGCTGCGGTGCGGCGGGAGATGGGCGCGCACAGCGCTGCTGCGTAATGCTGGGCCGTGAGAGAAGCTGAGCTCGTGTGGTTGCTGTCTGAAGGGTGCCAGCCGTCGTAGTGCTCGTCTTGGATGTTTAATGTTTACCTCCTACAATCTACAAAACGGGAAACCTGATGTGTATATATTCCTGTTATGCTTTCCCTTTTTTTTCTTTTCTTTTTTAAACTTTGAACCAGTGTGCTGAAATCAGACTGGTGCGTTCTATTCTAAAAATACCGCCTTCTCTCTTTTTTGATTTCGTGCAGCGGGGTCTTTGATGGCCACAAAGCACTCGCAGCCGCAGTCTGCGTTATCGAAGAGCCTCGCTGGAGCGAGCACCAGCGCGCCCCACGCTAAGGCAGCAGGTATGGTGCCATGCTGTAACCTCTGTGTGCTTCCACAGCGACAATGGCATTGTGGTATCATGTCAAGAAGTACTCTTAAATAACCTTAGGAAATGATTTGCGTTACACAGTTAGAGAATGTGCCCATATGACGTCTTAAATTGGCATTGTGGTTCATGTGTTTTACACTCATGATGGGTGGTGGAAATCCTCGGGAGACTTCAGCGTACTGCAAGAAGTTGTTACTGCTCCCAGTCCAACGTAAATGCTTCTGTACCTCACTGGGGGTACACAGAGGTCAGAGTGTCAGCCAGGTAGTAAGTTAAGAGGTGATTCTGAATCAATATGTGGCTGACCTAGCTGTTAACCTTGTCCTGAAGGTGTCTGTGCTGTTGTGCTGGGCTGTGTTGTCCTGAGGTCCTTGCACAGCTCTGTTGTGTTGTGTGGCTAGCACGGATTCTGTTTACTGCAGAGTGAAGTCCTTTATACGGCATCAATGCACATCTATGCATTTGAATATGTACACTTCAGACGATACAGCTTCTTAAAGTTTGATTTTATTTGTACATTGTGCCTTTCAGAAAGTACAGAAATCCCTGCTTATGTGACTAAATGTCCGAGCAATGGGCTTTGCAGTAGGTTGCCACCAGACTGCATGGTATGTAACACAAATTATTCCTGCATATATGGGAAGCTGGCCACTTTTGATTGCAGAGTCAAGCCGCACGTTCATTGCGTTGTAAGTAACCATTATCTTTTAAAAACAAATTTTAAGTAATTTAATTAAACTGTGGCATCTTGTCATAAAATATACAGGTATTTAAAAATATTTCTTACATAGGAAGATTGTTAGGCTGTCGTGGGCAGGTTGTCAGGTTTGTGATTGAGAGAATTAATGTGGTTGAACTGCAGGCTGTTGGTGGAGAGGCAGACCTGGTTGCCCTTCTTGTGTTGGATCTTGTTATGCAGCCACTGATTGGGTTTAATCAGTACTGACTGGTGAAAACTGAACCAGTTTGAGAATGGGGAGGCTAATATCTGTCAGAACTTGAAAGCAATCTGAAGTGTGAGACCAAATAACTCAAAACAGTCCATTTGGCAGCAGCCTCACAGAGATTAGAAGCAGCAGCAGTACTAAGACTGTGTTTAAATAAGTTTGGCATGCTAATTTTCTGTTGAATATCCAGGAACCGAAGAGCAACTATCATTTTGCCTGGGATTTCTATCTCTGAGATGCAGTTTGATACTGAAGGCTGACATTTTCTTGATTGCTAATGAAGTCATAATGCTGTCCTTCTGTAGGATCAGAATAACCATGAGCAGGAGAACTTCACAATTAACATGACGTGCCAGTTTTGCTGGCAGCTTCCAACAGCTGACTATGTGTGCAGCAATTCTACAAACTGCATGACTGTTTCTTGCCCACGACAACGATACAATGCCACGTGTACAGTGCGGGATCACGTTCACTGTCTAGGTAATGTGCCATACCATGGGTTTTGTAAAAAGAAAGGAAACAATTTCTGAACAGTGTTAAAATATTGAGTCAGCACAGTGGTTGTATGTATTGGTGCAGTAACAGCCTGCTCCTTCATCAGTCTATTGGATTTCTGTACACTTGCATTTTATTTTTATTTATAGAAGTGATAGCTAACTGCAAACATTGTCTTTCAAGACCTTTTATTTTTGTGAACTTTCATGACTTAAGCTATTTTGCACAATGTTAGTAGAGTCGTTTTCAGATGTATCAGGGTAATGGAAAAAACCATGCTGGTGTCCACCCAGCTAGTTTAATTTTCCCTGTCTATCTGTCTAATTACTTTTCATGTTTCCTGCTGTGACACAAAGGTTGATGGTCTACAGAGGCCTGCAGAACATAAGATTTTGTCAGAAATTCTTGTTTCCATTAGTGCCAGCTCTTTTAGTCCCTTGGTAGAGGGATACAGTGAGTTTGGCTTAATGCGATTTCACCTGATTTTTTTGTCTCTTGCATTAAGGCTCAAATGTTTTCTAACATTTTTAGGTAATAGAGTCTTTCCGAAGATGCTGTATTGCAACTGGACTGGAGGTTATAAGTGGTCCACTGCCCTGGCACTGAGGTACATGAAAACTGCTAAGGAAATTTAAGCTAAAATGTGCATTAATTACAAAGGTATCGTGTATAAAATCTTTGTTCCACATTGTTCAGCACAGTAGGTATTTTATAATGGTTTAGAATTTAGACTGTGAAGGCATACAATGCCTGAAGATTTTGTATTAGCTGTCTTAAGTAGAGCTTGAGAGGAAGCCATTACCCTACTTCTGCATTGAATGTGCTTTCTTCAGAGTAAATGTCAGTGATTCTGAAGCATCATGAATTACTCACTGAGTAGAGACAAAGTGCATTCTTTATTCTGTGTGGTGTCAGGTGAGGTACAAAGCTGAAATAATTCTGTGGACTTAAGATTGTTCACTCCCTCTACATACTATGCTTAATGCAGTTAAGGCTGAAAATCATCCAGTTTGCTTCTAGAAAGCCGTTGTGTCTGGATTTGGTGGATATTGCTGATGTGTGTGTAGATGGTTTATGTCTTTTAATGCTTCTTTTCCAGGTGTTATAGATGGAAACGCTTTAAAAAGGAAGATTCTTACGTGTTAAAATTATTAGGGCAGAAAACAGCATAGCAGATTTGAAAGAAACTATTAAATAAATATTTAGGTAATTTTTGATGCATTAAGCCTTGAAAGTACATGGAGTTCTTTTGGATGCAAGACACTTTGCATTAAATTTTAGTGCTTCAAAGACGATGAATTACATAGTGAGAATCTGTATTCCCCAAGACAAGTACAGAATAAGGCTGTGAGTAAGGACATGATGTAACACAGTTGCCTTTGCAG
This sequence comes from Callipepla californica brunnescens, assembly GCA_023055505.1. Lineage (NCBI taxonomy): Eukaryota > Metazoa > Chordata > Aves > Galliformes > Odontophoridae > Callipepla > Callipepla californica. The sequence goes on from JALIRH010000012.1 coordinate 5,359,342, forward strand.
CAGATCCCTCTGCCTCCAGCTGGAGAAATCAGCTCTCCTGGGGGTGAGCGTACTGCTGGCTGTTCCTGCAGCCTACTTTGTAAGCTTCTGTGAAGTTAAAAATAAAACATCTCTACTTTTCTATTTCTTGCCATGAATGAAAAACTGTCGAGTCTCCGGGGATATAAATACAACTATAAAATAGCATAAAGTAATGAATTGTTTTTATTCTCACAGCATCACCCTTGGTGGATTTGGAGCAGATCGTTTCTATTTGGGCCAGTGGCGGGAAGGTCTGGGAAAACTCTTCAGCTTTGGTGGACTTGGAATATGGACACTGATCGACGTGCTGCTCATCGGCGTGGGCTACGTGGGGCCTGCGGATGGCTCTCTGTATATTTAAGTGCAGTTGTAGTTTCAGAGAGGAGTAATTGCTTGGAAGGGGCTCCCGATAGAAGTATATAGAAGTTTGAGCCCTTAAGGTAGAATAAAGAATGGTTGTTCTTTCTGTGTGCATACGTTTTAATGTACAGTATCTGTACTTAGTTTGCCTTTAAATAAGGTAAAATAAAGGAGTGGATGACTAAGTTGAAATTAATTTCCCTTCGTTAATGAACGCGCTGTTTTTCTGCGGGGGCTGACGGCCTGCGGAGCTCTGCACTGTTCCCTATCATCTGTCTTCACCAAAAGAGCTGTAATCTGACTTGCTTAGTGAGTTGTGTACTCCATACTTGTATGTATCGGTTTAATTTTAAAACTGGTTTACCCAAACATGTCAGTAATGTTTTTTTTTCTGCTGCATTCTTGCGGGAGGTTAATTTATTTGCCTGAGGTCACCGTGCTTTGATGGGATTCACTGCATGCATCTCTAGCGTTTGCTTAGTGGCTGATTGACCTGGGGTTAGAATTAGACTGCGCTAAAGCTCAAAGCTAAATATGGAATAACCGCAGCACTTTATAGTTCCAGGATGTCGTGGTTTCGGTCGCTCTTGACCTCTGTACGAGTGAAATATACTCCTGTCGCTGTGCCAGCCATCTGCAAGCTGATCTCTGTGCCGGAGCTGTGGCAGCGCGGTGCCGGTCGGGCTGACGGGAGCGTTCGCTATGCGCCGAGGGGCGGCGGTCGGACGGGCGTTTCCCTCAATAAACTTGAACTTGGAGCGGTACTCGAGTTTGGCGTTCCGTGAGCTCGCCGCCCCCGAGCCCGGCCCTCCGGAGCCGCCGGCCCCGCCCTCCGCCCGCACAGGGGCCGTCATGGCGGCGGAGCCGGAGCGGCGCTTCTACCGGGAGCTGCCCAAAGTGGTGAGCTCATGGCGGGAGGGGCCGGGGCCGGGAGCTGCCTGGCGGCGGCTGGGGGCTGCGGACGGGAGCTCCGCGGTGCTTCTGGCCGTCGCACGGCCGCTGGCGTGCTCCGTAGTGCATGAAGAGCTGGCTGAGGGGATGGCCCTGCTTAGTACCTTCATTGGCGGTCTGCGTGAGGGGATTGAGTGCACCCTCGGTGAATTTGCAGATGAGACCGCGGCTGAGGGTAGCAAGGCCCTGCAGAGGGATCTGGATCGCTGGGCTGAGGCCAATGGTCCTGCTGAACATCATCCCAAGTGCCGGGACCCTGCTTTGGTCACAGCAACCCTGTGCGTTGCTGCAGGTTGGGGCAGAGCGGCTGGAAAGCTGCGTGGAGGCAAAGGATCTGGGGGTGATAGCTGACAGCTGGCTGAGCATGAGCCAGCGGGGTGCCCAGGTGGCCAGGAAGGCCAACGGCATCCTGGCTTGGAACAGAGACAGTGCAGCCAGCAGGAGCTGGAGGAGATCGTCCTCTGTACGCAGCTCTGGTGAGGCTGCATCTTGAGTGCTGTGTTCAGTGTTGGGCTTCTCGCTACGAGGAAGATACTGAGGTCTTGAGTGTGTCTGGAGAAGGGCAACCAAGCTGTGAAGGCTCTGGAGCACAAGTCTAATGGAGAGCAGCTGAGGGAACTGGGTTTGGGTCAGTCTGGAGAAGAGGAGTTTCAGGGGAAACCTTATAGCTCTCTGCAACTCCTGAAAGGAGGTTGTAGTGAGATGGGGACAGCCTCTGCTCCCAGTATTAACAACAGGGTGAGAGGTGATGGCCTTAAGTTGCGCCAGGGGAAGGTTCAGGTGTGATATTAGGGAACGTTTCTTTCAGAAAGGATGCTGAGGTGTTGGAATAGGCTGCCCAAGGAGATGGTGGAGTTGCTGTCCCTGGGAGCATCCAAGACAAGGGTAGATGTGGCACTGAGGGTCACGGTCTAGAACAGTCGCAGGCATGGGTTGGTGCTTGTACTAGGTGATCTTAGTGGTCTTTCCAACGCTAACGGTTCTGTGACTCTATGATTCTGTTCCATACACTGGGATGTGCAATGCATGTTGTCCTTCTGCTTTATTTGCAGCTTTTGTAATCTGTTCGTCCAATTAACACAGTTGAGCGTGAGCTTTATTTTCTTTATTTTGTCCTGTTTACCCTGAAGCTGCCCCAAGAAGTCTGTCCCTGATAACATGTTCTCCATGTTCTGAAGGGTGTGTTTTAGAGCATCTGTGCTATCTCTGGGTGCGTGCTGCTGCATCTTATCAGTTCTGGGTTTCCAGAACAGCCAGCAGCACGTACTCACCGCAGAGCTCGCACAGCAAAACCAAGCTGCACGCTTTGTGTGTTCTGATGTGTAGAAATCAGTCACGAGCAATGGAAGGCAATTAGTCCTGGTGTGCTGTTAATGGGTAGAGAAAGCACCTTGCTGGGTTTCTGTCATGAGCTAAGATTTCTGAGCATTAAATAAATAAAGTTGGGTAGATATAAAACTATAGCTTGTTTTGAACAGTGTGTATGTACGTCTAATTTACAACATGTGAACAAAAAATTGTTTTCTCTTAATTCCGTGAGAGCTGTTCACATCCTCCTCCCCTGCAGTGGCACTGCTCCACCAGCTAGCTGGGCAGCTGGCATCTGTGCTAAGCACAGCCTTCCCAGTGAAAGGCAGAGGACAGCCTCAGCTGTTCTGGTGCATGCTAACAGATGAAGAAGCGGTGGTTGGCCAAACACAGAGACAGTTGTTATTTTCAAACTTAGAGCAAAACAGTAATGCATGATAAATGAATGGTAATACAAGAAAAAAAAAAGTGGATGCTGTCTTTCTCACTTAAACACCCACAATGTATTTCCCCCCTCCTAGGAACTTCACGCTCATCTGAATGGCTGTATCAGTTCTTCTACTATGAAGAAACTTATGGCCCAGAAACCATACCTTCAGATCCAGAATGGAATGACTGTGATTGACAAAGGGAAGAAAAGAACCTTAGATGAGTGAGTAAACATGTGTGAGATCAACATTTACCACATACCTTTTAATCAAGCTGCATGCTTAATTATGACCTTGTATACTGACCGCAGAAATATACATTTAAATTTCAGTTCAGTAATAACTTAGATTTGGTTTTCTAGTTGTACTTACCGAGACATTTCTTAAATATTTGGGAGGAAAATGGAAATCTCATTTGATGTTAATAATTTCTGTAGCAAATGTGTTAGCTTCTGAAATCAGAAGCGGCTCTTAAGATGGTCCTGGTTGCCTTATAGAGAAAATTCAATGCTCGTTTTAAGCTACAAGCAGGTTAATTAACATAGTCCATTTTCACAGCATAGATTTTTTGAAATAGTCATTTTACTGTTCAGTGTTTATTTACTGCCTTTTTATTTTAGATGTTTTCAGATGTTTCAGATCATCTATCAGATTACAACAAGAACTGAAGATATTTTATTGGTAAGTTAATTAAAACAGTTTCAAACAAGCAAGTGATGGACAAAGTCAAGGTTGGTCGGTTGAATTCTGAATAGGAGTGGGAATAACAAAGGTCCCTTTAACTGGAGGTCACAGTTGCTAGCTTAAAATACATTACTTTAGAAATACAGGATTTAAATAATTTTTCCTTTTAATACTTCTTTAAAAGCAGTGAGCTTCAAATATGGTGGTCATTTTTATCATTCAGGTACTTGGACTGGTAATGTCTAAAATATGTGGTGCCTCTTCATCAGTAGCAAAGCTTTGATTTATTATAGTCTCTTGTTTCTTCTTTGTCCCATTATGTACTAAAGCTACGGAACCAGAACTGTCTTTTGTTTACCTCAGATTACAAAATTAACAAAAAGAATGGTTGTGTGATCACTATAGGGAGAATAAAGTGATCTTCTTTTTCCTTATCTAAAAGGGTTTTTAGGTGGCCTGTTAAATTACAGAAAAGTAGAGGAGCTGTGAAAAGGTTTATAAGTGCACCAGGTGAGGAGTGTTCTCATTCAGACACAGAAATGCTCGTTTGTCATGGCCCTCTCTAGTATCTGTATGGGAACACAAGATACTTCCACGGGGAGTATTTCCAGGAGAGCTGGGAATGCATCCGTCCTGAAAATGTTCTAAGTTCCGTGCCAAAAGATAATTGGGTCTCATTTAGATGTAAAAGAGAATGTAAACCATTAGAACTGTTATATTCATGATGTTGAATGCGCTGTTTCTTAACTAGATAACTAAGGATGTTATTAAAGAATTTGCTGATGACGGTGTCAAATATCTGGAATTAAGGAGCACTCCTCGAGAGGAAAAGTCCACAGGTACAGTCTGTTCTTGTTGTTAATTCTCAAGTCCAGTGTGCTTGAAAACTTAGTTAAGGCTAATGTTAATAACAAGGCAAGATCAACTCAGTTGGATCAATTAAAATGTACTTTAAATATAAAAGCAAAATTTAGCAGTGTAAAAATATGTCACTTTAACTGTTTACTGTCAGATTTTTTTGAGGAAAAATAAAAGATGTGTTGGCTCTAATTCTGTTATCCAAGAATTTGAGTTACTGACTTAAGTAGGACATCTGAGCATGCTAATATTTTTAGTAGCTGATATGTTTTGGTTTTATTACTCCTTTTATTTTTTATGTTATTTAATAGAAATGCGTGAAAAAAATTCTCCTAGGTGCTTAGCAGGAGACTTAATCCAAACGTATGCTTCAAAGTTGAACTTTATTTACAAATTGAATTAGAACTATGTAAATTAGAAAACTGTGGAGTAAAAACTGTGGTGCAAAATAAGCAATGATGCTAGAGAGCTGGGTCTGCAGTGTAATAAAGTTAATTCAAATATGTTGATTCCAAATGTGTACATGTGTTTGTAGGTATGACCAAAAGGATGTATGTTGAAACTGTACTTGAGGGTATAAAGCAGTGTAAAGAAGAAGGCTTGGATATAGATGTAAGGTAAATGAGCCCATGGAGTGCCTCTGGTCGAGGTTTTGTTTAGTCTGATGGTCAGTCATGGTTTGCAGAGACATTAATGAAACAGTAGGAAAAAGAAAATTGTCTAAACCTGAAAATGCATTGATTTCTGTATATTTTTTAATTAGTGTGCAGTCTGACTAATAGAATCTTTTTTACAGAAAGTCACCTTTGTAACGGAATAGAAATATAATTCATATGCAAATTTAATTTTTCATCTTCACTTTTACTGATAGAGAATGAGGCTGGGTGCAACTTTCCCTCTCTAAGGCTGTGCATTCTCTGCAGCGTTTTCAGGAAGAGCAGTTTTGAAGGAAATTGCATTGGAGACTCTTTTTCAGGGCCTACATTTGTTGCAAATGTTTTTTTCAGGATTAGCTCTACAAGCAGCCTGCAGTAAAGGAGAGGTAGTTAAAAGGAACTGAAAGGATTTAGAGGTTTTCAGTTGTTGCTTAGGGGCAATGAATCTACATGCCCGTATAACAAATTCTTAACAGCAACCTGTTAAATTTATTTGTGAAAGTTGCAGTTTCTTATTTTTCATGTGTGCCTCTCCTGAGGTTGCTCTCCTGGTACTGCAGGCAGCAGAAGAGCAGTATATTGTTCCCTGCCCTCCCCCTCTCCACGGCTGCTGCATTTCACAAGCTGTTGTATTTATCGGATTCATGTCCCTCTGAGCTTTAGTACCTGCATTCTATGAACAGTTTTCTGTGCAAATGCTCTCTGTAGTCGACCATGATGGAGATGAAGTGCCGTTTGTGTTGCTGTGAGATTTGTTGGTTTCTTGGTACTATGGCTTGTGTTTTACTTAGCATATGTGTTTCTCTCCAAGATTATTAATAGCAATAAATAGAAGAAGTGGCCCGACAGTTGCTAAGCAGACTGTTAAACTTGCTGAAGAATTCCTTCTTTCTACTGATGGGGTTGTAGTAGGACTTGACCTCAGTGGTGATCCAACTGTAAGTATTTGTTTTGTTTGATTTGCCCTTGGAGATGAGTATTCAATGTTGTCTAACAGAAGGCCATTCCAAAAACACTGCTTCTTCTAAGGTTTTGCCTTGTGTTCATTGCTTGTTTGAATGAATTATTTGTAATGTTGATACTGTGCTAATCCCTGTTGCTGTAAGGGAAAGACTCAACAAAGAATCAGTAGATTGTGACACCGAAAAAAGTCACTGTAACGCAGTGTTTATCTGGGAAGTGTCTCTTACTAAATTGTCCCAGTAGATTGGCTGGGTTGAGATACATTAAATACAATGGCAAGTCTACAAGTATAAATTTTGATTAGTTGCACCAAATGGTCTTTTGGTACTAAGAAAACAAAAATATTTGAGGATAGCTGTTGAAGTAAAATGTAATTGCTCTAGATGATACTTACGGAAAGGTTATCAAAATCAAGACGTGTGAGTGGTCAGTGCTGGGCATCGCCTGAACTACTGAGGTGCTGCTCATTTGTCAGAATTGCACCTGGACAGCTGAACATTATCTGCTGTGCTGTAATGTAAAGTGGAGTAATGGCAAAAGAAAATAAGTCAGTGTAACTGTAGTGGAGCTAAGTATTTTGATATTGCTAGACTTCTTAATCATATAATTAGAGAAGTCCTGTAGAAGTAGATGTAGAATGATGATGCTGTTCTATCTTCAAGGCAGGGCATGGTCAAGATTTTTTGGAACCCCTCTCAGAAGCAAAAAAAGCAGGTCTGAAGCTGGCGTTGCATCTTTCAGAGGTAAAAGTTTTTACTGTTTTGATCCTCTGTAATTCCCATTTCATAAAAACCTTGGTGAAGCTAACAGTCGCTTCTGTGGGTTTTGAACTTCTCGTGAGAAAGCAGTAATGGTTTTGACCAAATGAAAGGAAGATAAATTTTCATCAGTCAGTTCTGAGCAAGAAGTGTGGAACTGTTTCTTACTGTGTTATATCTAGTGAGGGGGACAGGAGGGAGGGTAGGCATGAGTTTGAAAAATTAAAAGTACTCTAGGAGTACTTTTCTATGATTTAAATTTTAATTTTGCTTTGGCTCTGCTTATTTCAGTAGAATGAGTTAGACTTCTTCATATGATCTGTTGAAGTGCTGGTAGATGTCTACTCCTAGTCTGATGAATGCTGAAAATACTTTTATTTCTTTAGGAAGTTCATTGATACTTTACTATTTCATTAAGGAGCTTTTTCTTTGTAAAATATTCCCACGTGCTTATCTGAAAATGTATATTACTTTGTAATCTGGTTTGGGGGTTTTGTTCTGTTTAGGGCTCTTGCAATTAAAGTTCTTCATGCAGTTTTTTTAGCAACTATGTGTAACAGAGATTGAAGGACACCTTGACAGGGTAGTTCTGAAACTGAAGAATACAAAGCTGATTCAATGCCTCTGACTGAAAGTACCTGAGAATTTCAAATAGTGATTATCTGTTACATATCCTTTTAGGATTATGGCTTCTTTGTTTAACAGTTCAAAGTTGACTGTCACTTTCATGCCTTATTTCTTTCTGGAGAGGTTAGCAGTGCAGATATTTAACTTCACTAACGCTCCATTTTGATTAAACATGCTATGAAAATAGACCTTGAACTCAGTTGTAATTATTTAGGATGTTATTTTGTGCTGCTTTGATAGAATGTAAAATATGTCCTCCTTAGATACCAAATCAAGAGGAGGAGACCAAAGTTCTCCTGGGCCTGCCTCCTGACAGAATTGGACATGGAACATTTCTCAACTCTGCAACAGCTGGTTCAGAAGAATTAGTGCCCCTTGTTAGACAGAATCACATACCTATTGGTAAGGAAACGAGTTAAGAATTTGCTTGGTAATCTCTGAACTTAAGAATATCATGCTTACTGCTGATTTAATAACTCTGATTTGTCTTTGATCAGAGATGTCTTAGACAAAGATTAACGTGGCAGTGTATATGAAAGAACCATATGATTCATAAAAGAATATATGGCTATACTGGTGGCACATATTTGTGGGAGCAGACAATCGATATCCTAGATGAAAACAAAGCTAAATTGTAACCCTGGGTTACTGTGAAAGGCTGTGTGGTGTTTGTGGTCTGTGAGCTCCTAACATCTTACATACAGTCAGTGGTTAAAAAGAAAAAAGGCTACTGCACGATCGTCAGAAGATCTTACAAAACATTTGAAGCACTGAAAATTAAGAGAACCACAGTTGATTTCAGTTTTCATTTAGAATGGAAGCAAGCCCATTAATGTATAGAAAAAACATCTTTTGGTCTAATATATATCCTTGTTTATTGTATTTTTGTTCCTTAGAACTTTGCATGACATCAAACATCAAAACTCAGACAGTGCCTTCCTGTGACAAACACCATTTTGGATACTGGTACAGCATTGGACACCCTGCAGTGCTTTGTGTAAGTTTTTAACCAGGTATTTAGATGGGATAAAACTGGAGCAATACTGGAGTATGGCTCCTTTTACAAATTGAAACTGAGTTACCAACAGTTTCTGTCACTGCAACATATCATCTGCTTAGAGCAAATCATAGTAATCCAGTAGAGAAATGCTTGCAGTATGGATGGGAATGCTTAATATTAATCTTAGCTTTGTTGTAAAGCTAGACATTTTCCCTATGTAGATAATATAATCAGCAAAGTATGCAGTGACATCCTTAACTATATACTGACAGATCTTACTTAAGTGAGAGTTGAATCAATATGATTTAAAGCTTGTGCTTACATGAGTATTTATTATGGTGAATAAGGCAGAGGGTGGAACAGTTTCTTCCCTGAAAATGTAGCAGAATAGAGTTTGATCTAGCTCCCAAATCTGAGGAAAAGACAAATAAGGAGATGATGCATGCAAAGTATGTGAATACGTGTATATTTGATGTGCTTAACAGGCCATTTTTCCAGCTATTTTTATAGATAATACTATTTTCTGGAGAATTTATGTTACATGTTATAATTTATGTTTAGGATTTCATGTGTGTTTAAGTAATTTATTCATTGTAAGTGAAAATAGGGTAAAGTAAGGATGAACTGATACTCAGTAGAAGGAAGAACTGGAGTAAAATGTGGAAAATGTTCAAGTAAAACTGGTTTGTATGTGTAGACAAAACCCTCTAACTAATTTAAACTTTATCTTTCTTTCACTTCAACTCCAGACTGATGATAAAGGCGTATTTGCAACAGATCTATCTCAGGAGTATGAACTGGTTGCAAAAACATTTAATCTGACTCGATCGCAGATGTGGGATCTTTCCTATGAATCAATCAACTATATCTTTGCTCCAAATGTCGTAAAATCAAAGCTAAGGGAACAGTGGTGTAAACTGAAGCCAACTCTGTTTGGTTAGTCTGACTATTGTTCTAAACAGCTTAGGTGTATTAGCTTACCTTGTTTTTAATTTTATTATTTTTTAGACAAAAAAACCCTGGCTTCAGCCTTACCAGACATGAGGCTTATAAATCTAGTCCATAAACCATGCCATTGTAAAAAGCAGATGGACATACTTCCTTTGGTAGCAAGGGCAGAAGTGAATGTCGTATTATAGTTGGGAAGGGCCCTGAATCAGTAATTAAAGTTCCAAACGTTGCATCATGTGGTGTCTTTACTTGATAGGACATTAAAAAAAAAATAAAATACTTGAATGGAATATGTCATCTTACTAGAAACATTCGAAACTGAGAGTAAAGCTACAGTTGTTAGGGTTTAATGGCTGCTTGTTGGCAGCGTTGTGCCAAGCAGTTTGGATATGGGTTCTGGATTTGTTTCTTTGTATTGTTTTTAATCAGAAGTTTTAAGCAATTGATTGAATGTGAAAACAACCTCAGGGAGAAGGAAACACTTGTCTCAGGGGGCTGGAGTACTGCACCTGCTTTTGGTGGCATACCTGTGTGACTGAATCCTGCTGTGGGCTCCCCAGTGTATTGGGGGTGCCTATGGGTACATCAGTATTGGTTGTATTTAGACAGAGATTAAAATCTTGAAAGCCTTAGCAAATTGTGACCTACTTGGAGGAAATGGTCCAGTTCTTGAAATGCTCTTGATATCTTCTGTTTGTTTATTGTAAAAAGCAATAAAAATACTTTGAGTGTGCATGTTTTCAAAACAACTACCTCAAGTGTGTATGTGTGAGTGCATCTGAGGTCTATAGGGCAAGGATGCGTCGCATGGCAGCCTGTCTTCCCAGCAGCACCGCGTTTGTTCTGACAGCAGAGGGTGCTCATGTACATCTGTTTATGTGCTGTGATGCTGAGACATCAAAATGTGTGTGCACAACTGTGTGCAGATGTTACATAGTGTAGTGCTGCTTCCTGGTGAATGTAGTTAGTATGCCAAGAGAAAATATGTTTTTCCTAAAGGATTTTTGTATTGATTAATTACACAATGGAACTCTGGGCTCTGCCAGGAGTCCTGTGTACAAATGCAACACAGAAGCTGTGTATGACTTCTGTTTTGGACATTTTTCTTTTTTAAATTTGGTGTGAATGATAAAGTGAGCACCGGGTACGATGCTGACAGGAGATATGGGAGGGGCTCTTACTCTGAAGTGGAAATTAGAAACACCACGCACACAAAAACACAGAGAAAAAAATAAAAACAAAACAGTGGGAGAGGGGGTAAGGGGAGAGCATCAGAGTTGTTCTAGCGTCAGTGTGGTTACCTGAGGTTTCCATGCAATGTTTTCCAAGCACAGAATATTCCTCTCAGAGATGGGGGGAATTTATATGAAGTAAAACTGTGGCTTTGTGTTCTGTTATCTGAACTCAGAGTAAGGCCTCACCAGAATTCTCAGAACCACGTGCTTACTTATTCATAGACAGTATCTTAAGATACTCTGATGCTGATTACGTTATCTTCTGGTACCTGCTGTTTGTCTGACTTGGTTCTTTCCAAGAAAATAGTTGCCATGTACAAGTATTTGTTTTTTTCCCCTTGTTACAAAAAGGAAAACGTGCTTAAAGACACGTTATCCAGCTCTCTGAAATGTGACAGTTAGATATATCTTAGTCCCAGGATAAATGGGCCTACCCTTATGTGAGATAACACTCTATTGTGAGTGATTCGAATATTTTTGAGGTTATTGCCTCCTAACAACTCCTCTGTAATGGTATTTGATTTATGTGCAAAGAAAAACAGTCAACTGGAAGTTCCTTTCAGCGACGTTGTCCTTATTCAGTGTTGTCTGTCAAGTGTAGAACATTCAAACACGAAGCAGGATTTGTAATCAGTGTCTGATGAGAGTTGAGTTCCAAACTATCAAGTGTTACAGAGAATTGTCTGATTATTAATGTTCAGATGTTAAATGTCACACATCTGTGTGTTCATTCAGAGAGAACAGCCCTGGGAAACACTGCTGCATTCAATGTTTTTTTTTTCACCTGCTAACATGCAGTACTTTTGAGATTTTTATCTTTATGAAGTATTATGTACATTATGTATATTATGTGAAAGAAATAGATTTAGACTGAGTTAATGTTTAGTTTATTTGCATCCGAGTACATGAGATAAAATGTACAAAATAGTCTTCAATGCTCAGAGTCTTCACGTCCCAGACAGCACTTTGGTCCTACTGAACAAATGTCTTTGGAGATACATGCAAGCAGAGAGCAAGTGCTCACTGTAGCACGTTTCTCAGAGTTAGAGACACAAACCCAGAAAGTCTTCAAAACCTCTGTTTATTATGATTTAAGAGGAATTCATACCAAGCTTATTGTAGTACAACTGCTGAACAGTAAACACTGACACACTGCTCTTCAGGTTTGCAAATAATGTAATTGTGTTAATGATTTCAGATGCCTGCTTCGATATTGAGGCATTTTAAACTAACGCAGAAGAAATGCAGATAAGGGTACTGCAGTAGGCGAGTGCATAAAACAGTTAAAGTGCTGGAGCATCTCTCATAGGAGGGATGAGAGCTGAAGCTGTTTGGATGGAAGAGGCTGAGGGAGTTGTCATCAGTGCATTTAGGTACCCAAGGGGAAGGAATGAAGACGTAGCCAGGCTGTTCCCAGGGTTGCCTAGTAAATAGAAAAGGGGCACAAACCAAACACAGCAAATCCTATCTGAATGTAAGGAAACTATTTTATTGTGTGGGTGTTTGAACATTGGAATGGGTTACCCAGCTTGCTTGCAGATGCTCAGAACCCAGTTGGACACAGTGCTAAGTGACCTGCTGCAGCTGACTGCTTGAGCGGGAGTGCCTTCCAATCTTAACTATTCTGTGATTCTATAAAGCGAAAATACAAATGTACAAGTGATAAAGTCTCCATATGAATATAAAATGTTTAAAAATTAAATACTGACTTAACTCAGTCACTTAAGTGACAGTCTTTCACCAGGCTTGAACAAAAGAACTTGACTGACTTGTGAAGTTATTTTTGACGAAGGATTTATTCATTCTTCATAGCTCTCCTTCTTTCACAGCCACTGTGGAATCCTTTAGTTCCATCAGGACCTTTAGGCAGGCGCAGCACCCCTACAGGCAGACCATCTGCATTTTGTATTTTCCGAGCTAACATGGGGCTACTGACCGGACTCTTCTCTTGTGTTATGGTTTGAGCTTTTCTTCTCTGTACCCAGGGACTACCAGAAGGTGTGATACTGCTGTCTGAAGAATAATCCATACATTTTCTTGGAATTTCAGGGCTAGTACTCAGGTTAAGTTTGCTGTCTTCAGCCAGTGGAGACTTTTTGGTCACTTTTCTTAGAGAGGATGGACTGTTCCAAGGACTTGATCTGGGTGATATGTTAGGACTCAGATGGTTGTTTGGGTGAATGACAGGACTCAGCTTACTTGTAGTACCTGTCGCAGTACTTCTGCGTCCTGACTGTGGTGATGTAGGATTACTCTCTGGCTCAGAAGAGCTATTTGCTGACAATTCATCACCAGTAAACTGAAGTTCCTCTACTCTCTTATTAAGGGATTTAACCTTCTTAAGACTCTTGCTGGTATCCTCATCACGGTTCTTGTCTTTAGGAACTTTTTTCTTTGGAGGTTTCATGCCGATCAGGACAACTTTCATGCCAGTCTCTTTCTTTTCAGCACACATGAAGTCATGAGCCCGTACAGCAGCATCTACTTCTTCAAATTCTATAATTGCACATTCTTGTGTTCCCATTTGTGTATACCGACTGCTGAACCTCCTGATATCAGGTGGTAGATCCCTGCCAGGCTTGAGAATACGAACTGATGAAATTACACCAAAAGTTACAAAGGCTTTGAGGAGATACTCCATTACCCTTTCTTGTATACATCCATTTTCTTGTTTGTTAAGACCCTGCAGTTCAGAAATCATGTGGATATCATACACGAGTAACATCCTGGTAGGGAGGTTTTCACTTGGAAACACTGGAACTGGCGTATTTCTTCTAACCTTTCTGTTATCATCATTGAGCTCAAGCATGTGTGAGTACTTCAGTGCATGGGCTGTGGTTCTCCAGTCACGGGTAAGGTGTTTCACCTTCAACACAGACACAGGTTAAGCAGCACATCTGATCAAACCCACCCAAACAACTTCCTGAATACCCAAGGCAGATGCAGGCTCCACTCCACAAACCTGGATTTCCCCCTGCAGTAAGCAGCACAAGCTATGATTTTCTGAAAGCTTGTGTCCTATTAAAATAGGAAATGACAGAAAACCCGACTGGAAATCATTACTTCAATGTAGAGCCTGCTGAAGTGATTCCACATCTAATGTAAACGTGGTCAGAATGCATGTTGTTTGGTGATTTGGTTTGTGTACTACTTTTATTGAACTTATTTTTCATTTCTCAAAAATTTTTGAGAAAAAGCAAAAAACAAACAAACAAACAAAAAACCCACAACAGCAAACCAACAAAGCTCACAGAAGGTCTTCCTTTCCGAAGAGAATTTTTGAGAGTTTAACTGTTACCACTGAAATCTGTTTGAAGTAATCTGAAGAAGCTCAGATTGCCTTAACTTCCGTAATGAATAGCTCTGCAAGAAATGTCAGATTTACATTTTAAATACTTTTAAAAACTGCTACATGCGCATAGTGGGCAGTTCCTAGGACCCACCTCAACTTAAAGTTACTTTAATTGCTTGATAACCTCTAATCCTTTGTTTTTGGGATCTCCTTGCTTTGGCCAAGGCCCTTCTCAGAGACAAGAAAGTAACTTTACCAGGATAACTTGTTACTCATGTGTAACTGATCTAGAAGTTAACCTTATCCATCGTTCCATTCACAAAGCCCTATTCCCCAGAGGAAGAGAATTTATAAGTGTAGCTCCATAAATGCCTCTGTCTTCCTCAGGCAATCATGAAAGAGTTCAAAAATCTATGTTCTGGATGAGAACAAACCTCATCACTGCATCAAAACTGAGTCAGGGCCTCAGAGAGGCAAGTAAAGAGGAAGACTGTGGAACTGGCTGTATGAGTTCTTTTCATCCCTCCTATATATATTTTTGTTTAAAAAAAGTCACTTTAAAAAGTTAACTTACTTTCTTAAAAGAAGTGAGGAGTTTAATACTGACGTAGCCCATCTTATTTCTTCTCACATGCTTTAGGAGGAAGGCATCTTTCTCAAGGTTCTCATCTGAGAAATAATATTCAATCTGTGCTATCAGCTTCTGGATCAGGTCATTTTCTGGTGGTTTCCAGTTCTGGTCAGAGTCGTCATCATTTTCCCCACCGCTGAAAAACAGTCAGATAATGTGATTTACAGGACTCCATCTCACATTAATGGCTTAAAAGAACGAAACAAAAAACAAAGTGAAAATGAATACCCACAGTGTCGATTCCAGCTTCTTTTATACACAGGCACTGAATAGGTAGAGCCCCGTCCATCTGAGGCAGGAGGCTGGCTCAGATGATGCTTTCCAGTTAGCGTAAGGAATCAAATTCCTGAGCTCATGCCAAACACTGATCTCAGTGTGGAACAATGACACATGTTTACCAGTGTCTTGAAAACAGAGCCTGCTCAAATCTTACACCAAAACAAGAAACGCAGGTGCACAGGAGCTTAGCCTCCATTGTGACAGCACTCAGTTTTTCACCGTGAAGGTGTTACTGTTTCTGTGCTTCATGAGTAGAACTGCACAACAGGGAATTCATATTCCAGACTGAGGGAACCATGTTTTCTCAAGCATCTTCACTTTATGAATGCATTTAGTGTCAGGAGCCAGAATCCAGACAGTAACGCAGACTGACAGGACTGCTGAATTTTTTACAGCTCAGTTCTACACTGACAGTAACTACACTGGCAGTTTACTGAGGGAGTGGAGCTCCCTGCAGGGGTCAGATTAAGGGCTGTGCTGTGGTAGCAGCTCACGTGCTATCCCTCAGGAATAGCTGTATGCTTTAGATGCACAGGCAGGTTGCTTAAGAGATCACACAAATTTCTTGTCTCCCCCTCCTGTGCTGCTATCTACGTATCTCTGCAAGTAGAGCACTGCTGAGAATCCTGTGCTGAAAAAAGATCTTGGAGCCCTGGAACTGAGACCAGCTTGTTGCCACATCCCGTTACAGCCACGTGTTTGTTGCTGGAATACAAACAACCATTTAAGCTGTCATCCAGCACTGAGGCAAGTAGCTCACCCACACACTGCAGCCACAGATGTTGTTATAAGAACTGTAATGGCAGTCTTAAAGCTGTCTGGGTTTTTTTCCATAGCTATCAGCTGTCTTGTTTTGCTGTGGGACCATCGCAAAAGTTCCTATAAAAAAAAATAAACATCCACTATGTTCCCCAATCCTTAAAAATCATATAATTGCTATTGTTCATATGGTCTCCCATATACTTCAGCAATAAAAAGGAGGAGCCATTTTCTCCCAATTTTTTTTTTTTTTTGAAGTGACTTTAGCAGAGCTTGTGAGGTCAGTGAACAAAAGGGAGAGGGCTAAATGCTAGGGTGCCCCGAGGGCAGCACTGCAGGCAGGCAGAGGTACTGACTCACCTCACCTCACCACGCAGCCATTCCTTGGGACAAGCTGGAGAGCATGGTCCTGCTGCAGGCTGCCCTGCTGTGTGGTGCTGGGCTGCCCAGGCCATCGGGTTGGCAGCAGAGCCCACCCTGTTCTGGTCAGCAGGATCTGCACAGGGAACACACTGCACTCCCAGATGTGACCGGTCACTGCAGACTTCTGGAAGCCAGCTATTTGTGGCTCTTCCCAGGCAACAGCTACACCCAGGCAGTCTGCCACACAACCCTAGAAACCTCCTTGTCAGAATCTCTGTAGCCACTTAAGGAGGTCGGGCTTCAAGGAGCGACAAGAGTTAAGAGCTAAAGATTAAGAGCAAAAGAACCCAAATTTCAGTCATTTGAAGATGCTGGAAGTAGAGGATAACAGATGAAGTTATTACTGAGACAGTAAAAAAACTTCAGTGGCCTACAATTGTTGCTGATTTGAGAAGGAAGGAAAACAAGGTAAAGTGATTGTTTGTCATTCTCTCACCCCACAACCTCATCTTCCATTCACTACTAATTGTGAGTAGTGTGTGCAGAAGAAATCATGAGAGTACGTAACATATCCACACTTCACTAAGTAAAGCTTACCTTAAATTCAGGATGGAGCTTACAACTTTTACAGGTTTTATTAGTACAGACATTTGCAGGTATTTTGAAGCTTCAGATGGAAAGAAAATGCAGCATCATGCTTGGGAAAAAAGAAAATGGACTGCATCAGTTCTGTTCTTACTTCCAGTGTTAACACACCGAGTCAGGGTGACACATTCTCATTTCACCTCTCTAAAACATTAAATCTCAATTTCCACTGCAGAACTGATGTCATCGTAAAAATCTTTCATCTGTGAAGGTCAGATTCTTCCCGTGTCTGCCTGTATTCAAAAGACATTTAAGTTGGGCGAGAACAGTTTTTTGTTATGCACAGAGGAGCAACTTGTCTTTATGAAGTCTGTATATTTTTTTGAAGTACCTGGCAGCTAAGAGGCTCAGGACTGAACACACAGAATATTCACAGGGCTCCCCTAGAGCTGAAGTGTCTTGACCACAAGGAATAGCTTTCATTTTGTAAGCAATAAGGAATTGAGAAACAAAATATAAGCTGTCTCACAGCTTAGCTGAAACGGTTCATTCCCAGAAGTGTTAGACCGGCCCTGAGAATTTTTGTAAATGCTTGGATAAATAATTTCCTATCCAATGCTTCATTCCCAAAAGTAAATCCTTAGCTAATGTTACATGCACACGGCAGAAGCAGTGTGAATTCCTCTCACTGACTTCTGGTGCAGAGCCTCCATAGTGCTGTCCACAGCAGTGCCTCTGGCATTGCCCGGATCAGGGAGAGGCCGTTTACCAGCAGGCCACCTCCACCAGAACTGAACACATCGGCACTGTCTGCACACGTTTTGAAGACAGTGCCTACTGCAGAGGGTTAAACAAGCTTTAAAAGTTAGCTACCACGTGTGACAGAACCTGGAAAAATAACTGTGCCTTTTTCCAGTGTTCAGTGGGACTAAAAGTTCTTACACATACACAACAAGCTTGCTGAAATATCACAGTGATGCTGTGATTTTAACGCTGGTATTGCACTAGCCTTACAGCTACATCCTGTTCAATGTTACGTGGTCTGTGCCAGCTCTGCCCACGGCGCTCCGTGGCACTTCCAGCAGGAATCACAACACAGTGCCAAGCAGCGTGCGCTCCACAACCAGATAACCGAGAAGGCTCTGGAGCCACTACCACCCTGAGGAGCTAGTCCTCATTCAGGAGCAGCCTTACTCCTTACTGACGCAATAAAAAAATGATAACCCCATCAGTGAACTCCTACAAACTGACCCCAGCGTCGCGTCCCCGAGTGCATCTATATACGCACTGCTTTTCCGAGGGCGAGCTCGGAGATCCCTTCCGCGTGAACCCGAACGCGCGTAGTGAAGGCCCTGCCAAGGGCGGGTGCTCAAACGGCGCGCAGCCACAGGTCCGCGTGAGCGCCGCGGTGATCCCGGCACACCGACGGCGCTCCCGGCGTCCCCAGACCCGTGTGCGTGCCCAGCCCCGCTCCGCACCAGCCGCGGCCCGGCTCACCTGGAGCGCCCGCACCGCCCCGAGTCCTCTTCGCTGCAGCTGCCGCCGCCCCGCGCCGCCGGGCACGGCGCGCCTTCATCCTCCTCCTCCTCCTCCTCCTCGTCCTCCTCCTCCTCAGCCACGCGGATCCGCACCGGGCCGACAGCCCCGCGCTGCCGCTGTGCCATGGCGCTCCGTCCCGGGCGGAGCCGCAACCGGAGCGCCGCGGGGATCGGCGGGCGGAGCGCGGCCGTAAGGACGGCGGCCAACAGCCCCCGTGAGTCAGCGGCGCTCGGGCGCACCCAGCCCCGCCGCGGCTCGGCCGAGCGCTACGCGCGCCCGGAGCGGAGAACCGCTCGCTCCGTGCGGAACGCCCACGCGGCCGCAGCCGAAGCTCCGCTCCGTGGCGGGGCGGGGAGCGGGCGCGGCCTCCCTCAGCCCGCAGCCCCGGAAGCGGCCGTCGCCGCGGTGACGGCGGAGCCATTTCCGCCAGGGGCGGCGGCCATGGTGCCCAGCAAGTGCCGGCCCGGCCGGGGCCCGCGCGGCCCGGTAGGTGCTCCCGAGGGAGCGGCCGGGTTTCTCGTGGCCGCGCGCGGGCGGAGCCGTGCCCTCACGCGGCGGGATCGCCGGGGCTCGGTTCTGCCCTCCTCGCGGCGCTGAGGAAGCGTAACGCTGATCTTTTTGTTTTTCTCTCCCCGTGCTCAGGCCGGCGGCTGCGGGCTCCAGCTGCTGATCCAGACGTCCGCAATAGGCAGTAAAAGCAAACCAGTAATTGCTGTTTTCTTGCTGCGGTAGATAGGTGGATCCACGCGGTTGTGTGCCACGTGTCTGTGCTTTCGGACGGGGATTGCTTTTTCCAGCAGTAGCGCGTTGGTTTTTGACTCTCTGCCTCGTGCAGCCCGTAGGCTTCTCGTGCTGTGTGTGAGCTGAAGCTCCCGGGCCGTCCCGCAGCCTGCCGCCAGCTCCGTGTGTGACTCCGACCCTTCCACCCTCCCTCCCTTGGTTGCAGTGCTCCTGTAGGGCGGTGTGTGTGTGTGGGTTTGCTCCCCTTGGTTTCGTGAGAGCTGCTGTCCTTGTTTGTCTGTGCGAGGACACCGTTTGCCTTCGAAGAGCTCAGTGTTTCTCTCACGCATCTTGTTGTAGTTTGACTTCAGGATAAATAAAGAGCCGTCGTCTCTCCACAACAGACTTCTGCAGCACGACCTGGAAAAGAGCTGTTCGGGAAGGCAAGGTGATGCTCAGTGGGCTTTGGGGGTTTTTTTTGTCGTTTTTTCTTTTGTAGGTGGGGGGATGGGGGAGCGGGAGGTTTTTAAATCTATTTATGAGCTAAACAGTAAAGAAAGGCTTTATTATGAGTAGAGAAATGTTCCTGTCTTTCGTACCTGACTGGGTTTCTTAACTGAATGTGTTATATCCTGAAACTCCAATCTGTCCTCCTCCTCCTCCCTCGTGCAGATGGCTTTTCTCGTTGTTTTTTATGTGTTGCTCTTTCTGCCCACGGAGGAGCATTCTTTCTCTGACCTACAGAGCTTTGTGAGTGCCACACTCAGCTCTGCCCCCTGAAGCCTCAAGTTCTCAACCATAAGCTCTTACTGGATGCCTCATAGTTTAATATATATATACATACAAAACGCATTTCTGAGATATGAAGAAGTAGTTTTCCTGTTGATGGCTTCTGGCTTTGAAAAGCGGGGTGTTTGGTGGCATCACTGCTAACTGGTGAAGCCTGGAAGAGCTCTGGAACACAGCTGAAGTGCTGCTGCTTGCCTGTCATATCAGAACAGCGGCTGGCTAGGATAGGAGATATTTCAGTGCCATTAGAGCCAAACTACTGTGTATGGCACTTCTTTATTCATCCTAGCAAATAAAGACCAACAGCTGTTCAGAGCGAGTTGATTTTTAAGGCTGTTATGCAATTTATTTTATTGTGGAGTATGTTTAAGCTCTGCAGTTTTGTTTTGTTCTTCTCACAGGAGACCCGAGAGTGCTGAGTCCTTTGGTGCGCAATAAGCAGCTGTATCTTCCAGTGCCATCCGCTCTGACAGAGCTTTCTGGCTTGGAGTTCAAGCAGAGCACGGGTTCTTTGTCTGGATTTGGGGAGTCTTCTATACATGCAAAGCCCAGATCCCGACAGAGCAGTCACAGTATTACTTCACATGCTTCAGGTAGGATTGTAAAGTTCTCACCTCCTTGTATTTATTTACTTATTATTATTTGAACTGGGCATTTAATTGGAAAGTCGTGGCCTGTAAGATGTTTCTTCTGGCTGATGGACTGTATAATTGCATAGCATGTGTTGTCTCCTGTATAAAGAGATCGTTGTCAGGAGGCTGCTAGTAATATCTTCCAAGTTTTAATAAAGGCATTTAAACATAGACTTCTTATATACCTTTCTGTAACAAAAGGACAATGAGAGGGTTCTATTATGACATTCAGAGTAAAAAGTAATGTCTTATTTAATTCCTTATGTTTATTGGCACAAAGCTTTGAACTTCAGCAACAATGCTGACTGATTATATTTCAGTCTCAATGCTGGGTTGTTTGTTTGTTTTTTAACATGTTTTTCTCCAGCAAACATTTCAATTTAAAGGATATGTAGAGAACGTTGATCGTTATGCCATGATTTATTAAGGCAGCTACAAATGAAAAGTTAGAAGGTAGCACTGAAATCCTTCTTAATCAAATTAAATGTGAACAAACTTTTGTATTTATTCATCTGTTTTTTCTCATAACATGTTTTACACAACAAGGAAGTTGCTCTCTGTAAATTAAAGAAGTTAATTCTTATTTAGTGAAGAATTCATGGTTGTTTTTTTTTTCCCATTAACATATTTTAAAAAAGAAGTGCAAACATGGAGGATGATCCTATGTTCTTGTGATAGCGTACATGCACAGGGATCAATTTCTGATCGATTTCTGATAGTATTTTTCAGTAGATTGTTCTCCAGTTAAGCTAAAACTTGCCATACTGGTTGTTGATTTGTTTTTTGGGTATCTTTGGTGGTTTTCCTTCTTTCTCTTTATATTAACAAAAGAAACAGAGCCGGTTACTTTGTAAACATGTTTAAAAAGGTTTCCTGTAATCTAAACACAACAGAAGACCAGAGTTCTGAGTGCAGGCAAAATGCATTTCATGTACTGTGTAACTCTTTCAGTAAGAAGTAATTATTAGTGGTAGTTAATGAAGTGATTTTTGTGGTTGTTCACGTGTTCTTTTGATGATTTTCTGATAGATAATGCAAATTTTGGGAGCAGTTCATCGATAACGTTTCCTGTCTTGCAACGTACTACTGAGGAAAAAATACTGAACTCGGATAGACTCACCCTGGAAAGGTGAGCACGGAGTGGAGCCCGGGCTCAGCAGCTTGCTGGCCTCAGGGGATGTGTATTCATTCCAGCAGTGCCTGCATGGCTGATGGTAGGTGTTGGGGGGACTGGGCTGTGTTTCTTGTTCTTTGTTCCCTCAGAGGAAGGACCTGTGTACCACTGAGAAACTCTGTGTGAGTTTCCTTCTGGTAAAAATTCAGTGATGGTAAATATATCCATAGGGCAATCTAAGGCAGGTAGGGTTTTTCATTTTAAACTAAGGAGCTGGTTTGAGAGCTGATCTCAAAGTCATGCAAGAAATCTGTAGAAAGTTGAAGCCTATGTCTCCATTCATTTTAATTTGATGCATTAAATGTGAGGTTCTGTAATCTAAAGAAGCACGTAGACACGGTGTGCTCTGAATTCTGACCTCAGCGGGCTACTTCATGTGGTGGCTGAGTAGTGCACTGGCATGCTGTATCTGCTGAAATTGTGTGGTCACTGTGAATTCTTCCAGTCATTTCCATGTGACTAGGAAATCTCTGATTAGGAGGGGCTTTAAGAAAATGTTGAAAGCACTTCTGCTATATTTTTGTTTTCCTACAGTAAGGAATTACTTTCCTATTCCATAGTTGTCTAATTAGCAAGCCTATTAACTTTAATCAAGATAATACCCTTTTCTTAGTTCAGTTGGAGTGAGTTAGTAAAAGGTCGATTATCAGATGATGCATTTTGTTGTTGTTGTTCCAGGCAGAAATTGACAGTGTGCCCAGTTATTGATGGAGAAGATCATCTTCGCCTTTTGAATTTTCAGCATAACTTTATAACCCGGATCCAGAATATTTCCAACCTGCAGCATCTTGTTTTCTTGGATTTGTATGATAACCAGATAGAGGAGATAAGCGGCCTTTCAACTCTGAGATCCCTAAGAGTTCTTCTTTTGGGGAAGAACAGGTACAATAATAAAACTAAGCCGCCTACTTTGTTATGACTTAGTGACTGTAATCTGTCTTTGTAATCTCTGTCGTCTGTTACAGGGTTTGCAGATTGTGATGCTGGCTGTGAGACCAATGGGTGCACTCCTGTTAAATGATGTCTAATAATAGCAAGCTTCCTAATAAGAAGAAAAATAGTCTGTTCAAGAAAAAAATTAAATTGAAATGGGTGTTCCCAAGAGCCTTTTGGCTCTGTGTGTGCTGTAACTTCACTGTGCACAGAGGAAGGCAGGAATTAGACTTGCTAACTTTTGCTGTTCATTGCCTTGCCAGTTCATCTGCAGCTGCTGTGCTGGGTGTCCCCTAGCTCATTGGCTGTAGGAGAGCTGCACAGCCTGTCTGTCACCAGCAGGTCTTGGCCTTCGGCTTTTACCTGTGTATGCACCTTTCACTTCAGAACATAAACCAGTGGAGAGTGATCTTTTCCTTATCAGTAAAATGGTATTTGGAGAATTTTGGTGACTTCTAATAGCACAGTATTTTGCTGGAGTTTTTGGCTTTAATAGCTGAAATCTCACCTGTAGATACTCACGTTGTTTATAGCAAATCTTTGGGTTGTGGGAGTGATCATCTATGCAGCTATAAGCAGTAATCTTCCAACTTAGCTACAGTGAGTTCCATCTAGTTTGCTTATAGAGGTGTGGTTCGGAGACAGGAGGAGGTAGTCTTGTCTTAAGTCAGGCACAGTTGCTTGAAGAGACTATTTTCTGCTGCTTCTGTGCATGATCTTTAATTTTTGAAGCAAATGCATGATGCATGTGGTGTTTTATATAACCAGCCAGCAGATGGTGCTGCTGATGCTTCAGTAACCTCGGCCTGGAGGCTGAGAAAATGGGGCAGGACAGAAGAACGTTGTCATGGTGAGGTGGTGAGGCAGTACAGGTGGAGATGAAACTAGGCCAAATGTAGAGACTTGTATTGTCTAGGAAGGGCCAGCGGCTGTCAGATTTGTTTTATTCTCAGTTCTTGTAACAAGATCTTAAAGCTTGTCACTATGGGTTTGCTTTAAACAGGTTTAGGGAGAGCTTTTGTCCAGTAATAGTATTTCTTACCTTTTGCATAGCATGTATGTTTATTTTGTTTTCTAGCAGTGCAAGGATCCTTCCCCTTTTCGTCTTCCTGAGTGACAGCATAGATTGCCATTGTTGATGCCACTTTCCTCTCTGGTCAATCTAAGGCTTTTTTATTCATTTTTGGCAGTTGAGAACTTGGCTCTTCTGTTTCTATCAGTAGGCAGGAGGAAACAATTAAGTTTTATATTAGCTCGAAAATGAAAGATACATTTGATCTAACAAAAAACATTTATGGAATTATTGAAATATTTCAGAATAAAGAAGATCTCAAATCTGGAGAACCTAAAAAATCTCGATGTTTTGGATCTTCATGGCAATCAGGTATGGTATAATGCTTGATTCATTGAGTTATCTTATGTAAATAACTCATTTCTGGTGGCATTTGTCAAACTGTTGCTTTTTGAAAGGGAATTGGTGGCAAATCTTGCTAAGCCTAGCAGCACTTGTTTGTGCCAAGAAAGTAAGCATCTTGTGTAAGTGGTTAAAAGTAAAAAAAAAAAAAAAAAAAAAAAGGAGTATTCTTCTGTATCCATTCTTCTGTAAAAATAAATCTAAAACACGTGTGATACGGAACATTCTGTAATTGAGCTGTTTAACAACATATGGTTACTGTGACTATATAAGACCAGTGTGTGATTTCATTTTATTTTTTTATTTTCCTGGATTACTCTTCTGACAGTTTTGACTTCTTACTGCTGTCTGTGTGTGTTCTTTATTGTATCGTTGCTTCACAGTGGGGAATTACAGTGCTATAGGAAAAAAAAAATAAAGAAAAAAGAAGAACGAGCACTTTAATGAGTCACTGTTATATGTGATGCAGTAATTCCATGGCTTCTGTGAATAATGCAATTAGTGCAATAATTCCAATTAACGAGTAATTTTCTGTTCATTTCAAGCTTATACTTGAAAGTTTTGATATTGATATTCTTTTTCTCTACTAGTTGAGATATCTTAAGACACCATTCTGCCATACGTATTTATTAGTTGTAAAGGTATTCAAAAACAAAGATGTAAAGAAATGCTGATTTTCTTTACACTGTGCAAAGCTAATGTCTTGATTTTGAGTCCAGTGGCTTTGTTTGTTTGCTTGCTTATTTATTAATGAGTCATTGGTCTCTCATATAATTTCATTGAGATTTGTAGGGCTTTTGTGAAGATGCTCTTCTATCTTAAGTTACACTTCTTAACAGATTTCCAAAGGATCCACTTAGTCTAGAGAATTGGATTTGAGAACTTGGAAAGATATATTCCAGAACATTGCAATTTCTACAGCTGACAGTGGAATTGAAAGTCAAGTGTTGATGCATCGCTTAAAACGATGGACTCTGATCAGAGTTCTGCTGATACAGTGTTCTCCTTCAACAAGCGAGATTTTTTTTCTTTGATTTGGTTGGGAGTAATGAGAACCAACAGTGCAGAAACAGAGTATCTCACTGATCTGTCGGTAGGAAGAACAATGGGAAGTATGATTTGCATTATATGAAGTAGGCATGTGTACATCTGTTTCCTCGGATGGATTGTGGCATTATGCTCCACCCAGTTCTCACAGGAAGGTAAAAAGTCTGTTGTAAATATGGTCAGTTTTACAACTGGAATCAGTTATGGACAGCGGTTTTCCTTTGTTAGAATGGTTTTCATTCCAAGCAGATCTGATGATGCTGCTATGGTGTGCATCACTGCTGTCATCCTTTTTCATAGCTACAAGGGAGAAAAAAGAGAAGATGGGTGTGGAGCAACTCTAGCAAATAGCCACAGATGTGTTGGGGAGGCTGTTCTCTGGAATAGAGACTGCTCAGGGAAGCTCTGCTGCAGTGTAAGATGGAGCCAGAGGCTCATCCCAGGGATGCCAGCAAAGGGACAGGAGTCACTGAGCACAAACTAAAGTAGAGGAAAGGTGTTAATACTTGAGAGGAGTGTCACTTGAGGTGGCCAAATGCTGGAGCTGGCTGCCCAGGCAGCTTGTGGCATCCATGTCTGTGGAGGTGGTCTGAGGCTGGCAGCACATGGTGCTGTGTTGCCTGCTGGGGCTGAGCTGGCCGTGGGCAGGGGCTGCACCAAGGGATCTCTGGA
Source organism: Callipepla californica brunnescens (assembly GCA_023055505.1). Lineage (NCBI taxonomy): Eukaryota > Metazoa > Chordata > Aves > Galliformes > Odontophoridae > Callipepla > Callipepla californica. The sequence continues at coordinate 5,384,971 of JALIRH010000012.1, forward strand.
GCTCTCTTGGATCTCAGTTGATGCTATTATTTTATATATATGTAAAAAAATAATAATTAAAAAAAAAAAAAAGGAGTTACAAGGATATGGCCAAAATGTCCCCTTGTGAAGCCACAAAAAGCCTCTCTGTTGAATGAATGAAAGGTGCTGTGGGATTAAGCTGCAGAGCACTGTATCAACATCCTATTCCTGCACTCACTGAAAGGCACTCAGTGTTCAGGATTAGGATAGAAGTGTTTCTGTGGTTTTGATGTATATAAATTCCACACATTTGGTGGCACCAGGCAGCAAATCTGTTGGTCTTTAGGGCGTTTCCTGGGCAGTGTGTTCTGATTGCTTCTTTTCGTCTATTCTGAAACTGCTGAAAGTAAAGGTTCACAGCATTTTGGTGGTTTGGGTATTTTCTAAGAGCGTTTTGGTTAAATTTTTTGAGGTGTAGCACAAGTGATCAGTATTGCTGTTTTTTTTTAATAGTGTTGAAGTCTAGCTAGATGCAGTTCCTTCTTGTTGATGGAGGAGTAACAGTTAAGAGCAGAGCTGCATTCCTGATTTATTCTTAGTCTCTCTTTCCTTCATTTTTCGGGTATAAGTCAATCCCATAGATGGAATGCAGATTGTGAAACTTCTAAGACTGTAATGTTTTCAAGAGATTGGAGGTGAGGAGAAACAGAGGAAAATTTCTTGGAAAATACTTTGATTTATTTGGGTGCAGAATATTTTGGCTAATATGGTTTGGTCTGATCCTGGAGACTTTGCTGCTGCCAAGTGAGAAATTCAGTGGGAACTGGATGTGCTTTAAAGCCCTGAGGTGTAGTATTCTACGATGTTTAATGCTGAACCTTTCTTCTTTTTTACTCAAATCAAGCCTTTAAATGCAGAAAATGCTATCTTATCTTAAAGATCCAAAATAAGGTTCTTAAAATAAATAAATAAAATAAACAGTGTAATGCCTAATATAATGTCCTTTTTAGAGGAAGGACAAAATGCCAATTCCTCTGTCATGTCATTATTCTTTACTTGTTTTCCTACGTGATTTTTTAAGGTTCTTAATACTGCACAGCAAAAGCTTGTAAGCAGACGTAGTGAAGTAATACCATCTACTTTAATTTCTGTGTAGAATCTGCAGTTCTGTGAGTGCTGACACACTAACGTGAACATCGTGGGCTTTATGAATCAGAGACCCTGTGTGCCATTGTGTGTAGTGTATATTTAATACGTTACAGTTTCTGTTTAATTTCTTAATACAGTGCTTTCACAGTCAGTCTGAATGGTCTTTGAAAAGAACAGCAGCTGATGGCTGTCTTTCCTGTCAGCATAAATTTTAGATGTTCTACATAAATGCTTTTAAAACCTTTTTTATTTTATGTGGAGTTAACGTGATACTTATTTTGTCTTCCAGTGGAGTAGCTTGATTGGATTCCACTAGGTTCTAGTGAAGGTGGAACTTGACTAACTGTATTTAGAATAAAATTTATTCTCCTAAATACTTAAAAAAAAAAAAAATCCTTTTTTTGGTCTTTTTAAATTTTGTGAATTCTGTATGTTGCTTTGCAAATAAGGCCTCCTGTTTATTTCAGTGAAAACTTCAACCAATAAAAAGAGCACAGAAATACCATTTGATAGAGAAAATTCTCAACTATAAACCACTCTTTTTCAGCATAGGCACCACCATTAGCTATGCATTTTTGCCACTGATGAGCAAGAGCCTGCATGCCATGCTAGTCAATATCTGCACCTGTGGAGGTAGCCCACTGTCAGTGCTGCTGAAATGCACCCCCCACTGCCTCAGTGTGCTCACATCCACTGTTTGGTCTCCATAAACTTTCAGAGAACATCAGTGTTTGCATTTTTTCCCTAGTGGAGGAATTCACTTTCACCCCTTTGCTTCAACTGCACTTCCATAGTGGTTTTGTTCAATGTCTGCAAGTCTTTGAATTTTGTATATTTTACAAAGTAACTAAAATGTCTAATAATGCATCCTATATATCCTAATAATGCCTTACAGTAGTCTCAATTCAAATGTAATTAATAGAAAATTGTCTTAAAAATGTATGTATAACAGTTTATTTATTTATTGCTGAAAGAAATATTATAATCTAAAAAGAGATGGCATTGCTTGTTAGCTAATGTGCAGTGCAGAACAAAAGCTGATGGACTCATGTATGTGTGTGTGACTTAAGATAGAGAAAAGCCAATGGAGTCAGTCTTAGAGCTGAGCGAAGTGACAAACAGCAGCTCTATAACTGTTGATGAAATCTTTGTCTTAGAGATAGTACTAAAATGCCAGGATTAATGTTCTGCACTGTGACATGCTGTAATCCTGGCTCAACAGACATCTGCAGGGGTCTGTGCTCTTCATGCTCACCATCTGCTCGTGGCTGTGCTTGTACAAATATTTCAGTCTAAATATATTGTTCTAGACAGTAGTGTCTCTGTTCCTTAGCTGTAGTATTTTGTGTCCTGCCCCCTTTCTTTTGTCCTGCATGTCATTAATAGACCCTGTTCATTTAATTAGCTGTTGAGTCTAGAAGGGTCTTAAGATGATTTAGTTACTGTTTTTGCTATCTACGTTTCTGCGCTTCTTATGGGAAAAATTTACTGCTGTAAAAAGTATTATGGGTAGTCAGGTCATACATCACAGAGTTAGGTGCCTATATACGTGTGGTTTGTTTTCATGAGAATTATCAATGGCATTGTGCATTCAGACTGTTCAAGACCAGCTGCCTTGCCTCTTCTCCCATTCCAGGAGTTGCTAGACACTTTCTGGAGATTGGCACAGCTGGATTTGTACTGATGTATATAAGCAGAAAGCTCAGTATTGCTGAGGAGGAGCATGACACCAGTCTCTACGTTGCTTGCCTGCATCTGATTGCTCTTGGCAGTTTAGAGGAGGAGCAGCATGGCTGGGTGTGGGTTTTGCAGGGAGCTTCAGTGGTCCTGTAGGGTAGGACAGGCTGATGTTGGTATGGAAAGGAGATCTGTCATACGTGTAAAGTCTGTAAACTGCCATGTGTTAAATGCACAGCCACGTGCTGTGGAAGGCCAGTCTTCTCCACAGGAAAGCCTGCTGCCTTCTTTCTGCTGTAGGATGTGGGTTACAGTAAGAACGTGATACAGTGGCAGTTCTTTATCATCTCTGTGATACTTAGCTATATTCAAATCCTACATAAATGTCTGGGTAAGTTCTGGAGGACAGTTTCCAGACCACTCTGAGAAAGTAGTACCTGACTGAGGGTCATGGGGTGCAGCACTGAGAAATGTAGACAGCAGGAAATAAAAAAGCTAGATTGTGTCAGAAGAGCAATAATTAATATCTTTTTAAAACATGGTTGCATCTACAGAAGTAACAATTAACTTAAAGAGGCAGTAGCTGTTGTTATTCTCCTGATCATCATTATTCTTTCAGTATCACCTGTTTTAATTCCCAGTGCCTTATTTTAAACATACAAATGTAGAGCAGCTGACTTCCCACCTCATTTTACTCATGTTGTTTGAACCTTCCACTTTCTAAGCACAGGTAGCCATGAGTTGGCAAGGAATTGCTGGGGACTTTTAAGCAAGCATGCCATGTATCCAAATGAATGATACTGCTGTTTACTAATCTTTGAGTACATCTCCCCGAGTCAAGAAATCATTTGCTTGCAAAAGTTCCTTGCAAGTTTCAGTGTGAGAGTAACTTTGTTCTTCTCCAGAGGGTTGTAGATGCTTGCTCTTGACTCACAGCAGGTTCTTGTCCTCATGACCTTCTGGAAAGCCTGTCTCTAGAGCTTGTGTAGCTGGAGCTGTGAGGCTGCTGCTGGCTTTTTAAGAGTCATGAAGCAAAACTGGACAGATTTCTGTGATAATATGAAGATACAGTGCCACATAAGTGTTGCAGTAAAAGTACTACAAGATTCAGGTGTGAGTCTTGAGTACTGTTGCAGTGAAACCAAGGATCAGCTGTACACGTGATTTCCTCATTTTGGCATAGTGTGATCCTATCAGTGGTGTCTTAATTGTGTGATGTCTTAAAGGTTGCTGCCTTAGAACAGTGCAGCTGAAATAACCTAACTTCTGTTGTTAAGGAAGGGAGCGTTAACTGATTTTACTACTGCTTGACTACTGATGTGAATACTAGTACTCAATCTCTCACAGACTGTAGCCTTTGTTCAGCTATTTATGGTTAGTAAAATACATAAGCACACTAAGTTGCTTTTTTAATCTGTATGTATTTTAAAAATGTATAGACTACATGTATCTAGATAAAAGACAGTGTATGTGTTTATACCTCTTTCACAGATCACTAAAATAGAAAACATCAACCATTTGAGTGAGCTGAGAGTGTTAAACCTTGCCAGAAACCTCCTATCCATTGTAGAAAATCTTAACGGGCTGGATTCACTCACGGAGCTCAACCTTCGTCATAATCAAGTCTCTGCTATAGTAAGAAATAAAACATCTTTCTCTCTTTTTCCCCTCTCACCTTCTTTCGGTCCTTCCTTTCTTTCAGGTGCACTAATACTATAATTTATTGAAAGGACACCAGCATTACAAATTTGTCAGAACTCAGATTTTCCCATACTCCTCTGTTTGTGTTATTTTCTTTCAATGCTTAATTTTACAACATGGAGGTGGAAATAACATTTTGGGATTTGGTGTTATTTTGTGATCACTTGTAGTGATAAAAGCCTTGGTAGCTCTTGGTGGTTCTCCTGGAAAAAATATTCTGATCCTTTTTGGTTCTAACATACCAATTCAGAGACTTTCCTTCCATACAAGCTTGTTTCTAGAAACAGATCTTAATTTCTGTAGCTCAGCAGTGTCTCAGAAGATGATGATCTATTCAGGGATGTAGTTTATTTGGGGTATAATTTAAAATGTAAACATTGTTACCCTGGTTAAATTCTAATGGAGTGATGTTTTGGTTGTGTATGGTGGTTTGTGGGCAGTTGTTTTTTTTTTTTTCTTTGTTTTTTGTTTTCTTTTTAATTGGATGGATGCTATATAACAACATAGCAGATCAGATGGAGGGAGGGAGGGATTTGATTTGTGGCTAGAATCAAGGTGATGAGCTCTGTGCCACTTGAATGTGCTGTGGGTGATGGTTTGATGTCCTCTGGTCACAAGCTGGAGTATGCTCCTTTGTAGGATAAGGAGATACACACTTAAAACTGATGGGTTTTGATCTGCAGTCTAAGTGGTACATTAATCAATGCAAACTGTGCTGTCTGGCCATTATGGATTTTTATTACATAAGTAAACTTTGATTATGCTTGATGTGTTTGCTCTTAGTTATATTCTGAGCTGTTCTAAGGTTTTCTGCAAAGTTCTATTGTATAATACATTAAATTCATGATTACTCATTCTGAAGATGTGTTTCTTTTTATAAAACTGTAAAGGTGACAGAGTCCTTCAGATTATTCTTGTTCAGAGCAGCTACTGCTGCTAGACAGCGCTCATTGCACTGCAGCATTGCACTTCAGCAACCTTATTGCTGCATGGTCTATTTTTTTTTTTATTTTTAAGCACCGTATTTATCCTGCTGCTTAAATGCTGAGACAGCACCTTGGCTTCTTTCCCAAAAGCTTGTTCAGAAACCAGCAGCAGCCTCATCCTCTTTCCTTTAATATCATTTGCTTTGCAAGTGATGCAGCTTGTTCTGCAGAGATATCTGCACTGAAACACTCCCTTGCAATCTGCATTAGGGAGAAATGGATCTGCGCGTTCATCAGAAATCAATGTTGCAGTGAGGTTACAGTATACAGAAATGCAATTGTTTCATCAGGCAAAGTAGAAAGGTTCAAAAGATGTTACCTTGCAGCTACTGAATTTATGCCTCTGTCTTTCCTTCTAGAAAGATGTGGATACTTTGCCCCGTCTCCAGCGTCTGTTCCTCAGCTTCAACAACATATCTAGGTAAGGGGAATTAACACTTTGTTTCCTTTAAGTAATTTGAAGCATCCCATTGGAGCTGTATTTCATTAAAATTTAAACTCAGTGAATGCAGATGGAGGTTTTTATTTTTCCTATGTACAAGCATACTGAAGCCATTCTGCATTTTCTACTTTAAGCATAACTTGTTTTAACCATTTGCATTTGAATGTTGTGCTTTGAGGATTCTACTACGAAAGTTAGATTTTTAATTTAAAGATTATCATTTTCTTTCTGATGATGCTGAAAATGAGAAATAGTTCAGTAATTATATTGCTTTACTGTTAAACCGTATCTGGTAAGGCAGCATCACTCTGTTTATAGAGTTATACAAACTGCTGAGTCAGATTCTGCTCTCGTGAATTAAGTAATATCATGCTTATATTTTACTTGTCCATATGTTAATCAAGTTTGAAGGGTATATCCCTGGTGGTTTCTCTTTCAAACTAGAGGGCAGAAACAGAATGGCTGAACTTGCAAAGCAGGGTCTCTGTTGTTTCAGGTAACTAAGTGCATTTTGGTATAAATAGAAAAGTACAACATATTTTGTGTTCATATATTTTTGATGTTGTATTTGTACTGGTGCCAATATTAAAATAAGCAATGATAATAGTTTAGGCACTTGTTTTGATTTTTATCTCCAGTTAGGTATGTGCTTACTTTTATCCCTTAATCATCCCCAGCCTTCTTTGTTGCTTAGAATCAAATATTTGAATTTTAGACAGGGAAAGATGCCTCACATTCTAATTACTGCAAATAGCATGCTATTCTTGTGGTACTCACTTTCTCTGTAATATGTTATACTTAATATGAGCTTTTATTCTAAGAGCCACTTGAATATTTAAATTTGACCTCCATTATGCTTTATGTAGATAGTTCCAGCTTCCTTGTATGCATTCTTTAGGCTTTTTAAGTACCAGTGTGGTGGATATCCCTAAATACTCATGGGGTTTAAGCATTTAAACAAAATTAGAGATGAGCTTGCAGGAACAGTTAGTATGCCTTTCCCTCAGTTAACCCTTTTATTTCATTTTTTAGCTTGACATAATAAAGAGAAAGGGCTAGCACTTTGCTTTCCTTATGTAATTTCTGAAACATGCCTTTTGTTTCTGTTTTTCTGAAAAACGTGTTAGCCTGGCAAGAACAATGAGGGGACTGCAGTAGCTGGCTCCTGAGCCATGAGGGAGCATCACTGCAGTCAGTGGAATTTCTGTGCTTTACGTACTCGGTATATTTCACTTAGCTTTCTTACACTGCTGTTTGTGCAGCATTTTGCTGCTTGTGCACATTCTTAAACTAGATTTATTGAACTTTATGTAAGTGGTAGCTTACTTATTGATACTTCTTCATTTATCCATTGGGGTTTCAGCTGAACTGTTGACAGATCTAGTGTTAGCTTTCATGTAAGCTAGAGATGATTGTTTCAAATATTTGTGCAAATATCAGATATATAAACTATATTTTAGGCTTATCTTGTAGTTACTTAAGGTATAAAAATAAAATCTTACTGTCAGACAACTGTAATATCTCTATACACATGTGGTTAGCTAGGTGAGTTGAATGTAACTGTTTAACTCTTTATTTAAAGTACATATCTATCTATATAAATCACTTGTTTTTGCTTGTGCATTTTGGGTGTTTTTGTTTTGTTTTGGTTTTTTTGTTTGTTTGTTTTAAGTTAAAAAGGCATTCAATTGGATTCAGGAGTTCTGGAAGCTACAAACTTGTTCAATTCCTCATTTTTAAGTATGTAGTGGTTATATCTCCTCACAGGAAAAATCATTAAATATAAAAATATATTCTTGACTCATCTGTGTTATGACACTTGACTTGATACTGTTGAATTGATAAATTCAACAGTAAATGCAGCCATAGTAATAATGAATTGCTCTGCTACTTCTGAACCTTACTAAAACCATTCTAAATGCTTTCAAGTATTTTTCCACTTATTTACCTGGGCTTATTATATGCCATATGGCAATTCTAAAATTATGTATAAGCACAGCTGTTTCTAGATAACAACTGACTCTTGTTTTAGACAGTTAGTTACACAGATATTCTAATCGATTTACTCATAGATAAGTAGAGAACCTGCAAGTGGAAACAAGTAACAAAGTACACTGTCAAAACCTGGGTATATTACAAGTACAGTGAAATATTTTACTAATGCTCATTTAAGTAGTATTTTTGAAGCATGGCTTCTGTGTAAAGTTTTGTTGGTACTTATTTTTGATCAGCAAGAATTCTTAAGTCTTAAATCATTACATTCCAACATACGTATGTGAAATCAAGCGTCAGTAAAGGATTTGAGAATGCCTTTTAAAAATGTTCCAGTTTTAAGATAGTAGATTCTATCCTGGATTGCAGCACTGAACAGTTTTTCCCCATTCTGCTTCAGAGGAGGCCTCACAGTGCTGCTGTTTCTATATTATATTTCTATATTGTAGTTAAAAATAAAGTGTTAGCAAGATAAGGTAAAAGCAAGTGATGTGGAAGTTGATTCAGATCTGAAACAAAAGATGATTAATTTCTATCTTCAGTCACCCCAAAAATTTAGTTGTTAGACCTGGAGACTTTCATACCTGACATCTGATCATAGTGAGCATCACGAGTACTAGTTAAATAGAAGAGAGAGAAATCACGTTTTGAATTTCTCATGTGGTTTTGAAAAGAGATCAGCAAAGCTGTTTTTTTTTTTTCAGAGAAGGTATTCCTCATCAGAAGGAGAGTTGTTACTGCTCATATTTCTTAATAGGAGGCCAGGGAAGACCACTTTTAATTGTAAGAACAGTATGTATTTTCACTGTTAAAGTGCTCTCCAGGTCAGTGTGATGTTGGTTCTTAAATTTAGTCAAGTATATTATATGGCCATGTGGGAACAGGATACCAGCTCAAAGGACATATAGTTGTTTTTCTTCAATTGGTTACTGAATTGGAAACCTGAGGGAAGGGATGCTTTTAACCAACAGGAACAAATTACTTTCCTCAGTAAAATGAGGAATGTTGAATTGAACTAAAACATTATAAATACACTGTTAAATATTTGACTGAGAGCAATACAACAAGAATGAAAGGTTGGCAGTGGTAAGTCTGGTTTCATCAGTAATGTAGTAGTTAAAAACATGGAAAAGACCAGGTTTTCTACTTAGACTGTTTTTTGAACATGCAGTGCCACCTTAGGTGTTCTGCCAGACTGTAGCGTGTTGGGTAGCGAGTCTGCCTTTTCCAGAGCTCTTAGCAGAATGTGCTTTATCACTGATGCATCAGTGATGCAAATGTACAGGGAAGGAGCAGCTGTCTTCCCCAGTAAGCAGGCTGTATTAGAAGGCCAGTGCTGCTTTGTCCTGTTTGAGCCTACTAAATGTAAAACATGAATGCATAAACTGGTGGAGATTAAGCACACCACTCCAGAGTACTGTGCTGCTTACTGCAAGCCATCTTCTTATATAAGGCTGAAAAAGTCTGTTTGTATCTCCTCTGACAGAGGGAAGAATTGAGTGTAGTACTCTTATAACTTATGTGCATGCTCAAACTGTCAATTTGGTGAATCTGAAAACATTTTGAGGAAACATTTTTTGGTAAATTAGCCCTAAATCACTGTGTGTGTGTGTGTGTGTGTGTGTGTGTGTGTGTGTGTGTGTGTGGTACTGACACTGCCGTTCTAGCAGACGTAAATTAATCTTGGGAAGGAAGAAGGCAATGGAAGGAGAGGTGGTTGGGTGGGACTTGAGGAGGAGGACTTTTGAGAAAAGGAGCAGACATTCCACTCAGAGATGTGGTTGACTGAGTCAGTCTGAAGTGGCATCATCCACAGCTGTTCTGAGTTACTTGAGTGCTTGGAGTAGAAACTTTTAATAAATGTATTTAATTTATTTGAAAGTTATTTTGAAGACCAAAATGTATGTATATTTAAAATAGTTTGTCAGGCAAAATCAACAGGAATTCACTTCTTTTTCTAAAATGTTTAAATTTGCTTCTCTGACCAATGTGTTGTGTCAGTTGGGGAAATCGTCATCGAGCTTTCAGGCATATGGAATAGGTGAAAAAATGTGCTTAAACAAGCTTTTTTATGGAAAGGAAAGCAGATCACAGAAGTGTCTTTTAAACCCTGGATACAAAACACTCAATTGTTCAGAGATGCTGAGCACCTTCACTGGAATCTGTGTGTTTCACTCTGTTCTTTTTCCGCCACATCCATGGAGTATATGTGAAAGTCACTTGCATGATGCATTATGCTTTTTTGGTTTTATTGAGTTCATTTATTTTATAATTTACTCCTTCTAGCTTGTTTTAGTGTCCAGATCCTTTGAACATCAAGGCCTTTTTTCAGCAACTTGAGATTGATAGCTGCTTAGTTATTGGGAGGATCTTTTGTGTTTTGGATTTTTTTTCTAAATATGTATATTTTTTCCTTCTTAATTTCCACACAACAGAAGAATTAATCACTTGCCTAATCGCTATAAACTTTCAGAGATACCTCATTTTAAATCTGTCACTCTGGTAAATGTAAAGCTGTTTGTGTCTGGAAATCAGTCCTCAGCCAATTGTTGTATGGGTGTATTCTTGGAAAGTTGAGCAATACCAATGGTAGTTGACATTTTATTAAACAGCAATCTTCACAGCAATTGTACTGCATATGATTTCTTAGCCCTAAGGTTTGATGTCCTTCCAAGTATTAGTGCTACCTTCTAAGTATTGCCTGCCACCAAGAGAGGTAAGAACCATGTCCAGTCGATGCAATTGGTAAGGTCGCTCATTTAAAAAGTAAAAGTATTTGGACACTGATTCTCTGTTTACCAGTTTTCAGGAATGTTTTCTTTTTCCAGAACTTCTTTATCTAGTAAAATGATCTTCTTTCTGGATATTTTGATGTGATCTTCATTTTTACATTTAAACTTCATACTCATGAAACAATTGGATTTGGTACTCCTATTTTCCATTTGAACCTACTTGTCTTTGTAATCCAGACACAGCTATTGAGGGCCAAACTGCATAAGGATAGACATGCATTTATGTTTATTCACTGTAATCAATTTGCTGTAAGTTTTTGGATATTTGTGCTTACTCCTATGACTGTTCAGTTTATTTTAAAATTTATGTAATTCTTTGTGTAAGAGCACTGTTTATTTGAGTCAGCTGCTTTGTTTACACCTTTCATCTTTAACGAAAGGAACAGGATAGGGGCTGTATGTGTCTAAATACATTTTACAGAGACCAGTTATTTTTGTCAGGAAACCATATCTAGTGCTATGAAAGCCAGCTTGCTAGGAGTTGTAGATTGAACAATATTGTGAAGATACGACGCTTTCACAGCTTTTCTTTCAATATTTAATGATGTTGCAAACGCTCAGGATCATTCTGGGGTTTTTGTACTTGTCTTTTTTCTTGCATTTCATGTTGTCTTCATGGCTAGTTTTAATAGGTGATATGTGTTTTTGTTCTGTGTTATTTTTGACAGGCATCCTATTTCACTGGTGCTTTTTTTTTTTTCTTTGAGTGCAGGTAAACTTTAACATTGATTCTATACTTCAGAAATAAAATCTTCCATCTCTTAATTATTCATACTCTGTGGCATTAAAATTTTAAACTTTTTTGGTTACAGTTTTGAGGATATTCTGTGCCTTGCTGATTCCTCATCTTTGTCAGATATCACCCTTGATGGCAATCCAATAGCTCAGGAGACATGGTACAAACACACTGTTCTCCATCATATGATGCAGCTTCGACAGCTAGATATGAAGAGAATCACAGTAAGAAATTTCTGTTTTCATCAAACTTTACTAGTTTCTTAAATTCAGGAGTAAAATGTAGGGCTTTGTGTGTATATGTAGGAAAAAATAATAATAATTTAGTGGTTTTAATAATTTACTATTTAGTTTAATTGAATGTTACATAGACATTCTGGTATTTAAAACTTCTTTCATTTCATGCAGCATTATGTAAGGGTCTGCTTCTTAATTTAATTTGTAACATGTTTAAAATAAACATTTAAACTTGTCCTTAATAGATACTGTGTGACCAATTGCCAAGTAACATGAGAAACTGCAAAGCATTTTGTTAGAATCTCTTAATGTGGTCTTTACTAGTTTGATGTACAGCTGAAAAATAACAGAATGTTCCTTCCAATGAAAACAGTATTCTGTTTTCACAAAAATTGGTATTATTTGTATTCTTTCATCTGAAAATTATGCTTAGTCTGACACTCCAAGGAAACCTGGTGATCACACTGTTTACGTATCTACTTTTCTCCCTTCCATGCCTGTCCCCTTTCATTTCTGAATTTGGTGGTAAAGTTCAAGTGAGCTTGATAAAGAAAGAGCAGACATGAAGACAACTAAGTTCCTACAGACTTCTTGAAAATATATGGTGAGGTAGAGTATGAATGGAAATCACTGCAGGTGATTTACCATTAAGTCAACCCTGTTGTTTCTTAGTGTAAGAATACTCATGGTGGTACTTCTATGTCTGCTTAAGGTCGTGGTTACATTTCACTTTTCTTATCATGTATATCCAAGCAGTAAGGCAAGGATACTAAGGGATGTGATTTAGACAACTGACTTTGGGAGGTCGGGCTGATGGTTGGACTTGATGATCTTGCTGGTCTTTTCCAGCCCAAATGTGTCTATGATTCTGTAAGAAATGTAACCTGCTTAACAAGCAGTGGTATTGGCATTACCTTTTTTGACCAGGTGCTCATACACGTGCCTCATTTTAAATGCTCATTTGCTTTGTACAGCTGCATTAAGCATTGTGGCTGTTGTTTTACCATATATCCTCTTGTCCTGTAGTCAGTATTCTGCAATTTTTTTCCCCCCCCCAGAAATTCTTTAGGTAGGTTCCTTTCCTTCTGTGAATTTATACTGTAAATTAGCTAATTGCTTTGCTTTTCAGAAGAGTGCTTTCTCAGTATTATTTCAGAAACTTGGGTCAATTTAATAAAATGCCTTTTTTCTTCTTCTTCTACTTGAGAAGAGACAGATTCTGATAGAAGTCAGTGATGGCAAACCTATAGGAAAAGCTCTAATCCCTTTGTAGACTCTATAGGATCCATATGAGGAAAGGCTGTTAGAAATGCACAACCTTGGGAAAAACTTAATCTGCGTTCACACCTTGTTAAACATAAGAGGATCAACCCACAAGACAAAAAACCATAGAAAGCCAGGCTCCAGCAGTTGTGCTGCTCATAAAAGTACTTGTAAAAAAATGTGGTTTGCATCCTTTTTATTTGCCTTCTGGTTTTTGAGCCTCAAGAAAATGTTCTTAAATCTCTTCTCAGTTTAGATGGTGCTGTAAGCTTTTTCCAATAAAAACTGTGTTGCTTGGGTAATCACAGGACTTAAGAATCTTTTTCTTATTATTTTTAAAGCAAAAGAGCAAGTAGCATGAGGTTTCTGATTAAATTATACAAGTGGCAGTGCCAAACCCAGATATTCTGCATAGTAATACAACATGTTGTTGCTGTTGGCTGTGGGATCAGATGTAACTTAGTGAGGGAACGGGCATACAGTGTTGGTTACATGATTTTTCTCACTTGATTAATATACCTAAGGTAATAAATGCATAGGATCTTTCATCCATTAGCCTGAAATGCATCCAGACTGTTTTGCTTTTAAATACTGCTTTGTCTTGCACAGAACTGAGAGCTGGACCAGGGTGTTCTTAGTATTCTTCCCTAATTGTTTCAGAAGTTCTTCTACTTGACAAATGGAAATTACACAATTCTTATTCTTCTTTTATCCTTCTTTTTTACTTGCTGGTTTCACTGGGGCAAGAAAATCATTTAAAGAAAGAATAAAGCATAAAAGATATTTTCAAAAGCTTTTAAGAGCCTTTGAAACTGGTTTTTAAGAGAACACACGCTCTTTAACGCCAGGCATTTTCCATAGAATCCTCTGCAAAAAGAGGACATCTGAGGAAGAATTCTGGTGGCAGCAGCCTTAGGAGACTGTTGAGAAACACAGCTGCTGCAAATACCAGATACTCTGCAGTTGCAGCTAGCTGTTCTAGTATTTCATAAATTGGAGCAGATTTGCTTTAATTCAGGGAATTCTATCACATTATGACAGTTTATGAATCATGTTCCCATGAGGAAGTCGGTGTTTGCTTGAGTTATCTCATTACTAAGCAGTTTTTGAAAACAGATTTTAAGCTCTAAGCTCTTTAACTAGTGAGGCACGGTGAAGTCTGTGGAGCATAGCTACCTGTGACAAGTTAGGACTTTGTGTGTCTGAAAGAAAAATAATGTAAACTATAAACAATTCCTCAGTGTCTATAGCAGAAGATAATTCCCAGCTCAAGAAACCCATCCACTTTGTGTTATGTATCTAAAACATCCACATAAAGGGAATCTTCTGCTGTGTGGTAGGTGTAACAAAATCAACAGCAGAATAGTCTGCCTTCTGCAAGTCTGAGTGGAACGAACTTGTGTGAATAGCAGTAAAGCAGCAGTGAAGAATACGTGCATTCCACGTGTACCCTGTTCGAGATCCTTCCCAGCCCTGGCTGTGAGTCACCTCATGAATGACCGCCAGCACGATGAGAAGTTTGGCCCAAATCCGTGTCCCTGTTAGGGCAGAGCTGATGGGCAGCAGGGGGAGCTATCGCTACGACCAAGCTCCAGGCAATTACGTTGCAGGGTAATAGCTTTAATGTGCTGTATTCTTTTTGGCATTCGTTCACTGCCGTAGCTTCACGCTGAAAACGTAAATCTGCATCCTCAAAATCTCAATGGCTTACGGGTTGCATAAAGTAGGACTTCTGGGTGAGTGTGTGAAGATGACTCCCTAGCTATTCAGTAAACAGAGAACTTACTGCGAATGGAGGTGGTTGCACATTACAAACAGAGCTGGATGTTCTTTTTTATGATCTGCCACTTTCACCTTCCAGAAACATCCCTCCAGCATGGAGCTTACAGATTTGGTTTCTTCCACAGACATAGGATTAGCAGACTTCTTAGTGTGATGTTATTTTCTTTCCAGGCAGGCTACTGCAGTAGGAGCCTTGACTTATTCCACTGATGCCCAGCTTGCTTGTCTGAGCCCTTCAGCTGGGATTTAAGTTTTTCTAAGGTGTACTGGAAATCCTTTATTGGTAGTGGGTCCTGACAGTTTGGAATTAGAATTTAGGAAAGAGTGCAAAAGGATACTTGGCAAGTTTTGGAGAATGACAGAGCTGTCAGCAGCTCCTTTACTATTTAAAGATTCATTATTGTTAGCCTAACTATTTCTTTTGAACACACAAAAAGAGAAGATGCAGAAGATAGGATTTAAAATAACTTTAGTTCATCTGGCAACTATCAAAAAGACACAAAGTTATGGATGAAAGCAGCTGAATAATGAGGGGAAACAAAAGGAAATGGAGAATGAAAGAATTTCCAAAGATTTGGAGCTAAAAGGGAAGAGTGGGTGATAATGAAACTGAATTGTAGCAGGGTTATTAAGGTCTTTGTTTTATAGCCGTCTGCGTTTTGTTTGTTGTCAGTGTTGTTTTTTTTTCTTCTTCAAGATTGATTGCATGTGTTCTGTAAGATTAATCAAGGAATGTAAATAGACTTGTATAAAAAGTAGATTTGGCCTTTGAACTTCATTCAGATGTTTTTTGTATCATTCTACCTTTATAAATACTGATAACTAGTTGTTTGGGGAGTTTGATTTGTTGTTTTGTGTTATTTGTTGTTGTTTGTTTTATTTCTTTGAGCTTGTTTGTTTTGTACAACTATATGAAAGATGTAGGACTTCTTAAATGTCTAAAATTATGGAAAAACTGTTGGTAAAGAAAAAAGATCCACCTCCAACAGGAACAGCATTTGCATTAGTTCATCTCAGTACAAAGAATGAGACTTGGGAAAGTACTGGACAGACTGAATGTGGGCAGCAGACCTTCATGGCTGACAGATAGTGTCCTTAAGTATGGATTTGATGCTGGATTAAGAGAAGGCTTTGAGATGGAAGATGGAGTGGGAAGGGATATTTGTGGAAGCTACAAGAACTGTATTAGGAAAGTTTGTGGATGCTTGTCTTAAACTGCAGTTGTTTTCAAAGGAGAAATCGTTTGGCACATTTTTTTTGCAGATCAGTGCCATTTTGTTGTGCAACTTTCACCTTCTCCTGTGCTAAAGGTAACAGTAGTTCAGGTAATTTGAAGATGAACATATGATGGCTAGGCGGCTATTTCCTGCCAGACAAGATGGATAATTCATGCTCCCTCTCCCTTGGTGGGAAAAACGGTTTACATTTCTCTTCTTTCTGCATACCAATTTTATATAATCAAATGTTGGAGGGAAAATAACAACCTTCATTTCAGACTTCTGAATGTACTTAATTCAAACTTAAGTTACTTAATGTGTTTGCATTCAGAAGTTGAAGATGAGATGAGAGGAAAAAAAACTTTTTAACAATGTTAAACAGCAGAAGTGCAATATCAAATAAATTCAAAAGCTAAAAATCAACTTTTAATCCCTTTTATTTTGAATGGTGTCAGTAATAGATGCTATTTTAAGACTTGTTTCAAATTTTCAAGTAAATGTAAGATGAGTACAGTTTGAGATAAATAGTTGCCAGAAGAATCATACTTGTCATTCTTAACATTCTGTATCATATACTAAGGAACAGTGCATTTGTATTTTGCATTATTTGTATATTCATTTTAGTGATGTATGCCTGCAGGCTTTTTATTTCTTGATATGTACATATATATTTTTTTCTTAGCCTCCCCCAGAACCTTTCCATTTATGTACTGGGCTTCGTTTTGTGGTATTCTGTTGTAGTGGGGTCTGTAAGGCTGTTTGCTTTCTTTTGTTTCCGTCTTTATTTTTCTTATTTTCTATTATTATCAGTCTTCCCTTAGACAGGACTAGTGATCTCCCAAGCTCCATTCTAACCTGAATTACGCTGTAATTCCATGACACCAACTTTTTGGTAATCCCCCATTTAGGAAGAACTGAAAAAGTTCAGGAGCAGATGAGTCTGCCAGCAGAACTTAACCTTCAGAAAGCCAGAAGCCTTCTAGGGTGATAAAATGTTAAATAAATAAAATGAGGCTTTTGAATTTGTGCTCCAGGGAGGTTGTTTCCTAAGGCTGAGTAAGGGAGGTGTATTTTACCCAAATATGAATTAAGGTAGGCTTCTTATTAAGGTATGTGTGTTAGGCTGAAGTCAGAGGACAGTTTAGAAGTTCAGTGGCCTTACAAATTTATGTCAGAATCCAAGGCATGTTATTAGTATTTATGGGTAGTATACAGATAAAGGTTCACCTGTTACGTGAACCTGACTTACTGGTTTATTTATTTATATGTTGTTATTATAGATTGAAATTATTTTCTTAAGGATGTATTAATGAAGCCAAACATCAAGTTCCTTTTCTACTTCATCTTTGAGTAGGCATTGATCCATGTGCTTAGGGATTCTTACAGTACTATAAATGTAGTATGTTTGCATTGGGTCAGAACTTTGTCCTATCAATATCTTCCTGTTCATCTCTGTTGATGTTCTTCATGTGTAACTTATTGGAAGGTGGAAGTGAAAAGCCTAGGACAGGAGCTCTCTATTTTGATGGAAACCAAAACACTTTATGTTCTTGGAAGATATGTTAATAGAAACACCCAAATGGCATATGAAGTAAATGGAAATAAATTTAAGTATGCTTACTAAATATTTTTGTTGGAAGAACTCTACGCTTTTTACTTCATAGGGAACATTTCTTTTGTTACTTGGAAAATGCATGTTCTAAAAATACTGTGCTGTGAGAATATTTAGACTTCTGTAAACAAAGAACATTCAACCTAATATGGTTGTATTGCAGTATTAAATTGCTGGACCAGGAGAATTATCTTCAAATAAATGACTTCCATTATTCAGGAAGAAATGACTTTCTTCTTGAACATGGACAGGCAGGAATATTGACAAGAAATAATGTTCATGTAATATAGTTCCTTTTGGAAATACTCTTCACAAGTTCTGATACTGAATGAGGAATAATAAACTCTGTAAACAGTATATAGTTATATAATTATAATTTGGGCTTAAATTTAGATATGCCCACCTATCCTGTGTATTTTCTTACCAAAAAACCATACTAATCACAAAAAATACCGTCCTATTTCAAAATGTTTGTCATTGTTTTACTGATCATAAACATAATGTGTTTTCAGATAACTGAACAAATGCAATTATAAATATTCATCTTCAGTCTTTCAATCTAGTAGATAATTTTTTGTATGTCTTCATTTATTTATAGAAACATACTGTTCTAATGTTCAAGTATTATTAAAATTCATAAATTTTAGTTTTAAAAACCAATACAATGAAACATATTCATAATAAATATAAATTCATTTCCGAACCTGATTATTTCATAATTTTGTACAATTGTTGTCTTTTTTGTCTTCTAGGAAGAAGAAAGACGCATGGCATCTGTTGCAGCTAGGAAAGAAGAAGAAAGGAAGCGTGAAAGTCATAAACAGAGCTTGCTTAAGGTATTTAATGTGGCTGTTCTAAGCCTAACTAAAGTGAGATAAATCTGCTGTAAACTATATACAGTATACTCTAACCTAACATTTTTAATCTAGTTCTTAATTATCCCATTGTGCCTCTATATTTTAAAACTTTTTACAGCTTAGACAGTTTACCCTACAGTTGAAGTTCTTCATTCAAGTATTCAAGTTACCAATCAACCCAAACCAACCAAACAGCAATTGAATACGTGAGCATGATGCTCTATGTAAAAAGATAGCCAACTTTATTTTCCCAAATACAGTAATAAATTAAAAACAAGAGCAAAGGGCTTTTTAGTGATTTGAGGTTCCTTGAATGTTCTTTCCTGTTAAAGCTATTGCTCTTTGAAGGAGTGAAGCAGTTAGCAGAGCAGCAGCTAGGCTCCAGCTGTCTTTTTTGGAGGAACAGTTATGTACCATAGCAGTATGGTTGGCTAGTGATTGTTCTCATGAAATGGAATAGTTCCAAGAGTGGAGACTAGGGCACACTCCAGAATATTCCTGCAGGCTGGTGACTAGATGACTGACTGCTAGCAGGAGTCTCATGTTCCAGGATAGAAGACTATCAGCAATCTCTTGGTTGTGTTAATTTGTTCACAAATAATTTTTTATTAATAGGGGTGCCTTAAAACCTTCTTTGTTGTTCAGTAATGGTTATACAGAATGCACTTTTGATTTGTCAAGTAAGGAGGGCAGTGGGAGGAGAAGGTGGGGTTCACAACTGTGCAGATGTCTAGGTAAAATCATACTTTGTGAAGGGAATTAGACTGCATGAGTTGCATGAGTCTGTAAGAAGTGTAGCAAATTTACATAACTCTGAAAATAACAAGAGAAAAACAACATTATCAACATTGGTTGATGTTTAAATATAAACTGAATGGAAAGAAAGAATTACATGTTCAGTGCCATGTCAGGATCAACAAAGTTGTCTTAGTGGTTTTTTGTTGTTGTCTGCATATTTATTTCCCAGCATAAAGCCTATTAAAAAAAATGACACATCTGAAATCAATTCCAGTTTGATATTTTGATGCCTTGTCTTGGTAAGATAAAGAAATGGGAAATTAGGAAATAATAATTATACATAAGGTTTTATGCTGTTGACAGGCTAATTGGAAGGACGGTTGTGTTTATTTGTAGTTCATGTTCTTAACCACTGATGTAATGTTTTCTTGTAGATGAGGGATTGTTTGCATTGGTGGCACAGATTTCTCAATGCATCTTGCCAGTGAAAACTTCCTGTAGAGGGAAAAGCATGTTTAAATATAATGCCCTTGGTACTCAGGTTTCAACATTATCTTGAATGTTTTGTTACTTAATTGAGAATTCTTGCTGTTCTTAGAATATCTAAGTGGAATAGATGTTAAATGGCAGAATATTCTGCCTGATTCAGAGAGATGATTTGTATCTCTTTCCTTTGTAAAAATAGGTTATTGTGAGCTTGGATTTGCTGTTGTGTATTGTTGTCATTAGTCCCCCTGGAATCTGTTTGAATTGAATGGAACAAATCTCCTAGCAGATAACATATCCAGTTAAAAAAAAAAAAAAAAGCACTCTGGTCACAAGATTTTAATGAGAGTTACTTTTGAAGGAAATACCTGAAGAATGACATTCTAGAATTGTATTGTTGTCACTTTGCTACAAACCTTTGTAAACTATGTGCTGTGTAAAGGAAATGATGAGTATTAATTTGATAGCAAGTAGTTGCTGCTGTACTGTACCTGCAGCATTGAAAACGTTGATATTGGCAGTGCTGCCTCCCCCTGCTTTTTGCAGATACTTCTTGGCCTTGCCAGTAGAGTTCCTTTATCCTTCTTTTTCTCTACAGTTTTTTTTAATCTTTCTAAAGCCCATTCTTCAGCAGTGAAAGTCCAGTGGGTTTATCTCTGCATTATCAGGCACAGCAGACACCAAGATCCATGTCACTGTAGCAAGTCAATACCTGCAGCATGAGAGATTTCCTTGTTGGTATTAAATGTTCTGCTGTTTATATGCTGGTTTTTTTGTTAGTCTAAATACTAACTTTATGGAAATACCTAGGCTGTATAGTCGCAGCTCATGAAGTACTTGCATTTTTTGTTCATCTGTTTCTCTTCTTTCAAAAGGTAGTGTTCATTTGCAAAGTGTTATACTTCCCCTCTCGTACATGGAATTCTATGAGGAATATTCTTTGTCAACTTTGTAACAGTGATGTCTGCAATTTGCCTAGTGTGAAAGAATTACATAAGAACATAACATTAACAGTTCCATGTTGTTTTTATAGATTAAACTTAGGTGCAAAGAGTGTAGAGGC
Source organism: Callipepla californica brunnescens (assembly GCA_023055505.1). Lineage (NCBI taxonomy): Eukaryota > Metazoa > Chordata > Aves > Galliformes > Odontophoridae > Callipepla > Callipepla californica. Next base: position 5,405,661 of record JALIRH010000012.1, read on the forward strand.
TCAATTTAATATAACGCAGTGTTAATTTCAAACCATAAAATTGGGATAACTTTACTTTCCTCCATGGGCAAATGAAGTAAGTGTTCATTTTTCTATTTGATAAAAGAGACTATAATGAAATGTTGTGTTCTGTGTTGATTGGCCCTGTTTTGTCAGAACGGTAGTACAAGTGAAAGACTACCAAAGCAAGACACCTGTGGTTACCCAGATCAGCTAGTTTGAACTTACTCTACAGCTTGTCTTTATTAAGTTACTCGTTTCAATTATCACCACTTTTGTGAAAGTGTTGTACCTTGTGGTTATGCCAAACAGTGCTTGAGCTGTGTGTTGAATTTACTGTGTACCTGTGAACCAGTGCTCCTCTTTCTTCATTTTAATATACTGCTTAATCAAAATATTAACATTTTTGTTTTGCATCAAACGAGTATGTTTATACTACTGTGTCATAATTCATTACACCTTTTGTTTCAGGAAAAGAAACGGTTAACAATTTGTAATATTGCTCGCCAGTGGGAGATACAGCAGAATCGAATCGATCTTGTGGCTTCTTTAAACCAAGATAAAGATAACCAGCCTTGTCCAATCAATGGCAGTGCTGCATATGTGTTTCCTGAAGAAAGCAGGTATTTTGTTCAGGAATACTTCTTCCCATTCATGTTTTAAATTCTTATTCTCAACTTGGAGTTCTCACTGTATTTTGTTACCAAACGTAATATATTCAAATTTATTCTGAAGAGATGTTTTACTTCATTGTAAACTATATTGGCTGTTGATTGTAATGTATAATTAATATAACAGCAGCTAGTTGGCTAAAGAAGCTTATGTTATACTTTTATGATTTTACTAAATGAAGGAGGACTTAATGTTTACAAGGGATGTTCAATATGAATTCTGGAGCCTGCATTGGAGAAATAAAGTAATTATTTTGGAAATAAAAATGTTTAAAAAAAAACAAGGTTTTTAACAAACAGTGTGCTTTATTTGCAGTTGTTATCATTGGAATTGCCTAAGTGCATTATATTTTGTTGTCTGAATTGAAGATTTAAGTTTGGAATTGCTTCTTTTTCAGGACTAGGTAAAGAAATGAAAGTCTAATAATGTTCATCGCTAATTTAGATTAGTTTAAACTAATCAATGAAGATGTGGCTGTGTGTCCTAGAACAAATAAGCCTTAAATAATACTGCCATCTTTTATTTTATCATGTAGCCACCTGTTTTGGATTTTTACTCCTGATAGGTTAAAATTGACATGGATCTATCAGTATACTATATAATAATGAAGTTTTCAACATGAATAATTAAGTTATAAAATGGCAAGTGAAAGTCAGCATGGATGAGTAATGGCATCTCAAGTAACTATTTCCAGTCAAAAGTGAAATCTTAGTGGTTTTTTTTCATAGATGCTGTCAAAAAAACGCCAGCTAACTGATCATAATAGTAAAAAATAAAAATAAAAATAAAAAATTAAATATTCTAGTAAGGTTATAAGGAACAAAGCAGTGTTCATCTTGAATTCTCTGTGTGCTTTGGGTCAGCTCAGCTGCATATATTATGTGGGAAGTAAGATGTGTAGAGAGCAGTGTTGAAAATACCAGAATCTGTTGTTTAATTTTAAAATTCATATTAATTTGGAAGCTCACACTATTTTAAAATAAATGCTTTACAGTCCTTATTAAAGATTAAGGAATGATGAGGTTATTTTCATCTCTAAGAAGAATAATGGATCCTGATCAGGCAGTGTGACATACGGGTTTTAGCTGAGGAGTGATGCTGTTTTTAAGAGTGGAACTGATTGTTCAGCATTGTCACTAGCTTTATCCTTGGCTGGTATTAATAACTGCCTGATCTTAATGGGCTGGGTCCTACAGCACTTATTCCTGTCATAACTTCTACAGTTCATACAGAGAACAGAATCTGAAGGGGTTTTAGCTCAGCTAGGTATATTGGTTGAAATTGCTTTTATTAGCTAAAATATAATGATTTAGCATTTTGAAGTAAGATTCTTAAGCAGGTTATTAAATATAAATATAAATGATTTTTTTTTTGTGCCATCCAGCTCTATTGCCAACAAAGCCTTTCTGCCAAAGCAGCAGAACTTTTGTAATGTTACTTGATGGAAGGGGAATTTTCCATCCTGTAACACTTCTGAATCACACTGGGTAAAAAATGGATGAATCCTGAGAATTGCAGTCATATTGGAGTTTAGGTTTTGGTGAATGAAAGGACTATTATTCACTAGAACTATTTGACTACTATGAAATTATTTATATTACTGATTTTTTGTTTCCTCCACAGGTCTCTTGATACAATATTGAACAGTGCAGTACAAGGCTTGTCTGTCCTTGAGTCTCATCTGGTGGAACTGGAAGGAGACACTCTTTACTTGTATGGCTCTGGAGCACTGGAGTGCCTGGATCGAAACTGGAGTGTTCAAACAGCTGGAACTGTTGTCACAGTCTCCTTTATGTTCATAGAATTTGATGAAATTGTGCAAGTGTTAACAAAACTGAAGATGAAATTTCCTAATTGTGTGGTAAGAATGCCTCAAAACATCAGCTGTGTGAGCAGCTTGAGAATATTTATTCTGTTAACAGGACTTCAGTTTGGCAGTCACTCTTGATTGCTTTATGTAAATAGATACATTTGTGAGTTACATTGGTTATATCCTTTAGTATTCATTTCGTTTTGGTACTTTTGAAAAACAGGACTTTAATTCAGATTTTTCAGAGGGATGGTTATTTTCTTTTTGTTCTAATAATTATTTCCCGTAGTTCCCTTAACCTGTCTGATTATCTTTAAGTTGCAGAACTGATGTATAAACATGGCATTGCTATTCTACAACATACAGATCAATTCTGTGAGGAGACCTTCATTTGTATTGTGAGTTCTAGAACCAACTAGCAGAGAGAGTAGAAGAGAGGGGTAAAATTCAAAGAGAATAGCTGGTTAATCAACACAGCTCTTAGAATTCTTCATTTCCCTTGTGAAACAAAAAAAAAAAAAAAAAAGAAAGTAAGAAATCAGTTTAGTACTTTCTTGGACACGTAAATCTGGAGTTTTTAAGCAAATGATAAATGATGACATACAAGTTGACTTGTCACTCAGATTATATGCTTACATAGTTTGCTGCTGCTTCTTAAGGTTCTAGGTATACTACTATTAATGATTTCATTGAGAAGTGAATTTGTGGGGAGCTTAATTGTTTCATTGTGATAAACTGATTAGTTTCTATCTCAATGTTTTTCCACCTAAAGAGTGTAAATATAGTGAGTGGTTTATTGTTCTTGTTTTCATTTTGAAGCATCTGAAGTTTAAGGAGACGAATCTTGTGGCACTGCAGCAGTTCAACGCCTTAGCACAGGCACACCGCATAGAACAGTTGACAGTTGATCCCCAGGGAAATCCAGTTGTTAACTTTACTTTGTGGAAATACTATGTTCTGTTTAGATTGAACCATTTTAATCTACAGAAGATAAATGGAATTGAGGTAAGACTTGGTTGCTTCTTTATTAGTGGTGATCTTACACGATAAGTTAGCAAATATTTGCAATTGCAGACGATAGTCCAAATCTGCACCTGAGAGGTAGGAAAATACCTGAAGGCAAGACTTTATTACAATTTTAGTATGTTTTTAAAAAAGTAAACATCTGTTACTGTTGATTTTAGGCACAACTTGTGTAACTTTCAAAAGCATCACAGTTCTTAGCACTGGGCATTGGTACAGAGATGTGCGTTTGACAGACTGCCTTCTAGCTTACAGTGTATTATTTACTATATATTCCAGTGTTAAATAATATAGCTAAAATTGACTTTCCTTCAAGTGTATTAAGTGGACAATATTGGTGGTAGGTGGGTGGTTGGACTTGCTCATCTTAGAGGTCTTTTCCAACCTTAACAATTCTATGATTGAAGAGCCTGTCAAATAGACTTCTTTTATTCATGTTTGCCATGTACAATATCATTATTGTTTAAGAAGCAAATTCTTTTCTTTGAGATATGTTATTTAAAATTTCCCAGTGATAGTAATCTCAGATTAATTAAAATAGCTGTCAAGGCTTGAAGTTATTAAACTTGACAAAATGCTCTATGCCAAGTAGTATGGCATACAATATAACAAATGTGCTACAGTTACTGAGTTGGTGCCTGTTTTCCTAACGTACTGCACTTGGCAAGAAGGCTGGGTAGTGGACTTGCATTGATGTGGTATTACTGTTATAATCCTTTTGTGATTAATGGAGCGAAGAATGTATTGGCATAAGATGGAGAACATGAGTTTCTATGAACTATAGTGTGTATTTAGCACTGGTGTCTCTGTTGACCTTGTCCTTATGCTTCTCTTAACATAAATAAATTAATTAAAATCCCTTCTTTCTCTGGCAGATCTTTTTCTGCCTGCAGTGCCCTTTGTTTCTCTCGCTGCCTTCTGCACTCTTTGTTTCAGACCTTGCTTCTGTTAACAGCCTGTTTAGGGAGGTCCTCTACTTTTGGGCTGCTAAAAAAGATTTATTTCATTTTAAATGAAAATGATCAAAAGTAAACACTGTGGAAAAGTGTTTAATTTAATTAAGAAATATAATGCAAATTACATTTCTAATTTCCTGTACTGTTTTTCTGTGGGGAGTTTCTCCTTGCATTATGTCATACAAGGATGTGTAGCATAGTCTATAAATGTTAAATAGGAATATAGTAAATAAGATCCCATGAATTTTGAAATTTCATTTCATTCACACATTTGCATAAGATATAAGAAAAAAAAGTTATGTGAAAGCATCTGGTAAATACTGCAGTTACTGAAGTTTATTTAAAAATGGGGTTGCTTGCCAGAAATATGTTAATCTTGTCAGAAATTAAATTTGATCCAGAAGTTAAGAAGTCACTGAGTGAGTTTCATTGTGCTATGTTGTACAGATAAGATTTAAACGATCATAAAGATTCCTTCTGTGGAGAGCCAAGGGTCTAGAAGTTGTGCCAAAAAACTTTTGGCAGTTCAAATCAATTCATAGTTTGGTCCTCTGGCAATCATGGCCTGTGGTTTCTATTGCCCTGAGTTTACTAGCTAAGACAAACAATCATAACAAAAAATGACCAAACAGTGGAAACCTTCTACCTGTCTTTTACAAAAGTGAAGTGTAAAAATCATGAAAAAGTTTTCAACCATTGAAAATATATTAGAAATACCTTAAATGAATTAATTGTGACTTAACATTATAGATCATATTTGGAGAAGTATATAATGAGGAAAACATATTATCTTGGCTTTAGAAATGCAGCCACTTATCTCTTAATTTTTTGTTATGTTTGTGTGTGTGTGTGTGTGTGTGTGTATATATGTTTATTAAATCTTTTCTGTGATTCTGCCAAAATCAGAGAGACTATTGCTTGTCTTTTAACATGTGGGTGACTGTTTTCTGGTTCCTTTGACATAACTTGATCCGTTATTTCTGGCAGACCTTCTCTAAGCATGTGTTGTGCGGAGCAGAATTAATGTGTAACATTCAGGTACTCAATAAATCTTTATAAAATTCTTCTTTTCGAGAAAAATACTATGAAGGATAGAGTACCATATGCATATGTTAAAGTTTCCAGAATTATAGGAAATAAAACAAGTGCAAGTATCTAATTTGGTTTCTTTTAAGTACACAGAAAGTGGCATTGAAATTGAATCTACATTTAGAACATTTGCTAGTAATAGATCTGCAGTGTTCTGCATGACAAATGTCTGTTAGGTCTGAATCCAGGTATGTAATGAATTATGAATGTGCCAGTTTTGAAACTTCTCTCTCACTTTGTTTTTCCTCACAGGTTACTCAGGATGATGTTGTAATGGCAGAAAGGCTTTTTGGCATTCTGGCATACGTAGCATCTTCTGAGCTGCCTCATTATCGCTTGCTTTCATCATCTGGAGAATCTAGGTAAAATTGTTGTTAAGATTCCAGAAGGAATGCAGAGGCTGTGTTGTCCTTTAAATAATACAGTCACTGATTGAAATTGCAATGGTTGTTTCTGAGCGAATGAAGGTTCCTCATTTAGGTTGGTTTCTTTCTGTGTTTTTATTTTGAAACATCCTTGAGTTCCTGTTTTGTAGAAGATACACATGGTACTGTTAATGAACCTTGAACTGTATACATTACAGTATAAATCCCTTAAAACTGAGATGAGATTTGTCCGAGTGGAACGTACTGTCACTTTAATGGTATAATCTTCTGGCAGTTAGAACATCGAAATTGCCATGTTCTGTTGAAATTTCAGAGAAAATATACATAGACATAGACAAATACAATGAAGTGGAATTTGTCTGGAAAGTATTGTTTTAATTTTCCACAGTGCCGTGATAAATTCTTTCTAGGTGAAGAGGTTAAAACATCACAAAGTAACACCTTAGGGAAGATAGGTTCTTTGCATACTGTGATATTACACTTCCTGATTGATGAAGGCAGATGTTTTCACAGAGGCTGTATGAGGTCTGCTGAGTAAGATGAGAGGCACATGAACGCAAGTGCCCTGCTTGTTTAATTCTCCAATTGTGCTGGTATAGGAGAGGATTTGTGTGCTTTCACAGTGCAGATGCAGACTTTTTTGTGGCTATTTCATAATGGATGACTGTAACAGTTCACGTATTTAAGGGTAGGTGCAAAAAGTTGTTAAAATTGAATACAGATATTTAGTCTTAGACTTCTTCAGATAGTTACTTTTGTTTAATTTTTTTCTACTGATGGGAAGCCTTGCAGCTTAAATTTAAAAGTAACCATTTAGGTGATGAGGTGCAATGCATGTCAAAATGTCAGTTACATAGGAGTAAAGTGACTGTGAACTATTTAGAATAATCTGTGTATGGTGAGCAATTTGAGGATATAATAAATGTGAAAGCATGTAAATGACATGTTCAAGGGGAGCAGAGGAAAACCTCAAAATCATTAAGAACATCTGCACTTAAAAAGGAAAATTAAAAAAAAATCCATCCATTAAAACTGTACATCTCTATATCCTTTCCAAAGGATGAAGCAATTCAGTTATCTTCTGGAGGGAAAAGGAAAGAAATCTGGGCCTGGAAATGAGGAAAGTAATGATAACAGAAGAGTTGGGAGAGAAAGCACTGCTCGAGCCACACTGAATTATGTCACAAAGGACTGTCATATGGAAAAGCTTGAAGTAAGTGTATCATTATAAAGAAGTAAGTGTATCATTATAAAATAACTTTCCTCTATTATGTAAACTTTGACTACTACCAAGTTTCTGTTGTGCTGTTGTGAATGTCTGTTTTAAAATATCGCTGCTTACCATATTTGCATGTTTACATTTCAGCTAGCTAATCTTTTCCTGAGTACTGGGTAATGGTCAGTTTGTGTCTTTAAAGAGGTGGTTCCTGAGTGGTGCTGCAGTCTCATGAATACACTCTCACCTAGAAGTATTACATTAGTGATAAAATGTACCCACATTAGTAAAAAGTTGGGGGGGAAAAAAAACCTGCTCACTTCCTGTAAAGATAAATGCACGTTGCATGTAGTAAGATTTTATTTATTTTTTGGAAGTCAGAAAGCATGTCCCAAAGTGAATTGGTGAAGAATCCCTTCAGACAAAACTTGAGTTAGCACTAGGTCTACCAATAAAGAGCTTTTTCCTAGCTTTTAAATGAGATAAGCGTTAATAAAGTTGCAAGCTGGCTTTTTTTCAGACAAGTGCATCAGTCACTTCAGCTTAAATTTGTATTTCTAATCTGCTAAATATTCTGGTTGGGCAGAGAAAATTATTTCCAGGAAGAACGTGCTTCTTTCATTGACAGTCTCTTTTGTGAGCAGGCATTGAGTTAGGAAACAGGATGGATGCATACAGTTCTACGTTTGTCCTGTTATTTGCTTTTTGATTATGTTGAAATATATAAATCTTTTAAGTGACAGGAATTTAATCAAAGGTCAGTAAGCACTGAATTCCAGTACTGCATTGTAGTTTTATTATCTAAGCTTATTATGGCATTGTATAGGAACTGTAGGAACAGAGATTAATACAGTTTGTTTAAATGGCAGAGCCAGTAGTTGCTTGAGGTGTCTTTTATTTTTAATCATGAGATTACTGTTAAAGTTTTGGGTTACTTCAGTACCTAATATAGTACATGTTATGAGCTATGCATTTGCCAGAGTCCATCAGGAAGACTATGAAGGGGATGTATACTGGCTTATTTTTCTGTGTGATAATATGCTTTGTTCTTCTTAGCACAGGTAAATAAATGTATACTTTCCAACTGTTGTGGCGTAGTCATGAAAAGCTAGAAAGGAAAGGAAGGAAATGGCTGGTGCTTCATAATTCTGTAAACTTTGCACTGCTGTCCCAGAAGGTGAAAAAAATAAAAATAAAAAATCGTAATGCTGGTAAACAATATTTATGGGACTACTTAACGGATTTCAGATAAATTAATTTATTCATGTGCTGTGAATATTACAAGTACAATAAGATTGTGTGGCCATACTCAAAAACATAAGTAGACACTAGGTTGTGCAATTTAAAGCTGTCAGAAAATTGTACTACTTCTCATGTTAGTCACTTAAAAAAATATCTTAGATTTCAATGGTTTGTGGCTTGCTTGTTTATTCTGAGTTTGGCGTTGACAAAGATTTTCTTCCTTTGTCTTATACAATGTTTAACGGTTTCTCCTCTGCAGGAAATCAAGGAAAGAAAAGCATTTTGCCAAACATACGTCAAGAATTTAGTGAGAGAAGCTGCTGACATCCATATGAAAAATGAGTCTTTGCAGAAGCTCTGGCCTCAAATGTTCATTGAGCTTGTCAGAGATGCAGTGATAGAAATACGCAATAAAAATTCCTACATGAAACTCAGCTTACAGCGGATCACTGATCAAAAACAGTAGAATCGAGCCCTGTTTTCTTGCAAGCATTTGGTTTTGGGTTTGGTTGATATTTCACAAACTTAAAACAATAGAATGTAACATTGCAATCACAGTGAAACACATCCTTACTACCCCTTGCCCCTTCCACCTCCCCCGCCCAAACAACAGTTACCTTTAAATCTTAATTAACTCTGTTTTCATAGCTTTCTTGATAGCATTCAGTTACAAGCCTACTTGCATAAAGAATTAACAGTGCTTCCTTGACTAAAATGAAGAGCTATTATAGAAGTAACTTGGTGATTATGCCACGTTTCACTACATTCTTGTTCATCCTTTTTTCTGTTGTCTTTGTTTCCCTGATGATATAGCATTGATGTTAAGAAACAAGTTTACAAACTTTTTATTTATTTTTATTTATCTATCTATCTATTTATTTATTTATACTTGAACACTTTCTATTTGTCAACTTTTTTGACTGTTTCCTGCTGTCTTGAAAAAAAAATCAGGAATATTAGCAGATTTTTTATCATAAAAACTAGTAAATTATTGCTTTTAAACTCTAATGTTGATGAATGCTTTATATTATTTTATTTGTCAAATTATAGGATGCGTTTTCAGATCAAGTCCATGACAGTTCTTGGCGTATTAGTATTTAATTAACCTAATTCTCAACGAACCAATGGATCATACTTGACTTCAAGTTCTTTTTTTTTTTTTTTTTTTTAATTTATGTTAGTTTGTGTGAATTATTATAGGTAAAATATGAAATTGGGGATAAATACTTAAACTTTTCTTTTGTAATTTATTGCTATAACAAATTATTACTTTTTGAGCTTTGTCAAATGAGGTCAGACGAACTGAAAAGCACGCATTACATTTGATAAGGAAACTGATGAATGCTATTCAGTTGTAATCACTGACAACTGTTTCATTTTTGTGTCTGTGTGAAAATTAGACTTTTAACAATAAAAATAAATTGCTCACTTTTACTTTTCACAGATTATTGGAATAAGCACTGTGTGCAAAGAAAAGACTTGTCCTTAATGCTGCATGAAGAGATGATACGCAATTTGCCCTCAAAATGAAAAACACATTCCATAAACCACTGTAAATATTTTCTGACCAGAAATTTTATTTAGGAAATGCTAGCAAGTTCAGCTGAATCCTAAAGGTAGTATTTATATGTGGGTAGAAAGATGCATCATTTAATCTTAAGTTTGGTATTCTTTGTATCTTAAGTAGAGGAATTCAAATCCTTCATTATTTTTTTTACCCTATTCAAATTGGTCTAATTTTATGTAAGCTTGTTTATAGGGGGAAAAAATCATAAACAAAAGCAAACTTCTTGGAATGGTTTATATAGTTCTAAACTGCAGATTTTCCTGCTTTATGTGAACAAGACTGCCTTGCAAAGCAGAGGTGTAAATACAGTTCTGTAAGTTTCTATGGCCTGAAAAAAGCCTTGAGTAGCAAGAGTCAGGACAAAGCTATCCTGGAACATAGTCTGTTTGCATTCAGATCATGCTGTTGTATCTCAGTTATCAGAAAGAAGTCATTTTCAGAGCATGTTACAGGCTGATGGTGGCATGCATACCATTAAATACAGCTTCCAAGTATTTTTGGTTTGGTTTATGGTATATGTGAAGTTCAAAAGCATCCTTGTAGATGGTTACCCTTTAGTGTTTACAGAATTAAATAGAGGTTAAATCACTTTAAATTGAAATGTTAAAAATCCTAAAGAAACTGCTTTAGCAGTCATCAGATTTTAATAGAATTAATCACCCCTTCAGGCTTTTTTAACAGTTCAATGGAATTTAAAATAAGATGAATATATTTGATAGGATTTCTTTTTTCTCTGCATTGGAAAATCACTCTCAAGTTTTATGGTGCCTTTTATTAAGGGAACACATGATGTCCATACGAAAAGTGGGCTGGCTAGAGGTGGAGATGGGGAGAAGAATTTGCTATGTAGATATTCTGTCAGTATAGAAAAGAACTTGCAAAAGTTTTTTTGGATCTATCAGTTGTTTTACATCATTTCAGTGCAAGGAGGGGTGAGTGGAGCAATTCCAGCTTCTGCATGGGGACAAAAAGCTCAGCAGCTGTGTGAAAGTGCAAAACGCTCTTGATGATGTAGCCAGAGCAGATGGGCCCCTTTTGAATCACATTCAGCAGTAATAAAACATTGGGAAAAAAATGCTATAAGAAGGGCGGTTAGGTCTAGAAGAACAGGAACTTCTCCATGGGAAAATCCAGAGAAAAGCCAGACTTTGTGATACTAAGTCTTTAGAGGTGTAACCCTGATTGAAGGCTTTAAGGTATGATCTTGAAAAAAAACAAATGACATAAAATGGTATTATCTGTGGATGGTATGAACATCTTAGAATGCTCTGTATCCGCAGTAGTCTGTGAATGCTATCAGTTTTAACGATTTTCCTCTAACAGCAGCTGTTTGTGACAGGATTGTTAGGTCACTGAAGTCAAGGTAGGCAGCTATTATAAATGAAGTAGAGATTAACACAGAGCTGTGTAATATCTTACAAAAAACCAGGAAGAAAAAATGTCTGTGTATTTTTCATAAGTCTTTTTAAAAACACATGAATGAGGGACTAAAGTGATGTTAGGCCTCGGTATTTAGAGTTCTGAACTACTTGTTAATTTTAAAATTCTTAGTTATGTCTGTATCAGAATCGTTTATATCAATTCATGCAGACTACTGTGACCCATTACTGTAGTTGCTTATCGTGTTTCTGAATGCCTTACAAATACGAAGGTGGTATAAGCAGCAGATTGCTACAGATTCTAAAAAATTAAATGTTACATATGTAAACTTTCCATACATTAACAAGTATAAATTGAGGAGTTAAAATAGGCATTGACTTTTGAGCTCATGACCTTTGACTAAAATATTCCAGGATGAAGAGAGTTGTTCTCTTGCTTCAGAAGCCTCTAAATGCTGCATAGAACCACATTTTGAAACCTTCAATATTTCATGGATAACCCATTGAAAATAAACCCTGTGATCCTCTCATGTAGCCTGACTGACAAGACAGGTGGTATAATTGTAAAATTTACATATCTTAACTAGAAATCATCTTAAAGATTAAAATATTTCAGTCAGAAGAGTATCTTTTTAAACTTATTTTGTAGTGATTTTAAGATGATTAATACCTTGCTCTTGTTTTCTGAGAAAAATTTCCTCAGTTTCCAGCTATGGGTGGATAATGATGTGTTTTACTTTGATTGAGTTTTGTTTTAGCTGTGTCATGCATGAAGGCCTCAATATGTCATGCAGTCATTGTTTATTCTGCAACTGAAATTTGGTCTTCAGTAAGAAGACTGATGAAGAGCTGTATTTCATATACTTTGTTTGATATAGGACCAGAGAAAATAATATAGCTGCAGATAAGCCACCAAAGTGGAACAAAGGGAGGTGTGATTCATTCAGTGCAAACCAAAAGCTGATCCTGTCAGTTCTGAGGAAAAAAGGGCACTGGGAAGAGTTCAATCAGAGACAGTAAAGTAAGTAAAACTAGTTTACTGACTAGGGCCAAGTGTTCACTGTGAAAACTGTTTTATATCTCTTATCTACTTACAGACTAGAAAAGCAGAGTAACTTGTCTGCTACTACAGATGATCATACTTCTATCGCGTAAGTTTTTTAATTATAAAGATTAAAACAGCAAAATTAGGCAGTTGTACAAACATTCTGCAAATTTAAGACTTCTTTATCAAGCTGTAGAAGTGACAAACATTTGTTTCTTACTGGTACTTTTTATCTTAGTGATGTAACACAATTAACTTTTTATTGGGTAGATTTAATTAAAGAAGCTGAAGCAAATGCCTGCTATTTCATATTACTAAGGAACATGGTAAATATATAATTTAGATTGAGAGGTCAGTACTCATATGGAAAATCATGGTAAAGCCACGTTAATTTGGAAAACAGACTGCCTGAACATTTCTGTTCTGAGATCACACAAACTTCACTTCATCTTGAAGTCTGTATCGGTGGAATTATTTTCCTCTTTGGTTTAAATTGGAGCCATTGGTCTTTTAGGGAATTATAAAACTTAGTGTTTTGTTACTTGCACGTAGGAAGAGTGGGAAAAGATGAGCTATCTCTTTGCTCTGTAGTGTGATAAAGTTGCTTTCACTTAGAAGTGAATGTAACCTGATTTTTGAGTGTAGAGAGTATGGGTTACACACACCTCAGACATTTTTACAAAAGGCTAATTAGTATTTTCTTACATGTAACTACAGACATCGCTTCAGAGCTGGATCTTCTTATACATGAGCTGAAAGAAATTGAATCTAAGGGACTATTTATACAATCTCAGGATCCAGTTTTGTTGGCTTTGCTAGGCTTCTTTTATCAGGAAGAAAGATATGCTTATCTGGAGGAACTCTTCTTTGTCTGTTGTGATAAAAACAGTATTCCTCTGCAGACTCTGTACTGTACTTCACATGCTGTGCTCATGTATCGATAATTGAGTGGATGCCTCTGCTTGTCTAAAGTGTCAGGAAGGCCTGGTGAAAAACTGAGAAGTCTTCATAGGGAAAAGCTTCCTCAAAGTCTGTGTTTATTTATTTCTGTTATGGATGGATGGACGTATTATGAGTGAAAACATCATTGACAAAAATACACTGAGCATAGAATAGCAGAAAACTGTAGGTTATAATTTGTATACCAAATCCAGTGCTGGAAGTATTTCCATCCCCAAGAAATGTGTTTGTGCAAGGCAGCCCTATATTGCTTAATAGTGACTATTGCTTTGAGGAAACTTTTACATGTAAATATTTATTCCAACGCTTTGGAAGACACAAACTGATAGTTTAATGATTGCTTGTTAGTTGTAATGGTATAAAATAATGTGATAAAAGCAAAATCAGGTTTCTTGGTGCTATAATCTTTTCATTAAAGGATTACAAAGCCTAATCCCACCTTTAGCTGGTGCCTTCCTGATTAGGCAGGTGCTTCCATTCTGGAAAGGAAATTTTGTGGGATCATTGTTCTTGTTATGTGGCACATGCACGCTCACTCAGTCCATCTCCTACGTGAGTATAGATGTTTATTGGCATCTGTTTTAATGCTGCCTCCATAAATGTTGATTTCTAGTTTGAGACAAACTATTCCTTACAGCTTTATTGGACTAATATGTGCACCTCAAAGTTAAAACACTACAGCAAGCAGTACTTTGTTTCACATCTAACAGGTCTATAACTTTGCATGAGTATGGAGCAGACAATAAACATACTCATTCTTTCTGGAATACTAGACATGGATAACGTGAACAGCACTAACCTTTTCAAAGGAGTGAGTACAGTAACTTTAAAGAATCAAGGTAACAAAAAGACTTCTGCTTTTATGCATAGTACTGATCATTTAGCACAAGCACAGGAGGTAGCACGTAATCATGTGTAGCTTCTGTGTGTTCATAGTATGCTATTAGATAAGGGATTGTAATGTTAATTCAGTTGTGGAGAAATTGGACCTATGAATGGGATGTTTGTATTACATGCACGTATAGTCTAGACACCTTGCTAGGTTTTGCAGGATATCAAAGGACTTCACTCTCAGTGAAGGAAATTATTGCTATGTGTAAAGAAACCATGACTTTCTAGTAATAAATAATAATAATTATTATTTGATTAGCTCTTATACTTAGAAATTACACTGTGAGGGAGTGTGTGCTGTAGTTTGTGTTGTATTTGGGAAGTTACATATTTGCAGCCTGCTCACATGAGGCTCGAATGACTTATGTTCTCTAATGAAGTCAAGAAATAATTCTGAGGAGTGATAGAGCATAGTTCCTGTATCTGTACTGGCAATAGGATATATTACATTTCATGCAGCTTATATCCTGAGTCAAGTGTGTTAAAGCTGTTGTTTATGAAGTTTTTGTGTAAGGCTACGCATTTTCCCCTAGGGAAATGTTACTTAGTCCTTAATGTATCCCTGGAATCCATAATGAAATGTAAACATTTGGTGGTTTTGTAATCTGGAAAATGGAAACTGGTTTGTCAGCTTAAAAAGAAAAGTGGTGAAATACTAAGGGAAGGCTGTGGCAAGTGCTGCTGGATTAGGGAGGGAAAAGTGTAGAGAAGATCTATGAGTTCTTCTGGAGAACGCATGAGTGCGTTGAACCTGGAACATATAAACCCATAGCAGAAGACCTGAGCACGAAGATCTCTCTCTGATGTTGTGGCAGTCACTTTACAACAAACAAACAAATAACCTAGTGTTTTTTAATGATGCCATTGCTGTGGTTTAACCCCAGCTGGCAGCTCAGCCCCACACAGCTGCTCGCTCACTGTCCTCAGGTGGGTCAGTGGATAGAATCGAAATACCATTTGCAGAAAGCACTGGTATTTTCCAAGCTGTTAAAAATACAGTTTTGGTATATTCTCCAGACAGCTCTTCGCAGTATTTTAAGTTTTAAATAGGAAAAAATAAGTGATCTGCATCTGTAAAGAGAGTGTTACATTGGTTAAAATGACTTTAGAGGTAGTAAGGACCCTTTAACTCTGCGGGTACCATCTGTTAAATTGCGTGAGTCTTGATGTCGTTGCTGGTTGTGCAAGAAAAAAGGAACCACAGATGTCTTGGGGAAATTATACTGATGATTTACTCTTTTTTTTGTTGGTGCTGAACTTTTGCCCTTGCTTGACAATGTAGGTTCACTCTCAGAGCTTGCAGGCCTGAATAGCTGTGTCAGAAAAACATCCTAACTGATGTAGGTGTGCTCAGGGCATTTTCCAGATTTGGTCAACATATGTTGCCTATCTGAGATTAATAATTTATTTTCACATCTTCTGTTAACACCTCACTTTGTCAAGCTTTATGTTTCTGGGACACAGTGACCTTTCAATAACGAGTGTCTCAGTGTGTGACCTATATGAATGTGTTTGAGGTATTCCAGGGTAACAGATGAGCATCAGTTGTGAACTGCTTACGGAGACATCCGTAATGCCTGGCTACAGTCTGGTTCTCATTTTATTTTATTTTTTATTCCAAAGGTACTTTTTCATAGAAGGTGCTTGTCAAGCTCCTCCAAAATAGTGTTTGAAAGAGGCTACAGGATAAAAAGCAGTGCCTTGGAGAGAATCATCCCCTCATGGCCTAAATTTTAACTGCAGCAAAAGTGAAATAAAAATCCTTGTATTAGATATTTGGTAATGAGCTGACAAAGGTGTTAAGGCAGCCAGGTGCTGCATATCTCATCTGAAGTGTATGTTAAGTGTTGGGCTCACAGAGAATGAGGCAGCCTTATGTATTTTTAGAAGTGTGAGAATTGTGAGAAACCAGATCCTTCTGCATTTCTCCTCCTTTGCTTCACTTCAGAGGCTCTCATGTTCCCCATGCTTCAATTTTGTTAAAATTTAAGAAAAATATTGCTAGCATTGCTTGTAACTTCAGTGCTTTGTCCAACAGAAGGCAGGCATAGGCAACTTTTTCCTTTTCCCTATCATACAGTGGGAGTCTAGTGGCCAAGAGGAAGAAAGCCTCGGGGCAGGGACGCCTACCAGGGTGCAGTGAAATAGCTCTAGCACATGTTGTTTCAGCAGGACCTTTTTTTTCCTGGCACTCTCCTGTTGCAAAGTGAGGTGCATACTTGGCTGCCACAAACACAAACTTAATTAACTTGCACTTTCACCTGTAGCAGTCACAGGTCAAGGATTGCCTGGATTTTGTGCTTTCATTTTTCTAAAAGTAGTCTGTTTTATGCCCTAAAGGAGATTCGTGCCTCTTTTCTTTATTGATCACTGGTGTCTGCAGTAAGTAAAATACACTGAAAATAGGTATTTTTCTGTGTGCTTTTGTGCTAATTAACATCTATTTGAAATAAGTACTTACAGTGCAGGTGAAAATCTTTTAAATCTTCAAGTACATTCTTGGAATAAAGTTTTGTGCAGCTCAATTGAGAATTTTTTTTTTTTTTTTTTAATTTCAGCCCCCCATGTATTTCAGACTGAGCTCTGAAAGGAATTATTTTCTGAACTGTTCAAAAGATGGTATGTGATATGTTTAAGGCTAGTTTAGGCTTCCATAAAGTTACTGCAAAGTAAGAGTTCCAGTTATTGCACACAGCAGAACTGAGCAGGCATGTGTCTTGGTTGTAGTTTGTTTACTGTAGGCCAATGAGGGTGTTGTTGGTTTTTTTTGTTGTTTTTTTTTTTTTTGTATTTTGTTTCTTGAATTTAAATATGTTGAAATGAACTTCAAAATATTTACAATATTTACAATTATTGAAGTTCTTGGAAAAACTTCGTTTATATTCAAATCTGCAGTAGAGGCAAATTCTATCAGTGTTCATAGTGGCAGTAGCAGAAATAGTTAAGTCAGGGCTTGAACCAGTAATTGAGCACCTGGTGGGAAGGCAGGGTCAACCCTGGGGAGCTCAAGTGTATGCAATGCAATATACCTGAGTGACCAGAACAGTTGGAGCCAGGATCCACCCCTTTCCAGATCTCATTTAAGGGTTGGCAGTGGAGTTGGATATCTTGTTGAAGATCCCTGCATGCCTGAGGCCTTCCAGTCTTTGTTTCTGTGTCCACATCTGTCTCATTGGAGTATATCCTCACTTGATGCTGCCTAAGACTTTGCTGTGTTTTCCATTGTGTTACAGTGGGCACTGTGAAAGACCATGGATTCTTGCAGCTGCATCTGGAAGGTTAAGAACGTCTTAGATTGCATGCAGATGAAAGAACGATTTTACTTTCTTTGTTGTTGTTGTTCTTGAGTGGTGATCAGGAACAAACCAGCTCAAAATCTGTAATTAAGTTTTTCCTAGTTTCAAATTTCTGAGATTGTTTTGGTAAGGGAAAGAAAAGTGCAAGAGTGGCAAAAGTGGAGGAGTACAAGCTATAAGATAGGGAGAGCCTGTAATAAACTGAAGTTGAAAAATAATGTTTTCTAGACGGGCTAATTGGAACATGCAGAGTCAGGCAAACCAGCTGCCTGTGGTGCATTAGGCTGCAGAGGAAGGCCTCTGGCACTTCAATTGAGTGAAACAGAGGTCTAGACATAAGAGAGAGTTGTGAGCTATGACTGTAGTCTGATTTCAGACCTGTACAGCTTGGCAGATCTTGGTAATTTTCAGTAGGAAATATGTGCAACTCAACCTCAATGAATGTTCATCTTTTTCTCATAACATTCTTTAACTGTTCTCTTTGGTTGCTCTCCCAGTTCATTCCAGAAGGCGGCTTTCTTCAGACTATGTATTAAAACAGGATGCCTCTGCCAAGTGTCAGCTCAGTGATTTAGCTCTCTAGCAAGTTTTTTCTGCTATTTAATTTATTCTAGAAACTTCTAATCATCACTTTATAAAATCTCAAAGAATAGGTGAATCATATGAGTTGCTATCTCAAGGCAGAAAAGGTAGGCCTGAGCTCCAGGCTGAAGAGAACCAGCCCTTTCATGGCTACCTTCTGAGCAGCACTGATCATCTTTACTGCATGATACCACTTTCCTGCTACTCTGCCAGAAACATTGCCAGCATTATGTCTTATGGAAGTCAGCAATAGTGGAAATTTGCATAGATACCTGTTGCACCAGTCATCTTTGTGTTTTCTAGAGTGTTTTGTCATGGCAGCAGTTTATTCCCATCAACTGTTTTGTTGGGAAGGAGGTAAGTATAAAGTTAAAAGATGTTGTATAGGATAAAATACTGCCAATTCAAAAGGCACTGAAAATGGGCAAGGAGTGGTAGGAAACAGCAGCAGGCCCTCAACAGATATTTTTTATTGGTGCTATTCCAGTGTAAGAAGAAAATACTCTGTGGGCAAATGTCACGTGCGTGTAAATTGACTCTTTTATCTATTTCCAGTGATGCTGTAAGAAAGATGCTGTAAGAAAGTGTCTGTTCAGACACCTATCCCTATATCCTGGGAGAAGTTTGTGGTTCTCCCTTCTAAAAATGTTAGTAGACAGAACTGGATCATCTTAAGAATTGTGTTTATGTATTTCTCTGGGGCTACACAGAAAGCCTGTCTGTTTGCTTTTCAGTTCAGCAGAACTGGTAGAATGTGGTTCATATTAGTGTCTAAGGTCAGAATAGGACCACTTATCTCCTAATTCTTCATGGTCATGTTCTAACCTGCCATCAGTCCAGTGTTCAGTGTCTTCCATTTACATGAGATTTTAAGAGGGCACGTTAGCACAACCTGTGCAAGTGGAAGGCCACAACTGGAGACAGTATTGAAGGTCTTAAGACTCCTGAATAATCTTTCAGGTAGAAATGGCTTGGAAAATCAGAGACAAGCATGCACAGAATCTTCAAACTGGCCTAAAATGTCTTTTAATTGGGCAATTTGCAGAAAATGATACTCCATTATGCCTCTCCCAGATATTTAAGGAAAAAAATAAAAGTATTTTCTCTGGCAGGACTTGAGCTTTAGGCTGTAGATCAAACAGGTTGAAATATTTTTCTGGCCTCTTTTTTTTTTTTCTTCTTCAAATAATCCATTTTTTTTATTGATTCTTTTATATTCCCATCAACATTACTCATATTTCAAAGTAGTCTGGCCAACAGTCTTGATACAGAGACAAAAGTCTTGAGTATTGGTTAACCAAGCTAGTAAGATATGCATATTTTCATCCTGAAGCATGGTATTGTCCTTGCAATATGTTAAAGGTGCTTTGTGTTGGTGTTTGTTTGTTTTTTTGCAGTTTCTAACACTAAGTATTTAAAGACTCATTCATTGGCTTTGAGCTCTGTCAGCTCTTCTTTTCTGGAGCTGCAACTAAATCAATGTCCAGCAAGTAGCAATGTCCTCTAATGTACCTGCATGCAAGAGGGAATGGAATTAAGGTAGTGTGCAGTTAAATAATGCTGCATCTGTCTTTGATTCTGCAGAACTGTGTCCTTAAAACTGTACTGCTGGAGAATGCAGCTGTTTTTTGCATTGCTGAAAGTTGGCTGAAGGAGCAGTAGCATCCAGACTTTCTTGGATGCTTCATGAAACATCATGATAAAAATACAGCACTGCTGGTGCTTCTACTTCTATTATTCGTGGAGGTGCCATTACTAAAAATAATTCTTACTCTCATTCGAAATTTGCAGAGACAATAGTACAGAGAGTTTCTTTCTGTCAGTGTCTCGTTTGCTTTATTTATGATCTGCAATTGAGAAGGGCCAGGAGGTTCCTGTATAAATAAATGTCTTCCGTGATGTTCCCCTCAGTCTCAGCTTTGATACAGTTTAAATAAAGTTGGGTCTGAGCTTTTTTTGTAGCAGGGAAAACCTCAAGAATGTCAAGTTGGATGTAGGAGATGCAGAGGCAAGTCTGCACAGAACTTGTAGTAATAACAATGAGAGCTGTGAACTGCTGTCTTTATCTCTATTGGGTGTTAGTTCAAATATTCAGCAGTAACTTAATTGTGTGCATTAAGTACTTCATTCTTTAATACTTAAAATAAAGCGGAAGGGGGGGTGGGGATGGGGGCAGAGAGCTGCATGATGACTGGTGGGAGGCATTTCATTTTGATGGCTTGGGCTACTGGGATTTGGCATTTGCTTCTGGTTGTCTGATTGTTTGTTTTGCTCCTTAAAAAGTAAGGTTTAGAAGTCCAGCATTTCCAGTATTAAGCCTTGGAGGAATGGGATCCAAGGAGACTGGCTGAAAGATTTTTGGCAGCTCTCAGAGTTGTGGTTTATCCTGTAGGTGGAAATCCTACCATCCTTCATCTCCATTCTTACTATGACTAATGTTAAATAGGAAAACATTGAAATATTTTTTAAATGAGGCAAATATGAAGCTACTCCTGAACACTTTCCGTTTTGTTTTCTTACCCTTGTGCCTATCATCTTCTTTAATCCTTTTTCCTTTTAATAAACTGTTTTTGAACCTGATCAAATGGGGCTGTACTCACCAGTCTCTGGATATGGCTGGTAAGGAACATGAAAAAAACATCTTCAGGAAGGAAGAATTACATCTCTGTCCCTCTGTTTGGGTCCTGTGCTACCTGACGGTGGGGGTTTGAAGGTAAGCAAGGAATTTTAAAAGTAAAATGGGAATTAGGTAGAATCATACAATTATTTGGGTTGTAAGGGGCCTTTAAGGCCATCCAGTCCCAACCCTCTGCTGCGTGCCCAGCTGTCCAGGGCTCCATCTGACCTGGCCTTGGGCACCTCCAGGGATGGGGCACCCACAGTTCCTCTGGGCAGCCTGTGCCAGGATCTCACCACCATCTCTGAGTGAAAAATTTCCTCCTGACATCTAACCTAAATCTCCCCTCTTTTAATTTAAAGTCATTTTCTCTTCTCCTATTGCTGTCAAACCATGTAAGAATTCAGCCTCCCTCTGTTTATAAGATCCCTTTATGTACTGGAAGAGAAGTGAGATCTCCTCACAGAGCCTTTTTGAATCCCAGGCTCTACAGTAAGTTCTAGAGTTAGTGTTTTATAACAGAATGATGCTTTTGTGTTTCTAGTAAGAAGCAAAAATCAGCAAAACAAAATTACTTATTCATCTGTAGCATTTTGTGAGTGCTGGGAATACTAACTGTTCTAAAGATGCTCACAAATTAAGCTTGGCAAGTACTTAATTTCATATTTCCCTAAAATTGCTTATTTTATATTCTGCAGAATTACCTTAAACTCTATTTGATTGCTTAAAATATTATTTTAAAGTATTTTTATATTATACTGTACTTACCATGCCAAAGTTGTTCCTACCCATGGAATAGTCCATGGCTGATTTCTATAGCTGTACAAGTTCCTTGCCTCCAAACATTTGTGTGCTGTTTTTTTTTTTCTTTTTCTTTTTTTTTTTTTTTTTTTTACTTTTCTAGAAGCAAATATGCTAAAGTGAATAAATGCCCTTCCATATGAAGCTCCTTCTCCCTTTTATTAAGTGTTTCATTTTGTGCATGCAGTTTTGTCCCACTCAATGGCCTTTCTCAGTCTGTAAAATTTCTCAGAAGCCTAGCAAGCTAAGAAAATCTGAGCAAAGGACTTTTTAGCTTCCATTACCTATTGCAGCCACTGCTGTGCTTTGGTCACGCGTGTTAGAAACCTACCCAGGGCTACCTGTATGCTTGCAGCAGCTGTGTGCATCAGGTGAATCCTGTCAGGCTGAGGTCACCTTTGTTTTTTTCACACATTCAAATTGTCTTTGGAAGAATAAGTAATGTGCTGTAAAATGTTCCACTCCTTCACAATTTTTAAGTGAAAGATAACAGGTTGCACTTCAAAATAGTAAAAATTAAAGATGGATTCTGTCTTTTCATGTTTTGTTCTGTTTGCTTTTTAATTACTTATCCGCTTTTTAATTTTTGCCTTTAGCCATGAGGCCTCCACATTTATGAGAACCTGAGAAAGAACATCTTTAAACCAGAAAGATGTTAGACTTGAAACTGAGGTGACAGGTTTTCCATGCTCCTTTCTATCCTTTTTCTGTCAGAAACTGATTACTACTTATGCACATGCATACACGAACGAGAAGTTTCTGGATGTGTTTGCATGCATACTTTTTGTACACACAGAATTTCAAATAATTTTACAAAGAAGTTGCCAACGTGAGGAAATACAGCTTTATGCTGCATAGTGCAATCTAGAGCAACCTGAATCTGTCTTATCAAGAAGTAGGTCATAATGGTGAACCATTCATCTCTTACAAAAAAGTATTCATTGGAGACTTTAACTGTTTGACAGATGTCTCTAATCTTTTATTAGGAGGAAGCACTGGAACTCTTTCTTATGCTTTTAAAATCATCCAGGGCCAGTTGTGTTTGGTGTTTTATACAGAACAATTATAAACATCTCAGCTTACTTTTTACATTGACATGTTATATAACCCCCAATTTTTTTAATTCAGATACAAGGGGATGTAGTTTTCTTCTATTGTTTTGCTACAGTTAAGGATGATTATCCTTCCTTCTGTTAGATTAAATGCCATTTTATAATTTTTGTAAGAAGAAACATTTACAAATATAATTTCTATTGCATTTAACTTCTTTAGTATATACTTCAAGTTATAAATTCTGTTTCTGAGGCAATACCTTACATTTCACCCTTAAAATTTTCTCTGTCCCTGATGCCTATTGAAGTATTGTGAAATTGTCAGATGGGAAATATACTCTATTTACATTTGAGGAATAATCAGAAATTAACACTGTTGTTATTTGAGTACATTTTTGAAATTACTGTACAATTCTATTATAAATAATAAGCCTTGCTCCATTTTTCTCAATTGTTTCTCCCAGCAGTAAATCCTAAATGAAGTGTAGCCATAAATATTAGTGTTGTGCATCTGTTCTTACTGGATTGCATTCTCACAAAGTCTGAGTGATTGTTAGTCAAGCACATGCTTAAATACTGCAGTAAGTGCTTATGGGTGATCCTATGTTATGTGTCAGGATTCTGCTAGTGACAGTAACAACAATTTAATCTTTGACAGTGGGATCATGATTGCTTCCCTTGCTCCTTCCAGGTAGAGGGAGTGAGATGGGTTGCTGCACCTGCTTAACAAATTTGAAACAACCAGAGTGAGAATATTCTCTTCTTTGCTGTGTTGGAGTGCGGTCTGTTTCCTAAAACATACTCACATAGAGAGATTTTGGTTTAGAACCACGGTCCACTCTCTTGAAGCCATTGCAGTTTTCTTGCAGGCAAGCATGAGGGCTTTAATGCATAGGCTTACACCATTCTGTAGTTCACTCTCTTTGGATTTTAAGCCCTTATCTTTATAATCCCTTTTTAGTTCAGTGTACTTTGTCTACCTCTTTAAAATCCTTCACCAAATCTATAGCAACATTTTGCTAGAAACAATTTAGGAGGGCAGGAATTTAGCAGAGGAAAAACTTAGGTTCGTAAGTCTAATCACTTCTGTTGTCAGTGAACAGCTGTTGGGGCATAGCAGCTGAGAAAAAGGCAGGTCCTTTTGTCCTGAGGATGATTTGCTCAGCAGGATCTCCCTTACATCATTGTGGGTTTTTTTTTTTAGTTTTGTGAATTCCTTCATTCCAGAGCTCCTACCTGAAATTTTCCAAGCAAAGGTTCAAAGAGAAAACGCTTAAGAAGTACATATGGTTTTGCAGGAGGCTTCAAAAATGAATTAAATTCATGTGGTGTGGATTTGGACAACTAGTAACTGAGTAATTTCTTGGAGAAGCAGCTACATCAGCAGGATGGTAACTTCAAAATCTGTGTCTACATGCATACGTGAGGTCCTGCGATCTTCATGAGGGCTCTGTCCCAAGAGCAAAATATCAAGTTCATCTTTGCAAAGACTCCTGAAATTGGTATTTGATGTGGACTAAAATAGATGAAGTCAGTCATGAAATTGTGAGGACAATTCCATAGATTTTAAGATAATTGACATTAAAAAAAAAAAAAAAGTTGTTTGCACTGTTGCACTGCAGTGAATGTGAATGACAAGGAGTTTGAACTCTTCATTGTTTTTATCCAGAGATTTTTTTCCTGTCAGTTACAGGTAAACCCATTATGTTTTTGTTTTTTCCTGTTACTGCACATGAAATTTACTATAATTAGACAAATGTATCTTTATTTTTAATTATTTTTATTTTTTAATTATTATATCACATTGTGCTTTGTTGTTCAAAAAGTGCTCACCTACTTACTGCCACAAAAAAGAAGCTCAGTTCCTCATCCAAATGATTCCTTTGCAGGGATTGGAGAAAAAGTATGTTCCATTTGTTTGCTTTGTGTTGTAGAGAACTTTCGAATACTCCAGATTTTTGTCACTGTATGTGTGTATTTTTTTTAATGAAGCAAAAAAGGAAGAAAAGAAAGGGGAGAAAGAAATGGGATGTAAAGGAGTCCAGACTTTGTAAGAAGTGGATCTCAATTTGATTCTTAAGAAGTTACGAGTCAAGTTTCCCTTGACTCTTAAAAGACTATTTTAGCTTTTCTCTTTAAAGAGCAGTAATACATGTGCAAAGACACTAGTATGTTTAATAGCAGAATATTAATGTCTTTTCCATGTATTTTTATAAGTTCTGCTGTCTTATAACACTTGAGATTTTTTTTTTTTTTTTTTTTTTTTTTTTACTGGAGTTGGGGTAGTGAGGAGTAAAAAGCATGTTTTCTTTTTTTTATGCTTGGAACGTTTTGTTCAACAGAACGCACGTCTGTGTGATTTCACCGACTGCTGCCTAGGCTGTGGCAGGTTCTCTGAAAATCTTGATTCTGCTCGGGAGGACGACATCCAAGAGCAGGGCTAAAGGCAGATTATGAACACATGGGAGCAAAACATCAGAAAACTGTTGGAACTCTTCCTTGGAAGGAGTTGCGTGTTCCAGCTGTTAGACTTAGGGATGAAATATGACTCAGAGTATTAATCTTAGTAAGAACCATTGAAATGGAAAATAAATAATGTGGAGACTCATGTATAATTAAAAATTTAGTGATAATGTTTCTTTTTTTCTTTTTTTCTTTTTTTCTTTTTTCTTTTTTTTTCCAGCAAAACACTGTACAGCTCAGAGCCAAGCAGTAGCTTAGGTACCTGCTAAAAGTCATAAAGCATTTTCGTGGCACTAGGTAGTAGATTATTGTTTTTCTCTTGGGTAGTGACAGTTGTTCCTAATGCCAAGAATCGTATTGCAACTACTATTCCTGTTGCTTAAGACAAGACAAAGGCTGGACCAGCATCAGAGATGGAATAGAGGCAAGAAGAGTTATTTGAATTTGGCATTCTCCAGTAAGCAATACATAAGAAGGTAAAGAATGTGGGATTTTTTTATTTTATTTTATTTTATTTTTTAGAATTTAGAGAATCTTGTTAGATATTGATGTGAGAGCTGTTTCCAATCTGGCATTATGATAGAATTTGTACTTTCAATATTGGTATTTTAAACGTGCTTCTGAAATGGGTGGGTGGAGACTAAGTCAAGAGTGAACTGCTGTGGATATACCAACTTTTCTAAATACTGAAGGTGTTAATATGAGGCATTCCAGAAGCTGTACTCGAGATATTTGTGGCTTGTCTGTTAGCTGACTTCAGCAGTCTGTGCATCTCCTACCATGCCAGTTGTCCTACATCTGAAATTTCACAGTATTTAGATTTTCAAGTTCAAACTCAGCGAATTGCTTCTAAATACTCAAGTTCAAGATCACACACTAATTACATAGTCCAGATGGGAGAAGACCCAAGTATTGTCTCATTGTCCTGTATGTTAACCTTACACTGTACTTAGCACTTTTATTAATAATTATCAAATGTTCATCTATATTAGAGCAGGCATTTCCTCACATAGAATCTTACTTTGTGATTATTTAGAGAGATAAGATTTAATACTGTTAGTGCAACTCATGAAAATGTGATAATACTTAGTGAAACAAGTTAATCATTTAAGAATAGTAACTGAAAGAAATTTTTCTCATGCTTCTTAGTCCAAATTGGCCAGGTAATGATATTTTTTTCCATTCCAGGGAATCACCAGTTCAAGTAAGATAGCAAAACAGTAAGGTACTTCCTTGAATTAAACTAGGACTCTATTGAATTAATTCAGTCTTACTGGTGGATGCTGTTTTTCTTTTATCGACTCAGCAACAAGCTCTCTTAGCAACTGGATCCAGTGTCTAAGTGAATTGTGCTTTGTACAAGTGTTAAACGAACTCCTGACATCTCTAAATTATTCTGTGCTGTCAGGAGGAGGAGAATTAGATTCCCAATTGTTTTCCTTCTATCACTAGTGGGTTCTCAAACTGAGTAATTGGTAACTCAGTTTAATTTATTTCACCGTGATTTTTTTTTTATCATTGTTGTCACTATAGTTGAAAATATCCAAGCAGCTGTGACAAATTTGGATAAGGAAGCTAACTTGGCGTTCCTTCATTCTCCATGTGTGTTCTAATGTCAGTGCATGCTGATTTTTTTTTTTTTTCCTCAATCTGTCATGGTAGGTTTGCCTAATACAATACTATGTGCTGAAGGGAGAAATATTTACAAGAAGAGAAAATCTAGATCAAGCACAAAGCTTGAACTGACTTCAGGTTTCCTGGTTATAAGTTTCACAGTGGTAATATAGAATTTGTGCTCTTGCAAGGCAGTGGTTTCTTTAAAATTCTAAGTCAGTGTTACCCTTGAACTAAAGTACTGAAGTGTAGGACAAGTTTGACGTACTTTCTAATAAAAACAGTTCATGGAAGCTTTGGGTTGCAGCAATATATTCATTTCATATGCAAACTTATCTTCACTTGAGCTGATCTGTTCTGCTGAAGTCATCACTGCAGCAAACTAGACAACCCTAGAGGTTCTTAGTTTGACAGCTATTTTTAAAGTGTCATTTAAATCTGTTCATAATCTAATGGGATAGGAGATACAGAACTAATAATTAATCATAGGATGCTTGTCTACAGTTTTTCTTCTACAATCACAGGACTGATCTTAGAAATGGATGAGATTCTTTAGAAAGTTTCTCTATTGTAAAAGGGCAGAAACTCAGTTCATTAACAGGAAATGTAGGACTCCAAGGAACTGTGGTGTGAACACACCTGCAAACCCTCCATTATAAAGCTACAAGGCAGGGGGTGAGGGGAATACCTCTGTCAGACTGTGAAAGCTGGAAATCAGCCTCCATTTTTCTTGCATTGAAAGAAAGAGGGAAATAATTCCATGTTGTGGTAAACTGAATGTAAGATTCAGTGTTTGGTTTGATGCATGTTCCTCCTCTTCCTTCCCCCCAAGAAGAAACCAAAACCAAAAAGCCATGCACTTATTTGGTGGTACAAACTTAAATCTTGTGTTAAAACACACAGCTTCAGAATCTTAGGGAATAGCTGTAATTCAGCAGTTATAAAAGCTGTCCCTGGACCACTGCTTTGCCTGCTGGGACTGAACTGTTGTGTTTGGGCCGTGAGAGGGACAGAGGTGGTCCAGGGGACTTCCCAGAGCCTCTTGGGTAGGTAGTTATTTGCCTGTGTCATCTTCAACACTTCCTTCCAAAGGGGAATAATAAATTGTCTTAAAGAAAAAATGAAAATTACAAAATGCTTTGTGCTCTTTGGTTTGGTTAAAAACAAACAAAAAAGACCAACAACAAACTATGCAAAAAGGGTGATGATTGGTTAGAGTGCTCATCAAGAGCTTGGCACACTCAGGTTTGCTTTTCAGAGAGCTATGAAGATGGTTAAGCCTTAGTACCATATTTTCTTAGATTTAAATAAGAATAGTGGCTGCTCTTAATTTGCTTGGTTAGTCTATCAGCTTCTAAGGACCGTGTTTTTTCACATTTCATTCGTTACAAGTCTGGCATTATAGGCCTTGCTAGGTCCAGGCTCCTAGGAGCTGACATTATACCACTGGTACACCTGATTTTTAGAAGTTCTCAAAAAAGAATTGGAACTAATACAGAATTTCTGGTTGTGTAGCTTTTTTACTGGTTCTCTGCAGGTCAGAAACATCAGAAAGGAATGTTTGGCAATCGCAGTCCAATTGTTAGGGAACAGATATCTCTGTCTTGGAAAGTTGGTCTCTGCCAATTGGACTCTTTCCATGACAGTTTCATCATCTAAGCAGATACATGCACCCTCTTTCTCATTGTGTACCTGAGGAAAAATTGTTTTGCTTTTACTGTATTGGATACAGAGTCCTTACACATATATTGGTCTTAGAAAATTTGTAAAGGAGTGAAATGCAGATTTCTGGATTTCTGTTCAGCCACAGATGTGGAGGTGAATGGTGAATTAGAAGCAAGACAAATACATTGTATTGAAGATAAGAGAATTGTAGGGCTTTCCTGTAAATGATGAAAGGAGTATACTGAAGCTAGCTTTAGGATGTAAAGAAACCAGAAACATACATTTCAATGAGAATTATAACTAACCTGACAAATGGCTGCTTCTGCCAGATAGCTGCCAGTTATTAGGACCCTGACTTGCTGATATGTAATATGTGGTGTGCACAAAATAAGTAGCTTCGTTTAGGAAGAAGTAGTTTCGTTTCAGGAACAGAATCTGGTTAATTCATTGTTGTTCTTCAATATTTGTTGTGATCACAACAAGAACAATAATCAGGGCTCGTGCCAAACAGTGTGATATGAAATGATATTTGGGTGTGAACGCAGGTTAGCTCTTGTCTGAGTACAAATTTTCAGAAGGTTTATGAGCTTGCAGAGCTTTGTCTTGTTACCATGAAGATGACCACAGTGTACCACGTAAAGGAAAGAAAAAGTGCAAATTTAAAGTCTGCTCTGTGATCTTGCATAGGCCACATCAATATAAATATATAAGTTTATGCTATTCAGAAACCTGTTCTTCTGTTTCATTCTCTTCTTATCGAACTGTTGAACAGTGAGAGGCACAATACCTTTCAGTGGAAATTATTCCAAAAACTTCCATGGCAAAGTGACTTTGCCTGGTATTGATGAATGACACAAGTTTTATATCTGGCAAGGAAAAAAACAGTCTCTACTAAGAAAATTATCTCTTACTGATATTAAGTGTCAGCAACGCTGCAGCTGAGTCAGAGGTGAATGTGGGTTAGCTGCCAGCATACACAAGGACAGTCTGTTCAGAGCCATTTTGCCATTGATCTGGCATGTTCTGTAGTTAGCTTGTGTGCTGCCCTGCACTCTCAACAAGCACCTTACAGTAGTGTGAACTAGGATAGGGGAAAAATACCATGAAGAAAATCACCTTAAATCAAAGGAGTACAGCAGGACAATTGCACATGTGTCTGTAAAGCTGCTTCATAGCCCTGTTCCCTAATGGGGAACCAGTGAAGCAGCTGCTGAGGGGGAGTGATTACCCTTACACCTGCTGCAGAAACTAAATTATTTTTTCTCAGGTGTTAAAATAATCATGTTGGAACTTCCTTTAAATTTTGAATTTGTCAGGAATGGAGATGGATTTATGCCTACTTGAATGCAAACCTCAGCAGTACGTGTTATTTTTCATAAATGCCACATACAGTTTGAGAAACGGAGAGCTAGGTTACAAGGTCAAGGCAGCTGACAGTGAATTGGATAACAGATGTTCAGGGCTAGTGTTGATGGCTATTGTGAACTGGGTTTCTCTGGGCTTTGTGAAGAAATCAATGGATGGGGAGTTGCCATTTGGCATACAGGTTATATAAATGCTTTGTGAAATGGATAGTACTAGAGAAAGGTATGGATGACTTCAGAGAACAAAGTGAAGTCACAGTCTCAGGCAGTGGAGTGACAGATTGAATGCTTGTCAGGTGCTCACCAACATACACTAGGAGGACTAATGTTAGCCAGTAACTTGGCTCTAAAGCTCATGAAGAAGATCATCCTGAAGATGCCTCCTCTTTATTTTTGTAGAAACCACAACAGATACAAAGTGCACAATATCACTATTTGATAAATTCTCAGCTACAGAACACTCTTTTTTAAAATAAGTACCACCACTTGGTGTGCATTTCTGCCATTAGTGAACCAGTGTGCTGTGCTCATAACAGTCTGCACTAGTGGAGGTGACCTACTGTTGCCACTGCTGGAACACACCACCCACTGCCTCACTGTGCTCACATCTGCTGCTTGGTCTCCATAAACATCAAAGCATCGATCATGTCAGTGGGTGCCATTTCTTCCTCATGGAGGCATTTGATTCTGCACTTTAGTTTGCTATGTACTTCCATGTCAGATGCATTCTGTCACATTGCTCCTCTGCTGCCATTGGTCACAGGACAACAAAATGTAATGGAATACTGGTGCAAAAGTTCAACTTCGACTGCCGTGTGCCTCTGATATTGTGGCCCAATGTAATAAAATACGAGGCATTACTTCTGGAGCTGTCCTTGTATTTGTTTAATGAAAGAAGCTGCTGTGACAGTGAGCTGTGCTGAAGCCACAACTTTGTCTTAGTAGGAAACAGAAATGGAAAGGAACAAAGTGTCATCAAGTCCTGCAAGGACATACGTGAGAGGAAAACAGGCCAATTTCTGTTGAAGAGATGCAAGGAGCCCTGACTGGTGCCTTTGAGATGTGTGCTTTGAAGAACCCTATCTGTTTTTCCTTTTCTTCTTCTATTCTTCCATAACACACAGAGAAAGTATTCAAACAGACTAGAAAGCAGTATTTTGCAGTTGTTTTCTTCTTTTTCTGACACTGGAGTAGTAAAACAATAAACCAATAAAACTTGTCATTGTCAGATCCTAGTGAGGCAGAGAGAATTGCTGAATTTTTGGACTTTTCTCTGAAGTACTATTGCTGGGCACAGTAGGAGGAAAAGCCATAGTGGCTCTTAAAGGACCACAGCCTGGTTTGGGTGTGGTTGTTCCTGTATTTCGGATTCCCACCTGAAGCTCATGGGGATGGTATTTCTATTAGTGTTGCATACAAATCTTCATTCGTTCTCAAACTCCCCTGAGTTAAGTGCACGTAGCAAAGATTTATTTCAGAATCGCAGACTCTTAGCAGTTGGAAGGGACCTCTAAGGATCACTGAGTCTAACCCCCTGTTGATGTAGGTTCCCTACAGTAGATTGCACAGGAAATTGTCCAGATGGCTTCTGAATATCTCCAGAGAAGGAGACTTCACAGCCTCTCTGGGCAGATTGTTCCAGTGCTACGTCACTGACAGTAAAGAAATTCTTCCTTGTGTTAATATTCAGTGTGTATGTGTCCAACCCACTAGGTTTATGATTTGTTGCCTTTTTTGTTTAATTAAAATATGAATATATACATATATATAAGTTTTGTTACTTACATACATTGAATATGTTAAAAACTTTATATGCAGCCCAAGACAGCTCCTTGTCACTCAGTGCATCTGAGGCAAGCCAAAGGGTTGGACATCCTTGTCTTAGAGATTTTTAATTTCCAGCCCATTCAGTACTCTGCCAATTCTTACTGAAAGACCTTAATATCAGAATGTTTATCTTAATACAAAGTGTCTTCTTAGAATAGAATTTCCTTAAACTCTACAGAGTGTTTATTCTATATGTTTTCATGTCGGTATTGTTCATTTACTAAATTGGACTAAAGCCTCATAGGGCATCAGGGCAGCAATTTACACACGCTCAGTTTTTAAGAAGATATCAATAAGGATTGCAGGTTAGCTCTGCTGTAAAGGAACTTGCATTAATTTCCAAGCACTAGCATTTAAGTGTGATTGATTTTTAATTTTTGTAAGGATTCTTTTAGAAAAATGACCTGTTCACTTGTGCTAGAGTGAAATGGTGGTGTGTTTTTAGAGACTTGAAGAGTATGGTATCTGACTTGAACTTGTCTCAGTGCTGAGAGTTTGACTACAGTTTTACTCCTTGCATGGTGTGCACACTCACAGATATGGGGAGGGCATGCTACTGTCAGAGAGCTGTCATCTGATGGGTTGAATTGCAGTCAGGGCAAGGATTCCTTGCTGGCTCTTGGAAGGCTTGAAACCCATTAACATTCCTAGAATTGCATGCATCATAAACCATAGCAGAGCAAGATTAGAAGTGAAAAATACATGAGTATGCGTTTGTCACCATTCCCTCACGTCTGTTGAGCTGCTGTTGCAAAGTACACCAAAGCAATTACGTAGTAATGCTCTCTAGAAACTTTTTTTTGCACTCTGATGGGCATAAGATTCCCTGGTGACCACTATTGCTCTATCCTGCTTCAATTGGACAAAATTGAGAGAATACAAGGTAAATGAAAAGACTTGTTTGCCTCTTCTCCTGCTCTGAAGTGTTCTTGCTGCTCTCAGAGTACCCGCAATGCTATCACACAAAGTGTTGTTCTGGCTTGGCAAAAGGAACACGAGGAAGCCAAAATAAGAACGTGCTAGAAGTTATTAATTTCTCGATGTCATAGAAAGAAAAGAGTCTGTCACTTCTAACATTCTAGTGTGGTTGTGGTCAAGTATGTCATTCATATTTGATCGCTACTCATTGCTAAGCTTAGAAAGAGCCGTGCTGAATACATTTGGAAATGCATTGTCCAGTAGTGAAGGTGCTTTCTCAAAAAGCTAAATTCTCTAAGAGGGAACAAAAACTCCCTCCTTCAATAACGCCTTCAGGTATCTAGAAGATTACTGCTAAATAAAAAGAAGAGCATATTTTCCCATTTTGATAGGAAAATAAAGAGCTTGAATTGCAGTAAGATAAATTCTGCTTTGTTTTGGCTAGTGTCTAATTAGGGATAATGTACAGCTGGGAGGGCATGAAATCTTTGTCACTTTGGATTTTAATAACTGCTGTAATCAGCATCTGTCAGATGGATCTGATGGTGCCGTGGGGCAGGAGAAACAGAAGCCCCTTTAGTCGCTGCCATTAGTATTTTTGTGATTCTGTGATCACAAGATTCGTGATCTCTTTGGAATTGTTCACTCAACCTATTTTTTTAAGTAGAATTCTGTGATGATTTAAAAACATACACACAAGTGAAAACACTAGAGAGAAAAGTGCTCATAAATATAAAGAGATTAAGAGAATTATAGCCATTTTGATAACTAGAAGAAATATAGGGAGATTGCAAGATCAGTGTCAGAGCAGTTTAGCCTGCACTTAGGTGCCAGAATGTCTGCACATAAGCTTTGGAGTCATTATTTCTTTTTGCTGTCCACAGCTAATGCTTACAAAGTCCAGCTGTGACAAAATTCTCTCCTTTGTTTAATGACATCTAGACAAATTCCTGGAAGGAGGTGAATTTGAATGTGAATTTAACATCTGTTGAAGATGAGGAAAAGAGTCAGCCTAAAATGCGGGGTAGTTTTACAGGCAAAATTAAAAGGTTAGTGCTGTTGTTTGAAACTTAGACATAATATTTGCAGTATTTACACAAGTCGTGTGGATGGAGGAATGGCCTCTTTTAATCAGTATTTTTTGTCAGTGACTTCTGTTACGAGCCTCAGTAGGGCACAGTGGTGCAGAATTTATTGTGGTACCAAGAAGACAGCTTGGTGGCTTAAGCTCTATAACGTATTGCTTTTCAAGAATGTTGCAAAATACATATATCAATTTTATCAGGTTGCATTTCAGAGTGTATGTTGTTATAAAATAATCTTGAAATGAGTGTTTCTGTATGATGCAACTTGAGAAAGGCTTTCTGGCTTGAATATTAAGTCTATGCTATTTTTGGTCAGCATTATCTTCACACATTGTAACTCTAGTAACAACTCTTGGTGCGTGAAGAATGGGTAGTGTTCATTCTTGGCCAGTACTTTTCTAAGTCTCATTAGAACTGTGTGACTGGACAACAAGCTCCATATCTCCTATTACATGGCATGGCATGCTTCTCCTTTGATTGCAAATGTTTTCTGTCATCGTTGATTAGGAATTGAATGAGCATATTATTGACTGCTAAAGCAGCGTACTGGCACGAGAAAGTGTTGGATTTGGAAACAGACCTGTTGAAGTGGAGTTGCTAAGAAAGCATTCTTTTCCTTTTAGATTCATAAAACAGTAAACCAAAAAAGACCAACAACAAACCACCACCACCACCAAAAATCAACAAAGCAAAACCAGAACAACCCAAACCCACCAAATAATAAAAAAAAGATAACAACGTAAAAGAGCAAGAGTTATAGCAAAGGTTATAGTTTTTCTACTTCTGGGTCATTTGAGCACCCACAATCACAGGGAGAACAGGAAGGTAAAGGAATAGTTATTTGAATAAATACAGAAAAGGGAGAGTGAGTGAGCTAGGGTTGGCACTCATATTCACTTTGTGGGCCAGCACTGGCAATGCATGATAGTAGATGGAAACGCAGCAATTTACTACATAAACAACCAAACAGCCTGGATTTATCTAATCAGCTTTTTGTGATAAAGTATGTCCAGGATCTCTTTTTCCAAAGCTAAAGGACAATAGGAATGACAAGATTAGGAATAGTGTGTGTGTACCTACAAATATGGATGTATGTAGTTTATTTTTCTTTGAGCATTTGCCCTTATGAGAGAGTAGATGTTTAAGAAGGCATGAAGGAACATAGCAGTAATAAACGGGCACTGCTTCATCAAGAGTTAATGTTGGCATTCTGGAAAGCTTTCAACATCTGGGAGATTCTTTTTTCTCCATTTCAAGCTGAGTGGTGTTACTTAAGATGAGCTAGTAGAAGTTTTCTAGGGAGCGTCAGTCCTTGGGTGAAAATGTGTCCATGGGAAAAAAAGTAGGAGAGGAAAGTGATACAGATTTTTTCTCCCACATACTGTTGACTGACTTAGTGTTTAATCTATTCTTCAGCACCTGGTGGACTGCAGTACTCATCTAATTCTCAGTATTCTGGTATTTCTGAAGAGAGCTGTGTGATTGTCAGCAGTATGTACTTGGATCATGGCTCACCTTGTTACACTACAGCTGGGCTTTGTAAGCGCTCCTCTTTCCCATGACACTGCTGTATGCTTTAAGCAGAACAAAACGGTGTAGACAAGTGTGAATGTTTGCAGTAGAACAGACACATTTGAAGCCTATTTTGTTACAGAAAGGAGTAAAGAATCCTTTCTATTTTGCTTAGTCTACAGGCTAGCGTTCTTCCATCTCACTCTACCTCCTGTTGCTTTCAGTCTATCTTCCTCAACAGAAAAAACCCCACTCTGATAAATATTCCTGGCCTTGTTATGCTGCTACGAAGAGAAGCATCAGAACACTTAGTGTCAGCATGGTCTTCTCACAACCCTGTGCATTGCCATAAAGATTTAAAATGCTATGTTTTTTGTGTTTCTAAATGTTACTGTGAATGAGACAGATCTTAACTGTTCTTTAGAATAAAGTTCTGTTTTCCTGTGATTCTGATGGCCCCACAGGTCAGGCAACTGGAAAAAAACAAAGCAGAAGTAAGAGCATCTACAATGCTTTTGCATTTCCTGTAGGGATATCTTTTCAAGGGAGGGTTAAATCCTTGTTGAAGTAATAAGACCTGTCAAAGGTGCAGATAGGGTCTTTAAATACCTGCACTCCACAGATGGACTGGGTGTCCTGTGGAACTGAGTTTGTTTTTACAGTTGTTTTTGGAATGTTTAGGCAATACCCTGTTTTGGACAGCACGTACACAGAACAGACCTAAGATAAATGCCCTTTACATAGTAGCCTGTTTACTTCCTAGCTAAAAAGATGGTCTCAACAGACAAATCACAGCTGCAATAAAGGCTTTAATTAATCTTAAGCTAATTTTGAACAATGTAAAGAAAATTAAGATGCAGAATTCAGCAATGTGCAGAAGTTTCTGACAGAAAAATCAAATGGGCAGCCCAGGAAGTCCTTACATCTATATAGACTGTGCCAATAATTTCCTTGTCATCATATAACATAACTTAAAAATGTAATGTTTATCAAAGATCAGCTGCAGTTTCATTAAATAAGAATTCTTTTTTCTCTCTGTGCCTCACATCCAGAAAGCAACCAGCAGCCCAACACCCTTTTTATGACCTATATTGATCGCCCTTGGTTTGATGTGTTGATCTCTCAGCAGTAGTTATATAGAACTCTGTTTACCACTGGGTAAAAAGGGCCTCATCTTAGCAAATTTGAAAACGTTTTATAAATCCCCAAGACAACTAATTTTGCAGGATTCTGGGATTTTTCTGAGGGAGATATCAAACTTTTTTATTAATTCAAGTTCAATATTCTCAGTTTTTAACAGTAGGGATTTTAGAACTTTTTAAGATTGAGCTTTTTTTAAGGTAATTTGATATTGCTGCCCCAGCCTAAACCAATATAAATCAGAATTAATCTGATTAGAAGAACCTAAAAAAACCTTTTTCTTACCATGAAACTGCCTGCATCTGGTTTCACTTATTTCCTCACCTTGTATTTTCCACTTCTTTTTTGCACTAATGACCAAAGAAGTAATTTTTCATCTTCTTTTGGGCACCAAATGTTGTCAGTGTTTCTGAAATGAGTCTAAAAGACAATGGAGTGCATTCCAAAATACTTTTTTCCCCAACAATATTTTCTAGAAATGTTTCTGTCGCAAGTTCTGTTTAATTCTTCTGTTTTAAGCTTTACTTCAGAACACTGTAATTCCATCTCTCTGTCTTTGCATGAAGTTCCAATCCCTTATGCCATTACACTACTTGTTCCATCAGCCTACTGTGATTATAAAGCAGAAGGATTTCTAAATTGTGTTGATTTTTTTCTCCCTTTTCACCAAAATATTTCCATCTGGTATCGGCAAAGTTGAAAAGTTCCCATTATTTTTCATGTTATTAAATGTTTTTGACAAGTTTTCTTTTTCCTGCTGCTACGGTTCTTTCAGAGCTTGATTTAACCTTGTACTAACAGTAATCTTGGAATTCTAGAAACTCTGTGATTATTTGCATGTTGTGACTTTGATGGATTGTACTTTACAGTTTGAATCTTGACATTCTTCTAGGTTTCATCCGTGTTATTGTAGCAGTTAAGGAAAGGCAGTTTTTGCACTTACGTATCTCCATCTCTTCTCCTGTTAAGAAACAGGGAAAAAAAAAAGCAAACTTGAAAATTGATGGGATGGAGGACTGCTTTCATCCTCTCTTCCTACCCCAACCTTTCCTCCACCTGACTCCTTCCTATAGGAAATTGTGGAACAGAAGTGATAAAACAAGAAAGATATAAAAACAAACAAGCAAAAACAACACAAGACACATGCATCATACACAAAACTTTTATTTGGAAAACTCATAATCTCAAAGTTATCAGCTTTCCCTTAGGGGGAAGAAAACTGCTTTTCTATCCAGCTCCATTCAGCTATGGTAAGGGAAAAAAGTTTACCCTCTTACAGAACGGGCCCAGGGCTAGATCTCTAGCCAATTAATTGTTTCATAATCTCTCAGGAAATTCTCTAGGTATCAAAGTATGCATGTTATCATCCCATCCAAAATACGGTGCCCTAAATGAACTGCTTCATATTCTTCCTTGCACATAGCAAGGAAGAGTTGTATGTTTGTGAGAAGAGGAAGGAAAAATTACCTTGCAACTGACTCTGGGTTTCTCCTGCAGAACATTTCTATGACTGTGTCAGAAATGTTGGTAGTGCAGAGCCAGTGTTCTCCAGCAGCACTTCCACTCCAGCCAACTGCACCTCGCTGTTGGAATCCCCAGATGCACAGTACCCTGGGAACAAAAGAAGCAGAGCAAAGTTCTGCTTAAGACTGAAGATCTCTCTCTCCCTCTGACAGACCTTCTTGACAATGTAATACATTTTCTAATCCTTTCATCTAGTCCACACCTTGAAGTGGAGGTTATGATTTGTCTCCAGGTACTTGCGTTGACAAGCTGTGCTTGGGCTCTGACTTGCTGTGCAGACAGTATGTGTAATATACAGAGAGATGTAGAATTTTTCTCTAGCTCTCACGAAGCTGAAAGTGCATCCATAATTTTAGTAGAAAACATTGAAATTTCAATAGGAAGCTTGTTGAAGAAAAATAAACGTAACTGTACTGCTTTTTAATAGGTGAATGTGGAGCTGTAGGAAAATACTACATAGGGTATGCAAGATCTGCCTTGGTGCAGAAGAGAATTTGGAGAGTTGATCCAGTGTTGTCTCTGGCTCTGAGCTGCAAAATGTTCCAAAAGATGCAGTGATTGCTCAAGAAATAGTGGAAGTAAAATACATAAAACTATTGAAAACAATAACCAAGTCACTTGGAGCTATTTTAATAGCTCATAAAAAGTCTGTTTTGCTGCAGCCTACTTGGTAGTTACGCAAATACCCAAACTATTGTTTATTATCTGAGATGCTGGACTGTTGAAATTTAACTGTACTACTGTAGAAAGGGATTGCTAGTAGGGGCAAATTCTCATAATGGTTATGGTGTCATTTTAAAATGTGTTTGTCTCCTGTGGGGTCAAGGGAATTGCCACATCTTATTGCAGAACGCTTCATCAAAAATAATCTTTAAAAATGTTTGAGAAAAACAATCTTCTCTTGTAGATGAGAAGAAAAAAGCAATTTTATTCCAGGTAGAAGTATCTAGAATGTGTTATACAAACAGCTACTTTTATGTTACCATAAAATTCTCTCATTCTCTCACACACTGCATACTTTTTAAACTGCACAACTGACTTGCACACCAGTGCTATTTCAGTGAGAATGTTTTACTCTGTTCTGTGTTTACCACAGCACAGTGATGTACGCTGAATGTAGATGTGAAACTCTTGCCACCCATGGGTACAACTTGAATTTAATGAGTGAGACCAGAGCAGGTAGAATTTCTTGCAGCATTTTACATCTGTCTGCTGAACAGATGCGTGGAGAAGTAGGCAGGTTCATACCAACTGCTCTTCTTTAGAGACAGGAGGAATATGAGCTGTTAGGAAAACATGGGCCCATCTTTTCTTGAAAAGGATTGCTGAAAAGTGAAACATAAGTTGCTTCTTGTAGCTTGTGAGGCTCTGACACAGCTGGCTGAAATCCACATGGTATTACTTAATTGCTTTCATTGCTTTTGGAACATCCCATGTGTTAGAAGATTCTGCACAAATGTAGAGAGTAAAT
Source organism: Callipepla californica brunnescens (assembly GCA_023055505.1). NCBI lineage: Eukaryota > Metazoa > Chordata > Aves > Galliformes > Odontophoridae > Callipepla > Callipepla californica. Next base: position 5,444,828 of record JALIRH010000012.1, read on the forward strand.
ACAGTTTAAATACCAGTCCTTATATCAGTATAACTTTCCATATGACTTACAATGGTTACTTCTTAATTCCTATAGAATCTTAAAGTAGAAGTTTCCAAAACATTGTCTATGTAGTATGAACTAACTGAAGGCTTTTTTGCTTTTGTATTAACAAAACGTCATGTAAACTATCTTACTTTTATCTTTCATTTGTGAAAAGCATGTCTAAACCATGTATGTGTGCATGCAATGTATGCAACAAATGGAAGTAAAAAAACAGCTACCAAAACTGGAATGGAAAGAGCAATTGCCGTGGCTGAAGTGCAGACTATTCACAGATGTTTGATTGTATACATGGGACAGACTTCATTTTAGATGAATAGAGAGTACATAAAATGCACACTTTCCCTCCCCCATCCCTCTTGTTTATCTGATTTTGTAGAAGGATTTTAATTAACCCCACAGAACTGCAATAAAGTACAGGAACTGTAAACTTAATACCCAGAAACACTGCAAATAGAAAAATTGTTACATAGCTCTAAGGTTATGTTATTCTTCTTTTGTGTCTACAAACACATCTGTTCAAAGCTACATGCAAACTTCTTTACTTTTCTTCCCTGCACAGCTGAAGTGCATAAGGAGATATTTTTCCTGGAAAAAAAAATAAAATAAAAGCAATGCCTACTTTAAGGAATTTGAGACTTAGATATTGAGATAGTGAAGAGTACTGCCTTCACTCTCCAAACATCTCTAAAAATAGTACTTGTTTAACTACTTATATTTACTTCTTTACAAGTTGAGGGAGACTATCTGATCCAATATTCTGTGTATATACTTGTATATACATACTGGTGTGTTTGTTCTTCTGCTGAGCAGATGTTGATGTTGCAAAGATTAGGTTTTTATGGGAAGATGGATCAGTGAAGCGGGATTTGGGGGTTTCATTCTATAGTATGTAATAACAACTAGTGCTAGCAGTGCTGAGATGAAATAACCCCCCTGATCTGCTCCTCCAGTTTTGCTTGCCTGTTCATATCCATGTTTTAAAATCCTTGGAGCTTACAGACTTTCTCCTTGATGTCAACTGAATTCTGTTTACCTTATGCATAAAGAAAGGCAGTAGATGAAATCTAGCTAATTTACCTCCATGTTATTCTTCAAATGAAACAAGATCTTTTCCTTCTCCTCTTCCTTGTCTTAGTTTCTCTCCTTATTTTAGTATAGCAGATAAATTTGGTTCAAGTTTTAGAAGCAACAGCTTTTATGAGGTCAGTTCGTCCATTTCTTAGAGGGCAGGGAGAGAAAAGGCATTTATCTGGCTGCTGCACAAGCACAAGTTGGAGGGGTTGTTGTCAGAGCTCAGCCCCCAGCTGCATTAAGTCCAACTCTGGACTGGAGTCCACCTTTAGAGCAGGTTTTGTCCCCTCATCTCATCGTGTGCTGTACGTGGGTGGAGCGCAGGCTGGAGTTACATGGGGCTCTAAGCAATGAGATGAAAAAAGTAGTAGAGGTCTGAAGGGACTGTGCCACCTGACATTGCTAGGGTACCTCAGCTATTCCATGTCTTCCCAGGGAAAAGATACTTCCTGCTATGTAATATGTTATTTGTGTGAGGTTGAGAAGACAGAAAGACAACTGTATTGACGGCCTACTTTGCGCCTCTGTGTAAAGCTGATTAAGAGAAAAGCAGGATTTTAATAACTCACTACATCCTAACCCTCAGAGCCCCAGCTGAAATAAAAGGAAGTCTGTTTTGTACAAGAAGTGTTTGTCATTTGTACTTAATCAGACTCCTTTGGACTGTTGCATGTTAGGCAGTTAAAGATTATATATTCCTGATATAAAATGCTGGAAGTATGGTCTGAATCTCTGGCATAGAAAATATACTCAAGTGTGTTAGGACTTCTAGTTACTGTGCTGGTAGAATTTCCAAGAACAAATGTAGGAATCTCTGGTTTAAGAATCTTTATCCAGGAGTGGGTGAGGGAATGGTGTACATGAGTTATGTGGAATGTCTTGATATCTGGGCCCAAAACTACTCCCTTTTTCTAGGAAGGACAGTGTAAGATCTTGTTCACATTATGCTCAAAGGGTTTTGGCTGTAAATAGAAGCTTTCAGAGTAGAAGTGTGTTACAAAGCATCTGGATAGTCCTGGCCACGACCATTTCTGTAAAAAGATGACTCGTGCATATCCTTCCTGAACTGCTGCTATAGACATATGGCTCATCCTTAAAAACCTTTCTTTTTAGAATGTGAAGTTGAACACGCATCCTTTTTCCACTGTCGTGTCTCTTTCTCTCTTTAGTAACCTAATAATTCAGACAGTACAAAGTGTTCAAATGTACTTTTATTCTTCTCAGCATAGAATGGAAAGCATGACTGTACAAGGGTTCACACCCTCCAGTGAGAGTGAAAGATGATGCAGACCTATTAATGCTCGAGAGGTACAGGGGAGGGAGCAAGCACAGTGTTTTGTTTCATGCTGTTCCTTGTGTGCTGAAAATGTTTTGGGGATAGACCAATATTTTGACATAAGATTTGCCTGCAGATCAGTACACAGGTTGCTTATGGTCCAACTGTTTTCATGAATCAGAGGAAAAACATCTAGGCATGTCCACTGCACAGGGAAGCAAGCCCATAGTTCAGCACTTACATCACCCATAAGCCTTTTATTTATCTTTTGTAAACAACTCTCTTCTGCTTCAAATTAATATTCGGATTGAATTGCTGATATAAGTGATAAACTATTTAACATCAAGTTGTCAGCAGATAGCGTGACAAAAAATGGTGATAGGAGCACTCTTACCAATGCATGCGAGTAACTCATCAGAGCCTTATCACGCAGCCTGTATCTCTGGGTATTGGTCTCCACGTCAGATGTACAGCTTGTGTTTGGGTATGGATACTAAATCTTTTCTCGTTGGCAGTTGTTTTCAGATAATTGTAAGTTCTACCAAGAATCAGTAAATCAGAAAAGTGAGGATAAAAACTGCCTGAAAACAGCCTCTGTTCCAAAATGAAAATGGAAGTTTGGTTGGGCTGCATGTGTGTGTGTGATATAGACTCAGTGATGTGCACCGAGATGCAGGGGCAAGAAATTATGAGTACAAATTGAGCAATAAATGTTTGATTCGTGCATTCCTGGAAATATAGTTGGAGTATACCAAGCTGCTTTTACCCTTGCCAAGGGAGAGCACAGCTACGTGCCTTATTTCACATTTAATCTCCTGTCTTCTCAGATGCAGTCGTCTGCCTTCATCTCCTCTGGGTTGAACTGCATTCTGTTGGGAATTAAAGAGTAGAATTTTGGGCCTAATTCAGCAAAACACAAATATGTTTAACACTGTGCATATTGTGAAGTATTCTGCCAGGTGAAAAAGTGTCTGATTTTCCTTATGAAGCAGGGAAACAGTTCTTCAGTGCACTTGTCTTCACCTGCAGCCTCCTATTGCTTTTGCACTGCATCACAGCTTTCCTGTGCATATGCTGGGTGAATTGGGTATTGCTGTCAATTGGGTGATAGTTGTTGTGGCTGTGAACTTGCATGCTAGCACTCTGAGACAATTATATTCATGTCATAGAGAGAAAAGGAGTACTTTTCTAGAGTACGCTACACCTAATCTACTGCACAGGGGTAATTTCATTGAATAAATTATTTTTCTGTAAATTTCATGCTGCTGCAAATGAGAAAAGAAGCAGGCCCAGAAGATTTATTGAAGATGATGATTTATGGGTAGAAGTGCACTGCTTCTATGGAGAGGGAAAAAAACAAACACTAATTGATAAGTGTAAAAAATGAAAACTCTAAAACAGTATTTTGGCTCATAATCAATAGTCCTCTGATGAGTGTTGGCAAGAACAGCACTGAGGTGATAAAGAATCCGGAGTAAATCAGGCAAGCAGCATGAACTCCCCACTATCAATCAAAATGCAGCCCTTTTTCATTTCATGACCAAGCACTTGCATCACTATTCAAAGGGCTTATTCTTGTGTCATGTATGTTGCCTTAAGCAAATTAGCTCAGGGAACCCACATGGGAGGAAAAAGAAAAAAAGAAAACCCATAGTTTTGTCAGAAGCTTTCGCCAAAGTCAATATTTATGGAGTCATAACGGCCTGGGAGGAGCCCATGCTGTTTCAGTACCACAAGCAGTGCCATTGCTTCTACTGTGTTTTTTAGAGTTTTCACACCTCTGAATCAGCAAATAACTTCACAAAGGCAGCTCATGTGCCAGAGACTTGTCCAGACCATGTGTCTCACATTCACTGCCCAGACAGGTCAAAGCTCATGCTGGAGAGCAGTTTTCTCAGTGTCATCATGGTGCTCCCCCACAAGCCAGAAGGTTCAGTTGCAGAGCTCCAGCACAGAGAGGAAGTGTAAGTTTGTGGTGAGGAGGAGCAGAGCAAGAGCCAGGGCTGGGTTCTGCCTGTGCGACCTCCATGGCGCTTTCTGAGCTGGTTATCATGGCTGCAGAGCTTTGCTGGAAGCTTCCAGCTGCATGGTGCCTGTTGTGGTGAGCACTACTGCATGGCTGCACTACAAGCATGGGCATTTATAATTTCCCATGGATAGATCCCTAATTTATGAGCATCCTGGCTTGCTTCCTGGCTGCTTTGTTTAGGAGCAGAGCCCCTTTTCTCAGGATACTCAGTTGGTTGTGAAGGGGTTTCTCACCCAGCTCCAGTAGTGGCCCAGACCTCTAGTTATGTCCGTAGCCCTGTGGCTTTGCATGGCTATTCTCAGAGGAGGTTAGGTTTTAAAAAAGAGGTACAGATTTCCTAGCTCTCAAAGTGAATAGACTCAGCTGGAGAACACTGCCCTGATGGCACACAGGCTGCACCCAACACTGTGCCAAGTCACACTCCGTTTGTAAATATTGAGATGTGCTGTAGTTAGAAATACAGCAAAAAGAGGTTTAAATTGTATGGCTGAGAAACAACAGAGGGATAGAAATGTAAACCAGAAAATGCAGCGCACACAAAGCCATGTGTGCTGTAGGTCTGTGGTCTTGCTATTGCACAGTAAAGAAAATAAATACCAATAAGAATGGCAGCTCAGCTGTACGATTCTCATGTTTTCTAAAAGCATGTTGTTGCTTCATCCAAACTTGTACATCCTGCTATGAATAAATTGTTAGAAAAGGAATGCTTACACAGAAAACGTGTAGACACACTGTAGCATTAGCTCGAAGGGAATAAAGATGGTCATTAGCAAAAGGCAGTGATGTAAGTTCACCTAAAGAGAACTATATGGAGCCTCTTATGTTCAGCAGAGCAGTAAGGGCAGAGGTTGTGGTCTGTGCACCTGTACGCAGTGCCACACGTGGCTGGTGCTTATCCAGGTTTGGAGAATTCCTCCAGAGTGACTGCAGGGAGGCACCTGGTGCTGGGAAGGAAGCAGGAAGTCATTTCTGTGAGTCAAGGAAGTCAGCTCGCTCTGCTGTGCTCCTGCAGAGCTTTCTTGAGGACCTGGTGCTACCTCGGCCCAGTGACCACGAGTCCCAGGGAAGTGCCATTCCTGGCATCCCCCTCACCGGTGAAGTAAAGTTAAGTACAGACTGGCACGTTCTCCCATTTCTGAAACGTGACACGCTAACTGAAAAACTTTATAACTTCTGTCTGTCTTCGGTGCTCTCAGGACTGACCTCTGAGTGCCAGGGAGGGCACAGATGGGCGCAAATGAAAGCTTTTCTGGGTGTGAATTGCAGAATGATTACTGCAGCTCAGCGTAGCAAAGAACTGCTTTTTATTTATTTATTTATTTGTTTGTTGAGTTCTGATATTTAAAGGGAATTTGATCCAGGAGTGAAAACTTGTAAAACCTCACTACCTTTCTGCCAGGCCACCAGGTAACTGTTTTCTCTGTGTATTCTTTTATTACTAATATTATTTTTTGCTTGCTTGTTCTCTTTCTTTCCTGTCCGTGGTGTCATGTCCCATCCCACACCCTGATCTCACTGTAACAGGTACATTCTGTGCCCTTACTGTGCCACTGACCCATGCCAGACCTGTTGCAGGTCTGACATTGTCTCCCACACACTGGGCAGCAGATTCCTAGCTCTTTGCCATGCTTGACACCTGCTCTGGCAAGCAGGAGGAGGAAATGAAGCAGAAAGATCTCCTTGCAATGATTACTGGCTCACAGAGAAGTACTGAAACAAGTGATAAGTAGCTGAAACAATTCAAGGGAGGGAAATTCTAGCTTCCTGCTCTACTACACTCTGATCTCCTTTTTCAGATTCCCTCCTTCCTCATCCAAGTGGGGGAACTTGATGCACATCCGCTCTCACTCGTGGGGTGAGATTCATCTTCATGACTAATGAGGCGGCAGCTCAGTCCCACCAGGCAGAGAACCTTGTTCTACCCTGTTGTCTGTTTGCCAGTCTTATCGTTTCGTGCTGTAATCAAGTCTGAATGTTCAGAGTAGTGCTGCTGTCTTGTTCCCAGGCTGCTGTAACACAAGGAATTCCAGTGGAACCAACTGAGAGAGATTGCTGTTCTTTCAGACGCAGCTGGCCAAGGAGTCCTCCAGCTTCAGAATGAAAATACCCTGATACTCAATGCATCCCAGACCTTTGCAGCTTGCTGGGTAAGTGGAGCTGGTGGCTGTCTTTATCTACGCACTGGGAGATGAGATGTGGCCCAACCACAAACCGAACAAATGAGCAGACAGGGTGATCCATGTCCTCACCCAGACCTTTGCTTGGTGGTTTGGATTTCTCCTGTACCTTCCTCTAGTGTGTTACTTTCAACTATATCCTGTGCTAACAAGTGGAAGCTTTAACAAAGCCTTTCCTTTGGAGATTGCAATTTAAACTCTATGTGAGTGCTGTTTTCTTCCAAGCATTCCTGTTTTGCTCTCTGTTAGGAATAATGATGTCACCCCACAGTGCCCTTCATGTCCATCTCTAAGATAAGGGAAGACATAGCCTGAATATGTTGTTTTTTCTTTTTTTTTTTATTTTTTATTGTACATAGCCACATTTGTTATGCAGAGTATGAAAGACTTCAGATAACAATGCGGTAAAATGAGACAGGGATTCCTCACTCTGCAATTGTTCTGAACAGATCTGGTGTCAGCTCTCCAATGCACAGATCTGTGTGGGAAGATCTGCTCCTCTCCTCCTCAGCAGCCCAACAACTTCCTCCTACGCTGCTGAGAAAGCATTGGTGTGTGCCTCTGAGCTGTTCTTTGGCAAAGGGAGGAGGTGGGGGGAAGAGATAACGCTCTGCATTAGCCCTTGGGAGGGAGCAGTCATTCTGAAAGCCAAGCAGAAAACAAGAGATATTAGGGAAATGAGAGTAACGGCAGCATGAAAGAGGAAGGTGATGAATGCGTGTTCCCTGGTGTTTCAGAAGAGCTTCTTGTGCTCTGTACTTTCATGTACAAGGATGCTGAACATTGGGCTCCAGCTTTCCTGAGTGCTGGTAGCACCAACAGAACAGGTCTCTGGGGCTGCTGGTGCGTGGGCTTACTCTGCTCAGCTTCCCTAAGTGCAGTAACAAGTCCTCCACCCTTGAAGGCTACTGAAATTAGCTGGTTTCTGATCAGTATGGCTTAAGCAAACTTCCCCCAGTATCATGAGTTAGGAACTCTCAAGGAGAGCAATCCCTCCACGTGGGAATTAGTTGATAATGCATCAGTTAATTTACTAATACCTAAGCACTGAGGGCTTTGCTCCTGAAAAGAAACTCCTGACTTTTGTCCCTCTGGCCGCAATTGTCTCTCCCAGAACAAACTGCCGTTGTGTAATCGGTGGAGCAGATGAAGCAGAACATCTAATCTGGTGGAGATCAGTACTGAAGCACTGTGATCTGCCAGAACTGCTCTCGCTCAGAGGCGTAGCAGGTAGCAGTGATGGATGCACTACATTGTGCCATGGGCAGAGCCATGCCGTGTCTGCTTCCTGCAGCAGCCACACGGGCTCCAGCCCGCCCTAAACACAGGTACGGGCCTCCTGCACGGTGCTGCTCCGGGGGACTGGAGGAATGCTCTCGAGATTGAATCGTGCTGTTTCCAAACCCATTTACCTACTCCAGGTCTCGGACGTACCTAACTGCCTCTATCTCAGCATCACAATGCTGCCTTTCTTTGCCCGTGGGAAAGCCCTGCGAAGCTTTAGCGCACAGCTGCCTACAGCTGGCTGTTTACAGCCGCAAAGCATCTGAAACTGCTGGGGAAGCTCTGCTGCAGCGAGTGCCTGCTGAGCATGCAGGGAAGGGAGGCTGTCTGCAGTACATCTCTTACTTAGTGCCTGCTGCTGCACGTGGGCTTGGAAATCGAGTAACTGTGCAAGGAATAGCAGTCAGCACTTCATCCGTCAGCGGCTGCGCTGCGTTCAGGTATAATTGAGTCCAAAATATTGCCAAGAAACAACAACGTATTTTGCTGTGTTTTAAAGCAAATGGGGTCAGCTGGTTGGGTCAGTTTCAGAGCAAGAATAATGTGTATGCACAGTAAAAAGGCATTAAACTAAACGTTGCAATGAGCTGTTGCCAGTTTCTATTTGGTTTGGAAGTTCGGAGCCTCGTGCTGGATACTTATTGTATCGTTCGGTAACAACACCCTGAGGGTTGTTAGGTCTTAATACACTTAATGTAAAGCAGCAACAGAGGAACAAATCTACATCAGTCTTCACTCGCGGACTCAGAACAGATCCTCCCCGCGTGCGCTGCTGCGGGCTTTGCTTTTCGCACCGCGAGGATGCCGCTCGCTTCCAAACCTCAGGCTTCTGGGCAAACGCTGCCATGAGCCGCCGCGTCAGCACCGCGCTCCGGGGAACCTCTGCGGACCGGGACCTGCCGCTGCACGCGGCGGCGACAGCGCGAGAGGCCCCGGCGTGCAGGGGCTCCTCCGCCCCCGGCCATGGCTCTCCTCCCCCCCGGCACGTCCGCGGCCCGGCGCCGTCGGAAGGTGCCGCTCCCCACCCCCCTTCGTGCTGCGGCGAGCGTCCCGTCGGTCCCCCCACTACCCCTCCCAGCTCCGCCGGGGCGCAGCGCTGCCGGGGGCCGCCCCAGGGCGGGTCGGGGCCGGCCCCGCGGAGGGCGGCGCGGCCGCCAGGTGGCAGCAGGCGCGGGCCGGGCCACGCCGTTGGCGCGAGGCGCAGCCGGAGCCGGGGGAGAGGCGTTGCGGCGGAGGCCGTCCCCCATCCGCCGGGAAGCCGCCTCGGGTCCTGCGGGGCGCTGCAGCCGCGCTCCGGCACTCCCGGCGGAGGGGCGCCGCCTCCCATGCGCGGGGCCGCGCGGGTGCCCGCATCTCGCCCCCGCAGCACCGACGGCGCCTCGGCGCGGGGCGGCAGGACGGGACGGGACCGGACCGCGAGGTGAGGCCGCGCCAGGTGGGCGGCGGGCTGAGGGGGGTGGGGGCAGTGCCTGGGGGTCGGCGCGTGGGGACGGCCGGGGATGCTCTCCTCCGGCTTCGAGGAGCCCGGGGAACTTGCTCTCCTCTCGGCTCTCCCACCCCCGCCGCGAAGCGCCGGGCTCCCCGCTCCGTGCCAGGAGTCGTTTCGCCGCCGCCGGTTTCCAGGGGCTGCATCCAAGGGAGCGGGAGGAGCGGCGTCCCGGCGAACCCGGCGGGGCTGCTGCGGGAGAGCGCGAGGCGAGCGTAGCTTTCCTTGCGAAAAACGTGCGTCGCGGTTTGCTCCCCTCGGGCCGGGTCCGATGGTGCCGTTCCTCAGAGCTCCTCGCGCTCTCCCGCTGCTGCCTTTGTCGCTGCCCGGCTCCGGAGCCGCTCGCCGGGACGGCCGTGCGCGGTGCGGGGCTCCGGGCGGCTCTGGGAGCGCTGCGCCGCCCGCCTGCCCGCACCTGTGTGCTGGGTGGCCCGGCCCGCGCTAGCGGGCTTTCCCGCGGCTTGTCCGCGCGGCTGAGGGAACCTGGCGGTTAGTGCTGTGCGGAGACCGCTCCCTTCTGCTTGTTGTTTTGGGTTCGGTGTTGGGCCCCTGAGTGCGTCCAGGGAAAGGCAGCAGAGCCACGAGGGGTCCGGAGCGCAGTGGGATGGAGAGAGGCTGAGGGAACTGGGGTGGGTCTGGAGAAGAGGAGGCTCGGGGGAGACCTCATCACTCTCTGCAACTCGTGAAAGGTGCTTACGGTGAGGTGGGGGTCGGCCTCTGAACCCAGGTAACAGATAGGAGGAGAGGAGTTGGCCTTGAGTTGCACCAGGGGAGGTACAGGTGGATGTTAGGAAACATTTCTTCTCAGAAAGAGCGCTGCTGCGTGGCACGGCTGCTCGGGGAGCTGGTGGGGTCCTTGAAGTCCCGCAGAGATGCGGCACTGAGGGACGCGGTCAGTGGGCGCCGTGGGGATGGGCGACATGGCGGTAGTGGTCATCTTCAACCTTCACGATTCTGCAGTTCTAATCCTCGTGCCCAACACTATTCGTTCCTTACACAGTGTATTATTCTCTACTCACTGTGTGAAGCATCTTTGTGCCAATTTCAATCTGCATTATGTCTCTGTCCCCGTTTTCTCTCCCTTTTTTTCAGAGTAAGTTATTCTTCACCTTTCAGTCGCTTCTCATATGGGAGTTTTCCCACATCTCGTTCTGGTATTAACATCTTTCTGTGTGTTTTCATTCTGCTATGTATTTTTTTGATCAAGGGGTCAGCAGAACTAAGTTGTATTCCAGACTTCATCACAACAGGACTTAACACAGCAGCAGGAAGGCTTCCACTAAAAGATGTGACAGAATCTAGAAGATTCAGTGATGTGAACAGCCAACATAGGCAATAGAAATGTCTGTAGCTCACTCTGTGCTTATCTGTCGACGAATCGGTGTGATTTATTTATTTTTTAATCAGAAACTGTATTTAATTAACTAGCTGTTAGGAGCTCAATACAAGGGCATAATGCCATGGTTGAAGTAGGCTCCTAATGAATGCGCCGTACTCCATCAATGTGCTGTGCGTGTTCCTGCTGTCTTCCCTTGCTATTCTGCAATATAACCAGGGCCTGAAAATGCCCTAAGCGTATCTGAGCTTAGTGCTGTTTGTGGGACTGCTGGTGCACTCAGACAGTATGGGCTGTCTGGCTGCAGTTTGCCAAGTTGGACGTCTTTCTGGCACGAGACTGGAAGTGATCTATTGAGTGATGTGACTTCCACGCTTTCAGTATTATCGGGGGGTTAAAATGAAACTTGATACTGCTGAAATTCATTAGACAGCTGTAATTCCTGGTGGTTTCTTTTCTGTTGCCTCTCTCCCAAGGATTCCGGTGAGACGTTGTATGTCAATGGACCAGGAAGCGAGTGTCTTTTGAGGAGAAAAGTGCTGTAAAATGAGAATGCATAGTAATGCTAGAAGTAGGAGATCAGCTGTTTTGAGTTATCATATAGAGGCCTTCAAAGTGCATGTAGGTAAGAAACACAGGTTATTTGTTCTAACTGTGTCCTGAACATGGCTTGTCAGGTTTAGGAGCAGGGCTGGTTTTGCTTATGGTGACTCTAATCTGGAACAGCTCCATTGGAATCAAATGGGCCAATTCTGGTTCATAGCTCTCAGAAGCACTTGGAATAAGAAATGCTACACGGTGCAAGATTGTTGTCCTTTCACACTTCATACAACAGATTCTTTCAGAGCTCCAGCAGATTTAATTGCAGGAAATTAATGAAGTCGTTGGTGCACAGTGATGAGTTTTATGATGGCAGTATAAAAACTTTGCTCTTGCAGTAGAATAAAATGAGTAACTGCGCTGGGCAAACATGCATGAAACTAAGCCTGAAAACTAAACAAAAATGAACTGAATCATCTTGAAGACTGGCCTGTGTGTGTGATTCTGCGTGGATAGTGACAGTGGAAAAACTGCTTTTCAGCACAGTAGTCTCAGTTCTCTGTGATATTAAATCTGATGTGTGATACTCGGAGCATTGACAGACAGTTGATGAAAATAGGGTGAAGAAATGTCAGGCAGTTTTTTTCTTTTCTTTCTCCTATGCCTTAAAATTTGGTTGATTGTCTAAAATTTCAGAGCAGTCAATGCAGAGACTCCTATGGGCTATCAGTTATTCTCTTAGAGAGCATTAAGGTTTGATGGTTAAGCACTTAAAATTCAGAAAATGCATAACAAATTTTGACTGTCTTCTGTTGTGTTGTCTTTCCATAACAGGCTTTGATTTTAGAAGATGGTTGTTTTTGTTCATAGGATCATTAAGGTTGAAAAACACCACTAAGATCATCTAGTGCAACCATCAGCCCATCCCCACCATTACCATAACTGAGTCCCTCTGTGCCACACTCTGTTTCTTGAATGCCTCCTTTCAGGAGTTGTAGGGAGTGATAGGGCCTCCCCTGAGCATCTTCTTCTCCAGACTGAACAATCCTAGGTCCCTCAGCCACTCTCCATGAGGCTTCTATACCAGACCTCTCACAGCTTCGTTCCCCTTCTCTGGACATGCTCCAGAGACCGAATGTCCTTTGTGCAGCGAGGGGCCCAATATATACTGATCACAGCATTCAAGATGTGGCCTCACCAGAGCTGCGTACAGAGGACGATCTCCTCCAGCTCCTGCTGGCTGCACTCTCTGTTCCAAGCCAGGATGCCATTGGCCTTCTTGGCCACCTGGGCACCCCACTGGCTCATGCTCAGCCAGCTGTCAGCTATCACCCCCAGATCCTTTGCCTCCACGCAGCTTTCCAGCCGCTCTGCCCCAGACTGCTGAATTTAACTTCAGACACCACCACTCTCTGTAAGAAAAGTAGGAAGAAAGTAAAAGCAGAGACCACATTTTCATGTAGTCAGTGTCTTGGACCTGGCAGTATCATTTCTGTCACTGTGATAGGTAGAGCATTTTGTTTTAGTTGAGAGGCATGTTCCGTGGTCATGATGTTGTCCTCTTCCTCACCTATCTGTAGATCATATGCAGTGAGGAGCCTTGTTCTCTGAACGAGGCACATGTGCAGCTCAGTTGTTAGTTCATTTTCAGAATGCAGCTTAGCCTGAGTTAATGCAGTGTGGAGGATGAATCAGATAATGGCAAGGCTAATTCAGTTCTGAGTGTAAGTGCTTTAGCTGTGATCAATGGACATAATCGTGCATTGCTGATCTGTGTTATCTGAGTTGTTTATTGTGTATCAGCATGTAAATAACTTCTGTTGCATTCAGGATAGCATGTTACACTGGAAAATTCTGTTTATGTATGTTAGATGTTTAGGGAGAATGCACGTACTTAACTTAAAAGATTAATTAGGGAGGTAGAGGTAAAAAGCTTAGGAGGGTGATCTGGTGGGCACTGAATGTGACCTCATCTCTTACGCTGAATAAAGAGACCATTGCTGAAACTGTGCTTCAGATTTGCCTCATTTTTGTTATGTTCTTTGTTCTAGTTGGCAATAGCAGATACAAATTCTATAACTTGAAACAACTCAGTTATCTCCCTATGGAATGTTCTGTCCCACACGGTTTTCTCTTGCGGACTTGTGAGGGCTGTGTCACCTATCTCATTGGTGTAGCTTCTCCCACAGAGTTATGGCATTCCCAGAGTTGGGTCAGCGTGTGGAACTTCAGTTGCTGTTAAACAGTCAGAGCTGTCAGCACCATCTACAGCCATCCATTCTGTGCTTCTAAATGGTAGTACCACTCTGGGGCTTCTTGGCAGGAACTAGAAATATTCCAGTGTTGATAGGATCTGAATACTATCCTTGTGAAAGAAGAGTAGCTCTGACCAGGTGATGTGTGAGAATTGCTGGAATGCGGGTTTCCCTTTTCAGCAGTACCACTGACCTGCTGATCAGTCTCACTGGTGTCTTTCTCCTTTTCCTTTATCTGTGAAGAAGATATGACAATCACAGGACATTTGCCATTGTTAAATTTCCTGAAGATAAAAATGTACATGTACATAAGTTTTTAAAATCAAATCCAAACAAAAAAAAGGCACTGGAATAAAAACATCTATTGCAAAGGAACGAAAACAAATGGTGTAGCATGTGCTTCTGAGGTTTATTGCTGTGTTTCTTCCAATTGCAGCTGGAGGACTTGCTTGTTGGCTATTTCACATCAGTCCTGTGCTGCTACTTCTTGGCATCCCACTTCAGTGTTTATTTTGGTCCTGGTTTTGGAATTTCCCCTCACAGGAAGATTCCATACTCCATATATGGAAAAATTAGTTTTAAAAAAGGACTTTTTTTCCATTGGTCCTATGGATTCTTTTCTTAGTAAGTGTAAGAGTGGCCATCTGTTTGCTTGAAGGGCCAATAAAGTCAAGAAAGTTATCAGTCACTTCCATGACTTTTGAATCGACGTTCCCCATGTGGTGTTCTCTTGCCATTGTTCTGAGCTATGACATCTTACTAGCACTTTAAAGCATTGTTTCAGTATTAGTTTGAAGGCCATGTGTGAATGCATGTATCAGCAAGAAAGGAACTCGTTCTGTGCGTCTCCTGGTCCTACAAGCAAGCGGTGCTCGTTATTTCTTCAGTGAGTCTTTTCTGTATCTGAACTGTGGTAAAAGCTTGTTCTCTGATTACCACTGTACTTGGTGGAAATGAATTGACAGAATGCATGAATGCATGTTTGCTCAGGCTCTGGCTCATATTCCCTACTTGCATGAATCAATTGACGTGAAATGTGACAACGTTCAAGTGTTGATACAACTGGAGGTTGGCCCTGCCTGAAGTGTAGACTTCTCCTTTCCTCAAACGTTTTTCCTTATCATCACTTCGGCACAGCAGTGGTGAAACAGAAATAAAAATGAATTTCTCCGGGACCAGTGAATGCCCTACAGTATAATAACTGTGAATTTGGAGGAGCACTGAATCGAGCTGGCAGGTTATAACTAGTTTATAAAAGGAGCATGGGTAGGGCTTTATCAGCACAGATATATCTGATGTCCTCATCAGATTTAGAGGAAGAAATGACTTCAGAGCTCTGGAAATAAATTTTTGCTGAACAGGTGGTGACATTAGCAGAGTACCAGAAGCTACAACTGCTGTCCCAGAAGCCAGCAGTTTGTTAACGTGCAGTGCAATTAGCACTGAGGAAAATAAAGGTAGGTTTGCCCCAGTCAGAGATTGGCTTACAAATTATGAAATTCTGACATCTGTGTGTCTGGATTGTTGTTTTCTGAGCTCCTTAGAGTTTACGTTTGCAGTCTTCTCTGTGACAGTTCAAGAGCCAGTGCCTTGCTCTTTTAATGGGAGCAGTGCTTGTCATGTAGTCAGTTCCTGGAAGTGGGGCCTCAGGAATCTCTCTGGGTCCAAAAAAAGTCCTATTTAAAATAAAATTCAGTCCTTTACGGAGGATCAGCAAAAGGCTTACTCACTATTTCTGTGGTCCTGTTACCCGTTCTTTTAAGACTGCTGTGAACTTATTGTACCCAGCTTTATGTGATTAAATATAGAGAGAAATGCATTTCTTTATAAAGCTATGGATTTTTTTTATTGCATTCTTGTTGATTTCAATTCTCTTAATTAATACTTTTTTCCCTAAGCCCAGCCTTCTTAAAATATTAAGTAAGAGATAACATTCCCTTTGTATTAAACTCAAGGGATCGCTGTTGTAGTGATGAGATTTTCTTTCTCTGTCTTGAGGGGTTGCGTTGACCTCTACTGAACGGAAATGAAGTTAAGCAGAGAAACATGGGCGTGACTGGAATCTCACCAACCTTGCCTGTGCCCATGTGGAAGCTGGGCTGCTGCTGGCTGAGATGACACCTTGGGCCTTGCTTGCCCAAAAGCTCTGTCCTGTATGGCTGTGTGGCATAGTGTGATAAAGGAACACTGAACTGGCTGGAGCTTGGCCCTATTGTGAGCCTGGAGGAGGCGGTCTGTAGCCCTGCACAGAAGTAGCGTGGTTTTCTGCTAGTTGCCTTCTTTAAGGGCTGTGATGTCCACCATGTTATCCCCGTTCTTGTTTTGGGAAGAGGATGGATAAAGGAGCCCTTTTCAAAAGCTCTTCTTCGTGAAAGTGTCTTTGTGAAAAACATCTGCTGTGCCAGGCCTTGCTGGGTCAGCACTTGGATCTGTGGAAGAATACTACTCCTCCAGGAGAAAGACGTCATGTAGATACTCAAGAATGGTATGACTAAAATCTGTAACCCTGCATCAGGCAGATTCCCCCGTGGCTCCATTTGGATTAGCTGGCCAGAATTGCGTGGAAGGAGAACTCCAGCTCTAGATGGCAAATTCAGCAGAACTGTTGACAACAGTCTGAGAGTAAATGTTGGCTTGGAAAGTTTTCAGATTTTTTCACAATCCCTTCTGGATTTTTTTTTTTGCACCGTTTTGGTGATTGCTCTCATCCTGGTTTGGTAAAGTTGTGCAGATAGTGGTTGGTTTTAGATTACGCTTGTATTTTTGTTTGGTTATTTCTATCTAAAATGTCATTTCTACAAAAGTAAAAAGAGGAATGATTTTGCTTATCAGATTGGCAAAGGGAAGCAAAGGCCTGTCCAATCCCACCCTGTTTAATTGCAATAAAATGACGTCCCATGACACAAGCTGCCCAAAAGGGTGATGAATTACTCGGAATGGATGCAATAATTTAATCTGGCAGCAGTGAAGGCTCTGTCTCATGTTCCTGTAGTTCTGTGAAGATACATTCACTAGGGAAGTGGATGTGGAACAGCAGACAGGCCTTGCGGATCTTCAGAGCATCATGTGGAGCTTGCTGAACTAGAACAGCATAAAAATAAGGATTTAAAAGAACTGAGTATGTTAACCATTAACTGTTAGTATTGTTCAGCTTTGGCAAGCCAGGAAATACTGCTTGTGTGTTGAAACATGGGGGTTAAGGCTGGATGTCAGTTTTGATTTTTGTAGTGATAACCAGGCATTTAAAACATTATTTCCTGTTTTCTTTACTTCTTTGGATATTGTTTGTACTTGTTAATATAGATAGCACATCCAAAAGGCTTTTTTTTTTTCTTTTTTTTTCTTAGAGCTCAAGGTTTTGCTCACATTGGCACTAAAGAGTTTGAAGAACTTTGGCTGCTTCTCATGAGGAGTTTAAAATTTTGCAGGATCAGTTTCAGGTTTATTCCTTAGGCATTGATGATACTGCTGACACCGTTTGGGAGCACGGTTGGAAATTAAATAATTATAATTCATAGAAGATTGAAATGAGAAAAAAAACAACCCTGCGTGGTTTTGAATGATGAAAGCACGAAAGGATTAAAATGCTGCTCTAATACTGTTAGAACAGACAGAAACTGATCTGACTCTTGAACCCTGCTGCTTGTGATTAAGTTGTGATGTGTTTCTATTCCTTTGAAATGGAAGAGGGAGAGAAACTGTTTCCAAATGTACTTTGCTGGCAATGGAGGATTCAGTAAGGTGGTGTTGATGTGTTTCTGTTCTTTGATTTGCTGGTTTCCCAAAAGTATGTTACAAGGGCTTTTCAGAATTCCCATTTACTCAGACCATGCAAGTTTTATGCTCACCCAGGAGCCCCAGTGTCAGTCAGTGTCCAAAGAGAGCTGACATTTGAGCTGTGTTCCTTTCAGTGCATCTTCTCCATACCTCCAGCAGTGGATACTCAAATGGGAGTCCTCATGTCATTGTATAACCCTACTTGCACTGACTTTAAGCAGTATGCTAAACAGCAGTAAACGCTAACTGCTAATTTAAAGGAAATAAAGTGCACAGTCTTTTTTTTTTTTTTTTTTTTTTTGAAGATCCCCACTGATCTTGCGTGTTCTGCCTATTGCATAGGGAATATTTAAAGCATCAGCTGAAGCTCACAGTGCTGAAGGAGTTCCTCTGTTTGACTCTGTTTTCTTTCCCAGCAGTTTGCAATCGGCTGTACTTGTTTTCTTGAAATGCCAAGAAGTCTCTCACTCACATTTTGAATCCTTATTTTACAGTTTTTAGGCACTTGGGTATGTTTTCCTGTAGCTTCAAGTGATGTCAGGTGGAGGTCACTGCACTGTATTAACCTGCCCTTAAGCACGAATAAGTTCAGCTTCTACTGCCAAGAGATGACCTTTTGATTTCTTTTTACCTGACACAATAAGGGCTCTGTTCAGAATTCTTCACTCTTCCTTTACTTAGGCAAAGTCCCAGCCACTTGAATAGGTTTGCATGGGTGAGGAGGGTTCCAGCAGTTCCTGAAGCACGGTGTGGGGATGGCTGGGGGTTCTGCACTGTACATGAGTTTGAGAAAGTGGAAAAGGCCCAACATTTATTGTGGGCAGAAGAGAGAATTAGGTGAGAGTGGATGTTGTTGTGATGTGCATCGCTGCTGTGTCTGAAGCTACACGAGGAAGCACTGCTTTTAAGCTACAGAGATAGTGAGGTTTATGCACCACCAGGAGGCTGTGTGCATTGCCAGTGGGTAACTGGTATCAAGGTGCTCAGCCCACTTCCTTTCCTTTTTTCCATTAACCTATCTTTGCAAACCCATGCTTCTGATTGATTTTTCTCTTCAACCCATATTTTTCCTATGGATATGATAGGTGATCCTCATTTTTCAGCTCCAGTGATTGATTTTGGAAGTAGCAAAGTTCATTCATTTATTTCATAGTCAGACTAGTTAAGCCTTAGACCCACTGTCAAGAAAACCTCTCTTGAAAGCAGCAGTTTTTCTGATAGACTGGGAACAACTCAAGGTTAAGACCTGACCTGGAAAGGACAGCTGGGAGTCAGAACAATGCAGCACTCCTGACTCGTTATTTTTTTGTGTAGTGCTGTTAGCAAGGATGACAGTGGTTGTTGCTGATTCTGTGAGGTTAGTATCTTTTATCTGTCAACCATAAAGCCATTTTTCACAGGCCACCGGATGGCATTTGCCAAACTATTTCTTTATTAATAGGGAGCTTTTTAATATGCAGCCAGTAAAACATTTCAACTTTGCTGTTGAGTGATCGATAGCCTGAGATTATCTGAATGTATGGTTATCGTAGGGTTTTGTGTCAAGGACTGATATCTCCTGTGGGAGTGTAGCAGTTCATGCAGTTTATGTTAAACGGACTGAAATGCAAACTGTCATGTGGACCACCAGAGCACATCAGGCATAGAAGCAAGACAGGACTTGTAGGATACCTAAAATCCCTTTCAAATGGACAGGGTAAGAATAAACAGCTCCCACTGCTCACTGTTACAGGATCTTGCAGTTCATTTTTCAAATGGAGGAGGCACTTGGAGGTATGTTTGGTACAAACATTGGGATTTTCTACAAGTGTGCACCAACCCTCACCTGAGTGGGGACTTCCGGAGAATTGTAGTCAGTGGTTTCAGGCTGAAGGGATATGACAATTGGGAGCATAAATTGTTTCTGGGTTTCTGAACACGTGAATTTTGCATCTCTTCTGCTGTTGTTAATTATACTGGATCTTCATATCTCTTTCTTCAAGTCATGGTGATACTGTTGTTTTCCATCTCTGCTTCTTGTAAAGCTGGGTAACAGCGTTTTCCTTTTTATCTCCACTAACACCCTCACATAAAGAGGAGATTCATCTTTGCAAACGTGCCCCTAAGTGGTAAAGGTGTAGCAACACCAGTGGCATTTGATGCTACTGTCTTGGTTCCCTCCCTGTTTTTACCACAGTGAACTTTTTTTTAAAGGTGGTGTTCAAGTCCAGAGGATAAGGGTAGGGTAGCTGATGGCTGTTGTTTTGTTGTGCCCTCATCTCAATTTTTTTGTGGGTGAAAGCTAAATGAACAGCTCTTCAGTGAGCTCTCTGAGTTGTACCGAGGCTGTTTGTTTACATGCAGAATTTAATATTTGCACAAGGTTGAGAAGGTTTCTTGTCATTATTGGTGTTGGCACTCAGAGATCCATTGAAAGTTTGTGCTTTCATGTTGGCTTTAAATGTTCTGGCATTCCGTCTCAGAATTATGAAAGAAATAGTTCTGCAGTGTTCTCTTAAGACTTCTCATTAGACCTATTATCCTTCATTATGTAGAAACATGAAAGAAAGCAATAAATCTTTAAATTCCATTGTTGCATTTCTGTACCAGTGTGTAGGGAGCCCCAGATCAGACAGGATTTTAATGAGAAATAAGTTAGAATCTCATCATTCTTACTGCATTGTTTGACAACAGTTGAGTAATATATTATAATCAGTTCATTTCAGGATGTTTGAGGAGCGTAGTCTGAAGTGTTTTCTGCAAGATGTGTAAGCCACATGGTGAGCTGTGTTTCTGTTCATAATCTTGCAAAGCCTGTCCTGACTCCTAGCAGTAAAGCATCACACACAAGCCTTACAGCTAGGTATGTGGAATTTCCTTCAGAACAGATCACAGCAGGTGACTTAAGTTTTATTCAGCGAAGAGATGTGTAGAATTTATCTGAATTGCATAATATCACTGTTTGCTTTGGGCATGTCACTTTTTTTGGTGGTCCCTAAAACGTACGTATCCTGATCGGGATGCCTGAGAAGCTTCCATATGGTTACATCTAGGCCCTAGCCAGCTGATACCCTATGTTACTTTTCTATATTGCCCCTATTTAGAAGATTCTCGGCGCTCCTCCCAAATGTTAAAGGACACTGTATCTATTTGATACTATATAACAGGTGGAGACGACTCTGAAGTGTGCTGAGAATGGTTTTTAACTCATTTGTAGCTCTGCACACAGAGAATAAGAATGATGGTACAGAAAGTCTTGGGATTACAGTGGCCAAAATGTGAAATTGAGCCTTAGGACCCTATTGGGAATCTCAGTAGCTGCCAATGTTGTCTTTATAGATGCATATTCCAGTTAGTGTCTGTTCTGCTGTATGAGGTTTTACAGTAGAAAATTAAGCATCAATAACAGTAATGGATGTGAATAAATAACTACCCAGAAGAGAAACAGTCAGTCTTGACAATACTATGCTCACTGTGGTCATGTGGATGATCTGTGGTGCTCTCCTCCATTAGAAGCTGGATAACAAGCTTGAAAAGTGGTTTGGTGTGGTTATTGGGGCATCCCACTACAGGTACAGCTTTGTTGCTTGTCTGCTTTGGAACAAAGTACAGATATTCCCAGGAAGCACTGTTCTTTGAAGACACTACTTCTGCAAAGTGATGGTTCTTCCACTGATACTCTGAAGAAAATACTATTTTTCTGAATAAGCAAGCTAAGATTTCAGGTCTTTGTTGTATTCTCTTCTTATGTACCAACAGTGATGCCCCCAAAAGGAGAGGAATCTTCTAAGAAGAGGAGAGGAAAGTGTGTGAAAGTTGCTGTTTTGCTACTGCACAGCTTTGTGTAGTATCTTGATAAAAACTTTGAATGGTTTTCCATGAGGACAGTGGAAGATTGAAGCATCCAGCTGCTATTTAATTTCTTCCCCTGAAAATTATGGCTGTGCAGTTCAGAACTTTGACTTTGTTGGAAATATTTCAGGGCACTGCTGATTCTATTGTCCTGTTAGTGTGAATCAGCTCTAATTTGGAGGATGGGTAATTTCACATCTTCCATTTGTGTTGGAGTCACGCGGAGAGTTAATTGTGGGAGGTTAATGATACATCTGTTTACTAGTAAATGAAAGATTTCAAAGGGTACTTGTCACAGGGAGGAACATTTGATCTTCTCCTGTGTGTGCTGTTGGATGGTGCCCAATATTCAGACCAAAAAAACTGTACTGTGAAGTGCAGCCTCCTGAATTGTTTCTTCTTTTTCAGAGGATATTGATGCATGGCCACATGTTTGAAATGTTTATAGAGCAGCATGAAAGCTAATTCTCATGGTCAGCTGTTGAAAACTTGAAAATATGGCTTGGGTAATGCCAGGCAAATATTCTTATTGGATAGTTGGCCAGAAAATAATGTTTTGTCACTACAGAAGTCAGGCATCTTCTACCTGCACAATAATTATGTATGCACAATTTTTAGTTGACTGCATTTCTACAAAATAGCCACTAAAATATATTGTATATTACTTTCCTTGTGCATGTGCCTTCTGTTAGCAGTGGTGAAATATGTTTCATATGAGCTTTTCAAATAGCGTGTATTGTAAGTCTTTGAGTGAGGTGACTGGGTTCTTGACTTTCATCCAAAAGATGAGAGATCCTCCAACAGCCATAATTGCCTCTTGATGTAAACTGCAATTAAATGCTTTTGCAAGCCTATATTTGGAAGAATCTCAAATTGAGATAGGCTGAGCTGTGGAAGTTTTTCTTTGATTTTGGAGAGACTCGTGTTCTGAGAACAACTTTCTTCAAGTCACGAGAGAAGAATATTAGAAGCTCTTTCTCTTTCTCTTGCTTACTGGTGAAGAAATTAGTGGAGATATTTCTAACTAGAGCATTCTAGCTACTGATCATAGCAGGCAGTTGTACCTGAGTCTCCACGAGGTGGAGAAGGTCTGGAAGTGGTGTGTTCATCTGGAACACTACTCTAGCTACTTGTACTCAGTGGAAAAGCATTTAGAATAAGTGTGGAATGCACTGCTCATGATAGTTGTGTGTGCAGTGATTACTGTCGATTTGTGAGCAAAGGGCATTTGCCGCCACGACATAAGAAGAATATGATAGCAGAATATTGAATAAATACTTTCAGATAGCAAAAGAATTGCCCAGGTCCTTAAGCCTATCCACTTCATTGTTCAGTGGTGATTCAGAACAGCTATGGTGATAGTTGGAATTCCTTAATTCAGTGACCAATGACCAGTTGGTATTCGAGGTTCCTGCAGCAGCCTGTTAAGAGTGATAAAGGCAGAAAAAACGGCCTTTTTGTGGCTTGGCTACCTCAGCTTGACATGTTAGTTCATCGTGTACTGGTCTTTTCACATACTAACAGGTACACGAGTACATATTTTTTATCCATCTCCTCAGCAGGAATATCAGCTAACTTTCTAACATGGGAAACTGAATATATGCTGCAACTCTGTCCTCCGCTTCTTGGTGGTATTTCCTACTTTTGTTTTATTCTGTTCCAAGGTCTATTGAGGGATCTTTTCAGTAAAATATGCTGTCTGACTGTGTTATTTTATAGAAAAATGTGGAAAATGTTCACCCGACCTTAGATTGTTTTCCTTAGAAAATAACACACAGGAAAATCAGGGAAAGGTCAGTTGCTTACTGATGCTCTGTTGGTCTCTGATGTTGAACTTAGTAATGTTTTCTAAATGGGCTGCAGTGGAAGACAGGATAGGTTCAGGAACTCAACAATGCACTTTCATCTGTGATTCCTTAGGAAAGCATTTGTTTAGAAATGAGGTGGCCAGGGTATATTGTCATCATGAAGAGATGTTTCTTCTGAAAAATGTGTTACTTGGCACAGTTAAAAATAAAAATAAAAAATGCCAGGGTTATGTCCAAAATTGCACAGCCTGTCAGTATGAAATCTTGAAGTGAACTGAAGGTAGGTCTGCAATATTTTGCGCACAGTTACATCGTGTCAATTTGGAGAGATTTAAGATCTCTCTTCTGTGATTCATTTTACCTTTATGTATTTGTACTTTGCCTGGAAACCACACATGAGAATAAGTCAGATCTTCTGACAGTCGGTTTGATCTTGAAGTTTCTGCCCCCCCCCCTTTTTTTTTTTTTTTTTTTTTTTTTTTAAGCTGGCTGATAACCACATAAATCACCTTTCCAGGAGTTGGGTTTCAAAAAATTATGCAAAAACCACTCCTCAATTTAATACTACTACTCAAAACACGTTGCCTTTGCAGTTGTTCTCAATCAAGCTGTAAATCCTGATCATGCTACAATAATATATCTCATTTAATTTTGCAAACTTATTACTACAATGTGAAATCTGTGCTTAAGGTGTTAGGTTATTATTGAGTATAAGAGGTTTTAAAGCGATTTTTAAATCAGGTTCATTATTATAATATTTTCACTTTTATGTTTTTTTACTATTAATCCCTGTTCAGCAATTAAATTAATTCTTCGTAACCAATGATATAAAAAAGATTAAAAAAAATGGAATCTAGATAAATATTGAATAAACTGATCTTACTTGTCATATGACTGTGGCTCACAATGTGTAAAATAAGTGCCTGTTTTCATAGGCTCTCCCTCTACTTTCAAGATTGTTCTGTATGTTTTAATGTAATTAACGAATTCTTGAGGAGATTAAAACTCTGGCAGTAGATGTCAACAGATATGGCATGAGCTATTGAGCGTACACACAAATTATGGAGCTAGATCTGGTGTACTGTGAGGTGCTTTATCAAAGTGTTGTGAACAGAGTGAGCTTTGGATGCAATCTCAAGGACTTGCATTCAACATAATTTAATAGATGTGAGCAATGAAACTAATAAATTCACCGTGCTTTACATTTGTACGAGGGAGCAGATTCAAAGGCAATCATAAAGGGTATGTATGTACATTTAAATATTGTTTACTATTTTTTTTCACTAAATAACACAAAGAGAGCTTTGTGCATAAGTGGAAATGACTTTGGAATGATGCTCCCATTTCCTAGCTACTTCAAGTTGCTGTTGACAGTAGCTGGGAAGCTTTACAGTCAAACCAGGAAGACAAATGCTGAAGGAAATCTAACTTGACTTGCCATAAATTTAAGTCAACAAGATAAAATAGGTTCAGAGCAATTCTGAGCTGAACTGAGTTGATTTATATTTGTACATGATGTATCCCACGTCATTGCTGTGAGTTAGAATAGATGGTCTTTGGTTGTTGCAGTGCATATGGACTTGCTAACAACTTTCTTAGTTTTTACACAGATGGGTATGGGTATAAGTGAATGGCAGGACTTAGGAGAAGTGCAGGTTGATGCCAAAATCACACTGAAGTTTGAAGTATTGTCTGCTTGGTGCACGTAGGGTAAAATCCCATGAAAAGTTATGCATGAGCAGTCCTGTGATGTTTAAGATGTTAAAGTAACTAATTCTTAGCTTTTTGCTAATTTTCTGATCACCCTCGTGCAAGACATTTTTAAAGTTAATTAGCCAAGGGGGAAGTCTCTCTGTTGACTTCCCAGGAGACATCCCTCTTGCTTAACTTTCTGTACGGTGTCTGTCCTGATAATTCCATGTACTGCATCATTTAATGCTTTGATACGTGTAGTTGTGTCCATCTCAGCAAACTTCTGAGACTGCCTGTGAGCCTACTAGATTTCTTTCTTTGAAGTTACTGTCACTGTCCATCTCTACCCCTTTTCTGAAATGTCTATTACAGATCAGTGCTTTCGTTTTCTGATTTAACCCAGACACCTGTCTGGTCCCTGCTGACACTGGGCCGTGGTGTCTGACTGCTAGCAGCACGTGAGGTTGAGGTAATTGAAGAGACTCAGCAGGTCGTGTTGAGAATGTCAGAGCAAATGTCAGCAGATACGGCGAGGAAAGATTCTTCTGATTAGTTAATGACTTGATAGTAGGAGTGCTGAGACTGGTAGCAGTTAGAAGGTGTTAGAATCACTCACCTACAGTGTGAAAGGGGAGGAGATGTGAGTCAGGGTCTGTTTACTCAGCCTCCTTTTCTGTGACCTGATGCACATTTTGTTACATGCAGTGAACAGCCTCTCCGTTCGGATGGGGAGGAGGTATGAATTCTGCTCCATCCTGTGCAGTGCTATTTTTTTTTCCTATCCAGTTTCACAGATTTGGTTTTATTCTACTTTGGGATGAAATAGTGAATTTGCTGAAATGTCAACTATTTTAATGCTGTGGAGAAAGTCTTGCTAACTGCTTGAGTACAGAAGTGAGATTTGACCCAGCTGAGATGATATGATCTATTTTGCTGTAAATATTAAGTCTTTTTCTGGATAGGTTTATAGTACTTTAGAACTCCTTGTGGAAGGTGACTTGATGTATTGCAGTGACTAACACATTTTACACCTCACCGGGCTTTTGAAAACTTTCATGCCAAAATTTGCATTATTCAGTGCTGGTGTTACCTGTCCAGCCATTTCAGGTATTCTTTTTTTTCTTGGATATTCTGGAGGGAAAATGATTTTTTTCCTTCATTTTTTTTTTCCTAGCCTCTTAGGAAAACTAGATTGGTAACAAAATGTTTTCTGCTTTTCAAATGAAATGTAATTCATTAAGTGGATTAGGAGTGTGTACTTCTGTTCTCTGAGTTTGTATCATGTAACAGTATTCTGTTGGGATTGAGTCTCTATATACAAGAATGTGGAATTGTGGATTGAAAAAGCAGAACAAGAGAGTACATCTGGAAAAAAACAGAATGATGAGAACTTGAAGCTGTGTTAGGGACAGTCCACGTTACATGCATGTCCTCAATTATCAGTGAGTGTCATAAAGACTACTGCATCAGTATGTCTGATAACTAAGAGTCAGATTGCAGGAACCGAGTATGTTTTGTTCATAATCCGGAGTATCTGTTAGTAAGTACTTTCTGAAGGGATCTGTCAAGTGC
This sequence comes from Callipepla californica brunnescens, assembly GCA_023055505.1. NCBI lineage: Eukaryota > Metazoa > Chordata > Aves > Galliformes > Odontophoridae > Callipepla > Callipepla californica. The sequence continues at coordinate 5,471,007 of JALIRH010000012.1, forward strand.
TTTGTGTTAGTGCTGCAGGCACGAACTTGCCTAACATCATTTCTGTTATGGTTAGTAACATCAATTCTGTGATTGATAAGAACATAGGTCTTTAAGCAAAGCTACTTGTGATAAAAATTTACAGATTCTCAGTTTGGTGGCAAATAACATCATATAACTGACTTATCAGAGATGTGGAGGTGAGAATGGACGTAAATTAAACATCAGTTTTGTACCCATGGTAATCAGGCCAAGTTTTTGCATTCCATTGCTTTTCAGCAAAGTCAAGCCCAAACCTCCAAAATGGGGTGTGCCCAGTCTATCCACGTAAATTACACGTCATTTACAGTTTGAATTGCTATAAAGTTCATGAATTCAGGTAGAGATGACTAATGTTGATCTGTATCTAGTGTCTAAACTTTCAGAAATATATTGAATAAGCATTGTTAAATATTTTCTGTTTCTTTCTGTAGGATTTATTTGACCTGCATTGTGCTTTACTACAGTGAAGAATAATTTTTGCTTCAAGACACTTTGCATTGAAGGATCATGGTAGACAGTTTAATAGTTTCTTTGAGGTAAGTGATGCAACAAAACACATCAAATCTGATTTAATATGTTCTTAACAGACTACAGAAAATACCAATTCAGCTGTCTCTTACTTCTGTTTATTAGAAGTGTTTGAATAATAGGCGAATAAATAAAAATCCTGTCCAAAGACTAAGTAATCAAGTACATGCATCCCAGGCATGGTATTTGGTGATAGTAAAAAGAAAAAGCTCTCAGTATTTGTTTCTGCTTAGAGTGCTTGTTGGTATGTGCCATTGTTTTTGGATGCTTTACTGGAAAGTTCCCTTTTTCTTTTTGGTTGATGATGCTGTGTCATTACAGTCACTGGCTTTAAATAATAGATTTGCATGTTTTAGTACCTATGCTGCCATTCAGTCTTAGATTTATATTATGCATTCCAAAAACAGTTTGCCAGTGGGTAATGTGGGAAATACCTTTCAAGCAGTTTTCCTGACAAGGGGAACACTCAACTTTTATTAAGCTAATCTGTCCAGTTCCTTCCATAGTTGGGCGAGCAGATTCAGAGAAAGCAGGCAACTGTGATGCTACAGGAACAGAAATTCATGTTCAAAATGACAGCTGTGTACCAGTGAACCACATACTCCTTTTTTTTTGTGGAGATATACTGTCATTTACACCTCTTATCCAAAGTTTCTTCTTGTGAATTTCAGACACTGATCTTTGAATTCTGGTACCCTCCTAATAGTCCAGGGAAGATTTCACATCAGAATGAGTCTGTCACATGTTACTGATGCTATTTGCGTTATCCTTCCTGCTGAGATGTCTCCCTGCATTTCTCCCCTGATGCGGTTCCAGACATAGGCTGTCCTGCAGACTTTCATCCGGGGAGGAAGTCAGAAACATGAGACAAGAGCTGTACTGTGCTAGAAACACAAGGCACATGGGTAAAATACTTCCACTCCTCACTGAACAGTGTGGAGTTGGTCATGGTAACCCTTAAAAGTACAAATCCTGTGGGACAGGAACTGTACAAGAAATCTACATTGCTATCCTTCAGCTTCATATGTTGGGAGCTGCTGTTCATTTCAGTGGGAGAGGAAGAACATTGAGAGGTGCTCCTAATGTAAATAGCAAAGCTTATTTTTTGCTACTTCTAAATTAGAGCTAACATAATTTTTTTCCCCCTTCCAGTTAAAAAGAAATTAGTATTGCCAGTTAAAGGAAAAGGAAGTGAGCGTGTTTGCTCTTAGAGATAATGCTGTGCAACTTGTGTAGATCCCTGACTGTGTCTTGTACTAGCTGCTTGTCTTGAAGTGAGAGCATGGGTTCTGCCTTACTGGCTTTACTCAGAAGTCTGAGTTAAGCAGAATCAGTCAGCTGCCACTGGTAGATGTTCATGTATACTTGAGAAGTTCTGCCTTATTTTGAGGAACACTTGTTCTTTTTGGCTTCAATGTTCAGTAAGAATACCTGAAGCAAACTGAAATTGGAGAAGCCTGTTCTTGTAGCTTGGGGAGGCCTAATGTAGTCAGACATACGGGGGGGGGGAAAAAAAAAAGAAGAGAAGCCTAGTTGAGAGCAGGCCAACGTGAGCTACTGAGGGTAATAATGCCTGAGAAATTAAATTGATGCACACTGATTGGAATCTGGGAGCTTACCTCAGGGTGGCCTGTGTTCCTGCCAGTTCTTCAGTGTATCTGAAACAGCACGTTGGTGCTATTACTTCTGGGAGATCTAAGCGTGGATATAGAAGTGAAGTTAAAAGCCAGCTTAATTGTCCTTAAGCACCACTTCAGCCACTGAGCTCTGCCTGCTCAGTACTTTGTCAGGTGCGTTTTGTCAATTTTGAGAATAGGATGGAGCATTTGGAAAAGAAACATGCACATCAGCTAACAACAGATTTGGTGCTGTCATTTTGTAGTTTGGAGGTCTGAGTTCAGCTCTATTTCTACCTCTGATTTCAGGTGTATTCAACAAATCAGTTTCTCCATTTGTGTTCTCCTTCTGTCCACTACTGCCTTATTCAACCTTACTCCAAACCACGTGTTTGGGCTCTTACTGTAGTTCCTTTACAGTGTCTTGCACTTTCAACTGCCTCCTTTGTATTTGGCTTTATCACAAATGATAGCTGTATAAAATAAAATACTTTGTTTTAATGGGCCTTTAAGGTGTTTTCTTTTTTTTTCTTCTAAATTTATGTGGCAGTAAGGAATGACTTTTTTTCCTGTTATTTTTTTTCTTTGAGAGCAGCATTGACTGTGGTGATGAAGTGATGAAAGACCATGTGCAATCAATATTTACCTAACAGTTCCTTTTGCAGTTTGTTAGCAAGAACTGTAGGTAACAGAAAACTCAAGAAAAACAATCTCCCTAGTAGAAGAATATATGTATTTGTGATAATGAAATGCTTAGTATAAAAAGCTGGTTTTGTTTAGTAGGCCTGTCTTTGAAAATACCTGAAACAATGTGAAATATTTAAAGGATTACTGCATAGTGAGCAAAGGAAGGGGCTATGAATAGGAAGCACAGCTGGATTTTGTCTGGTCCATTAGTCTGCAGATGGATTTTGTGTCCAAATCCATCAGTTTTATTTCTGTGTTGAAATTCAGCAGCTTTTTCCTTCATGGAGGGTCCAAGGGATTCTCTTTGTAAACGGAGAACTCAAATTCCTGGTAGAGGTGAAGATCACTTCATTCTCCCTCTCTCTTACCTTTCTGTATTTCCAATGAAGGACTTGCTGGGAGGAGGCAAACCAGTCCCCAGTTCAAACTTAGCAAACAAAAGGCTGAGCTAACTGAACCCAACTTGTAACGGGCTCTGTGGAGTCGTTATGGTGGTGAGGCTTGACAGAGCAAAGTTTGTTTGGGCTTGGTTCCCATTATGACTCCTTTCAGATTGAAGATGTGGGGACTGGGGTGATGTTTGGCTGCTTATCCTGAGTCTCTGGTGAGCTGTGTCCACTACTTTCCATCTTTTTTGCCCATTAGGTTATTCAATTTCAGCAAGTGTTAGGCAGCTGGGGAAGAACCAATGTTCTGCAAAATCATGGAGGTTCTTTGCATGTTTCCTGTGCTGGAGTTGGAGTGTTCATCTGCCAATTGAGGAGTCAGAGTTAGAAACATATTCATTCCACAGGTGGTTGAACTCTGACTTATTACTTGAAAAAACTCATGAAGTGTATCTCAGTTTTGACACCAAATGCTGAGGTGCAGAAGTATGCACTTCAGAAAATATTTTAAGGATAACATTACGTGAAATACTATTGAAAGGATTCTACTTGGTGAGCTTTTGCTATATAGGTAGACAAATATATGTATGTAACTACTATTGCCTGCTGTGTAGTGAAGAGAATGTTATAAGACTGTTTCATACAGTTAATTGGGTCTGCTTCAGTTTGTAATGCTATTCAGGTATGCACATAAGTTCTTGCTGTGTCAAGCCCTTTTTTAGGGTATAGATAATTTGGATTAGTGGTGATGATGTATTCTGTTTCCCTATTTGCTTTTCAGACTTCTCAGTTCACTAGCAGTGCTGGGATTTCAGTTTGTCATCCCACAGCCTTCCATTGAACACAGAAAGGTAAGCATTAGAAATATTCAGATTTTGTGTACTTAAAAGGTAAGCAGTAGAGTAAGAAGCATAAGGCAGTGCAATCTGGGTGAAGTTCTTGGAATAATATAGCTTTTGTGTATATGTTTTTATATTAATATATATTTTTCTAAAGGAACCACATCATCAATCAGGTGAGTGCTGTAAATAGATGCGAATGTATGGAGTGTTGTGGGTCACGTATATAACATCAACACGTTTTTCAAGCTTTGGAGCATTTTCATTGTATAAGATGAAGGGGAGAAGTATTCACATCGATGAAAGCAATGCTCAGATCTGGAGTGGTTAGCAGAGCCACCCAGTTGCTCCTAGGTAGCACTTTCTCTTTCCGAAATGCAGATGTCTGAAACAGATTTTGGGCAGCAGCCATACTCAGATGTTAAGCTCAAAGTACTGAAGACAAGATGTAAGCTGCTGAACTTTTTGCTTGATCGCTTGTGAAAAAATTCAGGTGCTTGTCTCAGAAGACGTGCAGTCAGCATAGAGAGGACCCTTCCATCCTTCTCAGCATTAATAAGGCCTCAGTTGGAAAACTTTACATTTTCTGCACTGCTTTTCAGGAAAGTAGTGAATGATTTGAAGAGAAAGAGAAGGCAGCAGTGATTATCCTTGGGAAGTGTTAAAGTTACCTCAGAGGGAAGTTTGAATGAATTTGGGTTGTTTAGTCTGAAGACTGCAGGAGGGAGGCAGACATAATCTCCAGATACTTATGAGTGCTAGAGAGAACTATTCTTTATTTCTGCAGTGAAGTAGATTAGAAGAAAGAGATTTAAATTGGCAAGGGAAATGTGATTTTGGCTGTTAGAAAAAAAATCTTATGGCAGGGATATAAAGAAGAATAGATCACACTTACTGCATAACTTCTAGCATTTCTGTGATGGAGGTCTTTGTGAATGTGCTGGACAAATGTGTGTAAGGAGTGAAGTGTGGGTATTGCTGATTCTGCCAGATCCCAGGAGCAAACCCTTTGAGTACTCTTCTGACTCTGAGTAGTCTGGGATCTTATATCTATATCATCTCTTAGTTAATATTCAAACCCAATAAATGAATTGTTAAAGATATCAAGTAATGTATTTGTTAAAATTACTTGCTTTTAAAATATTTTTATATGATGTGCAAGATGCATATTTATTTTTAAACTGTTCTTAAAGCAGACTAAATGCAAGTTTTCCTTTGTTTTTATGTGCACATGCCAATATATTTAGTGCAAAAAATTGTTTTGACAGTAGCTCCATAGATATCAACTATAAACCTAAAATATCTGCTGTTTGTAGTCCAAGAAAACAGCTGTATTTCTTGAAGAACACAACTGTCTAATTGTAACAGAAGGTAAATGAAGTTCAGACAGCAGCCACCCAGGTACAACATTCTAAACCTGAATGCAGCGTGGTGTTTTTCCCTGTTTCTGATCTCTCTGATTTTGTTGTGCAGTTGAGATGATCATTTTTGCTTCTGCTCTTTTGTAGTGTTGACAGTGGAGTGCTGGTGCAATCCGGCTTCCACATGGCCGTAGGGGGAAAATTAATGACTAAAATAGAGCAAGTCAGAAAAACAATGGCTTCATTCTGTGAAGCTCTGGAATTAGTTTTGACCAAACCAGATTCTGTTTTCAGTTGAGTTAGAAATGCCTCGGGTTTTAACTAGCACAGACCTCTGTGTTATTTAAAGGAACCAAAGGCTTGGCATTAAGGGGCATGGCAAACACCTTGATCATGTGTTCTTTGTACTGGAAGTTTCCTAGTGATGATGACATACAGGTTCTAAGGTGTCTGCTATTCTCAACAGTTACTACAGTAGCTCTGAAGGCCAGACATTTCTGGTGTGAATTCTCAGCTTTGTAGCTCTGCACGTCATTCTTTTTCCTTTTGCGTAGTAACTTGGATGCATGTGTACTGGCATCCCCAGCCATCATCTCCTGTGTGTTTCTGCACAGAGCTATGCTCTTTGGCAGAGCTCCTTCTACGTGAGTGGAGATTGCTCTCATGGGCAGAAAGGGAGAGAAGGAGGGAAGGATTTGGGAGAACAGTAAGTAATGTTAACGATGTACTGAACAGTGCTGTGTTATTTGGTGACTTCAGTATATACACTCAGAGGTTACAGTGTATGTAAACTGAGAAAGCGAATCTGGCTTGTAACAAAATAGCAGCTTATACCTCAATCCTTATTTTGTGTTTATTTTTCATCTTCAACGTAAGCGTGCATTCAGGATTGATGCTTGAACATGTAGTGTTGAAGAGTGGATTCTGTGTTGTGCACCCTTCGTATAGGCATTTTTTGCTATGAAAGCCGTGGTCAAGGAACTAAAACAAGAGAACTGGATCTGGGTGTTTGGCTGAATAGCTCATTAAATATTTCCAAATAGGCCATATTTTTATTTCTTACACTGAAACTTTTGGGAAAATGAAATAAAAATCAGGACAATTCCCAAAGCAGCAGATTGGAATCCATTATAACCGTCTCTGGACACCCACAATTGAGTTGAGGTTTTGTTTTTTTATGACTTGAAAATACTTAGAAACACTATTTTTGCGTTTATTTCAAAATCTTGATGTATTTTGATCTTTTGTTTCTTGTTTTCTTTGGAATCCATTAATATTTAAAGTCATACTAGCTTGGGTGCAGCTGACATTATGTAGATATTGAGCAAAAATCTGTTTGCAGTTTATTTACTAATGTGAGAGTTTTTATTTAACTTTAGTACATTAGAACCAGTTCAAGTACCTTTTAATCTTCTCTAGACTTAGTGGCCTAAGTTTAGTACTTAATCTTGAAGAACAGAGTTAATTTTATCAAACAGGATTTTAAAACAATAATTAAAGACATTTGATTTTTTTATTTTTTAATAGAAAACTTCATACAAGTTCTGGAAGAGCTGAGCTCAGCAGGTTGCTATCCACAGACACACGCACAAGTCCATTTCTGGCACGAAAGCCTGGGGACTGTGAGATAGAAGAGCCAAATTACTTGCGTAGTAGGGAGGTGCAGATAGTGGAATTAAGACCTGGGGGAATGACAGCAGCAACTGGAAAAGTTCTTATTTTTCTCTTTTGCAGTTGATTCTGTAACTTTTCAGCTTTCAGGATACTCCCCTCTGACTAAATCCAATACTTTTCCATCTCATAGAATCATAGAATGGCTTGGGTTGGAAGGGATCTTGAAGGCTGTCCAGTCCCAACCCTCTTCTGTGGGCTGGTTCCACCCACCACATCAACGGCCCAGGGCCCTATCCAACCTGGCCTTGAATGCTGCCATGGATGGACCATCCAGAGCTTGTCTGGGCAGCTTGTGCCACCACCTCACTGCACTGATCGTGAAGAATTTATTCCTTATCTTATCTATATCTAAACCTACCAGTTTAAAAGTGTTCACCCTTGTCCTATTAAATTTGGTTTCCTCTTCTTTTTTGACTCTTTGGAAGCTTGCGCTTGGCTATCAGAGTGAAGCTAGTAAGAAGATGCTTTTGGGGGTAGTATTTGACTGGAAATGTTTCTTCTTTTTTAGATTTTCCAAAATTTTGGAATATAGCTGTGGAAGCTTGCTTGCCACAAAGACAGAATTGACCAATACAGAATTTCTAGTTTCAGAAATACCTGATTACCTGTCTTTTGTGTAGAAATAGGTTTTTATGTCTTTTTTTTACTTCAAACAGCGCTGTCTTTTGTTTGTGCAGTGCATAAATATCTGAAAAGAAAGCGAATCTCTACGTACTTCTTGCAGCTCAGCTTATGTATTGGTCTTATCTCTAAATAACACAGGTTCAGACAATAATACAAATATTTTAAACATGATATTCAGTAGATAGAAGCAAACACTACAGTGCAGAAGATTTTTATGGTTTCTTAAATACAAGGGTTATCATCTGGTCAGTAGTTTCTAGCAGGTTAGGTTTTTTCCTTATCTTACTTTTTTTATCCATAGAATGTATTTTCTAAACATGACTCCATGAGTTCAGAGAATTCATCATTAGTTTAGCAAAAAAGGAGGGAATATTGTATGAAAAATGATCACCATTTGTATTTAAAAATTGAACTAGCAGTCTCTAACTGGTTAAGTTGAAATCTTTTTTAATGTTTGTACCTTCAACCTCAGTTATCCATCTGTACTGAACATAAAAACAGTCCTCCAGTGCAGTCAAGCTCTCTTTCCTCCCCCATGCTTAATTTATTGAATAAATACTATTCAACCTGTACTGATAAGTGACATGCTGTGATGAACAAAAGGTTAAGCCATGAAACATAACAGTCCTCTTCCCAGACAAACATTGAAGTCTCTATTCACAGTTTCTTTAGAAAATCATCCCTGGGTGGATTGTTAATTAGTCTTATGTTGCTGTATGAAGGCAGGAAGTTGTAGAAAAATTGGTAATGTACATAGTAGTAAAGTTTATCCAAATACAGTTTCTAAAGTAAATGTTGCTTTGTTATTAACATCTTGCTCTGTTAAAACATTAAGTATTTGCATTGAAGCAATGGAGTTGCTTTGAATTTGTACGCGTACCTTTTTGTCACCCACTTGTGTAATACTACTGACTTTTAATGAAGGCACAATGCATTATCAGACCATCTGTGGAAGAGGTGTCAGGGTTTACTTTTACAAGCCTTTCATTGGGGGACTGCAGTACTGTTGAATTATTTGGAGCCTGTTTTGTCTTAATGTGGTTTCTTTATCACTTTACTGGACATAAGAAATAAACTGAGTGTTATCTCTTGCTGTTAAACACTCAGTAGGTACTATAAAAGTCAGTTCATAGTGAGCGAATGAGACTACCTACAAAATACACTCCCTACAAAAAATATCTAAAGATGGATATGCTTTCAGAAGAATTTCATTAAGGATAAAGTTTTAGAGTAACATTTAAGAAAAAGCACAGTGTTCTGCATCACAGAAATAATTACTCCTCTTCCATGCTACAAACTCACAGACTGCAGGGAAGCTTTTTTTTGTGCAGCTGAGGCTGCACTGAGGCTGCTGTGTGAGGCTGTGATAGGTTGGGCAGGCTGCAGTGCTCCACCAGTTTGTCAGAGCTGCAGCCAGAGGGATGCAGTAAGGCAGCACCTTCCCTGATGGGTTATTCCTGCAGCTTGTCTTGTGCTGTCTCAGGTGTTTGCTGGAGTCCTCTGCAAACTGATTTATCTCACCAACCCTGTGGGAAAGAATAATTAGCAGGCTGTTTTTTGTTTTTTGTTTGTTTGTTTTGTTTTGTTTTTCCTTATTTTTTTTTCTTCCTTTGTTGCATTGCAATCAAATATGCTTGTTGAAGGGTCATCAGTGCTAATCAGGAGAAATTAGGAATGGGTGCAGGAGTGGATGCTGGCGGAAAAGAGAACAGTGGGAGGGGAAAGATGAGCAAGTTCCCTTTGCTTGGTCGTGGTGAGATGAGTTCAGTTACTTGTGGAAACGTAGCCTGAGTAGCACTGCAATGTAATGGCCAAAATCAAATAGAAGTACTCAAATAGAAGTTCTGTTCATGAGAGGGAATTTCTACAGTTAGCATCTGCTTCAAAGCAGTTTTCTTTTCCGTATTTTCTTGGATTTTGGAGTGCTTCAGTTTTTCCATTCTGTTTGTAGGCACAGGGGTTGGTATGTTTTGTTTATTTTCAGTAAACATAGAAGCTTTACTTGCCTCTAGAAGGAATCATTTCTCAGTCAGTTTTCTTTTTTTCTTTAATCCACTACATGAAGGGCACCATGTTAGTTGCCCTGGCAGAATACAAGGCATAGGGATTACCAGAACTTCTCTTAAATCAATCAGATCCCATGACTGACTGTGGTTATCTGCTTTTCCTTTGCTTCAGGATAAGATAGTTAAAAATAACACCTCTCTTCTGCTTGCTGTCTGCTGTGCCCGTCTTGAGTTCTAAAATTGCTTACACCTACATTTGTATGGTTGCATACAGCTTTTTCTGGGCATCATGTACCTCCCTGAAGTTTTTCCTATGAATGTTTGTATGTGACAAGTAAAGTAAAATGCTTAAGGGAACTCTGGCAGGTTCTTGGATCAATTGGCCAATGTACTTTGAGAGATAAAAGTGAAGAGGCTAATTTTGGTCTTTCTCTCCTCTGCCTGAAGAAGCCAATAAATAGGATGTTCCTTTCTTTCCATTTTTCTGTCTTTCTTCTTTGTTTTCCATGGCAGTCTTGCTTGCTTGTTCCATTACACTGCGCTACTGCAAAGGCTTAAGGTATTAGGGATGGTTCCTTCTGCTGGGCTGTAGGGATGGGAAAATGGAGATCAAGCGTGAATGTAGAGGGAGATCATACAGGGAGGATGACAATGCTGGATATATACTATTTCAGACGATAGGAAGTTGTTTACTAGTTCTAACTGTTATATCAATTTTAAGATTCATATAGGAAATTCTGCGTATGTGATCCTACACCTGCTTTTCTGTTGTGATAGTGACAGTGAATGGCAGTGTCTCTTAATGTCTGTTGTTTCTTTTAGCCTCCTACGCTCTGTAAAAGACACCATTCTGCTAACTGCAAAGGATGCAGCTGCCTAAAATTTCTGAACACGCTATAATAAAGTAAAATGTGAAGCATGAAGTTAATCTGCTATATCCTTGCAACACCAGGGGAAATTGGAGTTAGACAAAGTGGCTAATATTTAAGCTTGGATTTTGGCCAAGACATCAGAGCTAATGCCTCTTGATTCTAAGGAGTGCCATGGGATCTCCCCCGCAGCTGCTCACCTCCTTGCTTTTACCTATCCAGCAGCATGCTGGATAACAGAACACTGTGTGTGATTCCTCCTCAAAACTCGAGTAGGGTGAAGCTCCATTGTGAGGTTTGCAGAGTGAAATCTACAGTCTGTCAGGACTTGCAAGCTGCACGCCAGCTGGTGCTGAGATCCTGCTCCAGTGTTACTGTGGCTCTGTCCTGCTGGGCTGCATGCACTGCATAGGGTTTTGCTAGGGTGGCTGTGCATGTTTGCATGTACAGCTGCTACATGTGTGCTGCTTAACTGGTGTTTGCTGGTGCCACTCATTTCTCTGTTATTTTCTTTGCTCATAAGATAACAGTTGAGCAGTATTACTGGCTTTTTATTTGCTGTTGTTTGCACCAGTTCCATTAATCTGAGATGTAGTTTATCTTTCTTGTGTGTTTCTTTACAGGACAACATACCCATATGCCTTCAGTTCATATATATAATGCTTGACATTAGCTGTGTAGGTACGCATGCTGTCAGACTCATTGAACCTTGGGTAAAATAGAGCCTTTCTAGCTAATGGTGTTTGTGCTCTAGTTAGAGACTTTTAGGAAACAGGAGGTGATTTAGGCTGTACAAGTGTCTCCTTTAAATTTAGCCTTTTAATGCAACAGAGTGTCTTGAACAAAAGCTGAAAGAAGTTTCCTGCTATCTCCTGAGTTGATACTGATTCCCTGCCCTTCTGCTTGTGAGTTAAAATGCTTAGGTAATGGCATTCTTCCTGCTGGAGGGGGAGGCAGAACAAGGATACATTATTTTGTGTAATTATACTCTTTGAAAATCAAGGCCAGTGGTTTCATTATTTTTAACCTGCTTCATTACCAAACTCTGGAAAGTTTTGTTTTGTTTTTTTTTTCAGTAAAAATACAGGTTCCTTAAAGCTAGAGCATTGGGGTCTTAAAGCTTGTTCTGATTCTGTGGGAAAAGTGAATGGGACCTTCAGTAGGATTCCAGAGCAGGTGAATGTCAAGGTGATAGGTCAGTGTCTCATCTTTTAAATTGTTTTTTCAGAGCAATATTTAATGGTAGTGTTGCCACTGGCTTTGGGTCAGAGCAGTGATGAAGATGAGAAGCTTTCTAGACTCTCAGATTAATTCTTCTGCTTGGGAACATTGCTTTCTGTTTAATGGCAGCTTGTCCACTTGTGCAGCAGTGGGCAGATGACTCACTGAGAGTCCTTGGGAGGTGTTATGTCAGTCACTGGGTAAGTCCATGTCTACACCACATTTGGATCCCAAAGAATTTTCCTATACGTAGAAATACAGCTTTGTCACAGAGGAAGATGATTGAGCTGGGATTGATCTTCTGTGGTCTGAGGTTATGGTACAAGCTGTGTGACTTACCTCACCTGTGGTAATCAGTGAGGAGGAAATAGTTTATTAAAATAAAGAAGCCAAATTTCTGATACAGCAAAGTCCTGATGCTTATCATCTTTGTTACTGTAAACCAGAAGCAATCCCAGTGCAGATAAGGAGTCATTATACACAGCTGCTGGCAGGGAGGAGTGATCCATCTATTAGTCTGCAGGTACTTCTGGGTCTCACAGCAAGAAAGAGCCCTGTGCCCCTGAACGGTAAGCTCATGGAATGCAGTGGAGGTGGTCTTGGTGTGAAAAAAAATTATCCAAACTTGGAGGAGGCTTCAAACTCTGGCACAAAAACTATACTGAATTTGTTCAGAGCTGTTTACTTTCTAGATTATTTAAATAATGTTAAAGTCTCTTCAGATGTGGTCAGAGTTGGTTGAGGGGGCAGCTAAGCTTTGCAGGCATTGTAACTCTCCTCAGTGATTTGTGAATACAAAGGTCTTCTATTTCCAGGCTTTTTAGCCCTTTAATCTTCCCAGGCACAGATGTTCAGGCTGAGTTTTTATACAAAGAGCGGAAACCCAAATCATTTAAGCTGGTAGTATTTACACTTACCACGTACTGCAAAATTCAAACGGTTTACTACGTCTTTGATTAAAGGCTTCCAGAATGCAGTGAAGGATTAAAATAGCAGGGCACACTAACTAGGCAGACATATACTCACTGTGTCATGTTTTGTTTGGCCTCTGCTCCGTTTTTCTGCTAGCCTGAGAGTTCTGAGAAGTTGTTAACTACAAGTTTTGGACTTTTTTGGTAGATTATTTTTTATCAAACCACCGGTGTTGTACATGGTTCTTGTAAGGGGCATTTAAAATATTGCTGTTCCAAATGAATGACTGTAAAATGGACTGTAAAGGCTTTCTCCTGGGAAATTGTCATGGCTATATAGGTATGGTCTTTATTGGAAATCAGCTGAACTAATGTTGGGGGAATATTCCTTTAAGATGCTTAGACTGGTGAAAGAATTAAACCAGTTCCATAGATGTGTTTACAGTGCTGGCAGGGAAATACTATAATGTTACACTTGAATAGGCTCTAAAACTAAACTATAATTTCCTCAACCCATTCAAAATTTGGCATGCTTTGCTCTGAACTGTAGTTCAGTTCTAGTTTCTGTAAGTCAGCCTCCTTTTGTTTTTACACCCCTGAGATCTTCAAAGGATAGAGGCTAGATTTTCTTTCACGAGGTACTTTTGAGCAGTGATATGATAAGCTGTAAATGTTTGTGAAGAAGTGTGTTCATCTCATCCCCAATACGACGTGCAGATTTTTTAATAGTAACTTTTGTACAGTACTGTACTGTTACACTGAGATTGTGCCAAGCTGAACCTGGTTGCATTAAAAACTGCATGGGCATATTTTGTGACAGGTTATGTGATAGTGAAGTTTTCAGTCAGAAGAATTAAGAAATAAAAAACAAAGGCTAAAAAAGATAAACCCCACAAAAAAAAAAAAAAAACCACAAAAACAAACAAACAAAAAACCTAACAAACAACCAAGGTCAGGTTTTCCAAGTGCCTGGATACTCCTCTTCAATAATGATGGCAATGTTTTGGTGTCATAGCATGGGTTAACAGCTGTGTGAAGAGGGTCTGTGGAAGGGACAACTTCAAAGTGCTTAAAGCCATAGCAATATTTACAGGATTAGGGCTCTTTGCTCTGGGAAGCACAGGACAAATATGATAGATAATTCATGTGTATTCTTAAAAAAGGTGTTCTGGCTTGTATTAATTCCACTTTGCATCCAGCACATGGGTATGAGTTTGTGGAATGAATATCATTGGTGTACTGTTCTGAGTAGTTGACAAAATGTCCCTCTGGATACAATTTTTTATAGTTTTGAATCTGGGATGCTGCAAGATGCTTGATATCTACCAAAGGCCTCATACTGTTGGCTGCAGCTGCAGTGACTTGCTTAATTAGGTTAAATGGTGCGTGCTGTCACCAAGTATTATGATCTGATTGCTGTGAAAATCCGTCATTAATTCCTATTTGGAGTACTACGTGCAGCACTGCTCACTGTGGAAAAAGTACTGAGAATGAGGAATGTGGCTTGTGTCCTTTACGGAGGGAGACTGAGCAGGTTGGAACTGCTGGTTTTCAGAGAGATCACTCAGCTGGATTGTGTTAGAGGTTTTGAATTCAACACTGTGGTATAGTGAAAGGCAGAGTGATCATTTGTCATTTACTATAATGAAAAAAAATTGGAGGTGAATAGTGAAATTATCAGCCCGTGCTGCCAAGATCTGAGTTTTCTGATAGAGGTGGTATTAGAAATTTGCATTAGATTTCAGTAGTTTCTGCACTGCTGTTTTTTACTGAAATTTTGGATTCAGAATCTGAGTACTGCAGTGTCTGAACCCGAGGGAAATGGTTTTCCTGTTTAAAATGCAGACTGCGTCAAAGTGGTGTGTTAATTCAGTAACACGAAGACAGTACTGTAGTAAAGGTGAGGGGAAGACTCAGTGCTTGTCATAGGGTACAAACTACAAGCATGACAAAACTTGCATTTGGCAGTGATTTAATGGGGAGTTAGTCTACCTAAAAGCCAGTAGAGATGTTAACATTGTATAGGAAAACTATGTTTTTGAAATACTTCACATTTGGAAGTAAGCAAGTGAAGAGCAGATCTAATTAACTTTTTCCTTCTGTGCATTTAAGTTATACCACCTTGTCCATTCTTCACTTTGTCATCTTGAGTGAATTCAAATGTACTAGAAAAAAATACGTATGTTAATTGTAAAGTCTCTGTCGAGTGATTAAGAGGTTGGAGGTGAAATTTTTAAGTTTTATCATTTTAGAGATTTCTCTTTTTGTCTAGGGATTAAGTGATGAGAAATGAATTTTTAGCAAGCTCAAGCAGACAAGTTTATCCACTTCAGAGCATAGTATTTTCTCTTGCTGTTGTTTTACACTGTTTTCCCTTCAAACTCTACTGGAGTGATGAGGAGTGCTGAAGGGGCGAGGTGTCTGATAGAATTAAAATACAACTCACCAGCAGAGGAGATTCTGTAGAAGAACACTTTCATGCGAAGAAGTTTAATTGTGCTTTTGTAAGTAGTTAATTATATGATGCAGACAACCAGTGGTACAGGCCAGGGCAATAAGCAAGGTGAAGTGCTAATGCTGTAAAATGCAGTACTGCAAAAATAGGTGATGTTAGTGGATCTTACAAAGATCTGACAGCTTCTCTCTGGTTCCACAAACATTTTAGCTCCAGATAAATTTATAATCTCTCCTCCTTCCATGCTGGGAGTATAAACCAACTGCTGTTGTAGAAGTTACTGACAAATTCCACAGTGAAACCTGCAACGCTCGTAAGTTGCAGTAGGTGCAATGTCAGTTTTGTCTCTTTAGGATACTCAGACAATGAAAACACAAGCTATGTCTAGCATACTTTCAAGCGTACAAAGTAAATAAAACATTCAGCTCAGGAGTCACTGTTTCCAGATTAAATGAATCCTTGAGGTATGTGCAGAATTATTGTGAATATATAGTGAAAACAGAGTTGTATGTATGAAAAAAGTCCTTGTGGTGCATTTCAAAAAAACACAGTACACTTAGGGCTGGGTCTCATTTGCTAGAAAAGCACCTAAAGTATCTTAAAGAATCCAGATACTCGTTCCTGTGGGCACTGGGAAGGTGTAAAAGATAATGGTAATTGAGGAACAATATTATTGCCATGTAATTCTTTTTTTCTTTTCCATTGCTCCTGTCCTGCCATGCTGGGAGAATTTAGTCTGCATGAATCTGTAGGAAAGCCTTCAGTGTGCTGATGCTCAGTAATGAACTTCAGACTGAGTTCAGATCATCCCTTCGTCCCATTGCTGTGCCATCACTGTAAGATGCTAAATTCAGATCAACTCTGAGAAAAACGTGCAGGAGTAAATTTTACTCCGGTACTGATTCATCAACAGGAAACCCTCATGCAGAGGTGGTACAGTTATTCTGTAAAGGTTTTGTAGTCTTGAAGAACTGTTCAGGATTGCCAGTTTCATAAAGAGGAGTGTTATCAAAGCTGAGACTTCATTTTTCTAATGTTATATTTGTAACTGTCACTGTTACAGAACATGTTCAGTATAGAGGAAAATGATAAGTGAATTCTGGTCCTCTGGGTTTACAGCTTAGGAGGCTGAGCTTCAGGAGAAAGGCAACCATTGCTAATTCCTGCTTTTCTTTAATCATTGGAGGTTCTCTGTTAGAAACGCGGCAGGAGGGCTAAATAGGTCTTTAAAGGCAATTTGAATGAGAATAGAAGATGGGCCTGAACAGCCCAAGCAAATGAGGGATTTTCTGGGCTATGCGGAAATAAAGCTTAAAAGCAAGGTGTCGAAAGCTGACTAAGAAGATAAAAGCTATACCCTTTTTGGATGGAGAAAATGGGGAAAAACAAGAAAGAAAATGGTGGTGGCTGCTCTTGAGAATATTGAATGGCAAAGAGTAGATTAATATAAAATCTAAGGTCTCGTTTTGACCGTGAGGCGCATGTTATATATTGAGTTTTACAAAAGCTCAGTGTCTGGACTCCTGTGACTTAGCTTTCTTTTCCATGTTTGTCACAGATGTCTGGTCCTCACTGTTCTGTAAATAACATTAAAAAAATACTTTACATGAAAAACTTTTAGAAAGAAAGAACAATCAGCTAATTTTTCAGTCTCCATGATTTAACACCAGGATAGTTACACAGTAGAGCAGGGTCAATGCGTCCGTTTGTTATCTAGTGGTGTGTGTAGGTGTATGCCTAACTTCTCCTCCAAGTGGGCTGCTTCACGTTCAAATCAGACACGTGTTTTAGTGGTGTGCTGAAATGGGACACTGGTGACTGCATGAGCAGCAATCGTGCTGTATGAAATTAACTCTAGACTTTTGGAAGTAACACATGTTAGAGGGGGAAAAAAAAAAAAAAGATGTTAGAGACATTGGAAATCACCTAATCTGAAACAAAGCAATGAGGATGTGTTGGTTTACTGGATAAGGCATCGATGTTCAGTGTGACTGCCACACGTGTAATGCCCTTTCTTCATGTCAGGATTCTGATTTCCTGTCATGCAAAGGAATGTCCAGGGAAAGACAGAAGCAGGGCTGACACCCTATGCCAGGGCTCCCCATCATACCACACTGCTGAAAGCATGCATGCGTGAAGTTTGGGCTTTTCAGTATGCAGTGAACATTATGATGATAATTTTTAAATTAAAGAGATTTAATAGGAGTTAGCACAAATGTAGAAATTGCAAGGTACAGGTACGCTTAAAGCTTGTATAACTTCATGTTGTTTACTATACAGCTCTGCCTACTGATAGTTACTACTTCTACTTACAAACCTTGTCCTGCCAAATGATTGAAGAATGTACAGGGAAGAAAGAAAGAAAGGACTGTAAGAATGGGGTGACAGTAAGTGGAAAAATAGATCAAATTAGTAAAGCAAAGTACTTGGTGGTTGGTTGACTTGTAGTCGATAGACCTCCTTCCAATGACGCTTGCAGTTGGAATGACTATTGCTAGGTCACGTGAAAGAGGAATCAATCTTCAACTATAGGAAAGTCAATGGAATGGCATAGTTTTTCTCTCCCTGTTGCAGGCTATGTGTTTTTGTTAAACAGTTTGCTTTCATGATTTAACTCTGCAAAGAAATTTCACTTTTACCCTCACTTGTCACAGTGAGGGCTCAAACTCTTTAGTAACTGTGGTCTTCAGTGGGTTGTTTTTAAAGGGAGAGCGGATTTAAGAGTCAGCAGTCTCTCAGTGTGTGGTGCTTCTGAGGTATTTTGGAATGCTTCAGCTGTCTCCCTTAGCTACCTGTAATTTCTAGGCTATACCCTAGGGCAGTGTGAGAATTCATTACCACTGCAATGTAACCTGCTAATCAGAGGACCAAAGCATAGGAAGTGACCTGTGAGGCCAGAGCAGCTGTGGCTTGGACTTGCTGGATGTTTGGGCTGGCCTCTAAGGCAGGATACCAGAGTCTCCTCAGGTGCTCAGGTCCCGTGCTCCATTTGCCTTTCTGCTCAGCGGTTCTTCCTGCTTCCCAATTTGGATCACCACTGCTGAAATTTAAACCCACTGTTTCTTGTCGTAAAGACTGTAGAACAACTTGCTGCTAAGAGAAAATAAACAGGTTTTTTTTTTGTTTTTTTTTTTGTTTTTTTTTTTTGCTTGCTTGACAGATTTAAACTGTTTGGAAGACTAATTATGGTCCCCTAAGATGTCTCTTCCTTAGGCTAAACAGCTTTGATTGATCCAGTTGTCTTAGTGGGGGTTACTGAGTAGAATTGGCTTTAAAAAAAAAAAAAAAAAAAAGTGCACTGGACCATTGTAAATAGGATTGATATAGTCCAGGCAAGAGAAATGTGACTTGTCTGAAACCAATGGGCTTTTGGTTTTACTCTGTGGTAGAGCTATATTAATATGTAATGTACGTATAAACTGTGAATATTCAGTGACAGAATCACAAACTGAAGAAACTAAGCTTGTTCGGTTGGTCATATTGTGAGCCAGTGATGTTCTGCTATTGGACATGGATGCAAATATAGCAGCCAGAAACCAGGACCTTGTTGCATGTTATTCATAATTTTGACATTATGTGGTTATTAGATTGTACAGGCTATTGGATTTAAAAGACTCATGCCAAATGGGGTACCCACAGAAAAATACAAATTAAATACAGAGACATCTGCTTCTGTTTTCATATAGTATTGGTGAAATAGAGAACATATCACACTAATGCAGATGCTTTTTATTATTCACAAGTTATAATTAAATGCAGTTTTTTCTGTGGTTGGTGATGAAAGAATGAGAGCAACCTCAGAGTGGGGAAATGTTTCAGATTATGTAGACCACAACTGGCTCCTACACAGCAGCACCACAAACCCTCCCTGCCTTGGCTTTGCCTGTGGTAGTAGAGCATGCAGCAAACCACATTCCACCCAAGCCTGCCATGTTTATAGCTCGCTTATCAGTAGTTTGTGCGGGCTGGCACTCCAGGTAGGGAATGCACATGTTATCTGTGCCTGGAGGCCAAGTATGTAGATGTTAATCTTCTAGTACTGTACAGTAGTGTTTGAGCCAAAATTATTAATGGCAGTTATGTGTTTAGGAGGTTGTTCTTTGAAGCAGGGAGAAGTGACATACAGAGAGAAATGGTTGATTTCCAGAGCTTATTTTGAGACAGTTAGACACTTGAGTAGGGCTGTACCGTTGTCTGTGGTTAGTGCCTAGGTGGCTTTTGGGGGTCTCCAAGGGGGGGACTCCACAGTGTCTGTGCAGCCTGTGCCCATGCTCCATCGCCTACACATCACAGAAGTGCTTTCTGTTCAGAGGGAGCCTCCTGTGTTCCAGTTTGATCCCGATGCACCTTGACCTGGCATTGAGCACCACTGAAAAGAACCTGGCTCTATTCTCATTCCTAATCCTTCATAGCTGTATCCAGAGCAAAAAGCTTTCTTTTGGGGGCTCTTATTTGTTTCCATGTTCCTGTGCTGCTGCATGGTGAGCGTGGGCTAAGTAGCACTGGGCACCCGAGACCAACAGTTTGTCTTGTCTTTCTTTGTATTGAATTTGATTAGGATTTCTGTGAGTGTAGGGATGGACAGATCTTGCTAAATAGATATTTTCCTTGTACTACTCTTGAAAGAGCATTAATATTGGAGGTGGAAGGGGAGTGGTTTAAGAGTCAACTATTGCTGCATTTTTGGCTGATTGGCAGTCAGTCTGCACTCTTACATTTCAGTTTTCCTAAAAAGTTTCACATTAGATGGCACTTCTTGAAGTATTATTGCAGCCTGAGATTTCCAGCAGCCATTTCCATTGTTCAGTCGTCAAGGTGGGAGAGAGCAGTCAGTATTTGCTACCTGAATTGTCACCAGAATGTAATACTGTAATGGTTTTCAATTTCCAGGTTTTACTGAGGGCTAAAATGATTCTATTCCAATCTATCTAGTCCAAAACCAAACAACTTTCCATCTGAGTGGGTGATGGCTGCAGGAGACCTGTGCTAGCAGAATAGGCAGGAAGTGTGTAAGACAAGTCACAAAGAGTGTAGCTCAGTTCTGCTATGTGACTTCAGAGTGAATGGCTTAAGAAAGGATGTCGCACCTTCATATCCTAGTGTGAATTCTTGTTCCACAGTCAATCTGTTGTATCTACAGGTTCCCCAGAGGATAGAAGAGCAAAGAGATGCGTCTGAAGACAGCAGTGCAGGAATCCCAGGCATGTGGGGCAGCTGGGGCCCCTGGTCTGCCTGCTCCAGGAGCTGCAGCGGTGGTGTGATGGAGCAAACGCGGCCGTGCCTCCCGGCGTACTACCGTGAAAGGGGCTACCCGAGGCCGGGGCGGCAGTACGCGGCCTCGGAGAGAACTCTTGCTCACCAGAATTCCCGCCACCAGGACTCACTGACTGCTTACCCAGGCCATGTCATTTCTGCCATCCGTACGTCTGTGCCACTGCACAGGAATGAGGAGCAGCTCCGGGCTGGCCTGCGTGCTTCTGTTCCTTCTGAAGGCCATAATAACAGCCATATGAACCGAGGAGCTCCAAGAGGCATCCGACACTCTCAGTCCCAGAGGCATCACCCTAAGCCGGAAAAGAGGTACAGTGCCCATGCATGCATTTTATTCTTGCCATGAATGATCTATCTAAAGAATGGCATATCAGCAAAGAATCGTTATTTTTCAATACCTACAAAAAGGTGATAAAAATCAGTCTTAATCTTTAATAATACATCCTATCTTCTGTGGAAGGCTATCCTGTGTGTTGATTTCTGGGCTGGTTTAATGTGATGATACCCAAGGACGGTCATAACAATTCTATAACTGCACTGGGCAGATCTTATTCTCCTTTAAAATTTGCTTTACAATTTACTGAGATATTTTTCCTTTTCTGTTACTTTTCAATGTTTCCCTCTTCTCCATAGTAAGAAGAATTTTCAAAAGTAGCAGCTTGGATGCTTAATTTCAAGAGTCATTCTAATTTCAACTGATTGAAAAAAAATATTCATGAAACTTGGTGAAGAATGACTAACCATCTTTTCATTTTTTTCTAATCAAAACTCATTTTGTTTCCCTTTTATTTATTTCTTTTTCTTCCAGAGTTTGTATTGACGTGCTTCCTATTTTCTCGTTTTCCTTCTTCAGTTTTCTACCTTTTAGCAAAATTTTCTGTTTGAAACAAAGAAAAGAATGTGGATTTTTCTAATACATTAACTTCTAAACATTGTGTGTATAAGTTTTGTACTACTTGCTGTTCAGCCTTTAAGGTTGGATGGATCTGTGCTGGTACAATTATTGTCCACAACCTATCCTTTCTGGAAAAACACTTATTAGAAACCAGTCTGCCATTTGCTATAGCTAAAGTTATTGGCTTTTATCTTTCTATCTGTCTGTGAATGAAAAGAGAGCAGATGCATTTCCAGTTTGGAAACAGAGGAGAACAGGCATGGAAGATCCTGTGGGAGGGGATGGACAGAATACAAAAGTTTTGTATTCTGTCTGTCTTCCCTCAGATTATGTGTTCCAGCAGGTGGGAGTTCTCTGGCTTTTCCCCTCTCAGCTTTCTTTTGGAAAATGCATGGAATGTTTTTTATTTTATTTTTGTTTGTATTAGTTTTTGTTTGTTTGTTTTTTGTCTCTTTCTTCCTATATTCTTCTTTAAGATTGTTAGGTGAAGCAGTCGACCATAATTCCTTTTCCCTTTTTAAAGATATCTGACTGGCCCAGTTTCTGAAGAAAGGAAACATAACCCTGAGGCAACGTTCCAGCCTGCCTCAAATAAGACAGCATCACTCTCTTACTTCTGATGATAAAGACATCCTCAGCCCCTGCAAGAATATTCAGAATTAGAAATTAAGCTCTTTTCCTTCTGTTTGTCTCAATGTAGAAAAATTTCAGAGTGGGACCAGATGTTCAGATGTTGTTCATTCTACGTGTTAGCCATTTCCTTTACTCGCTGCTGCTTCTTTCCTTCTTTCAAACCCGTGCAGATGGATGGCTTAGGAGTTCTGAGTATAACTGTAATATTGCTGATTGTAATGCCGTTCATCTTCTTATAAAAGCACAGAGGGTGCCAGCGGTAGACTTCTCTGAGCAGCGTTAACAGGACTGAATTGAGACAGAAGTTGTATTTTCTTTTTTCTGTTTTCCTACTTAATCGTGTAGCATAATGCACTTCTGTTCTCAGCTGTGCAGCGTAGCAGATACAGGTTGTAGTACATAGCTGAGTTATTACTAATGTTGGAAGCTTGGCCTTGCACCATCGGCTCAAAGTCATTCAAAGCCTGTTTGCTCCAGCCCTTGGCACTTCAGTCTCCAAGGAAATCCCGGCTGGCCTGGTCTCTGCAGCAGACCTGCTGCCAGGCTGCTGGCAGAGCTGGGGCTCCTGTGCTGGGCTCTGCCTTGCTGCTCTGGTGGCCTCTGCAGGCCGGGAGAGACTGGAGTAGTTTGAAATAACCGTGGCAGTTATGGCTGGAAAATGAGGGCGAGGAGCAGGGAGCAATTTTTCCTGCTTGCAGAGGTGAAGTTTTGTTATTTCTTACTAAATGCTTTGCAGTATGAAATACTGAAATGATTGTAATATCTGCTGTGACTCCACTTTCCTCTGTGATGGAGGTCTTTGGTTTTGAAAATTCTTGTAGTCTCCTAAGCACAGTGCAAGCTTCTGTACCACACTAGATTTCCACCCCCACTGCCCTTTCACTGCCCCTTGGCAGAAGACTGTGGATTTAAGGTCAGTGTTTTAATCTCATTTGCGTAATAGGTTATTTCCATCTTGTGTTAGGAGGGTCCCTGGTGGCTTTAATTCTGCTGTATTGCATAACTTTCAGATTCTTTGGTGGTGACTGTAAAAACAGCATGAGAACAAAGATATTGCTTGAAAATGAAATTATTAGAATGACAAACCTCATTGTTTTCCTTAATTTACAAAGTCCTGAGGATAATCCTTCTTTACAGAGGCAATTACTGGTCCTACTGGTAAAATGGAAAATGAGTTTCAAAATGTTGATTTACTCTAGGTATGATTTTTGTACTGCAGAACGATGTTCAGGGTTCCTTTAATGGATAATAATGGAAAATTATGTCAGCTATAGAAAAGAAAATCTGTGTTTTCACAGTGTGTACAGGCAGGGGAACCTCTTTGGGATATTCCTATTTACTGTTTTGGACTTTCATATAAAGTTGTCATTTTGGGAGACTTTCATAAAATAATAAAAGAGGGATGAACGTTTGTGACTGAGATAAGCTCACATTTGATGGTGTGGTAGGATGAAATGGGATGGCTTCCAAGACAAACACATTTTAACAGCAGTAGCAGTCCTTCAGAGCAGCCAAAGCTGTGTGTGCCACTTAGCAACAAGTGGAAAAGTTCTCTACCTATTTCCAGGTAAAGAACAGCTCCATTTATTTAGTAAAGTTAAAAATATAATCTGTATATGATACACTGTAAAGTACCTTGTCTGTGACAAGGGGTATTTACAGCTTTTGAAAGCTAGCTCATTTGTGTTTGTTAGGCAAGAAACTAGGGCTTCCTAAGAAGCTCAGATGTGAGGTACCTACAATTATAAGCCTAATTTCACAAATTCATGTGATCTCATCTTCATCACTGTGCTGTAAATTGAGTTCTTGCATAACTGAAGTGTGTTAGGAAATTTTATTCACAGGGATTAGGATGGAAACACTAAGCTAAATCTCACGGTTCTCTGGGTTATCCACTGGCAAAAAAAAAAAAAAAAAAAAAGAGTTCTTCCTAGCTTAGTAGAATTGGGTTCCCATTAGCAAAGTCTTGTTTTTACTTCATCAGGATAAAATGCATGAAGCATACTGTACCATAAGAACAAATGAGAACAAGAATATAATGTGAAAATATGATTGCATTTTGACTTCTTTAAAAAGAAGCACATATGGAAAAGTAATAAGGGCATGCCAAAGGATAACAAGTATTTTAAGAGAAAACGCATCTTGAAAGGAAATATCATTCATGGGCTAGGTCTTAGTACTTCTTAAATGTTGCATTTCCAAGTCTCTGTTTCGGTGACAGAACTGCAGTTTTGTCTAACCTCCACATATGTACTGGCTGCTTGGCTCTAAATGGGACCTGGTCTGCGTGGTGCTCTCCCCCCATCATCCGTCCCACGCTCACCCTCACAGGGCAGTTTGAGTTGTCAGCTGCTAAGCAACATTAAAAATAGTTGGATTAGACCAATTGGAGATAACTGGACTTGCTTCCCCTTCTCATTTTTTAGCAATCTCAGCTGGTGTTTACAGTTGCTTCCTTTACTTTGCCTGCCAGTGAACCTTGGTGGTGGAGAGGCAGAACTTTGTCTCCGTATCTGTAAGTGCTCAGGGTGCTTTGTGCTGGGTTTAACACTGGTATGAGTGGCTTGTACTAGCAAGAAGAAAATACTTTATTTATTGTCAGAATAATGAAATAGGTAAAGCTGGATTACTTAAATAGCATATGTTTAAAGAAATATGCCTATAAGGAAAGGATTTCCCTAAAGCTTTTTTTATATTTGGAAGAGGAATGAGAGGAAAAATTTGCACTGAGGAAATACTCCAAAAATCATCAACTTCTCACGTGGCCGTAGCTCTGTAGTCTTTATTCTGCTGCCAACAGCTGACGTGAATATCTCCTGTGCTGTGCCCTTTATAGGGTTAGTGTGCATTTCTGAGTCTGTGAGCAATGGAAAGGAAGAGTGTATTATTTAATGCCAAAACAGAGCTTCCTTTAGGAAATTTCTTTTGCCCCTTTTACAGGTGCTTTGACTAAGTGAATGTGGCTTCTTCAGTTGTCAGGTTGAAAATTCCCCTCTGAAGGGACAGTTCAGTTGCTGCTTCGTTAACCAATTCAAGCATCATTAGCTGCGTGTTCTGATGTAGCTTTTGTGACCTGCTCTAGTTGGCTCCAATTTGTAGAGGTGGACAGGTGTAGACAATCAGGTTCAAGCAGACAGTATTTTCTCAGATTCTCAGGCTTTCTGCTTGTTGATGTGAGCATTCATTTTTTGTTTGTTTGTTTGTTTGTTTAATATTTGGAATAGAAACCTTGCCTCAAGTACTTTGCCATCTCTCCTTTTGTTATTTTCCTAATGGGAAGAAAATATGATGCACTTTAGCCCAAACCCAGTACTGTTATAAAAGCTTTTTGGGGAAGACAGAGATGGATTTGATCCCTTTCTGGGGAGATATTTTCAAGAAAAATCTAGTATCAGCAGTGATAATCACAGAATTCATTTTGGTAGCACTAGAGGGGATTTAAAACCGTATGAGAAAGATGTTTATTTTCCTTCTAAATAAAATTCCAAAACATCTAATAGCAATAAAGATCTCCGTGTGAGGAATTTCCTGGCTAACTGAAATTGTTCAGGCCTCAGATTGGCTTTTTGCTGTCCCATCTCTCACCTGAGTGTTAATGCCCTGATAAGCTCTGGATCTTGCTTATTATTAATTAGTATTGATTTTTATTATGGTACTGTGAGCACACTTTGCATGGGATTACCAAAGGTAAAAACCTAACATGATACTGTAACTGCAATCCACCCAGGAAAATTTCTTCTTATTACTGTTTCACCCATTCCTAAAGTGGGAGGACTGGAGAAGAGGAGGGGAAGTGAGGCCACTGCTTGTGTGCACTCAAAGATGTGACAGTGAATTGGTCCAGTTAATGACTGAGTGCTCAGAAAGGGATAGAAGTGCAAGAGAACTCCTGTTGTAACACATCTCAGCTGGGTTGTGTAGTCACTTGTGTGGGATTTCTGCTATGTAACCTGCTAATTACATGGCTACATTGTTCAATCAGACCTCAAAGCTAAGAGGGAGAACTAAAATTCTTGTCATAGGAAGTATTATTCTACACACAAAAGAAGAGGACAGTGGGATCTGGGTTCAGATTCTGTTTCAGTGTTGAAATGCAGCTGAGGTTGTGCAGCACTGGCTGGGAGATGAGCAAAAGGCAGCATAGTGTGACTGTACTGAGTGCATCACTTCTGTGCTGACCTGGGCTATTAGTGAAGATCTTCGCGGGTGGGAGAATTAATTTATGATTGAGTGTATCTGCCATGAATTAATCCAAGCTGTTGAGACCTTCTCTCAAGACACAATTTACCTAATGACCTTTTAAATCATCTGTATTCTGTATATATCTGAATCAGGAAAAGTATTTTTTTTTTCCTATAGTACAAAATAGAAACAGTGAGAATCAGCCCTATCAAATAAGCTATCAGTAATTTTAGTACTCGTATGCCTATGCAGTAACTCGGACGCAGTGTATGTTTTTATAGTCACACTGGATTTCAGGGCAATTATTAAAAACAGAATATGTAACGTCAACTTCTTAAATCTTTCTTTGGCTCCCAAACAAAATGAAAGCAACTTGGTTTTGGGAGTTCTCAGAGGGAGGGGGCTGGAGAAATAGTGAGTACCCAGAAACCACTTTGTGGTTACCAAAGTTACAAGAAATGCAAAACAAATTATTTAGTTACATTGTTTTAGTTACCTCGATAATGAAAATCAGAGTGAAAGGAATGCCTACACCAATTCAGTTGTGAAGAAGTGTGTTGATGAAGTGTGAATAATTTGGAGTAACTTGCAAAAAAAAATTTGGTGATGGTGGTTCTGCTTTCCAATGTGTGATAGATTCCCAATAGGGGTGATTTAACTCTCTTGTGAACAAACATTTGGCAAAGCTAACTGCTCACCACTTGAGGGCTATTTTCCAGGTCAGCGAGCAGATAGGCATGCATTTTCATAACACAAAGCAAAGTCAAAGGGCTTACTTCTTTCATTCGTGTTTAAGTGATTTTCTCCAGATTGATTTAAAGCTGGTGAAAAGTGAGTATCTGGAATGCAGGACTGCACAGGGCTGTGGTGCAGTACTGAGAGCTGACACCGAGTGTGTTCTGATGTGAATTAACCTGGCTGCTGGGAGCTCTCCTGAGCAGATGGAAATAAGTTCCCCAGGACCGGTTTGTCATTCCTTTTCATTAAAAATGATAGTTCTGAAAGAATCTGCTAAAATGCTATGAGTTATAAACTAGATGGCAATTATCATCAGGGTAAGACAGCAATGTAAGGCAGCCAAAAATACGAGGTGGACAGTCTGTTTGAATTAAACCTTACTGTGCACTTAAGAACATTAAAGTCACTGAACCTGTAGCTGGTGTGCAGTTTTTCCTCGTCAACTCTAGTGAAAAGCTGAAGGATGTTACCTTAGGAAAGTTTCAAGAACTTGATATTGTTCTGTGAGAAACTGAGTGAAAGGTTAGTACCTGAAAGTATAGGGATTGCAGCCTCTTCAGGTTCATTCTAAGAAATCATTTCAACCAGAGGACAAATCTTCTGTGGTATTATCCAGAAGAGCTTTTGCTAATGTTCAGCCTGTTAGGTTTTCCTTTACAAGAGAAGTATTTTGTTAGGCAAGTGGAAGGAAGTACTGCAAAGTTAAAGAAAAAGACATTCTTTATTCTGTCTGATATCAGAACAGAAAGAAAACTAGTTGTGCTTCAGATGGATGTGAGCCAGGGAACCTCTGTTTAGAGAACTGTGGGATGAATGTAAGGAGGAAGGAAGTGATGGAAAAGGGGAAAAATGAAAAAGGTTTTTATCTGGGAGAGAGGCTTTGTGAAGAGCACTTCAGAGAGCAGGTGCAAGCCCAGGAAATCTGTAATATTACTTGTGTGTTTTAAAGATGCTGTGTGTCCTTGGTTCAAAGAGGGTTTCCATTCAGTGCAGATAACCTACCTGCCCACCAGCTTCTTAAGTACTTCTTCCTTAGTGAACCTCAAGAACACTTGAGGTTCAAAGCATTGGTCTTAGTTCATAAACTCAGAAGCAATGATAATGTGATTATTTGCCGGTTAAGGGGCATGTATGCTCAGGGCTACAGTTGGAAAAAGCTACTACAACAGATTTCCTTTTCGGTGCCGTGAGGGCTGTTCTTGGTGAAGTCAGCTGACTTGTCCCTAACACAAGAGGGATTGTTAACAGAGAAGAGTACCTGCTAACAATAGCTGTTGTAAGATATGTTTGCTGCAATCCTTACACTAAGAGCACAAAGACTGATTTCTTGTACTTGTCTGGGCAAATGTATTTTTTAATTCAAGTATATATTTAGGTTGGCTTGAGTTTAAAGGTGCTCATCATTTTGGTTATCAAAGTGCTGAAGAGATTTGTCTGAACTATCAGGGAGGTGTGTATGTGGGAATTCTGCCTAAAAGATTGCCAGATCTGCATTAAACAGCTGTTATGCCTCTGCTTGAGATGAACATAATAGATCAGAAATGTCTACTGGCTATGTCTGACATGAAACACTTACTGCTGCTACTTGCTTTTTAGCATATATTTCCTATTAAGCAGTAATTAGCCTTCAGATGGCAACTCTGTTCTTGGTGGCATAATTTCCCTCTTTGTTTTTCCATAGTAAAAGCTTTGTCAGTCGTTTAATGCTCAGATCTTGCTTGTACTGGGCTTTTTGAGTGTTTGTCTGAGAGATGTTGACGAATTGTGATTTTGTCAACAGATGTGATTGATAAATTTAATGTTGTTCCTGTGGCAACATCATCTGCTACACTGAGAAAGATGAGCCTGTTGGTTTTTAGCATACTTGGACATGTATTGGTTTAGGGGAGTGCTGCTGTTACTTGCTTGACCCACTTGTGACCTATGTTGTGTTGCAAACAACAAGAAAACCATAAAGAAGGACTTCCAAACCATGTTGTGGCAAGGAATGTATAATGTGGGTTATGAGAAGAAGGTAAGAAAAATGCAACTGTCAACTCAAAACGGCCAGTAAGCTGTCAGGGTGACTTACCCAGGTTGACTTAACTTACTTCCATCTCCTACAGGTAGATCAGAGCTGAGAGTTGAATTAGGATAAACCAAGCAGTGTTAAGATGGTTAGTCTAGTTATTAAGCTAATGATAGCCACTGTCTGATTTTCCTCCTCTTTCTTACCTGAGGACCCTCTTCCTGTTTTTCTCACGGACTGATTTAGTGGAGGGTTGTTAGGGTACTATGGTTAGGTCGTGGCTGGACTTGTTGATCTTTGAGGTCTTTTCCAACCTGAGTGATTCTATGATTATCTCGTTGTGTATGGATCTACTAAACATTCCCTCCTTGTTACTGCATGACATCATAAATTCTACCTGACACTCCCCAAGGAATATAAAAGCTAATTACCAGCAAGCTATTTTTACAGTCTTCTTAATTACATCGCAACAAACTTCATTCCCAGTTTTTAAGAATGTTGCCAAGCATGAACGAAAGGTGCTTTAAGGCAAAACACAGAGCTCTGAATAGTTTCCATCCAGGCAACAGTGGTTTAAATGAATGCATACACACTGATAAAGATGTTAATAATTAGAGGTTGAGTGTTCCACTTTGTTTCCAGCAGTTTGTATGTTGAAAGAAATTTGAAGTTCCCGGCTACAAGAAGTTAAGCTTCCTTTTCATGGAAAGTGTATTCCAAAGAAAATCCTAGACCATAATTCCTGCACAAACTGAGCAGAACGAACTTGTGGGGACTGCAACAAAATTTCCAAGTTGTATTATAGAAATAAGCCAAGTGGAAATAGAAATTAACAGTGAGAACATTGTTACTGCCTTCAATTGGAAGAGGCTGTTGTTGAACACTAGCTGCAGCATCAACCATTTAGTGAGAAATCCCTCAAAATAAAATTTTTCAAGTTTTTGCAGTTAATTTGTTGAGATTCCAGCAGCTTTTGGTCACTTTGTGTCCTCAACCGTAGGTTTAGTCCTTCAGCCACTATACTTAGGCTATATTTAAGGCTGCAGTTTGCCCATTTGTCTTTTTCCAGGCTCAAGAGTCCTGGTTTCCTTGTCGTTTCTTGCATGTCCTTCAGTTATTTTCAGTTCTCATTCATGACCCTGAACTGGAGATTAGCAGTCAAACATCAATCTCGTTTTTGCCCTCTTGCTTGACCTCTCCTGGTTTCTGAGCAGCAGTTCCTCCAGGCAGGTCCGGTGACGTGCCTCGCTGCTCCTGTGTAGAAGTGTTTGTAGCTGTAAAGAATTTGGCATTTAGATGGCCGAGACAGAGGTGTATTCCTACTATTCTGCTGGTCTGCAAATGGCTGACTGCTCTGTTACTCTCAGCTTTCTCTTCCTAATGCCAAGTGCAAGCAACCTGACCGTAGATAATATACTATAAAAACTGATTGCAATAGACTTGCTAGCTTGTGCTCACCCTATGAAGGCACTGGCACAAAATTGTGGTCAAGAAACTGCCGATGTTCAGTCTCATTAGAGACTAATAAAAGTAAGGAATTGTATCTATTTCTCAAGATGAACCAGTTTGCTCCAAAATCTAAGATGCTTCCTGAGGACTATAATGTCATCATTTGTCCAGAGTGCCAAAACAGGTATAAATCTGAAGGAGGATTTCTGTTTTAAAATTGTTTTACTCTTACCTGAAAATGTTAAAAGCGAGAAATGGCAGCAACAAAGGGGGAATTGATTGATTTGGCCATTAAAGATGTTCCACACAAACAAACTATGCACCAAACTGTGCTTGTTTAAATCCATTTGACTTTAGTCTCAACTTCTGAACTAATTGCCGTTCATAACTCTCTTGTTCCTGTGCAGAACGCTTACTTTTTCCTTCCTAAGTGCTATAAACCACTGTATTGCTTTTCTCTGCTGAAAGCCCCCAAAACCTACCTCAGCAATGACCATCATGGTCACAGAGAAGATTAACTGCTATAAACAGCTCAAGAGTGCTGGCTGCTTATCTGCCAGGGTAGTTCAGCACTCTTGTTCACACATCCTTGAGCTAGGAAGATTGATTAAAAGCCCCACGTGCCCATAAAGCTAGAATGTTAAGTGACTTCCACGGTTTCCATGTAACAATGGTCTTGGGAGAACATAAGAGTGGAAGAAAACAAGCACGAGAAGAAACAAACCCGAAGAAAAGTCTTTGATGTGCTGGCTGTCTGACATCTGTAACTTTTCAGTTTCTAGAAAATAACTATGTCAATTTATAGCCTTTGATTTTTCACTTTTTCACTGTGGTTCAAGAGGAAGAGGTCTTTTTTTTTCTTTTTTTTTCTTTTTTTTTTTTTTTTTAAAGCGTCCCTCTTCCTGAGCTGCAGAGGTTACCCATAACATCTGTATTCACACATTGCTCTCTACTGAGAGGGATATTTTTGCCAACTCACTTCTTCAGACTGCAGCAGGAGAAATCAAGTCCTGATGTGATGTTGAGCTGTGCAGGATGGCAAGGAAAATAAATGTAAATGGGCCTATTGCTTGCAGATAGAATTCCACGATGAACCTTTTGAATAGCATGCCTCAAATGTTATATTATTCATGTTGTGATTTTTTGCTTGTAGTTTTGAGCTGAGGTTTTAGACTGAGTCCATTTTTTTTCTGTGGGAGTGTAGAGGACAGAGCTGCCTCTCAGTGAGCGCCTGCTGCTGATGAGTGCTCCCTGAAAGATCAGAGCTCAGTACCCAGGGGTGGGACATGGACGTGACCAGACAGCATCCCTGTGTGATGCTGTTTTCAAGTCATGAATCGGAGGCTGTCTGTTAAATAGTCTTTATGAGTGAATCCAACTCCTTAGGCTCCTGTGTCCTCCTGACTCAGCGCCTGGTTCTTGGATTTCTAAAGGGTACAATTCAAATGTCTTGGCCAAAGAAGGAGAAAAAGTAAACTGTACCATAGTAAGAATATATTTCTCCATTTGTTCTCTTTTCCAGAGGTCTTTTAATAATATTTTTATGTTCCTCACCCTTTTTCTGTTTCTGTTTATATCTTTTAAGTAGCAATTGAAGCAGAACTGCAGGAGGCCTTCTAAATGAATGCAAATGTTTAATGACCTCTGCCATACTGAATTCAAGTTTTCCCCCGTTGTTACCCAAATTCACAGCAGGGATTCCCTGCTGTTATGTATCTCAAGCTCTGCAAAAACATAGTTATGAATTTTAGGAGTATGTCTCAGATTCTGAAAATTTCCATCTTCAAGGAGAGTACTAGTGTTGAAAAGAACAACAGCGTTGTGCTTCCATGTTGCTTTGCACCGGGTGATTTCTACAAGTGGCAAGTTATATGAGTACCTAACAGCTCTTTCAGTTATGAATTCAGTAACCATTTTTTCTCTTTGATTTTTAGAAGCAGAAACAGAAATCCTATTGGTCCAGGAAAGTATGGATATGGAAAAGTGCCATACATTTTGCCTTTACAAACTGATACTGGTCAGCAGCCTCAGAAACTTCGAAGGCAGCGACAGTCATCGAGAAACAACGTATTTCATCAGAATCCAAGTCTTGTGAATGCTTACAGTCATTCAGCCAGCCCTTCACTTCAGCATGGGAACCTTTATCAAGAAGAAAGCGGGCCTCAAGCTGGTCACCAGGTCCTCGGACCCTCGGTTTATCAGTCATCTTCATTTCCTGTATCTCAAAACTTGTTTCATAGCAGTGACTCAAGCCATCATGGGTCTGCATCACACCCGATGGTCCAGGGTCAGCCCCAGCCTCAAAGGGCTGCAGCTATTGTATGCGTTGGCACCTACAAGCAATATAAACTTTGCAACACAAACGTAAGTCTACATTTCTTATATTTAATTTTTTTAGACAACTGTTGGTTTCCCATAGTACTCTTAATGTTCACGTAGTCAGGAAATTAAGATGTGCATTGTTTATTATTTATTAATTTTATGAGTATTTTTTATGAACTTAATTTAATTTAGAAGTTTATTTTTGAATACTAAAAGTAGATGTGTAATATTGTACTTTCCTAAAACCATACCTTCAGGGATTTTAAGCAGTTGCTAAGTTGCCCAGTATGGGCAATTCTGATTTGATAGGAGAAAAATAAGTCACAGAAACATTGAATTATTTTTTCCATACAAGTAATGGAGAATGGTTGGGATAGACCATATTATGCAGCTTCTTACTTCTCAGATTCATAAACTAAGGCTAAAATCTGGGAGTTCTGCTCCTGCTCTAAATAGCATCAGAGCCAGCTCCCAGTAGCCTGTATCAATTCAGTATCTTTCCATGGTGCTGCATGCATTCTGTAACAGATGCTGCTTTTATCAGCATCCAAGCTCCACGTGCTCTGATTTTGGCTTCCTAGGCTTCCTAGCATATTGGAGAGAAAAATCTGTTCTGTGTTAATTTTGAAATAAAATGTACTGTGTTATTACTTCACTCAAAAGATGTTTGGCGGGGTGTAGCTCTAAGCTCTGGGGCAGTCTCCTATTGTGTGTGGGAGGCAAGTGAAGTTTTAGTATTTCTCCCCATAAACAATTTCCATCATTCAGAAACGTTCGATTTCTGCCGATTTTTTTGTAGGTAGTAGGGGAATGTAAGTGAAAATATTGTCATGTTAATTCTGGAAACAGTTGTTTAAACAGACGACTTAAAAGAGGAAGTGAAAAAAAATAGGTGAGCATACTGTTGCTTCATCTTTGCCATGGTTGCATGTAAAAGTGCAGTTGTAAGGAAGTCACTGTTAATAAGTGAGATTTTTAGTAAGAAAGAGAAATTGTAGATGATGTAGCTCCTTCTGGGCATGAAACTGTAGGCACAGTGATGCTTTTTTTTATTTCACAGAATTTCTGTTCCCTCAAAGAAGCTACAACTGCTATTCAGGATATTTTTCTCTGTAGATGTGGTAATTAATATGACTAGGAAAAAGTAATTGGTAAGAACAGTTTTTCTTACAAAGGCCAGGATGAGAGCAAAACAAGGCTGATAGTGTTTCATTTTGTTTGCTTGTTCTTCCTGATTAAATGCTTCTGTACATGGACTTTAATTTAATTTATCATCAGTGACATGTACCAGAGGCCCTGACAGTGTGCAGAGAACAGTCTCTTTTTCTCTTTTTTTTTTTTCTTTTTAGTTCTCTTCTGGAGCATACCAAAACAGAAAATCTCACTAATGGAGAGGAAAATATCCTGTTAACAGTTATCTTGGTGTTTAGCCTCTCCTTCTACAGTTTCTCCTAAGGGCAGTTAATTAATAACAAATTAAGTCAATCTGCCTTGGTCCATTAGGTCATTTCCTCATTATTGTACATTTATTGTTTTTTCATTAATAGCTAAACTCATTTTACATGACTGACAGTTTGATTCATAAACTTAGGGATTTAGGGAGAGCCTTGTGCTTCTATTTGTTCAAGTGTTCAGGCAGGCCATTAAACCTATTCTCTCGTATAAGTAGCTTCCTCCCTTCAGCACCTTGTGTATGCACTTTGCACATGCTCACCTCGGGGTGTCCAGCTGCAGCAAACGAGCAGTAAGCATCTGTCCTTTATGCACAAACAATACTGCTTGTTCTTACTGAAACCATCAGCTGTGTGTAACACACTGAGCTTCTTTCAGCGTGGACTCCATACCTCCAAAGTGAAGGATTGATGAGTAAATCTTGTTCCTTTCCCCTGCATTAGAGACAAGAGAATGATATGGGCGTGTGAGTGAGGCAGGGTTTGAATGCCAGCTTGTTTGTGGTGTTTGTCACCAGAACAAAGGAAACAACTCCAATGGAACATTCATTTACTGAACACTTCTTGTTACTGACTCTCTCAAGCACTGCCAAGTCGCTGGCTCTTCATGAGTGTCTGGATGTGCGTGAATGTATTTGGAAATTAACTCCACACTGAGGGCTGCCTGAGGAGTGTGTGTTTGCAAGGAAATTTTCAGAGTTAGGGATGTTCGAGCCTACTTGAGTAGTACTAATTTGGTAACAGAAAGTGACTCTTTAAAAAGTCAACTTTATATAATTTCAGATCATTTTTATAAGACATACCGTGAATGGTAGCTCAGTGATAGGCATTCACTCTTAAGATGCTGTCCTTAGGGGAGAAGGCCCCGCTGGCCATGGCAGCTCCTTACCCCTGCTGTTCTGCACTTCCCACTGTCCAGATTACACCAGCACAGCTCAGTGTGCTGTCACTTCATAACCATGACTGCTTATATGCTCTGGTGACAAAAACCTGTCAAATAAGATGGTGATTCAGCTACAGTACAGCAAGGAGTGTGGGAAAAACAGAGAAATTAAGGTACGAATTTCACCATGAAGAACTACACAAAAAAAAGTGGTGGTTAGGTTGAAGAGCAGAGGTGAGGTAAGAGGCTCAGGGCCAGTCCCTAGCTCTGCCATCATGGGATAAATTCGTCCCTTCAATTCATATAGAATTTCAATCATAGAATCAAAGAATCATAGGGGTTGGAAGGGACCTGAAGAGATCATCAAGTCCAACCCGCCTGCCGAAGCAGGTTTCCTACACCAGGTTGCACAGGTAGGCGTCCAGGCGGGTCTTGAATATCTCCAGAGAAGGAGATTCCACAACCCCCCTGGGCAGCCTGTTCCAGTGCTCCAATTTTTCCAGCAGAAGGCTTTTTCAGATGCAGAATTCTAATTAAATAGAAATCAAATGTTCTACAGGAATGAGTTGAGTCCATTTAAAACTGATGTACTCTGCCACCTAACCATGCAGGTGGGTGCTGGCAGGTTCCCACATCACCTGGGGTCCTGGGCCATGTCACCAGCTGGTTGGAATTCTGCACAAGAGGATTTCTTTTTTTTTTTTTTACGTTTTCCACTGTATAGAAAATGAAATATTTCCAACGTTTCGATTTTTAACAGAGGTGTGAGTGGAAATGTTTAATATTGTACGGAACAGAACATGTAGTTCCCAGAAGGTCTTTTCACAACTGCTGCAAGGATCTAGTTGAGATGCTTAGATACTGAGGTAATGACAAATAAAGGACCATTCACCTTTGAGATAACTTATTTTTAACTGAAAAACATTTCCTAAAGAACTACTGTATAGATTGTTTATTCACTTTTTAAGGTTTATATAGAGTAGGTGTTAACATAAGTGGAAAAGTAGGGTTGTGATGACTTATATCTTCCTGAAGGAATTTTATATTGACTTTTTGTGAGGAATTTTTTCTTCAAACACTGTAGGATTGTATGTACTTTTGGTAGGCTGATATTCTGTGGTTGTATAGGAAAATTACTAACTTAGTTGCACTCAAAGCTGTTCTAGTTTAATGTGTGGTATCACCCCCTTCCATCCATCCACTCAAATGTTATGAAAGAGTAAGTGGAATTCACACTGTACGTTTGGAAAATCTATAGTGAGTGCTCATACTGATGGTGATTAAGTTTATCCTGTAGAAAACAGTACTGATTTTGAAGCACTGGTCATGTATAACTTGATATTAAATACCATGTAACTCAAACCGTGATGAATATGCTCAAGACCATGCACTATGGTTAAAGTTCTCTCCATGCAGAAATCCCTCTTCTGGTAAAAATTCCCAAACACTCCTTGTGATGTTCAACCTAAGCTTTCATTTTCCTTCTTGTGTATCATGCTATTGCTCCTAAATACCTTCAGCAATTCTAATGTCTGTTTTTGGTGTTAATAACATGGAAGTTAATTTCCCTCTTCTACCAGTTCCATAGACATTCAGTACCATTAGTGTGGAGTTCAGCACAAGTTCAGCGGGAGCTGAATTTTTCAGTATTTTCTTGACTTTTGCTGTACAGAAATACTGCAGAAGTTACGGTTAACAGTAGTACCTGAGGATTTTAGGACGCATTGAGCTTTTTTATTTTTTGTGAGGACTAGTATGAAGTTCTGAACTTGTTAAATGAGTAGCACTGTGAAATTCGAGAAGTCTGTGTACTGGTTGAAGTTGGATGATGCAGAATTTATGCCTAACAATTGATGAAGATTCAGACCCTCAATTATGCCTAGTAATGATGTGATATAAAAATGTTAATATTTCATTGTAGTGCCTTAAAACTGGAAACAAAAAGCATATGAGTTGGCTAAAGCATTTGTTTCCTAACTTTTCAGCAACTTAAGAGTGATAAGTCTGACTTAGTAATTGGAGCTGTCTGAGATGTTACCTATATTTGTTCTGAGAGCAAACAAGTGTGTATGTCACAGAAGAATGGAAGGGGGAAAGAAGATCCTCAGTGTTTGATCACTTCATCAGCTGTGAATTCCAGCATTAGCACTTAAAAATACCATAGAGTGATTTGGAAACTTCATTTTGATGCTTTTTGAACTGAAGCAATTATTTTCCCTCAATGTAAAATGTGACTGTGGAGTGTTGGGATGCATTACCTTATTCAGACCTCTGTGCCAGGTTTTCAAGAGGAAGCTAATCAGTGAAAACTGGAAGTTCAGAATTTCTGCCATCTAAAGTCAGCTGCTTGCGTTCCAGACATTACTCTAGATTTGTTTAACAGAGTACTGTAAATAGCAGTAGTCATTTATCAGTGAAGACAAGTGTTGTGGGAGATATTCTAAGCCATTCCAGCTTGTCTTTGCTTCTTTTTGTCAAGTGGTATTGACACAAGTTTTTGAGATCCTAGCATGTAATTACTCAATATTCCTATAATTCAAACAAGAAATATGCTTTTTATTCATTTGTTAGCTTAATGGCTTACAGTTTATAGAAGCAGAGGATGCTGCAGATGTCTAGAAACACTGTTCAAGGGAAAATCCCTTGAATTCATTTTCAAAATATGTATTCTTTGAAATATTGCCACTACGTGCATTTGTTACTTATTCCCTTTAATTACAGGCATAGAAAAAACCTCCTGTCAGATGTCAGTATCTGTTGTAGTACGTGAAGAGAGTGCTTTTTTCCTGGTGTTTTTTATGGGTTAGTTCACTACTTCTGATAGTAATGAACTGTGTGTTTTCAAGGTGTGTAGCAAGAAAGGAGCATAAATTCCATAATGGCAGGAAATTGTACAGAAATTACCTGCCCGTACGCAGGTCTTCTCTTGTGCTGACAAAGGTGAGTGAAAGAAAAAGTAAGTACAGGAACAGCTGCCAAAATTAAGCTAAGATTGCTCAAGGAGAAAGTGGCCTGTTAGCAGTTCTGTTGCTGGAGTTTTTAGGTTGTTTTGTTTGCTTTTTTAATTAAAAAATTTAGAATTATTTTTAACCAAGGCTCTAAACCTGCAAATAAAAAATGGTCAAAATTCACATAGCAAGTGAGGAAACAAATACAAGGTCATACAAGCAGGATGGTGTTTCCTTTCTTACGAGGAACAGTTGTGTTGGAGCGTGGTGCCCTTATCTCAGAAGTGCTGAATACAGGGAGTTGTGCTCTGTGCTCTGTGGTGCCCAGAACAGTTAAAAAAAAAAAAAAAAAAAAAAAAAGTCAGGCTGTGATGCTGTGTCTGTTTTGTTAGTACTTCATCAAGTCTGCTTTGTATTTGTCCAGAAATAACACCTTTCAGGGCATCATATTGTATAAGTAGAGACATGCAAGCTCAGTTAATAAAGCAGTGTTCTTCAAGTGATAGGTTGATAAGTTCTTTTATCTTTCGAATCTCGACTTGTAGTTGTGGAGTAGCAAATCCCCCATTTTTTTCTAGCCGCCACTGTAGTGTTAGTTAGTGAGGCACTGGGTGATCTGTAGGGATTAGAAGTCAGGGAAACATTCCGTGCCTCTTCCTGCAAATTGTCTTCTGTTTTCAGTATCAGTATTCAGTAAATTCCATGCCAAGCAATGCAGTATTTTCTCTATTTCTGGTTCCATTATCGATTGCTAAAGATAGCAAACCTTCTCATTGTCTTTACCACCCATTGAAGACCTCTTTGAGTCACTTTTGGTGACAGTTTCTTATGATGGTGCATAATTTACTTCTTGGTTAGCAAAGTGCCTTTATAGGATGTTTAGTGTGACATAGTCAAACTTGCCCAGGTTTAGGGCTTTCAGTACTGGAGTTTTGTGAGCAATCATAAAGCAACTCGTGTGTGTTAAGAAAATTACTTAATTATTTCTGTATTATTATTTTACCCCAGGTTCTCTGCATAGATCTGCAGAGTTATTAGTGATACACTGCTTAAAGTAATTATTATTCAGCTTTTGGCTCCCCGCCTTAAAAATGTTCATTGCAGAAAAAATGACTTCTCTAAGGACTTTTAATTGAAATTCTTACCGCATCGTTTGATTTAACATTCACAAACCTGCTGTGTGTGATTGCAAGATCCAATCTTTGTTGTGAGAAAGGGAGCTGAGGTATAGAATAATGAGATACAGGAAAAAATAGTAAATTATTTAATGCCCTGCGTTGAGTAATTGGGATTTTTTCCATGTTTGGTATCGTACTTATTACTTGACAATACTCAAAGCAAAATTTGCATTGACCGAAACTGCAATTATGATTTGGCAACTCATCCCCAAATGAGAGCCAGAGGTTTTCAGTCAGACACCAGAAATGGAAACTACGTCGTTTCTTGAACGGAGAAAGGACTGAGCTAAACTGTACCATAGGTGAACTTTTTCTCACAGAGTATTGCTTCTAGAAACTGTAGACCATTTTCCGTGTTCTCCAGTGGATACATCTGCCATATGCCTACTAACTTCTACTGTGAATGAGGCAGAGATTGCATAGTTATTCTTCTACTAACATTCCCGATTCATCCCCAGAATTCATCCCTCTTGCACACTAAATGAGGCATAGTGCACAGGGAAAAAAAAAAATAGTGTGCAATTATACATAATGAGGCACAAAGAGCCAAAACAGATAGTAACTGCGTGGATAATCTCCTGTCTTCTAAGTAGGGACTAAGCATTTTCTTAATGTCTTGCAAAATATTGTATGGAACTTTATAGTTTAAAAACAAAAAGGAAGAAACCTTCAGAACAAGAATCCTGCCATCTGATAAGTCAGCATTCATGTACCTCAGCCTGTTGTAATTTAACCATGGGCAGTTCAACCCCTATTAGTACTACAAGGCAATTGAAATCCTTTGCCATCATATTCTTGGGTTTGTTTTTTTTCCTCCACCGCAGGCGTTCCAGCTATTCTTCCAAATATAGTGTGTCTGCTTTTTGCCTCCCAGCAGAACCAGCCTCGCCGTATTGTCATCATCAGTTGCACTTTTCACTTTCTTAATACTTGGTGTCTCAGTACAGTTTTCTAGCTCTTTTCCCTGTGCCTCCAGTTCTACCACGTACTTAGGCTCCTCCTCTTCTCTGTATTTTCCTGTGGTTTTACTTTCTTCACCCTGTTTGGCCAGCTTGGGCATCCAGCATCATTTATTGAATCCCGCTCTGAACTTTTATTTTTGCTTTTGCAAGATATCCCACACATTCTAGGCAAAGGTGTTTGTATTTGGCTGCCTCTTTGCATTGCCTGCGGTGCCTGCAGCAGAATCAAGGTCAGCACTTAGAGCAGCAGAGGGACATGTCTCTCCTTTCCTAGTGCCTGCCCCGGTGCAGACCTCAGGAGCACGTACCAATGATTGCTGGAAAGCTACTTGGCCTCGTTGCGTCTCAGATTTGGAACATGCCTCTTGTAAATGAATTGTTCCAATATTCGAGCTGCAAAACTTCAGCAAGCTTTTACTGAGCATGTGCAAAGTAGGATTATCAGTATTTTTTCAAAAGCATATGGCTGGCTATATTTGGATAGATTTCCACATAAAAGGCAGAAGATGCATTCTTGACAAAAAAACACTTTCCTGGCTGACTTAATTTTACTCATTAAAGGGAGACAGACAGTTACATTTTGGAAAAAAAAAAATCAGAATATTTGAAGCATGGGAAAAAAATAAAGCACTTCTCTGCTCTTGTTTTTCTTCAGACTCATTCTTGGAAGAAATACTTCGGTCAAAAAGTAAGATTAAGACAGATACCAGGAGTGGAAAATTGTAGCCTGGACAGTTAAAGTTCAGTGAACTCATAAACAAACAGACAGTGCTTCCAGCTGTATCTCTACCAAAGCGTTTTAAGACATGATAGGCGTGTCTGCCGGGTAGTTCAGTTTGAAGGGGCATAGTTTAAGTGGCACGCAGTTTAAGATGTTTGTGATTGTGGGTTTTTTTTGTGTTTTTTTTTTGATGGAAACGTGAACTCTAAAATAATGCTGCTCTTTCTGTGACTAGTGGCTGAGAGGTTACAGGAGCCAAGTGTAGGTTACATTTATGCTGCCTGCAACTTTGTGTGGAAAGCAAATGCTCCCCGGAAAAGTGAGTCATATTTAACGCCAACAGAACAAAATAAATTCTCTCAATGAATTCACCCTAGATATCACACCTGTACATTTGTGCCTCATGCTAACCTGCATAAACACTTATGTTCCCCGATTGTCACACAAAAATGGAAGTTTGTAGCTAAGAACAGTGATTATTTGCTGTAATTAGATCCCTTAATTAAGATGTGGAGTATTAAGAAAGTTTCTGCTTTGTATTGCCATAAACTTTTAGTCCTTCTGCTGGATCTGTCCAGTTACTCCCTCTTCCCACACAAAGGCCAGTCATTTAAGTGGAGTGCATACAGTGTATTTACCTTTACATTGTTCGGGATTTCAAAGAATAAAGTAATGAGAACTGTTTGACTTGGTGTTAACGTTGAGGGACATGGTTTAGTGAGGACTATTGGTGACAGGTGGGTGGTTAGGATGATTTTGTAGGTCTTTTCCAACGTTGGTGATTCTGTGACTACAAAACATGCTGTTTCTATGATGTTTTTGAACTACAAAGACATGAGACACCGGATCAGCAGCAAGACTGAAAGCTTTCCATGCTAAGCCATTCTTTAGACTTGGAGCCAGATTTTGTCAAATGGAAATAAGTTTTAATTGATTTCCCAGTAAATGAGGCAATACTGTGAAATTTAAGTATCTTGAGCATTATGTAGTGTTTCTACAAATAGATATTTGAATGCAAGGATACTTCTTTTGGTGGATTTTTTTTTAATGCAACGTATTTATGTAGAAAAAATGATATCACTGTTGTACAGCTGTACAAAGTAGTTAACATTTTTTTTGCAGATGTCAAGTATTTAACGCTTGATCAGGATTAAGTAAAGAATATCTATGCACTCCAATCCCAGTACTGAAGTACTTCACTCAGGGAACTAGGCAATAAAATAAATTTGGGACTGTAAAATAGTAACTGAACTTTGGAAAAAATGGCTTTGGAAGGAGTGAATAGTCATCTGGTTTTGTGCTGGATCAAAAAAAGGACTAGAAACCGTCAGCTGGCTAGGTCATTGGCAGGTGTGAATTCACGTAGTGCTGGCTTCCATGGCATACTTGTGTA
This sequence comes from Callipepla californica brunnescens, assembly GCA_023055505.1. Classification (NCBI taxonomy): domain Eukaryota; kingdom Metazoa; phylum Chordata; class Aves; order Galliformes; family Odontophoridae; genus Callipepla; species Callipepla californica. Next base: position 5,513,239 of record JALIRH010000012.1, read on the forward strand.
TCAATTTACGCCAGATGATATTCTTTCTGTTTTAGCATTGTCTGTTCTCAGTATTTGTATTTTGTTTCCTAGTTGTTTACTTAGAAACTGTTGAATCCAATTATTGTAATTAGAACAGTATTTGTAAAATGACAGCAATAATCAGAAATTGATGATTTTCTTGATACATTTTTGTTGTTACTGTGGAGCTGTACTGTTAATTTTCCTCCTATAACTGTTTGGTGAGTCTTCCTAAGCTTAATAGTGCCACACATTTCTAGTTAGATGAGTGTGGATATTATGTGTGAAGTGGATGAGTGAATAAGATTTAATTTAAGGCCAAAGCTAGGCTTGAATCTTTTACAATTGGTTGAAGATCTTTACATTTTTCAATCTAATTGAATAGATTTATCACAATTCAGAAAAAGCTGCAAACCTGTAAAGTTGGGAAGAGATGTTTATTTTTGTTTGGTTGATCTTTCTTCCTTATTAGACACACTGTCTTTGAAGCTGTAATTTACTATAGGAGGGATGAAAGGTCAATCACTAGTAGTTACACTAGCAGTATAATGCATTATTTGTCTGATACGTTGCAAATTTAATCAAGATTATATTCAGGTGACCCTTCAAAAGACTCATCGAAGTAAATTCAGTGGCCTTTCTGTGGCACAAAGTCAAATCAGATGTGGAGATCATTAGCCTGATAGTTTTCAGACATCCGACTGTCACATTCTGTTAATTTTATTTCAGCTTGCAGTGATGTAAGTAGTGTGCTAGAATTGAGAGGCGGTGAAAGAAATGGAGGAAAGATGAGGCAGCAACAAAGTGATGGTGAAGGAATCACATGGGAACTATAAACATAGACATATCAGGAGGGCAGAATGTGATACGCTTGGTGTTTTTTAAAAGTATAAGCAAAGACTGAGACTCTGAACATCCAGGTGATGTGTGTGTTTGGGAATAGAAGAGGTGACTTGGTAGTCAAATATGTAGCAGTGTTTTTTATAAAGAAGGACAAAATCTTTCAAAATAGAGACTTAATTTGACTTCAGTTTAAAGCAAGGCATTGCAATACATCTTGGAATACTTGGGTAGAAAGACACCTGGTGAATTAATAACATGAGGTGATGCCAGAGAACCTTACTAGATATTTTGACAGAGTTTGAACTCGGTGGATTAGCCCAGTGCAGCTGAGGAGTGAACAGCTAGATTTTGAGGAGGGTTTTACTGCAGTGCTATGTTGACATATAAGCAGGTGGAAGATGACCCCACAGCCAGAAGCGTCAAGAACTGTCAGTTTTAACAGCATGACCTGCAAGAGAGAGCCACAGCCTGACTGAGGCTCTTGATGTTTTACTTTTCAAGAGTGTTAAATGAAATATTGTAGTTAACTTTGGTTACAGGACTCCTCTAACAAACTTTACAAAAATGTGGATCTGAATTTGAAACAAACCTTAAGGGAGTGGGACCATTGGAGTAGGCATCAGGGAGTCAGTGAAGTCAGCTGCCTTCCAGAACTACAGATACGCAGTTTTCCTTTTTTAATGTGGAGAGGGAATGCCATGGTGATTGGGGAAGGTTCTGTTTTTCCTGGATCTAGTGTACTTCTAGCAGGAAGAAAAAAAAACTTTTCCTGGCTGTTAATTTGGCTTGAGAAGCCAAAGAAGAAATACCATTTGTTGAGGTCAGCTGGTAGATAGTCTCAGATGCACTGTGCAGTAGTTGCTCTTTGTATATGTTGGGCACACTGAAACAGTCAGTGGGGAAAATTCAGAAGTCAGTATCACAAATCTATGTGGAAATGTTTCAAATTATACTGTCTTGTTTGATTAGTAATTTGTTTGATTCATCACTTTTTGCATGTCTTAAAGGAAAAAAATGGATTATTATTTTGTTATCTTTTCTGCCCATGATGGGCAGCCCCTTGAAAGCACTAAGAGAAAAGTATTACTGTATTAACTGCTCCCTTAGACTGCTTTAAAGACTCTCTCTGGTTAGCGAAAAGTTAATAGTTTATGGTGATCCCTATAACTAAACGTAATCTCTACTGCAATAGACATGTAGGAGCAAATGCATTGCTTGATGCAGTGCCAGGATTGAGGCATTTTAGGTGCTGATTTCTCCTAAACTTGTCCAGATACTGCTGCATTCACAGATGTTAACTTTCATTGCATGTAAAACCAGACATTTATAGTGTACTGTCTGCAGTCGTGGACTGCAACTAGATCTGGCCAGCACTGTTTTTATTGAGAAGCTGTTTTTCACATAAATTTAAAAATTTTGCATTTTTAAGTTTCTTGCCTGTTTTTCATTTTTGCAATCATTAATTCCACCTTAAGAAAAGATCATCAGATATTTTGTGCTAAAGATCTAGACACACTATTCCTCACTTATTTTTTTTATTTGGCAGGCTATTGTGTTCATGTTCTGTTATGATTTTTAAGAATTAGAACTTTTGGGGGAAGAAAAACAGTCTCCGGTTGTTTAAGTGAACCTATTGCTGACTTCCAGTGTTTCAGAAATAAGTATTTTCATTGTTTTCCTATGAAAGTGTGTTTATCCTTTGGAATGGAAAAGGATTAATAAGATTTGCTGGAACTACTGCAGGAGGAAAAAACTGAGTGTAACTAGATTACTTAGAGTTAATTTAATATATAGTAATATGCTCACAGAAAATATTAATTACGAACTATGCTTAGGCCTGGAGAACCCAAAAGGACTGCGGGCTTTGGAAAAAGTCAGCCAGTTACTGTAGGCTGTAGGAATGAAACAGTGCCAAAAATCTTAGTCAGTGTTTTAATTGCCTTTAAAGGTGGTTTCAGTATCAGAATGACCCTTTTATGCTTTTCCAAAAGTGCAGTATCTCAGTGCAGCCTCGAAACAATTTGCTAATGGCAGGCACGGAGCCAGTGTGAACACACATCAGCTGGCAGACCAATAGTTTTCCGGTATATTGCCGATATAATTAAGTCAAAGATTTGTTAAAAACTTGTGTTTTTTTGAACATTTTCCAAAGTAGGGTAAGGTAATTTCTTTGCTTTAAGTCGTAGCTTTACTAGCAGCTAATTTAAAGACAACTGATGTTCTCTGACAAACAAATACTGTCTGTCACTTTCCCTCGGAGTACTTTCATGTCTGTTTATCTCAGATGAAAATGAGGCATAGGTATGTGTAACTCTTTCGATGCATTTCAAAAACTGTGGCTTAAGATCTCCAAAATGAAAGGAGTAGTTTCTAAAATGTTCTACCCTAAATAAACACTTCCCTGCTCCATTGTCACAGTAGTGTGCTGCTGCTGTTAGTATTTCGTGATCTGAAAGTACAAGGAGAAGTTGGCTCAACATTGAAGTAGCCACATCAGAATGTGGCAGTGGAACGTCTGAAAGCCTCCTGTGTTGTGTGAAAATGCCTGGCACTCTGGTGGCACTTGGCTGAAGACACATAGCTGATTACAGTATTGTTGTGGTGGTTTTTTTTTTCTTTTTTGTTTTCCCACAAGCATACTTTAAATAGGAGAGACGTCCTCTAAAAACATACAGAATGTACTGTGTCCAGTTTTGGACTCCTCCATTTAAAGGATCTTCTAGATAGATTCCAGCAGAGCGACACAAAGGTGATGAGCATCTCCCTTATGAGGGAAGATGATCTTATTGCTGTCACAGAAACATGGTGGAATGATAAGTATAATTGGAGTAACACTATTGAGGGCTATAAGGTTTCTAGAAAGGATAGGCAAGGTAAGAAGGGTGGGGAGTTGCCCTCTGTGTTAAAATTGGATAAACTGTGAGCAGCTCATTCTGAGTAACCGTCAGGAGTAGATAGAGAGCCTGTAAGTTAAGATTGGGGACAGGCCAAAAAAGGACAGCTGGTGGTTGGGATTTACTACAGGCCACCTGATCGAGGGGAGCCTGTTGAAGAAGCCTTCAGCTGCAAGAAGTGTAGTGCTTACAGACTCTCATCCTGATGAGTGACTTCAGTCATGCAGATATCTGCTGGGAAAACAATACAAGGAGCTGTAAGTGATCCAGATCCAGGAGGCTCCTGGAATCCATTGGTGACAACTTTCTGGTTCAGGTAGTGGGTGACCAACCAGAGGTGAACCATTGATGGACCTGGTGCTCACCAATGTGGAAGAAATCATTAAAAATCATTAGGAGTTAGAGAGTAATTTTTTTTTTTTTTAAGTCCCCCAGCAAAAAATACAATTTTCTAAGTAATTTATATCTGCCTCTACACAACACAGTCTGAGATTTATCTTAGTAAATGTACCACCTATTTTTTGCTCGTTTACCCTCTGCATGTGTGTTTGAAAAAGAAGGCTTGTTTTCAGACACCTCTGACACAACACAATACTAATGCCCTCATGTCACAGAGAGAGAACTGGGGAAGAATCACATAATAAGGTTAAGTGCTTCAGCAAAGTCTACACCAAAAGCCTATGGAAGATTTTGGGAAGAGATCCCTGTTGTTTATATCTTAGTATTTGGGCTTGACCACAGGAACATTCTTCTTCTGCAAACACACCAGTTTTTTAAGATAAAATTGCTGTTTGTTTGGCAAAGGACCAGGGAGAATGCAGGGAGTGCCTGAAGCACAGCTTGAGGCCTTGGCCGTGCCCTCAGCCTGCGCTGCGGTGCCTTGGGCTGAGAGGGCAGCGATGGCTGCTGCGGGGCCTAGCCTCTAGAACCAGCAAATGTGAGTTTCTTTGCAATTGCCTGCCTTTTCCGTCCTCCTGCTCACTACTGTTTTTTAGGAGTTTTAGAATCAAGTTGTACGCATTGAGGACAGAAATAGTGATTAAATAGAAGTATAAAAATTGGTTGAACACTCAAGGAGTAAATCAAGCTGGCTTAGACCTTGTCAACTGGTGAACTGTGGTACGTTTGACTTGTTGCACGTAGTATGTAACTCCATGATAAAATACTTCAAAAACTTTCAATAGTACGTACAAAACAAGGAGCATTTGCAGACCAACTTGTGCTCTCCAGTCTTCATGCCAACATTTAAATTGCAATTGTGTGTTAGTGAAGGAAATGGAGGGAAGGACGTTTGGGTTGGGACTTTTTAGGTATCATAAAACCGTTTGAGTTGGAAGGGACCCTTAAAGGCCATTCTAGCCTGCTGCCCTGGCATGAGCAGGGACATCTATAGCTTGATCCAGATACTCAGAACCTGGTCCAGCCCGACCTTGAATGGATGGGGCATCCACCACCTCTATGAGCAACCTGTTCCTGTGTCTCACCACTCTTATTGTAATAAAACTTCTTACATTGAATCTAAATCTCCCCTCTTTTAGTTTGAAACCATTTCCCCTTGTCCTGTCATAACAGACCATGCTAAAGAGTCTGCCTCCTCCTTTTTAATAGCCCTCATTTAGATAACTGCTATCAGGTCTCCCTGAAGCCTTCTCTTAGTAGCTGGGATGTTATTGAGTTAGACCTCATCTGGTTTAGACTTGATCCATACAGTGTGTTTAGTGTACTAGTCAGTCCTTTGTCCTGCTTTAAAGCAATGGGACCTCTGTCCTGTGGGCAACCTTTCAGTAAGTTTAAAAGCAGAAACTGCAGCTATAGAAAAATGATCTTAGTGGAGATGAGGGGAGCACTGCTTTTTGTCAACTGCAGTGAATATTTTGATCTTTTTATTCTTATGTTGTCTGCAGTTGGTATGAATTGGGGGGGGGGGGGGCGGGTGCACAGGAAATGGTTTGTGAGCCAGAAATACTGGTACACAAGAGCATGAGCTCAAGGCTCAGAGAAGGAGAAACAAGAAACAACAAAACTTTGCAACAGACTATCAGAGCATGTGTGCCAAAAAAATTGAAAAAAAAAAAAAAAAAAAAAAAGGAAATGTGTTCCAAAAAGAAACCCTTCAGGCTGGTTTCTTTGCTGGTGCAAACTGACTTTGTTCTGCTCTAATTTAATGTAAGGACCTTGATTTATGCCAGCTCAGGTTCTGGTCATTCTCCTTTAGGATGGGTAGTATGATTGGCTTCCACAGAAAATGTAGAATTCTGAGTCTTGATGTTTGTTCATTGTGTCTGAATTATCTTTTGAGGCATTGCTGTGTCACAAATCTGTTATTCCAGATACATAGCTTTGATTTCTGTGTTAGGCACTAGAAACAAACTTTTGGTCCCATCCTTCCCAAAGTCTGATTTTTCAGTGAAACTTTTTAAAGTTTGTTTGGTTTTTTGAAGGCTTGTTGAAGATAACAGTATTAGCATGTAGTTGGAGATCTCAGAAGGGTGGATGAACTAAGCACAGATGGCTGTTTGGCCAGAAGCAGTGTTTATTCCTGAAGACTTATTATAGTGATTCTACTAGAAGATAAAGTAGTGAAATTCCCCACAGCCGTGACTTTGCTTCAGTTTATGGCCCACTTGAAAACTCTTGGCTTTGCTCTCACTGATCCAACTACAAACGTAGTATATGGGTGGTAGATACAAAGCCAGAACTTCTCTGGGGAGAACTTCCTCTGGGACCTCCGTGTGTTGGCTCTCACTGCAGAGGTCCATCTTTTCACCATAATAGACCTCGGAGAAGTGATCTGCAGTTGCCCCAAGATCTTTTTCTTAGTGATTCTCTTCTGACCATTACCTTCAGAAGCACAGTTACTTATCTGTTTTGCTTTTTAATATATTGTATCTAGTTTTCCCTTAAAATTTTGTCTCCTATATAAAATATTATTCTGCTGCTCTATTCTGTTTCTTCCTAGGATTTCTACTGCTTTTTAGTCATGTTTTTAACAGGCATCTTCGTAATCTAATGTCCACCTCTAAAAATGCGTGTGTGACCAGAGTTTGTCTGTTTTCTCCAAGCTCAGGATCTTCTCTAAGTAAACTCCAATTTTCTAGAAGTCTTGCTCCCCTCTGTGTGCCCACACACAGGGCAGATTTGCTGTAACTGCTATAATATGAGGACAGAAGCATAACAAAATAATTAAGTTTTTAACTTATATTTACTTTTGGAATTTGCTTCAGATCTGAACAAGGTTTTTCTGCCACGACTTGCATTGCAGCTGACCTAATGAACATTGTTTCTTATATCTTCGGGTTGCCCTGCCTCACTGTGTATGTATTTGCTTACACAAAATGTTCTTCTTACATCAAGCATCTTGCAACTAGCATCTGAAGGCACAAGTTAAAGTACAAATGAAGGCAATGTTTGTCATCATAGCATGTGGAAATAGTAATAATTTTTAAAAGAGTGGTAATATTGTGTTGAAACATAGGGTGATAAGAAAGTTTTGTGCCCAGCTTTTAGTAAGTTATGGAACCATATATGTTAAGTGTTTTAACTGTGTTGAACCTGAGCCTAAAAAATAAATAATGACAAATATGAAGCTATTGTGGTAAGGAAATGATTCAGATCTAGTGTATTGAATTCATCTTGAATTATTTTCTTTCTGCTCAGGGGAATGACAACTCAATAAGGAATTTGATTATTTTGTAGAATTATTACTCTTTTAGCTCCGCAACATTAATACTTTTTTTTCTTACAAGCACTTAATACAACGTTGCTATCTTGTTTTAAAGAAAAAGAGTCTTTTGATGTTAATGTGGATTAGAATTTGGCAAATCCTTCACTGACCTGAAGTAAATTAATAAGAAAACAATAATAATATTACTATTTATGATAACGTAACTGTGTTCTTTATTTAAACAGACGTGTCCTGAAAGCAGCAGAAGTATCAGAGAAGTGCAATGTGCGTCATACAATAACAAGCCATTTATGGGTCGATTTTATGAATGGGAACCTTTTGCAGAAGGTAAGGAAAGACAGCATGTTTTTGCTTTGTTACACTGACTGTGTTTTGGAAAGACAGATGTGCTTTTAACCCAGGAGGAGCCATGAAGCTTTGCTGTTTGTGTCTTGCTGAGTCTGCTTTGTTCATCTTCTGGACAAGTAAATATCTCACATTAATATTTATCGTATTTTTACAAGAATGAAACCATGCAAGTTCTACTTTGATTCGTATACCTTTGCCTCTGTATGGTGTTGCAAGAGTAGTTCAGCTGTGTCACTACTACATGTCTTCTCTTTTAGGTATTTGCTTCTGATGACAAAGGCTCAGTATAGGTTTGTTTCAGTAAATAGAGTTGAATTTATTAATTCCAGCATAGCATGTAACTCATGATCCTGAACCATTCATTTCAGGACTCTGACTGTGTGATTTATACTTTCTAATGCTGTGTTTTACACTTGGAGATGGTTGCTGGGGGACAAATACCTGTGCTACAGGTTTTCCCAGTTGCCTGTTAAACTGTCCTGGAACAGATAGTGAAAACTTTGTCAGTGGTATGTCACCCCTCCAGAGACCTAATTCTTGAAGTATAAAACCTCAGTGAGTTGGGGATTATAACTTTTTACTGGAAATGTGTTTTCTGAAATAAGTACTTGTTTTGTTTGTCTTCCTGTAAGCAAGAGCTGGGCCCTCCTCAGCAGAGACTTGTGATTATTTATGAAGTAAGCAGTTATTCTTCAAATATGTCTTAACCCTGCATTTAGTGGAAACTAGTTTGCCTTTATTTTTTTTTAAAGTGACATTTTAAAATAGTTGTTTCTCAGAAAACTGGAAGGATCAAAGAGGGTTTACACAAAGGGAATTCTCTATGCGTACTGTGCATTAAGTTGCCTTTATTACTGCAGTGCCATTCTGTCACTTGGCATGAATTGTTGTCGTGAGAATACAGCGAGGACATAGTTATCCATGGTATCCCATAATAACAGGCTGTGTGTGCTGTGTACTGTGTGTTCATTGCAGTATACAGTGTTCAGTGCTGTCTTCTGTTCAAATGGGGGCACAGAACTGCACCTTGAAATTTAAAAATATAGGACATAGGCCCATCTAATTTTCCTTTCTATATTTGACAAGAGCAAAGCAGTTGGAAGAGAATTTACCTCTGTTGTTGGAGCCTGTCTTGACTATCACTTTTATAATTGCTTTCTGTGCAAGTAGCTGCACATAACACAATTTTACAAAATTAGCTAGAGATAATACTTTATGTTGTGGCTTTTAATGCCCTACCATTAGCATTTACAGGGATTTCAATTTACAAGAGACTTCATTACAAATAAATGTTTATGTGCTATGATTTATCTTAATGTTGACACCCCATTCTGTATTTCCTAAAACTGATACAGTGGCAAGCTTCCTCTTCTGAGGAAACATTGTATTTAATGTCAGTGGTCTACTCTGGGGCAACAAGTACTCTATGTATGTTTGACTTGCCATCAGCCTGAAACTCGGTGTGCTAAGTTGCTTTTCCAGATACAAAATGGGACAAGGTGTTGAAAATGAATGGGAAAATTTAGGCCTATTCTTTGTGCTTCTAATCCCTTTATTATAATAGGTGAGGAAGGAAAAAAGGGTGATCGTTATTGGTGATACTTGTTTCTTAATAAACTGAGGTCATGTGTACCCCAGAGAGCCTGATAGTAGGTTTCAGAATGAAGCAGTGAAAAGCACGAGTGTGCAGGGCTGCAGCTCAATGAGTCATGTAGAAAACAGCACGTTCAGCTGTCACTGAATTGCTCCTGGGGACCAAGGGTACCCTTACAGGGCTGCACTGTATGAAGAGCACTCTGAGCCAGGTTTTGGGGTTTTGTTCCATCTTCACTGCACGTCAGCAAAACACCTATTTTGGAGGAATAATGAAAGGCCTTCCACCCAGAGATGTGCTGAAGGAGCTATTGGAAGCATATTTCAGGGGACTCTCAGAGTGTTGCATGTATGTCAAGTTCCTTTTTTTCTGTAACTAGAAAACGTTTCCACATGTAGTTAGCATGCTAGCATGTTCCTTCTAGGTCATTTAAATGAGCAGCTGTGGTTCACAATTGATGTTACCTGTCCTTACTGCAAAACTTGAGTCAGTGCAGATTCATGTAGTTTAGTATCTAAATCTTAGTTGATCAAATAATGTTTTTCTCTAATGTAGTTGTGCCTCAGTCCTGCTTTTCATTGTTGTGAGTATATGGAAGAGTTGCTTTTCTGCATCTTTACCTCAAATTATGATCATTCATTTTATGGTCTGCTTTTAATTAAAGTCATGTAAGGCATTACGAAGTTGCCCCCAAAGGCAATTTCAGAGCTGCAAAACTTTGGCACTTCTTACCATGCATTTAGGCAGAAGAAAGGGCTCCGTTTTCCAGCAAGCACAGGGCTGAAGAGACTGTCTGCAGATGAAATGACTTCTCTTATATCATGGCGTCAAAGATTTAGCTTTGATGAATCCCTTTTCAAATTGCCCTTAATGAGACATAGCCAGTGCAGAGCCAGCTCAGCCCACCTCCATCTTGCTTCCTACACAGCGGCACTGACTCACTCTGCCATGTGCCAGGAAAGATGACTCAGGAGATCTAAAACATACCACAATCAGTTTTTTTTTCCCTCCCCTGCACAGCTCAGCTCGCTCTTAGTATTTGTGTTGGATCAATAAGTGCAGCTAAGCCATGATTTACAGTCCTATCTTGATGGTGAGTTCAGTATAATTATTATTATTTTTGAAAAATAACATTTTTATTTCTCCCTTGTTCAGTTTGGTACAGCTGCATTTCTTACCCATTTTGTCTGCTACTGCTCCAACACAAACTTCTGTCTTTATTAAAAAAAAGTCGTATTAAAGAGACTGTGAACCTTATGAATTTAGTGTATTTAATGAAAGAAGAAAGTTTCGTGTCGCAGAGCAAATGCCACAAAATGAGTTCAAGAATTTGAGAGGAAGATCTGTTTGTGTCAAAGGGAAAACATCACAGTGATGTGATCATAAAATCTACACTGAAGTTTAAATGTACAGAAGCAATGAATGTTTGAATTGTAGAAATACAGAATAATTGCCAATGTGGCCATAAGGGACCACATTTAGCCCAACTCCCCTGCAGTGAAAAGGAGCACCTACAACTCCATCAGGTGCTCAGAGTCTGGCACAGCCTGACCTTGAGTGTCTCCAAGGACGGGGCATCCCTGCACCTCCCTGGGCAACCTGTGCCAGTGCATCATGACTCATATCATAAATAACTTCTTCACATCCAATCTATATCTCTCCTCTTTTAATTTGAAGCCTTTTCTCCTTGTTCTGTCACAGCAGACCCTGCTAAAGAGTCTGCTCCCTTCTTTTCTATAGCTCCCCTTTAGATACTTAACTCTTCAAATTTGAACTCTTCAGTTAATTTTTTTTCTGCACTATTAAAAATAAATTCTTAACCTAAAAAGAAGTGTTCAATATTTTGATACTTATATTAGAAGTCTGTTTCAAGGAGAAAAGCTATTGTTTCACTGAAAAGTAAACTTGAGTGAGAGGTTTGGTTTTCTCTTAGGAATTTATTTTTTCTGTTTGACTGCTGAGAGGTGAAGTGAGCCTACACACAACATTGCATTTGTTCAAGGTTTGAGGGAGGCTGAATATCAACTGGAATAAAAAAATCCTGCAACTGAAAGCACCAGTAGCATATATAAAATGCCAGTGCTGCATTTTCTGTGGAAAACAGTGGTTCCCTGATCTTTCCCAGTTCCTAACTACTGATGGGCTCCACGAAGAGATTCGGGATCTGCTGGAGTCCCAGAGGCTGCCTGGCCCTCGGCTGGCCTAGCTGTGGGGTGGGGCTCTGCATGGCACAGGGCTCCTGTGGTGGCAGACCTCTGTGTACTCTAAAACCATTTCTTTTCTTTTGAAGAATTTAAAAATCTCTGAGAGTTGCAAGTAGCATTAAGCACTTCTGGCATGGGAGCTTCCAGAAGTCAGAGAGCAGTGACTTCAGAGTGCTGTTACAGGAAGCACAATTGAAAGGGACATTGCCTGCAGCCCCTCAGCCAGCTGTAGGCACAGAGTCTTGCTTTTTTGCAGCTTTGAAATACTTGGGCTCACTTCCTCAGCCTTTGTGCAGACAAGGGTATGCAGACTTGTGGGGAAGCCGTTTATTCAGTACTGAAGTTGCATTAAAAAGATGTTTTGTTGAGCATCTTCCATTCAACTGATCGGCAGAAATCATCTGCCAGAGACCTAGACAACTTCAGTGTGACGTTTCCTGGGAGTGTTTGTAAGTCTGCTGAATGAATGGCAGATTTCTGTCAATCAGCACTTCTGCTGTCAGATTTCCAGATGTTCACAGAATCACAGACTGCTTCTAAGTTTTTTCTCATTACTCCTAACTGTTTGTGTGAATCTACCAAGTGTGCACAGCTAATATTGCAGAAAGTTTTAAGGCTAGATGTAAATAAATGTAGTCTAGTGGGTGTTGTATAAGGTGGTGGATCAGTGATTATTCTGGGCCAACCTGAATATATTGTCCCAGTTTTCAGTGGTTTGTGTGTTTTTCTTCTGCTTGTATGAATATAAATATTTTATTATAGGCATTTTTTTCTTGTATATTATTAGTGCAAGCACGTTTTCATTTTTTTGCTGGTTGTCATAGTGTCTGATTATGAAATCATTTTAGAAACATGGAGAAGTTTGATATGTATGGGATATTGTCATTATTGTAGGCTAATAGGAGGTGGAACTTGTTAGTAATTAGAGAATTCATCCTTGAGGTAGTAAGGTAGGTACTGATGTATGTGTATGTCCCAGTGACTTCTTGGCTAGGGGAGTGCTGTCAGTCAGAAACAGAGGTAATGTAGTTGCAGTTTGTGAATCCTTGACCTTCCCTGATGTATTACTGCCAGTTCATTGTGACTGTGGTTATGCTGTGCTGGACCAGTGCTTTTGTAGTTTTTGTTGCAATATTTTGAGAATGTAATTTTTTTCACCCATAACACAAGGAGTCTTACGGTTTTATTTATAATTTGTCTGGTAAATTACTTCTGGTTAGTGGACATACAGATGCTTGCGTATATACAGAGTTTCTCAAGAAATAATCCAGCTGTTCTGCAATTCATCCAACTCTAGGGTATTATATTCAATGAGGCAGCTGCTTGAAGTCTTCATTTCTCATGGCAGTACACCACAAATGTCTGTTTTTTTTTGCTTCTACCTGTTAGAATTGTTCTTGATTGCTTTTATTACATTTTGTGGTTAGTTGTCCTTGAAGCTTGTGTGTTAATTGCATTCACTATATTTTCTACGACATTTTTTAAAATCAACTGTGTCTTATATGAACTGCTGTTGCCAGGCACATTTGTCAGAGGCAACAAACAATTCTGGGAGGTTTGAAATGTAGTGAATAGAAGGTGTTTGTATTTATTGAATATGTACAACTCAGTACACACTGCTCTAATGATGATCAGGTATATAGGTAGTAACAGAACTGTCATTCTTATATTTCTTTTTAGATTGTTAAATAACTAGACTGTTATATTTGCCTTCTATGTGATGTTCACATGTATATTGCACACGTACACTCCAGTGTTATGATCTAGCATAATTTGAGAAGTAGGAAGAACTTGTGAAGACTTGCATACTTTATGAGAACTCGTGGCTTCAGGTCTTCACTTACTATGTAAGTTGATGTATGAAACATGCTGCAATTTGCCTCGCTTGGCCTTTTCTGTGATCTCTTAATATTGAGCTATTCTTAATCTCTGTGTGATCAAGAACAGTTACTTACCAAAGGAGTAGCATTAAAGTAGCAGATAAGTACAAGAGCAGACACCCTGAAGCATATATCTGAAATTAGTGACAGGAGCTTAAATACCATTTCTGTTGTATTTTGATAGAATATGAACTCTTGTTTCCTATAGACTCATTGAAATCCTGTTCAAGAGAGTAAAGATTTTCACATCTTACTACAAATTCTATTCTGCTTTTAACTGAAATCTCTTGGAAATGTTACAGACCAGAATTTATTCAAGTACAATAGGACACGATTGTGCTGAAGTATCTGAGGCATTTATTTGACTTCATCAATAAATCTGCTTCCTGAACATCTGTTGTGTTGAGTTCGACCTGGAAATTGTAAATATCCTGTGTATTACTGAAATATGTAACTACTTCTGTAGAAAGCTTTCATAAAAGAAACGCTTAGATGCTTACATATATGGAAACTTAATTCTTCGGCATGGCAACTCATTTTATATTTATACTTCCTGTTTAGTTCTACTGATAAACAGATTTTGATTTGCATTTGTAGGAAGCTTAGCAATATTAGAGCCTGCTTTTATGTGGGATTATGTGATCTGTTGCAATTCAAATAATAATGTACACATATTAGTGACTATACTTCTTTGAGTAGAGATCTAAGATATGAACTCTGCTATTTTTCTCTGATTGTTCACATGCACTGCACATTTTATGATGTTTCCAATTATCTGTGTGTACCTCAATTTCCCTGCTTTTCTGCTTGCTATTTGGAGGAAACAATGAGGAATGAGAGCAAATAGATACTGGAATTTAGAGATGTATACATGCATGAGCCTCCAGAGTTTGAAAGAGTTGTCAGTGCAGTGCAGTATCAGTGGGAAACTGAGTGTAATAGTACAGTGGTAAACTCAGTACATCCCAAAGTGTACTTGAACACAAACCATGTAAATAATGGATTTCTAAGATGCTGGGAAAGGGAGAGTTTGGAGACCAATTGACAAGACGTATCAGTCGTGATGTTACAGGGTTTAGGTATTTTTGAGCCCACTTTGCTGTAGATGAGATATTGCCTTCGGAATCCCAGTGACCAGTATTTACTTCTCTCTATTCCAAGCTACTAGAGAAATGTTAGTGGTATTTTTTTTGCTTACTTCTTTTGAAATTTAATAAAATTAACACTACTGGAACTGACTGCCAGATACAAGACCAACATTTTCAAACATTTAGTCTCTGACTTTGATGTTTTGTCTGACTTCAGTTCTTTAAAAATTTGTAAGAAATTTACTTTGAAATCCTAGCATCAAGCAAGCTCTTTGTCAGTGATGGAATCAAGTGTACTGCCCATCTAATGATTTTTTTTTCTTTCCAATCATTTGTCAGGTCATGAAAAAAGAAAAAAAAAAAAATAACGCCATCCTAACCTGCATATAAAAAAGGATCAGTTTTGACCTGCAAAACCGAACCTACTGGTATAAAATGTACTTGACCGTTTTCTCAGTGTTTGATTTAGCTGTCAAGTAAAATCTGTAATAAGCAGAATGGCATGAACAAATAGCATATGACTTCACATAATCTATAACTGTCTTTGTACTGTATCTTTATTGCTTATATAGCTTCAGTGTATTCAGTGGGTGTGCAGAGTACCCTGAAGCTTGCTGCAAGGTGACAAGTGGGAAGTTGGCCTTTGGGATTTGGAGAGGACTCTGGGTAGTATAAAGGTGAAGTTGGGAATACTTAGAAGCAACAGAGCTGCTAGGAGTCAAGATGATGTGGCAGTAGATCATCCAGTAGTAAGAACTAGCACAGACCAGTGTTCCTTTAACACACCTCAGAAAGTTTTCCTGGCCACAGACAAACTCGGGGGTTGTTTTCCATCTTTTCTTTGTTCTCTTCTGTGGTTCATAGGTTGAGGCAACTTTCACAGTACCCAAACCAGTGCCATTCTGAATTGAAGATAATGCTGATCCCCTTTTTTTAGTTTCTCTATTCCAGCAAGGTTGAGTGGCAGTGTTGCACAATGGTAGAATTAGAATCTTTTTGAATCTTTGTTTCATTTTGTACCATTGGATCCTTTTTATGTGGAGTTCCTCAAGATGAGGGAGAGAACAGAAGGGCAAATGTGGTGTCTTGATTCTCTTATCAAAAACAAGCTTCATCACACTGTTTAGTGCTGTTTGCATTGGCCTGATTACTGTACATACATAAAAATGTGCATAAAGTGCATTTATAGAAGTCCTTTGGTATGCTTTAGTCTTTTTTTGGGATGATACTATCATATTTAAAGAAAATTGAATATTTAAGAAGCACTTGCATTGAATTGACATGAAAAATGAGTCTTGATCTTAATTCTCCTTTATCTGTTGCTTTTGTGTTGGATTCTTTCGGTAGTAGATAAAGACAAGCAGACTTAGCTGGTCTGAACAGATGTATATTCCAGCTTCATGAGGAAAATATTTTATCAAGTTTTATGATTGTAGTCTTCAGAGTCCTTGTCATGTGCATCTGCATAACTATTTATTTTTGTATACTGCACTAGAATGGAGAAAAACTTAGGACTCAGAATATTTTGCAGGTGTGCAGTTCTTGCACAAACCACAGTGATCCTGTCATATCTTCCAGATCGAAGAAATAGTCTGGAGAATAGAATAGAGCTGCAAGGTCGAAACAGCATAATCATTTTAACATATGTTATACATTAACTTTGGGAAATGCTGAATAAACAGGGCAACAATTAAGAGAAAAATTATCAACATGTGTTCCATCTTTGTTGGTAAGTGTATGAACGTATTTATTGTATCATTTTCAATTTTTGGCAGTATGTATTCTTGATTTTAAGCTCTTTCTTCTGTGCAGCGTGGGTTGTTTAACTTAGAAGGCAAAATTGAAAAAATGCCTGGTGAATATTCTTTTCATCTTTAAAAAGAAACGAACAACCGAGAGAAAGGGAGAAAACAAAATGAACTTGGGAAATGAAGTAGGGAAGAGAATCCCTACTTAAAACTAGTTATCAAGCTTTGCTGGATTTTTAAAATTACTACCTGCACCTCAGTTTATGCAAGAAAATAGTTGTTGTTGATTAAGTTATGTATTTCAAAGGTTTTAAATAGTGTCATAATGTTTTCCATATGTTTGATTTCATAAAAGTTCTCACATTTGTCTCCTGCAGTCAGCAGCGATTGTCCCAGCCCGCTGCTGTGCGCGTAGCAGGCCGCGCAGCTCCCAGCCAGGTTGCTGCAGGAGCTAGAGGAATGCAATCCAAGTATGACTTTTTATAGGCCCTAATGGTCCGGAAGTTGTTAGTGAGGTTACTGGAAGTATTTTCCATTCGCTTCAGTGGCTTTTGGATGAGGTCGAAGCTGCAGAGTCATTTAGAAGAAAATTTGCTATGTAACTAAACAGGAAACAGAACTGATGTCTGATCCTGCAGAAATCTGTTGCAGGTTTGATAACACTGTTTTTCTGCATACCGAGGGGCTGGGGTACGTACTTAACTCCTTGGAAGATCAGAGACCTCACTGGATATTTTCAGAGTTGCCCTGATAAAAGATGGCCCAGGACAAAGTGTTCACCCAAGATCTGTTCTCGGTACAAAAGAGCTGGGATTCTGGCAGCTTTTGCTGCTGCTTGGGCAGGTGCACAGACAGGGCGGTGGAACACAGCAGTACGTGAATGTGGGGTTCAGGAATTCCTTTCATTCTGTAAAAACTTAACAGTAAACAGCAAAGGTTTTTTTGTACTGTCTTAGAGAACAAACTATTTCCATATTTGGCACTCCCCAAAATCTGCCTTTTGTTTCTCTTTTCATTTATGGATTGTTAATTTTGATCCTGCTCCAGTATCAACTGATGCAAAAGGAAGGATGCCATTAACTTCAGAAGGGTCAGTTGAGAATCTAAACATTTATGTTCTGGGTTTCTGTTTGTGTACTCAGCATTCTGCTTGTGCATTCTCCCAGCAGTAGGACCCGCACCTCCTCTGTCTGGAACATTCAGGTGTACACTTTTATTTCCCTAATGTACTTACTATGACATGGTGCACGTTGTAGAAATTAATACCTAAATATACTGAAAATGGTGATACGTGGGTTCTGATTCCAGTGAAATTTGTGGTTTTATGTGATCAGCTTTGTAAATGTTTCACCTTTAAGCCATTAATTCCCAACCTGGGGGTCAGTCTACAGGGGGGACCACAGCTAGCAGGAGGAGTCGGGTACTGCCAGACAAGCGCACGACAGCTGGCTGAGAAGCTTAGGAAAGGCTGCTCAGATATGGAAGAGGTTAGGTTTCAGATCTGGCAATTCTTCTGTTGCTGGGTTGTAGTGGTAGGACCTTCTTGGCAACAGATTTTTAACCGCAGATGTTGAGCACTTGAAACATGAGCAGTTTTTGCCTAACCTAGGAAGCGAGGCTCCCCCAGGTAAGGCCACAGCAGGCTGCCCAGGGGGGTTGCGGAATCTCCTCTGGAGATATTCAAGACCCGCCTGGATGCCTACCTGTGCGACCTGGTGTAGGGAACCTGCTTTGGCAGGGGGGTTGGACTTGAGGATCTCTTGAGGTCCTTTCCAACCCCTATGATTCTATGATTCTGTGCTTTGTATTATAAGGTGAAAACCTGTAAGGTTGGTCCCAATGGCTCAAGCTGAGTGCAGAGATTGACAGAGATGAGCCTCAGTCTTCAGTCTCTTTGCAGGTTTGAAAGAGCAGGAAAGGAAAGGGAGGTTGTGAAGATAAACCCCTACTTGAGAGTTCATAAGGATCAAGTCTCGTAGTCTGTTTTTAAAGATGGCATTCCTTCAAAAGCCCTCAGGTGGTCAGTTTCCAAGTTTGTCCTCCAGCATTTCAAAGTAATGCAGAGCTGACAACTCATTGCAACTATTAGCTAGAAAAATGAGGTTACTTATGAATGTGAATATTGATGCCTGTGCTGCATATTGTTATTTAAATACAGGCATTCCTGTGTTCTGTAGTACTGTATTAACATTCTGAATGGAAATTTTTGGTAGTGCTGAGTGATACAAAGGGAATTAAAAGATTGTGCCTGTTTAGTCAACGTAAGTAGTTGGACTGGCATTTATATATGCTTGATATTCCCATTTGTTAGGATGAATTATTATTTTCAAAGCAAGGAAAATCTTACCCGCTGTTAAAGAAAAGCTTATAATATGGATGAACATCAGAAGAGAGAGATTCCCAGTGGAAGTGTATAAAATGAAAAGCAGAACTGGCTTCTATTGTATTCCGTTTCCATTAGACATCTTGGAAGTTTTATAAGCACGGCGCATAATAAATATCTAAGGCACAGTTTGAGGTCAGTTAAGAAGGAGAGACAGTTCTTGCTAATATTTTACTGGATCAGTCCTCCCTATTACACCCAGATAGATACAAATCCTTGGCATTTCTCCACAGTCTACTTGTGAATTTGTTAATTTGCTTTCCATATTGCACTTTATAACTGTGAATTTAAATCTAAATGCCACAAGTTTAAAGTGAATTTTGAAAAGACCAGAGAAACCATGCATTAAATTCACTTACATGTATACAAAGAGAGAAGATCTGCTTCTGAATAATTCCAGCCTGTGTCATA
Organism: Callipepla californica brunnescens; assembly: GCA_023055505.1. NCBI lineage: Eukaryota > Metazoa > Chordata > Aves > Galliformes > Odontophoridae > Callipepla > Callipepla californica. The sequence continues at coordinate 5,532,317 of JALIRH010000012.1, forward strand.
AAAAAAAAAAATACTAAGGGGCAAGTCACTGTGGTCAGTTCTGCTGGAATAGTACAGTGATCTCTCCAGAGAGTCATCAGAACTGCTTGGATCCATTACACCATGAAGGTGGATGTCAAGTGTAAAAACAGTCCTCAAAAAGTCAGGTCTGATCTTTTTTTCGAATACAATAATGTAAGACTTGGTGACATCATCAGATCTGAAAAGCAATATAAACTTTTACTGTATTTTCCTTTTTCATTGCTCCTTTAAAACTGTTACCCAGTGAATGCAAAATGCATTGCAGCAAATCCGCAAGCAATTTCCTTCATTGCGACAAATGCTGTATCTCATTAGAGTAAAACAAGTCCCAAGTTAAGTTGCAGAACATCTGCTTAATAATTTCAAGTTCCTCCAGCAGTGCTGCCAGAATGGCTAAGAAGTCAGCATCTAGTCCATTACTTTGATCAGGAGAAGTAATAAAAATACAACTAATGTACCAAAGGCAGACCCGGTGAAAGGCAGAGCAGTGTGACCGGAGCTGAGCTCAGAGAGCTGTTGCTGATGGTGGTGTGGCTACCGTGGTGTTTTCTGAGGGAGAGATGGGGTAGGATTGGGAACCATATTTCTGGCTTGCATAGGTTTTTTTATCTCACAGTGAGGAATTGATTTAATCTCGTTGTGCAGATTTTGACTCTGAAATTCAGTCATCTGTTTATCTCCCGTGGGCTTTCCATAGTGCTTCAGCATTGCAGGCAGGAGCTAAAGCATCTACGAGCAAACAGGCCAATGCTCAAGTAAAATTTGGTGTGTATTGTCATTATGTTTGTTCTATGTCTGCTTTGTGTGCCGTGTTTCCACTGTGTATATCTTACGGAAATTATGGGCATTTTGAATAGTTTGGCTACTTGTTTTAATTCCAAATGCTCAAAACTGCAAAAACTGAAAATGAGGAAGTTTTCCGGACTTCTATAGACCAGAAAGTTTTTTATTGTCATATCATGTGAGATTAGTATTGCTGAAATACATATATATTAACACACATATGATTGTAGTATTAATAACACTTACTTAAATTACTTAAATTTCAGTTGTATAAAACACTTCATCATTGAAGTGAAACTGCCACGTTGTGTAAGAGTAACAAAAATGATCTTTATTTACATGATGTGGGAAGTATATTTACCGAGCATGGTCTGTGCCATCCTGCTTAGTTTGCAGGGCTCAAGGTTCCCTGGAAGGTACCTGTATTGTTAGTGCTGTCAGATCAGATAATATTGAAATGCCTCCTTTGAAAATGCTGATTTTTTTTTGTGTGTGGGTGTCAACTGTGACAGTAGGTCTGAGAAATTCGAGTCTTCATTATGGGATGTTGTCATGGGAACACTAAACTACTTCTGGGCACAGTACATTGTGTTAAAATACAAAGGTTAACTTTAGATAAAAATCTGTGTGGAGACAAAAGAAATCTAGAGGCATCTAAGCAAGTTAATTGCAAGAAAGCATTTTATTACAGCTCTGTGACATCCAAAGAAACAGAACAGAAACAAAACCCACTGCTTTCATATCGTGGCAGCCCTTAGGAGTCTGACTCACTAAGGAGATCTCAGGAATCTTCCTGTTCTGAAGTCCAGAGCTTACTGGCTGTAGCACTTGGTGTGGCCGGTGTGCCGTGTTGGTGTGACTGACCAGCCTGGAGGGACATGGGGCTGGGAGCTGCTCTACTGGGCTGGGCTGCCTGCAGGCAGCTCGTGGCTTTGTGGCAGTTCTTGGCTGTGTATGTTAAGGGCATAAAAAGAAAATGCTTCTTGTTTCTTATTGTTCTTTTTTTCTGTGGCAGAGCTGAGTCACAGTGAGTTCAAAGGTAGTTTTCAAAATGCTTATTTTTAATCAAACTTTTTTCTTAGCTTCAGATTCATAGATTTATGGCTATCGTATCCCCCAAATATCCTGATCCTGCTGTCTGTGTACTCTAACTTATACAGTTGAATACCTTAGGGAGTGCATTTTTCTGTGTGAGATGATGTATCTTTCAGAATGAAGGTAATTTGACTTTGGATAACACAGTCATGCTGCCAGTTAAATCCTTCCAGTGGTAAATCACATATTCCTTCAAAAACTAATTCCAGTAAATGAGCTTTGGATCTCCCTAAAATCCACTACTTAGCTGATTTCTACTAAATCTTTTCTTCTTGTATGTCACTTTTCAAGCATTTAGTGTTGTGGTCTCTTCTGCATCTTTTCCAGTGGGAAGATGTTAGTAGGTGCAGCACAAGGCATTTCCTGATGCTCTTATCTCTAGGACTGAAATAAAGGCTTATAAGTCTAGAGGCACACACAAACAATAGCAGCAAGGCAAAGTGTATAGTTTGTTGATGCATAGATAGCCCAAGAAAGTCATAAGCTAAGCAGGAGGACTGTGCACAGTGAGTCCAAGTGGCATGAGCTGATGGCAGGGTTAGAGGGATTTCTGTTGTGTTTTTTTTTTCATGTGCTTCTGTGAGTGAGTTGTCCTTTGGCAGGAGTAGCTCAGACCGAGATTAAAAGGTCTTTCAATGACAGTGACAGACAATATATTACAGCACTTACTGGTTCCTGAACTCCAGTCATCTTCAAGAGGTTCTTGCCCATTGCCAAGTCATTTGAAAAGAAGTCCGATTCTGAACCGATTAAATTGGCACCACAAGAAGAGAAAACAAGCCACTAGCTTGTTTTCAGCTATTGGATACAGTTCAGCTGAGGTTACTCTTTAACCACCAGCATCTTCCAAGGCACTTGTTAAATAATGTGGATAGGAATTTATTGTGTTATTTGGCACGGTTTCTCATTTTTCCTCAAAAGCAACTTATGCTGGCATTGTAGGATCAGCTCCACTAATTCCCTTGCAGTATTTCCTGGTTTGCTCCCTCCGTTTTTCTTTCTTTAAATGCTGCATTTATACCTTGTGTAATCTTAGACCTTGGAAAATGTACTTTGCTTAGTTAGGTGCCCAGAAGGTCTTCCATCAATGAAATGGCCCTCTGTGTAGCTGAAGCAGTGCTCCTTTTCAAAACTCCTTTTAGCAAGAAAAACCTTTTAACTGAATTGCTTTGTGAGTGGTCAGAAAAATTCCAGTTTAGACTTCTTGCTAATATAAACATATCACTGCTTATTCTAGTGTATTTGACTCTTTGTTTTGCTTAATAACATCAGTGTTATGGTTAATGGTGTGCTGCATTCATTCTGGGAAATCTGCATTGATAATACAAAGGAAGAAAAGTCAAACTCCACTCATGGTGATGGCAGAACTTCAGCTGGTTCTGCACTGATGTAACGGAATGGTGCTGTAGCAGCCTGTACCAGCTGCAGGTAACAAAAGAACAAAACAGTAACAAAAGAAACTGCTGCAGAAAAAGCAGAAACACCCCTCATTTTCATATCCTGCACTTTATTTATAGAGTATGGTTCTGCTGCCTGTAAACAGAGTGGCAGATTCAGTTGTGGTCTAAGTGGTAGAATTTGGCTCAGCAAAGTGGCTGGCTTTACTGGCTAGCTAAAGGCAGTGTTGGCTGTGACAGGTAAGAGCAAGCCAGAAGAGGAGCATGATTTTTTTTTTTTTACATCCTTTTCTTCCTTAGGCCAAGCATAGCACGCTTAAGGATATGATCTGCTGAGTGATCTATTGCAATGAGGCAGTTGTTGCTTGCCTTGCAAGTCATTTTGCCGTGAAGTTCAAAGGATTTGCAAGGGAACATGATCGCTAGTGTTTTTCTGCTAGCCAACTCAGAGAATCAACATTAATATTACTGCCATGAATGTATGGAAAGTTGTTAGGGGACTGTGCTGATTAGTCTAATTTTCTCATCCTCTCTTTCATTGTATTTTTAGAACTTTATTTTCCAGGTTTGTATGCTGCAAAGTCTCAGGAGAATTTTCCATTATTTAATAGATGTCACTGTCAGGGGTTCTTTTGATGAGGTAGATTATGGGCTTGGATTTGGGAGTTTTACTGTGAGCTTACTTCTTCTAAAGCCCATATAAACTTTACTGAAAATTCTTAATCCTTTTTATGTACTTGCAGAATTTTCAGGTGTTTTTGCAGTCCTTGTGTGACTTTTACTTACACTGTGTAAGCTTAGCTTAAAAATAATTGGAGGGAAGATTTGGTTATTTCTTTCATCATTTATGAAAGGAGGATCTGGGTCTAAAATGTTTAAAAATGCAAGGCTCTTCTGCATCAAGAGTTGCTTAAAATACTTGGCCAACATTTACTCAGCTGTTACATGGTGAAAGCCTTTGTTTACTTTCACGTTCACCTTGTTAAAGCTGTGACTGCAGTTGCTGAAAGGAAGGAGTAGGAACTGTTTACATCAAAATCCCTCTGCTCCGTGAGCGTGTGGACTGGGACAAACTAAACATGAGAGGGATTAAAGAACTGCTGAGTCCACAGAATTGGCACATGGCAGGAGGAGGATGCTCTACAAAAGGGCCTTGAGCTGTCTGACCATTTTCGCTTTCTGAGTGTACTTCAACCCGCAAACTTCGGTTGACCTGGCAGCTGTAAGTGGGTTAAATTCAGAGGTTCTGGGACATGTCCTGGAAGGTGGTTCATGTTACTTTTGATAAAATACTGGTTTTCAGTATCTTCCTTGATCAGTGAGTAACTAACTGAGAAAGAAGAAGACCTACAAACATGTAGGATCATCTTCAGAGCTATATTTTATGCAGAAATTTACTTTCCTGTTAGATTTAGTTCCATTTGGAAATGATAGCAAGGGATTCTGTCAGTGTTATTGCTGTTCAAGATATCTGTAGATATTATGAGGGAATTTCACTTGCTATTTGTGGTTTAAAAATAGATAGTTAAAAGTGTGAAATTCTATGAAGCCTTCATTTTTATGACATAGATTACCCATACAACGTGACATATGATTATCTATTTTAATAAGGAGATTAATTAAAAAAAGAAAAAAATATACACACACAAAAAGAAAACGAAACAAAAAACCCATCCAGAAAGAACAGTTAGAAATACAGACTTGGCTATTCCAGGTGACCACTTACATTCACACCACAGTCCAGTCTCAAAAGTGGGTTGACCTGTGACATGAAAAGCACAAAGAAATAATCACTAAGTAACCAAAGAAGAAACTTTCTGGTAAATAAATAAATATGTTCCAAATTGCAAGCTGCAGTACTGTGAATTTGCTGAAGTTTGGCTTTCTCTAGGGATTGTTTATAAGCTCTCTGTTGTTTGTTTAGCACCATGGTTAGAACAGTTAGTAGATAATGGTCTGCTTCACTTTTTTCTTGTTACATTGCTCTCCTTTCTCTCTGTCTTTACTTATCCTCCTTTCTAAGAGACTCCCCTTAGTCTCCTCTATTTCATATACGAAGATGCCTCCTGGAGCTAATACACAATGTGTTGCTCATTCATGGAGGCAAATCTGGCAGGGCCAGCCAGCTTCCCATATGTTTGTACTGCCTTACTCCATTGCCTTTAACTAGAATCTGATTTAAAAACTCTATAGTAGATGATAACATTCTTAGTAAATTCTGTAAGGAGAAAACAGCAAACTCCTAACATCTGTAGAAAGTATTAGCATTTTATCTTGAATTCTAAAATACTGTTCATGTGCTACATTCAATAGAGCATGGAGAATTCATCACTGAGTGTGCCTAGCATCAGCCCTGCATGGCTGAGACAGAGGAAATGTGATCCTATGTACTGTACGTGAAAGTATGCCTGCTCTTATTGTATAGCTCGAAGGAAGATTGAAATTTCAAGTAAACATTTAGCATTATCCTTCAGGAAATTTTGGGGCTCACAATGATCTTTTAATAGAGAATTGCTTTGTGCCCTTTTTCTAATACACACTATTCTCTGAGGGCAGCTCTGGCTTATCCAGTAGTGACTTTAATTCTGCATTTGTACCACTTCTGCCTCAGCAACCATAAATTACTGAAGTTCTCAAGGATGACACATTAGAGATTTCTGAATGAAATAATAGGAACAGTGGTTTAGCACTGAAGAACTGCAGAATTCAATTCAGCATAAATTAAGCAGAAAAGTAACTTAACCTTACTGTTTAAATGCCAAGCTAATAATGTAGAAATCAGTTGTAGCAGCTGTTATTAATAAAATTCATAACAAAAGCTATGGTGGAAGACTTAAAATGTATTTTTAAATTCAGACTCGTCAAGTCGTATGAAAACTGTCTGATGCAGGCAGGCTATAGCATACAGAAGTGTGTGCACAAATAAGCTTTTGCACGAAGTGTAGCACTAATCTATCTGTTTATCCAACATTAATTTTAATAGCATGAATGTTTACAAAGACTTGAAAATAAATGGTTACCAGTAGTCAAGATTAAAATAATGGTTTTTAGTTCTCTGACCTGTGCACGAAAAGTTTTAGAGCTATGTTGTTGAGCCTAATAGCAATTATTGTCTTATTTAAACACTGATAGATCCACCACCACCATTTCATTGAAGTGACTGGAAATAAAGGCAATCCTGGATGCATTTATATATCATATCACGTAGTATAAATTTTAATCATTTTGATGTATGAAACTGCTGCAGAATAATTGCAGAGCCATAGGGTTTGGAAGAGACATCTGGGGATCAACATACCCAACCTCCTGCTAAAGCAGACTCCCTACAGTAGGTTGCAATACACATTATTTAAATATTTCAATAACTTGTTGCACTGTTGCAATAGCTTCAATAAATATTTCAACAAATATGGATTACATAAATGCTCACTGAAATACACAGTACATATTAGAATATTTAATGCATTTCCATGTAACGTGGCTTTGTACTGACCAGAGCACCTGTTTGTATTGGATTTTGCTCACAATTACTGCTGAATATTGAATTTAAAATGCAAAAGCAAAGGTAGCACACATTCTTGTGGTTGTAATGTTTTAGTTTAGTTACTGTGGGCACTGGGTGCAATGAAATGTGTTGAACTGAGGATTTTCCTGCATTGGCAACTGGCATCTACACCCACCATGCAGAGACAGCTTAAAATCTGTCATAGACAAATATGCTGCTACACATAGTATGGAAATTGATTCATTCTTAGTTTTTTCATTTATTATTGCAAACTGTTATGAGATTTTTCTGTTTTCTTGTTTTTCTATTTTAAAAAGTCAAAAAACAAAGGAAAAGAGACATGACAAAGATTTTATCACTGATTACTTGAATTTTTGCAAGGGATAATACCATAATGAGGTTTGCTTTGCCTACGTGCAATGGGAGTATGGATTTTGCAGAGAGCAGTGGTTATGCTGAGGACCCAGGATTCCTGCTGTGTGCACTTTGGTTTAGCTGTGCTCTGACCCTATGGAGTGAATACAAGTTGCTGAAAGGACAGCTTCTTCTGGATTAACCCAAGGGGAATCCAGTTTGCATGCTTAGGAATTGCTTGGCAATGTGAAATGAAAAGGGCTGGCAGGGATTTGGAGGGTCTTGTGCATCAAAGGGAAACTTCTTATCCAAGCTACAGTGATAATGCAGATGGCATGTTGCAGTGATTAGTGTCTGAAAATGTACGTGGTAGTGTTAAGAAGTGCCAGGTCTGTTGGTTTGGCCTGAAGAGCAGTGTGCTGGAGGATCAGGGGCATGGCCAGCAGCCATGAGACCTCATGCCAGGGATCCCAGTGCGGGCCCCGTTGCCATCCTTGGGCATACAGAGAGTGCCCCCCGAGGCAGCAGGTCCCATCTGACAGCTGCAGCCAGGGAATGAGCTCTAGGAAGCTTGTCCCCACCAACCTCTGTGTTGTGGACTGTTGTTACAGAACAGGTCCTGCTCTGATAATCATGACTGAGTGAGCTGTGATGCCCTAGCAGGTGAATTCTCTGAGGAAACAAGATGACAGTGAGCTCTTTTAGGGGATACTGATAAAAGTAAACTTGCGTGTGGGCTGTTCTCTTGTTGTGCTGTCCCTCAGCAGTCATAAAGAGAGTAAAAGGTCGTTGGAAAAATCAGTAAAATGCAGCTGGTATCACAAAAGGTCTGTTACATCTCTTATCTGTGTGTGAGTTCAGGGTGCTGGAGGAGTATAGAGTACACCCTGCCATAATGCCACGATGCCCAAACTTTTTCTTGGGTAGCTTTTGTGGTGGAAAAAGACAGCAGAATGAAGCTAATGCATTTCAGACACTGAATGAAGTTAGTATCTTAGGAAAAAAAAGAAAGCAAAAAAATATTTAATATTAAAAATTCTGGCTCGAAGCATTTGAACTGCAGATTTTCTTCAATTTAATAATAATGTATTTTCAAATATATTTAATTGAAATGTTGGGAACAATTATGGGTTCTGTGAAAGCCTGACCCCTTGTGCTTGTAGTGCTTGCTTACAGTCTGTGCTGCAGGAGAACCCCAAAGAAAAAGAGGACACAATTATGGTAGAAGATGAATTCATTAGTAGAGTTTTAGGGTAGAATCTGATCTTAGTCTTGCAGGTATGAGTCATTTGCAACTCTTGAATTAAGTGAGTTTGCCTACCGCAAAGAAAGTTGTAAGATCCAAATCAGAATGTGTTCCTGAGAAGTTCTCAGAAGTAGTCCTGAGAAGGTGCTGTGCTGACAGCTGCACCAACTTTGTGTCATTATAAATGAATGATGTTGCCTTCTGAGTGCATAAAGAGGAACCCACTCAGAGAACGAGATAATTCTTTGTCTGAGAGGTGGAAGGACATGAGTCAGGACTCTGAGACTGTAATTTCAGAGTTTAGTTTGGCTGAAGTATACATTTCAATTCTCTTTTCCCTTCAAGACTTGAAATTAATTGTCAAAAGTTTGTAATTCACCTATTTAAAAATATAAATGGAAACATAGTAAGCAAGGAAATAAATAAACAAAGTTGAAGATATCCCAAGAGCTTGGATTCTGGACAGGGAGAACTGCCCAGCAGGAAGAGAAGTCGGACTTAATGCCTGCAAGTCCTCATGCAGTTTTAGGGATGAACAAAACCTCAGCAGTATAACAAGTAGTGCCCTTGAAAGTATTTTAAAGTGTGACTCTGAATCTACAAACTAAATAAACTCAGTGAGAAACTGGGAATAATCTGAGGTGTGCTCCTGAAATGTGCTGGGTAGAATGTTTCAGGACAAGGTATAGGTGTGTTTTTAAGAGCTCTTCCTGGGACACAGTTTGTGCGTGGGATGCAGGAAGGGGAGTAGAGCATCACATGCTGTAGAGACTTCTGCTCATTATCCAGAGTGCATTAGACGCATTAGAACTGTTTGGCTTGCATGAGGTCATGAGTTGGAGGGCTGCCTTTCTGCGAATAAGGGTGGGGAAGGTATGCAGAGCATGTAGAGTATGTGTTGATGCATGTCCTGAAGACTGCGCTCAGTGTTCTACAGCAGAGCAAAGTATAGATTTCCTTTTCAGAACAACAGCAACAACAAAAATTATTTCCTTTTCCAGGTTCAGTATTTTGTTCTCACGTTTCTTTTACTCCACCCTCTGTCACGTGGATAATTGTTTTCCAGTACATAGCCTATAGCACTGAAAAACATGAAAGCTGCACTGAGATTATGAAGCCTCAAAAATCATGTTTTGAGGAGAGAATTGTGTTTATTAAATGTGAGGTCTTATTATTATTATTTTCACTTATAATATTTTGAAATTTACTGTAATATGTGTTAACCAGTAGAGATGTTTCTGACTTAACTGCCTGGGAGAACTGCAGATGCAGTTCCATCCATCATTCTGTTGTGTGGTTAAAGGATGTATATTATTGCCTAATTTTGAGCACTTAACCTAAAAATAAGAGTTTTGACAATGTCTGTATTCCTGTTTTAGTATTCTGTGGTTCTCTGCACGTAAGGGTCACAGATGACTTACACCCTCAGGTATGAATGTGTATGTAATTGCTATGGCTACTTTAAGCATAAGTATAATATATGGAAGAAATTTCTTCCATTGTTTTAGTGGAAAGTTTAGTGGAAAGTTCCCAGAGGGAAAGGGCCTCCATATGCCTTCTGCTCCAACTGGTGGTTTTACACAGAGTAAATGTGTCCTACTCATAAGAGGAAAGAAAGCATCAATTAATTGAAGTTGCATTATCTGAGAAAGGCTGTTACCTGCAGTTGTAAATCACAAACAAGGAGGTTGGAAGGCACCTCTGGAGATCATCTTGTCCAACTCCCCTGCTCAAGCAGGATCAGCTGCAGCAGACTGTCCAGGACAGGACCCAGTCAGGTTTTAAAGTAACGGATCCATGAAATAATAGATCCATTGTATATCTTAGAATAAAAACACAGCTGTTCTTAAACACAGGAAGTGGGTGATCTCTTAAGGCTGGTGCTTTGGGAATAAAGCCGATGCATCTGAGATTAATGCTTGAAAAGTAGCAACAGTCATTTGTTAGAAACATTTTTGTAAGAAATTTGATTAGTGTTGTATGCCTGAGTAGCAAATACATATTGCCACTAAATACTTTAATAACTCTATTGGGCAAGTTGATATTTTAAAATCACTGTCCAGCCATTCAGAGTCCAGCTGCATTCCAAACCAGGCATTCAAAGCTTTAAAACTGAGTAGGTTGTGGAGAGAGAACTTATGTGTCAGTGATGTGACTGTGAAGTTCTCAGAGGGCAGCATATGTGAAAGTTGGTGTCCAGCTCTCAGGGGCATCGGGAAAAAATGCCCATAGTTTTGCTTCTGATCTGTGCATTTTCAGCACCCATGATACTTTTGGATGGAATGGACCTGGAAGTTCAAAAACAAAAGCCTGGTACAGTTGAATCGCAATCTTGCAGATGTGACAACTGCAGGTTTTAGATCTGGTCCCATGCATCAGTCCATTTCATTGAAACATTTGAATACGGTAGCAAGGCTTTCAGCCATCTTTTTACATCATAGAGGTTAACAAAGGGGAAGTCACTTGTCAGACGCACACAGGAATTAGGAGTTTTTGGTAATAGAAGACTATTTAGGTTAGAATGTAACCTAACTGGGGTGAATATTTAACCAGGGCATGTTGTCCATATGAACCACCCTGCTGAGGGATGAGCTGTAGAGCTTGATTCATGTAGTTCCAATTGTCAGGACTTCAGATGCTATCTAGAAGGTTAAACAAAGTTACTGAGCATGTAGATTCTCTGCTGAGTATGATCTTGTTTTAAATCGAGAGACCAGAGATTTTAATAGCTTGCCTTTAATACTAGTAATAAATCACTAGTTGAAATGCCTCATAGAAAGATATGAATTGCTCCTTGCTTCTTCTTCCAGGAGTTGCCTCACTTCTTCTGAATTTGGAAGCATTTCCAGTGGGCTGGGAAGGCTTTCTGGATTGCTAGATTACACTTGAACATTTCTGCCACGAAGGCCAGATCAGTATTCCTTTAGTTCTTCGACTGCAGTACATTTCTGCTGAGCAGCCACCTGGCTGTAGGGTTTGCTCTCTGTTACCTTCGGAGCATAATTTGCCCTGATCAGGTCCTTCAGTCCTTTCTGACCTTCTGGACCTTAAGGGCTGTGTCACTGAACCAGAAGCATCTGTCTTGCTTTGAGGAGCTCAGACAGGGGCCAAGATGTTTTTTGTTGTCAAAATCTTTCTGGTCAAGACGTGACTTCACAGGGTGTGTATGAGAGAGGCAGCCCTATAAAGAAGCAGCCCCTGCTCGCTAGTGGGTGGCACCCTGACAGCACACAGAGCAGGCACTGGAGGAGCAGGGGACTCTGAAGCCTTCTGGACTGTGGCTGTGAAAGCTGGAGAATGAGCCCAGTGTACTATTGCCTTCCTGTCACTGCTAGTCTCACTGTTGGTCTGCTGTGTGTTTCCATATCACAGAATTGTAGGGGTTGGAAGGGACCTCCAGAGATCATCGAGTCCAACCCCCTGCCAAAGCAGCTTCCCAGCCCAGGTTGCTCAGGTAGGCATCCAGGTGGTCCTTGAACGTCTCCACGGAAGGAGACTCCACCACCTCTCTGTGCAGCCTGTGCCAGTGCTCCGTCACTGCACTGTGCAATTTCCACACACATTTGTAGGAACTTCCTATGCTTCAGTTTGTGGCCATTTCGCCTTGTCCTATCACCATGCACTGCTGGAAAGAATCCAGCCTCGTCCCTTTGTCTCCCGTTCCTCAGATATTTATAGATGTGGATCAGGTCCCCTCTGAATCTTTTATCAAGAACAGATCCATGTCTTTCTCCTCATAAGAGAGGTGTTCACATAAAGGTGTAGAAACATCTCTGAGTGACCTGTACACAAGTGATGATGGGATCACAGTCTAAGAATGTAAGCTGTGAGCAGTAAACATTGTGCAGAATGCCTGTCTTGTCAGAAAGCGTGCTTGAAGGCTTTTAATATAGGCATCCTTTTTGGGGCTGTATAAAGTAGATCATTATTTAGCACATATAAAAGCCCTCCTTTTTTCTGTCATGAAAGTTAACTGCTAGTCCCAACTGAACCTGCCACAATGAAACTAGCCCATGATTAAAGAAATCAGATTAATTTAGTATATGAAAAATATTGCCTTTTTTGAAAGAAAATGACTGGTGGGGAAAAGCAGCTTATTCTCAGACTTCCAAAGGCTCTTGTGTAATCAATTACTAAAGGAAAGAAACTAAGTGCTCAAATATGTCTCTTTAATTGTGTAGTTACTCATTATTGAGAAATAGAATGGAAGAATAAAAGTCATTGTTTTCTAGCTCTAGTGATGCAATGAAGCGAGGTAAAAAAGAAGAATGAGAGAGAAACTGAGCAAGCTTTCAGAGAGGAAGATTTAACTTTGCCACATGATTTAGCATGAAGAACTGCAGGAACATGAGGAAGTAGTGTTGGGGCTGTTATCCTAACGGGGCCACTTGCTCCCTGCCTGACCTCAGACAATCAACTCAATCTCTGTGTGCTTCAGTACATGGAAATAGGCAAAAAGCAAGCTCAAGCACTGTGCTGTAACCTACCAAAGTGAAAACAGAAGAAAGCTAATCCATCCAGCATCCCAGCCATAAAAACAGAAGGCACAGACAGAAAATATTTCTTGTTACCCTCTTCAATACTTCTAGTCAGGTAAATATTCCAAATAAAAGAGAGACTGTTAATGATCTAGAAGTAAGCATGTTTAAGTGTGTTTGCAGAGTCAAAGTCTGAAAATGAAGCAGCAAATAAATCAGAGTGCTGTTTACTTTAGTATTTTATGTTGACTGCTCCCAGTAACCATATGTGAGGTCTCCAGGCTTACATGGAAAAACAGAACTCTTAAATTGGGACTAACCCATACCACCAAATGCCTCCATAAATACCCATGAACTTGATGACTGTCTGACTGGAAGTGCTTTTTGTTCTGCAGACTTTGTGAACTTTAGTTAATGTAATAGTTGGAGTCATGACTTGCTAAGATCTGATGTCTGAAAAGTGATGTGCCCAATGCTGATTTGAAGGTTATTAGAAGAGGAAACCGGCAAAACTGAAACAGTCAGAGTAAGCTTTGCTGCCATTTTGTTTGCTTGTTTTCATGGCTTTTCTTATGGTTGCTCTTGGTTAATAGTCACCGGTTATTCACTAAGCATCAACATCTCAGGGTGTCATCAGTTACCTCAGGTAACTGCCTCACTCACTTTCTGCAGGACTGTTTTACTCCGTGTTGGGCAGCCAGGAAACACCCCAGTCTTTGGCATGGATAAGGTTTCAATCCTTTCTTTTTCCATTAACTGTGAACATGTAGTTCATAGGCTTTGCGGGGCAACCAGACTAAGGAGATCCTGTTTCCTGATGCTTATTGCCACTTTGAACTGCAGTTCACAGCCTCCTGAATTGTGACTATCTCCCCCAAATAAGTCTGAACATCTCACCCAACTTAGTATATAAACATTTATCCTTGAAGTTGACCAAATGGTAGATCTTACAAAAGCTGTTCTGTCTGCTTTTTCTGCCCATACAGTGCCCATTAAATACACTGCATTTTGAGCTTTTGTAGGTGTTTTGCCTGTGAAATCTACTGATTATGCTTACAATATAAGAGGCTCTGCTTTTAGCATCTTACTGTGGCATTATAAAAGCTGCTCCATATCACAAAAAGTTCACATATCCTACACTGCAAAAACAATGGCTTGGTGTGACTGCTGTTGGGCCTACCACTGCAACGCTATTTTTGCAGTGACACATGATCTAAAAGACACATGATATTTAAAAGCTCTGTGAGTTAAATCTGGCTTCACAGGATTCCGTGGAGATTTTGCTATTCTGTCCTTTTTCATGTGATGGTGGATGTTACTATTTCTGATGCCCTTTTGGGCCAGCATCACGTGTGAGGCTGCAGTCCTGTGCAGATCACAGGCTGGGAAAGCTCTGTTTGTTTGTGTGGGTGTGAAGGGTTAACTGTGTGTGGGGTCTGCCAGGCAGCAGTAAAAAGTGGCAGATCATTAACACAAATCTCTGAAAATAGGATTATGGAAGTGTTGAAGATTGTAACCAAGTGGCAGCACAATGGAATCTAGGTGTTTTTTTCTTTAATGAAAGCACGGTATTAGTAGGCATCACCTAGCTTACTGAAAATGTATATTCCTAGTACTTTTATAACCAAGGAAAAGAGCTGCAGTTGGTTTCTTAGTTCTGTAAGAAAGGTTGATTTTTAAAGAGGGAAATTCAGTTAACAGCTTTCTGTGGATCTTGTTTAAATATAGCTTGTTTAATATATATAATAAGAGCTCTCATAATTTTGTTTTTTGCTAGTTGCTTTTTAACCTCATCTTTATCTGTAGGGTTGATTATATGAACTCTTATCTAATTGTCTCATCTCTTAGCTTTGATATTGTGAAACCACCTCCTTCACATGAAAACATGCTTGTATAACATGATTTAAAAAATCAGATCTCATAATCTTTCTCTCCATTTCCTGAAACTTCCAGTGCAAGGATGTCTTAATCATTTCCAGAAATATTTTATCTTAGCACCAAGTTGTCTTCTTGTGTTCTTTGTTGTTAGGAATTATTTTATTTATATTTGTGAAATCATGCTATTTTAATATATAATGCATTGAGATTATTATGAAAATGTGCTGTCCCTGCTTATCAGCACAAACATAACTGTGAGAAATAAGAGATCAGTAACTCAAAATGAGTCAGTATCAGTTCCATAGTGGGAACGGAGAGCAATGTTCATATTTCTGTTTGTTCCCAGGCAGACCTAATGCTCCATCTCATCCTCATTTCCTAGTTCAAGCACTCTGCAAGAGAGGAGTGTGTGACCTGGAGCAGTGTCAGTGCCCTGGGAAAACTGACTGCCTCTGTTCCTAATGATGGCAAATGCTTCTTTAAAGTTCCCCATTAGAAGCAAAATGTTCAGTCATCCACTGAAGCGGGTTACAGCATCTCAAGGCTGAGGATTTCTCGTTTTCTTTGCCAGCTATGAGTGCTCAGATGTTTGGCAAGGAGCTCCTGAACAACTAGGCAACAGGACTGCTGGTGATTGTGGCTGGAGGGTATAAATCCCTCTAGGACATTGGAGCTGCCTTTGGGATGGGTGTGGATGAAAGCAGGCTGCTCTGAATGCAAATAGTAGAGCAGAAATGGCCTCCGGGAGACAGGTGTGTTTTTCAGGTGCTGTGCTGTTTCAAGGGGTAGTCCCTCCAGCTGTCTGTTGCGTTTATTACTGGTGGGGTAGCACACGGTGGCACAGCAGATAGGTGCTCTGGTGTTATCATTACCATGGATAAGTTTTCTGCAGTTCTCTCATGGAACTGGATTTTCTTGACCCAGATGAGGTGCTGCATGTACGCACTTCAGATATGATGCAGTATAGTTGGTGATGCCCTAGGGGCAGGCAAGTATCAGAAGATGAGGATGGAAGGGCACTGAGGGGCAGGCTAGGATCCCCTCCAGATCCTGGCCCAGCTCCAGCCATCCTTATTCACTTCAAGTGATTTCAGTTACTCGGACTTCAGGTTCTCCCCTTTAACTTCAGTGGAAGTGCTTCCCCCTAATAGGGACTGCAAGACTTGATTTCCTTCACTGTTCTTTTCTCAATTTAATCGATATGATATTCACTCACCAGTTTTGGAGGGATATGGGGAGAAGAGTGCTCTCATCCTTTCATTGTTGTTGAATAAAGTCATATGAAAAACCTAAACGTAAACAGATGTCCATTTTAAAAAAGTCAGCATATTGCTGAAATTTAATATTTTTGTTAGCATCACAGGAAAGTTTTATTGCAGAACATTCAATCTCTGGTTTATGTTCAGATAATATTGGGAGATTGTTGCTGCACTGAAATTTGGAGGGTTTTCAATAAGATTGCTCTGCAGCATATATCTATTTGTTTGTTTAGCACCCTGACTGGCAGCAATGGGAATGGAAGGATTCCTTTGGCTGCTGCTGCTCACCTTGGGGAACGGGTGGAGTGACCAACCCCAGGTTTGTCGTCTCCTCTCCTGTCGTGCAGAGCATAGGGTACTCGTGCATAACTGTGTCTTTCCTTGCATTTAATGCATTGGAAGCAAGGGAGTTTCAAACTGGCTCTTTGAAACGTGACCAGGGGACTTACTTAAAGAGGGTGGTGGCTAGATGAGGTGTCTTGGCAGTATTTGGTCATCAGCAGTGCAAGGGAGGTATGTGCAAGGACTGGGATCCCATTCTGGAGGAGCATGGGGAATATGTGCGGAAAATGGAACATGAAGAAATACCTAATTCCTTTAGGAACTACATAGAATCACTAGTTACTGGTTCAGCAGTACAATGTTTAAATAATTACTGTGCACCAATCAGAGTAAATAAAAAAAGCATGTTTGTTTTCTTGTATGTATGCATTTGCTGAGCAGGTGATCCACAACAATGGCATTTTAGTAGCTCCTTTTAAAATCAGTGGTAGTTATCTAGAAAAATATTTTCAGTTACTTTTCCAGCACATTTGCAGTGTACTCATTTGAAAGAAAAGTGGAAAACATTTTCCAAATGATAATAGCTAAGTTGGAAAGTTTAGCTTAAAATGTCAAAGGTCCTATTGTCTGGGGACTGCAGCTTTTGCTGCATAAATCTGCATTTGGCAAGATAGAAGGTTCTTACAGTTAGCTGGGTTGACACGTTTAGCCCTTGTGTGACTCACAGTCTGTTTTCATTTGGGGTGGGAGTTGTGAGCAGAAAGATGCCATGAATGCTGGAAGAAGGTGAACTTAATAAATGAAAACTTTGATTTTATGTTATTTTTAACTAGAATAAAATGTTACCTTGGTAGAAACACATCAGTCCCTGTGAAATTAAAAGAGGTGTTTGATAAACATTGTTCTATGAAAATCAGTTTAGAAGTCATCACTGGATCAAGTCTCCTTGGAGCAACGCAAGAACACTGGATAAAATCCAGTTCAAAATGAGGTCAGATTATCCTTGCAATAGCATCCAAACCACGGGGTTGGTTTTTCCTGCCTAAAACAGCTGCAGATAGAACTGATGTTGTGTCTGCTCCATGAGGATTTGTGTGCAGTGCTTCTCCTCAGGAATTCTTGCTTTTAGAAGCTATTCCTATTTTAGAAGACCCAGATGCCAATTTTGTCTTGCTTTTTCAGTCTAACACTGTTTCACTTTAGTCATAAAACTGTTTTGATGAAAGCGATGTCTTGTCCAATCTGATACTGCCCAATGTTAGGGAGCAGCAGGCTCTACCTGTCTGGCTACTTGTTTAACATGCAGCACGGTACTGTGTGAACATCTCAGCAATTATTGGATTTAGTTCCCATAGTACTTCTGTGAGAAGGGAAAATTTATCTCTGTTTTGTGGCTTGGAATTTATAGAACATGGTTATTTATTTGTCAGTGCCATAAAGCAGATCTTAGTTATTGTAAGATCTAATAGGAAGCATCCTGCTCAAAATAGTATTTATTCTATTCTTATACATCATTCTTGGTGCCAGTAAAGAAGAAATTAAAAGATACAATAAATTTAACTCTTACAGCTATAAATGGATTTTTAGTGGAAACACTGATAGAGTTCTGTCTTACCAATGTTGCAAATCTTTTGGAAACAATTAGGAAACCATCTCATTAGCTTTCAATATAAATACAAAAGAAAAAAAAAAACAACCAAGTTGCTAATTGCTCATCTATGCTGCTAGCAGTTGATTTGAAACGGAGCATGTTGAATCACATATAATACCAGCATGCATTCTTCTTCCTATTTCTGGTACCACTGTGCTGTGCCAAACCACACGTCAGTACCATCACTGCTCTGTCCACAGTCACCACCAAAATGAAAGTGATTGCCTTTCCATGGAAATAAATTATTAGGTCAATAATTATTTTCTGACTACAATTATCTTTTAATGTGCTTAGCTCAGTTGAAATAAATTTTGATCTCATCTTGTTTTTGTGAGCCATCCTTAATGCCTCTTGAAGGACTTGCAGCCAGCACTTAAAGACCGTAGGGGAGCTTTTAGGATGCAGTATTTGCTGCCTGTTGAAGAGTGGGGTCATGTCTTTGTACATACAGAAGTTTGCAGAGGGCATGTAGCATCAGTGAAAGAATCTGACTTAACACTTGTAAGATTTGAGTCTGGTGTAAGAACTGACTCCTAGAGCACTGGGGCTTCCTGTCCCCTCTGTGCATTATAGCAAGGTGGGCTCCTCTGTGTTACTTGCTTGGCAGCTGCATTTCAGGCTTGGAAGGCAGTCTGATCAGGATAAGGGCTGTCTTTCATAATGCAGAAGCAGAAAGCATCTGTGCAGCCCAGGACAGAGACATTTCCAGATCAGGTCTTCAAAGGCACTGTAAATATTTTACCTTGCAAAATATCCTGTCTGTGGCAGATACCAGCCTACAGTAATTCCCAGTTGTAACTGATATGTCTTCCTATTCAGAACATTCTGTAGTCAAGAAAAATACCTCCATATGTTTTGAATTCTCTTGCATCTTCACTGGAGTTCTCAAGAGTATGCCACTAATTTAATATACGATTTTGCTCTACGTTCATGTTGTATATAAGCTGGTCAATACACAAGCAATAAGCTCTGGAATCACTGAAGTGTTAGCATATGTAAACTTTATCCAGTGTGAATGCTTTGCAGGCTCAGTATTCTCTGGCATACTGTAACAGGAGCTCTCTGGTGTTTTAGAGAGCCACACAATTTCGAATATTTATTTCATCAGTAATCTCCTTCCTCGCAGAATCTGAATAGTTCATTTGCTTGGCAACATCTCCTGTCCAGTAATGATTAATTCCAGAAGAATAGCAGCTAATATAACTTGAGAGCTGCTGTGGTTGTGTTTTGTTTTGTTTTTTTTTTTTTCTTCTGACTTCCCTCTGTTTTCTTTTAAGGACAGTCATTGCACTGGATAGAATTTTGCTGCTTCCTTGCAGTGACCAAGTACTGCCAGTTCATGTCTCCTAGTCATGACATTCTCCTGTTTCACTGCAGAGTATTTTAGAATTCAGGAGAATGCCAAATAAAAGAGAGTATTGAGTGAGGAGGGATTTTTAATTGTTTTTAATAATCTGGCTATTGAATAACAGCACAGAACCCTCTTGTGTTCCTGTTTGAGGGAAGTGGTGGATGTTTTTCCCTGAATCCTCAGTTTCTCAGTGTGGATTGGGCGTCACATCGAGAAGGCTCCTTAAAGGACTTAGACTGGCTTATTTTCACTATAAGAGCAGGCGCTGCTTCAGGAAGGGGGAGGGGAGCTACCGAAAGCATGCACGTATACATCGTTTTGGTGTTTGAGCCAGTACAGAACCATTTCAATGGAAAATGGATAATGGTTAGCATCAGCCTTTGTACAGCTGCTTTTGGCTAAAAGAGAGGTAATTCATATTTGAAGTCTGTGGGTGTGATTCATTGTTTTTTGCGGTAGCGTTTTGGTGAAGTTTCCCCTTCTCTCCCCCTTGAATTCTTTGCAGTTAGTAAAGCTGCCACTGCTATTTCAAACCAAGCAGCTTCATCCTCCATTAAGGTCTGTGCTAAGTAAACCCTACATCACAGAATGCTTGCCCTTTCTTTTTGGATAGTATTTGTGAATAGCTTACATATTTGGCAGCAGTCTTACTGCCAAACTTGAAATGATTACTGTATTGCTATGTTGCATTGACTCCAACTTGAGGTAGAGGCAGGGAGAATGGCTTTAGAGAATCTTAAGGGAGCCGTGTTAAAGTGCGTCCTTTTTATATGGTATGTTAACAGGCATTAATTAATACAGATGTTTAAAAATGCTTTGCACATTTAAACATCCAGTCCTTTCCCTCTACTCCCAATTGCCTTGGAAGAAATGAATGTAACTAAACTGGACATGGTTGCTTAATGTAACTTTCTTGGGGGTTTGGCAACATCTTTGAAATGTCCCACATCTCTGAAATTCAGCATTGCATTGTACGTAGTAGCGGGGCAGCACTGCCACAAAGCAGCAGGCTCAGCAGCCTCACACATTCATTGCAAGGTGGTTATAAATAGCGGATTCAAAACCTTAGTTTTCGGATCTTTGAAGTGGTTCTGATGCTTTCACACAGGGCTGATGGTTGGCTGCTGGGTATCAAACTCAAATGCATCAAAAATGAAGCTTTAAAAAGGTGTGCTCTGTATTTACAGATATTTAGCTATGATCAAGGAGAAGTATCTTCCAGTTATGAGGGATCTGCTGAAGTACTTGGTGATCGTCCTGGTATTTCTGTTACTGGAGATCTGTGGTTTGACCTCCGCTGTCCTATTAAACCATTTGTGCTGAATGTGGGCTGCTGAATGAGCGAGTCTAAGGCTGGCAGAGACTAGGAAGTTTGAGCATATGTGAAGCTTGAAGTATTTGCAGCATAAATGATTTTTTAAGAGTAATTTTCTTATAAACTAAGACAGTTGCAATCAGCAAGCTTTACATCAACAGCTTCAAACCCAAATATTTGTGTTTGATGTTATCTAGATATTTGATGCAGCAATTACTGTATGGTTTTGAGGTTTTTTACGTTGTGGTGATAACATTTCCAGAAACATTTTTGAGTGTTAGTCCTTCCATTGCTCCTGCTCTGTTAGGCTCGCAGCTATATGCTGATCCGTCTGAAGATGCTTTCTATATGCAGTTTTGTTGACACAAAATGTCACCAAATGTATTTTAATTACACTCTCTTGAGACCAGAGCTAGAGGTAGGATTTGCTAGTGGCTGAAATTTCCAAATTTACTGCCTTCCAGACACAAAAGCTGACCTCTCAGAAATATTTTTACAACTGAAGGCTAATACTCTGTGGTGCAATTCTCCATGAAGGAATTCAGCCAGGTGCAAGAAAATCATCCTCCTTTCTCATTTTGAGCTCTGAACATATCCATGACTAGATTTTAATATTTACATTTATTTAGGGAGAAAACACAACATGAAACTTACAGATGCTGAAGGTGTTGCTGAGCTGTTTGTATCAACAGTCACAATTTCCTTAATGGAAAACATTAGGGATTAACTTAAGGATTAATTCCTTGTAGTTTGCTGAATGACAGTAAGTGTATTTTGAATGAAAGCTGCTGCAGCAATTGTTAGAACTTGTCACTCTGGAAGAAGGGAGAAGCTGGTCTGTAAAAATAGGAAGGACAGTACACTCAGTGGTATTCTAGATTAGGAAATGGAACCCTTTAAAAGAACATGGGGTCTTCATCCAGTCTATCCCAGTGCTGTCCTCCAGTGGTGGAGATTCTGTAAGACTCCTTAAATAAATTGAGCCTTTAATTGTTCCCTCCAGTGGAAAATCTTCTGTGAATTGTAGGTCTTCCATGCTGCCCCTGTGGTCTGTTATCTCCTCTCCAGTTCACAGGACACATCGGATCATTTTATTCCCTTTCATACTTACCTGTATGCCCTAGAGATTCTCATCCCCTCTGTTTTCATGAAACAGCTCCACGACTTGCATCCTGCCCGTGTGGTTGGGAGCTCTGGTCGTGGGGAACTGCCATCTGGAATGTGTTCATGTTGTCACATGTCCAGAGGTGGGTGTAGTACTCCTGTTGAACTTTTGAATTACTGGTGTGTTTGCAAGCTACCTTTGGGTTTACAGCTACTCTTGCAATACTGTCAGCATCTTTTCTGAATCCATTCCTTCCCTCTGCTATTCTTGCTGCCTTCCCTAGCTCCCTATTACCTGCAAGTGTCATCTCTCTGTCATCTGCTTTGTTCATGAAAATGCACACTGGAATCAGATTTAAGAAAGACTTGCAGGTATTCACTCAATAGATGCTGGAATGCAGCCACTGAGCTACTGAGAACTACCGGGTGTTGTTTTTTAACCAACTGCACATCTCTTGTGTGAATTTCTTCTAGATGGGATTTTTCCAGCTTTTCCTAACTAGTGACAGAGCCCTTAGTAAAGCCAAGCAAAATCACAACTTCCACTTCTCACATACATACAGCCTGTTTGCAGAAGGAAATTGAATGGGTTTGACGAGATCTTTATCTTGACAAATCCATACTAGTTGCTGCTGTTGCCCTGATGATTTTATGGTTGCTTATGAGTAGATAGTTTGAATTTTGGCAGAATATTTTCAGGAAATGAAACAGAGTTCATTTATTCAGTGTTTCACAGCCTCTCCATATTCTGCTCTTGTTAGCTTAGAAACTGTCTGTCCCTTTCTAGTTTTCTGTCATCTGATACCCTCTCCCCAAGGTGACAGCTGCCCTGAGATGACTTCCATGAGCGCCTGGGGGCAGCTCAGTCCAGCAGCATTCCAGGCACCCTGGCTCTGCCATAGCGTTCCCTGGGGCCTTCACTTAAGCAGGCAGCATGTCCCTCTGTGTAGCCATTGAAAGAGAGACCTACTGGGGCAAGTCTCTTCCCTGTTGAAATGCTCTATTATCAGTCACTCTATTCTCCTAAACTGAGAGAGAAGGGAAGTGAGAACTCTGGCTTTATCCTGGTGCCCAGTCACCAGCTGCACAGAGTCCAGTTATGCCCAGGCCATAGCTAGTGCCAGCCAGCTCCTGGGATCAGAGGGGAAGATGGGCTCTCTGCTGCTCCCCGCTGCCTGCCAGTTTGATCCTGCCTTGCCAAGGTGGTACCTTTTAGTCTTCTGCAAGGACCTTAACACCTAGCAATCAAAGCAGTGAAAGCTCAGGAAAATTAAAGAAGACAAGCTAAAATTAGATGCCAAGTTGTTAGGAAATCTTGCAGTGACTGTTATGGCCTTTTCTATAGCACTAGTTTTAAAAAGAAACGTAACGCGAAACCAAATCTCCAAACACTGAATGTTTAGGATTTTGTCTGTTACCAGAAAGAAAGCAGCTTTAAAGTTAACCCACTGAACTCCAGCTCATTGGCATCTTGTTGAAAACATTGCTGTAGTGAACATTCATTTTCAACTGATGTTTATGCAAATATAGGAAGTACATACCTTTGATGAATATGCAAATAAAAGCACAGAACTTTTTAATTAATCCTTAAAAAATTATTTGCCTATTAAAGGGCTGTAGCAAGAGGCCAGAGAAATACACTTAGGACGTTTTAGTCCAAATAATAGCTATGTTAAGTTAATAATATTGTAATAAGCAGAATTCCCTACTAGTATTTCAGAAAATCTCAACTCCCTGTAGTCGCGTTTTTTGTTTTCCTTTGTTCAGTGTATAAGGCTCAGTCAAAACCTAGGGACAAGAGCTCCCTTAGGGACAGTGTTAATATCTACAGGACTGACAACTGACTGCTGCTAGCTCCTTCTCCATTCTTTGGGCTCTGAACGTGGTCATTTCTTGGTGGTGTTCCAGAGCAGAGACTCTTCAGTCACAAGCCCCTTAAAAAGGCATTCAGTCTTCACTGTTACTTTGTCCATTGATACGTACATGTGTTAAGGATCATATATATCAGAAGTATAGAAATAGGTGCAACTGTAAAAGTAGATGAATATGGTAAATAAACATGTTTAGCACAAGTTGGAGCTTCTGTCCTTAGTTGTGAAGATGGAAATCCCAGCTCTTCCAATGACAAGACTCCGGTGTGAGTGCTTACTGGCAGTCTGTGGCGCGGTACGTTTAGTCACTTATGGAGCAGCTAGTGTACAGGAACAGGAACATAGCTCACGTATAAGTTAAAAGTGCATTCTTTTGAACATAATTACACTTTCATTAAATTACACAATGTTGATTGATATAATAGTATAATTGTTTAGTGATGAGAACAGCATGTTCTGTCAAGGACCAACTGGTATTCTGTGGCTCCTTAACAGAGTAATGAGGCATGAGTACGTGTGTGTGTATACATCTATTTGTACATATCTCTGTGTGTGCATTTACGTGTGTAGGTTGCTCTGAAAGTAATGCTTCCTCTGTATTTCTACAACAACTATGAAGAGCACAATGATACTGTTTGTTAGAGCAAATTTTCAGCTACAAAACATTCTTTTTCAACACAGTTGCCAACATTAGCTGTGCGTTTTTACCAGCGGAGAGCAAGAGCCCTCATACCACACTCGAAAAATCTGTACCACTGGGGGTGCCCCTCTGTCACTGTCAGCACTGATGAAATGCACCACCCATCACCTCACTATGCTCACATCCACTGTTTGGTCTCCATAAAAATTCAGCAGGCGTTGATAAATGTCAGAGGGTACAGCTCTTTCTGTATGGAGGAGTTCATTCCACCCCTTTGCTTCATCTGCACTTCCATGTCAGACTCTGTTCTGTCACACTGTCCCTCTGCTGCCATCTGTCACAAGGGCAACAACACAGAATGGAATGTTGGTGGGAAGGTTCAACCTCTGCTGCTACACCATCACCGTTTATCTCTGATGTCATTGGCCAACGTAATAAAACAGGAGGCATTACTTTTGGAATTATATGTATTGCAAAATCGTGTGATCATTTCTTGCAAGTAGTGGCATAGAAATTTTTGTCTTTAACAAAATAAGTTGTTAGGTTTCTTTATTTTTTTTCCCCCGAGCTAAATAACTTAGAGAAGAACAGGTTCAGAACTCATTTTGACTTTAATGTAATCTGTAATTTTCAGAGCAAATTATGAAAGAAAAGAGAAATTTGTTGCCTAGTCATGCAACAAAATGAGTCGGTGAGAACTGGCTCATTCCATACAAGAGTTGGACAGCAGCAAAGAACAGCATTCCACGTTCCCTCCTTCCGCTGCTGTCAGGTTTTGCCATTAGGTAAATTCTTATCTTCAAACTGAAGAAAGGATGCACTTCATTGAGGAGAGTCTTACTGAGAAAGCAGGCCTCCAACTTCACTGGATTGCAAATATTAGTTAGATATTTTCCACATCCTTGTTAGGAATGCTATTAGATACTAGAGATTGATCTGGGTGATATACTCACAGCCTTTTCATTTTAATGAAAAGCATTTGTGCAGTGTTAGCATTCAAATACTGAGTTCGTGTTTTAATAGTAGAGCGACTTCTAAGATGCTTAAGTTGGTAAGCGTAAATATATTCCTGTAATACACGACTGAAAGCTTTGTGTGGAATGTTGCTGGGGGCTTCACAAGCCCAGACTTGAATCTCCTTGCCTACTCCTCTACCTTTTGCACTTATTACTCTGAGGTGTGACATGAAGACCTTATTAAATAGAAATGATTTTAATAAAAATGCCAAGGAACTCTGGGGAAAGTCTGAAGGCAGGATGTGAAGTTACATGCGCTCGTGTTGCCAAAGTATTGATTTGCTCTGCAGTTTAACATGTTTCTATTTCAGAAATGTTTGGGGGCTATTTGTTTGCTGATTGAAAGAAATTAGTTTCAAAATACAGATATGGATGACACCGTTCTAGAGATCAGTAAGATTCTTAGGTAATCAAATGCAAATATTTAAGTCTTGAAAATGTTAAAGTCTAGCAGAAAGCAGTGCCAAGCTGCTTTTAGAAAATGCCAAACTCCTAGCAGCTGGGATGCTGCTCTCAGCTTCCCTCAGGAAGCAGCTGGCATTTCAAGGCATAGAGCACCTTCTGCTGTATGTTGTTTTGTTGTGTTTTTTTTTTTTTTCCCCTCTCTGTCCTTAGTTTGGGCTTTTATAATACGTTCTCTAAATATTTTTGTTTTATTTTTAATGAGTCCTTATCATATCCCTGCAAGAGAAGGCATCTGCCCTGAAATCCTATGAAGTCTCTCTTTGGTAAACAGTTTCTGGAGGATATCAGCCCATACAATTACTAAATAGTTGATTTAATCCAATTTACATGAATTAGCCTGCTACGCCACCACAGGAGAATGTTGATGGGATTTTTTTAACTGCCCTTTAGAAGCACCTGTGCTTTTTGTTCATCATCTCACAAGGGTTTTACTGATAGCAATATTAGCTATTTCTGGATGTAAAGGGGAGCAAAAGGTGTTGAGTGTAAGCTGCTTCTCTCTGTATTTCTTCCTCTTTCCTAACTTTTTCATAAATCTGATGTTGCACACTGAGAGCTGTTATTCAGAGCTTCAGCAGGAGCGAATTCTACATAAAACTGTCATCTTCTGGGTGCTCTGAAGGCCAGAGGGTTTAAGTCTGTGTGGCTGCCGAGCGCTGTGTGCAAGGTTAAGTGGTTGGCTTGTAAATACAGACAGATGCCTTTTTTCACTGCCAGAGTTGTGCTTTAACCTCTGTTTGCGTGGAGCAGTGGAGACATCCAGTGGCCAAGGCTTCAAAGGCTGACAGTTGTACTCTGAGTTCTGGTTGATGTGAAGTGTCATTTTTAGGATTTTTATTGTTTGTTTAACTTTAGAAAATAATACCAAGTGCAGCACACTAAAAGCTGATGCCTGCAGAAGCAGCGTCAGTGCCCAGTTACATCGTTTGATGGACTACTGGCCCTGAGCCACAGGTGGACGTCTAACTTGTGGTTCTACTGGACCAGCTGTAGTTACTGCCCAGGTGCTCATGCAGACTGCCCCAGTCAGGGCTTTGCTGAACTGGGGCCAACAACACTGACATCTGTGGTTTTGTTTTGTATTCTCTACAGCAAGAGAAAAGCTTATGTTTTTGTAAACAAATGTTGATGTGTTTATTTAAAATAGGAATGCAAAACTCTGTTTCAAGCACTGATTGAAGAAAATTATTTTAATTAAGAAAATGACAAAGCTTCCCAAAGCCTTTAACTAGAAGTCGTACATCAATGTGAGGACAAAGAAATAGCCCTATCAGGGAAGAAGTGGCTGTTGTGGAGTACGCATTGATTTGTGGCAGGCAGAGTGGTTTATGCTTTATTTCATTATGACTCGGTAATGTTATTTGTAAGATTTCCCCAATGTTTATGAAAGCTGTAACCAGAGCAGTAATGTGATGTATTATGATAACAGTCCCCTACCATTTGCAGTTTAAATGCTTGGTGTTTATGTCATAGAGCAGTTATGTTATTGTTACTGTGCAAAATCCCCTCCTTCTATGAGTTATTACTATTTCTATACACTGTAAAAAAGAAAAAAAAGCTCTGTAGGTTGTTAAGGCAGCTCTTTGGATTTCTGCTTCTTTTAGAAGTAATTCAAGATGACAGAGATGACTGAGCTCATTGTGGGCATTTCAGCAGCTTTTATTAAACATCACAACTTCCAGATACCTACACTTTTCTCCTTTTTCAGGGTGACCCAGGGCAAACATTCCTACTATGCTAAGACACATTTTTAGGCAGTCAGAAACAGGAAAAAAAAAAAAAGAAAAGAAAAAGATTTCATAAAGGCACATCAAATTTATACCTGTTGCTGGTTTCCAGATGTCCAACTAGTCAAGAGAGACTTCTGTGTGTCTGTTTTTATGTATGACTTATTTCCGGTTGGTTTTTATTAATTTC
Organism: Callipepla californica brunnescens; assembly: GCA_023055505.1. Lineage (NCBI taxonomy): Eukaryota > Metazoa > Chordata > Aves > Galliformes > Odontophoridae > Callipepla > Callipepla californica. Next base: position 5,559,945 of record JALIRH010000012.1, read on the forward strand.
ATTGGGGAGTAATGATCAACTTTCCAGCTATTTTTTAATGGATGACAGCAAATCTGTAAGACATCACTAATAGTTTTTTAATGACACTGGGATCTGGGAAAAATCGAGAAACCAGAAAAACTAGAGTAAATGATAATGTTTGCAAGTTGCTTATTGCCAAAAACACTAAATATGAGGAAAAGATTGTGGAAAATCAGGGCTTGTCAGGAAGACACAAAAACAAATGGAAGGAGATGGAAGAGGCATCATGGGAAAGCTAGCCAAGGTACTTGAGTTTCTCAGTTACTTAGGGTTCTAAAATTCCATTGCAAAGGAGTTAAAACAAGGATGGTATGCTTAGTATTCACTTCTTGATCAAAAAGCTTGGACAAGTACAGTACTTTTAGAAAGAATATTTAAATCAAAATGTCTGTGCATCGATATTTTAGGATCCATTTTACAACATTACCTACTTCAAATGTATTATAGATAAAACTTTTTTTTCAGTGCCTTTTTATTTAGTTATTAAGTCATTTAAGGGTTAATCCAGCTACTAAAATAAAAGATTTTTCACGGGACATGTCTGCTACTAGGAAGCAATATGCAGTGGAAAATATGCTCTAATGGTAAAACTGACTTTGTTAAGTAATCAAAATGATAAATCGTTCCCATAATCTTCAGGACAGGTTGTTCAGGACAGTTCAGCTTCACAGGAGTTGATAAATAGAATCCTGCGAGGTTCAGTGAGTTACAGAGTATGGCCCATTTTCAGTACTTAGTTTTACTTAGCAGCCAGAACCTGTCCCAGCCTGGTATGTCACAGAGCTGTAAATTCTCTACACAGTGTGGGCAGCCTGACTGCCTGTGCATTGCAGAGCACGGAGTACTCTGCTGGACGGAGCAGGTTGGCTCAGATGAGGTTATCATGGGATCCCTGCTGGTCAGCCCACATGTGCCTGTGTGGATAGGTCCTGGAACAGCTGCTAAAGTACCGTAGCTCAGCAGTTGCCATCCTGACAGCTCTCTGTGCTTGGCTGTGGTGTAGAGAAAAGATTCTTCCTTGTCTCATTGATCTCAGTAAAAATTTTCATAAAGTTCAACTGTATGCAGGTTATAATACTTGGCATTGAGGGCAGTGTCCTCTGTATGACATGCGTCTCAAAGTTACTCATGTCTATTTCACATAGGACTTACTGGATTTGGGAGTAGAATGCTTTGGTCTATCCAGGTAAAAATGCAGAATTTATTCAATACCTTCCTTCTTTGGTTTCACATTAGTTGAAATGCAATTGCAGTCTCTTTATAGAAGCTTATATCTATATATATGTGTGTGTGTGTGTGTGTATGTTTGTCTTACTATGTAAACTTTGCTACAGGATGACTTTGACATGCGTATCAAGTTATTGAGACCAGCTGAAGTAATGAGCTATTATATGAAGAAAGGAAAAGTGGAAGTAAGAAAAATCGTCCCTTAGAGTGAAGAATGTAAAATGTTTTTGGAAGAAATAAACCCAAAACATAGAGGCGGAGTATTAAAAGTTTATAACTGAGCTAATGGTTAAGAAAACTGAAAGGAGCAAAGTAAAAAATAAACATATCTCCTTCTGGTTATCATCAGGAGATGTTTCCAAACCTAACAAGGAGAAAGTATCAGAAGAGACTCAAATAAACATAGCACACCACAGTAGCCTTTCTGTTGGGAAAAACAGATGTTGTTATTTAGAAATCTGGCAGCAGGTAACTGCACTGTAAGAAACATTATTCTTCCTGGGCAATTCCAAAAGCTTATAGTTCGATTTGACGTTATTGACCTGATGAAACCTCCATTGTTAGACTGCAAAACTCAAAGTGATGTTCCATGACTGATAACTAAGCCTGCACGTTTTCTTCCTTCTTTGTGCAGGAAGTAGCATTAACAGTGCTGCCTGTATTTAGTGTAACAGTAAAACCTGTCATCCACTCTGTGTGCAGCAGGTAATCGGTAATTAATGCTTTTTAGTATGAAGTTGTCATGTTCAGATCTATGTCTGGTATGGTGCAGCCCTCTAAGCTTGCAACACAGCTGTCAGTCCTAGCAGTATATAAAAAGTCTGTGCTTCTGCTAGTAGTGTATTGACTTGTTTTTCTGTATGTACATGTCTGTATGTAAGGAAAACCTTTAAGCAGAAACTTTGGTTTCACAGAACTGTAAGTTCGGCCTTAGTGATACAGCACATATTAAATTATGTCCTCTGAATGGAAGAGATCATTGCTTTATTTGGATGGCTTCAGCCTGTAGACTTATTCATGAGATTACTGATGAGTACAGTGAATAGAGCAGCCGGAGACTTGCCAGGCTCCTTGCATTACAGGTCTTCCTGCTCTGCCCTGCAGACTGCCATGGCATAGTCAGTAGTGTCAGTCAGCCTGAACCCAGCCAGCAGGCCTCTTGCTGAAAGCCCACCATACTGACAGGCTAAAATCAACATTACGTGGGCAGGCGAGCAAATCTCTTAAAAGCTTTTCCAGTGCTGGCTGTGCCCCATCACACTTCCTGTGAAGCAGATTCATAACTTTCATTGTAAGTAAGCACTGATTACAGCCTATGGCAAGCTGGGCCCTGAAGATTACTGAGCTGTGTAGAGACAATTTGTTCCTGGAACAATCAATTCTGGCACCTCCTGGATGAGTGCATCTTGGCTCAGTTACGGAGATGCACTGAAGTTGACTTTACAAGGCAGTGTGCACACAGAATGAAGACTAATGTAAATTTACTTAATCCCATAATGTAATATTAGTGTGAACGTGATATTTGCTTGCCAAGAGTGTGCGTGCCACTTCTCTGTGGGCACCCTCAAGGCATGTTTCTTACGTTGCAGAGCTTGTTATTAACTATTTTTAGGTCTTCAGGCAAACTTAGAAAAATTGACAAATGGTAAAAGCATTTGGTAATGTTTCACAGAGAGCTAGTACTGCCACTTAGATAACAACAGGGAGTCTGGATCTCACATTAAATCAAGATTTGGACTGAGGGTCCGTCAGTGAGAGTTTGTACATTCCAGTCACTACCTCACAGCATGTGGAACGTGTCCGTTCTTTGTTCTACCATTTACTCCAGTTGCACCTACAGCTGGCATTGACAGATTTAACATGCGTGCCGTGAGTCACGGTGCGTGTTCCAAGCAGCTTGCAACCTTGAGAGCTGAAACAGAAAGGAGAAACTTACAACATAGGGGCAGCCAGTGTGCAGTTGTGCACAATCATAGATTTCTTTCATTAGATTACTGATCAGCAGCAGTTTGATCTGATTTGCATGTTATTTCCTGTTTTGTTTTCTGTTCTCTATTTTTAATTTCCCTTTGAACAGCTGAATGCGTTATTGAGCAAATGTATGATAGTTGGAATGTTCTTTCTTGTAGCATTTTTTCCTATGAATACCATTAGATTGCAATTCCTTGCATTGGCAGGCTGCCTGTTCAGCTCTCTCTTTATCTCTTCACGTTCAGGGCTGAGCAGTTCCACCACCAGGTTGGACGTTAGGAAGTACACCTTCTCCAAGAGAGTGGTCAGGCGCTGGAGTGGGCTGCCCAGGGAGGTCACTGTTTCTGGAGGTGTTTGAGAAATGTTTAGATGTGACACTGAAGGACACTGGTAGCGGGAAATACTGGTGATAGGTGAACAGTTGGACTGTATTATCTTAGAGGGCTCCTCCAAGCTTGGCGATTCCATGATTCTATGGTTATGCCATGCAGGAATGGAGGGCACGAGCCAGGAGTTGTCTCTAGCAGCATGTAACCTCCCCAGTGCCGTTCCCCCTGGTCCTGAGGGCCCAAAAGATACCAGGTTGATGACACCCTGCTCACTCAAACCTGTGCGCTGGAATTGGCGTTTAAGCAGCCTGCTTAGAGGAAACAGAGCATGTTGATACCTGATTGTGACTGCTTGTATGGAAAGGTGGAAGATGATTTCTAGCACGAGCCTTTAGAAGGGCTCCCATTCATGCAGCGCACACATGCCTAGGGTAGTGCTGACGTGCTCACATGTGGCAGGGCTATTCCGAGAAGCATAGCGAGTTTATAGGCTTAGATTATGTTTTCAGTACGTAAAGTGAAAACCAGATATTGCATGTTACCAGGTTTGCTTGCTGAAGTATTATTCTCCTTCAGTTAAGTCAGTGATGAATATTTCTGGCAGGCTCTTCGCAGGAGCGTTGTATTTCACCCAAGATGACTGTTTGGTAAGGTAGTTTAAATGAATATGGTGAGAACTTCCACAAAGGCTTGGTTGTTTTAAGATAGGCATGAGAAGCAAATAGCATTAGGGGGACATGTGAAACAGTACCTGTATAGTGAACTACCTAAGTAACTGCGTTATGCCTTTTAAAAGAGCCCATTTTTGAGTAATGTCTCTTGCTGCCAGCTGCCTTGGCAGGCCTTCAGCCTGTAGCCTTATTCTGTTCCCTGAGGTCAGATAGATGCTTTTGTAAAGTCTGGGATCATATGACAGCACTAAATTACATTGCCTGTGTGGAATCAGTCACTTCACAGCTCATTGTTTAATCAATGTTTTTTGTCCGATTGCCAAGCCAATAGTGTAGTTTGACATGGGATTAAAAACACAACGGTTGTGGCAAAATACTGGGTAGGAGAAGTGTCAAGGTACATGGAAAGTTATTTGGTATTGTGCCACGGATTCAGGGTCTGAATCGATTGCTCTCAGGCTAGTGCTTTTTACTAGTTTGGTCTCTTATTTTACAATGGAATTCAGAAACACCATGCTTATACAAAATCCTAGTGGATGATACCTCTCATTCAGTAGGAGCTATTCACTTACACTCTTAGACATTCAAAAGGTTTTTTCAGTCTTTGAAATCTGGGGACATTGTCCCCGAAGGTGGTATTTGGTGTATGACTAACCAACACCTTGCACTTTCTCATCAAGAGAATCTGAATTTTGTATCTTGAAGGATGAGACTCTAACCCTTTGTTTAGGATCTATTTTTATTTGATTTATTAATTTTGACTGCTGAAAGCAAGTGAGCTCAGCATGACTGTCATTGTTCATATGTTATTTTAGCAACATAGTAGGGTTACATAGCAAAAAGAAAGAGAAAAGTCACGGGAAAAATGGGATAGTTCAACAGGTGATTTATTTAGCTTTCTCCTTTTCAGAGTCTGGAAGGCAGACTGGGGACTTATAGAATAAGTATTTTAAAGGATCAAAACCAAACAAGAGATATAAGGAGGAGGAACAGGACATATATATTGTTGTAACTGTTTTATTTATTTATTAATACTGAAAATCAGTGTATTTTAGGTGAACTGAGCAGTTAGTAAATGTGTGAGCCTAATCTGAGGCATGTCTTTCTGATGACAGTGTAATCTTGCCAACGTGTTGGAGTTATGAAATGTCAAAATGTGTTACTATGTTGTGAGAAGATAAAATTTGGAAAGATTTTTCTAAAAATTAAAAAACTCTTGGTCATTTAAAAACACATCTGTCATTAAAAGCTGAGATACTGTTTGACTTTTCATGAAGTATGTTTAAGTGCTTACCTTGGAGATGCTTTCTTGTTCATCATTCACTTGATACGGCCATTCACACTGCATTCTTACAAACTATAGTGTTAGATTAATGCAGTTTTCTTTATTAAAATTACTGCTGTGGTCTTCCTAACAAGGTTTTTTTTTTTTGTCTTTTTGTACAGTGAAGGGAAGTCAGAAGTGTGAGCTGAATTGCCGTGCCATAGGCTACCGGTTCTATGTGAGACAAGCTGAAAAGGTGATAGATGGGACGCCGTGTGACCAAAATGGAACTTCAATCTGTGTGGCAGGGCAGTGCAAGGTAAGGCTGTTACTGTCAGACTGTGTGTGCCTTCAGGCTGTTGCCTGAAAATTCTTAAATTATGTAAGAGGTTGATAGCATTTTACCTGTGAAAAGCTGTCTTCAGCTTTTTATTTTTTATCAGGTTAAGAAGTGCTAACTTCTATTATTACATGCATTATTTTCATACGTAATTTGTCTACTGAGAGCAAACTATGGAATGCTGAAAGGCAGGATCCAGAGGGTGTTCTGGCTGCAATTAAGGTGTTTTTCAGTGAGCTTTTCCACATGTTTGGCTTTCTGTACATGAAACTGTATGAAACAATCAGAACAAAAACACTGAAAACTTAAATAGGATATAAATGTAACATCTTCCTTTGTTTAAACTTTGGCATGGAGGTATTTTTTTCAGTCTGCAACATAACTTCATAACAGAAGAAACCATTATTTTGATTGCATTTTAGCTAGTGCTATTTTTCTGATTGGCTCACATTTGCCATTTTTAAGAATCACATCTTAATGGCTGTCCATTTACTCAGCAGTGATTTAGGAAATACTGAAATCAGTGGCAGTTTTGCATGGGTTCAGAAGCACTTTTGTGCAGTCTGCTGTCTGGATTTCCTTTGTAAAAGAAGTACACTCTGCCTTTCCTAAGATTGTAGAAATCTTAAACCAAATGTTTTTGAACAGTGTTAATGTCTAAACTTTGATGGAGTATGATTAGTGAAAACAAGTATGACATCAGGAAGTGGCGTTTGACACTTGGATGGTATTTGTTGGCAAAAGAAGCAGAAGCTGGTCAGAAGTGATTCATGGACTTGTTAACCATCTGCATGTCCAGATTCCTCTTGTTTGTGTATGTTTGAGCCATGCCATGTATGTTTCTGATCAGTAGTTCTTAGCAATGCACACAAAGCCATACTGTTGAGTTTCCTTCATGGATGATAAATCTGCGTGATCATTCTTGAAGAGTCCCATGGTCTCAAACCAATTGTGTAATGGCCCGGATTTTAATTACTGTTCTCATTTATGACTTAGAAAACTGAGAAGTAGATGTAGTGTATCTGGGTGTTTTCCTAGTACTGTGCAAATACAAAAGCATGTACTGATACATTCGTATGGGCGGTTTGGTATAGAAAGGAGAGGGAATCTAGTGGGGAACAGTGTTCTGTGTTTTGAAAATCATCCTTTGCTGGTATTGAGCACCTTCCCAAAGCTGGATGTGAATAAACAATAGGTTATAAATGCTTACTTTGAATATGTTACTTGATATTTCTTTCATCATAGAATAATTCCTGTCAGAAGGGATCTGTAGAAGTCATGTAGTTAATGCACTACTCAGAACAGGGTCAGCTGTATGGGGTAACTATCACGGCTTTTTCCAGGCTGAGATTTCAGTGTTAGAGTGTTGTCAGGCTGAACTTTTTTTCTTTATATTTGACTGAAGCTCTCCATATTGTGACTTGTAAACTTGATCTGCCAACCTAGCACCGCATACCTCTGAAAAGGGTCTGGCTTCGCATGGTCTATTAGGTTTAGATCTTATGATCTCACTTGGTACAAACAGCAGTAAAACCTTCCCTTCTTGTTCTCCTAAGAATCCTATTGCCTCAGAATATCTTGTGAGATGTTCTTCATTCTTCCACTGAAAGGTACTTCATGTTTCAGGGTACACTGATCTGCATTAAGATTTATAATCTTGTTCCCTCTGTGCCATATGTCAAATCTCTGATTCCTTACGGTTTAAGGATTAATTAATCCCATACATACATGACTATTATTGCATATATTTCCTTTCTCTTTCGTCTCTGACATTTTTGTATTCCACTTCTTCAAAATAATTCAAAAGAAATATATATATTTTTTCATTTAACATGGATTTTATACAGTGTTGAGTAAATATGGAGGTAGCTGAGGGAAGTAATAATTAGAGAGCTAATTTAGGATTTGAACTGTTGTCCAGAAAATATTTTTTTTGAGAAGCTGTCTGCAATTGCAGTGAACTGAAAATGTTTCTCCACTCAGGAAGGTTATTCCAATATTTTTAATAGGCAGCTTTTCCTTAATGCCGTATGTGGCATTTATATATTTATTTTTAAATTGGATAATTTATGGTCTCTGTCACCCTCTGTTGGACGTCTTGTTTCATTACCAGAGGCATTATCCTTTGAAATAAAAAAATGTTATCTGCTTGGTCCCTTGAAGTACTGTTTCTGGACAGTATTTTCAGTTCACCTTCTTCCTTGAAACGAAAGACAGAAAATGTCACTGTAATAAAAATAATAGTAATTACTGCTAGAGAGAGAATTAAGAGTGTGCTGAAGACAGCTGTACTTTCATCTGAAATAAAAGTTGTACCCATATGAAGTCAGATGTTTCTCACATTTTAAGGATTTAAAATGTTATGTAAGGCAACCATAAGTAATGGAAATTAGAAATTACATTATATAAAATTCAGCCCTACTGAAAATTCATTGAGCAGATACTGTATGAGTATGCTTAATGGTAATATTCAATGCATTATTTCCATTTTTTTTTTAAGCTGTTAACAAATATTGGGTAGAAGGGCCTTCCAAAACTGAAACGATGCTTCATCTTAGCAGTAAAGATAAATTCCACTTTTTCCTGTTCTTTTGTTCAGCTGTTCACCAGAAATAAAGGTGAAAACTTCCTAACTTGTCCAGCAGAAGTGGTGAAATGTTAGAACTTGTTTTTCTGGCATGGTCCATGTAACAAAACCTAAGTACACATATGTATGATCAGATATCCTAATTGATTCTTTTTCCACTTCCTTATTTTACTGTGACATTGCAGTAACTGGTGCAATTAAGTACTGCAAAAGAGCTCACTAATGTCAAAGCGGTTATGTACTACCGGTGCAGACTAGACTCTGAACTCTAATGAAACCAGAATTCTTAAAGCAATTGAATTATCTTCTGAGTAAAACTAGAGAAAATATGAAGTACAAGGGCTGCTCCAAATGTAGTGCCTCTTATTTTATTGTGTTGGTTCCCCATGTCAGAGGTGGGGACCAAACAGTGGATGTGAGCACAGTGAGGTGTGGGTGGTGTGTTAAAGCAGTGGCCACAGTGATGTCAAAGACAGTCCATGTTACAGACAGCCATGCAGATATGTACAAGTGCAGCATGCAGGCTCTTGCTCATCGCTGGTGAAAATGCATGATGAATGGTGGTGACTATGCTGAAAAAGTGCAGTTTGTAAGTGAGAATTTGCTCTATCAAATGGTGCTCTCTATCAGTTGTAGCTTCCATGGAAATAAATAGGAAGCATAAATTTTGGAGCAACTTACATTCTTGATAGTATTCTACGTATGCAGAGGCAAGAAGTATGACGGTGATCAGTGTTATTTTTTCTCTAAGAAAATGTTTTGCACGTTTGAACAGTTTTTCTTGGGAGATTTTATCATGGATGATCCCACTGAGTTTTGCAGATGTTTTCAGAATTTTTATTTAGTGCCACAGAGAGTAGTTGCTTATACACGTGCCTCAGATATGTTTCAGTATTATTGGCTGTACGTTATTTGTTTTAATGCTTTGATTTCATACATTTAATACATTTGCTACCACTGTCTTCACTCTAAACTATTACGGTCTTATTAAGTTCAGGAACATCTTTGAATGGGGCTTCTGCAACTTCCTATTCAGTCAGGAGTGTGGAATTTATTGCTTGAAGGTGTTTTTTTCTGCTTGTTCAATCATAGGTGTCCAAATAATTGGTTTCGCAGAGATGTGAGCTACCACGCAGTGGCGCACTTTACAAGAATATTACTCAGTAGTTCACTTAAACTTTGATTTGGGTGAGAATCGTAAACATCTTCCAAAGATATTCTCTTTTCCATTCCCCCACCCTCAAGTTTAAAGTAACAGATTTTCTTGCAGTTCAGTTTATTTTTATCTTCCAGTTAACTCCTGATTTAACTGAAAATACCTGAGCAGTTTTGAAGCGTGCACGGTATCATCAGTAGCGAAATGACTGTCAGCAGAGATTTTACTTGCCCTTTTAAAATATTTTTATCAAATGTTGAAATCCTCAAGAGCTTTAAAGCAGGTTATCTTAATTTGGGTACAGAAAGCATAGCAAAGCAAGCTAGATCCCCCACATGGAAACGTGATTGGGCATGGAGGTCCCACTTGGAAACACCCTGTTGATGTGCTCCAGTGTCCAGGTAGCATAGTCTGCACTGTTGCTTTAATCAGAGAGCTCTTAACACTGTAGAAGTAGTAACGTGTCAGAATGATGAGAACTATATACTACATACTATAAGGCTACACCTGAGTGTCCTTGTAAGGGTGAACAATCTGTATTCATCAGCACTGCTATCTCTATCTTAAGTCATGAAGTTTTTGGAAGCAGCCAGAGGAGTTGCACCAAATGAAATATTGCTCTGTGCATCAGTGGTGCAGTGTGGCTATCAGTACTTTAAAATTAGCTTAACCAGCACCAACACAGGTGAGAATTGGTGTCAAATATTGTTTGCATTTGAGAAGGATCAACTGAATTGAATACTTCTGTTTTTCTGACCCGCTCCTCAACGTAACCCTTCGAAGAGTGAATTACTGACATTGTTTTCACCATGGCAACTGCCATATTGAAAACTTCTTTGCTGCAGTGTCACTGAGGCTTTGCCCAGAGTGGGGTTGCACACAGGATATGCTGTATGGAAGTGCAGAACTAGGTTATGAGTGTTAATAGCATTCAAATACTGAAATATATTTCAGAGTCTAATGGAAATTAAAAATTATGTCTCTAGTTTGTTAATATTCAGAGCTTGTTTGAAAAACTATTTCTCATTTGGACTCCATCAGTAGTACCTAAAGAGAGTGCTCTGTGCTCAAGATCTTTTTAAGGACTAGGCAGGATGCATTCCATGACAGAAGACCAAAATTACTGCCACTCTCTATTTAATTTTGTTCATACTCTGTATGGAGCCTCTGACAGAGGCTTTTTCTTTCAAGGAGTAATAGTTGATCTGTAAAATAAACCTTATAAACGTGTGCGTGGAGGTGGAAATAGTTACAATAGAGTGTGGTCTTCTCTGTCTTTATCAGTATGCCATTATGATTTGTTGGTTGCTGGAAATATGACACTTCATTGTTTCTTTTCATAATGAATAACTAAGGCCAAGGATTGCACTGGGAAACACCTGCCAGGCATTAATAAGGTGTTAATGGAAGAAACAGGTTCCTGGAAGCTAAGCTTCTTTGCCACTTTTTTCCTTCATTTGCATAGTTTTCCTGTTAAATATTTTACAGAGAGAGTATGTGAGCCTCTGTGAAGTTTCTCGTTCTCACTGTACAATAAGACTTTCTGCCTCCTCTATTTATAATACAACTCTAGAATTGTTTTTTTGTATACGACATACATTACATCGCTTCTGATCGCTAATGTACAGCAGGTGTGATCACTGCCTGTAAGAAATATGGGGAAGGATAACTTCAGTACCTTTGAACTGAGGTAAAACTGATGCAAAATCAGATGATGGGAAACTGCAAATAGCAAAGTATTCAAGTCACTTAAACTCAAGAAAACAAATAAACACTGGATCTATATGCTCTTTCTTCTACCTTTGTCTAGCTGTCTCTTTTCCTGAGAAAGACCTCTTTATTCAAAGAGTGAAGCCCTGACTCTTTGATGGAGCTGCTATCTAAATTTGTACTAATGTTGTCTTTAGTCTCATTACAAATCTCTCAGTAATGCAGATGTGGTGTGCATGAGGGCGTTCAGTGTACTTAGTCAGACCATATGATACAACATTTGTGCTAGTAAAATGGACTGTGGCCTTTTTTTTTCCTTTTCAGTTTTATGCCAGTTACAGGGGAGCAAAATGATTCGGTTTAAGGAAGTACAGTATAGATTCAGTGTAAACCCTTCTGAAATAACCTTAAGCAGACATGAAAATTATGAAAACATTTCATTTAATGAGAGTAAATTTAGATGAGATCTGTGTGTCATATTTGTGGACATAACATTTTTTATTTCAGAACTTGGAACCATAAAGCAAGATTTCATTTATTTGTTCAACTGTAGCTGACAGCACTTAGGAAAAGGTACTAAGGAAAAATGTTATCAGTGTATGTTAGATCATTTTAAAGTGTTTTAAAACTGCTTTTAAATATTCTGCATAGCACATTTTTTGGAAAACAGTTTTCATTTTGGAAGGAAAATGTATGCAGAAGAGATCCATAGAATGTCTGGTCCAAATGGTGATGATTTTTGTGTCTCTGTTTCTTTTCCTTTCAAAAGTAATACTTAACCTATCTGAAGCTGCTTGAGAAGTAGAGAGTTAAGGTTGTGTGCAGCTTTTAATTTGTTCTGTTTTTCTGCCATTTCAAACAGTGATTTTGCAGGTTTAGATGCCTTTCAAGAAAGGTGAAGTATAATGCAGCACACATCTGTTTTAGTGGATAGAAAATACATACCAGCTTTGAGTTTAATTGCTTCACTATAAGAGTCCTGAAAGCAAATGCTTTTATCTCTGAATATGTGGTAGAGGCAATCTTACTTTTCTCTCTTTGTTTCAAAATGATACTTTTTTTTTCTTTTTTTTTTTTTTAATCCAAAGCAAAACTTAAATAAATAAATAAAGAAAGAATGCTGAAGATACTGTTAGAAGAGAAGATACAAATATATGTTGTAGGGCTTTGGGTCTTCTTCCTGGTTAAATAGATGAGTATGTATCAGGCTGTAAATGAAGACAGATTTGTTTATTAACCTGGTAGTATTCTCCAGGCTGAAATAATCAAATGATTGCTTCTATGTGGTTCTGATTTTGTGTCTAGGATTGAGTCAGGGACCTTTTTCTTTAGTCCTCAGCGTGAAGACAAGTGGCAATTTTAGCATCTAAAGAATAATCCAACCTTCTCTAAAATTCCCTGTCAGTCTTTTTGTTTGTCTACTGTTTTTTAGACTTTTTATTCAGCTCGCTATTGTTTGGTGAATGGGTTTGTTTTTTTTTGACAGACCCTTTAGTTTTGATTTGTTGTGAAGTTTCTCCTCTTGTCTGAGGTTGTTGGTGTGTTAGTGATTCTAAGTGCACTTTTCTGAGGCCATGGCTGGTAATATATACTGGGTAGGAAGTAAGAGATGAACGTGATTGTTTTGAGTTCACAGTACAGTCAGCAGTGGAGTCGTATTCTGCATTTAAAGAAACAAGATAAAATTCTGTAAAAACTTTTGTGTGGGTTATTAAGAAATATTGTACAGCTATCAAAGAAGCCTGAGCTCTTGACCATTAGTTTTGGTTCTAGATTATACTGTCATGATTCAGAAATTAAGTCTAGGGAAAAAATGTAGGGTGTAGGTAAAAATTAGAAAGAAATGTGATCTCAAAACCGTGTCTCTTTCTCAGGCTTCTAGCAGAATTTTTGTGGGTATAGTAAGATACCTTATACTGCATTCACGAAAGAGACAAAATGATGTGTACTCTGTACCATGAGTGAGATGGAAGCGATTCATATGACATTTCTTACTCAGGAACTACGGATTTGTGGTTAATGCCTTTTTAAGTAAACAAGAAAACCAAATCTGTTTCATATTAAATTCAATCAGAATTACCAAAGTAAGCAGTTCCCAACCCCCCAAATCAACCAGTTGAAATTCATTTGAAGGAGACAGGAAAGAGATTGTAAAAGAGAATCATGCAGTTAGTGCAGGACCCCTCTTCTGAGGTTAAATAGCCGAGGGAAATAAAGTCATTTAGATTTTATTACAAAGAGAGCTGCAAGAGAAATACTGTTCTATATCTTGGATGCAAGATATCTGTTTCACACCTGGACAAGTAAGCAATGGGGGAGAAAGTTATTAAAAAGGGGTCTGACTGCATATATATTCATTCATGTTCTATCAACTTCATGGGTCAAAACTTTGCAATTATTCTTAAGTTCTGATCAAAGAATCTGATCTCTTATTAATTGCAGATTTTGTTTTATTTTGTTTGGCTTTCAGCATCTGATTTGGTGATTAGGTTAGGATTATTAAAGAGGTTTTTTACTTTCTTCTCTGCTGAATATAGAGAAAGACCCTTGCATCTTGCTAAAATACCTAAAACTAGACATTCTCTGCAGTCCTACAGGAGACTGTGTGGCATTTTGGCTTATTCTTATATTGTAATTATGGCAGTATAGGTTGTGTTACATCAGTCAGTTCAGGATTGATTTGCATTAGTTCAGTGCTCATATCTCAGGGAAATGCTGGAGATGGGAGTTTTCTCACTGCAGGGAGTGTTAACGTCACTCACAGAAATTAAACTGAAGTAATTTTCATGCTGAAATCATTGTTATCTGGTAATTTCTATGCTAGATATAAAAAAGACAGTCACTGTAAACAACTACAAATAATTTTGCAGAGATAAATTTAATGCAAGGTACGTACAGAAAACCCACCAACCACACCTCCAGACTTTTCAGTTGTACAATGCTTGAGTAGGCTTGGAGGATAATAAGGGAGGTTTGGATAGGTTATTGAGCAATAGTTCTCCACGGGAGCATGTTGGGAACAGGCTCCTGATGGCAGTGGTTGTGGCCCCATGCTGCTGGAGTTCAAGTGGTCTTAGACATAGGGTTTGGTTTCTGGGTTGGACTTATTGATCCTTGTAGGACCCTTCCAACTTGGGAATTCAGTGATTCAGAATTACATATTATGTGAGAATTGTCATTATGACTGGATGCTTTCTCTGTTTGCTTGCAAGTCTGTTACTAGGGCTTAACCTGCATTGCATTTGGTGTATGCAGTAAGACTACATGCAGTAAGTATCCATCTGCAGAATGGGAGACAGACATGATCCGTGGGACCATGATGCAGGAAGGAGACCACAATGCATGTTTTTAGATGCCATTGCTGTGTGAAGTACAGAAGGCAGCATGAGTACATTTGAAAATAGTTTTGTTTTAAAAACATTTTGGGAGAAAACAGGGAGAACTTGTATGCAGAAGGATTTATGAGGTGAGTGCCAAAAAAACATTGAAACAATAAGTGGAGTTAGTATTTCCTTGCTGTCCTGATTTTTGTGTGTGTGTTCCTTCCTCTGTCACTTTGAATCTACACTGTCTACACTGTCATCTCCTGTGATCTATGATGCAGCGACCAGCTGTTTTTCTTCATTTGCATATAGATAACTATGCTGGTTTGTGGCTATGTCTCTGTGCTAATGCAGTGTTAGCCATCATGAAGTTGACTAGTGATATTTCAGAACTCACGAAGTCAGAGTTATAAAAATACAATATGAAAGCTTATTTGTTGCTAAAACTCTGCTCACCTTTTCTTTCATCAGAAGACAGTATGACAGAGGTTCTAATGAAAATAGAAAGTTGTTTAGAAAGTGATGACAGTGGGCCATACTGCTTTTTTATCTAAGCTGTTTTTCACTAAGGAGCCAAATAGTTAAGTAAAGGCTTACTTTTGTTTCGGGAATTCTTGGGAACAAATTAAAAATAATAAGAACTGTAACAGTGTATTCTGAAATACCTATTATTTAATCAGAGAACTGGAGCAACAATCTTGGAAATCTTTCTGGTCTGCAGGAAATTAAGTATTTCAGCTTTGTTTTTATTTAAATGTATTATAATATTACTTTACAGACTGGAAGGAATCCAGAATGTTTTTAGGCACTTTTAATAAAACACAAATTACATGTTTTGTAGATGAGGTTGGACCAATTTGTCAACATGAATAAATAAATCCTTGTGAGGAAGATATATATAGACAGTTGTTTTGTACATGTGTGTATTCTTCTTATGCAGGTATGCGTGTGCACACCAAGACACACAGACAGACCAAACAGTCAAGGAGCTGTCCTGGTCTTAAAATTGACTTAAAGTGTTGTCTTAAATATTAAATGAAAGCTGTGAAAAAGTACTGCTGTATAAGAGACACAGCCTTTAAATTTGCAGTAGTGTACATGTAAAAGAAGAGATTCTTGAAAAGCAAAGTTCAAGCCTTATGAATATCTAGTAGAGTGCTGAAATTGCCAGAATATGTAGAATGGCTGTGGTCATTTGCCCAAAAGGGTTAGCATAGGCTCAGATCCCTGTTCCAGCAAAACCAATAGGGCTGTTCTGCTGTAGGTTGCTTCTGTGACTTTGTGTCTTTCTCTTTCCCTTTTAATTTTATCTAGCAAGTGTGCTTAATGTATGCACTAGTGCCAAAAGCTGTTTTTCAGACTTCATAGCTCTTTTAAAGAAAATACTTCTTTTTCTTTATTTCCTCTTACTTAGGTAGAACTAAAGAGTATTGTAGTTCCCTCATTTAGGTGGTTTTTTGGGAGCTAGCTCCTGCATGCACTGCATGACCCATCTTTGTCTCAGATATGTTTGAGATGCGTAGATTCTCCATTTCTTAAATTAGAATAGTGTGGCATTGTTTGTATTTTTCCTTGGATAAATAAGTTGTGAGGCATTATTGCAGCGTAATGTACAGGACTGGGTTAATGCATATGTTAATGCAGTGTCTCATATAATTTCTATTTGTTTTGACCATGCTGATCAGCAGGAAGCCCTTGAACAAAAGTGCTGGAGAATATTCTCAAGGAGAAAAAAGTGTAAATCATAATCCTTTCTGGAGACTGTAGCCTCAGTATTGATGCAGAAGCTTGTTTACAGGATGTTTCCAAGACACAGTTTAGTTTCACATGAGTCTGTGCAGTTTCTGTCAGTCTAGATTGCATGTTGGTTTTTCCCATAAGGGTTTTGAATTTCTTTCAAAAGCTCAAAATAGGAAAGAATTCTGTGTGTCATCTGGGACCATGTCAATCTGTGAAATGTAATAAGATTAGATCAGAGATTATAAAACAAGTGTACACCTAGGTCAAAATGAGTTTGATCAAACTTGTTTGAAATTGAGTTTTTAACAGAACCTGAAATTGACTAGACTTTCTTGTGGCTTTGTGCTGAAACTGGATCAGCAGAGTGACAGTTCTCATAATTTTTTGCAAGTGCCATGGTATTTGATTGTTCTTGAAGTTCTACATTCTAGAATCATATGATTACATGTACTGTAACTTAAGTTTTCATCTAAAGTAATGTTAAATGTCCAACTTCCATGGTTGCTGAGAGAAATAACATTAAAAAAAAAAAAACACCAAAAGATTGTGCATAGAAGATTAAGACATCACAAGGTTAGTAAGGGGAGTTCAAATACTTGATGATTTGCAAATCTGTCCCCTATTTTGGAGCCCCAAACATTTTATTACTACAGCAACAGCTTTTTCACAGTGCCTAGCTTATGGTGGAACTGCTGGCAAAACTTGAACAGAACAAATTGATGTTGTTATGTGTGACTGACGTTTTTACTTCTTTCTGTGGCCACAGCTACCTTGCAATTGCAGTAATATATGATATTGTTACTGATGATGAGAAAATCCAATTTCCTGGAATTTTGACAATGTGGTATCTCTGAACAAGAGTATTTGTCATACCTTGCTCAACAGGGAAGTTATCAAAATGCTTGTGAATAGCTTCCTGTTTCCTCTTTATAGCAGCGGCACATCATCTGTTCAAAGCCCCTTGTAAAAGTCTGCTGGAGCACATGCATTAAATTTGATAGATTTTCTTTTAAAATTATGGTGCATTTAAACGTATCAATAGTGTCAGCCACATGATGTTGTTAGCTTTGTAGTTTGAAGCAGCTTAACCTGGCACCTAAGTACACTTCATGAAATGAAAGCTTGGCCAAGGTTAGAGTTGTACCTACCGTCAAGCAATCCTAATAGTTCACTGGCAGTATTTTAGTGTAGTTTGGCTTGTGTGTAGTTTTAACAGACCCTGTGTAGTGGAAATTAGAAACATAAGTATGTATGTATTTTACCAGAGAAAGATGACTTTAAAAGAAAAATCTGTTTTCTTATATAAAAACACAAAATGTTTTTACAGACATCGTCTTTCTCTTTCCGTACCAGAGCTGTGCCTATAGTTTTTTTATAACTGTTGTTTGCCAAGTTGCTGACCTTACAGAAATCAGAAATGTCAGAGACTGTCATTTGATTTAGCAGTGTTCAGTGATGTGGGGCTGTTGTTGATGCTTATTCTGGCTTATTCTTCTCAAGTGCATGAGCACACAAGGTAACTGACAGAAGTGGGAGTGTGCTCATAAGGTTTGGTTCTTTATGTAAATATGAAAATTATTTGCAAAGTATTCGTGAGCAACTTCAAAGTGCTTACAAGAAAAATCAATCCTTTATTCCTCCCAATGAGAGGAACTTTATTTCTCTTTGATGTGTCCAAAACTGTTTTCTGTAGATTGGACAAAAGTCGAATGAGTTTATGCGGATGATACAAGTGTGCGCTGATGATTTTTTATAAAATTAAAAGTAGAAGAATTGCTGGCTATAGCTGTCTTAATTAGACTGTAGTGTTAAATGTGTTCTTACAAAACACTTTTCTTGACATCTGATTACTGTAAATTAAAGTAGTCCTGCTTTTCAAGAGTGGGTCATTTTGTACCTTAATATAGCACTGATTCTCTTTAACATGTGCACAGTTCTACTTAGTTCAGTACTGTGGAAGGTATGATAAAAGGCATTCTCCCATTGTGACCTGATTGATGCTTCTATTAACGACGCTCAGAGCAGGACCAAGCATGGGCCATTTTGCTGTAGATGTCTTTAATTTTGCCTGTAAGATGTACTCCTACCAGGAGTTAATACAGGACTTTGAAGTATCACAAAGCTTGGGCAGGTTGAGTAGGGAATGTGTACATTCAACACATGTGTAGTACAACAAATAGCTTGAAGGAAGCATGACTTTAAATCATCTTGTATTGGCTAGTGTTCGGGAAGCATTTCTGGGGTTGGATGCACATTATTGCAGAAAACAGCAATCACCTGTGTCTATATTGGCCCGAAGTAAAACATCCCAAAAGTAGATCATGAACAGCAGAGGTACTCAGCTGGATCCTCCTAGAGTAGAAGTGGCTAGGCTGCAGCTGCACAGTGTTTTCCAAAATGTGGCTTCTGGTTGTTGCTGCTTAACCTTTCAGTCGTGCCAGCTTCTTAAAAGTGAGTACACTTCTGCATTGTTCAGAAGCTAGTGCAAGCACCACGATCTACTGTCTGCGAATCTAAAATATTATGAGCTTAAAGCCTTGTGTAGTCGTGCTAGTTTTAAATTTTGCACTGGGATATCAAACCAGCTGCTGAGAGCATTACTTAAGAAAATCTACAGGCCTATTTTTGCACTCTGAGTCATTGTCAAAAAATGTTTTCATCTTATTTATTTTCTCCTGTGGTGCAGCTTTGCTGAGTACAGTATAATTGAAAATCAGGGCCACATACCTCAGAAAATATTTTTGTTATAATTGTTCTTCTCATATTAAG
Source organism: Callipepla californica brunnescens (assembly GCA_023055505.1). Classification (NCBI taxonomy): domain Eukaryota; kingdom Metazoa; phylum Chordata; class Aves; order Galliformes; family Odontophoridae; genus Callipepla; species Callipepla californica. Next base: position 5,579,053 of record JALIRH010000012.1, read on the forward strand.
CTGACTGTTTTATGAAAGGTGGATGTGGCACTTAGGGATGTGGCATAGTTGGGGACTTGGTAGCGTTATGTGGTGGTTGGACTTGATGATCTTACGAATTTTTTTCCAACCTAAATGATCTGTAATTCTGTGCATTGTATTTTCAGGTAATCCTAATAATATAAATAAAATCATTGCTACTGCTGTGTTCTGCTGTTCTGGCCACTGCTTCCTTTGAACATCACTGCTGCAAAGGAGAATAAGTCAAAAATCCTCCGTTTCACATTGTTCTCCTGCCATCAGGTTTTCCTGAATGAAATGACTTGTAGTAGCAGTTCAGGAGTTTCATGGATCATTGCTTTACGAGAAATTGTGTTTTTGCTTTTAGAAATCATGGACTGCAGCAGCCTCTTTTTTTCTGTGCAGTTTTTAGAACTCTGTTTTCTAGAATGGATCAAGTTCAGAATGGTCTCATACTGGGTGAGTCTCCCAGGCACCCCTCTTACTGTCTCAAAAACATTTCTTTGACGCTCCTGTAATGAATGCAGTATGAGTGTACTCCCAGGAGGCTGTGCTTAGAAAAGAGAAATAATGTTTTAAAGATTTTGCAGCATATCTTGTTTTGGCAAAATAAGTTGCAGTTTCTGAGCATCTGTAGTGTTTAAACTTCAAATAAATGTTTAAAAAGATATATTCTGCAAGGATAGCTTTAAAAAAAAACACAACAAAACAAAACAACAAAAAAATAACAAACCTTAAAGGTGATGGACATTTTTTCCAATTCTGACATTTTAGTGACTCTGAGACTTTTCTGCGTTCCTTAGAAATTCAGTGGATTGTGTAAAGCAGCATAAACAATACTGGAGAAATACTTGCAGACTCTAGTTTCAGCTTTTATTTTAGTTACAGTTTCCAGTGTGTTTGTTAAATAGAGAAATGCTCACGTTAGGTTTATAAGTGGAGTTCAATAATTGGATTCTAAATTAACGCCAATAATTAGGATTTTCAGTAAAGACATTGAAACAGATTGTTTCTGATATTGTGCCTGTTCCATAGAAAGTTGCTTTGCCTTCTCACTACTTCACTGAACATTTGTTCTCCATTCTGCATATTTCCTTTTTTAAGGGCTTGGGTCCAGGCCAAAGAGCACAATTATGCTTACTTGGGCCTTGATTCTTAAACACATGCCTAACTAAGCAAGTAAGAAGTCCCATTAATTTCATGGGATTACACATGTATTTGGAGTTGGGTACAGTCTTAAGTGCTTTGATGAACTGAAGCTCTACTGACTGAGGATTCTAACACCAAAAAATGTTTTTCTAACCACAGCCACGTTAGTTACAGTGCCTAAGATGGAGAGAATCAGAAATGGATATGTAGTAGGAAAAAAGTTGCACTATGAAAAAAATGGAGTGTAAAATACAAAGCTTGACCATTCCGTTCAACAGCAACTTGCACAAAGACCAGCTTTGAGGTGACTCTGAATCATAATATCAGTTGCATTCCTGTTCTCAATTGCCTTCTCATGCAACAGATGAAATCTGTCTGCTTTCACTGACAAGTTTCCAAGCTTAGTAGTCTATTGCAAATAAAAATTACCTGCAGAAGGAAACATTAGATATGTAAATTTGAAAGTGTGTGTGGTTTTATTTATGAATTTTTTCTATTGCTGTGGCGTGGTCAAGGTCAGTGTTGTTAAGATCTTAGGTCATGTGATCATTTAAATACTTGCTGTAAACCTGTGTTAAATACCATGAATTTAGGTGACCTTTTCTTAATCTTTGAAGAACTAATTTTTGTAGACAACCTTTCCTCCCTCTGTCAAGCCCAGTTAGGTAACAGCATCAGCTTTACAAGGAAAATCAAGGAGCTCAGCAGACCCCCAGAAGGTCTTTACTAATCTTATGGGAGCAGTAGACTGTGTTTTGAGAACATCTGCTTTTCACAGTGCCAGGTATTACTATTTATTTGAATGCCTTTCAGATGCCGAACTATGACGCTTTCCAGCTGTAGGATAGGGCTGGTTTCAGACTTCAAATAACAGTTATAAAGTTGTTGAAACTTAATGATCCCAAATGGACTGAGCGCTGTGATACTGTTTAATTGCTCTATGCCACTGTTTCTGACTGAATTTTTCCTTGGGGAATAAATTGGTCAGTTCTGAGACGTGGGAGAACTTAACAATTGTACTAGGTCTTTCATGGATTCTTTTTCAATTTTGGTCTCTATGGGAGAGCTTTTTTGCTTTTTTTTTTCATTGTTTTTTCTCCGAGGACTTCAGAAGTGTGTTAAAGTAAACTTTTTTAAATGGAAACATGAATTTTATGTACATCAGGGTATAAATAATGGAGTGTTTCTTTATATTTGCAGAATTTAAAAGGTGTACAATAACAACATAGGCTGATAACTTCTCCGCATATTCTGACAGGATTGTATCAGAGATTAATCTAAAGCAGTGGGTTTTGTAGGTACTTTGTACTATGGATTTGTGTTGCAAAACTAGCAGAGATGATAAAACTGGTAGAGAAATCAGTATTTACCTTTGCAGGTTTTCTCAATTTGTGTGAGAGTCCACTGTGTATGTAACTCTTAGGTGTGGAGCCTTTGTTATTTGGAGTGCTTTGGGGCTCATTTGGCTTATGGTTCTGTTAATATCATTAGCACGATGCAATTTCACCTTTATAATGGCAATAAATACAAGACTGGTGTAATCCACCAGCAATCCAATTTTATACTTGCTGGTATCTCTGACACCTTTTATTTATTCAATATCAGTAATGATCAAGCTTCATTGTGTGTTTTACTGTGCCACAGTAACATTTGAAGATAGCTACTTTTAGAAAGCTTTAGAAAGCGTTTTTGGAGATGGTTCCAGTGTGCACTAAAGTTAAGGAAATAGCTGTTTTTTACACTAAGATCTGAACGGTACTTGGATTCAGAATGCAGTTGTCTTTACACCTAAAGTAGTTTAAACTGTCTGAATATCATGGTATTTCACAGAGAGGTGCTGACAGGAATGAGTCAGTCAGAGCTTCTATTCAAAACAGTATTAGAAGTTCACATATGGATTACCTACATTCCTGGGAAGCCCTTTTATTTTAGATTCAACCTCTAGGTAATTGGTTCTGAATAATTAATTGAGGTGATATTAACACAGTAAGCAATGACATGGTACCTTGCAGTATTGCTAGGTTATTAAGAATATGTGCCTACATGAAGGGGCCTGCAACTAAATGGAGGGAAGGGTGAAAACATCCCTTTGATTCTGGGATTGAGAGTGCAAGTGAAGAGTACTCAGATGTAAAAGAATTTTAAGTCATTTTCAGGGAAAAGACTGCCTTAGTGCTGAACCTTCACATTTCAGAAAATAAGGTCTTTACAGGCCAACAGAGCACACAGGTGTTTATTTATCTGGGGATGACAGTTTCATGGTTTTACATGAAGCTGTGCTCCAGTAATTAGCCACAGAAGAAGGTCGTAATTTTGTGGTGGCTTCTTCTGTCTTGGCGGGCTAATCATAAAGTAAAAAAAAAAAAATAAAAACTAATTACTGACCTCTCATTCTGCTTGCTTACGAGTCAGTGATAGTAAATTCACAACATGGGAGCCCGCACTACTTGCTTTCAGAATTTACTTTTGAGAAACAACTTATATAATGCTCTGAGAACATGGAGAGCTGTGTGGGTGGATCTGCTGTTGTGGTATTTGTAGGACTAGGATTTTGAGGAAGAGCAGAAAGAAATCCACATCAGAAAACAGTCACCTGGTCTTTAATACAACAAAGCTTGAATGCTAAACAATATGAGGAATTTGCTTGAGGGAGCACTGTTGTTTTGTTTTTTATTTATTAATTAATGGGATAATCACATTTGTAGTTTTTAGCAGCTTGTAAATGGAATTACTCTGGGCAGTTACCCATAGCATCTAAACTAATTACTATAAGTTTTTTCTGTGGCAGAGCACCTCGGACAGTCTGTTCTTTGTTATCTACCTGCCAATTGTATTTTTTTGGCTTTGTAATAGTCTATAACTTCTGGATATGAACACCTCTCCATCCCTGGAGGTGTTTAAGACCAGGTTGGATGGATCCTGGTCTAATGGGTGACAACCCTACCCATGGCAGGGGATTGAAAATAGATAGTCTTCCAACCCAAGGCATTCTGTGATTCTGTTCTATGATGAAAATGTATTGTCAGATAACTAAATAGTAATGCTGAAAAGTTTAAGTCAGCAAAAGTCATAATTTATATGTTGCCAGTCTGAGATTTAGTTTGTAACTCCTCTTGCCTAAAGTTTACCTGTCAAGCATTGGAATCCACAGCAAATTAGCAGCCCTAAATAACTGGCTGTGTTCACTTACCTCCTTCTGTTACAGAAGCTTAGAGGATCTTAGAAAAAGAGACCTTTTCACTTAAAGTTGAACTTAAAAATTTTAGCAGAAACCAGAGCATGTCTCAGAGGACACTTGCCATTTTGTAGTGACATGAGTCTCACTGGCAATAGTAATTATTCCAGCAAAACTGTCAGATGTGCCTTGAGAGTGAACGTATAAGCAATTGATGAGGAATTCAAACTCAGTAATTGCTGTTGCTTCCTTGTGTACTTTGAGTAAAAATAAGATGCATCTAACAGTAACGTGATCTGTCTTTGAGATAATGCTGCTGTGCTGTTCAGCAGGACTGCTGATTTTACTGTCTTGTTATTGCTGATGAAAGCCCTCTTCTGTCTCCTCAAAATCTGGAAGACTTGCCTGAAATGCATTACTTCTCTTGGCAGTGTCAGAGGACTGTACAAAATGTTAATTAGGAGCTTTTGACCTCAACTTTTTAATTTTTGTTTCATTTTATTTAAAAGGCTTTTTTATTATTATTTAATCTTTCCAGAGTTTGTTTCCATATACTGATCCAGAAGAACATTAATGCCTTAGCAGAGAGATTTCACTGAGGAGCTTCAACTCTTTATTGCCCGTTATTATTTTTCTCCTTCATTTTTTAGTCTTCTGAAAGACGATAGTTACAATAATGTGGCACCTCTATGGGACATGCACGTGATACTCACTCAAAGCTTTTAGCCAGCAGCCTCATGCACTAGAATGGTCTATTTTCAGCTTGCTCTGAATTGATCTTTTGCCATGACAGAAAGATAAAAGGCTGTTCATTTCATGCTCCTAGCCATCCAGCAGCTTTGTAGCCATGTAATACTGACAGCGATTATGCCTGGTACTTTTTCTCAGGAAGATGCGTAGTCCCATTAATCAATGTCACACCTTCACACCTTTAGCCCTTTCGCCTATCAAGTATAGTCTGGCCACTGTAGGAGAACGGAGTGAGTTGTGTCTGCCTGCCAAGTCTCATATTGGCGTTTCTCTGGAAATAACTCAGTTTGTGGTGAAAAAAAGGGAGAATGTATAATCTTAAATCTGTATGAGTAAACCTCACCTTTCATAGGATGGGTGGAACTGTTTCAGCAGCTGTGCCTAGACAATGTCATGGTTATGAAAACAATTTGGCGTGCCAGCCTTCCACTCAAGAGTAATTAATTTTGATGATAAGGTTTTAGAAGCTTAGTAGCTTACTGTGTTCAGATCATCATTTCTGGAATTATATAAAAAACCTGTGACTCGAGTCTCTGGTTAATTCCTTGGCACTGTTGCCAGCGAACCTTGCGTGGAGAAACTTGACTCCTGGCACAGAAGGATTATGTATCCCAGAGCGGGTACAGCTGCACAGAGCTCTTGTTGAGCAGTTCCAGCACTCTGCTCTCGCTGACCTACATCACTGTTTACAGGACTAGCTTAAAAACCTCTGGAGCCTAAAATCACCTGAGAGAAGGCAGTAATTGTCTTTTCTGTCCTCCTCTGTTTTAAGGAAAGCTATGAAGTCTACTCAGGATGGCTATACTGGAGAACAAAAAGCCTGATATTTTTCAGACTTTGACACCCTGTAACATTTCCTGCTTTCTTTCCTTTTCCTTTCCTATTGAGGACTTTGTTAGTTGTTTTCTTTGAAACTCTTTATTTTTAAAGGACAGAGGGAGAGTTTGTTTGCATATGAAATGTCAGATGTAATCAGACATCAGTTCCATTTAAAAACTGTTACTGTCTACCTGGAAAAACGCAATCCTATATGGCATTTGCTTTACAGTGGAATATCAACCACAAAAGCTCTTGGCTTTTTTTTTTTTAATTATTATTATTTTTTATTTCTTTCACAAAGTATGCTTTTAGGGATATTTTATTTTACAAGAGAGATTTTCTCAAAGCATTGGGGGAAGGAAAACTCATAAGATGTGTTGCAGTAGTTCAGTTGAACTGAGGGCAGTTTTTGAAAGTTTCTGGGGACAGAGTACCTTCTTGACCCACTTCTTCATCAACTTTTCTTTTGGTTTGCTAGATGTTGAAGATACATTATTAAAATTTCAGTGTGGTTATTCCAGATGAAATGTTACCTTTGGAAATATTCTGCAGCATTTCATGAGCAAGTCCTCCAGTGAACTGAAGAGATTTGAATCTCTTGGAGTGAGGTCCAGAATTCTGGGCTTCCTTAACTTTGTTATCACTGGCAACGTATTTGTAGAACGACCTCTGGAAGCTTTCTCAGTAACAAGATGAATCAGAAGTGCAAATAACTGATTCTGATTGCCACTGGTGTGCCGCTGCCTGACAAAGACGAAAGATACTTGTTTGAAATGGATGTACAATTATCAATGCCTTTTCCTTTAGGCATTGTAACTGCAGTCTCTGTCTTATTGAGGGGGAAAGTGTTATTGCCACCCAAATATTTTCATCAGGAAAGGGTTAAAATTGCAGGGAAACAATGGAAAGTTTGTGTCATTTTTAGTTACTCAATAAAATACAGATCAAAGCCATTAATGATTATAATGTCAATGAAATGCTGCTGCTATAGCACTTCTGTAATTTAAAGGGAAATACTTCTTTTGTTTTTGATTGTTTTAAAGTCTAATTTAAAATCAGTGGTGAGAAGAGAGAACCTGGCTTAGGTTGTTTTTAGTTGGCCGTGGTTTTTGTGCTTTTCTTACAGTTTCACACTCCTGCACATGTAATAACAAATCTAAAGGATTCAGTTGAGATTTGCAAATATGCACTTTTGTATTTTTACAAAAGTTGATTCTTAGGTATATTCTTTCATTTTCCATTTTAGTATTGTTTTTAATTGTTAGGTAAAAGTTTGATACTTCTTAAATTTGGAAATAATGTTTTTTGCTAAAATTGACATTCTGTAATACTTAGGTGAATTATATATACTTTATTGTAGAACTTTGGTAGTGAACATGAAGTCTTATTCCAGATAGAATTATGGTTATTTAGCCAAGTCAGTCTTTGTGGTCCCTTTGTATATTTTTGCTGTTCTTCACAAACTATTTTCTTGTATTTTACAGAAGATTTCATTTAGAAGCCAGTTGCGTTCTCAAGAATTATTGGTGTTATTTATCTAACAGGTGATAAATGGGCTGTTTATCACACCAGAAAGCTTTTTTAGTAGGGCACGTTTTCTTTCTGTTCGTTATCTTCCCTACGATGTACAGAAAGTGCATGCATGATGGATTTTGTTTCCATTTTGTCCTTGTTACAAGTTTGACAAGAATTTTATGGTATGGTGTGGAAAAATTTGTTTTATCTTTCTATATCATCTTTCTCACCATTTCCTGAGATTCTTGTTGAGATCAGTATTAGTGTCTACTTCGGTAGTCATTATTTGACCTCTCCTTTCTTTATTTCTTGTTCATCATCACTGTGATTATGGGAGTCCTAAAGGAGTGTTTTCCATTTATGCAGAAGACCACACAGATAGAAGAAAGCTGTGCAGGGAGTAAAAACATAGCGCAAAAATGAAATAATCCTTCCTTTCGCCATTTTTAATAGCTCTTTTCTACACACAATTGTATTGAGCTGGAATATCCATACCTGCTAACTTAATAATGCAGCTGCACTACTTCCTTTTCTCCAGAATCTGAAGTCCTCTTTATTCAGTTTTCTGACACAGGGCATATTGAGTCACAGAGAGAGTGGGCAGTGGATAACCGAATGGTCATATTTGTATGTGATGATGTTGGTTTAAAAAATATATATATCATTGTATAGACATCTAGACTGTTCATTTAAAAGGAAAATTGGGAATAAACTGTAAAATATCTAGGTCTACCTACCTTTGGAAAGGTGACAGCATATGCTTTTATGTTGCAGCAGCGAAGGGTGATTTTAGATCACACGTAATTAAAATTCAAAATTTCTACTAGCTGAGCTCATGACCCATTCAGACCAACAGTAATTTTCCCACTGTTAAAGAGTTTCATAAAAAATATTGGAAAAAATTTAACATTTTTGCATGCCTACAGTGCTTACAGGAGCAATAATGATATAAGACAAGAACCTGAATTCATTTATGGCATTAATTCTTTCCAGAATGCTTGACTGAGGATATATGATGAACGTACTGCAGTTTATATACTTGTACTGTGCAGTTTTAGTCAGTGAGACACTTGACATGCTTTATGTATTCATATTTCGAATATTGGTCTGTTGTCTCATTAAAAGAAAAATCAGAATTTTCCACTCAATTTGACATAAAGTATCGTGCTCTTAGTGGCAGACCTGGGCTTCATATTCCAGTAACTGTTTCCAAGAATAAGCATTTTGTACCAGTTTGAAGTCTTCTAAAATAACTGAAAGCACACTGTATATCCAATGTTTGCTAATTTTTCTTATATACAATACTGATTAGAAAAACAATGTTGCATAGTTTAAAGATCTTCACTTTCAGATCAGATGGTGGCCAGACACAGCAGCTGAAACCCACATTTGGAAAGGAAAACATTTTAATACAGTGAGAGTTGATAGACGTGCATCAAAGTGAAATGTTATTTTTGTAGTGATCAGCAGGCTTCAGACCTCCCGTGCTAATCATAAACTTTCCAGGCCAATGAAACTAATTTGTTCTCTTATTGCCCCTGGCCTCCAGTTCCTTTTTCCAAAGGAGGATATTGTACTTGCTGTGAGCTAGTAAGTAGCAAAAGGCCTTGTCTTTCTCTTTAGGCCTGTTATGCCTGTGATATTTAGGTTCGTTTATGTGATGTCTATGGGTGCATCCTAAATGTAGTCATGAAAAGAAATTGCATGAGGTACTCTATCCTTTTTTTCAATCTTTCTCCATTAACTTATATTGCACTGGTTATGGCAACCATATGTTCAGGTCTCATCTTTTCCTCTAAAATAGATCCTTTTATTCTTTTTAGAAATGCCAACGTGGGAGAATTTAAGGCTTTTGTGTGTTTGTCCAGGATATCCAAATGTAGAACGCTCTGCCTGGTATTACAAATAAGTGAACTGAACAAAGTAACACCTGTATATGTATATACATATATATATATTACAATTAGTGCAGTGATCTGTAGTTAAAGAAGACATGGAGTCTAGAGGTGCTTTCAAACTGAACAGCCAGTGAGAATTGGAAATAGCATCAATAAAATGTAGATAGATCACTGCTGAATTTCTCTAAAGATGAAGGCCACTATACAATGTCTGCTGATAGGATATTAAGTTCTGTGATATTTGGATTCAGTAGCTGTGTCTGTTACAGTCTACATCACAAGTGTAAGCATCTTTTTTGCTTTCCTTTTGAAAGGTGAAGTTCTTTATCATCATTATTTCAGCTTTTTACTTCTATTTTTCCCATGACCGACATACAGTTAACACGTTTTAGTCAATTAAAGAACAGAGCTCTATGCAGTGCATACCTATTAAACAGTAGTATAGAGTTCACCAAAGAAATTGAGTGAATATTTGCTCTTCCTGTCAATTTACATTGGATTTCAGTTCAAAACCGATACATTACTTTCTTTTCTCACGTACCTACAAGTTCTTATAGTAACATGGCTATTGTGTGAAGCTGAAAACCAAGTAGAAACATAGAATCATATAATTGGCAAGATTGGAAAAGACCTCCATTCAGTCCAACTGTCCACCCACCAACAATATTTACCCACTGAACCTGAAGGAACCTCAAGAGATCATCAAGTCCAATTCCCTGCTAAGTCAGGTACAATACCCTATGCTAGGTTGCACAGGTAGATGTCCAGACGGGTCCTGACCCTCACCCATACCATAAAGTTATCCCCCATGTTTGTATGGAACTTCCCGTGTTCAAGTTATAGGCCATTACTCCTTGTCCTATCACTACGCCCTACCAAGAAGAGCCTGGCCTCATGCATTTATGTCCCACTTTTTTTAGATATTTATAATCATTGATCATATCCCCTTCAGCCTTCTTTCCTCAGGCTGATCAGACCTCAGTTATTCAGCTGTTTCTCATACAGGAGGTCCTTTATCATCCTTATGGCCCTCTTTTGGACTCCTAGAAGATCCCTGTATTTTTGAATTCAAGAGCCCAGAACTGGGTACAGTATTCTAAATGTGACCTCAAGAGGGCAGAATAGAAGAGGAGAATCACTTCCCTGGACCTGCTGGCCATATTCTTTTTTTTTTTTTTTTTTTTCCACCCCAGGATCCCATTGGCCTTCTTGCCCACCAGGGCACACTGCTGGCTCACAGCCAACCTGTTGTCCACCAGAATGCCCAGGTCCTTCTCCACAGAGCTCCTCTCCAGCAGGTCATCCCCAAACCTGTACTGATGCATGCAGTTATTCCTCCCCAGTGCAAGACTTCGCATTAGCTTTTGTTAAACTTCATCAGGTTCTTCCCTGCCCAGCTCTCCAGTTTGTCTAGGTCTTGTATCATCAGCAGACTTGCTGGGGGTGGACTCTATCCCTTCATCCAGGTTGCTCATGAAAGTGTTGAGCAGGACTGGATCCAACTCCAACCCCCCTGCTAGTTACAGGCCTCCAACCAGTGTCTGTGTTACTGAAGACAATCCTCTGGGTGCTACCTGTCAGCCAGTTCTCAGTCCATCTCACCATCCACTCATCTGTCCTGCATGTTCTAAGTTTCACAGTAAGGATGTTGTGGGAGACGGTGTCAGACACCTTGCTGCAGTCAACGTAATCAACATCTACTGCTGCTGCTCTCCCCACCCTCTACCTAGCCAGTGATGATGTCATAGAAGGCTGATCTACCATCAAACATGATTTCTGTCTAGTGAATCCATGCTGGCTGCTCCTGATAACCTTCTTCTCTACTAAATGCTTGGGGAGGGTATCCAGAACAAGTTTTTCTGTCACCTTTCCTGGGATGGAGTAAGGCTGACTAGCCTGTAGTTTTTTGGATCCTCCTTCTTGCCCTTTTTGAGTGACATTGACTATCCTCCAGTCTTCAGGCACCTCTCCCATTCAGCAAGACCTATCAAAGATGATAGAGAGCTGTTCAGCAATCAGCTCTGCTAAGATCCCTCAACACATGTGGGTGCATTCCATCAAGACCCATGGATTTGTGTGTGTTCATTTTGCCTAGACGCTCTCTGACCAGGTCCTCCTCCACCAATAGAAAGTCTTCATTCCCCAAACTCTCTCTTCCCTCCAGGGGCTGGTGTTTCCGAGGGCTAGTCTTAGCATTAAAGACTGAAGCAAGAAGGCATTCAGATTCTCTGATGTTTTACCTGAATCTCCCTTTGCACAACTTGAGACTATTCCCTCTAGGGCTGTCACTAGTTATGAGAGAAAAGAGGCTGAACCCCCACCTCACCACATGGTCTCCCCCAAGCCTTATCTTTTACAGATGGACCCATCCCAGTTCCCTCATCCACTCATAAGACTTCTGCTCTATACCCCTCAGCAGCTCTGTTGCCTTTTATCTGGACACTCTCCAGGGCCTCAGTATCTTTCCTGTGGTGAGGTACTCAAAACTCAACACAGTACTCGAGGTGTGACCTCACCAGTGGTGAGTACAGAGGAGTGATCACTTCCCTGCTCCTGCTAGCAACACTATTTCTGATACAAGCCAGGATGCTGTTTGCCTTCTTGGCCACCTGAGCACAACTTCTGGCTCGTGTTCATCCCAGCATCATCCCAGGTCCATTTCTTCCACACAGTCTTACAGCCACTCTCACCCAGCCTGTGCTGCCTGTGGTTGTTGTGGCCAAAGCGCACGACCGGTGCTGTTGAACTTCATCCCATTGGCCTCAGCTCACCAATCCAGTACTGATGTTGATTTCTCCATGTATCTTCATCTTGGAAGCCCTGTTTGCTGAAGATGTTCTTTTAATTACATGAGTTTTATGGTCAGCATGATATTGTAAGAGGAATAAGGAGAATTAATATGACTGTGTTAGGCCCTATGTTTTCTTTTCACATATCTTTGCTGCTTGCCAAGCTGCTGTGGCAATCAATGGCATGAAAACTAGACATGGAATTATGTGTACATAGTGTGTTTTTCTCCACAATAGAAGGGAGTACAGACTGCGACTCCCATGAAAATTTAAAAACAGAGTTTACTTGCATTAGGGTTACTTGTGTAGGACAGACATTCTGAAGAACCTAAGGGTAATGTCTGAAATTTTATTTTCTAGATACAGACTTAAAATTTTTTAGTAGACAAAACTAAATACAGTATCTGACTTTGGGTGCTTGTGCTAATCCATTGGCTACACATGTAAAACAGCAGTTATAAGTGATTTGTTATAAGTAGTGGTTATAATGAATAAGTTGTAAGTGAAATGGTTGAAAACCACAAATCACATCTAAGTAAAATATGATGTCAGTGGAAGAGCAGAGTTATCGTGCTACTAGACAAGTAAAATAACTGGTTGCTACCTTTAGTCATTTTCTGGAGTTTGAGCTAGCACGTGGAGCTATAAACAAAAATTAAGTGCATTCAGTAGTCTTCCCTGGAATGTTGGCTGAAAATGATTTAAAGCATGTTGTGTGTAAATTGGAAGGTATTGTACTGAAAAGATTTGTAACGGGGCAGGAAATATTCAGAATAGCCTTAATGTGCCAATTCTCAGGGAATTTTTTGTGTTTTTGCTCACTTGCATTTTGTTGAAATTCTGATTGTTTTCTAACTGTGTGATGGTGTTGGCTGCACAGATGTGCTTTTACAACCTGATTTCTCAAACAGTCAAGTTTTATGTCTCTCTACGGGCATTTAAGATTAGAACTGGTGTTATTGCTAGCTTTAACCAGTGTAGACAGTCTGAGTTTGGGGATAAAATAATCAGCACCACTTGTGTCTTTCAAAATATACACAAAGAATGTATCTTCACTCCCTTTGTTCTGTATCAACTTTTAAAAAGTTACTTCTTTTTTTTTCTTAGTGTTCATATTATATTTCTTTACATCTTGTCAGCAAACACTATTTCCAAATTTTTGAGTCATTATGTAGATATGTTATGCTGCGTACTGGAGGTTTAGCTGTACATACTGGTCAAGAAACAAAATAGCACGCTATCTAACGTTGAAGAAATGTTTTCAGAGTATCAGATTATTCCCTGCAGTCATTTTGGACTTGACTCTCTTGCTTCTGTAGTAGAAAAGTGTTCCTGAATTTAGCCAGACTATTTCTCCCATGAGAAAATTTGACAGTGCTGAACTTTGTTCAGTTGCCTATTTCAGGAAGACATATTTCAAGCTAGATTATACTGGACGTGCTCTGATTACTCAGAGGCTTATCAGCTAATTGCACAAATTTTGTGAACTGCTGATCCTACAACAAGTGAAATATTTAAGAATCACAAGAATGCATAATTATTTTGGGAACCTTAGTGTCCAGTTTGAGCTGAATTGTTTTCAGAACTCATAAAAAAAAGGTGAAGTTCAAGTTGTAATATAATGTTTATATTATTTGTATTACCCATTTCCCCTATTACAGGCATCACACACAAGCAAGAATTAGCCATTTTCCCTTTCTGAATGGCATACATTCAAAAACAGAGTAGAGTTCAGGTACCTGTTTTTATCTTTGTGCTCTGAAGCTTCTAAGCATGTTGGACCACTCTCCAGAGTCTGGAAGAGCTAGAAGACTCCACATACACTGGTAGTTCATTGGTTCTAATGGACAACATGTGTTTAATGTAATTACTTTTAAAACAAGCACATTTATAAGATAAACTACCCAAAAATCTGTAATGTAAGCAACCATATTTTCCCATGTTTTTGCTCTCATTGGGAAACTAAAGACACACATTTTTCTCTTCCATTAAAAGGAGATATATCTATTTTTTAATTTGTTGTACAGCAACAGAGAAAGACAAAGACTGTCCTTGCACTGCAGCTATGCTTCAAATTTGTACCTAATTTACACCAGCAGTGTAAGCGCTCTGCTTTCATGACCTGGCATGGATCCTAAGTGATGACAAATGAACCTTTAGCCTGTACTTGTGTAAATTCTTGTAATTTGCAATGTAATGTAATCAGGATGTATGTTATAGTATAGTTATTAGTCAGTCTTATTGTAAGAGATAGTGAGCTGGAAAGATAGAATTGAACAGAGTACGAAGAGGTCTGGGGAAGAAATAATTGCATCTTTGACTCAGAATTTTTTAACTAGATGGGAGAAGATGGGATGTGGCTGCTGCCCAATGCATAAGTCACATCACTATGCTGTTTGCTCCCTTTACATTATGTAGCAAAATTACTTTAGATACATTCTTCTGTTTTCTTCGTGTATTTTGTTTCAGGATGAGTTCTTAATCCAGTGGATTTTGGTCAGTATTGCAATTAAATCTGATGTCTTTAGCCAAGGATATTCATTTCCTTTGGCACCACTACAGCTATTTTCATTTATTCTGTCTGAAGAAGAGAGGAGAAACCTTGTATTCCCATAAACTGCTGAAAATGCAATCTGCTAGTGAAAGCAAGTGTTCTGAGATTTTTCTTTTTCCTTCTTTTGGCTCTGAAGGAAGTTCTGGTTCAGTGCCTCTGTGACATCAAGGAGCAGAACTGACTGTGCTAGAGAATTCACCTTAGCTGTGGTGATCCAGCTGCATGACTCTTGAGTGGATGTTTACTTCCTTAGTATTTTAGGGGGAGTTGTGATCAAGTCTTGCCCCATAAATAGCACATGTTATGTATGCATTGCTATCTTCTTTCTCAAGGCTACCTCTAATTAAGGACTGTTAACCGTATGCCTTTTACAGTCCCTTACCTCCTTCATTTTGTTCAGCTGAGTTTTTACTCTTCTTGCTCTCCTGCATGTGTATGATTACAGAAGTGAACTTTGGCATAGACAAAGATTCTGAGGTCTCTTATTGTGCCTCTCACTTGGTGGACCTCCTCCTGCACCTCTGATTGTGGGATCAAGTAGTATGATTTCAGTTCCTGCTTGGAGGACCTTGGAGGCAAGCCTGCCACCAGCTTAGCCCCATCCATGCTTCTGCCTGGCTGTGAACCCTGTCAGTCTGCACCCTGATCCACAATCAGACTTCTTGGCTTGACCTTAGAGCTGCCTTGCTACCACCAACTTGTTTGGTATTCTGGGCTCATGTCTGACCCTGACTGCTGTTCCTGGGTCAACCCTGTGCCTTCTTATGGTCTGGTGTTTGTGGGTGGGACCCTGTCCATTGAGGCCCCTGCCTTGCTGGCCTTGTTGTCATGATTGCCAGCGGGCTCCCCTTCCATTAGGGGCCAGCTGTTGGTGCTCCCTGACAGTTTTTGTAAATTGATCTATTGATATGTTATTACTATTTTATGTAAGTAGTAAGCATCAGAGATTTTGTGTAGCTTTTTTACAGCTTTCTTTTCATCTTCACTTGAAAGGAAATTGTGATAATTTCATGCAAACATTCATTTCACCATAGGTCTTTACACCTTTTCTACCTGGACACTAAGCTAGCAGGTGCTACAGTTGATCCACTCGTTGGGAGGCCTTACTGATTTCCAGAATTCTTCCCAGTCCTATTTTCTCAGAAGTCTCAGCTTGGAGAAGTTAAGAGTAGGGAAGAGGAAGGAAATGCTCAGATTTCTTTTTAGGGTTTGCTTAAAAGCACAAGAAACTACCAGGACCATGGCAGTCAGAAGAGATGCTGATGATAGTGAGGAGTAGCATTTATGGAGTAACTGGCAAACTTCTGGTGATGAAACTTAACCTGAGATGTCCTAATTATATATAAATTACTGTTTGAAACTTAACAATGTAGTACTATTTCCAGAGAATGCAAGAAGCAACTTTTTAGTGGTGTATTTTGTGATCTGTTCTGATCAGTTCTGCTTCCTTATATGAAGAAACAGAAAGACAAGAAACAGGAAAAGCCAGAACTCGTTGTAACTTCAGACAAGAAACAAGTAGAAAAAAATAACGATTGCTAAATTTAGGAAGGGAAATAAACAGGAATATGATAAAGGCAGCTTTTAAAAATGAAACCGTAAAAAGTGACCTTGTGTGTATTTAAAACTCTTTAAGATCTCTTTCTCACAGCATCCCTTTGTCTTCTACATAACTGCACAGTCAGATTAGAAAATGATTAGTTGTCCAATTAGATAGGAATATCCTTAGCCCTATTATACCAGACAACAGTGGAGGGCATGATACCCTGTGCTATAGTGTATTCTGATAGCCAGTCAGTTATTCATAGTTGTGGTGTTCTGGATGGATTGTTTTCTTATACCAAGCACTGTAAATAGGTGAGATGTTGACAGCAGCTTTCTAAATAAAACTTTTGAGTGGAAGAATTACATCTAAAGACATGGGGAATTTCTTTGAAAAGCATTAATTCCTGAAGTACTGACACTGATTTATAATTTCTACCAGGGAAAGATGCTGAGGTGCACTGAAATGCATGAGTATGCCTGGGATTTCTTTCCTCCAAAGTTCTTAGTGTCTGAGGTTTATTCCAGATATTTAACCTGTAGATTGCAGTACATCGCTCACACTTAAACTTCCTTCCCAAGCTGTGGTTTTGTTTTTTTTTTAATGATATGGATGAAAGCTCAAATACTCCCATTTTGTACTTTACCTATTTTTATGTCATCTGTTTTTGGTTGAGGGCAGGTAGAGCTACTGATGAAATTCAGATAGTGTGAGTATGTGCATGTCTTTTTCAAAGGGACTGCAAGGAGAGCAAGTAGTGAACCAGATAAAGGGGAGCTCTTTCTGTAGGAGAGAATCTCTTGCTCGCTTTCCCTTCTGGCCATTTCAGTGCAGAAGCCAGTTAAGTGGCTGTGTACTCCCTTTGTGATTTAGTGGTAGCATTTCCTGAGCAAAGAATAGAATGGGACAGGGAGGGGCATTTTTCTGCAAGCATCTCCTCAGCATACCTTTTCATCTTCAAGGAAAATACATTATTTCTGTAGTCTCATTTCTTTAACAATTGAGAGACCAACAAGAGACTCCCCCATTATTTCAAGTGTTTAATTAAACAGACACATTTCTTATCAAGAAGCCATGGGCCTCATACAAGAAGATCTCAGAAACTTTTTGTGATCAATGTCTCAGTAGTTCAGGCTGAAGGACAGTAGTAATGTTTTCTGTCCTTAAGATAGCTGAGTAATAAATTCAGAAGCTAATGCTCGCAAGAAACAATGACATAAAACCATCTTTGTATCCAAATCTGCCAAAGGCTCTGTGGAACTTGTTCCCTTTTTGCTTGAAGTAGCTTCATGTAATTTGTACTAAGTTCAGCCTTTTTTTCTCCTCTGTTAAAATCCAACATTGAACATTTTAAAAACAACAACAAACTTTAAAATAAAGTTTAACTTTAAAATAAAATAAATTTTCTCCTTAATTTCCTTTTCCTGTTAGTGATTCCAGGAAGGTGATGTCTAGCCAAAGCAAATTAACCTGGGGATTACACTGTGAGGTCAGTTCTTTCCACCCTTTATCTCCTTTTTAGGTAGTTCATTGGTTTCCATGTTGAGTACAAATGGATACTGTGGTCAGCCTTCTGTTTCCTTCCAAATTTGGTTGCACTGATGCTTCCCCCATTGTGACAATAAATGGATTAGGAAAATTATTTCCACTCTTCTGTGTTAATATTTAGAAATACACATAAATTTTCAATTTTAGAGTCTTTCAGCCTGAAATTGAGATATGCAGATATACTTCGTGTGATCTTGGTTTAGGAGTTTGTGAGTTAATTTCTACAAACGTTAACTAACAACATTGTACTGAATCATATTTTCAGTTACTTGGACACTAGGAATCTGTAAGCAAATACATGCATACCAAAAGGAAATAACAGGTTTTACTCGAGCATACTGTTTGTGACTGCAAGTGGAATTAAGGCTCAGAATGGGAATGGATGGAAATTGCTTCGTTTTGAGAAGTCTAACAAGCCTGTCCTTTTTTGGGATTTAGGTGTGATTGCCTCAGGAGGTTGTCAGTAAACACACTTCATAAATTGATTGTTATCTACAAACCCCTTGAGACTGACCGTTATTTTCTTCACAGACGCAAATCCCCACTTGTAATGAAAGTACACTCTCTAAAGATCTGTTGTGCATTTCACTTTTCTGTGTTTCAATTTTTGAGAGTAAGAGTTAGGAACTTTCCTTGGAATATTCTGATACCTTTCGTTGTAAAGATAGGAAAATGATTTGGGAGTTTTGATTTTATTAATCTGGATAAAATAATTACGGTATATATGTTTTTAAGTAAAGGGAAGGATACTTCTGTATTGAAAGTAAGTAGATATTTTATTGCTTTGCTTTTATTATTGCAAAGTATTTTGCTTTCTCTGTCTACTACTGCAGAACTTTGCATCCGAAATGGCTCTTCAGTCATAATTTGACTTCTCTGGCACCACTAGCTTTGCAATTTCTATTGTAGTGATGGCTGAAATTTGCAGAGAAATTCTTATCTTGGTTGCAGCTGTGCAAGTCCAGCACAGTGTTAAGTTTCAAATTACTTTTTGCTGCAAAGAAGGTCTGTGGTTGTGAACATGCACTATTCCAGTTCAGTTGGTTAAATCTTGGAAGTGTAGTAGCAGGTATGGACAGATCTTTTGTCTTTATATGGAGAACAGGGCACCAGCCTCTGGATTCCAGGGAATTAAATTAATGTGGAAAGAATTAGGTATATGAATTGTTGAAAGGGAATGTTGTACATTTTTCTGTGCCTCAGAAAATCATTCCAGTAATATTTACTTAGACTTTTTCAAGTTTTTAATTATTTACAGAGGACGTGCTGCTTTCTGGGATAATCAACAAAAAGAAGACTAAAGTCACATCTTTTATTTCTGAAATTTGGTTTTTTACCTGCCATTAAAAAGAAAAAAAGGGTGGGGAGAGAATGGCAGTTTTGTGTCAATACCATATACTTACTCAGTTCAGTTTGAGATGAACTGAGGAAAAAGGCAAAACATTGTTTTAAGGAAATAAGTATGGGAAGCCTTGGTGGCTGTGGGTTTTGTTGGTTTTGTTTGTTTAACTTTTTCAAGCAGTGGACCTACTTTAAAGCACTATAGTTGGATCTCCCATGATGACAGTTTTTCATTTCTGATTAAGTTGGTCATCTGTTCATTATCAATTTATTTTTTTCTGGTACATCTGTGTATTTCCACCAGAATATGAAAGGAGAGGGAGTTTTAATACTAGGGTTTTGATGGAAAATTTCCTTCCTTTTATTTAGCTTGACATTTTCAGTCCAGAGAATTATCCATAGGCAGCCAGTGTACATATACAGTCTGTAATGGCAGCTCTGCATTTAGTGGTCAACACAATGGGATAGTCTGCAAACCTCTGTCCTTAAAAGAGGGAAAAGATGCTTCCTTAATTTTGATTTTGGACAGAATTGTATTTACGAAATCAGCATAACAGGAGTGAGTTCTGGATGGTTTTTGTGAGTAAGTCCCATCAAGTTGATAGAGTCAAGTTTTCAAACTTGTTTTTTACTATTCTTACAACTCTACGACTGGCTTCCTGTGGCCCTCCACCACACTGAATCTTTTTCATTCTGCCTTTCTAGGTCCTCTTAGGTTTGTACTATTCCCTTGAAAGCAGTGAGCTCAAGGGATTATATATGCGCTCTTCTGCCATTGAGGTCCGTCTTGGCCTACAGCATTGCTTCCTGCCTGGTGTGTCTTCACTGAATAAACACAGTGTTACCAGGTAGGGGCAGTAATGCTGAAAAGCCTCAGTGCTGCCAGGAGGTGGAATGACAGGAAAAGGAAGAGGCTGACTTGTGAGTGGTGGTCTGCTGATAGCAAAGGCTGAAAAGGATGAGTCCTTCTGTAGAAGCTGAACAGAGACACAACATTGTGAGTCCACTTAGGCAGGAGCAAAGGTAAAGTTAATAGACAGTAGCAGTAGTCTATAGAAGGAAAGGTTTGAGAGGAGATGGAAGAGCAGTGATAGTGATGTCTGGTCAATACAGAGCTTACATTGACAAAATACGTCTAATATTTAGAAACATTGTGGTTCTCAGTTTCACCAAAATTTTCACTTGTCACCTCCTAAAAGCTTGAGTCATTTAAAGTATCTGTATTTTGAGTTTATGTGGCTTTCTCTCTGACATTTGAGACCAGGTTATTCATAGGTCATATTTTTGAGATTTCCCCTGCAGCCATAAGGAAAAGAAATACTGTATTTACTTGAAAGGTGAGAATCTAATGTGACGTCTTGACTTGAGAAGCTGGAACTTTAAGAAAACCATAATGTCTCACGTTCCCAGGATAAAATACTTAAATTGTTGGAAGAAATTAAAAAGTAAAATAGGAAAAGGACTAAAAGACTGGAGGGTCCCATTTCTGCTGTTAAAGCAGTTGTTCTCTCCTGTTGTTGGTTGTCTATACTTCAACTGTTAGGGTTCAAAATTTCTTTACTATTATGTATTTCTATATTGCTTAGTTTAACAGAACAAAATGTCTGTTGTGTCGAGATTACAATCAGGCACACTTAGCTGAAGGGAATCCCTCCAACTTTTATAGTTCTGTTTGCAATTTTACTCATTTCCGAGACAAACATTCACTGGTCTGCTTGAGAGATTTGAGAATTCAGCTTTGTATCATGTTTTAAATACTTTTTTATTCTTTACTTAAAAATAGGTCTCATTCGTCTTGTAATAGCAAATAGTGCTTTCAAAGGCTTGCAGTTCTGTTTACTTAGTCAAAGCAGCTTATCATTCGGTATTTTACTCCAAAATTATTATGTAGTATAGGGGCTCATTTTAGGAAGCTGTCGTTCCTGAGAGCAAAGGGACACTTGTGTTCCCTGTGGGCCGGCTGCAAGGGCCGAGGCTTCAGAGCGAGCCCCTGGCAGGGCTGGGCTGGTTGGGTTGCAGGACTGAGTTGGTGTAGGGCTGACTGTAAAACCAGAGGCTACTTCCTGATTAGGTTTTAACTGATGGTTTATTTATTACCAACTTCTTCAATAAAAGAAGGTGCTGTACCTTTAAGTAGCACATGCTGTCTAACCATCAACAGACATCTTTTGCAAGCTGCTTTAGCCTGTTTCTCCAATCATGCCTGCCTAAGTCAATAACGCATTGCCAAACCTCCTCATGCATTAAAGGTTACCTTTTAGCTTATTCCATGAATCAGAGCAGATGCATAACTTGGCAGTGACCACTTCTGTCCCTCCCCTTCTTTGCTTTATGCTAACTGCAGCCCCCCAGCTCATTGCTGGCTGAGCCCCCTCCCCCAGCAGGGAGAAGTCATTACATGAAGAGATCAACTTACCAGTTGTCTTCAGAGCAGTGGCTGAGAGCACAGCTCCTGGTCGTACAGTGAGTGCAAGAGAAAGGGGGAGAGGGAAAGGAGTCGGACCTAGAAGAACTAAAGGCTGTGTTACCGAGACACAAGTGCATCTGCTAGCTGTTAGTACTTGGCAGAGGGTTTTCTCCTCCAGGGTAGCTCTAACTTTGGGTAATAATGTTTGTCAGCTACCTGATACTAACGTTGCTCTACTTTCAAACAGCAGTGTTAGCAAGACCTGGGGGAGAGGTAAGCAAAGTATGTAAAAAATTGTCGTCTTGTCAGTTTTATTCCTGTCTTTTAGGACGGGCTGTGAATTATTTTTGTTTGTAGAGACTTTTTAGAATTGCATCATTTGTTCAATGTGTAAAAAGGTATAGCTTTTGGTCATTTGTTGTGGTGGGTTTGTTTGTTTGTTCTGAAGCCTGAAGGTACTGAGGGAGAGTAACTTGGAAATAAGCTTCTTTCCACTTGATCCACGTTTTGTGCGAGATGTCTGTACTGTGTGAATTTTTCTTTCCTAATGGAGAAAAAGGATACTCTTCATAGCAGTAGATGGTAGTGTTAAATTCACATTCCCCTCTTCTCCCCCCTTCTCTCTCCCTCAAAGAAAAAATAAAAAAGCATGATTGAAGAAGTTTTTACTTAGGATGTATCATGGGGATGCTAGTTTGAAAAAAATGCAGGTTCTATTATTTAGTAATGCTCTTGTTGTGCAAATATATGTAATACTCAGTATGTGTGTTGTTGTTTTAGCGGGGCATGAAGAACTCTGTTTTTGCTCTGTTTTTTCAAGAATGCCATACCATTAAAGACAGACTTTACCCATTCTTAATCAGAGAAATCTTAAGTAATGAAATAGAGCAGCCCTTTCTAGACTCTATAAGGTTGTTACTTGATTTAAAAGAACAGTTTTCCAGATTTCTGTTCTGATCAGAGCAGATTTTCTTTTTGTCAAGTTCTAATTTCATACCAGAACAGAAAATTTCAGCTAGTCATTTGTCATTTAGGAAGTAATTTATTAAATGTACAACTGTTGGATAAGAAACATTCTATCTAGTGATGTCAGTGACAGAAACTACTTCTGTTACTTTTGATAATTGTTCTGCCTCACTCTTTCAACCAAAGAATTGCATGTATTTTTGAATTCTGAAGGAATAGTTTGATAGCTCTGCTTCCATAATGTATCTTCCTTAAGTTTATTAACAATATAACAAAGAGGCAAAGTGCCAAATAAGTCTGAAAACAGTGATTCTGCTTTCGAGTTCTGTATTTTTTTAGTGCTGTCTTACGTTTGCGGTAGCCTAATAAAGATCAGAGCAATTACTTTTCCCGGGAAAGGAGAGTGGAGTTGAACTGGAAAAACCATCTTGTCCAACACTGCGTGGTTGACACTCTGTCTAGCTCATATGCCTAGACATAACCTGTATTTTGCTTCCAGGGTTTTTTTAGATGTGGAGTTGCAATGGTTGTAATTCAAGAAAACATCTTTTTAAGAAATGTTGTTCTGTCTTTGATCTAATTAAAGGAAAGCAGGGAAATATTTCCAACAGCATTGAGGAACCTTATATGCATTGATGATCAGAGTGACTGGAAGCCTTCTAGCTGTCACTGAATTTTTAACTTCTTAGTTGATATTGAGCATGGAAAACGATGAGATGGTCCTGATCAGCTTGTCCAGGCTGAGGAACCTTAAAATTTGTGGTTGCTCATATGGAAAGTATTTGTCATCACTACTTGTACATGTGGTCTTCAGAGATCCATATAAAGAAAAAGTCTAGAGCAGCACCAGTGTTGCCTGCCAATTATCCTCGTTAGCAAGTAAAATAAAAGCAATGCTGTTTCTTACCTGGAAATGAATTTCTACAGTAAAAGTGCAATGTGGAATGTTTTAGCACTGTTCCATATGCCAAGTAGCTTAAACTGTACTGTTCTTGTTAGAATTTCAGCTAATACAGTAGGCAGAATATGAAAAATGGCATATTACTTCGTCTTAGAATTTACTATAAGTGGTGATGCATTTTATTTTATTATATTAATGAAGATAATTCTGAAAATTAAGCAATAAAAACGTATTGTTGGCTTTTAACACAGTAATTCTTTGTCCTATTTTGTAAGGGACCACCTGATAATCTTGTGCATTTCCCTTCTTCAGCTACAGAACCTTGGCTACATAAATATTATTTCTCTGGGAAATTGAATTTTGATTTTTCCCATTCTGGACAGACAGTGATTTGAAGACAGGGAAAGTAAGCAAGAAGCCATTCTTAAAAGGAATACATATTGCAGTCTTGTGCTTTGAGGTGCTCTACTTGCTTTTCTTGATATTTTAATTTACAGATTTTTATGTTTTTAAGTTCATATATAATTGTTATTTTGTGATGGATTATAAGGTTGATAAGAAGTTGCTTTTCTTGCTTTTCTTCTTCCTTCTTCTCCCTGTATTGTAATGTTGCAGAACTTTGACTGTTCCAGAAACAGAAAATTACAAAAATGGCTTACATTTTTAACCCTAAGGTAGAACTAGTACTTTGTCTAATACACATATAATTCTGTTTTCTTTTGGTTTGAGTTGAGGAATGGCTTCATGTGAAGTCAGTGGAATTGCACTGCATCACTTTTCTGTTTAGGAGGGAAGTAAAGTTGTATAGCTTTAAAACTCACCCATGTTTGCAATGGCCAAGAGCAAAATTATTTTGTGCTTCTTAGGAAATGAGTGTAACTTTCTTCATCTTTTGCTGTTAGCTCTAGCTGGCACCTCCTTCTGTGGTCAGCTGTCCTTAACTAATCAGAGTTCAATTTCCGTCTCTCTGGGATGTTCAGGAGTAGTTATCCTCAGCAACAGACTATCTTTTGGTGCATCTGTTCTTACCAAGAAAGAGCTAGAGTTTAGTGGGCGTCAGATGTGAAATCCACATGGAATTATAAAGACAAAGCATGGTAAGCTTGATATACTGCAGAATGCACAAGGCCCAAGCTCCTAATTGCAAGACGATACCTTAATGAAGGTTTCCTCTTCTCTACTTCTCAATTGGCAGTTTTGAATCATCTTTAGCATTAAGATCACTGTTTAACTAGATGCAATGAGCTTTACAAATCCTGTAGCATCTGGAGAGTTTTGCTCAGGAATAGCCTATCCAGTATATTCTGGAATTTTTAGCTCACATGTGAATGAACAAGGGCATCACAGTAGCTTTATATCATCGTTCTTCACTCGTGTCCAAACAGACAGCCTTTTCAGTATTCTTTTTGAAACACACTTTTTACTTGTTTGTATTTTGAGAAGAGAATTTCCACTTCCTTGAGATTTCAAAAGTTTCAGCTGAGTACTTCTCTCATTGTAGCAGTTTCCTTAAGCCTGTACATATTAGCCTTGAATTAGTACTGTTGTTTCAATAGGTGTCAGTGGAGCTGTGCAAATCTACTGAATTACCCTTATCCAAAATCAGATTGTACATTGAGTTTTGACTGTATTCAATTGCTAGTGGCATTTAAAAAATTCAGCCTAGCTGACAAAGGGGATTATAAAATTGATAAAAATGGACTAGCCTCACACTTAAAGTGAACATTTTTCTGTATTTTAATGCAGCAAATAATCATAATCTGATGTTAAGAACGCAGTATATGAGCAAACAAAGTGCTTTCAGCAGGTTTAAGCAACTAGTGAATTAATATGTGAAATTAAACTTAATGATATTCAGTTCTTGAATGGCATTAGTTCCGTGAACAGTATATTTGCTGCAGCTGATGAAGTAAATAAAGTTGTTGATAGAAGCAAATTTTTATTTGGCTATATGAACAGTAAGAGTTCAGGATACATGAACACTGGATGCTTTCTTTGTAAAACAATTACTGTGATGCATAGAAGATTCAAAATGAAGTCCCTACGTGTTATTTTTTCTTCTTATAAATGCAGTATTTTATTTAATAACAGATATGAAATAGCTCCCTTTGGAATTTGGGCATAGAGTGAAAACATCAAGTTCCACCTGGTAAAAGGCATAAGGGAGCCTGAGTAAATTGAGTCTGAATTTTCTTACACTTTAAAATCTGCTGGTTTTGATTAGCAGCTTAGGGGTTGATACTTGAAACAGTGTTGTTTTACACTGTGTCCCAAGCAGCAAGACTAGGAATAAATACACAGAAATGCAGAGAACCCTGTTTTCATGAGCTCACATTCATTTCTACTTTGATGTGGCTGTCTTCTCTGCAGTATGTAATTTGTCCAAAACCAGAGGAGCAAAGTGAACTTGTCAACATTTTAAAAGAACCATCAGTTCTGAACAAGTTGAGGTAGCACAGTCCCATTGCTGAAATGCAACCCATTTTAAGAAACTTCAGGACACATATATGTTGCCCAACGCATTTTTTAACTGAAAAGTTGGTAATGAGATGAATGGCAAACTTCAGAACATTCAGTTCAGACATTAACACAAGCTACAGTCCAATTTCCATCAGGTAGACAGAGTTCCCTTTTTGGCCAAAAGAAGATGTGCTGATGAGTTGTGTCAAAGAAAGTGAACTTTTTAGAGTGTCTTTAAAGGTGAACCGATCTAGTTATTGCCTAAAAATAAGTAGATTGTTTTGGTTTAAGGAGAGTCTAAATAGAATTCTGATTAAACCTGAACCATTTCTTTCATTCTTAAATACAGTCTTTTCTGCTTCCTTAAAACTGTGTGATCCTCATTGTTAGCTTGAAGTTGTGATTTTTCTTTTAAAACGCCCAATTTGTGTGCATATAGACATGCATAAAATTCTGGGCTATGGAAGAAAAACGTTAAGAGAGTATTGAATAAAACATCTTCAGGGTATGTGGAGTTGTGTCTAGAATTCTTTCCAGACTGACTGATCTGTTTCTGAGGTGGCCAGGGAGTTCAGCTTATCCCAGTTTTCTTTCCGTCATAGAATAGCTTTCAGATATGCTTATCGAATCAATCTTTCCAACTCCTATATGTTATTGCATCTCAGCAGTGCCTCAGAGGAGTTCTGTATGGCCTGGAAACGAGCTAGTTAACCTGTGCATCACTGGGCTGCAGTCACTGACACAGCCTCACCTGGTATAGGCACGGAACGCATCATATGACCCAATAAAACAAGCTTTTCCATCTCTGACTTTCATGGGGCCAGAACATAAGAAAGCAAACATAATTTCTCCCACTCTCATGCTGACAAAAACCATTTCTCATCTTGGTACCTGAATATTCCAATCTGCAAGCCAAGATTAATAAGGCTTCCACTGATTCTCCAGAGAGATTGATATGTCACTTTGAGTGTATTTTCTCATAAAACTTCACCCGCAACACTTCTGTTTTGAAGCCTGGTAATGTTTGAGAGCTTTTGTGAGTTGGTAACTGAGGAGGGATTGAACTATTTGGATGGTTATTTGAATATACTTTAAAATTACGCTATTCTGAGTTAGAAAAAACAGATGGTGATTTACATATGGCAGTAATTGCTGACATCACCAGTTAAGCATCTGAAAGTGAGATGTTTTGTAGGTGAAAAATAATCCTGTCAAGTAAATATCCGCAGACGTAGCCAAATTATAAGAATATGCTCTAAGTATTGCTTTTGCTCTGAGTACTACAAAACAAGTTTAATTGACCTCTGGCATATGTGTTACAGTCATCATCATAGCTTTATGTTTCAGTCTTAACTTCAGTAGTTGTAAGACAACCCTGCTCTGCTTTAAAAACTTTGGTGTAAGCTTGCTGTATTAGAATGTTCACTTAAAAGTTAATTACACTGTAGCAACAATATCTCTAAGTATATCCTTTCATACTTTGAGGTCAGGTAGGTTTTCTTTCCAAGATTCCTGTTGGGCTTTTAGTTTTTCCTATACTGCATATCCTTACCTACTCCTGTGGGAAAGACAGGACTGAAATAGTAACAGTTGTATGTGCTGGTAAGGGTCTGCGTGGATACCGCCTTAATAACTCAGATTGTGGGCCTAGATCCAAAACGTTTTGTCTTTGGGCTCTGGTTCAGGCTATACTGGGTTTCTTGTTCCATGCTGTAAACATCTAAAAGACTGATAGAGGGCTACAGTAATTCCCACAGTAATTACAGCATCGTGCTCAGTCTTACTATAGCTGAGCTAAATCCGTTAAGTCATTACCAAATAAATGGTTATGTGTGATGGTTGAGCTGATTTCTTTCTTACACAAGGTTTGTAAGGCTATTTTCTGGCCTCCAGCGAATTTTGAAGGCAGATAGTTTATGTTAGGATATATTAAAAGGTATTTTAAAAAATCTAGTGAAGTAAATCTCTCTAATTTTAGATCATAACAGTCATTATATAAATTGTTCTTTCTTATAAAAAAATTTTCTTTGGTTTTCCTATTTCTTCATGGTAATGTTATAAGGATCTAAATATTTTTAAATGCTCTGATGTATAATAGGGCACAAGAATGTGTTCCAAGACTCATAAAAATTTTAATTAAAAGAATGGAAGGTCTTGTAAACTCCTAGTGGTTGCCTTTAAGTAATATCACTTCTTAAAGCCTTTTTTTTTCCCCCAGCCTCTAAGATTATCTTTCAGTTTGTGTACACAATGTGTGTTATGTTTTGCATGTGGATGTTGTACACATTTGAAGGAGACCAGTATATTAATTGATTTACCCAGCCTCTTAGGATCAGGCCCCTTTTGGACGCAGTACCTGGCGCACAAAAGAGCCTGTGCTAAGTAACTAAACAAATGCTCTGGTGTTAATATCAGGGCTGTAATTCTGCTGCAAGCTTCCCTGCAAGTATACTGCTGTAGATGGATTACTAGCAGTGCTGGCTGAGCAGTGCACACTGAGCAGTGCTCGGAGCCTGGAGTCGAGGATTGGAGGGAATTATGCAATAATCAGGAACCTAAAGCTGATTTTCCCTTTTTAATTGAAATACATTGGACAGAAAGGGGCTGGCATATCTGACATATATCCCTATTCCAACTGGATCTGTAGCCTGCTTGATTGTTTCTTGCATCTCACTTGCTATTCATTGGTGCCAAAAGCACAGCAGCAGGGATCAATCATCATCCACTAGTGTGTTTAAGGACCCAAAGGCACCACCAACACAGCAATTATATCACTGACAGCAGATACATTGCTGCTGTTTAAAGACCTCTTCTAAATGAGATACATGAAAGTGGAGCATGAGAGATAATTAAATTAAAGGTTTGCCTGTGTATGGGATTGCCTGAAGCTGTCAGTCTGTTTCTTCGTGGTTTACAAGTATTATTTTCCCAGTGTGTGGGTTGTGAGGAAGGTTTTATCAGGAGACAGAACTTTTTTGACAAATTTCCACTCCCACTTATTTGGCAGATACAGAGAAGTAAGGTGAATTTGGAGTCAGTGAATTAATCCTTCAACCCTTAACTGCTTTTTGACTACAGCATAATGGTTGCTTGCTTTTTTCATGCAATTTCTTCCCAAGATGTTGGTTTGGGATGGGGAGGATGAAAGCTATGACATTTTCAACTTAGAGGTAAAATCCTTTTGTTGCTAAAAGATGTCTGTTAGAATCCACTTTCACAGAAAATGTGAAAGATATTTATTACGTTTCTGAAAAGATATTGACTAATTTGTAATTCATTGTAAGTGAAGGATGATGTAGCAGTAGAATGCTTGTATTTTAATACAAGATTGCTTCCTTGCTCCTTGGAAGCTGAAATTATAGAAGCAATGGTAAAAACATGTGGAAATGCTGCATTTTAATCCTAAACATTTAATAGATTTACCAGAAGAATTTACCCCCTCTAAGGAAAGATCTCCTTTCCCTTTTGTAATTTAGGTTGTATTTTTCTCATTATGCCTTGTGTGTACTCTCCGCCTCTGGAAAACTAAAAGAAAGAGGAAACACAGTCAAATGTTAGAGCTGTGACATGAGGTGTTCTCCAGGCTAGCAGTTCTGATACCTTGCATTGCTTATCCTTTTTTAATGTAATGATTTCAGTGTAATTTTGAAATGAGTTGCATTTAACTGCTACAGAGGCAGCAAAAACATTTCATAAGCATTGAGTGTGTGGAGGGAATATCAACATCTGTACATGAAGAGAACGTTTGAAACACGTGCTGGACTCATGCTTGTAAGTACTTGAAAGCAGAGATTTATTTAGTGCTCAAATGAGCAGGTGATAGTGAAGAATTCTAGCCAGGGGCACCAACTGTTTTGATGTTAGCTATAAGCCAATATCCTTAAGAAAAGCACAAGGACACAGAATAACTATATAAATTACGTTTTTTGCTTCCTCATTAAATGGAAAATTCTTTACTGAAATTACAGAAATACTTATTTTGAACTAGTTTATTGAACTGAAGGAAATTTTAAATATTTGCTAGTGTGGTTGGGTACTGAACAC
Source organism: Callipepla californica brunnescens (assembly GCA_023055505.1). Taxonomy (NCBI): domain Eukaryota; kingdom Metazoa; phylum Chordata; class Aves; order Galliformes; family Odontophoridae; genus Callipepla; species Callipepla californica. Next base: position 5,608,912 of record JALIRH010000012.1, read on the forward strand.
TTCATGCAGGGATTTTCTTTTTTTTCCCTGAGAAATGAAAGGGGCATTGTGGCCCCACACAGTTAGGGATAGAGCATGCATACCCTGACTGTGGCAAAGGACGTGGCTGTAACACCACTCAGCCTGTGGCTTCACCTCATCGTTTTGAGAGTTTCAGTTACATGTGAAATTATTCAGTATTTCAAGTTTAACTAATCAGTAAATATCCTTTCAGCTGCCCAATAAAGAGTACACTAAATAAATGTACCACTGCAGCTATTGAGATGCTTGGTTATTGGTGATATGGTGCCTCTTGGAAGAACTACGCATTACCAAAGAAATTGGTAGTTAAGAATGATCTGTAGTGGAAATACAAAGCTACTTAATGCATGTAGCTGCCATAGCATGGCTACTGGGGATTATCTCTGGTAAGAACAAGTCAGCAGAGATGGTGTTGAGTCCAGTCTTTTTTTTTTTTTTTCCAATTAACCACCACTCCTAGTTCTCAAATGAGAGCCAGAAATACTGAGTGACAGCTAATAAATTGTTTCTTTTTTGGCAGTGATAGCATGTGGATAGAAATGGTTAATAACCAAGCAAAACTGTGTTCAAACTGTGTACAAATAAAGCTAAATAATTGTAAAAACTTACTCAGAAAAAGACTAGTGATCTTCCTTTTAGGTGTACTAACTACATGTAGCTGTGTCAATAGAGAGAGGCTTTAAAGGAGCCTTAATCTGAGAGAGAATCAGGCCAGGAATCTATCACATACTGATCTGATTTTGTCTTTGTTCTCACTCCTAATGAACTATATAGAGGTCACGCCATTTGTTTAGTCTAATGGTGATAATAAATGGCATTTGTGAAGCAGTGGGGTTTTGTTTTGTTTATTTGTTTGATCTCCATGGTTTTGGCCTTAGCCAAGTCACCATGTCATTAGGCTACTTTTAATTTTGTCAGTCCAATTCAGTACATTCTGCTTGTGAAAAAGAGCTATCTAATCCTGTTACATTTTTTTTTTTAGAAAGCAGTTTAAGGTAAGAAGTATCAGGAAATACATTCACATCAGAAGATATTGAAAAAGTAGGAGTTACTTGGAAAAGTAACTCAATTTTGTCATAAGTCAGTTCTGTGACACAAAGAAGTCCATTAGTCCATGGAAATAATAGTAGTTAGTGTAGCTCCAGCCACCTATTCAACTGTTCATTTTAAGAATTGATTGAGAGCAGGTGAGATCAATAATTAACTCTGCAGCTGTAGCTGTTTTGTGCCACTAAATAAGCAGTAGAGAGCTGATGAAGCAGTATTTTAGTGAAGGGAAAGTACTTTAGAACTTATAGTGCAAATTTCAGTGCTCACAGCACTATTATATTGCACTGCTCTTGCTTAAGTTTCAGGACAGATTTTTTCCTCTTAAATAGAAACTGGGTGTATCTATCAAGCAAGTTAAAATTAGTAAAGCTTTCACATTCTCCTTTAAAGGGTAAGCTAGTTCTTGGATAACAAGCTAATACTGCTAGGAAACACAAACATTTCTGCTTCAGGTTTGAAGGAAATTTCTACTTTATCACAAAAATATTGGCAAAAATTCAGAAAGTTGGCAATGGACAATGACTGTTGTTTAGAACATTGTTTGAATTAAGAGGATTTGGCTGTGGATATTTAGGAAAGTAAGGAAATGAAATGAAAACCAGTCAGCCTTGTAGAACCCATCAAAGAATTCATTAGGGAGGCATTGCTGGGAAGCAGAAGGGGAGGGTCAGTGCTGTGAATGTCTGGGTGAAGACTTGGCACAATTGGAGATGGTGAAAGCTGAATTTTCACAGATTTAAGACTGTCATAAAAGGGATTTCATTCTAGGTAAGTTGGATTTTAGAAAGGATTCTACCTGCCTTGATCAGATGCAAATCTTCCTGTACACAGTGTACAAATAGCCACAACAGCCAGGTTTTAGGTACATTGGTTGAGATGATCTGGGAATAAATGAGGTATCCTGCAACCTAAAGAAGGAACGTAACAACTTGTGTGGCATATTACTTCTAATGTGAAAATAATAAGAACTAAGTGGATCTAGGCAAGCTATTTTAAGTTTTAGAATGGCAGTGCTAAAACTTCAAGAGCAATGATGTCTCATTCTCATTCAAAACACTACTCATAATAATGTTTTGGTACAACAAGTTTTTCATTTTACACCTAATTGTGAAATGTTTTCAAAAGGTGGGGACTGGCCAATGGCTGTGTGTAATTCAAGGAGAGTCCAGGCATGAGCCCTGGGCCAGCGAATCTCATATGGCTCTGCCTGGATGATGACCTTCTGCCAACTGGCTGAAGAATCAAACTCCTGTTCCAGTCGTGAAACCAGTCTCACCGAGTTAGGATGGAAGCTGCATGAATATTTGATTAGTAATACTGCACGTGGGAAAAGTGCCATTTCAGCCTTATTGTTCCTCTTTTTCCAGATGTTAAATGTTGTTATATAATAGAATTGCTGAATGTGCTATCATTGGTGGTTAGTGTAAATTTTCAAGTCTTGAATCCGTACTGTATGTGGTGAAGTCTGTGTTTGGCTTCAGAGGGAACTGGACTTCCCAGAGCAAGACAAAGAGCGTAAGCAGTATTTGCTGTTTGTATGTTTAAGAAAAGTAAAGAAGATGTGTTTATGTGCTGTCACCTCACGGTACCACAGCAAATGTTGCAGTATTATTCCTGTTATCCTTTTATAGAAAGTTTACATTTTGTTTGTTTGTTTTTAATAAGTCTTAAGAACAAAATACGTGTATGTTTAAGGAAGAAAATAGTGCCAGTGTCATGAACATGTCACTGTTAGGAAATCAGGACAGTTGGAGTAACTAGTGAAGATGAGCATTTTTAACTTTTCAGCAGTGATTACAAATGAAACAATATACCACTTACACTTTGCCAAAGACACACCCTGTTCAACAGAGTACTTGAACACACTCAAGTCTTCTCAGGTAGGACCATAGCATAGTGAGCATCTACCATCTTGGCCAAGATGATAGGAATTTCTACTCAAAGAAACACACCATTGTTTCTAGTTGGTGGCAACTAAGGAGAAGTTAGGAATCAAATTCAATATGTAGGATTCACAGGCATGATAGTGAGGAATTCATTCTGTGTGTGTATTTCTTATGCAATGTCTTGAGATCCAGCTGTTGTGCTAAATGATGTCTTCAGACATGAAACTTACAAACCATGATTTAGATCCAGAGCTCTTCCTGGTGCAGAGGTCAGGAAACAGCACTTTTTTGCAACCAAATAGCAGCACTGAGACAAAGATTTTGTTATGATGAAGCTTGTAGTGATATTTTAGAATTAAGTAATTGCATCTGTTTTTCCTGTTTGTTGTTGTTTTTGTTTTTTGAAAAGAAATAATTAATTTGGGTAACTCTTTACATCCTCACAGAAAGTAAAAATTAGTAGAATTTTGTCTGAAATATATGTACGTATGCTTGAGAAAAAGAAAATTCAATCAGCATTCAGTATTTCAATGTGAATAGTATCAACTAACCAACTTTTAACTGAAGACAGGGTCAGTGAGTTATTTATACCTTGACTGTCAGTCCATGGTAGAAACAAAACAGCTTGCCTGGACCAAAATCAGTGTTCTTTGGCTAATTGGTCTTCTTCTGTCATTAATTTCTGGTAGAATAGATAATTTAAGCCTTGCCCAAAGAAAAGAGATTATCAGGGGCACGTTTTCCACAAATGTCTGATAGTTTCCTTTAGGTTTGTAGTCATGGTATTGTAAGTCAAGTGTTGCCTTCATGAAGTGACTCCTTTTATTCTTGTATTCCTAATTACCCCTGCTGGGAAGGGGGAAGGTTTCCACTAACTTGGTTTACCTCTATGAAGATACTCAGCCTGTGTCTTAGTAGCACAGTCAGTATATTATTCACTCCCTGAATTTTCAGTCTTACAGATATGAAGATGTAAGTTTTTCATAAGATTGCAAATCACTGTACGATAATTAACTAATAATTACAGACCTCTGAAAGACCATTCAGTGGATGCATCAGAGGTTTGCAGTGATGATGTTTAGAAGAATCAAAAAGTCTTCCATAGCTTTGGGGTTTTTATTCATTCTTTTTTAAAGATTTTTTTTTTTTAATTTTAAGATTTAAAGTGTCTGAGGAAAAGTATAAGAATTTAGAGTATTATCCAGCTAGGAAGAGTTTTATTTATGTTCAGTGTTCCTCCCTGAAAGTTTTGGTTTCAGTTCTCCATTGTTAATGGTTTTATAGGCAAGGAGGCTGTTTGCACAGACGTTATCTTCAGTGCAAATAATACCAATGTTTTGTTCTTCCTATAAAATCTGCTCAAAGTTCGAATCAGAAATTTGCCTTTTAATTTGCTAATAGCATGGATTTAATTAGAAATCCATAGGTGTGTAAACAATTAAATGAAATATTATATTTTTTATACTTATGTAAGTGTTTTCTTTCTAGAATGTATTTATCGCACAGATGCATTTCTGCATTGCTGAACTGTATGAGGCCTTTCTTAGCAGGAAGCATTGTATTCTGTGAAGTAATGGACCCACAGTACATAATGCTTTCTTGTATTTTTTCATATAGTTGTTATAATATCATACCTTCGCACATTTCAAAACAGATTTTTCAAGTAAGTGTAAGCAATTTGTAGGTCCTAGTAGCATCAATCAGGTGGTGTTCTGTGGATGTTAAAGGTTAAGATGATATTGAGATGATTTAAAGTTTTGTATTTGCTTGAAATTTAATGTCCTCTGGTTAATAGCAGAAGCACTTTTAAAAGTACAATTTAGTTGTAAACAGAAATCCTAAAAATCTGTAATATTGGGAATATAGCATTTATCAAATTTGGTAAAACTTGTGGTATTTTAATTCAGGTGATTGATATGTTTCTACTTCTATCTTCTATTGACTTGTTTGTTTGTTTGTTTATGAGCATAAAAGCAAATAGATTTATTTCTCAACTAACATATAAAAAATTTCACTGGAGTGTTTTTGTTTGGTTAACTATCAAGCCCTGTGGTTTGAGTAACCATTGGGTGATCTATGGGAAGTTTGCTTACAGATAAAATATCCTTCTTTATTTCTTCAATTTTGTTTGCTTTTAATTTTGTGTATAAATAGTGGTCTTTTGAGTTTAAAGACATTTATGCCATGAAGCATTGATGCAACTTTAACTATGATACAGTTATTCTAGGAAATGAGTGTCAGCTATTTTTCTATTTAAAAATCTATCCACATGCTTCCCAGTGTATTTAGATACATACAAATGCTAGCTTTCAGTGTCCCTGTGGCATCTTTGCTCTTCCTCACAACATACCATAAAGAAAAGTAATGAATCAGATGGAAGGCTGCTTTCCACCCATTGTTACTGAGGGAGTATCCTTGATGTGCTGTTGGCATGTATTGCGTCCATGAAACCAGTGAAGGGGAGTGTGCACTCCTGATTTGAATGGTCTTTTATATTGTCTTCTAGATAGAAAATGTAGTGTGATATTACTTCCCAAACGTACACAATTTTTTAATGGATTTCAGACTCAACACGTTTGTGTATCTGTAGGTTGTATAGATCCTTACCTACAGACTGCATTTGTGAGTCACATCAAGAACTGTTGAATCTTCAGTCACCTGAACTAATGGCTTTAGATATTCAGTAGTTTTTTTCCTTCTTAATTTGTTTAGTTTTTGTTTGGTTTTGCTCTTTTTGTGTTATTTTTGTTTTTATCTCTTTTACCTTTATCTTTTGGAATAGATACTACTCTTAAGATTATTATTATTATTATTTTTTAATGTAAAATATTAACTGTGGAAACCCTATAATTCATGGTCAGCTGTCAAAGTAAACAGCACGTTCTTGAAGCTCTAAAAAGATTGCTATTTTTTTTCTGTGTTACTTGTTAATTTACAGTGTTTTTATTGTTTAGTCTAGACAGAAAGTAGAAGTATCAGTAGTCATACTGGAATGCAGGATTGGAATTATCCTTGCGGGTAAACAACTTTCTGTTGCAGGTCACCTTCTTTTATGATCTCTTCTAAAGCTGTCAGGTTCCATCATAGCTGCTTATCCTGCCTTCTGCCCCTGCAAGTACTGCGATAAGTGGTTAAATTTAGGAGTATTCCTGATGTTTGGAAATAAAACTATGAAACTTGGATGGTCTGAGTAGTTGACACATTCTAAGAAAACATCCAGGGTCATGAAGAGCTGTCCAAGGATAATTGAGTTTTCCATTTAAAAATTGGAACAATTTTGGAAATGGTACTAAAATAGCAAGAAAGAGAAAAAGACAAGGCACTGATGTTTTTTGGTTTGAAGTTTCATCAGAATTGTAATGCCAAGCTTTCCTCCTGTGTCGGTGTGTTAAGTGGCTTTGATATTATATGCTAACCCGGATTTCTTAGGGGTCTTTCTCACTTGGATACTCTATTAGGTTAGGTAGACACTTCAAATTAAGCAGTTCTGAAATGGTGAGATTTAGAACAGTTCGTTTTTGTATGGATTCTCTAATAGAGCTATAACTGAGGCCTCCACTGTTGTCTTTTTCTGACAACACTAGTAGGATGATTTTATTTTACGTAACTTGTCAAAAACTGAGGTGCTTGCCTCAAATGTACAGATAAACCAATACAATTATCAGTGTGTTAAAACTTTCCATAACTTAAAGCTTTCTGAGCTTTCTGTTCAGTAGTCCCTGTTGGACTGTATGGTTCTTGTCTTCTACATGCCTAGAGTCATGTAGTACTGCTCAGCCCATCAGGATTTAAACTCTGCTAAAAGAAGGAGCAGATGATGGTCCAAAATCATAAATGGTGATTTCTGTCTACTGCTATACATTCAGAATTGAAGATCTTGTATTCCAATAACAAAAAATGAATTAGATTTCAACCCCCCCCCCCAAAACATTTTTAAGATTCATGTGAAACAAGTTGAACTTCTGACCTTTCCTGCTGTCAGGTTTCTCTGCAGATGTCTAATTTCACTGTGGCTTGTACATGCACATTCCACCCATGGCAGAGATTTTTGTTGTGTGAGGAAGAGTCAGCTATCATGAAGATTGTCCACTAACTGCTGAACGAAAAAAGCTTTTTCTGATAAGTACCTTTGTGTCTCTCTGTTAGATCTGGAAGACTTTGACTTCCATAAGTTTATTAACCAGCCTTGCTACCAACATTATGCCATCTCAATTCCAATAGCTTTCTAATACTGAAACAGTTTTTACAAGATAAGAAACTGTGTATTTTTCAGACGGCCGTTACTATTTGTGAGTAGTAAAGATGTAGAAGGCAATGTAGGATTTCTGTATTCTCTCCTAGAGCTGATAAGTTTCAGAAGGAGTGAAACACTGATTCAAGATTATTTGTTTTTTCCTAGTCAGTGTGTGTTCTTCATTGGCAAATGCTGCTTCACAAACGTAACTATAATCCTAAGATTGCTTTACTCAATTGGCCATGCTTTTTTCTCTTCTGGTTAGTGGGAAAAGCACTGAATTATTTCATGTGCTATGTGCTGGAAAACCTACAATGATAGTGGTATGTAGTGCCATCCTGAAAACTATTTCGGTTTTCAAGTTACACTTGCCACTCACCTCTGTAGCTTGCTCTGTCTTGCCAAACTTACCTTCATATGGGAATCTGGACATAAAATGGAGTCCCAAGCCAAAGGGCAGCATCAAAGTGTCCACAAGTGGTCTTAAAAATTGCTGGTGTCACTAATCCCTTGTTAGATATAATGAGGCCTTAAAATTTCTTTTTGAATTGCCTTCATTAATCTGAGTCCTGTGTAACTTGGAGAGGCAGATTTTAAATGTCTTTGTTAACATAGCAAGAGAGGTTATTAGAGGTTAATCCCTGAAGCATGACATTTTTTATGCAGCTATAAATTTATTTGTGTACGTTGAAAATACAAATGGTTTAAAGTTCAGCCCTTGCAGTCTGTCTGGAGCTTAACTCAATGCACAATCATGGCAGCTTTCCAGATAGCGATTGTGCCAGGCTGCAGAGCTGGTTCTCTGTAGTGGTGGAGCTGAAACCATCTGACTCCACATACTTGCAGCCCATTTACTGTTCAATTGGCAGCAAATGCAGTCAGACTTCAGTTGTAAGAAAATCCTTTATTACTTCCAAGTTTTCCTTTCACTGAAGAACACTTACAAGGCCATAAAAATGTCTTTCTGAGATCAATCACAGAAACCTGGTAGAATAGTGTCTTCTTTATCTGAAGTGTATTTCCACTTTTGCAGGGTGAAGTACTAATACTTGTTCTCTGACTTGTTTCCAGTTGCTGTAAGCTTTGCCCCTTCCAATACATGCAGATCTGTGTCAACAACATGTAGAGTTGCAGAGTTTCTCTGCTGCTTTTCAAACAGGTGGAAATGTCACTGGTGGGAATAGCTGCTTGCAGCATAGCTCAGCTCTGTCATCAAACAGAAAAGGAGAAAAGTACCACAAATGTTCAAATCCACTGTGTAAAGTGCCTCAAGGTGATACCTGCTTGCCATCTTAATCTCCCAGTGAAAATGTACCCTCCCTACTTCAGTGTAGGATAGATGTGTATGGTAGATCATTTGCAGGACTATCTGACTTGACCAATTCTCTGCTTTTGGCCGCTGTCACTGAATTTTTTAGGCAAGTATAGCAGTGGCATCATAACTTTCAATCACATGTGGTTCTGTGCCAGGTGGAAAGTCTGTATGTTTGTAAGCTTCTTTCAGAAGCTTGAGGGAAAGAATCCTTTCTGTTCTACTGAAAATATTAAGGGGACAAATCAGTGATTTATTTTTACTGAAAAACGATGTTTGAGGAAGATGAGACTCGGTGCATGTATTAGAGATCTAAACTTTTCTGTAAACACAATTTTGCATCCTTTTACAAGACTTAGCATCCTTTTTCCCCTCTCTTAAGCATAATTTGTTTAGATTTTGATATGGGAATTGTATTTCGATGGAAAAGCTGAGTTTTATCCTCCTTGTGATTCATGAAGGAATTACAGTTGGAATATTGAGGGAAATGAAGAACACCAGGTGGGAGCCCTGTACCCTAGGTCTTTGGAGGAAGACAACACTCACTGACTGATCATGAGACAGGATTTTGGTTCAGGCAAGTCATCAATTCATGTAACGTTTGATATTTGGAATGCAGGCTTGTGTGGCCTCCTCCCCCTGCAGATCTTTCTCATCTTCTGCAAGTTTCTGTTTTGCTGAAGTCAGTCAACAAGTTCTGCCCTAGTGGTCTCCCCCTGGGCACTTGAGCAGAGGAGAAGCTTTGGTGGAGAGCATGGCAGAATGGAAAGCTGAAAGAGCTCTTACAGATTCAGTTATGGAGAGGGTTTCTCCCTCGAGCTGGGAAGTAACCAAACAAGTAAATGATATGAACACAGAAAAAAGATGTTCTTAAAACTGTTAGAGATCTTTATGTATAGCTTCCTCAGATTTGCGCTGGGAATAGGGTCTGTCAGACAGTTAGCAAGTCAGTTAATTTCTGTAGAGATTGTATGTACAAAGAGTGTTGCAGTTCTTATAAATCTTTAGAAAAAATCAGAGTGTAGTGCCAATGCTTTGTGTGTCTCAGTTCCCTGCAGGCAGGGTGCAGTACAGAAAATGCTGAGAGATAGAAAATCAGTAGTGAGAAATTTGTATCTATTTCCTATTGTGTGGCACATTTATTTGCCTTGGTAAAGACTGAATATTTAAATCTCCATTCAAGGAGGAAGAAGCAGCAGATTCAACTCTTGATGTGCATGCATACTGGCAGAACAGAAAACTGGGACTTTAAAATGTCAGAATGCAGAATTTGAAGGGTTTGGTTTTTTTTATATAATGGTATCTTATGTGGCCTTATCAAGGCTTTGTGCTCAAAGCTAGCAAAAAAAGTGGAATTACTCAGTTTGTCAAAAGTTGACTTGTATGAGGGTTAGAAACCTATTTATGAACTTTATTCCAAATTTAAGAGAAGACTGAAAAAAGGTAGAGGGGAACGAAACTATGCATATGCAGTTTAAAAATGAAGCATAATTCTTAAAATTTAGTTCTGTAAACATTGAGGGTTGGCTGAAATTGCCCTAAACAAATTTACGTTACACTGTAAAATTTTTCATTCTGCTTCAGTTCAGTTTGATCCAGCTTTCCATCTTCAAACTCTACTGTCCCCACATCTGTTTTCTCACTGAAAATATCATGTGAAGGGTTTTCCAATCCAGAAAACACAGATTACTGATTCACAGAGGGTGCACAACGTATCACTGAGAGAGAATAGCGCGTAGTGTGCAGGCAAGTGCAAGCATGCTAAGAAACCTTGAAGACCCAGAGCTGGCATGTCAAAACACTGATACTTTACCTATCAAATAACAGTGTTTTGTTTTCTATGAAGCATTTCTCTGAACCTAAATCTTTCTCTGCATGAGGTACTTAACACGGTTTTGTAGTCAATCTGTGAGCTGTGCTGAAGAAGCCAGTGTCTTGTAGGTTATTACAAGGCACAGAAGATGAGGTGCACTTCTTTAAGCAGTGCTTCCCATTTGTGAGATGCAATGCTGTAAGCATTTTTTGAAGGAACTTTTGTTTTATGTTCCAGATATTTTGTTCATGATTGTGAAGAAAAGTTGTAGGGAAACTGTAACTGCACATAGAATTCTTGCCATCTCGATCACTTAATTCTACCATAGTTGTACAAGCCTTCTCTATTCCTTTTGTCATATGCATTCTTGCTTGTATGCTGTGCTTTTGTTTTTCATGGTTGGAAATGCGAGCTGCTTACACGTAGCAGTGAGTTTTCACTCAGATTCTCCATAACTTACAGAGTCATATATGTTCTGAGCCAAACCCAGCAGTTCTTACCCAGGATAACTCCCACTGATTTCACTTTCACTGACTTCAGTGGGAGTTTTGCCTAAGTAAAGACTAAAGGATTTGGATCACTAGACTTAAGATATAGGATTTTCTATAACCGTGGGCTGAATTGCACCAAGGACAGTCATTGTTTGAAGGAAAAAGGAAATACACTTCTTTCAACAATAATTTCAGCCCTGTTAATGCTGAACTTAAAAGCATTCCTTTCAAGAAACCCTGGCTTCTTAACTCTACCAGAGTCTGGGGCTGGGGGTGCTAAGAATTACTTCTGGAATTCTTTGTACTTTACTGCCAAGAGTAAGGAGATACTCCTTAATGAACTAGAGTAAGTATTGGCATGATAAGTGCTTTTGTTGTTGTAACAGAATAGATGGTCTGTGAAATACAGCAGTGTACTTGCTTTCTCTTGCTTTAAGTTTAAAACAAAGACTTGCTTGTGCAAATATCGCGCAAATGTAATCCCTTGATCCCACTCCAGGAAAATTCTTGTTCTTTACCCAATACAATACATATACAACTTGTCCATCTTAAAATAATTTACTGCTTATAACTTGTATTAAAAACTTATCCAGTAAAATGAAGTTAGAATATTTTCCTCATCACAATGTACACAAGGCAGTACTTAAGTAAAGGTACAGTTTTTATGCAGCACTGCAAAGTTACTGGATCACAGTACTGGCGTTTTACACCCACATTTCCATGGTGCCTGTGTAGAAGCAATAGACAAGGTAGTGGGAAGGCAAGCCTGAAGTTCTTATATAGCAAAAATGTAGCAGCAGCATTTTCGTAGCCATTTGTATGGCAGAATCATTGAGTTCAATACTGAACAGGATGTGAGGCCTGGAGTTTGTCATATGAAATCAGTTTTTGTGTTTTTATGCTCTCAAGAGCTGGACACATTATAAATGTGGACTGTTGAAAGGTTACTGCAGGCCAAGATGGTGGTTGGTAGGAATTGCACAGGAGTGTTTGCTTTTGCAAGAGCTGCTTACCTCCTCTCTTTGGTGGTTAGATTAGGTACCACAGTAGCTGTAATCTGTGGTATTCTGCATGGCTTTGGAGAGCATAAAAGAACGTGGGAACAGAATGAGGCAAAGTTGATGAGACCTTATGCTGAACCCTGGCATCCTGAAACTGTGCCTCTGGATATAAATCCTGTGGTATATCCTGTGGCCAAAGCAAGGAGGAAGGGAAGTCTGCCAGGGAGGTCTGAAGGCACACAGGACTGTAGGGAGGGAATAGAAGGGCAAGATCTAAACCAGAATAGTTTATTCAGACCTACAAATTTCATCGTTCCATTTAAACAGTGTACTTCAACCCAAACTCTTTGTTCCTGTTATACAGACTTTGAAAATTTCGTGTCAGAACTTCAAAGTGCTGCTAATCTTGCTTTAGGGTAGAGAATGTAATATTTAGTCTCTTTCATAACTCTGTCATTAAGCTTCTAAAATTCTCTACAATGTGACTTTCTAAATAATGAGTTAGAATGTGCTTTACGTCCAGAATAATAGAAATTGTTACATTGAAAACTAATCTTCACATATGGGTGAAGATAACTATATCTTGCCTTCTTTGAGTTCTAATCTGTACATGAAGATTTCTGAATAGATAGATAATAAGGAACATCATATAGTGGTGTTTTTACAGCTTCATATCAAGGGTTGCAATCTGAGATAAACTCTGAAGAATAAATATATTATTTTATAACAAATCACAGGTACTGCTGTACTCTGTCATTGTGAAATAACAGGAATATTTGAAGAAATTCTGGAAGATTTATGTTATCTTTGTCATTACATATAACATACAAGTTATGGTTGACTATGCAATTAAAAGCTGAGTGGCAGAATAGTAAAATATAGCATAAATGCTTCAATATACTTACCCATAAAGTAGGGGAATATCAAACCAAACACATCAGGCAGTCATTAGAAAGTTAAATAATTTTGCTATATTTTTGAGAATGACCATTAAGTATTCAGGAAGCAGAGTTTTTTATTGCATGATGCTTGGTGCACCAAGCTAAGAGAGTAAGATTTGCAGTCATTTTCTGAACAGAGAAAATATGTCCTGGAAAGCTGTCTGTTGATCCACACCCTTGCAATTTGGGACTCTTATCTAGTCTTGGTGGAATTCTGAGATAACAAATATTGAGTTAAGTGGAATTACAGTAGGTGGTACACTTTGTATTGCGACATTTTGATGACAGAATTTGCAATTCATGTGATGTCAAGACCAATGTATGGGCTGTAAAGCAAAAAACATTCTGTTCTTCATCACTTTTGCTTTTTAGCTGGATAAACGCTTAAGCAATGATTAAAATAAAATGCAGATGAGTGGCAGATACTTGAAAGGCAGTGGGGTTGATCAGCTTTGTATCTTTTATGAGCCTTATTCTTTATTTGTGGGAAACATCTGCTTTTTAGGAACTGCAGAGTAAGGTAAGCACATTGCTCCAGCAAAAGTGTCTCATCAGAAATGATGCGTGTGCAAGTGGACTTCATATGTTGTCTAAAGACAACATAAACATAAAGCCGAAGTTTTCTTTTCTCTGTCATATTACAGAAGTATATATTATTATCTCACCAGTTATAGCTTATCTATTTAAACAGTGTTTTGGCAATTAGAATATAGGAATTAATGTGACATGGCAGTGATTATTCAGCAACGGTTCATCTGTTTCCCTGTGTGGAGCAGATATCATTTTGTCTGCAGTGTGTGGGGTACTGTGAGACGACTTATGGACAAGTGTTGCTTTTTTTTTTAGCTGTCACCATCTCTTCTATGCTGTGCAGAATGGTAACTTTGATCATTTAGTTATACGTTGCCCATTGTTTTGTTAATTTGCTTTATTTTTAATTTTGTATATATGTGTCCAATGGTATTTAAGCTGGATGAGGTGGTACGTGTGTGCTTCTCAGGGAAAGTTTCTCCTATGCTTTTTTAGTCAGATTTAAACATCAAAATTTTCACTTGATTTTGATTCCAATTTTGATGGATATAATCAAAGAGATTCTAGAGGTTTTGAGCTGTGGCCTTTGTAGAGGCCAGAGCGAGAGGTACAGTGATGGAGAGCAAGAGCGTTGTCTGCAGTGTCTGGCTGGATGACTGAATTCGCACTCTTTGTATTATGACAGGGACTCATATTTACCTTGCGTGGTTGGAATTGTTGTACAAGCCTGAATATGAAGCAGTGTGCCTGCACAGGACCGGTTCAATAAATCACAGACCAAAGACAGTAGGAAATTTTGGTCAGTGGTAAAAACATCTCATTAGCTAGCTGCTCCTGGGTAGGGTCATGGAAAAGTGATACTTCTTTCCCACAGATTGACTGACCAAGAAATCTGTTTTTTAATAAATGAATTATTAGAATTACTGCTGAATTTAGTACATAGGGAAGTGCACTTTAAAGGTTAAGGACAATGTGTTTCCTACACTACCTCTCCCCACCAAAAAAATAAAATAAAATAAAATAAAAACTTCAGTGATAAAGTTAAGAGAAAAGATTGGAAAAAAGCATGCAATAGTGAGAATGAAACAGGGCTCAAATTCTTCACAGCAGCTAGAAAATTAATGCTTCTGCCTTCAGGCCATAGTAGATACAGTAGAGCTAAGTGGCGGAAATTGACTGTTTTCTATTAGAAAAGCCTCACTGGCAGAGTAATACATTTTTAAAGGAGCAGAATTAAATGGAAAATAAAAAACCACAGTTTAGGGCCAGAGAAAAACTTGAATTTATTTCCAGAAAAAGACTAAATCAGTATCTACCTTGCATAGAAATGTTGTATAACTTTGTTTGCTTGCAGTACACTTTGTCTGGCACTCAGAGCAGAGGGGCTAAGCCTGAAGAGTGACATCCACCAACAAGAACTGCTTTTTCGATTTCCTGGGGATCAAAAATGAGAGGACTGTGTGGATGAAAGCAATTTTAATGTCTTGGACTAAACATGTAATAAGTATATCAGTGAGTTCATTGCTAGTTTGCAGTGAGATTTTTAAATGCCTGAAATACAACTAATACTGAGAATATGTGTGTAATTTGTGCTGGAAAATGCATGAGTGAGAATATTACATAATCCCCGAGGCCAAGCTAACTTAATAACAGATAGATTGTAAATTTTAAGAATGGAAATAGTAGGAAAAAGAGACATTTGCCTTTCTGTTAGCAGGATAAATGGAATAGATTATTGTTGTCAGTGTAGAAGTCAAGATATGAAAATATCTTCCATAACGAATGGGAATTTCTTGTATAAACAGCTCGGTTCTTGTTTCTGCAGCACATCAGGGCCAGGTAATGCCTCAGATTTTGAGATGTCATTAAAATGGATGAGGGGCACTATTTGTGAATATATACCACTTTTAGCTCATGCAGGGAGAATGCTGGATTCAGTCCTGTGTCTGAATATCATCACGCTTTTGCAGATTGGTAGTACAGTTTGTGGCTTAATTAAACCACAGAAACAACAGAGATGTTGTGGAGTGAAGGTGAAATCATGGTGAATTGTCCATGGTTTCCTACTGTGGATTATTTATGGTTTTCTGGTATTTAAAGAGTGTGTCTTCTGAGGAGGGCTGAGGTGAGCCTCCTGTTCTTCTAAGAGCAGGCCTTATACTGTTCTGAAGCGTGGCTGTGCAAAAGTCAGAGTAGTCTGGGGGCAACTGTGAAAACCTACTGTAAATTACTTATGAAGCTGGAAGGAATGGCTGACACAGCAGTAAGTCGTGCTGCCTTTCATCAAGACCTGGACCCGGGTATTTTCTAGAGTCGTGCTGTCAATGTGGTAACATGCCTGTGCTGACTAGCTGCTGGTTCCCACTTGAAGGCTTTAAATATTCACTAGGCACAGACATAGTTTCAGAGTATAGCACATCCGTGATACTGTGTTAGCTCCTTGCCAGTTGTGATCTCCCAGTCTCAAACCAGGAAGTCAAAAGAATTTCTGAGTAAAACAAGTTTTAAGTTATTTTAAAAATGCTTACAAAACATTGATAATTACTGTCCTTAATTCTAGTTTTGGAAAAGAAAAAAGATTTTTACTTTTTTTTTCTCCTTTGAAAAGGTCAGCTTGTTTCATGTACCCAGCAATTAAATGTTCAGTGTAAGTTGTTAAGCTTTGGCAGAGCTATAACCATCTAAGAATAGAGCTATACTATTGGAAAATATTAGAAAATATTAGCTGTCACTGCAGTTACCAGCTCTGCTTTTACATTTTGTGATATTTTTAACCTAAACTGTGACATGAAAGATTGCTGGGGATGAAGTTGCATCACCGCAAGTGTCCTCAAAAATGGTTGCACCAGGATGGAGAGAAAGTGAAGGCATTCACTGAGTGGCAGTGAGTATAGCAGGGTGAGTGATGGCCCAAGCAGCAGCTGGGCTCACAGCTGGGAGAGCCACTGTGCATCCAGTTCCCTGGGTGCTGCTGCTGTTTGGGCCATGCACCTTTGAGTTCTCTGTAGCACAGTTCCAGGTGTAACAGACGTAACTAGGGCTCCCTAGAGAGGAGTTAACAACAAAAATGACGCTGGTAGTAGACTATGTTTTCCTTAGAATAAAAGAAGTTACTTAACGCTGTTGCGTGACATAATAGCGATCACTGTTTTCTGTTCTTTTTTTTTTTTTTTTTTGTGAGCAACAGAGTGGATAAAAAGAAAGACACAGCTGAAAGGAGGAACTGGGGAACTGATGAGTAATTGTTTATTGCACAGATACATTCTGGCAGTGTTAGCTTCTGTTTCAAGATCAGACATCTGTCCTTAAAGTATTTCGCTGCTTGAAGGTTTTTTCTTTACCTTGAAATAAAGCCAAGTGTTTCCTTCATAAAGGAGAACACTTGAATAAACATAACTCCAGCATAAAGCTGGTTGGGACTAGTCTCCTGGCAGTGGCCAGAGTCTCCTTCATATTGGGAATTATTAGAAAGAGAGTGAATCTAACTTCCTCCATCTGAAAGGTAGCTCATGCAGTCTGCCCTTTACTTCTGTGTTTTATTAAACTGTATGGGAGAGCCAGAGGTTTACAGGAATATTACAGGGACCCCTTTGATTTACGGTCAGTGCTATTTTTCAGAAAATACTAAGTATTTATTTCATTTAACCACGAAATTGCAGAACATGGAAGTGTTTGTTAAATACAGTACACCCTTGGGGGACAGTTACACGTACGAAGCAGGGGAAGCTTGCAGAGCTGCTACTTAATGTTACAGAACAGAAGACATTGTCAAACTGACAGTTAGGCATGAGTGACATGGCAGGCTGGGGTACATGTGCTCTGGGAAGCAGTGCTGGCATGCCTTGTTATTTAACTGTGAACTGGATTCTGCAGAAGTTTCTTGTACACGAAGGACAAAGCTTATAAGTGTTGGATTTTCTTTTTGTCCAACTTGGTCACAAGAGTCCTAATGCTAGTAATGGCTGAAGCTGATTATTTCACTCCTCTTTCTTCACTTTACCCATCTAAATGCAGTATATTTGCCTCAGGGGTAAGGTTTGTACAATCCACTGAAAACTTGGATGAAGTAACAAAATTGTTATCTGTTAAAACACTGAAACAAAATTTTCTGTTTGAACAGATCATATGAGTTTAAATTTTATTTTATTCTTCAGTAAAAGAGAAGATTGAAATAGGTCTGCAATGGCTGTGCTTTGCTTCACCTCTACAGGTTTTACTGTTAAACCAAGTTCTGTTGCTTTGAGAGACTTTTGGCATTTATGGCTTTCTACTCACCAGTAGAATGGATTGTAATAAATCCTGAGGGATTGACACTGTGGTATAAGACAGACTACCTAAATAAAATAAAAGCTAGCTATGACCTTACACAGTAAAATTCAGGCACGTCTCCTCTAAACCTCAACAGTGTTGTTTTTTTTCTGTCTCAGCTTCCTGTTTAGCAATACTTACCTATGTATTTCACATAAGTGTCTAGGTTTTCACTGATAACTGCCCTGTGAAGATTAAGTTTTGATCATTATTAGTAATTCAGTGGTACTGACCTAGTTTTTTTCAGTTGTGCTAACTATTGGTGCTCTCTGAAGGAAAATTCAGGAGAACTGCTGAGACACTTCTTGGCTTTGTATTTTCTGACTTTTAAAAAAGAGACAACAGACACTGCAGGAGATCATAGAATTTTAATGTCATTTTCAATGTGCACGGTTTAGATTTCATGAAGGAGCAAGGCATCAGCTTTAGAAATAGAGCTCTTTGTAGACTTACTGTTGTGCAGTCTTTACTTTTTTTGGAAATTGGGTCAAAATTTTCAGAGGTGTTAAAAAAAGTAAGATACATATGGAACATGGAGTTGTTTAACTGATTTAATGATAAATGAAGTGCATGTTAGCTAGTCCTCCGCTGCTGCCTCAGTCCTGGAAGCTGAAGTACTTGGTGAGACCCATGTACATATCTTACTGCAGGATCAGGACAAAAACTTGGATGATCATTTTTGCATATGTCATTCATTTGGTCAGGACACGTGTTTTTCTTGAGGTCCACGTACAAACTGTGAGACTTGACTGTTGAAGTAATTGGTGTGGTTGCTGATACGTGGTTTTTGGCATGTTCAAATGGGTATGCATCAGCTTTGGGAGGTATAACCAGTTCCATGTGTGAAATTGGGCCCATGCATCTGTAGACTGATGTGTCGAAATGTGATGAGAATTTTCAGTGTGGTCCTAAGAGTCACAGCTGTAGAAAACTTAATAGAAGGTGCATGGGATCACACACATTGCCTCATATATAAGACTTGTAAATTAAACTAGAAATAAAGAGCAAGTACATACAGTGGAGTATTTCCAACAGCAACCTAAGCTTGATGATTAGTCCAGAAAATGGAGTTGAAAACAAATCTTGATAGGGTTGTTCGAACAGTGGCATTTACAAATGCACACATTGTATTTTCTAAAATAATTGGTGACGGACAGGATATGAATTGGCAAAATATGGGGGAGCCTTTTTTTTTTTCCATGATACATTGACTAGAAAATGCAGATCTGTTTCTTTAATATACATACACACATGTAAATTCTTGCTCAATCTGCTTGTTTCCAGTACTTATGTGCATTTGAGACTGAGTGTGTGGCACTTTGGCGTTTCTCATGTCATTGGCATTAATATAATACCGAGATGGTGGCAGCACAGCAGCACGACGCTGTTAATACTGAATTGCCATTGGAGTAGTAGTAATTTACATACATGTCCTTTGACAATAAAAGAACCTATACAGTGACTAGTGAAAGTTTACAGTTGTGTTTTGATTTGAAAACCTTTCCTAATGAGTTAAACCTTCCCTAATGAGTTTTAATAGAAAACCAGAAAATCACTTCTATGAACCTGAAAAAAAAAATCACATCTATTCAGACAACAGCCTCTCTTTTGTGACCCGTGTATGCACTGATTGAAATAGATCGTATGTGGAAGAGAGTAACACTAAGGCAATGTGAATAAATCTTACATCTTTATTTTCTGTTATCTACAATTTTTATATAGTATTTTGCCTATTTTTAGGGCAATAGGTGAAGTAATAGTGCTATGATTAGTTAGCTGTTTTTGTTTCGAAGTCATGGAATCAGAGGATCATTTGAGTTGGAAGAGACCTTTAAAGGTAATCTATCCCAGCTACCCTGCAACAAACAGAGCTACAGCTCTATCAGGTTGCTCAGAGTCCTGTCAAGCCTGACCTAGCGTGTCTCCACGAGCTTGGTATCCACCACCTGTCTGCTCTAATGCTTCACTACCCTTATCGTAAAAAACCTTCCTTGTGTGCAATCTACATTTCCACAGTTCTAATTAGAAACCATTTCCCCTTATCCTGTCACAACAGACATTGCTAAAGAGTCTGCTGCCTTTCTTCTTATAGCCCCGCTTCACATACTGAAAAGACCCTCTCAGGTCTTTTGGAAGCCTTCTTTTCTCCAGGCTGAACAGCCCCAGCTTTCAGCCTGTCAGAGCTGTTCCATACTTGGGTCATTTTTGTGGCCTTCCTCTGGACACACTCTAACAAGCCCATTCCCTCCTGTACTGAGGACTCCCCATCTGGATGCAGTACTCCAGGTGAGGTCTCACAATGTAGAGCAGAGGGGCAGGGTCACCTCCCTCGACCAGCTGGTCATGCTTTTGATGCAGCCCAGGATATGGTTGACTTTCTGGGCTGTGAGAACTCTTTGCTGGTTCATGTCCAGCTTCCCATCCACCAGTACGCCCAAGTCCTTTTTGGAACAACTGTGCCCTACCCTTTTGTCCTCCAGCTTGTATTGATAGTGAGCGATGCTGCAACCCATGTGCCAGACCTTGCATTTGGGTTTGTTGAACCCGTGGGCTCGTAGCTTCCAGGAGGATCCATTCCTGCCCCTGCACAGGGATATCTTGCAGTTGCTCCCTGAAGTATTATTTACCTGCAGATCTGATTAGCTTCACTTTGCAGTTGATTGAAATGCTTTTATGTTATTCTCTTTGAACTCACTGTGTGCATTGTATGTTTCTAACTTGATAAAAAAAAAAAAAAAAAAGAAAAAGAAGAATTTACTGTGTTCATCAGGTTTTCGGTAAGTCCTAACGTCAACAAAAACATTGCTGTGACATAGCTTATGCATCTTCTTATGGAGAATATCCAGAGACTGAGAAATACAGAGCACAGATGGGTGCAAATGCATAAAAGCCACAAGCCTCTGCCTCTAGTGATTAAGTGATTTTATGAGTTGTTTTGAAACAGCGTTTACAAGGTGCAGGACCTGGCTTTTCTTTTTTGTGTTTTGTGTTTTGTTTTTGTGAAATCTTGATGACAGAGTTTGGTGTCTGTCTCAGCAATTTAAAACTTAGCTTATTTTTCACTGCTTTTTGTTTCTGAGCGTGATCCAGGCACAAATGGAAAGATGTCTGGTAGCAGCTTCATCCAGAATCTGGGAAACTGTATCTCAGGTTACTTTTTTCCTACTTCATTGACCCAACGAGGAAAAAGTAAGGCTAAAAGCCTTACTCACAGGTTGCAAGTATGCCTACTGTGGTTTAGTCCACACAGCATCATCTATATCAGATGCTTCAGGAAACAAAAAAGTGGTACCACATCTTTGTGAGTTCTTCTCTTGCCCCCTACAACTTTCTTGAAAGGTGAAGTGTCAAGAATGTGTGCAGCTCAGATTTAAGTCAGTAGGGGAAGGCTTTTATAAATGCAAGGTATTTTTGAATGTATCTAGCAGAATATTGTGTGTTCCTTTGAGTTAATCCATACAAGCAAGCTAGTAAATCATTTCATTTTATGAGTCAGTTAAATTTAGGCATGCGTTAACTGCTTTGTTGAGCATTGGCTGGATTATCTCTTTCCTGAATTTGACACTAAAGTCAATACTGAATGGATATATTCCTCCTGTCACAGTACTATTTGAACAACTACAAACAAGTACTTTCTTATGAGGTAACCAAGAACAATCAGAAACAGGAATCACATTCCTGAACTCAGACCTTTTTTATGCATACTTACCTGTTTTCTAGTAACATAAGAGAGTATTACATCTCTTTTAACTATTTTTCTGTTTTATAATAAGATGTCTTTGTGTTTGAAATTCAGATGAAGTTAGACCTAACATAATTTTCCTCACATCTGAGCATTTGAACAGCTAGCTTTTGAGTTCTCCTTAAGGAGATTCAGATGCCCTTGGTTTACCTAGTAGGATTTTCCCCTTTTCACTAACAAATTTGGAAAACCAAGTCAAATATGAGATTGAATTTGTAATCTCAATTTGTCCACAATTGTTTCAAATTGTGTTTCTCATTCAGGTGCTGTTGGTTACTATGTGCCACAGCCTGTGCATTCTTTATCATTTACAATCTGAATGTAGAAAATGAGTGGGATATTATAGCTCAAAACTGTTTATTGGTTATCTTTCTTGGTAGAATGAAAATCATTGCAGGAGCAGTATGGACCTAAATGTAACTCTGCTTTGAGCACTGTGAAAAAGAGATGCATCCACTACCTCAGAGATGAGAAGAGAATCCAAATGTTGTGTCTGTGTCTTTTACAGAGCATTCCAAATGAATGATGCATTGGGGAAAGATTTCACTTCTAAAGCTGCCTGCAGTTTTCCTATCTATTTTGACCAGGCAAAATACCCAAAAAAGAAGGGATGCTGAGAAATAGTTGCACGGGAAGACAGTAGTGGAGATCAAATACTAGTAAGTGGTTTGAAGAAAGAGAGTAGCAGAGAGTTAGCTTCTAAAATATTTTGAGAAAATACTAAAAGGGGCTTAAGGAGTGACTTTCAACAGTAGATATAGCAAATGCAATCTTGTACTTTGGGCTACAGATTCTATGATGCATTGTTACTCTTCCTGATGCTGCTCTGAGGTCAAAAAGCAGATATTTTGCCTTAGTCATTGTTTCTAAATCATTCCATGAGTGTTAAAAGCATTCTTTTCCCCCCTTCTTAGTCACTGGAGAACTGGCATCAACTTATTGTTGGGTTTTTTTAATCCAGTAATGACAGCAGTTTAAAAAAGACTTTCTAAAAGTTACATTTACCGTTATCCAAACTTCTGAATTTTGATTCTTGTGAGGAAATTTCTTTTTCTTTCTCTTCTCCTTCCCCCTACAGTCTGGCAGGTCTTTGAGAGGTTGTACAACAGAGTGCAACTGCTGTTAAAGAGAAAACCTCTTTCTTGTCATCCCATTTTATTATAGTATTTCATCTTTCCTATTTTTTTGTTTGTTTGGTTGGTTGGTTTAGTTTTCTGAAGATTAATTAAGTAGCTAGATTTAAATGTAGGGCTGACTGGTAATGTATGCAGTTTCCAAAGCTGACTACTAGTTGAGGTTGTGTTTGTAAAACACAGAAAAAAAGTAGGAGGAAAAAAAAAAAAAAAAGAACAAAACCATCCTATGTTAGTTAATATAAATATCTGGAGTACTGCTTCTGCATGGGGAGTTCCCACCAGAAGTATCAGAAACTCTAGCAGTATGTTATTTAAAAAAAATCCTTGTTAATACCAACATAGGCACTTTGAAACACAAGCAGAGTGTGCATCAGTAGCTCTGAAAGGTCCTTTTGCAGAGCTATTGTGGGCTTCTGCTGAGGAGAGAATTTTAAGCCCAGGAGGATTTAGCTGGCATTGTGTGGCTGTGGTGCATGGAAACTCAGCTGAAGTACAAATATCCTTGGCAGCCACCTGCTTTCAGGGTCACAGTGAGGAGGAAGGCAGACATCAAAGGCTCTGGGAAGGATGGTCCTATATTCTTACAGGCTAGTGGGTGTCCAACTTTCGGAGGGAGGGGCACTAACAATGCACATCTTCGTGCTGCTGTCCTTGTACAGACTCAGAAGGGACTAAGACCTCCTGAGAAGCAGGTGATGAATGTATCAGGGGAGATACGGTTTCAAAAGTTAAGTGAATTCAAGATTGCCAGCTTTAGTTAATCATCCCTGATGATGAGCAGACACCTAAATGATGCCTCCACTTCTAAAATCTGAAAAGATATCCCAATCAAAAGATTTTCAAGTTGTGACTCAGAAAACATTAGGTAGTAAAAGCCTAGATCAAACTGTATGTAATAATGTCGAATTGCATTACTTTGGACTGCGCTGTGATTGTCCACTGACTTCAGGCACTTCCTCAAGCCTATCCACCCACGTGCACGTGTGTGTTTGGAGGTGGACAGTGTTCCTGTGATGGTACTTAACAAGTTTTGCTGCAGGCGGGGAACACCAAAGATTGATACATTGGAAATAGAAGTGTGAAAACTGAATAAATCTGCAGTATGATTTAAGTGTTCCTTTGAATTTTGTGATTGGAAAAGAAACCTCAGAAATATGTCCTGACTGAACATAATTTGCCTGTGAATGCTGATAGCTTGTGATATAAAGCGTGGGCCTATTTTTCTGTTCATTGCAGTTTTTTCTTAACCAGCAGCACAAAAAAATTTGGGCACTGTTTCACAATTTCTGTTTGGAGTTCATTTGGCAGTGGTGGGCAGTATGTAGCTGTAAAAATAGAAATGTAGTTCAGTGACTGTAAATAGTCTTGGCTTGGTGAAAGTATAGTTTTCGGCATGCAGTCATCATGATACATGTCCTTGGTGGTTTTTTTCTGGGTAACCTGCAAACACTGCCAGCCAGATTTTTTTTCTCAGAGGGAATGTTTATTGAGAAGGACTGAACTTTCCTCTGCTCTGCACTATTCTGCAGACAGAACCATCTTGTCAGTCTCCAGCTCCCCAGCCTCTTAGTTCTGCAGTGCTCTAATTCATCCTACCTATGGACAGGAAACTGTTAAGCATTGCAACTCACTGCCATTGAAATTATGGCTACTAAAATGTAGTAAAGAAGCACTGCATTTTCACTAAAGGACTACTAAGTGGCACCAAACACGTTGTGCCTGGTTTAGGAGTTTTTTATGCCTCAAAAAAACTTCCTAAAAAATACATTATCAAAATAGGTTGCGTTTTTCCTGTTTTTAGAATCTTTCTTACATATCCACTGCTGATCCCTTTGAATCATGGATCACTTGGCATGGCTTTCTTATCTTTTTGTGTTCTTGTAGTTTAGCTTTAGAGTGTTGTTAATTGAATGCTGTAATCCAGAGGACCAGATTGCTCAGTGCGTTGAGACTGTGTTAGAGTGTAAGAAAATGTTGAAATTTTTGAAGGGAGTTAAAAAAATTTTTTGTTGAAAGTGCCATTATAAACAGTTCCAGTGCATACCACACAGTAGGAATCATTCACAGTAGCTTCTAGACCTGGTAATACTGTATATTTATGTAGTTCAGGATGCAAATCTAAATTCTTGCATAAAAAAAAAAATTGCATTGGGAATAATGAGCACATGAGAATGTGTTAAAAGGCTGTATTTTACTGCTCAGCATATAATTTATCCGCCAGCTTTTATTTTGTTCTGTTTTGAAGAACACTGGTGAAAAAGGGCCAGACAAAGCTCAATTAATACGTGGATTTAGTCTTCTTAACTGTGGGTTACGTTGTCTTACAACAGTAAAAAATACTTTCGTTCAAATTGCGTCCTTACTGTATTACTGTAACTGCTCTGTACAAGCTGGCAGGAGGATATTTTCTTCCATGTGTTGAAATTTTAGTTCTAAATTGGTATTTCTTATGTCTCCCAGCCCTTGAGTTGCCCCAGCTAAGGAAGCGGATTGTCAGTACAGCTGTCTACTTTGCCTCTCTAGCACAAGATGTTTCTAGAGTTCAAAATTGGTGGAAAATTTATATGTGGTCTATATTGTCAGGACACTTCAAGTGTTGCCTGTGTACCCCCAAATGAGGATTTCATTGTTTCCAAGTGATTTTTTTAGATAGTTGGCAATGTAGAGGTTTCCTCAGGTCGAGTTCTAGTATTTCTTACCTTTTCGTGTCTACTTTAAGATGACTGAAAAAGCTTAGTTAAGTATAAGATTTAACATTTCTTTAGGTTTTAAGAATATATAATACATACAGATTTCTAAACCTCACCTAAGTGCAGACTCCATTAAATCACATAGAGAGATAATCAAGAAAAGACTGAAATGATCAATGCAGTTTTATTTAGAAAGACCGTTCTTATTTTTACATTTTCTGTGAGAAATTGTTTCACTGCTTGCTGAACAGGCTCAAGGGCCTATAAAAGGAATTGTTCTCCAAATCACTGAATTGGAGAGTATCATCATCCTAAGAACTGAAGAGAACAAAAAGAATGAATAATTCATGAAGTAACGAGTTCCCTGTTTCTGGCTTCAGAAGTGTCCCTCAAAACATAAAAAGTATGAAGTACTGAAATTAAAGCATGAGAAATGTGTGTAATCACACAGTCACAGAATTGCAGGGGCTGGAAGGGACTGCAGGAGATCATCATGTCCAACCCCTCTGCCAGGGCAGGTTCTCTGTAACAGGTCACACTGGTAGGCATCCAGTATTGCTCCACTCTGCCTCACCCTTTCTGAGAGGAAGCTCTGTGTATCCAGCTGCTTTCCCCACCCACTAAACCAGCAATTCATACGACCTAACCTGATTAGTTACCCTATAAGCAGTCTTATTTAAAACAAGGCAAAGGGAGGGCTGCTTGTTACATGAAATTAGTATTCTGTATTTATGTTAGTTTTATAGAATTGTTTTTGCAGGTGTAGGAAAAAGGATAATTGAAATTGTTATACCAGAAATGCGTCCTGTGCATTGTCAAGCATAAACTCTACAAGTAAGGAAGGAGTGCTGCGACTCTTTGATCCCATGTCTATTACCACGAAACCACGTTGTAAAAAGTAACTCATATCTGTGGATAATTTCTTATAAGTAAGTGGAGATTGTAATTAGAGGAAACATCCCACCACAGTACAGGATGGTTATATTTAGAAAAATGTTTAGTTTACTGTTTAGACAAGAAGTTATTTGGGCTACATTCTCTTAAACGTAGAAACAATAGCATAATATGTGTGTGACAGTAGTTTCTTCTTTTTAACTCTTATCAAAGGAAAGTCTAATTGGATATTTCTAAACATTGCTTTGTAGAAGATTGTAAAAATGACTGAATCTCAGCAAAGTTCTTACTGACCCAGTCATACTCTATTAAGAAATAATCACTAGTCCAGTCTTTACTGGCTGCAAAGAAAATGATCACATTTTGAGATAAATCTGAAAAGTCTGGGAAGTGCTCAGGGCTGTGTGCATTCCCAAAGAGAAGTTATCTGTAGTTGTTTGGAGTCTTCCAGAAAGATGTCTCGAATATTGCTCGCTTTCACTTCACATGGGTGTTGCTTTCTCTACTACCTGTGAGGCACTGGAAGCAGCTGTTACATGCCATCACATCCTCTGCTTTTGTGGTCCTCTCCCTTTTGGATTCATGCTTCTCTTTCTCCTACACTGATGTACAGCCAAAAAGCCAGGTGGCTGAAAATCAAATGGATTTTGTACTTACATGACAAAGCAAGAGTCCACTGCTTTCTTTTCTAACTTTGAGTCAATAGGAATATGTAAAGCTCCAGTGTTTAGATTCCATTTATCCAGTGTTTAGATTCCATTTATCTTACTTGAATATTTCATTAGTCCTCAGCTTCACTTTGTTCTTCTAAGGACTGTTCTTTTCTGTAGGACAAGGATAATGTAATAATTTAGGGCAGTAAATTTTGCAAGTATAATTTTTCCTTTTTTTTTCTTTTATTTTTTTTCTTTATTTATTAAGAGATGGATAAGTTTTCAATCTGTAAGTTTGAAAGATTACAGGTATTTTGGTTACAGCTCCAAATAGGATGTGGTTTCTGTTAGTTGACTGCATAAAAAGAAAGCGCTTGTGCAAAATCACCTATTCACTCTGTTGTTCAGAGGCATATTTATTACGATGACGTTTTATAGCTGTTCAGCACCAAGGATGGAGAAGGACATCTGTACTGAATGGAGGATTCACTCCTGGATGAGATGTAGTAGATGTCTGTTGGATTGTGGAGTAGCTGCTTTGCTGATTTTCCAGAAAGAACAGGGCTTTATTTCCTCCATCATTTAAATAAAAGCATCCACACAAAACAGCATTACAGAGGTTATCATGAGATAGAGCCTTTCTTCACACAGTTACATACTTGCTGCACTAAGCAGGGGCTTTCACTGCTGCATGACAGAGGCGAATGTTTGCCTATAAGTGCTCAGGAGACCCATCTAAACAAAAGTAATAACTGAGACGGCTTATGTTCTTCAGATCTCTTCCTGATGTTATCATCAAATATTATTTGGTTTTGTTCTTTGTTGTGTTTATGAACCACAATGCAATGAAGGCAGGTATTGTAAAAGTTCAGGAGGAAAGCTCATTGACTCCAAAAGGTTGGATTTTAAGGAGTGAATATGTTACGCTGGGGCAACAACCATGCCTTTGAATATATCATACTTGTTTTCTGAAGTGTTATTCTTTTGAAGAGAACTATTGAGACTTTTCATTTCATTTTGGAATGGGCATAGTATTGCTTGCCAATGATAATACTGAGATATTATCAGAGCAGTGCTGATTTAAGTATCTGATTGAGCCACTTGTGTAAGAGGTGTTTTAGAAAGGCACGAAGTTAACATCACTGACGTCAATTGAATTATACTAGTTAACTGTTTCTTGTCATTGTGATAAGGAAAAAGGGAATGGCCTCAAGTTACAACAGGGGAGGTTTGGGTTGGACATTAGGAGTGATGAGGCACTGGAACAAACTGCCCAGGGAGGTGATTGACTACCATCCCTGGAGGTGTTTAAGAAACATGTACATCTGGTACTAAGGAGCATAGTTTAGCGGGAAATAGTGGTGGTGGGTGGATGCTTGGACTAGGTGATCTTAGGAGATCTTTTCCAACCTCTTTGATTCTACAAAGCTACATTTTAAGAACTTCATTATGCGTTTTTAGACTGCACTGTCACTGAATTCATTACAACTGTATGTCTGTGCACCGTGTCCATTTTTGAAGGCCTTAGCCATATGAACCATGCCAGGAACATGCATTTAATTGCTTTGTACAGGTTCTAGGAAAAAATGTCCTTCTTCAAGAACAGTAACATGTGGAAGTTGTTATCTAAACTTAGGTACTGAAATGGTTCTCTTCTTTTCCAGTGGAATCTGTGATAAATAGGAATTTGGTGTATTTACAGCAGATAAAAGTGTTCAGGCAGATGCAAGTGCTTCATTATATGTGATTTACATTATTTCAAATTGGATTTAGTCTGTTCTCGTCGATGAAGCAATTTCAATGACCTTGTGGTTTAAAATTTTCTGAAGGGATAAAGCCTGTTGAGCACTAGAGCTTTTTGGGACATGGATATTTGCACTCATTGTCTTTAATGTTTGTTTTTCAGTTTAAAAAATTATTTAGAGAGATATTTTTTTTCTGAATATGCATTCAGTAACTTAGGTGCTCATCTGAGTTCTGGCTATGATACATTCAAGTATAGTAGGGGGAAGGGAGAAAGGGGGAGAAAAAAGCTGTTGGTCTTGCTTTGCTTTACATCAGTCCTTAGATGACTTAGTACTCCTGTCCTTAATAAAAGTGAGCCATACGATCCACTTGCAGGTGTTAAGGCAGAAAACGGAAGCCCCAGGGCCCTTGATGTACTTCTAAATGCTCCAGCAACAGAGCTGTGTGTGAACAGACTGACCCTAGGGTCTAGGCATGGTGAAACTGGACTTTCCCTGTGTTACAGGCATGTGCTGGTGCTTGCCTTCAGCGCCTCAAGGCTGCAGAAAGGTTAAGACAGATTTCTTCTAATCCAGGCAGAAATGAGTGACACTAACTGAATTGCGATCAAATGAAGAAAAAGGCCTGCACGCCTTGCTTTCACCTTCAGTATGTAACTTCCTGCTCCCTGAGAGACATATAGAAGATGGTTAGACATCTTTATCCCCTTCCCTCTTAAATGCTCCTTGCATAGCCACTCAAAAAGCATTGAACAACAAAAATCTTCAAGAAACTATGTAGAGTAAAAGTATCCAAGTTGAGTAGCTATTGTTACTTTGATGAGGTTCTAGCCAACAAACGTCTTTGTAGCTTGCAGCTCTTTTTTGCTGTGGTGCTGTTGGCGGTTACCTTGATTTCATATACCATGTAATGTTTGTGTATGGAGCTACCAATCCCATTGTCCCTTAGAACAAAAGCAGTGTGAGAGAAACTGTTTTGTTGTTAGAGATGTCAGTGTGAGATGCATGCTTTGTGTTCTTTATGTTTTTTTTAGCAGTTATAAGGTGATATCTTTAAGAAATCTTTCACATGGTTTCTTTTCCTGGATATCTTTACTTTTTCCATTGTAACAGGAATAAAACCTTTCTTCTCTTTTGCAGTTCTCTAGCCAGCAGTAAACAGTCAAATGTCTTTGTGAAAGGGTCTTATTATATAAGTAGCTTTTTCGTTAAACTGCTGAATGTCTAGGTACTATAAATGTCATTTGGATTCTTAAGATCGTCAAAAATGAATAATCCATTTCTTCTTCTTGTCTGAAATTTATCTGACAAAGTGAACTTCAATATAAAGCACAGATAGCTAATGAAAACATTTATTGCACAGGTAGAAAATCTGTAATTAATTAAGTGGGTGGCATGTGGATATAACCACAATCTATTTGTAGAGAGCTGTAAATAGCATCAAAGATTTGTGAGTATTAAGTCTGTAGACAGCAGGAAATACTTGAAAGCCAAGGTAGGATCAAATTTTTGGGTAAAAATGATGGTAATAGCTAACCACAAATCAAGTGAGAGCCATTAGAATGTTGTTTGTTATCCTGTGGTTGAATGTAAATTCTCAGCATTGCTCCTCTTATTTGTAAAGCAAGTGAAGGTTAGGCTGGAACCTCAAAGAGCTGTGAGACAGTAAAATAGGCACTGTACTTTGTTGTGTTCTACCTTTGCAAGTTTTCTGTAGGTATCTCTCACTTAACAATTAAAGGCATGGTTCTACAGCACTGAACACACTTTGCACTGAAGGATATGCACTGCTGAACCTTTAATGGTAAAACCCTTGAGAAGCTGGCTGTGCACTGTAATTTGCTGCAGTTCTGTTACAGTGTTATGAAGAATGAATGCTTTGTCTCCCTCAGGGATCAGCAAAGCTGAAAGCAGTTCCTGGAAATCTGTATCATTCTGATTTACAAATAGCTCACATGAATGAGCTATACATTTTGTAGGAATCCCACCGGGAGAGAGTTGTACTGACATGTGCTAACTATTACTCTCTAGCAATCATAAAATCTTCACTGACATCTAATTTAATACCTGTCACAGATAGCAATAAAAGGAATAATCTTCATTTAGCTGTAGGAGTTCAGTCTGCAAGTTCATGTATGAAGGTCAAAGGTTTTAAAAACGTGCAAAGAAAAGGTTGGTTTTTTTTTATGCTCACGTTCTTCATGTGTTAAGGAGAGAAGGTCATCCAGGCAATTTGTAGGCAAACATGCTGAGGCTTGGAGAAAAAATATAAAAGCCAGGATCCTCCATGAGAGGAGAAAAGGGAGATACATGAAAGGCACATCGCAGACAGTGCTAGGAGACCGTCCAGAAGACTGTGAAAAGTTACAGTAGTGACCAAGAATGCTTCAGCTTTTTGCACTTCAAAGGACATGGCAATTAATTGTAATAACACTGATGGTTTTACACTTTGAGGCCGAGTACTTAAGGGATATGGCATGAAGGTTAGAACATAAATGTTGTGAAATCCCTGTATAAGCAATCTGCTTGAATAAGAAGGCAAAATAAGCAGAAGCGCTAGAAGAGGATGAAGCGTGGCACTGTGTCCCACTGAACTTTACCAGGTCATCAACCCTGTGCTTCCTGAGAAGAAAAAGAGCAGGAAAAGGGAGACAAGATGGTAACTGCACCCAAAAACACAACAGGACTCTACTGTGAGGGTGTTCTGCATTCCCAGACCTGGAACAGCACAGTGTAAATTTTGAATGAAGTTACAATTGGAGAAATGAGAGCTGGGGTGGAAAAGTCTGAAACTGATAGAATGGAAATGGAATACTGGTCCAATGAAGCAAACTGTAGTACTGACAGATGAGGAGCAAGACCTTTCAAATGCTAGAGAGATACATGTATTCTTCTTTACTAATCAAAGTGGCATCTTTACTTGAGAGATCTCATTAAGTGAGCTGTACCTCTGTGAGTTCCAGTCAGCAGAAATTAGAAAACTTGGAGCTTCCTCAGTTTTTATCTCTTGGGATACAGTCTCTTGCCCTCTTAAGCAGGGATTCCCTGTACAAGTTCTAAAGTAGGATCCTACAGTGTAAACACCAAAATAAAGCTGAACTGCAAGCATCCATCTAATGACTTACTTAGCTCTATCAGTCCAATATCATAAATGACTTTGAAGATAAATGAATACCTTATGAATTGTGTTGAATACTCATCTGATGGGAACTGCCCTAGAAACTCATACATAGAGCTGCACCATTTGCCTGTAGCCAAGTGCTTTGCTGATTATGGTACAGAATTCTGTTAAGACTTGATTTTACTAGTATTTTTGTCCTGCACTTTTACCTAGGTAAAAGTGACAGATCTGAGAAGAAATCTCATCATTGTATGACAGAATTGTTTTAAAAGTTATTTCCTTAGTGTTGTGCA
Organism: Callipepla californica brunnescens; assembly: GCA_023055505.1. NCBI lineage: Eukaryota > Metazoa > Chordata > Aves > Galliformes > Odontophoridae > Callipepla > Callipepla californica. The sequence goes on from JALIRH010000012.1 coordinate 5,640,774, forward strand.
TCAAATGTTTTTAATCACAGTGAGAAACTCAGAAGAATCAAATTTCTCAAACAGCTTGAGCTTGGTGTCAGATGTATTCTAATGTTTAGATTTACTTTTTCTTTAAGTGAACTTTACTGCTCCTTGTTAGTTTTTCCTTTTTAGTTTTTTTAAATTTGTGTGTTTCTTGTTTCCAATATTCCTTCCTTGCTGTAAATTTCAGCTATTGGAAACAGAACACGTTAATATATATATGCATGGGTTTGGAGGGAATAATACGCATCTCTTATAGAGTACAAGCTGAAGGGAAATAAACCATCTGAGTCTATATTAATATAAACTCCTGGGCATTAGAGTGCTGAATGAATGTAGTAGTATGCGTGGTTTATTGTTACAGTATGTACAAAGGAACCTACTTGAAGGTTTTGGTTTTCATTTCTCTCATGTCAGTTGATCTAGCTGTAAACAGAAAATATGAAAAAGAATCATTCCTGGAGGTGTTCAAGAAACTTTTTCAACTTGTCGATGAGGACACCCAAGTTCCTTTTCTGCAGAGCTGCTTCCTATCAGTGGGCCTCCCACCTGTACTGTTGTATGGCATTGCCCAGAGGCCGGAGTGCCAGAGGCGAGACTGCATTATCTTCATAAAACTTCACGGAGTATTTGCCACCCGTTTCTGCACCCTGCCAGGATCCCTCTGAGGAGCATCCTGCTTCCAGGGATGACTAGCCTTCATGTCTGGCAGCCCAACTGATTTCACACCAAGTTCATTATCGACTTAGCCTGTCCATATTTCGCAAATTTAGGTATAAGAATGAGAAGGGAGAGTGTATTGAAGGCCTTGTTTGAAGCTTGGTGAGAAACATACGCTGCTCTCCATTTGTCTACTGGATCAGTCATTTAATCACAGAAGACAGTGGCTTGGCTCGTTCGGATAATCCTGCTCAATTAACAGCAGGGGTTATTTTTATACTTCTTGTGCTTAGAAGTTCCTTCCAGAATTATTGGCTCTGTAGTCTTTCTGAGGGCTGGGATTAGAGTGACTAACCCTCAGCTGAGGCTCAGATCCTCCTCCTCACCTTATTGTAGATGGATGTGACATTTACTTTTTTGTAGATATTGACTACTGCCACCAGTCACCATGACTTCATAATGATGTCATCCACTGTTGGCACTCTTGATGCATCACATCTGTTCCCAAAGACTCATGTACATAATTTTCTCAGATGCTCCCTAATTTGATCTTCCTATACTGTGGCTAATGCTTCATTCCTACGTACGCAGTGGCAGTGATTTAATTTTATACAAAAATAAAAAAGAATGAAGAAGTTTGATACACTTAAAACGAATAGATGTTTTTATTGTCTAGTAAATTTTCAAGATTATGAAGACTTTGCCATTAATATAATTCTGCTTTGTCAAATCTATATAGAAGCCAGCTACTATGACTTGGCAAATTTCCAATGGATGTCAACTTTGAAGTCATTGAGGCTTCTCTTTTGAGGGAAGATGGGAGGATTTAGCTTAAAATGTTTATTTATGACTAATAGATGAAGTCCACCTGGTCTCCAGACAACGAGAACAGCTCGTGGGAGAAAAATGAGTTCCCAGTTTCTGCTTTGTGACTTTTTATTTTACCTTTAAATGCCTCCTAAACAAAAAGAAAGCTGTGGATTGACATGTTACCAATAACAAAATAGCAGTATTTGTTACTTGTGTAGTAGAGGCTAATTTGAAATGAAGGATATGAACTTTGTATGTATTTATAAGCAGAAGTTATTTATTTATGTGTGTATGTGAGTGAAAGTTCTACAAACTGGGCTCACAAGGATTGTAAGTGCCACCTTGTGGACAACATAATTAATCTTGTATCTCATTACAGAATGCAAATTGGTGAGGTAGCATAGTAAAATTCAGTTTCAAGTTCTGTATGAGAAAATAACTCAGATTGGTTTTCTGAGGATTGCGTTTGTTAACTGATTTTCTGAGACCTTAGTTTCTTAATTAGAACCTGAGTAATCTGTAAGAAGTCTTTTAAGTCAAATAAGAGTTGACCACAGACTTCAGTGGCTGTGAATAAAGCCAAACTCTGTTCATCTTAATGTAGAATCTTACTCTTCATGATCACTGGATTTTTTGCTGCAGTTTCTTTGTTAACCCCTCTCCAGTCCTGAAGGCTAGGTTGTGTGTATCGTAGGTCTGGTTCAAATGGCAATTACACTTTGCTAGGGGCTTCAGTAATATCTAGGTTCTTAACCAATGTTTTTGCAGATACACTGCGGCATTTTTTGTTCTTTTCTGAACCAGCATTGGCTCAGCTCTGGCAAGTGGTGGATCCCTTTTGGAGCAGCTGGAGCTGGCTCTGGTTTGACATGGGCTCTGCTCACAAAAGCCACTCCTGCATCTCCTTACAACCCAAACATTGCCCCGTAACCCCATTACAGCTCACAGTTCAGATTTCAGGCAAATCCCTAGTGATGAGACATCCAACATCAAGGCAGAAAAGCAGTTTAGGAGCAGGTTCAGAATTGGGAAGGAGCTACAGGACCAACAATGAGCCTGCAGCATAGTTTAGACACAGCCTGAAGCTGAAATCCTTGACTTCAGAAGCAGTGCCTGAGATACGAAGCATCGGAACTCTGGTTCAAGGCTGTACAGCTGCATTAAGAAAGCTGGCCCTGAGCCTGGGCAGCTAAACCCCCACAGGGGTGGTGTTCAAGATCTGAAACAGGAAATAAAACAGACCAGAGTTGCCATCTAAGAACCACCTTCTCCTAGTTCAAAGGCTGGGAAACAAGGCTAGAGAGGCACCATCCTGCAGCTGCCAAGCTCTGGCTGTAGTGTTTCTGGAACACCTTCACAGCGAGTGCAGTGCCAGAATTTCTAGCTAGTCCTGCTCTGACTACCAGATGCAGCTGCAACACTGAAATGTCAGAGGTCCTCACACTGTGGCTAGGAAGCAGGAAAAGGAATCTGTCTTCCTGGCCAAAGCCTCTTTTTGTAAGCCAGCTTTCGTCATGTGAGCCTTACATTTCTCTCATGTTTTGCAGTGTGGGCTGATTTACCCAACCATGTTACCAACTTACCTTTAAACTGATGTTGGCTTTAGCTGGAACTAATCCTAATCCGCTTCAGGCCTAAACTGGAAAGCTGAAATAAACCAGAAAGCGTTCTGGTTTCACTTTCTACTTCTCTGCTGAGTTGTTCTTTATGTTTGGTTTCCGAACACATTACTGAACTTAGTTATTTATTACCCAGTTTTCCAGTTTCTGATTGCAGTGAAATTGAGCCGTGGTGATAGGCAGAGTACTGACAGTTTTTCTTAGCTTCTACAGCTGCATTCAAGACAGAATGGGAGCAAATACCATTGTTCAGAAGCAAATACCATTGTTCAGAATGCATGTGGAAGAATCTCAGACAAACTGGGGAAGATATAGTTAATCTGTGATACAGGAACACAGGCGTGATTCTTGAAAGCTTTGAGGGCATTTTCTTAGTGGAGAAACTAGCATGGAAGACAACTCCCAGAGATCCAAACAATTACTGCTTGGAGACTGTATCAAAGACAGTAAAAAGTCTTGCTTATGGACAGAAATACTTAGACACTAAATACTTTTCTAAAAAGCCAGAAAAATGTTTTAGGTGTGAACTTAACATTGAGATGACTGCAGCTGTGAGTACGTTGGGATTAACAAAGCGATCAATTCCTATGGCAGAAGTTTAAAGGAGTAAAATGTCTGTGAAGCATCACCAAGTGAAAAGGTGCTCAATACTGGCATAATGTTTTTTTTTCTTTGCGTGGTCTATCGTTCTGTAGTTGTCCTGGTGAGCTGAGACTCCCTTAATTTAAGGTGGAATTTGAAGACTAAGGAATAGAATCATAAACCAGCTGAGAAAATGAACATTACAATAGTTCAGAGTATAGGACCTTTGTAAGATGAGATACTGGCGAAGAGTAGTCCCCATGGGGGCCTCTTGAGTTACTGTCTGAGGTGCAAGGGCTCTGAAAGGCCATTAATCACTGCGCGTTTGTGGTGCAATAAATCTCACCACTTTAATTTGAAAATTCTCCACACTTAGCAAGGGCCTTGAGGTAAATTGACATTTCAGCAAGCTATTCCCCATGAATTGGGAACAGTAAATTATATTTATTCTGGTATCTTTTGTAAATGGCAGTTCACTAGATATGAGACCTGGTGCTCCTTTTCACATGTATTCCTAGGTCCAGCTCATGCTGATTTCAAAGGGAGCCTTTCCATGCATTTCAGTAGGAATTTGATCAAGAGCAACTAATGAATACAAGTACATTTTTGCACAAAGTAGATATCGTTGAATAAACTTTGAAATGTCTGACCAGCTACCAAAAATCAGTCCTGGACTGTTGATGTGAATTCTTTATGGTTATGAAACTGAGGGGTAGGGAAACTAGAAGAGATTCAGAAAAAAAATGCATTTATTAATCATTTCAAAGCTCCTGCCTCTTTCGTAGTGGCTCTGCAACTCACTACAGTCACTGAGCTGCATGTGTCTAGACAGTGGTCACTAAGTGAGACATTTTATATGAAGGCAATACATCATCTTTGAGCTGACTGTTGCTGAAAGCTGGTGAGAAAATGAAATACCAAAGCTTTGAGCTGTGTCTCAAGTTTTATGCTATGGCTGACTTATTCCCTGCTTGTTTTTTGGATAGGAAGGTGAAAGAGGAATTTATTTAAAGACTGAGGAGTAAAAGAAAGGAATCCCTCTAAAAGGAAAAAACAGGGCACGTTCTAAATCTATAATGAGGGGACTGCTATGTTTTCTGGCATCATCTCCTGCGTAAGACTTGAGTGGAATGCCATGGGAGTCAGATTCCAGATGTCTGATAATTTGGCAAGCTCTTTACATTGTGATCCCAAGTGTCCTAGTGTGAGAGTGGCTTGTTAGCAGTGATTTATGCAATACCATGAAATGACACTTGTAATTTCTAATTATCTGCAGTTTGTACTGTTACATGTATACACTTATTTTTTCTTTTAACAGCTCTTCTGTCATGCTTCTGCCCAAAGGCTTTTAAATTCTGATTGACAGTCTCACTGCCCACAAATGAATGTCTCAGAAAATATATAGGGATATCTTTTATCGGATACATCACACATGTGGATTTCAGATTCAAATACTGCGTGCACACATTTCAGCATTGAGCTGATGTGTGAAGTAGAGCTCTCTGTTTAAACGAATTAATCTTGGCTCTCAGAATTGGCTGATAGGTATGAGAGAACTATAGAATCAAAATCTCCAAAAGCAAATAGATAAAATTCAATCATGGCAATGCAATAAAAGCTTTGAAGTAGGTGTTCGTAGAATCATGGAAGAACAGACACTGAAAGGTACAGAACTGTTGAATTCTGTAAGGCCAATTTCCTGTATTTTGGGCTTTCCAGATAGTATCTATTTGTAAAATTGCAACTCCTCTAAGTAATACCAAAATGCTGTTAACTAGGAATTAGAGTGAAGATAACATCACAATAAATGCTTTTTCTCTCTTGAATGAAAAGTGCAAAAGACATAGTATATATAGATTGATTTATGCAAAGTTGCAATAACCTGCTGAAACAGTTCAGTTTAGGAATTAAAAAAAAAAAACAAAAAACACACAATGGAAAGGAGCAAAATCTTACTGGTTTTAAAAGTACTACCGTACTTGCACCATAGAAACTCTGAGTAAGATTGTGTTGTCTGCTTCACTGATATTTGAGCTTGTATTAGGGAGAACTGTTATTCCAAAGAAGAAACTGCAGTTCCATTAGCCCATATCTGGGATTTCATCTGTATTTTCCTTCATAGTCTTCCTCTTCTCTTCCCCATCCCTTTGCAGTCAGTTTGAATGGTGGAATTTGAGTGTTATGTGTAATCACATATGTCCATGAACATGTTCAAAAACATTCCCGAGCTGGGGTAACTGGATCCACCTGTGTTCTGTATCCATTTGAAATGAAGCATCATGTTAGCAGCCAAATCAATAGAAGAAAGAAAAAACAGGTAATGCTGTTGAATCATCATCTTTCTTGAGAAGTGGTAGTACATCATTGAGCACCCACAGCAGGGAGGGGGTGATAATGGTAGAAGGGAATGGATAAGACTGGATCAGTGTTTTTCCCCTTTCAGGATGTGGTGAGAAACTGGCTCTTACTTTTAGCGTAACAAGTGGCAAAGTCACTAATACCAGAAGTGAGCACAGGGCCTCTTTCCGCTGCTTATACTCAGAACAGATTTCAGTGAACTTCAGTTGAAATCTCTATAGGATATTCCTAACTTAAAATACTGGAAGGAAAACTTCCCAGAAAGTATTTGTAGAAGTTTATTGTGCAAGTTAGAGGGATTTATATTCATCATCACGTGTTGTTAGGAGCAGCTCTTAGCTATTACTTGCTACTATTGCTAGCTATTAGCACAGTGTGACTTTTAGCTTTGGTTTGATTGTACATTTTGGGAATAATTTCTTTATGCTTGAGTAAGCATTTTTGATAGAGTTGAAGTAACATGTTTTGGAGAACTTCTAGAGTTTAGAGAAAAGCTAAATGAAACTACCTTTACAAACATCTGTAAAGCTTCCTCCTGTTTTACACGTTTCTCTTTCATCGTTCTCAGTGTCCATAATTAATTTCATTTCTTTTGGAGGGACTAGAGATGTATAGAAATGTTTTCTTCAGTAGAATTTTTTTAGACATGCATGTGGACCCTGAAGGTCTTCCTTGAGAGGAAAACCAGGAGAGAAAAACTCAGAAGAGGAAATTTCTACTGACATACCTGTGGTTCACTGGAACTTGAGTTTCTCTGACAACTTCTAAATTATGCTAAGAGTAAGCAAAGCACTGAATTGTTATACAGGGCCATGCAACAACCACAACTCAAAAAGTGCAGTACAAATTACTAGCATAATTTCATGTGAAAATGTGCCAAATGATTGTGTATAAATGTATTCCCTAAATGCTTCATTTGATAGAATAAAATAACAGCAGACCAAGGGTTGAAAGGTGCACCATATTTCTTGTTCTGTACTTGCCAAAATGACCCTGTAAACCATCTTGGAGGCTGATGGGAAAGGAATTATTTCTAGGACAAGGAAAAAGAAGTGGGAAAACTGAGTCACACACAGATACTATGCTTGCGTTGGAATTGCTGTTCAGTGCTGTTTGTAAGACTTAAACTCATTGACAAAAAATATTAATGGCTGAGTAAGCAGCAGCTGCGGAATCCAGCACATGAATCATTTCTGAAACAAAACACAGGATTTCTTAAAGATTCAACTCTTCACGGACCCAAAAAGCACAAAAAACACAAAAAGCAAAATAATGGCAGTGTCTTGGTTTCATGATATGAGTACTGATGTGAAGCTAAATAAAAATTTTGTAAAATGCTGAGAGTCCTTTTAACGATCTTAACCTTGAAAGGTCATCTTTTTTTTTCTTTTTTTTTTTTTTCTGATTTAATTCTACAGATAGAATCATTTTGGTAGTTAACTCCCAGAAATCACAACAGTGGTAATAATTAATCTCAGTACTTCTATTTATTTCATATTACAATTGGAAGAATTCATTTTTTTGACAGCTCAGGGTCATCAAGCTGGGGGAGATACAGTACTGCTCAAGCTGAATGGCACATATGATGGCTTTCATAAAGCCTGTGCTTCCTAGCACAGTAACATATAGAATGTAATAAGTAGTAGCCTCCATGGTTTGTAGAACTGGCATTTATTAATCATATACGCTGTTTAAGCAGGTCTCTCACCAGTACTCTGTACTTCCCTGCTTCCCAGTTCTTTAGTTTTTGTGTATACACCTTGCATGATTACTCTTCGCACATTGCCATATCCTGCCAGACGTGTCTAGCAGCTGGAGAAGCAGTGATGAATCTGTAACTCTCCCTGAGCATTTTCTTAGATTTTTTTTTCACTTATGTTTAAATATGACTTCTAATAAATATTTTATTCTTCTACCTTCTAACCCCATGGATGCCTGAGCTCCAGAATGCTTAAGTAACTACTACTTCCAGCTGATGAACTGTCACTATAGCTAACTTCTGAAGTTAACGGTGTTGACATGCTAGACGTCATAACTGTAGCTTTCCTATCTGATTACATAATGCGTCCCAAACAGTGGAAGCAAGTTATTGTCATGTTGTATTATTTTTGCCACTTTACCATGTAGATAGCAATTTTAATAGAATCATTTAGTACTGAAATTATAACATCTGTTTTCCATTACAAGAATCAGCACATCATGTTCCAGATGCCTGGCACCAGCCCCATTGTACTGTCCTAAACAGTATTATTCTTAAATCCATTTTTTTTTTAAGTCCACCATTTCATCCAGATTGCCTCTTGTTTCTCTCAGTAGTTGTTATTTAAATTAATGTTGTCATACTGTTGGCTGTAATTCTAGAACAAGGTCTTTCATGTTAACCAGTAACTTAAAACAGTTTCTTGAACCACATTGCAGGAATCAGTTGAATGATACAGAAGATATATCTAAATTAGAACTAAATTTAGAAGGCAGAAGTGTCTCCTCTAAGAAACAACACCTCTCAGCAAAATTGTTTTTAGGGACAGATTTTTTCTAGTTGTCCTCATGTTGACAGCAGTGGAACAGCTTCCAACAGTCCTGTCCAAAAAGTAGGCACGACTGTCACAAAAAGAAAGAATCCTCTCGGTGGGCAAAATGTGTTTCATTTATCTTCTTATTGATTGTTTCATTTGTCTTCTTATTGATCGTTTATTCACAACTCTAGTATTTTTCATGTAGGAATGTTGTATGATTCCTCTCAAAAAGTAACATCTGCTTTTGGATTCCTAAATATATATTACTCAGTGATATAGGAATTCTTTATAGTTACCATTTTCACAATGGTAAAAGAAGGCTTTTAAGTTGGGTGCTAGTGTCTTTGGCCTTATGCTTCAAAGTTACACAAAGTGACAATCTGATGTTTCATGCCTACCTGCTTATCTTGCAGAGCTTCTGATCTTTATATCTGTTGAAAAGCTTAAGACCAATTTGTGTTCCCTCAGCAAATGTTGGAAGGAGCGCTCTCAGTGGATTCCAGTTGATAACACTTGTTTACATTATTTTTTCTTGCTAATGTGATCCAGTGTATTAAGCAATGTGATAAGGGGATTTTTTTTTTTTGTTGCATATACGTGAGCTTCAGTATAACAAATACCACAACGCAATAGAGTGTACATGTTGGGTTGGTTTGTGGTTTTATATGAATGTATGCTTGCCAAACGTTAAGGTGATATTTCTTAAATGTGGAGTCAGGAAAAAGCAAACATTATCTGTTCAGTACTGTTGCATGGATTCTACATTTTTAGTTTATTTGATTTAATTCTGTTTACCAGCTATGTTTTGCCAAGGTGACTGCTACCATTCCAAAGCTCTGAATAGCTTCCAAGAATCTGTTTAGAAGCAGAAAGAAAACAGAATCAACTTGCCAGAAAGATATTTCTTCATCTTACCGACGTTAACTGTGAACCAAGGCCCAAGATATACTAAGTATTGAGCTCTGGACCAGTGGCAGGTGTCTGATCCAGTACCTTTTGACCTGTTGTTGGCAGGCATCTGTGGGTTTTCACAGTTAGAGTGGGAGATTCCCATAGAATGTGGAACACGTACTTGCTCTATATATCTTTCCCAGATCTGTGAATAGAAGAGAGTTCATTTTTACATGTCTGCCCAAACTGTATTAAGTGAATCTCAGGGATTTCCAGCACGTATTGGTTTTTACTGGCCACTTCTTTAGAAATCTGCACAGTACTTTAAAGCACATCATTTCCACAAAAGTCTCAGTAGACCATCTCAGTAGTTTTTAGTTTTTCTTCGTAAAGCTATGATTTGCTGTTAGGTACCCTGTCTGTTGGTAGGTAAAATGTGTATCTGCGTACACTCTGCATATTGCATATCGTGTGTTTATATCATAATTAATTGTGATTCAGTGTTGGCTTCCTCATCGCAGTTAATAGTTTCAAATTATTAGATTCTTGTTTCCAGTAATTAATTCCTTGTATCTTTATCAGTCATCTTCTCTGAAGGAGAATGTAAAAATTATGGGCACTTTTTGTGCTGCATGGCAACAATTCCAAGTTGTACAGCTGAAGGATGGCAGCTGTTTTGTACATCCATTAATACTTCACTTAGTATGCCGTGTGAGTTTGAAATAGATTTTGATATTTATTCCCTATGAAGGAATCACATTTGTACTGACTGGCTGCATTGTCAAAAATAGCTCTGTTCATGGTGCCCCATGGCAGTTCTGCACTGTGCTCTCAATGAATATCACACATTTTTCTCTATTCTCTTTTATTTGCTAAAAGGAAGAAAATTATATTAACCTTTATGAGACTCAGTAGTGATGCAGAATACCATTAAACATTTATGCTAGCAATTCATATTGAATAGCACCTCATATTTGAAGGGATTTCCTCCATAAAACAACTTGCTGGCAATGGAAGTTTCCTGAAAGTCACTGGATAACATAGGTTGATGCTTTATTAGATTTCCATCCAAAGGCTGTGTAGTGGAGAAAGTATATATATTCTCAACAAAATACCAGGAGAATGAGTGTAGTCATTAACCAGTTATTGGGCACAGAAATCTTAAATCTTTAAAAAAATCACATTTTTTGGATTGTTTTAGCAAGTCGGAAATTATGTTGCATTATTTGGTATAGGTACAGGGGTGATTCCTGTGTTTAAACATATTGCTTTATTAGTAAGTAAAATGCATTTTATGGCAAAACACAGAAATTACTCTCATATGTGATCTTATTATTTCTGCTGCGCAAGGCAAATGCAAGATGTTAAACCAGATGTTTCTCTCTAAATTCAAAATCTCCTTAAAACCATGCAATGGTCTGCTCACAGTAGATTTAATAGGATAAATTAGGCACTTGGTTATCAGGTTTTCCTGCCATGAAACACAGCGCTTGGGAATCATCTTCTTACTCTTTCTTCAAGACAGGCATAATTGTCAAGCCCCATATGATCCTGGCAGTGATGACTTAGATGGCTTTATCTGTATTTCTTGGATGGTCATAAAAAATGTGTTGGGTGTTAAATATTTATGTTGGAAGTAAGCAGACTCTGGCTTTCAGTTTAGAACATTTCTCGCAGCAAGAGCCAAGCTTTAGTGTTGGGAGTTGGAAAGAAATACAGCGATCTCAAGGCTCAAGAAACTCACAATGTTGTATCTTGGTGGTATCAAAAAACTTTTTCTTCCCCTTCTTACTTGGCTGTTTGCTTACAGGAACGGCCATAAAACAACGATGAACCCGTTCTTATTTTAACAAGTATTTGCAAGTATTGTTGAGAATTTGAAATAGTAGAGCAATACTGTATCAGTGATTAAATATTTTCCATCAGGTTGTTACATCTCATGTAAATAGAAGTGATTGGCTTCTATTCTACTTGCTCATTTTTTTGTTCTTATCTGAATGGAAAATACGAATTCTTTGTGTCCCAATCCATTATTTTTAATAGACGTGTAATCACACAGGTAGATGATAAGTGTACGTGATAAATGATATTTCATGCTTTTAAATATGGAACAGCAGTGTAATGAATAGAAATGTTTATATTAAAAATAAATGATGTACACTTTAAGGTGTATCGTTGATTTTTTCTGGTTTGAGAAAAAATATTTTTATAGCGTTTAATTTACATTATTTAATGAGACTTTTTTAGTTGTTCTGTCTAACTGGGTGTTACTGAGTTTGTTGGACATTACATCATGCGACTCTACTCAGTGAATTGGAAGGTAGTTTCTAAACTGCCTTGATACAGTATAAAGCCTTTTTAAGAACCTCATTTGGTGAGACTAGTCTCAGTACTAATCTTTTGAGGAAATGAAGACAACACTACATGTGAAGCAGATCTAATTGTGTAAAAAGTAGATCTACTGGATCATAAGAGACTCCGTTTCCTGACTAGCAGCTACAGAAGCTGCATTGTTAAGAAATTCTTGGTGTAGCAGTGTAATCAGCAAAGATAAATGCATCAGTGATCTTCAGTGTGTTCTTGTATTTTTGGTAACATACTGTAAAAAGCTGAAGGCAAACTTGAATTCCCCAAGTCTGTGAACCCTCTATTTTTATTGCTTTTTGCACACGGAAGAACAAGGGCAGAAATTGCTGAAATAATAATTTGCAAAACCTTCTCAGGACTCAACGTTCTTTGAAAGCCATACCGTACTCAATTGTTATGCTTGATGTCTGCAGTTGTGAGATGTTGGAAGAGGAAATCTTTTTTTTTTTTTGCAGAGCATTGGCTGTGACGACTACTTGGGTTCAGACAAGGTGATTGACAAGTGTGGAATATGCGGAGGGGACAACACTGCTTGCAAGGTTGTTTCTGGAGTTTTCAAACACACGCTAACAAATCTCGGCTATCACAAGATAGTGGAAATTCCTGAAGGAGCTACTAAAATTAACATTACTGAGATGTCGAAGAGCAACAACTACTTGGGTAAGTTATATCTCAGTGAATAAACTATTCTTTGTGCGCTAGAGCTATCCAGATACATTGGAAGTTTAAAATCCCTGTATTTGACAGCCACTTTATCTCACTTCTGGCTGTCAACCTTCTCAGCTACCACACAAGTTTCTCAAGTCCAAGGGAGGAGAATGCTCATTATTGAATCTTCCCTTCAGTTTCTGTTGGAGCTGTAACTGGTTTTAGAGAAACATCTGCACATAGGTGCGTGTTTATGGTGGGGAACAGAGTGTACTGTAATGCCATCTCTAATTTTGCAGAGAATCTGAATCTTCAAAAGTGAAGAAATAATGTAAGCTGTAAGTTCACAAATACCACAAGTTTAGGACCAATTTTGGGGTAAACTCATCATCAGTTCTGATTTGTCCTGATTTTATTCAAATATATTTTTGACGCAGATAAACCTGTATACACCACTGTTAGTTTTTTCTAATGAAGTTTGTGTAGTATCCATCAACACTAACTCATTTGATGAAGGAAGTAAACAGTTTTTGTTTGAAGAGCTTAAATAGCAAATGGATGATAATGTGTTTTTCTTAGCATGTTGATGAATGTCACTACGCTACTGATCTATAAAATTATTAAAGTGAATAAGATTTATCTGACAGATTTACATGTTAGTATCTGAAAACAGCAGACAGAAAAGTTCCCTTAGCTATATTAAAATGTTCTGAGCCACATGTACATTTTTGGAATTGGCAGGACAGAAAAATAGTAACGTTTGCTTAAAAATAATCAAGACTGTTGGCATGTATGGGAAAGTTGCAAGGTTTTTCTTTCCCATGCTACACTTATCCCCTGAGCGCTTTGTTTATATGCCACCATCTTTTTTCTCCTTTTTTATTCATTACATATGTTTCATTTTAAAGCTGCTGGTACAGACCTAGTCTGCTAAATTTACCAACTCCCTCCCCTGTTCTGAATTCCTGAGGTTGTTGCTCCATCTAGAATGCCTCCAGCCTCTCTGCTTCTGCTGTAGCACCATAAACTTGGCTTATTGAGGCAGGTGTAGTTGCTTCAGGACAGTTCTAGCATATCAGGAAACTGAAACTAGAAAAAGCTTTAGCAAGAAATGTAATGTACAAGCGAGATGGTAATTGGGAAATTAGGTTTTTTTTTTTGGGCCTATTAGTGGACACAAATTTCTCACTGATGTCAAAGTATTTAGAAGTTAGGCATTGAGGGCTTTATAGAACATACAACCCTGGTACAGCTGGGAAGCTTGAAAACTCACATTGATATTTACTGGTTTGTCAATATTTATCTTAGTAGGCACAAGTCTTGAATCGTAAAAGTGGTAAATAATTTTAAACTTTTCCATATGCTGCAGTAGCAAAAAAAAATTAAATAAATAAAATAGCCCATAACAACCCAGCAGCTGTTTCTTTAAGCATGTACCAGAGCACTTTGCTAAACTGGAGTTCTGGGTCATTGTTGGCCATAGTCCAACTGCAGCCATCAGAGTTGCTGGCAAAGCAGCGTTCTTACGGTTGTGAGGAATATGAGCTTAGCTGGGTTTGTTTTTCCCTTTGCATTTCACATTTCATGGTTTCGTCAATGCAAAATCACGAATCAGCTCAAGGTCACTTTAATTTTATTTTTTTTGTTTAAACGTTTCTGTTAGGTGTTTCTGGGAATCTGAGTTATTCTTCTTGTCTCTTCAGGAGACCATTTGAGTTCCATGTGATTTCACTAAACAATTTTTACACAGCTCTGTACATCTTCACTTGAGGTACTAAGCAAACAAGCAGCCAGGAAAGTGTATTTTCGCTAGGAGATATTTGAGATTTCTATACAATTTGGAGGTGCTGGAAAAAGCAAGTAAGAATGTGGTGTTTCTTACTGAGAGTTTCACATTCAGCTGAGTCCTCCAAACATCTGAAAGCTTTTGCCGTTTTCTGAGGCATAATCTATTGCTCACTGTAGCAAAACCTGTGACCTCATAGAAAATATAGTTTCAGATAATGCTGAATGTGATGGAGGTATGGTTGGACAACCACTGAAACAGCCTATTTCATGTACCTTTACTACTGACATATTAATTCATAATGTTTACTGTAGTGGCTTTTCTTACAGTTTGAAGCAAAAGGTATGTATTATAATGTATGTTCAAACTCTCTGAACAAGTCTGTAGGCTGTATAGTCCTGAATTATGCACAGAATGACATGCTTCTCTAAGTATTATTCCTAAAGGTTTCCTTCTTGGCTAATCAGTTTGACCATTGGGCAGCAGAACTGCAAACCTTGGAGAGACTTTTCTGTTGGCATTGCATTCTCTCTCATCTTTTTTTTTTTTTTTTTTTTTCCCACTGATAATTAACAGCTGGCAAATTCTCAAACACTGAAATAGGAAGTTTGCTATTGAATTAAGTAGGACCATAATATCTTATGTGGGACCAGTTTGTTTCAGTACTTAGGCTGCAAAAATGTGGGTTTTGAGTATAAATATTCCAGCATCTTTGGGTTTGAGCTTTAGGATGACAAAAATATAAAGCCAAATGACATTAATCTGATATGATTATTTGGAAGTTGGTTTTTTGTTTGTTTGTTTTTGTTTTGTTTTGTTTTGAGAACCAAATTTAAAGATGTTGGTGGTTACTCACATCCATAGCCTTAACAGTAAGAGTATATGATGAAGGTATCAACAGTAAAAATGGAAATTTAGAGGTAGGTAATGTCCTGTAATTCAAGCAATAGTTTCCTTCTAAAATAGATGTCTGAATCTGTGGTCACAGAAAATTCAGTTCTACAAACAGTACCAAGCAACACCAATTGCCTGCCATCATTAGCAGTACACATGTATGAGATGTTGTGGATGGGAAAGTTTATACATTAGAGTTGGACAAGTCTCTTAACATTTAGTGCCTTACGTGAATACTATTTAGTGTGGAGATATTTCTTATTGAAGTTTACTTAATAGCTAATTATAAGGCTCTTTGCCATTCCTTCGTGGAATGTAGTAATGTGCTTTAATTTTGTTTTCTATGGCATTAAGTTATTTCATTTATTAAACAAGATTAGATCTCTGAGCTAATTTGTTTTCCTTGCTTTCCGTAGAATTCTAGCACCTGCTCTTACCACATGCTGGCATACTGTTGTGATGATTAAAATAAGAGATATTCGTTGTTGTTTGTTCATTTATTTTAATACAAGCCCAAGAGGTTTTAGTAGTGTTCTTATGAATGTGAGTGAGAACATGAATATGGATGTATGGGAGTAGTCATGGGAAAACAAAAGCGGTTGATGCTGAAGAGGCAGTGAAAAGATCCTCTGAAAAATATTTTGATTCATTATTCCCTGCAGCGTAGATAACGTTCAAGCAGCATGTCTCATGATGAAATATTGTTAGCAACTCTGGAGCTTAAACTAATATTTTAAAATCACTTTACGGATTGAAATTTCCAGTGAGTATAGAAGTAGATCAGAACACTGGCAGAGAATCTAGAACATCAGCAACGGTGGAGACACTATGTGATAAGAAATCATATGAGTCATCCTATAATTTAAATACTAGCTCATGAGAAAGCCATTGATTTTCTTCATTTGGTGCTAATTAGATTACTCACTACACTTAATTATAGATTTTTTTTAGAATTGCTATTTCTGATTATTGTTAGAATTTTTTTTACTCTTACACCTTTTTATTTTGGAATACAAAAATAAGGTCGCTGTGCAAAGTCATTGCAACAGATACTATCCAGTACTACAGAGGAGAGATGGCATGTGTTGATGCCAGCGATCTGTTAATAATCCATCCATTCCTATTCAGAAATAAATGTCGCCATTTTTTTCTTTTAAGTTTAGAAAGTACAGCAAGAAGAAAGCTGAGCTATTATGTATTATTATTGTGATAGATTGTGAAATCCCCACAGGGATTCTGCGTGGTGTATTTTGTGGTGTGCATTACTCTTTGAGTGCATCTCTGTATGTGTTGGTGTATACACCAGAGTTGGAGTGTCTCTCATTTACAGCTTACTGTCTGCATTACTTACAAGCTGTGTAATTGCATTTTCTGGATTAGAATAACTGGCTTTTGGTTTTTTTTACCTTTCGTCCTTGGTTCTCCACTGGAGCTGAACAACAATGACATTTTCTTGTAGTGACAGACATTTTCTTCAAACTGCGACAAAAAAGGATGTAAAGAATTGCTTTCGAAGTAAACTAACAATAAGCAGAGCAAATTCAAACTTTAAGGAAATTTTGGAGTAAATTACTCATAACTGAACAGGCAGTTTATCTCTGTAAAGCTAGCAGTGACATTTTGAATAATGTTCCTTAAATATACTTTTTAATATTAGGAATACTAGCAAATCTATTTTGTAGTTACTTCCTGAAGACTGGAATTAAGAGTTCAGAAATACTACAAACAAAGAGGAAACTTTTTTTTTTATTAATAGTTGCTAAATGGAGTATTCCTATTAAAATATGATAATATCACCTAATAAGTACTACTTATCGGCAACTAATAAATACTACTTATTGACTGAATCTCCTGTCTGCTCTGAGACTTGCATCTTTTCCCACACTTCTTCATATTTTACATAGGAATTTTCTGATTCTGCTTAATGGATAGTTATCACAAGTTTATCCAGTTCTGAGGCATCTCAAAAGGTTCAGTCCTGTTTGAGTTTTTGAAAAGATCTGATGCACAGAGCGGATTCTGTTTTTTGTCACGTAATTTAACTTAGTGAACGTTGGATGCTTGGTTGTAGGTATGCTGATCATCTGAATTAAATAGTAATTTGATTTAATTTCTCTTTTGAAAAGCCTTTTCTCTGTGATGCTACGGAATCATCTGGAGGACACAAAGCCAGGGAGAGTGTTGGGTCTTTCTCTTGAAAAAGCCTTTACAAAGTACAATTTTTGTAAACAGCATTGTGCATTGATCTTATTGTTGAATAGAAAGGAAGAAAAACAAACAAAAAAACAGTACTAATGATTCAAGCTGGGATTACTCACAAGAAGTGTCATAGAGTGGGAGGCAATCTAAAATGTAGTGTGAACACTTCAAATCTGTAAATGGGGTTTCGCTTATGGAGTGATAGTGTTACTTGAGTACTGGCAGGCTGTGACAGTCTTTGAGTTTTGGAGTTCGGCATGTGCTTGAGGATAACACGTAGGTAGATAAGATACCAAGGAGAGTAAAATGTTTGCTTTTAATGCAGGAGGTTTGAAAACTGGTAAGAGTCAACAAACTAAGAGGTAGAAAAGTGCAAGACCTATCTTTCTATCACTTTTTACTTGAAATTCATTACTATGTTCCTTGATTCTTCTAGCATATGTACACACAGTTTTCCATATCCTTTGAATTTCTTAGCATAATTTCAAATAGATTTTCTGCAGAGAGAGATTCTTTCACTAAAATGTTCATCATATTATAGCCAATGTGTAGCATTTGGCTAGTGCGGTCACTGACTAAAACCCTTGAAGTCGTTCAGACTTTGGATGAAATTCAACCCTGGTGTTAATGAATTCAACTCCACTGAATTCAGGTTGCACAAGAATCTTACCTAACATAATGACCTGTAGTTGAACCTGAATATATCTAGGATGATTTTCTTCGCTGACCATGTATTTTTTCAGTACTGGTGTTGCTTAACTAATTACATTTTAGAGTTTCTGACAAGGTTATTTTATTATAGTATGTTCCAAGGTGACCTTTTCCCATCTAGCTTCATTAAATAGCTGATACTTGACAGTCTGTATAGCGATCATTAGTTTCCAGGCATGTTTTGAAAACATACAGAAGAAATGCATTCTCAAAAGCTAGTGTATTCTTTTTCATCTACTAAAGGGCAGATCTTCAAAAAACAGAATGTTACTCATGTGAGTATCTCTTTCTAGCACCCAGTGGCTAGGATTTTTGGCTCATACCTACTCACTGATGTCAATGGTTATGACCAGTTTTGGAGCTCATAGTGTTCTCATTTCCTGTGTTTCCTGATTCTGTCAGCATTTAACAAAAGTGGTGTTATTTCTTTTTTATTTTTTACCATTTGTTTGTAAGCAGTGTTTTTATAAAAGCGGTTATCACTACAGCAGTGCACCAGCTGAAACCTGCTGTTGCTTTGATGATCTTCCCTGCAAATACATCATCTGAACAACAGCCAGCAGCAATGAGTCCCACAGAGGTGCTTGTTTCATGAGTTCTCTATTAAAGGAATGTTTTTTTTCTTTCCTTTCCTTGAAATATGGAAAGGTTGTTTTGAACAGAAGGGAAAGGAATAAAGAGAAGTATGCAAAATAGTGAAACTCAGAAAGGCTGGCTGCTCGGTTTGGCTTGTAAAGCACCCAGCAGTCTGGTTGCTTATATAACTTTCCAAACCCCCTTGGCCTGGAAGCCTCTGGAGAACTGACTCTGTTGCAAGATTTTTGGTATTTCCTGCTTCGCATCAGACCCCAAAATCTTTAATTTCATTCTTTCTCACAGTGTTTTGATTATACTTCTGTTTCCAGTTATGGTTAAAACTAAGGAACTTGAATGCAAAATTTTAAAGAAAATGCATGAAAAAAATGAGATGAGCAAAGAGACTTGAAGAACAGTGAGCTTCTATTTATCTGAACTCAATTAACCTGAACTTTATAGATCTTAAATATTTAGGTTAGTCTTTGTTTTACATTAGGTGGGCATACCGTCAAGTAGTTTGAATGAAAACAGTAGTTGTGGCTGATGCACAGTTTTGCGTGAGTTTTTTCAAGACTCACTTAAAAATCTAAGTTATTTTTAATGATGTTTGTTGAGCTTCTTAAGGTACATTCTTGTTCTGCCACTGACTAATGCTCATGACTCTTTTCTTTATTTCCAGTCTTTATTTCAAACATTTGTCATATTAAATACTAATTGATCTCTGTTTGTCATTGGTGAGATTTTAATCTAGGATGTATCTACATTACCATCTTAGGTTCATGCATGTTCCTTTGAAGCAGATATTCCATGGTCCCACTCACCAAAATTCCACTGTCAAAGAGAGTCAGTGCATGAAACTTCCAATTCCTCCTCTTTTCACTTGATAGGGGAAACGTAAGAGGCTGTTCCTGACTGTGTATAAAACATTACTTTTCTGCCGGTATTCACATGAAAGTTAATTAGATAAAAAGATCAGTGAGTTTTGAAAACCATTTTACAAAATAAAAGCTTGTAAGAAGAGTTTGGTGGTGCCTTGTGTCACAGTCCTGGATGGGTAGCCATGAGGTTGCTCTGTTTGGTTCTGTGTCCTGGAACATTTGGAATATTTCATTGTCCTCTGTGTTTTAGTACAGTTCATCTTTTTTTTTGCCAGGTTTGGCTTTTCTGCCATTTGACTCTAATACAGTCTCATGCTATATTTCATAGAATAGCATGAAACTGATCCCTTCTTTTTTCTCTCCATATCATGAATGTACTTAATTGCCTTCTTTTTTTGAGGCACTGTTTATATCCTTAAGGATATGTTTGACAATGTGTGGAACACATTGTCTTCTAGAAACTTAACAATAGTAATACTTTAAAAGTTGCAGTACAAGTAGTTTACATAGAACATCTGTACATACTTCTGTATGTCAGAGTGCTCACCACTGTTGGGATCTCTGGCTTACCATCAGACCTTGTAAGAGACAGAAAGCTTCAGCTTTTATCCTTGCCTCTTGTGTTTTTTCTTCTGGAATGTGGATTCTTCTCTCTTTAATGTAGGTGACTGTGTGCTCTCGCTTCATTCTTCTCCTTGATAGCCAAGAAGGGACCAGTTTTGGAATATCGTGCATCCTTCGGAAATCAAAGTCCTTCATGTAATAATCTGGTGTTCAGTTGTCTTCTTTGCATGAGTAAACACTGCTTTGCCTAAGGATGTTCTTTGTTAAAGGTGCAGACATGGCTGTATCACGTGTTAGTCACAGTATGTCCTCTTCTAAAAGATTTTAATTCAAAATGATTTGTGTACTCTGACTTGGCTACATGTAAAGAATGAATGGACTGGTCCAAGTTGATAAACTATCTATAGACAAATTCCCAAATCATATTAAGACATGTCTTTTTTTTCTTGCCAAGAGGAAAGGTTGTTACTTATTTGAATAGCTGTTCAATTGGTACAGAACATAACTTAAGAAAAAAAGTCTGGGAACCTGGTTTCAATTGTCTTAGACCTTTCTGTAAAGCATTCTTTGATTCCCTAATCTTTTATTCTGAGCAAAGTTCTCTTTTGGATAGCGAAAAAACTCTTTCTTTGTTCCTTAAGCATCCCTTGATCTAGTTGGAATATGTTGTTACATCGTTGTCTGATTTTATAGAAGAAACATTTTTATCTTTTTTTTTTTTTTAGCCTTGCTGATTTGCCTTTGAACTTCTAAGTTTCAACATTTTTGTTTCTTACTCTTTTTTACATCTTTTAGTAAAATAATCAGCCAGTAGAAATTCTACATTATTAGCGGCTTCATGGTTGGATCCAATAAAGAGACTTCATATGCAGAGAATATTTTTACATTGCAGCATTAAATTCCAAAAGAAATCCAAGGTATACATGAGGATTTAAAATTTGATTTATAGACTGTGTGATTAAGTTAGTCAAGGGAGATTAAACTTTATCCTTTTCTTCTTAGCCTGCCCAGTGTCTTTGTTTTCTATTGAATATTGCTTCAAGTCTTTATGTCAGAAAAATGTTGGTGCTTAGAGGTCATGCAGGCCCATTATTTCCTTTGTGTTTGTGTCCATGACAGAGGTAGTTAACCATCAGGACTCATTTCATTTTAAGTGTGTATTATAATTAAACTGATGTAGTTCTACAAATTTTGATAGCATGCCTGTGTTACAGGTCAGATGAATGTCTGCTGTGAGATTAGACGTTTTTAAGTATGCTACTTAGTGAAGGTGACCAGCTTGTCCTCCTAATGTGGACATGGTTTAGGAGACTAGAGACAGAAAAGAGTGAATATCTGTTGATCATCAGTCAAACAAAATGAAAATGAAGGTATTTACTAAGGGCATGATAGTCCAGCTGCAGCCAGTCTGCATTAAAAGGTTAATGTCTGTTATCTCATTCACCCGCATTACCCCATACCAGCACTCCTACCAAATAAAACAGTGCTTAGCTTTTCTGCATGCAACCAGTTGAAGTGGGTGACTGGTACAGCATGAGGTTGGAACTGCTCTCTCTGCACCTCTAAAACTCTTAACGTGGAGCTGTTACAGAGCAGGGAACTTCTGAACATAACTTGAAATAAGGATTTTGCCTTGCAGTTCTACTGAAGTTATGGGTATGGGTGCCAAACCTTGAGAAGGGACAAGTGCAAGGCTTAGGGGGTGGAGGCCCCATGTGAAGCTGGTTGGGATAGCTGAGGCATACTGATTGATGCATGTATGGCCCTGCCAAAAACTAGCAGTTGTGCAGAAGCAGACCTGTGCAGAGCTTGTGGAATTTTCAGATGACACACCTGTGTTCAGTGAGGGTGAGGAGCAGAGGCCAGAGCATACATTCAAGAGATAATTGTGTTATGGTGGAAGTGACTGTGGAGAAGGGTTGCTTTAGCTGGGGTGTATCGAGCAGATTGGGAGTGAGAGAGATGAACATGCTTTACATTTTAAGTGTTATTTTTCTGGGAACTTATTAGACTTATATGTCTTGATTTTTTACTTTTTAAAGGAAGGATAAAGGTAGCAGCATGTTTTTCAAGGGCAGTGTCATCAGATTTTAGTGCTAAGTCAGATACTTGTTATGGATTAACAGGTTGCTCTGTAGGCAGAGATGGGTTCTGTGATGATAGAGACAAAGAGTAAACAAGGCAGTAACTTCTTCAAATGAATGTGCCTTCAGACCAAACTGCAAATTAAGCTCTCAGATAAACAATCAAAATGGTAATATTATTACTTGTTTTAGTTATTTGTAAATAAACATTGTGTTGCTTGTCTTTGACAAAATAAGTCCTGTATTTCTTAATAATTGGATTAGAATTATACTTGAATCTCTGGGTTATTAAGTTAGGTGTCTGTCTTGTTTTTCCAAGGGTAATTTAAGCAAACCCTCCCACACACCCCCAGACCAATAAATACAGCAGGTAAGCATGTTTCATTGAGCAGAAGTAGTCTACTCAAAGAAGGTTTATAAGAAGTAATACCAAGGTTTTGGAACTCTTGGGAAAGAGATACATTTTTATTGGCAAAAAGAGGCCCTGTCATTTTTCTTCTAAATTGCTTGTGAGGACCTAAGGCAACAATGTAGTAGTGTGTAATGTGTCTACAGATGTTCAGTCAGACTGCAGAATAAAGATTCCTTCAGTAAGTGGAATTATAAGTTTACTGTTGAATTTCTATTGTAACACTTCATCATTCTCTCTTCAGTTCATATTCCAGAAGGCTGAGAGGACTGATTTTTCCTTGAGCCTGGCGGAGCTACAAGTGATGGCTATATATGCAGAGTGTTAGCTTGCTCTGAGTTTCGGTTGTTCTATTCAAGAACTGTTTCATTCCTTCCCCAGACTTAGTATGGGGGAAGGTCAAGTCAGGGGGATTGCTTTGAGCTTAAATTTGTATTATGAATGATTGACACTTTGGTTGTCTTATTAAAAAGTAATAATAAAAAATAAAGAAGCAGTTTTTGTTAAGATTTGTTGGCTCTTCATCCCCACCATTTCCTGTTGTATTTTTAATGTAACTAGAATTTACAAGACTTTTTAAGTGTCATTGAAAAAAGCACATTATCCTAAGAACATACCAATTCCTTTCAATTGTGTTCTACTGATACAGTGAGAAATTAAGTTTCCTCTCAGTAGGCATCACAGTCCTTTCCTAAAGCCTCTGATTCAAAACAGTTCATCATGCATTGTTTTGAAAATGTTCTTGCGGTCCTAATGAGCAACAGACTGTTACCTAGTAGCAGTAAACTTAATTAGAGAGGTATCATGCTTTGAAACTGCAAAACTTGTCTGTTGCTCATAAGTGAAATGCACTGGATTATGAATGCAACCGACTGTTGCTTCCACATGCCTCATAATGCAGGGAGTGTTACGAGCAAATCTGAGCTGTAGGACTGAAGTCTGGTTCTGGACATCTGCAAGGGAAAAAAGGATTTTCTCTTCCATCGTTTTTTTTCCCTTCTTTTATTTCTAGAAGTGTCACATATTTGTTATTAAGTATTCTGCAAGTAGTTTAATTTTAAAATATTAAAACAGAATTTAATAGTAATGTATTTTAATCAACTGTGAGTTGCCTGGTACTGATGGTGGTCTTTTAGTGTGCCTCTTTGTAACAAACTGCTTGTAGTTGCAGTTCATGTGTCAGGAAAAGCTGTGCCCATAACCTCAGAGAAGTATGCACAAAGACTATACAACAAACAGAAGTAGTGTTTTCACAAGCTATTTAGGTGGGTACAGCTTGTCTTTGTTCTTTGCCTTTATTTATCTTAACTTAACAGACTCTGAAAAAGGCGTACTATAAAGTAGAACAAAATATTATTGTAAAAATAAAACCAGAGAGTTATTTCAGCAATTTAAACGGTTAAGAAAACAAGAATGTGACTTTCTGTATACACCTTGGAACATAGACATAATTTACTGTTCGTTGAGAATCAGGCAAGTCTGACAATCTGTGATGTTTGATATCCTGTCCTGCTGCAGTTGTATTCCTTTGATTTATTTTTTTTTCCCTGAAGTTGGAAGTTAACCTGATAAATGTTGCACGTAGATGTTAACATTCTTTTTTTTTTCAGCTTTTTTTTTTTCAGTTTAGAATGTGTATCATGTCTTTAGCATCATTGTCTCCACTCCTGCATACATTTTCAAAGCAAAGGTGAAATCAATTTTGTACCTACCTTTGAGTTTCTGTAAAAATTCAGGAGGAAGAAACACAGGGAATGTGTCATAGGATTTAAGCATTTGAGTTTTATTTCATTACCATTCCTCCTAATACAGATGAAGTAATGGTAACTTAACACTTTTCTGGAGGCTTTTTTATTCTGTTGGCTTTATCACTTCTTCTAAGGAGAAAACATTGGTAATATGGTCAGGATTCCTGTGAAATCCACCCAGAATCATACACATCAGAACTCAGCTAGTCCTGGAATTACAGTTCGAGGGCAGTTGGCCATAATTCTGCAGGTGCTGATGCATGCTCTATGAAGTACTCTCCTTACTACAAAGCTCTCCTTAGTATAAGAGAGTTAGTAAGTTACCTCTTAGATTGTAAGATATCTAAGACTGACAGTAGTGCAGGTTAAAGCAAAGGAATACAATTACAGGAAATACTACATTCGTGTGCAAAGGAACCTAACGTTTTCTTTCGTTTTCCTTAGTTATATGCGTTGGAGGCTGTAGAATTTCCTGGTGAACATGGGTAATTAGTCATGGATTTTTTCTCTTGGTTGGATTGTGCATTTTTCATTTAGTATCTTCTGGTTTTCATCATGTCTAACAGGTAGAATAAGTTCTGTAAGTTTAACAATAGCCACTGACTATAGCATCTACTCATAAAGGAGCTGTCATCTGCTCCCCCTTCATTTTGGCATGCCTGGTTCTTAAAATTGTTACAATACTGAACACCTACAGTCAAATTTCATCTGGATTTAGATTTTAACAGCCTGTTATCTGCCTCCACCTTCTTGTGTTTTCTCTTCCCTCATGGAGATTAAAGCAGCCTCTCCCATAGTTCTCTCCCCTTAAAAGTGACTGAAAAGCAGCTTTTAATGTGCCAGTGGCCGTTCTTGTGTCTTTTTCTTCTCCCCTGGTAAGGCAGTTCACCGCTTGCAAGAGTCACTTTTCTACTCTACCTAAAGGTGCAGAATAGCAGATGTTTTTTCCTGAGTATTTCTTGGCTCTAGCAACTCAGACCTTAAAAGCTCACTATATAAATGAGGTTTTCAGGCAAATCTTTAAAGATAATGTTAATATTTTTAATTGGTTGAATGCACTTAAGATACTAAGTACAGTTACCATTTCTTCATGTTGTATATTAGAAAAATTTTACTAACCTTTAACAAATTTTTTCTTCTGTTACCGACACATCAGTGAAGGCACTACCAAAGGTTGCATACTTGTTTCTCGTGATGGTATGCTTCCCACTGTCACCAGTGTCCTCCTTTGGCCTGGCCATTACGCCTAAGGCCTTGCTCAGGACTGATAACACTGTTTAGATAAATACTATGACTGAGTCAATCATCCTACCCTATAGGTAGCAGCAGCTGGAGAAGCCCTTGAGCTCTAATCTTGATAACAAGACTGCATGTGATGTTTCCAATTCCTTCTAAATATTGTGAAGCTTGAGTGACTGTACTCTCAGATGTGGAATCCTTACTAGAGGTAACTTACTGAAACATCCACATACTGAGAGAAGGTAAACCTTTAGGATGGAATGTGATAGATAATCCATTCCTTAAAAGTGTAACCTGCGACTGTATCTGTTAGCAAACACCAGAGGAGCCTAGTATGCATGTTTTCCTTAAACAACATGGAGTGTGAAACAGGATTGAGGTCCCATGGCCAAACCCCATGATCATTCTGAAGGGATGAGGCCTATAGAAGGGTGAGCCCTGTAAGTATCCTTTATGTAAGGATCATTGCTTTTCTTCTCCAGGCTGAACAAACCAAGGACTTCAGCCACTCCTCATGTCTTCCCCTCTAGTCCCTTCACAATCTTTGTAGCCCTCCTTTGTATTCTCCCTGATAGTTTTTTGTCCTTTTTGTGCTGTGGCACCCAAAACTTAACACAGTACTCCAGGTGAGGCTGCGCCAGTGCAGTTTAGAGTAGCGTAATCACATCTCATCCCCTGCTCTACGTGTTCATTCCTGTTCTTGGTTAACTTCACGTGCTTTGCAGATAGTCACCAACAATTCAGAAGAACTTGTAATCTGTTGCTTCAATAAGCTGCACTATTCACAGATGTAGCTATGAGACTTCTCATTGGGCATGGCCAAATTCCTTAAGGGAGGAGTCCTGAAAGTGCATTTGGACACAACCAGTCGAGCAGAGCAGTTTGCTGTTTGTGAATTCATAATCACAGTAGTTTGAATATTGAATGCAACCAGACTTACAGTGCCAAATTGGGCGTCACTCAGAATCTAAGCACAGCTGCGTCCTGCTCCTCTGGTATCTAAAGACAAACCAAAATATATGGGGGGTTATTTTCTGCCTAACTTCTTTGCCCTTTTTCACATGTCACATCTCTAGCTGAATGACAGGATGGATCCAGTTGGGTTATGCATTTATTTTGAATCTCCCGACTGTCATCATCATACAGCTTTCTCAGAATTCAAAGCAATATGAGCAGAATCCTAGAACAATCCCAGAAAATCCTTCTTCTAAAGAAATGCAGTAATAGGCCAGACCTTACATCTTGTGCAAAGGTTAGCATTCGTGCCTATGAGTTTAAGCAGGGCTGCCTTAGTTTCTCCTTCCTTGGAAGGCTCCCAGGCTTTAAAAGATCATTCGTATGTCCGAGAAGAATTTCAAGACTCTGCCCTTTAAAACTAATAACCAATAGCAGTGTAGCTCTTTAGTGCTTAGAATCCATTCAGTATAGTAAGTTCTAGAGGGGAGGTGAGAGCGGTGATTAAAAGTTCTTGCTGTGCAAGGCTGCCCTCCTTCACCTTCTCTC
Source organism: Callipepla californica brunnescens (assembly GCA_023055505.1). Taxonomy (NCBI): domain Eukaryota; kingdom Metazoa; phylum Chordata; class Aves; order Galliformes; family Odontophoridae; genus Callipepla; species Callipepla californica. The sequence goes on from JALIRH010000012.1 coordinate 5,667,828, forward strand.
TGTGGTGTTTTCTGCTGAAATCCACTGGTGTATGGGTTTGTATTTCATGCCTCTATTCCAGATTTGGCTGCCGAAACAAAAGCTCTTTGGTTCTTTGAGAAAAGCATCTCAAAAAGTACTTCTTATCTTCAAAGTGTTTTTCTGACATTAATTAATTGGATCCTCACGATCCTGTGAGCAGGATAAGGAGCAGCCTGAAAATGCCCATTAAGCACTCCTACTGCAATGAACTGTGTTAAACACCTCTGGAGCCTTGCTGGATAAAAGTGTTTTCTCTACTGCCCAAATAACTTTAGAAGAGTTTGAAAAGAAGTGCACAAAAATTAAAAATACTTTTGAACTTTCAGCCGACTTTTATGCCTTATGTGCTTGTGGATGTAAAAAATCTGCTGTTCAAACAAGCAGGGGCAGATCCTCAGCAGCTTGTAAATTACAATGGTACCATTGATTTCACCTCAACTGGGCAGCCCTAAACATGCTAAAAGGCCTGGCTCCTTGCTTGGGAAGAAAAGCAATATACGGTAACACCTGATCTGAATAAAGCACTTTAAAACCTCATAATAATAGTAATAATACCTATAATGAAGAAATACTTGCAAACACCTGGAACAGATTTTGTGTGAGACGGTCAAAAGAAAGACATTAAATGAATGTAAAAGAAAGGTAAACAAAATAAAACCAGTCATCAGTATTTGTGGGCATACTGTAGTATGAAAATGAAAAATATTTTTTTATCTTCCCACTCAATTACCAAACATTCTTTCTGCTCTTAGGTAACTGTTGTCCTAAACTGTCTCTGACAGTGAGTAGTCATAAAAGGAGCCAATGTGTGTTGTAGTATTTAGAGGGGGACTTGTTTCTGTCTCCACTGAAGGTAAGCAACAAATTCTGCTAACTGTTGAAGTTACAGACAACCATTATTGGTTGTGAATCTGAGCACTGAAGCTCTTTTGCTGCTTTCATCATCAGTTACTGGATGAAGCGCTGAACTTCCCACCACAATTCAGATGGAGGGGTGACGAAGTCCATGGCCCAGGATGATGAACCCTGGGCTCAGTGTGGCTAGGCTGCTGGCATCTGTATTTGCAGGATAACCAGAAGGTGTTACAAAGCTTTCCCATCTTTCTCTTCTCATGATGCAGTTAGAACTGGGAGGAAATGGTGTGTTCACATGAGGTATTTGAGAAAAGTATCGAACTTCTCCTTTGATAGAAGGTCCTTTAACTGATTTTTGGGGCAGCAGCAGTGGGCTTCAGGGAACTTTACTGTTCAGAGAGCAGTACTTGCTGTTTTCTGACTCTGTGTTATGCCAGTGAGGGCCATTATGTGTGTTGCTTAGCCAGTACTCTATTTATATTACAGTGGTTTGCTGTATTATTCCATGTCTTTCTTTAACTTTTCTTTCTTTCTTCCTTTTTTTTTTTTTCTTTGAGAAGATTCTGTCAGTGCAGATGTATGCAATGATTTTGTTGGCCTGAGTGGGAAAAATACTGTTATTGGATCAGCTGGTTTTGGTTTCTTTGGATGAGGTGGGCAGGGTTTGTACTTTAGTTTAAATTTTTGGCAGTTAGTCACAGGAGCTAAAAATGAGCAAGAGAAGAAAGGAGTGGAGATGGTAAAGAACATACAAACTGAAAGGAAGAGTAATGGAAAAAATCAAAACTTATTCAAAGGCAAACTCTCTACCAATGATTTTTTTAAATGCTATTTTATCTGCATTTACATTTTTATCAAAATTAGTAAAAAAAAAAAAATATATGGATTGCTGTTTACTGGGACTGATAATAATCTCTTCTAAGAATTGTTTTAGTTCATTTAATTTCTTGGAACTTAACCTCCTGTATTTTTTTAACATGGGTGTTTAGAAAAACATACTCCGTATCTTTACTGGATGAGTGTATCTCACATTCAGTTCCTTAATATTGCATAAATTACAGCTCGGCTAACCTGGGCAATTACACCTAGTCCTGCTGTGGAGTACCTTTAGCCGTTGCATACCACATGCCTAGTCTCTTAAGGATCCTAAAGAATCTCCCAGGTTTATATAGCAGATCCTCTTTGGCTTTCTGGTCTCAGAGTGTTTTTGTTTTTTCTTTTGGGTCAGTACTTGGAGTATTTCTGTATTTTATTAGTCAGTAATCAGATGCAAGTTGGAAGATGTGTTGTGTGCCTCCAGTTTAACACTGCAATTAAATAGCCAAAAAACACACTTAAGAGCTTAGCTGGGGAACTAAGAGCCACTAAAAAGGAAAAAAAAAAGTGTTTTAATTTGCTTGAGCATTGCAGCAGGGTGTGGAGTCAGGCTTTGCTCTGGCAGTGTTTCCCTTACAGAGTGTGAAAATTTTCTGCGGTAGCTTGAGCAACTTTGATGTCATTTTGTTCCTGGCAGGACTGTAGACTCAGAGCCAACTGAGTGCCACTCAGTGCTGAGAGGGTACCTGAAGTCAGACCTGTTTGCAGAATAATCCTGCATGAATTGTAGTACATACAGTTACATAGCTTGATCCACCAAAGTTTTAGCTTGCTGTTCTGAAACACTGGGGTATAGGAGAGGATCTCTTAAGGTACTGGGTTAACTGTATAAGATATGCATAGAAATGCCAGTGATCTGTTTTGTGACTATACAGTGGCATGTGAAAGTAGCAGCTAAATTACAATAGTCGTTATGGTCTAGCCCACAATGGCCTGGATTAAGAAGATTCATTTCTACATATTCACCATCCCCTTGATAAAGCTCCTGTTTTTGTCTCGAATCAGATTAAAACAAGTCATTCAGAAGTTAAAGACTTTGTCTTCTTGTAAGAATCTGTGCTGTCGTTTGAGATATTTTTCTACATGTTTAGCCTGTTGCCATTGTAGTAGTTGATTTTTCTGACTTGGTAGCAGAAAACCATTCTAAATGTTTTTCAGAAGGTCAAACATTTAATGAGCTGTTGACCCATAGGCAACGTTCCTAAAAAGGCACTTTCCCTGCAAATGTGGGTGAGATGTTCCCAGCTGAATATCAAACTGGATATACATTTCTGAAAAGTACAAAGTGTCAAGAAATTATTTACAAAAGAAAACGAAATTTGGTATTAATCTGAACAATTTGAACAGTGCCATCTGAAATGCAGAAAAAGTAAGATTATGTATTGTGCAATTTCTAGTTTAAACAAAAATGAAGGCTATAAATAACCATCGTGATAAATGTAGCATAAGACACCAAAAAAAAAAAACCAACACAAAAACAAAACAAACAAAAAAATCCTCACACCCAGACTTTTCAGTTGTACTATATTAGAGTACATTTGAATGGGAGTAGGAGGGCGTCAGGATGGGTGTTAGGAAAAGGCTTTTCACTGGGGAGTGGTTGGCCACTGGAACAGGCTCCCCAGGGCTGTGGTCATGGCCCTAAGCTGCCAGAATTCAGAAAGCGTTTGAACAGCACTCTCAGCCATAGGGTTTGAACTTTGAGTCATCCTGTGTGGAGCCAGGAGTTGGACTTGATGATCCTTATGGGTCCCTTCCAACCTGGGATGTTCTCTGATCCTACACTTTTTCATACTTCTTATGTATACTTCTTATACTTCTGAAAAAGTGATCTCAGAGAAGATAGTTTATAAAACTTTAAATAATAAATAAATGCTTGGTAAAGAAGGGATAAGGCTTCCTTGTTATTTAATTATGTTTTAAACATAAGCTTTAAAACATTTAAGTGTATGTCCTGATGGCAAAATAGTTGTAGTTTATTAACGATACTTAACTCACTTTTTTTGTTATCTGTACAGAATCTGAGCTCTGCTGCTTTGTGTATGCTGTAGATCAAGTGCTGCAGTTAATTAGCGAGTCTTCTTAGTGAGAGGCTCAAAACATACAAATCTCTATTTTCCATGTTACTGGGGAAAAATTGTTTCACTAGCTTTATAGTTTTGGAGTGAGTAACGATGATAGAATGAGAAGCGGTACACTGAAATGATTTGTATTTGGCAGAATCCTCCGCTATCGATGAAATAATTTGGTCATATTCTTTCTTGTTCTTGGACCTATAAAAATGGTCGGTACAGTGAGATTATTTCTACTTCTGCCATGTCCATGGGTTGCTGGGCTTGCCTCCATGTGTCAGCTGTTTTGCAAGGTTAGCTTTGTTAAATAAACATCAAATCAGTTCAGTCTCAGAGCATCTTTTTTTATGTTCAAATGTGTTGACTGCCTATTTGATGACATAACCAAGAACATCTGTAAGACTGCCCTGAGCATTTGTGGCCAGAAAATTGTGCATGAGAAAGTGGATACCAATGCTGAACTGACTTGCTGTATTTCCAGCTTTCCTCTTTCCACCCGGCTTCTTGTGCCAGGAATTCATCTTCTGGCAGTATGTTCTCTCAGGTAAATGGAAACACCCTTTCACTAATGGATGTATTATTGTTCTTTGCTGAGAGCCAAATAATAGGGGGAGTCTGTAATAAATCAGTGTTGTTTTAAGCTGATGACCAAGATTTACTATGTTGTTGTCAGCTTGTTTTGGAACGGAGAACAAGTGAAAAAGTGGATTTCTGTAGTGCTGAACGAGTTCTATGGGCAGTGGAAGAAGGTCTGTCTGGCTTGGTTTGTGTCCAGTATCCGTACTGTAATGGCTAAATGAATCAAAGCAAACTTCTCCCTCTTGTCACTCACTTCATTGTAAATAACTTCAGTCTCCATGTTCAGATCCACCCTGCCTGCTGGCCCAGGATCTCAGCTTTGCACAGGCTGACAGACCAGCTGGCTGCGTGGCATTACAGACAGCTTCTGGGCTCATGCTGTAACCTGCTTTCCAGTAGGGCAAAATTGTTTTGGATCTCCGTTCCGTCCTGCTATCTGCATTTGTTAAAACAGTTTTCTGTTAGAGACTCAGCACTTCTGTTGGTCTTACCTGAAACGAGACAGTGAGTAGTATAGAAGCTCCCCAGAGAGTGGCAATGACTGACATGCCAGAGGAAGATCCTTCTGAACTAGGGCACCCAGGAGTGCTTTGTAGCTCTCAGATCAGTGTGTTTTGAGTTACAGTACTGAACGTTACCACAATGAGCATCAGCGTGGTTTTTTTTTTTTTTTTTTTTTTGTTTTTTTTTTTTGAAAAATTCCTCTTAAAATTTAAAACAGCTTAGAAGCGTTCACCAGTTCCAGCTTTTCATTGCTAGGAATTAAATCTATTTAGCAAACAAAAGCAGTTATAATTCTATTTCAGCTTTTGATTATTGTGAGATACAGTGCTGTTTTTCTACAGAGATACCACAATCTGCTCCTTTTTACTTAGCTGCCTCTTAACTATTCAAGTTCTTGGCAGTTGTTGAGAGTGCAGGGAGTTGCAAAACACTTCTCAGTATGCCAGCTGGAGAAAAGAATGGGATATTTACACACGTGCTTTTTAGTAATCTGGCCATTCTGACTGAAGTGGTGTCTAGATTAAAAGATAATACAATCCGCCCATAGGATTTAGGCCAAATGTGTGCAATGTTTCTGTGCTGGGCTGATTTGCAGCTGAGCTGTGCCAAAAGTCAGCTATCGCATTAAGAGCCAGTCCCATCAGCTTCTGAAATAGAAGAATTCGATTCCAACTGAAATGGTGCAACTAAGCCAAATGCTAAAATCTGCAGATACAATGGAGTCTCCCTTCTGGAGACTGTTAGTCCAGTCCTGAATGTTGCTTATTTCACATTAATGTTGTTTCTTACTATTTGTTCTTCAGCTACTGTTATTGAGGTATATATATGATTCTAAAAATACAAACCATGCCTTTACACTGTGATTTCACCATCATTCTTGTCAGGCCTTATAACAGCTGAAGTTCTGGGATGGCCACTTATAAACTTTAATCTTAGTTATGCCCTGTGTTCTTTAAAGAGAGAAATTAAAGATGAGTATGTAATTATCTGGAAAAACTTTCACCTTCCTGTGGAAGAATTGCTGAAATGCTGAAATTCTGCTTTAATTTCCCTTTCTACTTTCATTCGCTAACCTACTTCATGAACTCTGTACTTTGGAAGTTCCAACTGCTCTATAGATGCATTTCTTATTGCCTTCCTTAGCAGCAGGGTAAGTATACAGATTTGGGTAAAGTCCTTTGGTTGCTTAACACTACTATTTTTTTAATCTGTTTTCAAAAAATCCCTGGGTGTGATGTATGAGTGAGTAAAGTGCATTAAAGCACGATAAATACTACATAACCATACATCATAATTATATCTCTGTATTAGTGATGCCAGTGTTGGAGACTGGTATGAGAATAGTGTGCGTTTGCTTCATTTTGCTCCATTTCTCATCAAAAAGACTTAAGAAAGAGAAGAAGGCTTGTTTTGTTTCAGCTGGCTGATAGCAATATGTGTCAGGAAAGACCATGTGAAAAACGTGGGGAAATATTCCATCTTCTTGGAAGATGAATGCCATTCTGTACTGTGTGTTTTGATTTGTTGGAGATGTCATTGAAAATTCTTGAGGCTTTGAATTCTGCCGTAGTGCTTGAGTAGATCATCTGACTGCATGATAAATCAGTTCTGTTTCTCAATGACTGTTATTTATTGCATCGGTAATTATTTTTCTGCTCTGCTTTGCTGTACCAGCATTTCCCCTACTGATGTGTCAACATTCTTTTTGGAGTTAGAAATGAAGGAAGAAATAGGCAAAACCAAATGAAGAGGGAGCTGCATCAGCAGGGGAAAATTACAGTAGCAGTTTAATGAATGCTCCAAGAGGAAAATGACTTGTTGCTGTGGTGGCAGAAAAAGAAGTGTTTCTGATTAAATTTTGATTTCCAGCAATTAATGGAAACCTGTCTTTTTAAGCAAATATATCATATTTTCTCTGGGCAGGTAGAAGAGATCAGGAATTTTTTCTGGCATTTGTTCCTGAGATGATTTGCAAGAAAAAAGCACATGAGGAACCCAGAGCAAGATTAAACTAAGATTAAGCACTCCTTAGGAGTGTGCAGAGTGAGGTTGGATGGGTTTTGGAGCCAACATGACCTAGTGGGAGATGTCCCTGCTTCTGGCAACAGGATTGGGAGTTGAACTAAATGATCTTTAAAGGCCCCATCCAACCCAAACCATTCTGTGATTCTATAACTGAATCCATATTTATACTTCCTTACTTAATTTACTTACTGATTTGTAAGACACTTTTCCAAGTGCAAGATTTTCACATAGCTTATCTTTCCACGTGGTTCTGGAGATAAGGGCTCTGCAGATGTTTTGGTAAAGAAAATATTCTGGAAGAAAGTGTAGAGAGTAGCTAAATGGCGTCATGAGGACTAACAGGAATATTTGTCAGGCTAGGACTTTCATGTGTCCATAGGCTGATTGTTTGGTGCTTTTGTGTTGTATAACAGTGTTTTTTCTGTATCTGCTTCTGTATTTTGTTGTATCTTACTCATAAAATATTTGGTTCAGCGGAAAGGAAGGTGAGAAAAACCACTTTCTTGGCATCTATGTGCTGAATGCATGCCACTGGCTGGCTGAGAGGCTCATATGACATCCTATGAAAAATTGTTGGAAAGCATTTCCAAGTTGTCTGATTTTTCTTTCTTCTCTTGCAGCTTAAAAATATGAGCATTCAGGCAAAGTTTTCTAAGCTTGCCTTTTTTTTTCACAACTGTTAGTAGAACTCTGGTACTTCCAACTGTCATGCAGTTTGTCCGCCAACATCAGAGAATACAGCGTAACATACGTTTGGGGATCTGATTGGACTCAGCACACAAAGGTGATTTCTTCCGATCAATGTCATTGTGTTTCTCTCCCTGTCCTGTACAGCACTGCGGAGTCGATCGGGGCGGTCCATCATCAATGGAAACTGGGCAATTGATCGACCTGGAAGATACGAAGGTGGTGGGACAATGTTCACTTACAAACGCCCAAATGAAATCTCCAGCACTGCAGGAGAGTCCTTTTTAGCTGACGGTCCAACAAATGAAGTCCTCGATGTCTATGTAAGTTTCTCGTAGGTTAATCTTTCTGATGAAAAAAAAAAAAAAAATTGGTGTTTACATGCAACACTTTTCTGCATTCAATAACAATAATTTTTACTGTTGTGTTTCTTTATTCTTCCAACAGAATTTTGGGTATTTTGTTATCTCTTTCTCTTAACCCCAGCTTGCTCCAGATCATGGGAAATCTAAATAGCAGTGAAGATTTTTTCTCTAATTTTACTAATCCACTAAAATAGGACTAAAACACACAGATGCCAGTGTGCTTTGGTACTCAAACAAACTTGGGATAGTTCAAGTTTACGGTGATCTGAAGCAAATACTTCAAGTAGACAAGACCTCTCACAGGGTGATGCCATCTTGGTTTTCTTTAAAAGAAATATTGGTCCAGAAAACTACAGTGTGTGATTTAAAGTGAGACAGATCTAACAGAAATCTAAATCGTGAGTAATAGCTGTAATACAAAGTAAGAGAGATGACAAATTGTGGTGAGGAGAGGGGAATCATGGGCAAAAATGTGTTCACTTTAGTTGGAACAGGCTCAAATTGTATCATATTGAAAAAATATACCTGGGATTGATTATTAATTTTTTTAAACCAGTGATGTGTTCTGAAGTTTTATCTTTTCATGTGGTAAAATACATTCATTAAAAAACTAGATGGGTCAGTGATTCTGACTGCTTCATCCAACTACTTTTTTTTTTTTATTATTCACACCTTTAAGTGCAGTAAGTGGTGGAAAAGTGGACTAGTTTGTCCCACAGAAATATAATGCAGGGCTGCTCCAAAAGTAATGCCTTCTATTTTATTATGTTGGCTGTGTGGCAGTAGAGATTGAACCTTATGACCAGTATTCCACTACTACTTATTGCTGTGCAACTGATGGAAGCAGAGTGACAGTCTGACAAAATTGTGTCCGATATGGAAGTAAAGATGAAGCAAAAGGATGGAATTGAATTCCTCCGTGCGGGAAAAAATTCCACCCAGCGATATTCATTGGAGCTTGCTGAACATTGATGGAGACCCAACAGTGGATGTGAGCACAGTGAGGTGGTGGGTAGTGCGTTTCAGCAGTGGTGACAGTGACATGAAAGGCAAGCCATATTCCAGATGGTCATTCACAGCTGTCATAGCACAAAATGAAGAATTTATTGATCAGGTCATCTATGTGAATTGACAGATTATGGCCAGGGAACTGTGTACAGAGCTGAACATTGGCTTCAGTGCATTGAAAACAATGGTGTCAACACTGGAATGTTGAGAAGTTTGCAGCAGGTGGGTCTCGTGAATGCTTACCGAGGAACAGAAAGAACACTGTATGCAGTTTTTTCGGGAGCTATTGAACCAATACAAGGCTGAAGGTGACTGTTTCCTTGATCTCATTGTTACAAATGGCAAGATGTGATATCACCACTACAAGCCAGAGCCAAAGTGGCAGTCCATGGAATGGCAGGATGTGAATTCCCCATTGAGGAACAAGTTCAAGATGTAGCCCTCAGCAGGTGGAGTGATATGCATTTTCTTTCGGGGTAAAAAAATAAAATTCCTTCTGGATTTCCTGGAGCCTGCACAGATTGTCAGCTCCAGCTACTATGTTGCAACACTGACTAAGTAAGTGAAGGCTTGAACTTTCAGAGTCAGGCTAGAGAAGAGGACAACCTTTCTATTGCAATACGACATCAGGACCCATTCTGGTCCATGGTGCACATTGCCAGTCTTGTCTGGACTGTCCTGCTGCACTCACCATGTTGTCTGGATTTGGTGTGTTCTGACTTCCATCTATTCAGAATGATGGACTGCGTGGGCAACAGTTTCCTAGCAGTGATATCATCATAGCAGCTGTAAAACAGTGGATCGCCTCTGCTGGTGCAGATTGTTATGAGCATGGCATGCAGGCTTTTGTTCATTGCTGAAGTAGATGCATAGCTAAGGGTGGTGCCTCTGTTGAACCATAGTGTTTTGTAGCTGAGAATTTGCTCTATCAAATAGTGTTGTTGTGTTTCTTGTATCCTTTGTACTTTCCTTGGAAATAATAGGAGGCATTACTTTGAGAGTGACCCATGTAACTACCCTGGCTCCTCAGCTGGAAAAATTTAGATGCTGGTAAAGCTATTCCCCACCTGCAATATGATGTCTGATTGAAGCAAATAATAATTACACAAATGTCACTTCTTTTTGGATAATTTTTTATCAATTGCTATGTAAGACTGGCTAAAGCCTGGAGGGTTAAATGATTGAGTTCCTATATTCTGCAATGCAGACTCTATAAAATAAGTTCTGATGTGAATTAACGTAATGCTGTGAGCTGAGGTTTAAGTTTTTAATGCTGTCTGATTGATGCCTAATACGTAATGATCCAGGAAGAAATGGATCAGGAAATGGATTAAGCAGATATTTTCAAATAAATATCATAAAAAGACTTCAGTTTAATATATCGTATCTTAATGATGTATTTTATACATGGTCTTTCTTTTTTTTTTTTTTTCCTTTTACAGTGAGTGTGATAAAGCTGGCATGATGAACAGTTTTATTAGTATTGCTCAGTGGCAAAGTTTTTTTTTTCACAATTAAACACAATCGTTAAGCATTATTTCTATTATGACTAGTGGTAAATAATGTTACACAGTTGATCGGTTCAGGTGTGTTTTTCAGCATTAGTAGTATAACGAGTGGAAGAAGTGAACATATGGCTATTTTTCTTTTCAGATGATACATCAGCAGCCTAACCCAGGTATACATTATGAGTACATCATTCCAGGAGACAATGTCATTAGTCCTCAGTTGCTTGCTCACAGGAGGCCAGGTAAAATGCCACTATTTCCCATTACTAAACACATTTTGTTACACAATAAACTAATGAAGAAATCTGTACCATTAAGTTCAGTGTAAATGGTTTGGGCAAGGCCCAGAATTTCACCCTGCTCATTGAAATAGAAGCCTGCATAGATTTTTTAACTGAAGTGAACTTCTACTGACCTGAGTAGCTGGGAATCTCATCATGTATTTCTATTCTCGGCAAAAATTCTGTTCTTACAATGTTAACTGTGGCTTTACTTGAGCTGGATTGTTGTAGCGTTGTCTCAGAATGAGATTGTATATGATTTTTCTTTTCAGAGTTTGAGCTAATTTAAAACAATCCTTCTCATTTTCTCTTTCCTCTCATGACCAGAGAGAATCAAATGTAAAACTGGTACCTCCTGGAGCCAGAATCTGGACAGACCATGCTCCTGATTCTGTGCTGTGGAGAGGTGCTGTGTGTACCAATAGGACAGCAGGACCAAACTCATTTGTAAATTTTCTACTTATACTGTTCATGCCTTGACAAATGTCTTAAGTATTTATACAGTCTGTTCATAATGAAGGACAGCTGTACTGTGATGTGAGGAGGCACAGAACGCAGAGTATGTTAGGAAAAAATGCTTTGGAAAATGTTGATAGAGCGCATTAATTCTACGGCATGATCGGAGAGTCTTCAGTTCATAATGTATTTGCTGGCTGAGACTTGATTGTTTTAGTTTAAAACAACATAGTCTTCACAGACCAGTATTAGGAAATCTCTGCGTAGTGAATAAAAACTGCTTTCATGTTTAATGATATGCCCGTGTTCTGATCATTAGTGGATGAAAACAGACTGATAGTTGCACGTGAGATTCATTATGGTCCTTGTTTTTAAATATGTTTTCCATCATCAGGGGAGCCCTTGAATGGCCAGTTAGAAAGGCCTGAAAGTACAAATCATGATGAGGAGGATTTGCATGGGGAGACAGACACTCTCACTGGACAGTCAGTTGGAACTTTTCCAGTTGTTCAGCCAGGAAGATTTCCTTCTCATCAGCCAGAAAATCAGGTGCCTGCTGTGCAGCTATCAAGACAAAACCGAGAATACAACTGGAAACAGATTGGAAAAACTGAGTGTACCACAACGTGTGGGAAAGGTAAGTGCTTCGTACAGCACTCACAGAAAATAGGTAGGGCAGGATTCCAGTGCTGGAGAGCAGAAATGTGGAGGGAAGAAGCAGTGTGAATGTTCAACAGCATAGCTGCAATAAGCATTGTTAGGTCTGGTGTTTTCTGTTAAATTATAAGTAGAAAGCTGCATCTGTATTACGAAACACACTTCTATTTAAATCAGCAGAAACAGAATAATTAAAAATCTGAAGTGTATAAATTAAAAGGAAATGTGCAGTATTTGCTTCTGGAGGTAAATATTTCAGGATGTTGTGGCATGCTGCTCTTTTACGCCCTTGACACAGAGCAGCTTTCCTCAGCATTCATTATACTTCAGTTTGGCTTCTCCAGCTTTTGTCTGATACGCCCTTCCTGCTTTTTGTATCTTTGTCAACAGTTTTCTGATCTTTACAGGAGGGTCTTGTAGTGATTCCGTCAAATGTATCTTTACCTCTTTGAATGTTGCTGGATCAGAAATGAGGTGTTTCCTTAGCTTTCCCTACAGTGCTGTGCTGTATCATCTATGTACTAAGCACTTTGCTTAATATTACAATGTGAGCAGTGTAGTTTTCATGTACATTTGGAAATCTTGGATAAAAACTTAGTGTGGATTTCCTGTTGTTATGCTGTGCTTGTTATGCTTTTTTTTCCTGCATCTGTTTTGAATTCTATTGCTTTAAACAGCTTATATTGCAGAATCTTTTGCAATGTATCTTCTAAATTTTGTTTCAGGGTCCCAGTACCCAGTTTTCCACTGTGTCAACAGAGTCACACATGAGGAAGTTCCTGAGAATTACTGTGACAGCAGCACCAAACCTATTCCAGAAGAGGAGGCCTGTAACATCTTCCCATGTCCAGCTTTGTAAGATACTGCAGTTTAAATTAAGTGAAATAATCCAATGTCCTTGCTGTTTTGCAGGAGAATATCTTGAGTAGGAAACTTGTTTGAGCATCCAGGCACAATATGAAGCGTAGAGTATATTTTTTCCTCAGTGATTTGTCTTCATCCTTTTTCACTGTAGCAGTAGCATTCAGAGAAGTCCAAATGGAAGCTGTCAGCAAATGAGCCCAGTCATTTCTTAGTTTTGTGTGGTTAATCAATCACACACTGCACTTGTAGTCTCCCTCTGGCAACCTTTTTTATCCCAAGTGATAGCCTTCTGCAGGTACCTGTCTGAAGAGGCTCTGTAGGTTACATCACCTCACACTGGATCAGTCAGATGCAGTACATGCCTGTTCATTGCATGGTGTTATATTTAAAGATGAGATTTGCCTGATAGAACTCACAACAGCCCCTTTATCAACATGACCTCTCTTCTGGAATTCAGTATTTCTTCACCTCAGCTCAAAGACTGGATTTAGAAATGGTAGCCCTTGCTTCTAAATCTCCCAGTATCACAGGCTCAGGTGACTCTTCTGGAGCAATTTACTTGGAGTTTTTTTCAATTGTAAAACATTTCTCTCAACTTTTTCTTTCTGACAGCTCATACTAATTCAGCTTGTTTTCTTCTTTCATGTTTTTTTAAAGAGGTTAATATCAAGACTATAAACAGATACGTAAATATGATTTTAAAATAAAAGTTTTGTGTAAAATTTTTATATTAAAATACAAATACTAAAAAGAGTACAGGGATTTCACTCATTCTCCACAGGAGTCCTGAAATAAAATGTTTGAACTGTTCAGATATTTCCCTTCCTTATGTGTTATGGCTGAAACTAAAATTGAACAGAAAAGAGGTAATGTTTATACCAAAAAGATTAATGAATTGCAGTGAAATCTGTTGTAATTAGACAAATATATCTAGGGATTTTTTCTTCTCTTAAGTTAGGTGCATTCAGTGATCATTTGCCATTTCAGTTTTACTGATGAATTAATGCCTTTGTGGAATAGGTGATTTTTGTGAGCCATCGCTGAACTGAGTTCAGAAAACTCAAATGCAGTATGATTTAAATTTTTAGAAGGTATCGTTACAGTGGAAATATATATTATAGGTAGATTCTTTAAAACTAAAAACATGCAACAAAACAACACAACTGTTAGTGACTTGGTGTTTGTAGAATGCTTTGAAATCATGAATTGTGCAATCTAAACACGTGCTTATTAGTACCATCCATTCCAACTAGACTGTTTGTAAGTATATAATGTTCTCTTCATAAAGGATTATTTTGCACGCAAAGTTTTAAGTATTATTTCAAGATGTTTTACCAGCATTAGAATCATATCCTAAGAGTACTACTGGGATTAGCATTAGCCGAATCTTATGAATCATATCTGAAAAAGCTGCCCTCTTTTTTTATTTTTCCTTTTTTTTCCTTTCCTTTAGTTGGGACATAGGGGAGTGGTCTGAGTGCAGCAAAACATGTGGCCTTGGTATGCAGCATCGACAGATCTTATGTAGGCAAATATATGCCAACCGTACCTTGACAGTTCAGCAGTACCGCTGCCATCACCTGGAGAAACCAGAGACCACCAGCACTTGCCAGCTGAAGATCTGCAGTGAATGGCAGATTAGGACAGAGTGGACTTCAGTAAGTATGATTAATTAGTTTTGGGCATAAAACCTCAGAAGAGAATAAGTATTTTCTTACTAATATCACCAATTAAAAATTAAATCTGGCTTTCTTAAAGCAAGGAAACAAAATGTGGATAGCCCTGGATATAAGCATATCATAGTTCAGAAGTAACCTGCATGATTGTGACAATTAATGGTTTCAAAACTTGAATAAGAGTGGCTGCACAGAGCAAAGCACCCAGATATTTATGTACAGAAACACTAAAGCTTTTTGAACAAAGATTACTTTTTAAAACTATTATATGAAATGAAGCTGGGAGAAGGCTAGGAGGTTTGCCTATGGTGGAGGACTGTTGGTTTTTCTTAGCATATGCAGTTTAGTTAGAGGACTGACTTAACCTTATGTATGTGTTAAGTATAGAGACAGTCAGTAGTTATGTGTCATGGTTTTATGATTTTTGGTACTGGTATTCCACATCATAACATCATGTATTGCATTAAGAGTAAAAGAGTTATGACATTATGTAACTATAATTGCTTTGAGACCATGCCAACATTCTCAGATAAACATGAATAATACAATTCTGAGCTTTAATTTCTTTGTTGTTTACACAGGTTCTGCCCAAAATGACAACCATCCTAGATACTTCCATGGTCATTGAGTAGAGAGGGGAAATATTCTGGTGTGCTAGGGGTAGTGATAAGTCTTTTTCAGTTAGACATGAAAAAAGCAAAAATTTTACAGAGCTGCTGAATTATGTGGGTAGATAGACCATGAAAAATTCCAGCTGGCTGAAGAAAAGAGAGCAGAAGGCCTTAACTTTTAACAGGGATTCAAAAGATGTTTTCTTTTCATTTCTCTACTTTTTAAGCTGTGTATAGACCATGATCAAAATTTTGCAGAGTATGTCAATATGCTATTCTAATGCCAGCAGTTCATTTTGATTAAATACAGCATGGCTCATTGGAGGTAGGATTTAATTTTATGTTTTTCTAATATATCTACAGAGTATGCAGTAGAATGCTACAGACTGAAAATATGACTTCGAAACTGCTAACACATTTTTATTCCCAATTCCTAACAATCTAAGATGGTTCTCTGGATATGTTATTAGGAATAAATTAGCCATGCATTTTCAACTCCATGAAAAAAATGAGAGAAATTTTTTGCATAGGGTCCTGATGCAACCTACTGTTTGTTACAGTGTTCAGTACCTTGTGGAGTGGGGCAGAGGACCCGAGATGTGAAATGTGTCAGCAACCTTGGAGACATTGTTGATGATGAGGAATGTAACATGAAGCTGCGGCCAAATGATATTGAGAACTGTGACATGGGACCTTGTGCTAAGAGCTGGTTTCTTACAGACTGGAGTGACAGGGTAAGGCTTCTCATTATCTCTGTGTACTGCAAAGTCTTCTAAAACAGCTTAGATACATCAGAATTTTAAAAAAATTACAGATGTATCTAGCCATAGAAGGAGTGAACGTATTTTCCATGTTTGTCTTTGATCTGTAAAAGAATATATGAAAAACAAGGATCTCAAGGGCACTGTGAGCTTTTGTTAGATGCAGGAATGCATAGATTGTGAGTGCGTGGCCAAACATCTGGATTTAGCATTGGATCTGTGTCTCAACTTCCCAAAATACTGAATGTGGTGAATGATTATTCTGCCTTGCCAGATTATTCTCCTAGCCCCAAGTCTTAAGCTTCTGATTTTAGGAGTTTCTCTACTGTTTCTATAAGGGATAGAAGTTTGAGGTCTGTCTTTAAGTTGAAATCATAAGACAATTTTTCTATAGCTTTTAAAAGAAGAGAGCAACTTCACAAACTCAGGCAAGGCTGAATTCAGACTTTCTGTATTTCACGAATGTTGAAATTTTTTAATTCCAGCGAGTCTGACGCTCAGCATAAAAACAGGACAAAGAGTGGTGATGTACCTTGTCTAGGTTTTGAGAAGCTGTTCAATATTGCTGCTCATGTGCTTTCATTAGAAGGCTGATGAACTCAAACTAAGGCAGGACTTGTGTTTTGGACCCTCTCATGGATGATTGCATATCAAAACTTGTCACTCCCCTAGCTGAGTTTTCACTCTCTATGAAACCTGATTATATCTGCCTTTTCTTTGATCATTTTGGCAGGCAAATCATTTCACTTATCATAGAAACATAAAGATTTAACTTTACAGATTCATTATTTATATAATTTTAGTAGAATCTCTGAAAACCAGGACTGTGCAAATTTGGGCACTGAAAAGATTTGCATCATGTTTGGATGTAGAGAACTGTGAGGAACTTCACAAATCACAACGGTACCCAGTATGTCACATAATGTTAAAAGGACTGATCTGGTTTTGCTAAGATTAGAGACCTGCAAAACTTCCAACCTCCAGACAAGTCTAATAGGTTTTATAAAGAAAAAAAGAAGCAAACACCAATATACCAGTAGGTGTTTGCAGTTAGAATTTGAACTCTTTTTTCCCCAACTGTGATTCACTCAGTGTACATTCTTGCATAGCAATGGCTGAAAGGTATCCATTGTATTACAGATGCTAGTGGAAATGGAAAAGATTTTACTGTTGAGTAAATGACTTATGGGGGAGAGGAGGGAAAGTATTTGCAGCTACTATCATCAGCTAGTACAGTTCTACCACATAAAGCACACACATTCCAAGTGTGTGGAAATCCCTAGAATCCATTTTTTCTTCGCTATCCTACACTGACATTTTGTATGCTGCAGAATTAAAGGTACTTCTCATAGCTGAAGTTAGGGACTGAAGAATGTTATTCTGCTTATTTGTATGTATTAAATGAGACGTAGAAGTGAAGCAGGTAATGTGGAAAATGCCAGAGTTTTTTTCTTACAGCAAATGTCTTAGGGTCAAAGAGTGAATAATGGATTTTTTTACCTTCTCAGCTTTTATAAGTGAACAAATTAATTACTTCCAAATGCTTGCTACTGTAGCTGGCAATATTCACCATTACTTCTGCCAGCATTTGGTTTGGAGTTTGATTCAAAAAGAAGAGTGGAAGAAACAGCTCATTTCAAAAGCGAAAAAAAAAAAAAATAGATTCAGACTGGAATGTGCAGAATCTTCTATGGCTCATGTATACCTAATAAGGACTTTCAAAGACATTTCATGTCTGTGATTCCAGTGAAAGCCAGTGCAATGTAGGAGCAGTCAAACGTTTTGCAAAGCCAGGATGTTGACTGTTAGCTTTCTTACTGTGCCTTTCATCAGCTGTTTTCTGGGATCAGACTTCTCTCTTTGTCCAGTAATATGTCTGTTGACAGGCACAGAATAGGAGAATTTAGTCATGAAGTGGAACTGGGTGTTCCCGGTTGTATGGGCTTTGTATGTGTAATCTCCCCAAACAATTGTTTAAAAAATACTTTAAGCCAAGCCACATTTCAGCAGTAAGCATAGATCAGTGATGGGCAGCCCGCAAATGGTTCAGATAAGCAGGCAAAAGTTCAGATGGTTAAAGAAAGCTTGTTCAAACCTGTCGAGTCTGCAAAACTGTGGTGGAAATCTCACAAGAACAGACCTTCTTTGTGAGATTTATTACATGCCTACTTCAAGGCCCAGATGGAAATACCACAGAACAGTCTTTCCCATTGTATTTCGACATTACAGCTGTGGCTAGAAATAAGAGGTAAAAGAACCTATCATGACTTCTGAGAATGCTGGAACTTTAAAATGGTTGAGCTCAAACTTGATTACAGTCGTCATAAGAGAAGGCCTGATCCGTACTTTCGTGAACCTATTTTGCAAATACTTAGTGTATACTGGTGCATATGCTGCAAGTAGAGATTTCCAGAGACCTGTCAGAGATTGGTTAAGGATGCACTCTCTCTTTCAGCAAGGTATAGATTAAAGCTGCCTGTGCAGAGTTATGTGGTGAATGGGGTACTGTGGTAGAGATTTGGTTCATTAGTGAAGCATCAGGAAAACAGTATATTAACATAAAAATGACACTGTGCTTTACTACTGGCACGTTAAATTTCACAATTTGATAAGTGAAAGCTCTCATCCTTGAAAAACACTGTTGGATGAGGGCTGCTCCAAAAGCAATGCCTCCTATTTTATTAAGTTGGTTCGTGATGCCAGATGTGGATGTTGGTGGCATGGCAGTAGAGGGTGAACCTTCCTGCCAATATTCTGTGACAGTTTGCCATGTGACAGATGGCAGCAGAGGGGCAGTCTGACAGAATGGTGTCTGACGTGGAGGTGCGAATGATGCAGAGGGGTGGAATTGAATTCTTCCATGCAGAAAACATTGCACCCATTGACATTCATTGACATTTGCTGAATGTTTATGGACACCAGACAGTGCATGTGAGCACAGTCACTCCTAGATTCCATGGAAATAAATAGGATGTGTTATTTTCAGAAAAACCTACATATTTTCTGAAGATTCCAAGTTCTGTTATTTGTCCTTCAGGTAGTTGTAAATACTGTATAGCATATTTCCCACGCTCTGTTTGGAACAGGCTTTTTTTACTCATTTCAGTGGGAAAGAAAGAGTACAGGTTAAAAATCTCTAGCAAGAATCGTCTGTTTTTCTATGTGCCTTTATGTAGTACATTTAAGTGTACACTTATTTCTCTACAGTATAAATGAAGAGGATTGACTTTAGCTTCATGGCTTTGCGTTCTACATTATCTTTAACTCTGTTTACCTTTAGGCAGTCTAGGTGAACCATCATGATTTACTTAAATGTATTTATGGAAAGGTGGCTTCCTGTCACATAATTCTCTTGGGATGGAATACTGTATTAAAATTTCAGAGATCCACCAAACTGCATGCTTTAATCAGCAGAGTAATGCCAGTGAACATTACTGAACTCAGGAACAAAGCTAGATTGATGGGAATAGATGGGATTGTTGCAGATGTTTCACGTGACTGATTGTTTGTCAGCTCTAATTTCTGGAAAGATTGCTTCTATGGCTCAGAAGCAGAAAACTGCTTCTAATTTACAGCAGTGGGAGATTCATCAATGTTTTCTGCTAGCTATCTGCAGCACTGTCTTGCGTTTTTATTCATTCCTCATTGCTATCTCCTCTGTTCATTTGTCATTTTAGATTTACAGCATTCTTAGAAAAAAAAGCCAAAATGCAGATAATTCTTATATGTTAATGAGATTCTGAGGCCAAAATAAGCTATGCAGAAGAAAGAAAAAATGTTACTCATCAGGAATCATAATCCAGAATGATCAAATGCGTGCTCTGGGTTGCAGTTTTTTTTTTAAAGGAGTAACTGCAGTGTTTCCAGTGTACTTCAGAATGCTTCTGTAGTATCGTTCATGAGAGGATTATAGTGTGCTTTGTAAAAATTAGTGCTTTATTCCTCACAAACCTGTGACATTACCGAACAGGTACAGGTGGGTATGTTGACCATTCAAATGTGGAACCACCAAAGTTCATTGCTGCAGCTCACACTCTTCTTTCTGTTTTTTATTAAAGTCTGTATAGCTCAAGTAAAATCTCCTAGATCATGAAAAGATAAAGGCAGAGAGACCACCATGGAGCTTGTGCAAGCGCTTCACTATTTTTTAATATTGCTGTTTTCAATTTAATCTGAAAACAAAACTAACTATCACTTTCTGTGGATTTCATGTGAAAATTGTATGAAAGCAGAAGTTCTCTGCATAAATTTGTGACTACCTTCATGATTTGCAAAATGAAATGCATAGCCATGAGAGTTTTGAAGGAGACATGGATAGAAGAGTGGCCAAAACCTACAGAGAATGTTTTTTCTTCTCCTCAGCTGATTTCTCTGACAAAATTCATTTGCTTTGGACTTTCTAAATTACTTCTAACTGCTAAAAGCAGACTGCTTTGCTTAAAGGTAGATAAGAGAGTTCTGGTGAGTGAGCAGTACTGTCTGGTGAGTGAGCAGCGCTGTCATATCTTTGATTTTAAAGGAAAGATTTGCAACTTAATACTGGAAATTACGCAGAGATTGGAATTACATTAAGGCTGGCTAGCTCATCACAGAACAGTGACGTTAATTACAAAGATATTTGGTATTCACAAAAATACTAAAAAAAATTAACTCCTAATATTTGTATAACCTGCTGTTTCATGTCCCCCAGAAATCAAATTCTGAAAGTCTAATTATTTACTGAATCAAATCATGTATGGAGGCACTGCTGTTTCCAAGGTCGAATACTTTAAAATCTATTGTACTATTATTTCCATTATGCTTATCACTGGATCTCTGTCTGTTCACCTGCCGAAAGCCTCACATAAGCCTTCACTTTGTTTTGAGAGATCTAATGCATAGAAGAGACAGGCTTTTACTTCAGTGACCATTATTTTCTTCTAGCTGCCCTACTGGCCTCATTCAGGCAAATAGGTGTCATCATCCAGAGCCCAAAACTGACAGCCCTCTTCACCTGAAGCCCACATTGAATGTGTTTGAATACATCTGAAAAGAACATCCTCACTTTCTTATATCCTATGGGAAGTTAGGTTTGCCCATATACTTAGCAGTACTAACTTTAGTGGTGCTTGAGTGCAGAAGTAGAAATCAGCTTCAAAAGCTTTGTCAGAGGGATTAATTATTCAAGCCCAACTCTGCAGTGACATGTGTAACCCGTTTCTGGACTTTGAGTTCTGACTGCTTACTATAACTCATTAACTTTCTGCATAGATGAACTCTGTAGGGTTTTAGATAAACTGATAAAAAGCCTTCTGCTTTGTCCAGTTTGGGAATGTGAAGTTGTGAAGCATGAAGTGAAAGCCATCATGGCACTTCGGAGTAGAGCTCAATGGGAGCCCCTGGGCCCATGAGCAGGGAGTGTGGGTGGATTACCTGGACAAGGCTTGTGAGGGCCAGTCAGCCCTACTTGTGCCCTGAGACTTCCTCACCACTTTAAAGGCCTGTGCTATTAATTCTGAGCTGGAATACTCCATTAGTTCATTAGTAATAAATACAGTGTTAGCAGCCACTTACAAGGAAAGTAGCAGTGCATATGTAGAAGCAATCATGATCTGCCTGAAGTGTCTTAAGCATATTTCTAAACTTTCGTTACCTTGGAAGGATGGTTTGCTGGACTAAATTATATGTTGATTCACTCTGAAGGGAAATCATTTAAGTAACGGTGTCTTGAAGTTTGGCAATTGTCATGACAGCAATACATGAGGATACTTCAAACACAATCCCTCTGGTTTTTTTTTAGAAATCAAGCTGTTCTCAACAGTGTTAATGCTTTTGAGTCCCATGTCTAGGAATTGTGGCTGGAAGCGAGCTTCTGAAATCACAGCTCTTAGTTCTGTACTGATAAAACAAAGCTTACAAAATCCCTCTAAAATCTGTTACCTGAAAGGGTAATGATGCTGGTCCTCTCAGAAGGCAAATAATGATAAGATCATCCTTCATAAATGGGTCATCTTCAGTTTCATTTTTTTGCAGTAGTGTAACATTGATAGAATGATGCATATTAAATACTGTATTGTAATGAAGGTGAAGGTTTAACTAAATCCTGATGATAAATCCTGTACAAATTGGGGAGCATTTTAGAGGAACAAAACTGGCTATTTAATAAAAAACTAATCATTTCCAAAAAATTAAAGCTAGCCATGATGCTGAGAACTGGTCAGAAGAACTCTAGAGTTGGATGGTAGGTTAGTTCCAGCTTCTTTCCCATGAGCTGTACTCATCCCAGTGGAGGGCAATGGGCAGTACTGGTGCATTAGTGGAAGGGGACTGGCATAGGTTTAAGTGTTTTACTTGCTCCACTGTTCCCTGTGAATGGGACAAAATTTCAGGCTTCCACGTACAGTTTTTAAAGTTAGCAGCAACTAGCCTCAACTAGCCTCATGTTAAAATTATTTTCTGGAAGCTGTCAGAGCACTGATATCTTTTTTATTCTTTTTTTTTTTTTAACGGGAATGGAAAGCTGTTAAAACTGAATTGATGAAGGAAGGACACCAGGAAGACAGGAAATGACAAACTCCTTAAAATTAGGGAGGGTGTTCCACAGACTAACATTTCTGAAGGAACTTCTGCCAATTAAAACAAGAAAGTGAAACAAAATATCTTTAGAAATAGGATCAGAAAAGAGAAGTTGCGGGTCATGAAAGTTCTTTTCAGGTTTTGTAACAAAACATGCCATACACTGTTAGGCTATGGCAGTCACTACATATTAATGTGACAAATCAATGGCACCAAATTGAAATTAGTGGGTGTGTCAATTGCAAAAACCAAAGGGAGAGGATTTATTATCCAAACACTCCCCACTGAATTCCTTGAACTTTGGAAATTACGGCTTTCACAGGGAAGATTTTTATTGGAAGGAAGGAAATAAAAAAGGAGGAGGGTGGAAACCTTAACTCTGAAACATTCAGGTTTAAGTTTGCTGTATAAATCCTCTGAGGGTAGCTAATCTGTAGTGAAATCTTAAAGTCGAGGGTGAGACAGCCCAGTGCCTTCCCACTTGGTATTTCCTTTGATATGTAAGCCCAGTTAATACAAAATCATTTAAAATTTAATACTGTGGAGATTTTCTGGATTAAATTATTGACTAAACTTATTCTCAGCTCTTTTTTGTTTGCAAAGCATAAAGACAAATTACAGTGTCAAATGGAAATTACTCAAGAAGTAAGTAGTTGCAAAGTAGATGCACAATTCTCTTTGCGTAATGTTTGAACATACTTCCCTGGGATAAAATATGAACAGGCAGCAAACTTATTTCAGTACAGTGGGTTTGAAAGGCAGCCATTTATGAGGCTCAGTTAATCAGTTTACCTAGGAGTGGAACATTTTGAAATGGGTTTAGTTTAGGTTTAGTTTACATAAAGGAGAAAATGTTCAGTGCTAGCACAGTGTACATCATCCCAGTATTTCCAAAACACTTTCAGTTTACCTTGGAAAGACCTCCTCAGTCATCAAATTTGGTTTGCTGAGGAGCTGAGTCTATTTTACTCGACTATATGAAAATGGAAAATCTTGTTGTACGCTACCAACAAAAAATGTAAGGTTCATTATGTTACTTATAGGAATCATTTAAGAGACGCTCAGTTATTTGATCATGCAGTTGCAGGAAGAAGTCATTCCAAATTGTGAGCAATTTTTCCAAATTGTGAGCAATTTTTTCCTACTCCAGTGGAGCACATAAGCATATATTTAAATTCTGAATTTCTAGTGTATTATTTAAAAAGTACTTTTAAATGTTCAGTTACTTTCTTTTTAACTTTCTAGGGATTCCACTTCAGCAGGACTTTGTCCTTATGTTTGACCATATTGTCAAATAAACTGACTTAGTGACAGGAGAAAATATTTTTCTTTACTGTATCTATTGAATAAATATATCATGATTACATATTTCAGAAAAACAACCAGTATTCAGTGGTGTGAGCGACTAAGGATTGGTTTGCAGCCAATTGCACATTCAGTCCCTGGTGCCTCTGGGAGGTGGGGAGTGACTGCGTTGGTTGGTCTGCTTGTTGGTAGTGGTGTCTGCTGTTCTGTACGTGAACTATAGGATGTGAGGCCAGTGGGAGCCAACTCAGTTTTGTGTCTCATTGCCAGTCCTTAAAATTATTCTTACTTTTATTTAAAAAAAATATCCAGAGCAACACTGATTGACAAAGAATGTTCTGTTCACTGTGAAAGTAATGCATAGCTTCTCCCAACTAATTATTTTGTATGTTAACAGTAATATCTGACACATCAGTCAAGTGTTTTCTTCCATACTTTACTCTGCATATTTACTTGCGTTTTTCTTTGCACATATAATTGCTTGTAATTATTTAAATTCAATTGAGTATGCACCTTTTAGCAAACTACATGTATTTTTTCTTTCTTTTCATGGTCTAGAGATAAAGATATCAAATGCATTTTCCCAGGCATTATTCTGTTCTTTAAGTGCCAACAGTTTGGTGCTGCCCAGAACAGTGGATTGTCAGTGACTTTCCCACCGATGAAGGTGAATAACCAGGTTATAAGGGCATAGACAGTCCTGATAAATGGAATTTATTGTGCGTGATTTACGAGTTGTATACATGCTGTCTCAAAATATGTGACATACTGATCTGAGTTTCACTATTTTTCATAATAGTTTTCACAATTTAGCAGTGAAAATTTGAGAATGGTGCATATTAGCTTTTGGAATGTCATATCATCATCAAGCAACACTGAATTTAAATAAACTTTATGTTCACCTCTTCTGTTAAAACTGTACTTAATAACTTACAATTGAAACGTGGTGGGTAATAAACAGTGACCACTACAGTTATTTGCAGGGGGCTTACCTGAGTCTTTGGAAACCACTTGTCACAGAAGTTTATATTTACTACTTTACTGTGCGCTCATGCTCTGTCACCCATCAGTGTGGAAAAGTTCCAGGATGGGTACTACCATCATTTTTTTCCCAATGTCAACAGCAGTTACTCAGTGTCTTCCTCACCTCATCCTTTCTTGTCAGTGTAAGAGTTCTCCCGGCTGACAGCTTGAATGGTCAGAGAAGCTCATGGAACTGCTTGTTGAAATTGTCTCTTCTCAGATGCATTAATTGATAGGAAAAAAGTGTATGAAATTAAAATTGAACTAAGAATATTTTTAAAAAGCCACAAAAAATAACTTTTTTCTTCAAGTTCTTTCTTTTGCGATTGTAAAGGGCAGGTACTAGTTGTCCCATATTAAAAGGTATAAAACTGTAAGTGGATTTGCTACAACTGAATTACAAGTAAAAGCAATCCATTTTCCATCAATGTATTTTCCATGGGCATTGTTGCTTCTCATTTCATTCTGTGCTCTGTAGGACGAACTAGTGAACACTTGTTGTGTCTTCTGCTCCTCAGTGTTCTGCAGAATGCGGTGATGGGATCCGCACACGTTCGGTGGTTTGTATGACCAATCATGTCAGCAGTTTGCCTCTGGAAGGCTGTGGCAATAACAGACCCTCTGAAACAACTCCCTGTAATAATGGGCCCTGTGCTGGTAAAGTGGAGTGGTTTGCTGGGAGCTGGTCACAGGTAAGCTTTACATTTAACACAGATGTGTGTTTTCTGCGGGCATTTTAATCTTTTGTTGTTTTTGTTTTCCACACAAGGAAGATGTGTGCCTTACGATATTTCTGCATCTCTGTGGAATGTTTGGATACCTTTTTTTTCTGTATTTTACTGAACTAATGTTCACTGATTTTCTTCACCTGCTTTTTCTTTATTATTATTCTTTTTATTTTGATGAAATTAAAGACTGTCTTCTTTTCCTCCTCACCTTAATTTTTATTTCTCTTCTACTGATCCAGAGTATTTATGAAATGGAATATCAGAAAGCTGTTAAGTTAGATCCTTTTATAGGGAGTAGCCAGAAGATGTAAAATAATACAGTAGCAGTGACTAAAACCAAAAGCTGACTTCCGTCTTTTTGTACTGAAGTTCGTTATGATAGATGAAAAGAACAAAATCTGGTTAGTAGCCAGTACTGTAGCATTCCTTTTTCAATAGAAATAGTTTTCCTTGGTCTACACATCAATATTCTTTCTCATTCTTACTAAAAAATTCTGCTGTGAGAAACAAAGGAATTTCAGAAGCTGTCAGCTGGTGCCCGGACACTGATGTCCCTTTGTATCGGCTCTCTGAGCTCCGTGATGGCTGACACCTGCATGTCTTTAAGTTGTAGGGAAAAGTCTCTTGGCTATGCTGTTAACTCACTGCATTTCAGATTCCAGTTGGTAAGGAGTTGGAAATTAAACTGGTACAGCTGAGATGGACATTTACATGCAAATGCTTCTAAGTGTAAGTGATAATTATTTGTGTTGTAGAACAGTATCACTGAAAGAAGTGTACAGTACAATCGTCCCAAATCTCTCCATTCTGATCTGAATAAGGAAGTTTCTTTCCTTTACAATTTCCTGTTCTCTTAAGTCTAATTCACCTTCCTTGTTTGTGTGAGATGTGTTATGTTTGGTGCATACCCATAGAGCAAAGTATTTGTTGTACAGTATGTGAAAGAAGCGTCTGACAATATCTGTTCTACCAGCCACATCCTGACTTTTAATACCATAATGAAAGCAGACAGTCAGTAGACCAGAGCAGGGAGCATTGGTGGATGACGTTCTGCACTGTGCTCCATTACAGCCACAAATTTTAAGACATGGTCTGTTGGAAGAGCCATTAAAAGAGAGCAGTGACAGAGATGCTCGGTGTTAAGAGAAAGTGTAGTTACATTATTTTATATAGAATTTATTTAGCTGCATTCGTTTTCATTCATCCCCAGTTTTGGGCAGTATCACAAATTCTACTCTCTCTATATATATTTATATACATATATAAAAACATTTAATTGTTTAAGTCAAGAATAAGCCTTTGAAAATAATATCCCTTAATGCAATATAGAAAGCCACACATTGCTGTATCCATCTTCAAAAACATTTTAAAAGTGCCAGTAATGGTATTATTTGTGTATTTAACCCTTGAACGGGCAGTGAGAGTCCATGCGAGTTAAATTTGCTTTTCAGAACTGGAACCAACACTGCAACACATAGATACATGCAAACATGAAAAGCACACACAAGCAGATCAAGGCATTTTACTGAGGAAAGAACCTTTACAAAGAAGGAGATGAGTTTTGGTTGATGGTGATTAAGTATGTAAACAAAAATAGGGAGTAAGTAATGCTTTATAAATTCTCCTAATTAATATTAAGTACAAGTATGTGCGTGTATTCTTTTATTGAAGGAACAAGTGATGTGGACAAATACATTACTTTAGAAATGAGTTGAAGGACATAGTAGAATAACAGATCCCACTACTTTTTGTTCTCTGATACAGTGCTCTACTGAATGTGGTGGTGGAACTCAACAGAGAGAAGTCATTTGTGTTAGGAAAACAGAAGGCAATTTTGATGTTTTGAACCCCTATGAATGCTCATATTTGGAAAGACCTCCCAGCCAGCAATCCTGCTACCTCAAACCCTGTGGATCTAAGTGGTTTCATACAGAATGGAGCACAGTAAGTCTGCCATGCTTTTCTATGGCTTGTTTCGTTTGATATTTCTTTTTCTGTGTTTGTTGAAAGGGAACCAGATTGGGTTAAAACTGTAGTCATTAAATAAGACTTAATCTTGCAAAGACATGATACTAAAAAGAAACCTACTTATTATTATTCAGTGGACCTTATGCTTCGGTTTGAGTTCCCATTGTCAGGAGCCTTGGAAAAATTCCTCATCCAAGTGAAACAAAATTATCTTTTTTTCCCACTTTCAGTAAATGCTCAGCTATTGGACTGCTATTACTTATTTTGCAGATGTGTATAGATGTTTATTTCAAAGATCCAAATTACTCTCGTGGTAAAGATATGCAGGTTTAAGTGTCTCCTTCAATGTTTCTGTAAATTATTTTAATTCTTTACTGTTAGATTACATAATTTTAATTTGCGAACTCATTTTCAAATATGGATCTGCAAGTGTGTAAGCACAAGAGATCCAGACATGTGCATCCACTGCACACAGCAGGTAAATTCCTTCTGAAAGTGAAAATATATGCTCTCTTTCACAGGAATGCAAGAAAGAAGCTATTAAAACTAAGAGTCTGATAGGAACTCAAAGATGCCTGGTCACTGTTAAAGTCCCTATTCCTAAGAAGTATCTTGAAGTCATTAAAGGTGTAAGCCTTTGTGACCACCTCCTTATTGTACAAATGCATATGGTAGCTGAGGGTTTCTAAGATAATACTCTATGCATTTTTTCTGTTGTCCTTCTGATACTGTTATCAAAAAAGTATATGGTATTTCTTATTGTTAAACCTTAAGAGAAAGGATTAGGACATCAGTTGAAGTCAGAATAGGTGTTTCACAGCTCCCTGTATGAGATTTTGGAACTGTCCTGTTCACATCTTCAGCAGACATTGTATTTGATCCAGAATAAATGACATGGCCTCTTCAGTCATGGAGATGAAGTGGCTGAGTAAAGCAGAATATTAGGTTTTCTATTATAGTATATGATACGTAGCATCTAAATTCTATTTTGGTTCCATTTTAATTACTTTAAGGTCTCTAGTCAGTGGAATAATAATAACTTCCACTCAGTGGAAGTTGTTTTTTTGGTTTGTTGTTTTTTTTTTTTGCTGTTGTTGTTCAATGTAAGATAATTACAATATTCTATTTGGGCAGGTAATGAGTAATTATATTAAAAAACTCAGTGAATTCTTTTACTGTTGCAGAAGGGCTGGTTCTTTTCGAAACTGCAGAGGAGCTGTGTGCCAAGATCAAAGAACCTTTTAGGACTCTATTATTGGGCGTATTTCAGTTTGCTGCAGTACCTTATATTATATTAGTGATAAGTTCTTTTTGCAGTATTAGGAAAAAAAAATCTATGCCAAAAAAGTCATAAAAGATTCTGACTACTTTGGGGCTATTAAAGTTTCAATAATTACAAATGACCCAGGTTTAATTAAGCTTGTGAGCATTTAGGTCTTACTGGACAGTGAGCCAATACTGAAAGACCTCACTCAGACAGAATTCTTGAAGTCAACAGGGGATTTGCTTCAATGATCATTTGTGTAATAATTGACTTTGGAAATACCAGGACTAACAATTACAAAAGTCTTTGGCTTTGAAACAGATTTTGAAGGAACACAGAAATATTTTCTTTAGAAATTAAAAGAAACCTATAATAGTTAATAAATCATTGTACTGAAAGCAGGCACTAGACAAATAGCAATTAAAATGATTCCTGACTGTGTATAAATGGAGGCAAAAGTGTGTGGTTAAGTAGTTCAGTACAGGAAGTTCTTAAATAAGGAATATGAACGTTGTGGAAAGAGTAGATTTGGGAGATATATATAAATAAGCAGAGGAGAGTAAGTCTATTTAGAGAAGCAGGAATCTTAACTAATAAATTCAGAAAGGGAAACATTCTTGCCTGATTTCAGTTGTGAAGTCTAGCTCTGTTATTTGTTCAGTTGCACCCCCTACAGACAAGAATGTATTTGAACTTCAAAGGAAACTGCCCTTCTATGCTAAGGACTTTACAGTCAGAAACCAAAAAACTACAGAAGTAGTGAAGTTGATAAAAGGCTGTAACGATACACATGGATCTGGCTTTCAGGTTCCTATTTCTATCTCTATGGTTAGCAAACCTCATACAGGTCAACAAAAACGTCCGTTTTTGTTTCAGTGTTCCAAGTCCTGTGAAGGAGGATTTAGAGTCCGAGAGGTACGATGTCTATCAGATGATATGACAACCAGTACTCACTGTGATCCACAACTTAAACCTGAAGAAAAAGAACCATGTAACACACAAGACTGTGTCCCTGAAATAGGTAAAGTAGAGGAACTTTTTGTTTTAACCATGGAACTCCATCTAGTGGACAAAATAGTTAATGATCCTGCAGAGGTTTTAGGAATTTTTCTTTCTCCAGCACAGTTTTGTTTTTACACAAACTTCTGCTCTTTTCTGTGGTTGTTTTCATTTCTGATTAAAGATTCTTTTTTTCTTTGAAGTACTTAAAAAACTGGCTTGCTTTTGAAGTTGCCAAGAATGTGAGAAATATGCTTCTGTGGAATGGCACAAACAGGTGTTTTTATGCAACTTTCTTGCATTCTCAGTTGTTTCACATTGCAGGGTCCTGAGGAAAAAAATAACAACAGAATATCAGGTATCAAATACTGTGTTTAATAATAAGTTCTGTAATAAGCAATAACATTACATAAAATAACATTTAATATTTAATATAGAGCATTAATAGAAAACAATGTTTTTCTTATTTATAAAATTCCAACGTGGATTGAGTATTTTTCCCTCAAGATTTTCAAGACATTAAGAGCAGTTAAGTCATTTTATTTTCTGCA
The DNA here is from genome assembly GCA_023055505.1 of Callipepla californica brunnescens. Lineage (NCBI taxonomy): Eukaryota > Metazoa > Chordata > Aves > Galliformes > Odontophoridae > Callipepla > Callipepla californica. The sequence continues at coordinate 5,698,027 of JALIRH010000012.1, forward strand.
TAGTAAATACATCACATTTATCAGGCATTAAAATCAGTCATCCTTCTACAGATTTGACTTTAACAGTGATGAGAATGCTAAGGAAAGGAAAATGCAAGTATTCAGAAATAGTTTGAACTCTTATTCAACAACAATTATTTTAATAATAAGAACAATTCTTTAACATAAGTTAGTTACTTTAAAAATTGGTATACCAGTATTGTACAGTTATACAATACCATTGGGCTGCTGTTGTTGTTTCTCCTCAATTTAAAGCAGACTTGTACAGAATTGATTGTTTTTGTAAACAATATTAGCATTTTGTCATCTGGTCTTTTTCTTATTCCTTAGATTCAATGATCACTTAATGGTATGAAAATATTAGCTGTCACTTAAAATCTGTTTCTAACTAAACCTGTTGGTTGTGAAGGAAAACTTGAAAATGTGATCAGACTACATCAGAACAGCTTAAGAACTAATGGGGAACATTAGGAACACCAATTGCTTTGTTTGATTGTTTTTGGTTTTGTCTTAATCTGGTTATTTTCAACCAATCACAACATTTGTAATGAGGGTGGTGTTTTATTCAGCAGAGGTTTATTTAAACTTGGCATTACTTGAAAGTTAATATTTGCAGGTTCTGTTGCCATATGTGCCTCCCACAAGAATTTAATACCTAGGAAACAAAAAATGAAGTGGAGAGGTACCTAAGTGTAGGAAACTAAAAACTTCCCAATCATTTTCATTTAGGACACTTTTTATAAGCATTTATGAGGACAGTTACACTTCATCCAAGTCTTTATATACCTCGATTAAACATAGAAGAACTTTGATCACTTAACTAGTTATTTGCATAGATAGCCCATTTTAATTTGACAATGAACGTTCAAACATAAGATAAAGGAGTCTTAAAGGGTAAAGGAGAAGGCTTTGATTATTTATTTTTCTGCTGTTACTCTCTTCAGTTTATTTTCTCTTGCTTTTTTTTTTCCACAGATGAGAACTGCAAAGATAAATACTACAATTGCAATGTGGTGGTTCAGGCCCGGCTTTGTGTCTACACCTATTACAAAACAGCCTGTTGTGCATCCTGTACACGTGTGGCAAATAGACAGTCTGGGTTTCTAGGACACAGATAACAAATACTCTTCTACTCAAAGCAGCAATGTCAGTCTTCAGATGAAGCTTGAACAGTGTTACTGTTCTGACTAGAGCAGTTTTAGCTTCTTAAAGAGATGGATCTTATACTGCTGAGTACATCAAGATGCCACATCCTTTCAATTACATTTATCGTGCAGTTGCAGCTTTCTAAAAATGTTTGTTGTAAGACCATGATCTTTTTAAAGCATTAATTTGTATTGATAATATTCTTTGCACCTCCTCATCGAATAGTTCTTTAAAGAACATACCAGCCTTACTATTATGAAATTAATGTTTAAAAAAAAATCAGAGCTAGGCAATTACTGCAGATATTTATCCAGTATGGGTGCAACTGCTACGTTATTTTCTGAGTGTTTACTCTTGGTGTTTTGAACTGCCTTAAAGTAGTAGATCAAATCAATGAAACATGCACATGAGAAGAATTATTTCACAAAGAACCCACCCCTTGGAGACCCATTCGTGTTCAGTTTCTTAGCACTCGCATGTATATTTTTAATTACTTCAGTCCATTCATAATAGTAATGGCTATACTCTTTCACTTATACTTCTAGCTAACTTCCTGTCCTCAGGCGGCAAATATATACACACTTGACTGCCAAAAAGTGCCTTTATATTTAATTCATAAACCCTTAGAGTTATACTTTTCTAATTTTTTATAGATTTTAAAACGTTACCTACCAGAGTGCCTCTAGCCCATGACGTCTTTAACAGCTGCAGCCATCAGTGAGATTTACCAGAAGGGTGAGGAGCCTTTGCTGGTGTTTAAAAAAAATATATTTGCATTGGCAAGGTCTCTTTCCTGTAGGGCAGTTTTTCAGTGAGCTGATACTTCGCCTAATGTCTTGTCTCTGCACTACTGCTTAACTAGTACCGTGCCAGAATGCCATGTCTAGATGTTGTCTGCGAATCTCAGCCTTCTGAAGCAGCCACCAACAGATGCACGCCTCCGTGCATTGTAGTGGTCTGTTACTCTTGGTATCAGTAGGCTCTGTGAGTGTAGTAGCTGAGTATTTGTCATAAGAAGATCCCACTATTGGTGTTTTTCAGGTTTTGATCAGTTATTTCAACATACTTGTCTTTTCTAGTCAGTGTTTCATTCATCAGGTCTATTCATACCACTCTCTTTATACCACTCAAGAATGGCTCCACTTGCTTGCTGAGTGTCTGCTAGTAGAGTTTAACTTGCATTGAAGCTGGAATAAGGAAGAAGACTACAATTCAGTGAATTTATGTGATGATTTTTCATTTCTGCAGTTACTGTACTCAGCCTTGTGATTGTCTAAAGGTAAGTAGAATGTGCTGTGCAATACAAATGAAAATTTTTGCATTATCTGCACATTCTCTAGCTTTTCCCTTTGAGGTCATTCAGATGCATAAATAAGGCCGAGTGAAGAAATGAACACCTCTGCTCATTCAAATAGTTATTGCTTTTAAAACAGTGACATCCGGCTGCACATCTATTTTAAGGTGCCTGCTGCCTGAATTGAAAAACAGCTTTAATAATGTGTTAAACTTTTGCCAGTGATGTGACAATACAGCGATTAGGGCGTCCTGCTAGAGATTAAGAGGCATGTTTGGACCTCATCTTGAATTTGCATCAGAGCCCATCCTAGGTGATCCACCTGTGAATGTGCATCTGTTTTTATTTTCTTTTTACTACTCGGGTAGAGATGATGTGGAAGAGTGGGCACTGGGAGGCAAAGGTTACTGCTGTTATTAGTCACACCGGTTCATGTGCTGGAAACAAGCACAGGAAGGTAGAACCCCTCTAGTCTAAAAGCTGCATTGGACTGAGACAAATCTTAGATATTTCGATTCAGTCAGTTATGAAGAATATATTTCAGCCACAATGAAGTATTAAGAAGTGTTTCCCCTGAATTTTGAAGTTACTGTTTGTGCTTATAAACCATTAATGACATCAGATGTTTCTGTATATCATGTCTTGGGCTTTTTCACTGTAGTTAGTTGACATAAAGCCTCTAGAAACAGATGTACTAATTAGAAAACCATGATATGATCTCACAGAACTTTTGCAGTTCTATATCCTTGTATTATGAAAATCTATTCATGAGGATAACTTAAAGTTTCATGATCGTATTATATTCATTAGATTCTTGACCAAAGACTGATATGGAGGAAGTGCAGCATAATCAGTCCTGGAATCCAGATTTGTAAGGACAGATTTTCATCTCTGTGTCACATTGCAGCAGATCTTGACATACAGTATATTGTTTTTGCTGTTATCTCTTTTGTGTCAAGGAAACATATCCTGTCAGCTTGAGGAAAGTATTTGTTCCATAAAAAGAATTACTGAAAGCCACAATGAGAATGAAATATGTGGAGGTAATCAGATTTGCAAGCAATCCATAGACAGTAATCTGCTTGCACATACTCTTGGCTGCGAGAAAGCAAGCCAGCAAGCAGACAGGTGATCCTGGTCTTCCATAAAATCTGTTGCTATGCTGCAGAATGTATGACCATTGGGTTGTTTTACAAGGATTGTTGTCATGTAGGCATCATTAAGCTGCCACTGAAGGAATCAATGAATGGGAGCTAGATATCCAAGAATATATATGTAGTGATATAATCCTGTATTACTGCTAAGCTGTACAGCTTTGTGAATTGAATGCAGTTCATTATGCGTATACAAATTATACATGGCTGGTTGGATTTTTTTTATTTTAGTTAAAGGACAGATTTCAGATGTACCAGTTAAAAAAGACTGTATCACCTAATTGAACATCTGGGGTATGGAAACTGCTGAAATCTTGCTGATCATTTATCATGTTTCAGTATAATCAAAGTACTAGTTCCTGAAATATGAACTAATGAACTCTTCTTTCAGCACTTTGATGTAGAACTAATGTTACCTGCACAATGCAAGTGCTACGCTAGTATTTCACTGTCACACACAGTGTAGTTTTGAAATGTGACTATAGCATTCACTTTAATAGAGCAGTGTACTCTCTTAGGATGATGCCCACAGGGGCCTGACTTTACTGTCATGATCTTACTGTAAATGAGAGTTGGCCTTCGTGAATGCAGTAAAGTTAGATCAAGTTTAGAACAAATATAACTAACAATTTATTCAGGCTTCTGTGATTGTTTATATTTCCTTTTACTGATACTTTAACATCAATCAAAATCCCTCAGAAAAAAAAAAGAAAAAAGAAAAAATGCTTACCTTGAAGAATTTCACTTTATACAATCCAGAAAGACCAGAGTTAGTGTAAGAAGAGTGCTGTAGGTTTTAGATTATTATAGAATCTAATCAGTGTAACTGCTTATAGGGGAAAAAATGGCATACTGCTTTTGTATCTTCCAGACATGCAGCTGGACAGAATCAGCTCCATGTAGAGCAGGTTCTGTGTCTCAAGCACTTTCTTCCTAGAATTGAAGACTGTTTGTGCAGTTGTTTATTGTTACCAGGGGTCCATCCGGTTTGTTACCTCCTGCTCAGTGCCAGGTCTAAGCATGTGTAGGTGGACTTGGTTGTGTATAGCAGTTGCATACTCTATTTGACAACATTTACTAGCAGAGTTGAATTTATAGAGTTCTCCCTCTCACTAGCTGAGAAACTGAAGACACTGTGGGAGCAGGAGGTTTGCTCCTATGGGAATGACCCTGTGTCTGGCAGTAGAGTCCTGACAAGTGCAGTGCAGAAGATGTGGGTGTTTTTGCAAGCCAGCTACCCTTCAGGTGTTTGTGCTCTCTGACTTAATGCAGGACTACTGCAGTATCCCTGCACAGGAAACTAGTGTCTTCCTCATTCCATACATAATCTTTTTTCCTCCTTTCCCCGCTGCTTGAGTGAATCAGGAAATGGAGAGCTTCCTATGTGGATGAAGCAGTGCTTAACAAGTTTGTTGGTTAGTTCTGACTTCTATGTTAATATGGTGCAGTTCAGAGTTGGTTCATTCTGTAAAGAAAAAGCAGAATGTGTTGCAGAACATGCTGAGTTACTGACGCGTTAATGCAAAGAGGTTTTAGCTTTGTTTGTTCACCTAGACGTGATAAAATGGACGGCGTAGCCCTGACTGTGGTAGGTACATGAAATGTGAATAACAGAAGACCATATGGGGCAGCAGTATTGCCAGAACTTTGCTGCTTACTTTATGTATGTCTGAGTCCTATGTAGGTTGCTCTGAAAGTAATGCCTCTTATTTATTTCTGTGGAAACTGCAACGGATACAAAGAACATAATAACACTGCTTGCTAGAGCATATTATCAGCTGCAGAATGGTCTTTTTCGATTAGCCAATTCATGTGGATGAGCTGATGGAAATGCTCTTTGTTTTGCGATGTGACAGCTGTGCATGGCCATCTGGAATGTGGCTTGTCTTTCACTGTCACTGCTGAAACACAGCACCCACTGCCTCGCTGTGCTCAAATCCACTCTTTGGTCTCCATTAGCATTAAGCAAATGCCAGTGAATGTCAATGGGTGCCATTGTTTCTGCATAGAGGAATTCAGTTCCACACCTATGTATGCACTTCCATATCAGCTGCCCCTCTGCTGCCATCTCTGGCACAGCATCAAAATGTAGTGGAATACTGGTGGGAAGGTTCAGCCCTCACCCCCTGCTGCCGTTCCACCAGCATTTGCCTCTGATGTCGTGGACCAACGTAACAAAATAGAAGGCATTACTTTTGGAGCAGCCCTTTTAGGAAGTGCCAGGGTTCCTCACACAGGGAGGAAGGAGGTAAGTGCTGGAAGCAGCTCATGGCTACTAGAACTTCTGAACAGCTATGGAGGTGATTCCTTCCTGAAGGAATATCTTGCCTTCATTCTTACTAACCTATACATCCTGGGGTAGTAAATTGTGCTCTCCAGGGCTTTCCTTTGTTTTTGAAATACAAAACGTGACATTTTGAACACAGAAATAAACTTCCTTTACTCCTAACACAGCATACAGAACTTTCCAGTCTTCTGTATCCCAATTTACTTCAATGGATTATAAATCAAACTATCGATATATTCAGAGAAGAGCTTAACGTTAAGAAATCAGTCACTTTGCAGCACCAGTCTTCCTTACTGCTTGGCCTGAGCTGTTCTGTGTTGTGTTGGGATCCTTTGAGACGTGGTCCTGCAGGGGTCTTGGTGGGGGGGTGGGGATAAATGGAAGCCTATGAAGCTCGTGCTGAACTCATCGGGCTCCACACGGAGGATGGGGAGGGCCTGAAGCCTTCCTTACCTACACGGATCAGTGAACCTAACGCTACGAGCGACGAAAAAAACCCGTAACCTTTTTTATGTATAAAACATTTATTTCTACTTGACCCTGATAACTGATTTTGGCAGAAGAAGGATATACTTTATTGTAACTTATTGTGTTGTTATTTGTAAATACAAGATGTCTATGGGAGATTTGTATTCCGAGCTGCGTGTACGGAACCGGCTGCTGCACCAAAATGCTTCAAATATTTAGAATATGCAGATGTTTATTAAAAGGGACCTAATATGTATTTATTTACATATCCTGCTCACCTTTCGTCCAGCCCTTTCACCGTGCTGCCCCGGCTTGTATGGAACGTTATAGCACAAGTATTACATATGTATTTTTGTATATATGTCATACTGTAAATGGGTAATATAATTCTGTAAGCGTTGCCGCTCGGCCTCGTTGGGGTCTGAAGGCAGACCTGCGCAGCACCCATTTCACACTGTACGCATTTCCTCTTTGATCAGAACAAACACACACACACACACACAAAAAAAAGCGTTAACTATTTTTGTTTATGACTAATTTATTTTTTATTGTTTGGAAAAAAAATAAAGTAATTGAAGTCCGAACCGGCGTCGCGCGCCTCATTGCGCCGCGCGCGCGGGCTCTTCTTCTGGAAAGTTCCGCGCGGAGCGGGGCGGTTCGGCCGTGCAGAGCGGGCCCGGGACGCCGCGCGTCGCTCCGTGTGCCTCACTCGGCTTCAGAGACGCTTCGCTTAAGGCTCCATTAATCGGCCGCCTTTCCTGCCTTGTTATAAAACACGGGGATGCCGTATCGATGTCGTTTAGACGGGTTACTGCTCATCTTCTCGTTAATGAGATGCAGTTTATTGCAACAAGGGTGAACGGGCACCGAATTGGAAGAGATCATCAGAGGATGAGGAAGAGGTTCGGTCCTTTAAAACCTGGGTTGGGCCGGGGGGGTCTTTGAGGCACCTCCCACCCCAACCGTTCCGCTGTCCTGCCCTGGGCAGCAGCCTGCATCCACCTCCCAAGATGTCTGCCCTTGAACCCTGATGCTGGATTTCCTGCTGGTAGAAGGGAAAGGAAATCTCGTCCTTCTTGGTTTGCTGGTGTGAATATTCTTCTGCGCTTAGATTTGAGCAAAACACGGAGCGTGTCTCTTTGTGGGCGGGTTGCTGCTGACTCCAGGAGGAGTTACTCTCACCAACCCAAGCTCTGACCTCGTCTTGAACAGAGCTTCTGCCTCACACACTTCTCTATACAACACCGATAACTCTTTCATGTTTAATTAACTCATTTGTACACTGGATTGTTGAGGAAAGTTAGACATAAGTGAAATTTTGATGGACCATGAATTCTATTTTAACAGGCAGAAGCAAACCAGGCCCATTGCCTCTAGCTGTCGAGCAGGCCTTTAGTTCAGCTTCTGTGAATCATTCGTAACAGTACCTGACCTCACACGTGCAGCAGAAAGCAGTCATAGATGCAGTTAAGCAACTGACTGATTGGTAGTTCTAATTAAGCTTGATTAATCAAGTACTTAACACCCACTGCTTCCTTTGCATCTTAAACCAGTTAGACCCAGTTGTAACTGGTAGTTTTGATTTTATCCTGTGAAGGAAATGGACAGTTCTTAAATGTTGTGTTCAAGCCTCATGTTCCACTGGAGTTCAACTGGCCAGAGCTGGGGCAGGAAGAGAAAAAGAGAAAGAGGCAGAGAAAAACAGCAGTGAAGGCCATTTGACATAGGCTTGCTTCAGTTGCTAAATCTAACAGTAATAATCTGGCGATGCGAAGTGAGAGCATAGAAAAGGGGAGTATGTTGTGGGTAAAGGATGAGGAAACAGAAGAGTGCTGTTGAATATTTGGGGATGGAGGAAGAGCGAGCAGATACTTTGCTCTGTTCTTTATGCCCTTTGCTTGAGGTTTTCTATTTCTCTTAACCTTTCAGACTTCTCATTCGTTCATCTAATGTGCTGTCAGAAATAGTGCTGCCATAGGAGATACTTGACAAAATGAGAAATCCTTCCAAGTCAGCATTTTCTCCCCACAGCCTGCTTTGGTCTAGGTTCCATTCCAGAAGGTCCAGGAATACATCAGTTGGAGATTGGTTTTCTGGTGGTCTGTGCTTTTACAACGGCCTTGGCTCTGATCCTGGAGCACTGGATGGCATTGGAAGGTTGTCAGGGCATCGTGCGTTATATTAACTGCAGCAAACTCATCGGAAAAGTCTGCATTTCTCCAGGAGTTTTATCGTGATGTTTACCAGTGGTATAGGAAAAAAAAAGGATATGAAATATGCACTGAAATGCAGTTGGTACTGATCTATCTGCAGCGTTGCTTTCCTTGCCAAGCTGTGCAGTATAATCTGCTTCTAAACACATGGCCCTGTCGAACAGCAGAGAGCTCAGTGTTCCAAGCAGAAATTGCCTTAATGGAAACAGCAAGTAATAAAAATCAATGTATACAAGAGTGGAGCTAGAACTATTTGGAGGACTTTTCAAGGCCAGCAGAGAAACTATGAAATGATTTGAGCAGTGAGTGCTTTCATTAGTTTCCAAACTGAAAAAATAAGAAAGGTTAGTGCTTATACTCTTTTTTTTTTTTTCTTTGTGAGTATGGAAGCATGGTGATCTAATTTTCTATCATACCCTGAATAGTGTTTGTAACATCCATGTCAGATATACTTTAGCAAGAGTTTTTCCCCTTGTACACGTGTCATGCAGGCAAAGGTGGGTGGCTGCAGGTGAGAAGTGCTGCCCAGGGCGCAGCATGCTCTGTCCAATAGCTGCTGTGTGGAGCACATCCACGCTGGGGTGAAATGAAGCTCACACCCTTCCAGGACCTCCCAGGACATTGTTTCCACTCCCAGGACATTGTTTCCACTCAGACACACGGTTCTGTGGGGGTTTGAGCATTGCTTTCATCGAGCCCCAGCTGGGCCCTCCAGGTACAGCTTGCTCTAGGATTTCAGCTTTTTGTAGGGTGAGTTCTTGGCTGTCCTGGCTGAGAAAGGTGAGGAGAGAACCGGAGTGCAGAGTGGATGAGAACATCTGTGCTTTGGGAGTGCGGGAATGGGGAAAGTGAGCTCAGATGTTGATGCGTGTTGGAATGTGGCTGAGGCTTTTAAATGCACAGAGAGCAGCGTGAGCAGCTGTTCATTAACTTGATTCACGAGTGGATTTTTTTTTTAAACGCATCTAATAAGAATAATTTTAGAAGTTTTAGTTGTAATTTCAAAGTATGGAAAAGTGTTTTTCTTCCTGAACATTCCTGTCACCTTGAGTGTGACCAATAAGCTACTGCTGGCTGATCAGCTTTGCCTTGTGTAGGCAGGGGGCATGAGGGCCCAGATCTTCAAAATCTTTGGAAGCATTTGGGTTCTTATGAAAATTCCAAAAAAGTCCTTCCTTATTCACACAGTTTTTGATTGGAGTTACCTTAAATTCTCCCAAAGAATGTTGTAAGTGCTAACAAGCTGTGCGTGGTTAAATAAATGCGTGAAAGGGAATGTATGGAGGGCACCATGCAGAGGCTGCTTATTGAAGCCACTGACTCCCGCACACAGGGGGCTGGAACCTGGCTCAGAAAGACACAGCACTTGGTCTCAGCCCTTATGTTTTGGTGCTGCTTTCTGTGCCTTCCTGTCCCGTTTTGCCATCTGATCCCCTCTGTGAAGGAGGTAGATGGGGTGGGGATGAGGCAGAGATTGCTAACGTGGTCCTGGGCTGCAAGGACGTGTTGGTGTGGGTCACCATTTTACTGGTGGGGAAGGAAGGATGGAGTCCAAAAGGAGCAGTCTGTCTCTGGATTATCTGTTAGGAAGGACCAGGGCAGAGCGTCTAGCTTAATAAAAAGACAAAAATTAAACTAAGATTCTTCACTCCTCTGAAATGAGCCCTGGCCTTGCCATGGTTCTTTCCCTTGTTGCAGGTGTCTGTGTCAGCACTGGGTTTCTGTTAGTGTTACTTAGTTTCTCTGTCTCCAGTCTCCATAACACACAAATGGCTGTGTCTGAGCTGTTGCCTTCTGTTTATTGAAGTAACCTTTTTTTGTCGTTTTTTATCTAAGTGGCCTTTTCACCTCTGCTGAGTGCAACAGAAGATGTTCCTTTTTATTGCCTAGAAATGTTGCAGCAAGTCTAGCAATTCGAGGCTGTCAGCTTAGATGGCTAAACAATGAAAACTTATTGTTAAGAATGAAGGGCTTGAGTGTGAAGGGCTGCCCTACTTCCCCCATCACTGTGATATTGGTGAGCGTTCAGAGAAAGGCAGTAATGTGTTCATCCGCAGACTACCAGAACTGGGGAGTGCTAAACATGACATGTTTTCCTTTCAAACGATGAAGTATAAGCAGGGCTCAGAATTTGAAATGGCGTCTATGGAGGTAAATACGAAGACATGGTCAGCTTTGCAAGTAAACTTGAATTGGAATAAATAGGAATTTATCTCCAGAAGAAATGTCTTGATTTATCACTTGTAGAAACACAGCTGAAAACTACAGATTTTTTTTATTGTCTGGTGTGTGTAAGTGGGAGACATAATTAACAAAAATGAAGTGGCTTATGCAGATGTTTTCTTCTCCTGACTCCTAACATTTGCATACTGAAGTGAGTAGCAGTTTTGGGCTTGGAAGTGTAAGACTAGAATACTAAGTGCTCAGTCTCCAGGGACAGAAGAGTAAATGAGATGATTCTGCAGCATCTTCTGAAGTAGGTGGTGATTGGATATTCTATCCTAAATTAAATGAATATTTACATAAATCCAAGGTCACAAGTTGCCTTTAAGCCACATTTGTGCAGATAGAACACAAAGCTTCTCAAAGCTCCTGGGAGAGTGATTTTTTTTTTTAGTTGCTGTAAGCTAAGAACCCTGGTGGACAGATCCCATCCTTTCATTTGAAGAGATAGTGGTGCAAGTTGACAAGAATCCTTTGTATTAGTCTGAGAGAAAGGTTCACTCACTATTTCTTTCCCAACTTCAGAGTTAACAGCACCAGCACCTCTGAAACCTTTCTGCAGCGAGCTGATTTTGGTTCTGAATGCTGATTTTCTACTGCAGAACTGGACTGTGAAATCAGTGTTTACACGTCTTATGGTGTCCATGCAATGTGTGTAGAAGGTAGGCAGTGTCTAAATGTTCATTAGAAAGACAAGAAAAAGAGCAAGTTTGCTCAGGAAAGTGCACGTGTTTGACTCAGCCTCATGTAGGAGTGCTTCTGGTGGCAGTAATCGAGCAGTTCAACCTTTGGGTTAAGAACTCAGGTATATAGTTTCTTGATCTTCTTTCCCAAACCTGGTAACTTTGTATGATTAGAGTCATGTGAAGGAGCCATGGCAGAGGCCTGGTCAGCCACGGAAAGCTTGAAGTGAAGGGAAATCCAAGTGGTAACACATGCAAGTCTGTTAAGCCAGAGCTGTTAAAGCAAATGAACCAAATCCAATCCTGTCAGATTAACCAAAACTTGATTTGGTAGGGATTTATACTCACGCTCTGGCTACAACTCTAGGACAGTTTGGTTCTGAAATGAGCTGACTATGCATTAGGAAGAGAACATCAGCTGAGATGACAGAGATGAGTCAGCCTTACTCTGTGTGGACTTGAGAGGCTGTTGTTGGCATTTGTAAAACTGGAAAACATAGCAGAAATGTGACCGTTATTTCTATCAGAACACAAGTGCATGATGTGTTAAAAAAAAAAAAAAAGAAAGAAAAACAAACCAAATAATAACACTTCTTTTTAAAAAGGATATTCTTGGTAAAGGGAGAAGGGGAAGACAGTTTTCTTCATCTGATAGACTTATTTGGTAACACACAGGAGACTCATAATGCCTCAGCATGCGGAAGGGTGTGTGTGGGAGGATAAGGAAGGTGGCAAACCACGCTGCAGAGCAAGCAAATCTGAACAGAAATGTGAAATAATACCTAGGGGTTACAGTTTCTCAGACATGGAGGTTGTTAATGGAAGGTGTTGTAACTGAGATCTTGTCCTGTTTATGTAATTCCTGGAATCAACGGTGTGAAAATGTTAGCAGTGCTGCCTAATCCCACATGCTGTACGTGCTGCTGTGCCTTCGCAGTGCTAGGAGGTAAAGCATGCAGAGCAACCTGAAAATCTCATGACAGAAAAAACAGAAACTGCAGTGATTAAATATTCAATACTCTTCAGCAGGAAAATAATCTAGTTGAATTATTCAGGATTTTGGGAGCACCTTTTCATGGAAAGGAATCAAAACCCTAATGCTGCAGTACTCTAAGTTCCTTTTGGAAGGACCTGTGGGTAGGTTTAACTTTGTGTCTGCAGCCTTCATTTGGAGTTCCAATATTTCTTACAGACTGTTTAAATTAAAGCAATGATGTCATAGTAGGTTTTAAAGCAGTCTGATATTAAATTAGACTTCTTGTGCTGAGATGCCTGCTTCTGAATTCTGGTAATGTCCTCTTTATTAAATTAACCCTTGATACCACGAGCAGTTCTGCAGACACTTTGCTATTCTGTATTTGCTTTAGTCAGCTTGCATCTGGTATCTCAAGCCATGTTACTGGATCCTGCTTTGGGAGCTGCCAAGAAAATCAGTTCTGTACGTGTGGAGTTTTTGAGCACTGAATAATAATGTTTACCTTCAAATGCAGGAACTTTTTTTTCCTTTTTCCTGTTCTAAAGTTGTGTATACTAAACATTAATGTTGTTATTAACCTTGTTCCTGGTTTCTTTTCTATTTTTCTTTTATCTTTTTTTTTTTAAATGCAATGTCTGTGGCAGCAACTAGTGATTACAAAACAGCATTGCATGTGCACAGAGTGTGTCGAACCATCCTTTTGTTTTGACTAATTAAACCTTAGATTTCTTTGTTTTATTGAGTTCTGAACTTTATTGTTATCGATGCTAAATGTGGCTTTTGGTTGTGAAAATTTCTGTCATTGAATTTTATATTGGAATTCTCAGGAACCCTGAAATGAGCATCTCGAGACTGCACTTCACGTGAGATTGTTTTAGTTCTAGATAGTGAGTTCACTTTTATAGAGACTGAAAGAGATTTATGTTTGCTGTGGTTTTATTCTATTTCATTGTTGCCTGTCTGATGTAGTCATGAGGAGTTAAGCTCATTGAATCAGTTCTGCTTGCTATTCTAGATCTTTATAGGCAATATTTTTGTTAGAATTGATTTTTAAAAGCAGTTTAAGACTAGCTTCTTTTCATTTACATATGGAGTGATGTAACAACCAATTTCAGAGGGCAGTGATGCCCTGGCACAGGCTGCCCAGGGGAGCTATGGGTGCCCCATCCCTGGAGGTGCCCAAGGCCAGGTGGGACGGGGCCCTGGGCAGCTGAGCTGGTGGGGGCAGCCAGGGCACAACAGGGGGCTGGGACTGGGTGGGCTTTAAGGTCCCTTCCATTCTGTGATGTTGAGTAGTCATGTTTGAAGCAGGATGAGGAAGAAGAAGCCATATTTTTTGTCTAATTGGAATGTGAATTAATGAGGTATTACTTGATTTCTAAGGGCCAAGTGGCCTTTCCGACTTTGATAGTTACAGATAAAAACCACCATACATGTGAGAGAGAATCTATTATAATGGAGAGCTGAGACGAGAAAGGGGGCTGTGGGCTTCATCAGACAGCTTCTGAACTGCAAACAATCATGTCATGCATGACTGCATGGCTGAATATGTGTATATGTTCCACAGTTAAGCTGCAGTCATGCCCTCAGTATTACTTGCTTATTTTCACTTATGTTGAGATATTTTAATGATCTTCTATCAGTTCAGCTGTGTTCCTGCGTTCTAGATTTAGAGTTCTAATTTCATTAATTGCTTGCCAATCAGATGCTGGCAAGTAGTATTTGTGTTTGTTATCAGATACGAACTCCTCTAAGAGTTTCCATTTCTGTTTTATAGTATTGTGAAATGGGGGCTGTTTTGTAACCTTAGGCTTTATATCAGAGGGTTCATCCAAGGCCAGGGTAATAGAAGATATTCAGAATAGCAATTTTTGACTTTGGAAGTTACGTTAAATATGATTATTTTTTTCTCAAAAAAAACCCAAAACCTTACTGTGAAATTGTATTTAGAATGAGTGATTTAAAGCTGATGCTCAGCAGAATGGACACCTGTCACTATGAATTTTAGATCTACGGAGTTGTTGAAAATGCTGGAAACATCCTACAGTTATAAATCTACCGTGGTTCAGGTGAAGGAAAGCCCAGTTTGAATTCCATAAACTGAGGCATCCCTCTGTTCACATGAGTGGACAGCTTTGAAGTCTATTTTACTGTCTTTCCACCTCATGTAGAAGTTGTGAATCCTCAGAATGGCAGTCTCCAAGCCTTTAAACATCCTTGTTGCCTTCTCTCTATAACTAGCTTATCATCAGAATTAGTAACAGCTATTTCTTTCTAAATGATGAGGGATGGAGAGGGAGAGAAACAGATTCTTTTTTTGTTACAGGCTGTATTAATTCATTGTTTACTGCACGTGGTTGAAGGGAAAACGGACGTGCTTAGATGCCTCTTTCTGTCTCTTCAAGTGTCAGGAAAATGTTAAAATGTCATTCTGTGGATCCTTGGCTGTTGTAAATGTTTCTGGTTCTATTGGTTCCAGTGAGTTTTGCTAAACTCAGCAATATTATTATTTGTTGTATTTCTGCAGAAACCACTTTGACGTTGCAGTGCACAGGGAGCATGGTTGTGGTGGGAGTTTTCTCCTTTCTTTTCCTCAACCAGATTTCATCTCAAAGGGAAGATTTGGGAAGCAGTGGAATATTTAGGAAGCAAACTGATGAACATAGCTGCCACAGTATCAAATTAAAGTCAACACAGTTGTTGAGCAGTAGTGAGACCACTGAGAATCTGAATTTTACATTTTTTTGAATTGAGAAAACACGCAGGGATCAATTCCTTAACCTGTAAGAAAATAATCCTTAATTGTTCCTTCAAATGGAGAATGAAGAATTATGAAATAACATACATTGAAAAGTGCAGATCTTTTTATGGGTAGGAGAATGTTGTGAAGTTATTTCAATATTTCCAGGTTTTCATATATTCAAAGTTGTGTTCCTCAAAAATCTTCAGAAATAGTTTCCTTGGAAGTCACATTAACTAGCAGAGACAGAGCCTGCTCTGTTCACTGTAACTTTCTCCATCTGTGCCATTACAGTTCCTGTAAGTAACAGGATAGTAAGTCCTGCAAGCAAGTGAAAGTATTTAATGGTAAATGTAAAACTAGTTTAGACTCTAAAGTACCAAAATATTTGAAAATCATTTCACAACTTTCTGATATTGTCAAGTCTTGATGATTATTCATAAGTATATATTATGATGATGAGAGCTGTGTGTGAGTTGGTGTATTGCTGATCTTTGTTTCCCAGGGCAAAAAGTGTACTAGAGATTTGAAAAGCTCTTTTGGTCAGCTATATGGCAGCGGTCAGTTCAGCCCTAAAAGGGTTTCAGTTTTAGTTCTGCAGGCTGGAGATGAGTGAGTGCTAATGTAATGAGTTTAACAGATGATAACAATTCTTTTGTAGGCAGGACATGAGCTGGAATTATTCTGAGCAGGAAGGTAGAACACTGCAATTACAATGAAAATGTGCACAGTGGTTAAGGGGAGGTTTTTTCCTATTTTAACTTTCTGCTATTATTTAAAAATTGCAGTCTTGAAGGCAGCTACCTAAATCAATGATGTGCAAGATTACTTTAGCCAGAGTGGCTTCCATTACTGCTTTTTTTTTTTTAAACAAGAAGGTCTGTTGTAAGTTAAAGAGTGAGAAACCATCAAGAGTTATTCTAACTTTGGTTTAAATCATTCTAGATGTTCCTCTCTCCATTTATAATGCCTTGGTGAGCAAGTAATGATGGATAGCAGTTAAAAGCTCTGCAGAACATGACTGAAATAGACTTTTCACATTCCAAAGGCAGAAATGGTGCAAGATGGATATCTTATGTTTCAGAAATTCGGAAATAATGCATGTCCTTCCTGCTAGCAAGTAGAAATTGCAGTGGAAAGTGTGTCTTGTTTTCAGTATGAGTTTCCTCCAGTGAACATTATTCTTCTGTCTCTGATGCATCTTTTCAAAGTGTTTGATATCTTCTTTGGTATTTTCAATGCCACAGAGAAGGAAAGCTCTGTGCTGCCTTTTTTTAACTCTCAAGGCAGATACTGAGTGTATCAACGCAGCATCAGACAGAATGGTAATCTCTCCTTTGGCAGTCTGCTTGCAATGTGAGCGTTTATCTACATGTATTGGAAACTTTAAATAAATATATAATGTCAGCTTTAGAATCTTTTGCACATGCTGAATGCTCTGTGAACATAAGGAATATCAGAACACAGAACTTCTATCTCAGCCATGTAGGATTGTTCTCTTATTAAGAACCTGAATAGCAATGACTGAACATGAAGTTGATTAGTGTCTGTTTAAGGCGCTCATTAATTCTTATTAATACTTAGGGAGGATCATAATCCAATGAAACAGAAAATCAGATGATCAGAGAAATTATACCATAATGACTTCATGTTATTATTATAAAGTCTATTCGCTCACTTCATGGTTCTTCAGAACAGTGATTAATTAGATCATTTTGACTTTCATCAAAGCATTTACAAGTAGCCGCAAGTCTGTGGTTCTCATTTTTCATATCTCTACCTCAGAAATATTTTATCTGTGAGTTCCTTAATTTTATACAGTGCTGTAGGGTTCTATACTTGGGTGGTTTTTGTTTGTTGGTTTGATTTCTGTCACTACCAAAGTCTATGTGTCCTTAAGTTGCTTCTTGCACTCATGGTAGCCCTGGAATTCAGTGGAAGTTCGATGCTGCAAGTCTGCTTCTGTAGTGGCAGAGAGCACACAGCCTTGGAGAAATGTTATAACGTGATTCTGCTTTATTTTCTTTATAATATGAAACAGATGAGGCCCTCTCACAAGAGTCTGTAGCAATGGACCTTGTGGCAGACTCCGCAACTGCTCCAACCCCCACAGACCCTGTGATTACTCTGACTCTTCTGGTAGGCCCTGCAGGTGCCGTGAACCTCACAACTAGTGCCATGGTCACTCCAGTCCCTGTGACAAGACCACAGAACCCAGGCAATGCAATGGGACAGGCCTGGAGGTAGTGACTAGGTTCCACCAAGAGCCCAGGTCACCAGGGAAGTTTGAGGTGATGAGGCAGGTCTCCCAGGTGAAGCCAGAATCACGTCCAGTGATGACAGAGGCAGACACAGCCCAGGACAAATCTATGGTGGTGATGTAGTCAGGGGCCAAACTCCTGGATGGAGGGGTCAGCCCATGGGTCTGGATCCAGCTCACTGGGGCCATGGGCAGGACCAGGCAAAGCAGTGGCTGAGATCTGACATGTCTGACTGTTGGAGTGCAGGCAGACATCAGTGGCCTAGAGATGACTGCAGTGTTACACTGGGCCCATCTGCAAAGGGCATGGACAGAGGGCCCGGGTAGTGCTGGTCTGGGCACATTAGTACACTCAGGGCCTTAGAGCTGTATTGATTATTCCTCATGAGTCTTGAAGCTAAAATGCTTGTCCAAAAAGAAAATAGGAACAGAGAGCTATTGGCAATATATATGAGACAATTGCATAGCTGTAATATGGCCAAGAAAACAACTAGAAATGCTGGATGAAGAAGAGTTCCTTTAAATAAGAAGCAGCTGCCAGATGTGAGATGCACTAGATGGCAGCAGTCAATAACTGTGGCAGTGGTGACCACAGTGGCAAGCTTCCCGGAGCAAGTTACTCAGTAGGTAATTCTCCCACAGGGGTGTTTGTTTTGTTGTCCCACACACAGATATTATTGGTGACAAATCTAAGTCTCTCATCACAAAGTGATAGCAGAATTCATTTTCTAATGGATCTCCTCTATGTGACAATAAAGGAAAACTTTTACAAAGAGTCATGGTAAGTGTGTATGATATTAATGAGAATAGGTTTTCATGCAAAGGGTAACAAGGCCTTATGGCAATTCATTTCTGAAAGGGGAGAAAGGCGTAATTACTGCTATGTGCTATGGGCAGAGATGTTGGAAGATACAGTACAAGCTGTTTTCAAAGGCAGGTGATAGTTCTACACAAGGTGGAAGAGAGCTGGGGCATTTGGTGTGGACCAATGCTGAAGAAAAAGAGTTGTGTACAAACTCATCTCTGGTGTTTTGCTGTCACTTGTCTTGGCCTTCACATCATGAACAGCGTTGTGTAAAGGATTGTGGGGAGGTGCTGCAGAACTGTGATCTTATGGCAGTAGTTTTAAAAGGCTTCAGAGGAAGTGTCCTTCAAAGGAAAGGAAAGGGAAATTAGCTCCCAAGCAGCTGACTCCTTAGGCACTGCAGAATGTCAGAAAACGGGAAGCTGTTATTCAGTGAGCATTAACACGAGCAATCATGTGGCTGCAGGCTTCCCCGGGCAGAGGAAGCAGGCCAAGTTCCTGAAGTAGCTGAGAGCTCTGAACAGGAGCAGAGTCCAGCCCTGCAGTGGAAGAAGGTTTGGCTGTCTGCTGTCCCCTTGCTGTGGTAACAATAACACTGCAGTGAACTGTTCATGACCGATTCGCTTCTGTGTTTTTATCATTTAGGCAGAATGGAGGGAATCTGACCTTAAAAAGTTCTTGAGTACTCCGACTCCTTTAGTGGCAGGATTAGTGCTGTTTTTAAATATACAATTATTTTCCTGTTGTTGCCACAGGTTGTCTTCATACAAATCACAGTCAAAATTTTACAGAATTTACAGTTATTCAGTAAAATCCACTGATTACATGTTCTGGATTCCTAAAGGTTCATGTCTTTCATAGCACACCTGTGGCACATCTGAAGGTGTTCTGGGTGACCGGACAGTGAGGAGCAGCAGGAGTGCTCTCCCCTGCTCTTACGCTCAAGAAATGCTGATCAAGCAGTCTTTATATACTGATAGCTAAAGCGCGTAGGTCTGGAATGCAGAGCTGAGTTACGATCATCTGCTTGTCTCTGTATGAGTGAAATGCTTCTACGGTTGCATTGCTGTCAGTATTTCTGCAGCAGATCCGTTGCCAGAGCTTGAATAGCTTTGCAGGTGCCCTGCGTGCTGCTACTGAGCTGCAGCCTGGCAAGTCATTGTGCAGGGCAATCAGTCAGAAATGCTTTTGCTTGGCAATATGAGATAGACAGTCCAGGGAGATCTGTGGTGTACTGCTTTGATTTCAGGGGGACTATAGGGGTGAGCTCTGTAGAGGAGTTCAGGGACAGGAAGAAATAGAAGTTTTCTGACTGCTTCATGATAATGTAGTGGTGATAATGTAGCTGGAAAAAAAAATAGCTCTATGCAACTATTTTTAAATGTTGTTTCAGAAATGGATGCCCCTAGGTGGTGCTGTTACTCAGATCCTGGTTTCCTAGGAAAACCTGGTCCGTTTTTCTTTGCTCTGATAACACGAGATGCACACTGAAGTCTGTGTAAGCTGTATATGTTCAAATAAGGGCAGAATTAAACAGAGAAAACTTAATTGACATCACTAATTGTACACAGCATCCCTTTAACACTGAAGTGAATGTGCAAGCTGAGCTTTGCAGGAAGGAGAGGGCTGTACAGATGTTAGCCACGTGTGTATACACAGCATGATGACTCTGAACCTTTCTTGTACCTTGGAGGAGTAGCTAAAGGTTGTGTGCATTTATCTAGAGCACAAATGAAGTTGATGTTTCATATAACAAACTGAATTTTGCAGGAGTAATGTACAGTGTTTTAACAGTTTCTTTTCAGAAACGTATGAATGCGTCGGCATCAATTGGGAAACAGTGAAACCAAGCTATAAGCCATTCTTGTCACGTCTGGAATTTGATAAGGTATGGTTCTAATATACTGATAGAATATTGCTATTTTTCTGGGTAATGCACTTTCTTCTTATTTTGTGTCAATTATAGAGGAATAGTTATGATCAGATCCTTTTTCCCACACAGTTTGCCAAACACGCATTCTGTAATTATACATTTCTGATACAATAGTTCTGCTTTTAATTGTTCTCTGCTTAAAAAAAAAAAAAAAAAAAAAAACAGAGAAAAGAAAAAGGAAAAAAAAAGGATATCAAGACAAATACAGTGATATGAGAAGAATGAGAGAAATTCTGACTAAATATCATCAAAATAATTATACCTTTGAACTATTTGCAGCCATTTAAGAAGATTTGAGTTTTTCTTCATGTAGAAAGCCTCAGTTTGTCTCTTGGGACCTTTGCAAATGATCTTTTCCACAAAAGCCAGTTGTTGCCATTAACATCTCTGAGCAGCTGAACAGCTTGAACAGCTTCTGCTGAGAAGAAAGTCAATTAAATACCTCTACAAGTAACACTGGGTTCAATAAGTTGGCTTCAGCAGTTGCATCTTAATCAGTCCCAGTTCCTAACCTCTATGCAATTGTTGATTATAAGTAAAACTTTGTTTCCAAACATAGACACTGTGCTTCATTGTGCCTAAATAAAAGAACATTGGGAATAGATGAAGGAGCATTTGCATTAAGGTAACCTTTGCAAGTGGTCTTCAGAAAACTCCAAGTGAACTTTCTATAATGGTTGAATGTCACCAGCTTCCACAGTTTTGTTTCCTGGTGAGTGGGGAAGTATTTTGAAATCTAAAGATAGACCTGTTGCATGTGAAGATGACTGTATTAGCAGTTCCTACTAGTGTATCCAGAGGTGTAAGCAAACACCTGGCAAGGGGTCAGCATGTAATCTGCATTCAGACTGAAGATGGACTGGCAGCTGGGGAAGGAGGGAGGGCTGGCAAAAGCTGGGCTGATACAATCCCTGGTGGGAGGAGCACTTGTATGTTTTCCTGCCCCAATTTCTTGCCCTGCTCCCCTTAGGCTGATCTGTGTCTCCAGTGACTTCTATGTCTTCTTCAAGCTCTTAATTCTGTGGCCAGTTCCGTGTAATCCCTCTGTGACTTATTTTTGATTTACCGATAGTACAAGACCTATTCCTTCGGTGCTTTATTTGTTGTTGGTGGTGGTTTGTTGTGTTTTTTTACATTGTCATTTAGATTGAACACCGGGAAACGAACATAGTTAAATGTGAATGAACAGCAGGTCTTTTCCTGCTGCATAGTTATCGATAAAGTTCTTATAATCCTGCTCTTTTACTGCTCCGTGAGCATTGCAAACCGAGTGTGTGAGGCGCACCGTGCTGGGCCGTGCTTTGCTCCTGGAGATCACGTTCTGCAGATGTCTTCTTCCTTTAACAACAGAGCACGTGACTTTGCCAATGATCAGTCCTGTTCGGCCAAGTGCAGTTTAGGGAACTGTTGCTGCAAAAGATTTTTCTCATTATTTGTGAATAAAATTCTGAGGGCAAATATGTTTTGGTACTTGTTATGATTCGAGGAGCAGAGAGACAAAATAAAGAATACCGTGCTGTGCAGAGGAAGATGTGGTAATGATTGGCCATATTGAATTCCAGGTAACTTGTCTTTCACCAAAATGAAATCAGAGTTTGGCAAACTGTAGAAACCTTGCAACAAAAGTGAGCTAGAACTACTACCGTCATTAGTTTAATTAATAGAATTAAATGAAAATAGAGTATATTTGTGTGCTTGATTGCTTGAAACCAGTCGTTATCATTTAGTATACTGACAGAAGTGGGATGGGGTAAACTGATATTAGTGGATGCAAATCCAAATTAATGTAATAACCTTCCCATTCTGGATGAGTCAACTGAGTTAACAGATGATGTAATCTCATTTGTTCCTCCCTGGTTCATAGAAGTAGTTCATAAATAGCAAAAGCAAATGGTCTGTCAGGGCTGCCTCCAGCACAACGGGGAAGGGATGTGTTTTATTCTGATCTACAAATGTTCCCATTTCGAGTGTGTCTCACAAGGTTATTGGAGAAAAGCGTAACTGTTGTGGGTCACATCTTGTTTGAAGAAAAGTACTTGGAAGGTTGTTCACTTTGTCCTAACCCAGAAATAGCAGAATAAATTCTAAGGGAGACACACTGGAAAGCCAGAGGCCTTTTAACTCTTAATTTCTGTTTCAAGTTAACGAGAAGGTGGAAATCAGCCCAGCTGCATATGGAGCTACAGTTCAGCCACCAAACCCCCAATAATTTCCTGTCCACTTTAAGATCTGGGCTGTATCAGAGTGAGTTATATGTTGCTAGGTTATTCCTGTCTTCTAAAAGCTGCTTCCCAGAAGGGATTTTTGTCTTGACTTAAGGACCCAGTTGTTTCTTTATGTCTTTGGGTGGGAACTATGTCCTTGTTTCATATAAGTGTTCTATCTATCAAGGAAGAGTGGGTAGATTATTTGGCTGTTGAGTCTGAGCTGTACCAGACTTTTTGTGTGCCCCACACATGCAGTTTTTACAGCATTTAGTGCTGCATAATACATTTTAAAAACATGAGCTCTCAGGAGACATGACAGGATTTTACATTTTAAAGGAATGGTGTTTCTGTACAGTAAAATAAAATTCCAAAATAGAAAGAAAACTGAAATTTATGTTAATGAAATGTTTTGATAGAATTTTTTATCAAAAAGCAATTTTCTCTTAAGGAGACTATAATTTTATACAGGAGTACTGAAGTAGTATTTGTGATGTTTGATGTTTTTGTAAGATGATAATTTTGAGGCAGTACCCTATGATTTTAATATTTTACACAGTTTCTGAAGTGGCTTGTCATAAGGGCAGCATTTGGGCTGCCAGTGCTCAAATCTACATCTAAGTGAAGTCCAGCTCATACGTAAGAATTAATGGATATTGATTAACAGCTGCTTTGAATGCTCTTTATGTATGAAATATTTTAATAAGAATTGAATAGCTCCTAAGGCGTGTTAATCAATACTCTAGAACTGTGCTTTGCACTGCTATACTTCTGGTGCCTCCATGCACGTAGCACAAGCATTTCAATTTCTTTGTTTGTTTTAAGCAAACTAAAAAAAAAGCTGTTTACTTTCTTTAGAAATGAAAGTGGAAATATAGATGAAAAAATGAAAGTGGAAATGTAGAAATTGTGCTTGTTTTGCAGTCTTTTTTACTAAACAGAAAGACAACATGAATGATAACTCTTCTTCCACGGGTTTTTTAAATTTAATTGCATTCTTTCTTGAAGTGTCTTATGAAGCTACTCATCAACCTGTTGAATTATTTGGAAGGGGTTTTTACATGCAGCTAGGTGCAGGATGTTCATTGGGACACAGTTATAAGTAGAAACTCTTTTGGAAAGACAGAAGTATCAGGATTTTCTGTTTGAGATTTGGTTAGTAGTGTAAAGTTGCTAATTTGAAATAGCTGCTTGCCCTCACTGAGGAGGAGAGAGCGGACTGGTTCCCCACGACTGGGGTCAAAGAGGCCTTTCTGGGACTGGAGGGGACAGTAAAGAGTTGGGTATGCTCTGGAAGTCATTGAATTGGTTGAAATAAATATGCACAGACTAGTAATTGTTTCACACCAACTCCATACATTTTTTTTTCCTAGTTTCCCTGGTGCTTGCTTACTTGCATTGGGATTTTTGCCTGTTACTTCTGTTTTTAATCTAGGAAGTTACATGTTTCAGTTCTGGCTGGATCAGAGTTCTGGACTTTTTTAAATATTCTGCTCAGAGGAGCTCTGCGCTGTTGTGGTTCTTGCTGACTTGGATCCTGTTAAGCCTGAAGAAATCACCACGTCTGGGAGCAGATTTTTTGTGTTTACCTTTTGACATGCAATTCCAGAGCTTCCAAACAACCAACCATATTCTAAATAGAGGTTAACCAAGTGAGTTATAATAATGAGTAACCATCTAGCTTTATTTTAATGAACATTTAGCTTAACAGAATTATTGATGCCAAGAATTGGGGAAAATGGCAAATGATAAGTATTTGCATGTCCACTTCCCACTCAAACATGACACCAGATACTGCAGAATAGGTCAAAAGTTCCTTAACTTTGTCAGTGAAATAATTTTTTTTTTCAGTAAAAACCTTAGGAATCAATGATACTCTGAAATAATTAGAAAAGGTAGTAGCAAATTCATATGCAGTAATCTTTCAATGTTTTTGAATTGTTTTCAGAAATCACGTCAGCCAAACCCTATCTTACTAGCAGTGTTTATGGGTAATTGTTGCAGCTTATATAAGACTCGAAGATTTAGACTGTTTCGTTCTCCAAAAGTTAGCTCCTTAAGAAGTGTGATATTGTGATCATGGGAGGGCCAGTGTGGTTTGTCTGCAATAGACACCTCTTACCGTCACGGGAGGATGTAACCAGCAGTTACGCTTATTAACCAATTTTTGCTCTCATTTGCCATGAGAGTCTCAAGTTATTATCTGCCTTAGTTAGCTAGCAGAGGTACAATGTAGCATTGCTTTTTTCTCTTCTGTTTTTGAGATCTATATAGGTGAAGGTGGAGGTCTGTAATTAATCTTAGCACCCGCTGCAGTTGACGTTTTTGATGGAAATACTTTAGGAAGGAATTTGTTTTCCCTGTCTTGGTGGTGAATATTGATGGAAGCAGCAATTAACAATTGGATAGGGATCATCAAATGCCCTTTTGTCACTATGCCTTATGCATTACCTGGGAAGTCCTGGAGGCATCATTTAGTAAATACATGCATAAATCAATAAAAATAATGGAGATCTCTAGCCTTCTAGTCAAATACTGCAAGTACAAGAGTGGAGAGAGAGAGGGAAGAAATCCCATAGAAGAACTGTTCCAATGTCAGGTTTAAAGTATGCTAACATGTCTTTGGTCATCTGAGGAACTGATTTTTCTCAGAGTGCAGTCAAGGAAAATAATTTTGGTTTAGATATTGTCTGGAAGAAGAACAGTTTCTCACCTTTTGGAGTAATGTACTTTGCTTTTTCTCTAAGGACGCAAATCCTTTCATCGGGGGCTTTACTGATCGTGTTTCTCTTACTGTTGCCCCGACAGAATAAAAAAGAGTCTTAAGTATCAGAGCATATTACAGCAAGATCTGATAGCTGCACCGTGCTTTTATCATGTCATTAGCATTGTGGTCCCAGTGAAAATCCCCTTTTTATGAATTTCTGTGTTTACTGTGAATTCATAGAAGAGTTATAGTGGAGATAGGAAGTTTGCTTGCTTCTCCTTGCTGTCATCCTGTCAACAGCCCTATGTCCCCAGTACCAAGGGAATGACTTGATGCTCCTGGTCAGTAATCACGCCAGTAACTTACTTCGCTTCAGCTTTCACACATCAGGGTCTTTAGCTGTCAGTCACTGTGTTACTGCACCTCCTCTGGTTCTTTCTGACGTGAATGCAGTGTCCCAGTCTTGTGGATACAACATGAGTATGTGTCAGATGCATCATTCTCTCCCCCATACAGGTGGCCCAAAGTTGTGCTGGTTGATTGTCATGCTATATTGTCAGCTTCAATACCTCTTAGCTTTACTCATCTTTACCTTCTCCCTTCCCTTCCCTTCCCTTCCCTTCCCTTCCCTTCCCTTCCCTTCCCTTCCCTTCCCTTCCCTTCCCTTCCCTTCCCTTCCCTTCCCTTCCCTTCCCTTCCCTTCCCTTCCCTTCCCCTCCACAGAATTCACTTGTGTTAGGACATGCTTCCAGCATACTCCATTTCTTCTATAAAGTTGCTTTCAGTTATTCTTGTAACATTTCTAAGTTCTAGTGCAGACTGAATAGGGAATAGCCAATATTATGAAAGAAGTTATTTTTAGTATCTATGGAAGAATTTAAATGTGCAGAGATCCTTGGAGGTTGTCTATCTCAACCCGTGTTCATAGCAGAACAAACTTCAAAGTTTAATCAAACTGCTCAGAGCCTTGTCCAGTAGTCTCTGAGTAACTCCAAGGACTAGTATTGTGTAGTCTCTGTGGGTAACCTTGTCCCACTGATGAAATGTTCCCTTTGAAATGTTTTTTTTTAATGTTCTGCTGGAATTTGCCTTGCTGCAGCTTGTCACTTCTGCCTTTCACAAACCCCAGACTTTTCTATAACATCAGTTGAGTAGCTGAAGGCAGTGAGCAGGTTATGTGGCATTCTCTGCCAGTGTCCTCTGACCCAGCATTTTCTCTCAAGGTGAAGCAAGTCCCCATCCCTTATCCTCCCCTGCCATGTGCTGCATTCCTGTGCTCTGTGTCATACTGCTCCTCTGCTGGACTCTGCACTCTCAGTACTTTCCTTTGCTGAGCAGCCCAAACCTGAGCAGTTTATTTTGTGCCATTGTCTAGCTAGCTTCAAAGTAGCAGTTTTATAGGAGGGCTCGTGAAGAAATGATTGATATGGTAATGTAATTAGGATTTCTTAATGCCATGTTAGATTTAATATAATGTTATTTTTAAGTTTGTAACTAAAAGTGGTAGAATAATTGAACCTGGCAACAGAATGTCAAGAAAAAAAGGGAATTTGTCTGCAGACAGCTGTTGCTTCCACTTCTGATAAAGTATTACAGATTCACATTGTTCTGTGTTCTTCAAATGTATGCTTGTATGGAAAGAGAATGAATGTTAAAAACCAGTAGCTCAAAACACGGACTGTTTGAATGTCAGCAGGTGTATGTGTGATTTTGTAATGTTTTGGTAATAAGATCCAACCCTTACTTTTGGCCTAACTTATAACTTCTCTCCACTGGCAAGCAGGGCTCTGCCTTAAATTTTTTAATACAACCACACCTTTGCCTCTGAGTGCTAAGGGCAGTTACTGGCAGTATAGTGCCTTGCTTTATACTAAAGCCTGTGCTGGATTTCTTCCGTGCATTAGCAGGCAGCTGTGCCACTTGCTGAATATTTGCATGGAGTTTTGGCAGCAGGAGTCAATCTAGTGCCATCTCTCAAGGCCAAATGGAACCTCAGTTTCTTTTACAGAGAAAGTTGATTTTTTTTTCTATCAGTTGACAACTTCAGCCTACAGATTTCTGTTCAGTCTGATATTTGCCAAAGCCTATCGTGCTATTACTTTGCATTTCTCCCAGACACAATGAAGCTGCTGGGTTAAGCTGTTGTAGCAATTTAACATATGCTCCATGCTTCCATGTGAGAAGAAAGATTGGTTTGACCTTCTTCCTACTTTGATGTCTTACATGGCTGCAATTGGAAAGGTCATTTGTTCAATACCAGGCAAACAAAAGATAACTCATGTAGGTACATGAGTTCACTGCGTACACTGGGCAGCCACAGCGTGTCTATATAAATGTTAGTACTGTACATTCTTGCATTTGCATTTTCTTCCCTGCTTGTGCTTAGATAGAGCTAAAATTCAATGAGAATTTTTTTCCTTTTTTCTTTTTTTCTCTCAGATTCTAGAAATGTCTTTCTAGTTGTTCCAGACAGTTCCTGAATCTTAGCTCACTTTCCTTGTGATGTAGTTTGAAAGCTTTTGGTTTGCTTTGTGTGGTCTGGTGATTGGAAGGGAAGGGTGCTGCTGACTTGTTAATTATTGTGAAAGGGTCAACTGCTCTTGTGTTGTTCTGTTGTAGCAAGGGTCTGCAGACAACTGGTGATGGTTGCAGTAAATTGAGGCTAGAATGTTCTGATTTTATTCCCCTTTTCAATGAATTTACTAAGATGAATTGGATATCAAAAAGAATTGCCACAGAAGGGAACCATCCGAATTTTAATCAGTGTCAAATCATTGAACAGAGCTGTGAAAGATGAATGCAAAATATCATAAAGGGAATGTTAGCCCTGCAGTCCATCTGGGTTAAACATTTGCACATATCTTATTTTTGCAAACTCTTCTTCCCTGAAATACACTTGGCAAATTTACATTATAAACAGCAAGAGAGGTAACATGTCTGGGGGAGGTTAACAATCATCTGTTCATGGGAATAGTGACCTGTATGAGAGCAGGCAGAATAATCACAGCAGCTAGTGCTTTGCTAATGTGTATGCTCAAATACTACATTTGAGATTTTTCTTTCAAATGCTCCTATCTGTCATAGAATCATAGAATCCATAAAGTTGGAAGGGATCTCTGAAGGCCATCTAGTCCAAGTCCCCTGCAATGAACAGGGACACCAGAGCTAGATCACGTTGTCCAGGGCCTCATCCAGTCTCGCCTTGGAAGTGTCCAGAGACAGGCATCAACCAGTCTGTATATACATCTAAACCATCTGTGCACATGCCAGGAACACTTACTTCAGTGTAGCAGTTATCTTCTCTTTAAATAGAACTACGGAAGCATTAACAACTTATTTTTCCCTTATTAAAATCTGTGTCCTTACACTATTAGATACCAAATAATCTTGTGGTTTAAAATTAATCTTTGCTTCCACTGCAAACAAGGGAATGGCAGACATAATGCTGGGTTTGAAAACGGGCATTGTCCATAGCTTAGCAAGTGGGTCTAATGCTTACTATTTTTCCTTTTTGTTCTGCACAACTGCAAAGTGTCATACAAAAAGGGAGATGTTCTGGTAATGCTAATATAAATTTTCAAGCACAGCGGTCTTCCACAAGTTGAAGAGAGGTATATTTGTGCCTGATGTAATTTGGCTTTGTCACCATTTGCTTACACAGTGACTTTGTCCCTGGAAGTTTTGTCATGATCATAAAATAAATCACTAGTCTGAATACATTAAGGTACAATTTTCCCTGATCTTCTCCTGTTCTGCAAATAAGGTGCATTTTCTAAGTACCATAAATCTTCTCAGTCTGTTTGCCCAAGTGGCTTTATCTTTCACATGACCTATGGATTTATTGAATGTAGGGAATTTGTTTTGCCTTGAAGGAGGTGAATGACTAGATTAGAAGCTGTGCAGTTTCGTAGAATTTTGCAGTAACTCTTCTACTTTGGTTTCTGTACAAATTCAGTACTTTTTCACAGCAATTTCCAAAGGAATTACATTCTGTGACCTGGGAGAACATTTGAAAAAAAGGAGGGAAGAAAAAATTCAAAGGTAATGTTTTCAGAATCTTAAGGGTAGTGTCTTCTCAAATCTCTTGACATAGATATACATGCCAGACTTCTGTTACTTGGCACCTTTTGTGTCAGTGCCAGTGTTCTACAATGTATTTATAATCAAATGTATGTTTCCTAGAATATATGAGAGACAGTGGAACATGGTGCTGGCCAAAAGGGAAACCCTGTGGTAGGAGACCTCCAACATGTCATATTAAACTATGTCCTATAGAAGCTCCATCTATGGAATCTGTATGGAATGTCCCAGTGTGGTTCTGAGCTGACGTGGTTGATCTGCTCCGAGCCCCAGCATGAAGTGACTTGGAGGAGAGTGGGACTCATTCTGACATCTGTGTCCAACTACATAACTCATGGAGGCATTTGGAAGTAAATGAGAATGTATTATAAAAGCTGGGTATAAAACCTGCTACAGAAGCTTTACGAAGACACCAACCTGTATGTAAGTCATGTGTTAAATAAAAAATGATTAGGAAGAGCAAAATTATCATGTTTCATCCTGTGCAGATAAAAACAGGAGTGGCTGAAGTTACACTGAAACTACAGGCAAACAAACAACAGTGTAATCATGTCAGTGATTAGTGTTACAGCTCACAGTCTGTCAAGAGGTGGGCTTTAGTTCATTGGGAAGGGATGCATTATTTTGAGTGGTTAACCTAGCTGCTGGAAAAGTACAACTGCTGTGTATTTTGGAAACCATCTGCCAGCAGCACATAGTAGTACTCACGAAAAAATTTCCAAGGTTGTTTTCTTAGCCTTCAAGAGCTACCAAATCTTTCAGATGACAAAGAAGGTTGGATTTTCTTTATTTTTCTAATTCCTTCAGGGTTCTTGGCCATTTTCAGAGGCATAGGGAGGTAGGTGATTAAGATGTTAGAGACAGAAGCCAATCATTAGATCATTCAGAAATGGCTGTTACTGCTCACTGAATAGTTGACATACTGTTCTCAAGGAGAAAATGTTTACAACAAGTTAGTAATTAAGTATCCTGATATCTCAGATTAAATGCACATGAATAGCCCAATACCCCACTCTGTTACCTCTGTCATATTGGTGTTACACTAGCTGTGATGTTGGATGAGCTGTGTGAGAGCACTGTCCTGTGGCAAAGCACTGGGCACATTCTGCCAGCCCCGGCTTCATTCTGAGCTCTGGAGCTGACCAGCTGTGTGACACTGCTGGTGAAGCTGCTGAAAAGATCCCTGTTGAAATAAAACTCAAATTTTTGTTTGCTTTCTTTGTCTTTATAACTGCTCTACTCCTGTGGTTTTTATTGAGACTTGGGGAAGTGAATGTCTGCCCTTGCTCTCTGTGCAAAACTCGAAGTATCTCCTTTACATGGATTTCCAATAGTAATAATGGAAACCAATTTTCCAGCATATTGGAGGCAGTGTTGCCATGCCAGCTTAAACCTGACATAATCTATGGCAGGTCTTTCTGGTAGTAGATCAGACTGGTAGTCCATTTGTAGCACCTGGGATCAGATTTGCTTTTAGCTTGGACACATGAAAATAGGTTTTGGGTACATACGTTAACAGAACTTCAACAAGATCTAACACATAAAAGCCGTGATGTTGTTGTTGTTGGTGGTTTAAACAATAAAACATGGAGAATTAGTCAGTTTTCCTGCAGTCATTTGGAAACTGACATTCTCTTGCCCTTGTACCAAAAGTTTCCTGTATGTATTGCTTGTCTTTGAATGCTGAAGTGGTTTCTTCCTATATCTAACCAAGATATTAGCTGTTTATATCTCTTAAGTTTTATCTCCTGCAGTGTTTTTTCTGTGGAGTGCTTCTTGTCATCCTTCAGTGTTAATTGCTGATCCATCATGCCTTTGCTCCTCTCCGATTATGTACTCCTTGATTTAGAAGATGCCTCTTGTCTTTATCACTTATACCCCTCCTTTTTGAAAAACAAAACAAAACAAAAAAACCTCTCCCAGTTGTTTTCTTTTGTATTTGAGGAAGAGGAGATCTTACCCAATTTCAAATGATGATAGTTTGCATTGTAAAAGGCATTGTGATCCATCTGTTCAATATCTTGCCTAATCTTTTCGGAGGTGAAAGAGAAAAGGTTTTATAAGTTGCAAGAAGTACAACTTCCTTGATCTCCTCATCAGCTCTCTGCTTGGTTCATTACATCTGTCCATTATTGTGTTGCTTCACTTGGAGACTAAATGTTAGCGTCATCAACTTCTCTTATCATCCTTCGTTATTATTCTCTTGAGGCAAGTTAACACTGCAGCAAGCCTCACAACTCACTTCTGATGCCTGTGCATGTTGAGGCTGCACATTTTGACTGTGGTGTTCATGCATGTCTCATCACTTATGTGCTCACATCATTTATTTCTGTCTTTTGTTTTCTAGCTGCTACTGTTGAGCAAATCTAAGCATGCATATGTTATTATATGAGGATGTCCTTTACAACGGGAGAGTTGTCTTTATTGGCAGCTGACATCTTTACTGTTGGCAATTTGCTGAAGTTCATGAGAATAGGAAGTTTTTTAAAACTTTATGGGCTGAAAGAGAGAAATTTGGAAGCTTTTTTTCACATAGAAGGGTAAAAGAAATATTAAAAATATGTGTAGAGTGTTTCATAGTTAAGGATTAAAAATTTGTCTGGGGCTTCTGTACAGGAAAATAAAATACAAGTAACAAAAATAATTAAAAAAAAAAAGCCTTCAAGAGATAAGTGCATTAATTAGTTTCCAGTCTGGCTGTATGAAAGGCAAATGTTTATACGCTAGTGTTCTTTAATCTCTCGTTTTAATTCATGAGTCAAATTTAATTGAAAATTTTCAAATTAAACGAGACATCTGTGGATACTGATTGATAGATGGTGTTCATGGACATTATATAAAGGAATTGCTGGCAGTCTGCAGTAAAAGCAAGCTGAGTGTTGCAAGAGTAAACATTTAAAAATTGTACCTCACTGCATTTAGGATAAGAGCAGTTCTGAGGGTTTTCTCTAAGTGTTTTTCATTTCTGTAAAACACACCTTTACCAAGCAGGAGTACAATCTGACTAAGCAGCCCTTCCCAGTCTGGCAGTACAGTTTTGCTAAAACATTATTGGTTTTGTTTGCTAACCTCACAGCTGAGGTATGGCTGAGTGTCTGAAGACTTGTGCCCACACTCCAAGCTCCTGAAGCAGCTGAACACAACCTGATATCCTGAAGCAGACTTTCATCACCACCCACTTATTACTCCATAACCTTGTGATATTGATGTGATGCTCCTTAGAACTATTTGACCTTTCCAGGCAATACCAGAGGTATTTCCTGCCTGAAGACTGGCAGAGAGATATTTAGTTTGTTGTTCCTTAGGGCTTACTTCATTTATCAACCTAAATCTCAGATGTCTCTGTCCTGATGAACAAGGTGAGCACTGTGCTGCGTGATTGCTAAGCAGGATGGACAAAAACATCACTGAACATTTACATGGCTGCCTTAACTCTGTTGTGAAGCTTTTGGCTATTAGTATATTCACATCCATTTCTTCTTACAGGCATAATTTGCACCTAATGAGCATAGTGTGCTCATATGTCTGTTTTCTCTAAGAAGGCTTAATATGAAAAATGTACAGTATTGCTTTTGTTGTCGCAGTTTAAAGCTGAGAACACTAGTGACCAAATGCATTTTGTTTACCTCTTGTCTTTCATGTGAAGTTGCATGTCAATGGTCTAAAGAATTCAGAGGGGAAAACCAAACAGAATGACTTACATTGTGTTGGTTGAGATTATTCATTTCCCAGTACTTTTCATTATTCAATTCTAATGCCGCTTAAATATACTCTCTCGTATTTTTCACCTTGAAAAGCTTCTAACTATAGATGGAGAATTGAGAGTTAGTGAACTGTCTGTGTATTTCACAGATAATCTAATGAAGCAGAATTTCTGCTGGTGGAATTCATCTGTTTTGCAGCCTGAGTAGCAATTACAATAAAGCAGTAATGGTGCTGCTCCTAATCAGGCATTCTTTTAGGATTTAAGACAGAGTGGTTTGCATTATGTAGAAGAAATTCATGTCAAGGAGTACTATCTCCTGGCATGTTTGTTTTTCTGGTATGCAGTGATCCTGTTATTCTTATATTTAGACTGATCTGGATAGATACAAGTAAATCACAAACCTTTAATCCATCAGTAGCTGGTCCTCTTGTCACTGTTTTTCTCAACAGCGATTCATTCTTGCTCTTGTAGCAGTCTTCACTGCTGAGCTAACGGAAGTTCTTGAGTCAGAATGTGTCAGCAGTTTGATTAGTAGCTCACTCTTCACACTGTCCAAGGCAGATTACCACTCAGCACATTCATTAATGATAGCATTTATTGTAGCTTCAAGTAAACAAAGAAAAGAAATAAAAAAGCTTATGTTACTGAGTGTTCCAAGTAACAAATAATGCCCTTCTCCGTGGGAAATTAGTGTGTTCCCATTACTAGGAGATTTCTTGCCTACAGGTCCCTACCTAAGGTAAGGAGAGGGACAGAAAGAAGTTTGTAGAAAAAAAAGTTGTTATAGTTATACCTTCTTTGCTGTTAACTTACTCTTTTTGGCACAAAATTGTTTTAAAACTAGTCGTTCTGCAGAAGAAATAGTCTCTTGTACCCAGTGGGTATACCACAATTGCATGGATGGAACATGACTGAACTAGGCTTGTTCTTCTAGTTGTAGTCCTAATTGTCCAAAAGCTTTTTACTTCCGTGGATTATAGAAGTTGGAACAATTATCTACAAATTTTTGCTATTTATATATAAAATAAGCATTTCTGGAGGAATTAATCTTACCTCCTTTTCTTTTAGAAGGATGTCATTTATGGCTGCATGCTGCTAATCATAGAATCACAGGATGGTTTGGGTCAGAAGGAACCTCAAGTGTCACCAAGTTCCAACCTGCCTGCCACAGACTGGTGTGTCAGCCAGTATCAGAATGCAGTGTCACATCTCTTCCTTACTAACTGACCTTGCATGGCAAGCAAATGAGTTAAAAAACAAACAAACAAACAAAAAACTATTTTAAAGTATATTTTCTGCAATGCTTTCTGGAGTTGTGTTGGAAAAAAATGATGATTGCTTTTCTAGAAAGATGCTTTTTCTTGAAAATGTTTCCTGGAGCGATGAATTTCTGAGTTTCCTGTAAGTATATTCTTGCTCTAAATACACTGTTTTCTCCAGTGTATCCTGCTTCAAAATCCCTACCCTTCTGAATTTCTTTATGGTTAAGAAAATAATAAATTAATATGTATTAATAAGTACAATGTAGGTTACTATATTATGTTACAGCACTGGAGGAAATAATTTTTCTGAAAATCCCTGTTGACTAGCACTGATCACTGATAAGGGTGTGTACGTTAAATTATGTGTTTTTGACGTGTTTGATTTAAATTACTGTAACAGGTAGGTAGTTTTCTTCTTCTGACAAGGACAGCTGGTTTGTACTCACTGTTTCATTGATTTTACTTGCTCATATCAATATGGCTTTGCTGAAACAGGCAAACCCTGCTCATTCATCTTGGTAAGGCTGAAACTGCTGCTGCTTCTCCTTGCTCCTTCTAATTCATCAGCCAGTGACAGCTTTGTCCTTTTATCATTTAGGAAATTTTACCACATTTTCCTTCAGGCTTAAGGTGCACTTAGAGTTCACCATATCTACTTGCTTCCAATCTATTTATTAGTACAAGCATAAGCACACTGTATGGAAGGCTTGCAAACTCTCTCTTAGACACAGCTGTTCATCTGCCTATGAAAATACGGAACTACTTCTAAATTTTAGAAAGTGTGGATATTTTTCCTTATGTTAATTACAGGTCTCTTAAATTGTAATTTTCCAGTTATATCTGTAGCTGATAACACAGAGGCAGTATGTAATGTGACAGTGTTCCATGTACTGTGTTGTGCATTCAGAAAGAATATGAATCTTTCCACCACTGTACTTAATAAATGTTGCTCTGAATGTACAGACAGCACTGAGAGTGTATGGTCATTAATATGCTAATTGAATCCGCATGGCAGAAGTTGTATTTCTAAATATGCAGAATGGATTTTGGACCCTGAATTGCACAGTGCTGTTCCAATGACAATGTTTAAATTGCTTAATTAGTTTTGTATATACACTGCAAGTTTGTGTAGACGTTTGACAGGGTAGACCCTTAGAATTCAGGTGTTAAAAGTTGATTCAGCCTGAACTGCAGTGGCATGAAGACATGCTTTCATTATAATCATTAAGTACTTCATCAAGTTCTGTGTTCTCCTACCTTCGGCTCCAAATAATTTGGTTTATTTTCACAACACAGTAATTTCTCACAAGTTTATTTCAAAATATTTAGCACCTATTTTTTCTTCACAAAATTGTTTGATGTGTTGAGTCAGAACTGCAGATATGCAGAGTCACCACAACGTAATGAGCCTGTGCTTATTTTACTTCCTTGGTCTCCTTCCTCCTTAAAACCCATCGGTACTTAGCTGTGTAGTTTAACACTTCAGGCTGCGATGAGATCTGCAGATTACTTCACAGAGGTGACAAGTGTGTTCCATTTGACTTTGCAGGTTCAATCTGGGATGCTCAGGAGAATGTTGAGTATTCATACCTCCTCAAGTCTTTGACTGAAAGTCAGTTGGTGGTAGAAGAGCATAGGAAAAAAAAAACATAAACAAAACCCCTTGTCATTTAGGTCAAAGAAAACAGAATGAGATGATCAGCAGATCTGAGGAAGATGTCCCTTTCTGCTCAGTCCTTGTGAAGTCACTTCTAGTTACTACTTGGGTCCCCCTATCCCACCTCTTCCAACTGAGAGATGTGAAGGAGCTGGAAAGTGGCCACACGTTCAAATAGACTTTCTGAGAAGAAAACTGGGAGCTCTGTTTAGTCAGGTTAGAGAAGACCAAAAGGCTGTCTAGTAGATGCTTCCAGCTACAATAAAGACAAAGATGACATGGCCAACTTTTTCTCAGTAGTACCAGGTGATGTCACTAGAACAGTGAGCACAGACTGTGATTTGGGAATTTCTGGTTAGATATTTAATAGAAAATGTTTTCGGTGAAATTGTGGAATATCTGTCTTAGAAGCTTTTAAGATTCATCTGAACAAAACCATGGCTGGCTTGATTTTCTGGTGAAGGTGATCCTGCTTACAAGTAGCAGGTTGTATGAGGTGATTTCTAGGTGTTCTTCCGGACAAGCAAAATCTCTCTGTGCATGTATTTCTTTGTTGTTCATCTTACGTATACGTAGGGCTCCAGTAGTTTTCATATAAATTAATGAAGTATTATGTGGAAGTAGAAAATGTCCTCTCAATTCCCTTTCCAAAGTATTCTGGGAGTTGTAGTCCCTTTCAGAGGGCTATAAGGACAAGTCTGGATCTTAAATGTTTCTCTGCTCTACTTGAACATTCTGACTTGGTGGTGGTGAGAAGATCAGAAGGGTGGTGAAGGAGCGTCCCTTTTGTGGGTCTTAAATATGTTGGAAGATTGAATTGCTTTTCTTGGACACAAGACAGGGTGAACTGCCATGTTTAGCATGCAGTTAGTGTTTTAAGACATCTCATCTCAACACACTTAAAAAAATCCAAACAATAAACATTTTTAGTACAGATGCCATCAAACAAAAAATAAATCATTTATTTCTCTTGCTTTCCGAATAGTTTTCATCTTTGTTAACTTCTTCAACTATGATCATTAAATAATCTTGATATTGACTTGGACATAGTACTAAGAGTTTGGTATCAGTACCCAGGCAACATCTTTGTCTTCTTTCCTATTGTCTGAAGCAGTTGCATTCAGAAATACTAAATTATGAAACTGGAGTGCGAGAGTTTGTACGAGGCTGCTTTGGTTATTGTGAAATTCTTTTCTGAAGAGAGGTGTTAGTGATACACATTAATTAGAGAAATAAATGCAGTGATACTAGGTTGTGCTAATAGCTGTGTTTATCTCAGTAAGGAGCACTGCTGCTTTAGGATCTGATAACAACAGCTCTGAATACCATTAGGGAACACTGTTTAGCAAAATATTTATATCAACAGAGGCTGCCTTGATGCTGTTCTGGTGAGTGTTAATTTGCATCGAGGTCACTCAAACCATTAGCACCCTGATACAGCAGCAGTAAACTGTGCAGGTAAAGCATTTAACAATACAGTTTCCATTCTGAGAACTTGGAATGAACTTTCTGTGATAAAATTTACTAATTTGTGTCCCCAGAATAGATCTAATTGGACTGGGGGGGGGGGGGTGTTGAACCTACAAACCTCTTCCTTCTCATATAATAGTAAAATTAGTTAAAATATGTCTTCATTTAAAAATTCACTTCAACATTTAATAAAAAAAATAAAATGGAAAGAAAAATGTCAGAATGATTACTGCATAAAAAAAGATCTCCAAAACTACAGTCTGCACAGTGGATACTGTATAATTTGTAGAGAAAACCCGCTGTTTTTCCAGTGTAGTTTCAATGTTGATATAGTAATATTTGCACAGAAACATCTCCCTTCTGGTTACAGCTGTGTGATTTCAAATCCATCTGTGCAGTTGTGTGCTGTTGTCCAATTGAATGTTGTGTAATGTGCTATAAAAAAATCAACATTTAAAATTAGTCATCAGCCTTGAGCATGAAAAGTAAATACGGTTGAATCACTGGTGTAAAATATCACAGTTCTCAAGTATTAATTCGTCGGCTCTCACAGAGAGAAACCTTAAGATCGCTTCCTGGATCATCTGCTGTCATTTTCTTTACTTAGAATGAACTCTACAAACACCATCAGGCTGTGATCTTTGTGCTGTATTTCTGTTCTCAATACTACCATCTTCCACAAAGTGTATTTGTTACACAATGTGTATTTATAACATGTGTTGCATATGTATGGTTTACGTACAGGTTTTGATAGTCATCTGTTGGTAACTCGTTTTAAATTTTGTAATGTCAGTACTTTAATCATATTTCAAGGGCATAAACTCAAATTTCCATACTCCTCATGGCTGTGACAGCTAAGGACCAGCTCTTCCCATTTTGTCACAGGTACTTCTGTCATTCATTCTGGTGGTGTTTAAACAAATCCTTGGTCTTGAAATATGATTTCTAAGAACACTTACTGTACATAAATAACTAAAGTCATATGGTAAGTATAACATATTAGCCTACATTTCTGAAACCGTATACCAATATGCTACTCGTTTCCCTATAGAAAGAGAATTAATACTGAAAATACGTCCAGCTTTTCTGCTTTTTCTTTCAAAATATTAACATAATTGCAGAAAAGATGTTTAGTAACAGTGTGAATGCTCCAGAAATTGACAGTTAAATCAGAAGAAAATAATTATTCTGACATTATGCCAATTAAATTAAAATGTAGCTTTAGTGTGCTACCAACGGGGAAAAAAAAAAAAGATTGTCTGTGCTTTTCAAATATGTATTTTTGAGGACTCTAATGAAATGCATTTAACTCCAAATGTGTACGTTACACGCGGTGCTTCAGCTCTTAGCTGTTTGGCACATATAAATCTAATCTTGAGCTGTTTTTTTCACATTGGTTCAGGTCACCTGAGATTACAAAAATGCAACCTCTTCTCAGGATGTGTCCTTACATCGTAGCATGGGCCACCTCTTAGGGAACGGAAAAATCTGCATTGCTGCCTAGTGAGAGGACAGCGTAAGTGTTTTCCCTTTTTTTTTTAATGAAGAGGTTTATTTACAAAGGTATTAATATCCTGTAGTGGCAGGTGTATGGTTGTGTTTATTCATAATCTCACTGACAGTCGATTCACAGAAACTCCTAATAAACTTCTTATTAAACTTCTATAAGCAGTCAAATACCTTTCAATACTAAATGGCAAGTATTCAAAAATAAGGTTGCTTCATTTGAGATGTTTATTAGTTAAGTTCCAACACTTAAGAACGTTTCACAATGAGCTGTTAATTGTTCTAAGATCAATTTAGAGGTTTGCATTAGCAATATATCTGGAAAAAGGTTATTGTAAATCTCATATTTTGCAGTGAGGACTATTACAAAGGAAAACTGAATATGCTTATTCAACAGTAGTGTGTTACAGCAGAGAATGCAGATTCTCTCAAGCATGTGATTTCTATTGAAAATAAATGTTGCTTTGAGGTCCCTGAAAGCAGAGATTCTTTTCCCACTAGTGTAACAGCAGTGTGTTAAGCCATGATATGTTTCAATGAGATACTAAGTCTGTGGTTGCTATGTGGATACTGGGGAGGAAGTTCTCATAACAATTTAAGAAACAGCTATCCTAGTCCTCTGGTTTCCCGTTAAAACTAGTGAGACTTACAAAAAGTATGTGTAGCAGAAATACAAGTCAGGGCTTGAACCAGTGATGGAGCACCTGGTGGGAAGGTGGGGCAACCCAGGAGGGCTCAGGTGCATGTAATGCAGTGCTCCTGAGTGACCAGAAGCAGTGGAACCAGGATTCACCCCTTTCCAAACTTCATTTAAGGGTTGGCAGTGAAGGCAAAAGCTTCTCTCTGTAAATCCCTGTTTACCTGGGGTCTTCTGAAGGTAAGTAGAGTTTTTCCTTTATCTCTGTGTTCTCGTGTGCTGTGATCTGAGATGTTGTTGTTCTCTTGTTTCTGTTGTGCTTTCCATGGTGTACACCATGTATGCTTATGTACCCTCTGCTGAGCTCTGCCTCTTCATGCAGATCACTGAAGTGTTCTCCATAGCTGGAGCTAGAGCAAGGTAAAGGTGGCTTTATAGTAATAAAATAATGAAGTAGTCTTGGTCATCCCTGGCTCCTAGAGGTAGGAGGATGATGTACTTTCAGACACACGTCACTGGCTCTCTAAACCATGTGGTTTATTTATTACTTATGTTATCTATTGGTATTCACTCTATTTCATGCTCTGTTCAGTCATTAAATATAGAGCTACCCAATGGTGGTGGGAGATTTCCCAGACAAATACAGAAATTGCTGCGAGTGTCAGGCCTGAGTAAATTAAATGAATCCATTATTTTGAGTTAAGTTTAATAACTTATTTTAATATCCAACTTCAGTCTTGATTAGGTTTTACTGTACATCTTAATTATATTTGTTTTAAATAAGTAGCACAGACAGTCGCTTTAAGGATTAGCTCTCTGAAATACAGTTCTACTAAGACTAGGTGTTAT
This sequence comes from Callipepla californica brunnescens, assembly GCA_023055505.1. NCBI lineage: Eukaryota > Metazoa > Chordata > Aves > Galliformes > Odontophoridae > Callipepla > Callipepla californica. The sequence goes on from JALIRH010000012.1 coordinate 5,738,287, forward strand.
TACTTTGCTTTCTAAAAAAAATGGGATTATTTTAGAATACTTTTTTTTAATTATTTTATTTTTGATAACTTCAGATGCATTGCAGTTTTAGTAAAAACGTCAACAATAGGAATAAATGGAACTGATTGATGTGCCAATGAATTATAGAGCTTGAGTTCTACATCTTAGCATCCAGAGGGCCTTTAAATTAAGTGGTAGATGGCAGCCATAGCTCCAATGAGAAGCTCTGCAGTCTTGTGCAAATATAGTCCTAAAGCATTGGGAAAGGTTTAGGATTATATAAAACTGAGCTCTATATGAGAACAAATTGTTTCACTATTGGTATGAATTGTAAAAGTACAAATTGTAAGGGTACAGATTCTTTATTTGACGAAGTATTTTGTGATTATGCTGTGGGGTGTAATACAAGGCCTGCTCTGATAGTAAAGCTTCCTTTTTTATTATGTTGGCCCATAATGTGTGTGTTGCTGGTGTGGCAGAGGAAGCTGAACCTTCCCACCAAAATTACATGTTGTTGCCGTGCAACAGAATGGCATCTGACATGGAAGTGCGTGAGATGCAGAGAGGTGTAATTAAATTCCTGCATGTGAAAAAAATGGGACCCACTGACACCTGCTGAACATTTATGGAGACCAACCAGTGGATGTGAGCCTAGTGAGGCAGTGGGTAGTATGTTCATGCAACTGTGGCAGTGACAATGGGGCACCTCCTCTAGTGCTGGTTGTTACGAGAGTGACATGCAGGCTTCTGTTCATGGCTGGAGAATAAGCATAGCTAGAGGTGGTGACTGTGTTTAAGAAAATAAAAATAAAAAATTGAGCATTTGTGCTATCGATTTGTATTATTGTGCTCTTTGTATTGGTTTTAGTTTCCATGGAAATAAATAGGTGGCATTACTTTTTGAGCCATCTATGTATTTGTTGTACATTCTCACATCACCAGATTATTCATTCTAGAATATGTATTCATGGTATATCATGTTTCCCTTATGAATAACTATATACTTCTAGAGTAAGCTATGTCTGTAATTGTTAATGTATTGTTAGGGAAGTTGTGTTGTACTGGGGGTAGTACTTGGGGTCTAAGTGGATTTGATAGCAAAGCCTTTCTCTTGAGATGGGGAAGGATTGCCAGTGTTTGGGAGCCTGTCCTGCTGATGTGACACTGAATCCAACTGATCACATGTTGGGTTGCCAGAAGCAGGTTTGCTGTAGAGTAAATCACCTGTGTGGATCTGTCAGCCCTCCTGTTCCATCTGGAGCAGTGCACAACCAGAGAGCCCTTATGTTCCTGTTCTTCCTGCTGTTGTGATTGGGGAAAAAAAACAAAACTGTTTGAACAGTCCTGTGCTAAATCTGCTTTCCAGGCTTTGTTTCAAATATAGGGTTTCCTGTTTAAGCAAAATGTGTCTATCAAGCGCAAAGCTTTAGGAAAGTGTTCTGCTTTCCCAGTGCAAAAGGACCCTATCTGTACCAGCAGTTGGAAATGTTTTGTGTACATGCCAATTAGTAGAACTATGCAGGCATCTTTTAGTTATCTGAAGTAATAGAATTTGAGAATGGGAGAGGAATTGAGTGCAAATTATATGCAAATCAAGCTTGTAAGAATATATTTAGTATGATTGCTTTTGAAAGGCTTGTAAGGGGTTTTCTGTGGAGAGTACGTGTGGGCAGCTTCAGGCAGGAGAAAGAGTAGCACTGATGCAGGTGGCTTCCCAAGCATGCTGAGGAATGGGGAGGGAAGCAGCACAAAGGAAGGGACAGCTTTAGCCACTGTGCTAACAGTGCTCTGTGTGCAGCTGCAGATGGGCTGCAGTTCCAGCTTCACCAGCAGAATGGCAGTCACCAATTATAAGCACTGAACCTGGCATAGGAGAAAATTGATGCAAACTAAAAAGTGAATAAAGCTTCCTAATCATAAAGCTACTGCTGTAACTACCACAACAGAAGCAAGATCTTTGTTTCAGTTATGTGTCATTATGTCTGCTCCACCGATGTTCTGACTCATAACATATACCGAAGGCAGTTTGATTCCTAAGTGGATTATAGGACAGGTTACAGTGCTCAGAACTGCGTGCTGATTTCCTTTTTTTTTCTTTCTGTTGCTTAGGAAAAAAGAGAGTCAGCATAGAGTTTGTTTCTGCGTATTCCCCCTGTCTCTTACATGTGTACTTTTGCCCTCAGGTACTCAAAAAAAATTAAAGCTAAGCTCACTGAAATATATTGAAAATGTCCAGAGAGGTAACAGAGCCATCTCCTCTCATCATCAGGGGATTTCATGAGTGCCAGGAAGGCTAAATGTGCTAAGGGCCATGTTTTGTCGACACTTACAGTGTCTCCTCACTGGAATCTGGGAATAATATAAATGAGATGAGACAGTGGCTTCACTTCAAAAAAAAGTCCAGTACTGAACGTGCCATTGAAAGGATGTGTGCAGAGCAAGTGACTTACCTGTGCTGTGAATCACTGACGTACTAATAATGAGCCCCGTCAGGGAAATCTTTCATCGCAACCAGACTTAGTGTTTTTTGACAGATTTCACTGTCTCTTCCTATTCAACTTAATGTGTGCTGCATCATCTTGGAATTACTCAAATTATTGTGTGCTTTCTCACTTGGAGGGGTATCTATGGAGTAATTACAGACTCTGTGCTTCTTCCTTGTGCCACATTTTTCTAAAGACTCTACTCCAGAGGGATCATGTGTACTGTTTTCTGAATAACAAAAATAGAAGGAGGAAATCATATCTGTCAGTGACAGGGAGAGCAATGTGCATCACTGCAGGCAACAAACTAGTTTCGATATGTTAATATTTGAGTAATTGAGTAACCTGGCTGCGCTATGTATCCAAGCATGGAGTACAACTGCTTTCAAGAAATCACATAGCAATAAACAATAATCTGAACTAGTTAAATATAAGTCATTGCAGGGGAAATGACTATCAGGCATTTGGAGCAATGGTAACTAAATATTTCATGGGGATTAAAATCATTCTTGTGTGATTGTGTTTCTCTTACAAACTGATCCGTAGGATGTACTGTCTGAAAGAGTAGATCTGTATATCTGCTCAATATTTTTGTGGTGGATTTTGTTTGTTTGAAAAATGATTTCTGTCAACTGATAGGCTGGGTTCTGACTTCATTGTCACTGATGGAGGTCTGGATTAATTCAGTTTGTGTGTCTTTAGCTTTTTTTTAGGGTTTGTAATCTTTCATCTGACAGGAAGGAAGTATTAAAAATGTGACAGTGATATTTCTACCCTGCAAGGCTCCATAACTATTCATTTTTTTAATACTTCTTAGATAACAAGTGAAGCAGAATAGTAAATGTTCCTGAAGAATAGTAATTATTCTTTATTTATTTAATTTTTAATTTACATGTGTATAACATTAATTAGAATGCAGCATGCTACAATTAGGTTATATTCAGCTGTTAATATCATCTAATGCGTAAAAGAAAATGTAAATTTAAGGCTTAGCATTTATTTAAATATTATTAGGAGTCCTTGAGGGTTATGTCCTTTGCATCAGCCATTGTAGATGTACTTGGCACTCTGTGTGCTCTCAGTAACTTGTTGGGAGGTTTTTGCTCCTGTGTATTGAAGTAAATCATACGGGTTGTTTACGTGTCAAGGGGCTTATAGCTCTGATTCATAAAGGAGATCAATATCAGGCCCATCATTTGCAGTCAGCAGCATTTTGCTTTCTAACAATGCCTGAGAGACTGCACAAAAGGGTATTATTTTATTAATTTTCAGTTCTTAAAGCAATCTATTTTTGTACAGTTCAAACATTTGTGTGTGTTAGTCTGCAACCCTGGATAACGAGTGAGTGGGTAGGCAAGTAGTGCTGAGGCTTTCCTGGTCAGGAATTCCTGTACAGCCAGGCTATGCATTACACTTCCAGAAGGCAGGGAAGTCATTTTGTGACACGGGTTTATCATCAGTGTCCTGGTGAGTGTGAGTGGCTTTTTAAAGGGTGTGGCTATATCATTAAGCTTAGAGAATCTACTATTCCTTCATTTCTTGTGGAAGGAAAAAAGAGCGAAAAGAGTTATATGAAGGACTGCATTTTCTGAATGTACTATGTGGACTCTTCACCTGAGAATTTGTAACTTTCATTATTGAGAGCACTGTTTTTTCTTTATTGTTCTATTTTGCAGGGAAACTTTTTTTTTTTTTTGAGAGACTACTCTCATTCAGCACCACTGAATTTAACCTTTCTCTGTTAAGCATTGGGATTAATGTGGAGATTTGATCTGAGAATCAAGCTCCTTTGCATTACAGCTGCTTGTGTTTATTCTGTGACTGATGGAGCATTTATTTATATAAAAATGCTTATTTTGATATCTAGCAGAAAATCAAGGTCATTTGCAATAGAGCAGGCCTTAGAATGAGCATGTACACCTTGTCATGTAGCTTGAAAGGTTGATTACTTCTTGCAGTAGTTGATTTTTAGTCTGGGAGTGTGCTGACTTCTCTTTTTATGAGGTTTTCAGGCAATTAAAGTTCACCAAGGCTCTGAATGAAATCAACAGGAACTGGAGACAGGAGGTAATGGCAGGTGCTGGTGGTTTTGTGTTGTGTGGAAGTTAATTTTGTTCTGTTGATACAATAGTGGTGTAACTGGATACCAGGATGTGCTTGTATATGTACTCAGTATGTGTAAGGCAGTAAATGATTACTTAGGGGATGTGGGATCTCCTTGGTCAGCATCTTCATAGAGGAGATATGGAGTAGTTTGCATGTGGGTGACTGACAAAACTGGCAGCCATCTTTGCAGTGAAGTGTTTCGTAGCTGCGCGCCCTTTCAGGTGGGAAATAGGTGACAAATTCAGATGGGAATTTTGAACAGGATTTAAGATTGTCCCAGGTAGCTCCTGCTCCATCTAATCCAACTGCTATGCTTAAACTAATGCCCTCAATGACATATCCTGGGGATTTCTGGAGTTCTTGCTGCAGAAGCAGTCAAACTGAATATTGGTAAGACATTTGAAAACAGTGTAGAAACTGTTTCTGCTGAAGCAGAAATTGCTCTGTGAGGGAGCCTTTTGTAGGGGGTAGCAACATTAATGTTTTGTATATAGTTAGGGTAACAGCAATGGATGTTGCATGAGCTGGAATGGCCAAGTGTTATGATTGACCACCTGGGTTGTAACATGGGAGCAGAGCAGTGGTTTGCGTGGCCTCCTGCAGTTCAGGTGTAGCTGGCACAGGAAGGTCCCATTGCCTTCCACACAAATTGGCCATCCTGCTGTAGGGTGTGATTCCCCATGTGAGCACTGCCCAATAATTGGATTTCAATAAAAGAAGTTTTTGTTGTTAATGAACGTACTGTTCATGAGTGCCTCAACAATAAGCTCTGCTGAAAATTGATGTCCATTTTTGTCTTGCTTAAAAATGTGAAGAATGTCCTATTTTCTCTGCTTCATTTCATTCACAACTTGTTCATCAATCCTCTCCTGACTGCACTGCCTGTCACCACCTCTGTCTCTCCCAGATACTTGCTGCCCATCAGATCTGTCACTGCCTCTGCTTGATGGTCTGACCTGTTTTGATTAAAAGAAAAGTACATCAGCAGCAACAAAAACAGCAGAAAGCTCAAAGGGAGCTTTAGTAAAAGCATTCGCTTCTTCACAGTAGTGATAAATTTGTTTGTGGATTATTATTGTGGCCACACTCCAACTAATGCACATTCTTATTGTCAGTGACTTTTTGGGTGGTAGTAATTGAAGGAGGAAATTTATATTTTGTCTCGTTATCAAATGAGACTTTTAATTTGCCAGTTTTCCTTTGCTAGCATCTGCTACTTCCTTAGCTTGAAGTAGCCACTGAAAGAGCTTGAAAAAAATATTTAAGCTGGCTTTCATTTACAGCTTCTGTGACTTTTGTGGCACAGATAGAATAAATAGCTCATTGCTTTCTTTGACAGTAAATGAGGCTTTGAATGACGATGATGGAATCATTGTCACTTCTGCATTGAAAAACTTGTGGCTTTTGTAGTCACCAGCTTAGGCATGGTATCACTTCATGCATTGCAATGCAGCCATTACATCAAATCACATTACTACCAGGGCAGTGTTTCCTTCAAGTGTTTGTTTGTTTGCACTGTGAGATCTCAAACACGACACAATGACCCTCTTTTATTTTTATTTTTATTCTCTAAGTGATGTTTCCCACTGAGCTTTAGTATCTTTTTTCCAGCTTTCACTTAGCTTTTGCTTATGTTATTCATGGCTTAAATAGTGATAATTATGTAAGCATAAAAATGTAGGTATCCCCTGTGGTAGTTTTAAATGTTTTTCTGCTGTGCAGCACTGTCTGTTGATTTGTAATGGGTAATTATAATCTATTTACATAAGCATGTGTAGCCATGTTTATACAACATTTACAACCCTGTCCTCCATTGGTTGAAATGGAACATATGTTGCAGGTATGCACTTTATGATTACACATCCCAAGTAATAGCAGAGAACAGGAATGAATTCTGGTGACTGCAAGCATTTTACAAGTATCTATACATGTGTGGAAGTCTGTTTTACCCAGTGAAACTCTCTTGAAAAGTGAACGACACCAGGAGACAATGTGTGAGTAAATCACATAGGGTGAAGGGAATTTTTTGTAGAGCTTTTCTTCTTGCTTCTGCTCAGACAGAGAAGGAGATTCAGCAGTGACTGACCTTGTGTACGGGTGGAGCTAGAGTAGCGGAGTTCTCCATGCAGTTCCCAGTGCCTCATCTAGACAGATGAAGATCCTGCGGCCTAGTTACTGTAGTCTGCTGATGTTAAGGCAGTTGCTGCTAGAAATCCTTTTTCTGTAAGTTCCATGCTCACTGGGTAATTTTAAACCACAGTGGAATTCCTGTGACTGAGCTAGTCGAGCGGAATGTAGCTGTGCCATCTGCAGTGTGATTTCTAGACAGTATCTGTTTTGCAAACACAAATAGTTGGAGATGTGGATCTTGTCATATGTTCCAGCAGCAACAGGCATGTCTTGCAGCCCCTCAGTGTGCTGTTGCTGTCACCCTTGTCTCTGTGATAACCACCTGGAACAAGGCCCCATTGCTTGCATTTCTTCCTTAGCTACGTAGGCTTGAATTAAGATACTTTCCAAACTAAATGTGAGGAATGTTCAAGATGATAGTTCTAGTGTGAACTTACAGAATATTGGGAGATGCTGATAATTTGTGTTGTGTGAAAAGACGACACTGCTTTTCACTTTTGTTCATCTAATATGTATCCACAGCATAATGAAATGAACATTCATTGTCTGTTAATGCAGGTTGCTAACAAAGAGGAGCTGTTTGAGGGGCTTGTAAAGAACAAACATGAATGTATTTCAGCAAGTATTGAATTTTTTTTATAATATGAATGATTTCAAGAAAAGGCTTCAGAAGAAATGTATTTAAATGCAGAAAGGCAATATAAAACAAAGGCAGTTTGACTTATATACTGGACGTTACTAAACAATACATATATTTTTCTACATAGAGATATAAAAACATACATGTATGTATGTGTTTGTTTTTTGCTGCCAGAGTATACCTTTTAGTTCAGCTGAAAGCTTTGAAGTATGGTTCTTTAATGACTAATGGAGTTCCCTTAGGTATTTGGGGGAAATTTGTTGGTACTCACATGCACACCAATGTCAACCAAAGAGCTAGCTCACGGTCCGCAGCAGGAAGAAGTGCAAAGCTCTGAAGTTGTGAAACTGCCATTCAGCAATGCTGACTATCCTATGTTTTTGATTAATTTTCATTAATTGCCTGTAAATTATTTTTGGTTTAATATTCATCTGTTTTTAGAGATGGATGCTGTCTGGAAAAAGTAATGTGGGGTTTATTTGTTTTAAATCTTCTACTCGTTTTACCTTGGGGAAATAACTTGTCAGTTTTGCCTTGGCTCCGAGCAGGTCCCTCGTTGCTTGATAGCATTACCCGAGCATTTCCTTTGCCACTCACTTGGAAGTGATGCAGGGGCAGGATAGCCACTTGAGTAACTAATCTCATTAGTGTCATGTAGGCACTGCAATCAAAGTGCAGCGTTTGTTAGCTAAGCATAATGTTCTGACACATCTCTGCCAACTACCCATAAGCAGTTTAGCCTTAAGAAACTACTGTGTGTGATTTTTTTTTTTTTAACTTGACCAAGAGGAAAAATCTTGTCCCTTATTTGCCTCTCCTGATAGCTGTGAATACAGCAGACCTTTTTCACAGAATGTTCCTTCAAAGGTACCATTAGATCACTTGTTTGTTTCAAATGGTAGGCATAATATTTATAACAGGGAGGAAAGTAGGAACTTTATTTTATTCTACGGCAATGTAGAACAAAAGAAATAATATTTTAAGTGGGAACTAATGACCAATTAAGAGGTACTGCAAAATGATGGGACTCTACAAATGTTCCTGGTATACTGCTTGTTCACTGTTTTGTTGTTTCTTGTTCCCTAAAATATGGAGTTACTATAATGTGATAAATACTGCCATAATTCGTGTACCCTTGTCATTCATTTCTAAAATGGTAGTGTATCACCTTGGTTCTCAAAAAAGAAACGGGGAAAGAAAATTGGTGTAAGCAGCTTGAAGATGATTGCTAGGGACTAGTATCTATACAAATGTGTCAATTTCCAGTCAGATTTAAAATTCTTGTGTGCTAAATCAGTAGCTTTAGTCATACGATAATTAGCCCAATTGAGAGGGGAATTACTGTTGAAATGAAAGATAAAATGTTTCAGCATTAGAAGTATGAATTTACTGGAAAAAAAAATAGTGTTTGCAGCTGATTTAAGTACAGTGTACGGGTAGGACGCATTTGAGAGACAACAAACATTAGGATTCAACTGATAGGATTTTAAAAATTTATTCTTCCTGCAATTATAATTACTGAAAAGTTCATAAAATCAAATATAAGGGATTTTTTTCTGGTAGAAGAATGAACAATGAAGCAAGTCCATTGGTCACATTGTAGGAGTACCAGAACAGTAAGTATAGTGTTCAGCTCTTCAGGGAGCTGGTAGCAGATTTCTGATCACACTCCTTGTGTCTGAGGCTGTTCACAGATGTGGAAGCAGTGAACAACTGAGTATCCTCTGGTACTGAGAGGTAATTTAAAACTATCTATGGCTTACAGCCACTGTTAATGTTATCTGGTGGAAATTGAAACTGAATGCTTGCTTTCCAGACAAACAGTGAGGAGCTTCTCTTTTGGCATTTTGAAATATTAATGTAGGAGTGAGATTGTATTAAATGGTAGGTGGGGTGAGTTCAATCTGCGAAGGTAAAAAAATTGATAAGAGTTGTGATTTCTTTTCTAAAGAAATTGTAATCTGAGCTAGACTTAGGAATTTGGAAAATGGTAAATAAGTGCCCTGTGAAACACTGTTTGAAGTATTCTCTCATTGTGTGGGGTTGCTATATGTATGGACTAAACATTTCAATCAAGTATTTAAAGTTGAGGAGACTTACAGGAGGTAAACTATAAAACGTTCAGGAGCAGACTTGGAAACTGAAAAACAATTATGAATTTATTTTTCTGTTCCATCAAATTTGTTTACTTAGAATTTACTTTATGCATATCAAATTCTTATGGATCCAACGTATCCTTATGGGAGGAACTTCAGTTTGTGAAGGGGTCATTTTGTGTGAATTCCATCACTGAGCTCTAGAGGTTCAAGCACTGTCTGCAGCTTTGCAGATCAAATGTTTCTGATCAAGGGCAAAAATAGTGACTATAGATTAAATGAATTGGATCTAATGACAGTTATGTAATGTGAACTTTGCTGCACATTCTGAGAAAGCTGTGTTGCAAGTGTTGGTTAGCATTAATTATCATCTCATTCTTTGGTATTTTTAGGTTAAAGATAAAAGAACAAAATAGAAAAATGGAGATCTAAATCTTCAGCTAGATTTGATTACTGTAGGCTTTGACATTACGGTTACGTTATAGCTCCAAGACTTTTAATGTGATTCTGAGAATGATCAGAGTGGTGAGGCACTGGAACAGTCTGCCCAGAGAGGCTGTGGGTGCCCCATCCCTGGAGGTGTTCAAAAATAGCTTGGCTGGAGCACTGGCACCCTGGTCAAGTGCCAGATCTGGAGGTTGGTGGCCCTGCCTGTGGCAGAGAGGCTAGAAACTGGTGATCCTTGGGGTTCCTTCCAAGCCATTCTGTACTTTGGAGGTCCCCATAATAACTCTGGTTTTTGCATCCTCTAAAACCTGTAATGGCCGCCTGATATTTTATCTGTTACAGAATTCCACTGCATGGAGTTGTACTCTTCTTTTTGTTTTATTGGTGTTGTTTCTTGTGAAATTGAGCCATTCTGAGCTGATGACCACAGCAACAGATATGGATGCCCTCAAGGTGATGGCAGTGGCTGTGATGACTACCACAGCAGTAGGCTCGTATAGATGAAGCCTGTACTGATTTGGATTTGTTCACTATGCTCCAGTACTTCATATTTGAAGTTTATACCAATCTGTCATTTGAAAATGTAGCATACATTTTCTGGTGTTTTCAGTTACATATTCATTATGAATTTTTTAAGTTTAGTAGGGTAAGTAGGAGGCCACCCCACGTGCACGAAGAATACCAAAGAGTTGGAGTTCTTGAAGGAGACTGAAAATATAGCAAATCAGGATTGAAATGCTGACTCACTTACTGCAATAAGGTCGTTTTTCTCCTCATGGGCACAGTACTTTTCACTGTCTCTTTGGTTTTCACAGTAATTTAACACTATTTACTCTTGCTGTCTGTCTCATCAGTCTTGTTATATTGGCATGAGCTGATGCTGTTTTCTTCCTTCATCACTGGCTCCTGAATAGCCTTAGGTTTTATTTCCCCCTATGTCCACTTACAGCAGAGTTATTCCATGAGTACTTGTCTCTTAACTGCATCATTTCAAGCCGAAGAGAACAAAAAATCCTTGTGGGAAACTTGCTGTTTTTTCCCACCCATTCAAAGACAGATGTTAACAGCCTTCATTAAGGCGAGCGTCATCTTTATGAATGCTGGCAGCAGAGAGCCATCGCCTACCTTGCTTCTGACTCTGTAGTAGTAATGGCTGGTAGCAGGCATTTTGATTAGGGAATTTTTTTTAAAGCATAATTAAAGGAAGAAAATCTTACTATTTCATAAAGAAAATCGAGTCTAAGTGAAGAAGGCTTAAATTTTTTTGCTTTTTAACTGCCCTATAGCATGAAGGTTTGCTAGACCTGTTTAAATTTGTGTGCTTATATATAACATTTTGATTTACATGTATGATTTTCTGTAACTGTTTAATGATATTTTTATGTATTCATATATCTTTTATAAATATACACACCTTCACACATCTATCCACAAAAGAAGTATATTAGAACATTCGGTTTTATGATTTATGGAAAACAGTTTGTGGATTTGCTGTTGCGAGCTTCTCAATAAATGAGTAAATTGTGTATAATTGATACTATTGTGTCCTGTAAAGCATACAAAGATAGGCATTATCTTACAGCAATTAAGTTAGCCTTTTTTTTCTTTCTGAGTTTGGAATGCATCCAGGATCTCAGGAACTGTGTATATGGGTAGAATCCTGCTGCAGCCTCTGTGGGAACTTTGGAGCTTTGTTCTGAGAGTTAAATGTGGCCGTGTTAAGGTGTTGGGTTGTGGTGATTTATTTTTTTTCTGGGGGGGGTGGTGTTTTATTTTCAGAGTAGCATCTGGCATGCTTCTTACCAATATTGTGTGTAGGCACATTTTGTTTTTATTAATTAGCACTCATAGCTGCCTAACAGGCACAAGAATCAGCTGACAGGAAGAGGGTGAAAGTCAGTAAGGACAAATTCCAAGTCCTTAGGGACTTCTCAACTAGGAAAACCTTTTTGCCCTTGAGAGTAGATGGGGAACAACCATGGGAGCAGAGAGGCTGCGTAATCTCCATCCTTAGGAATTTTCAATGTCAGGCTGGATAAGGTCAGGGCAAACTGCTCTGGCTTTATTTCGCCCTGCTTGCAGCAGGAGATTGAATGACAGTCATCCAGGAGTACCTTCCAGCCTCACCTACCCTACAATCTTGTGAAGAATCTATCTGACTCCAGCTGTACTAATAGAAGCTTAATTTTCACCAGAGAGGAATCTAAAAGTTCCTTACAATAATCAGAGTTTTCTGACTTCAGCAAGATGTCACACCTCTGTTATAGCCTTGCATCCAGCTTGGCCTTTATGCCGGCTATAAACAGTCATTTTATACAAGTAGAGCCTCTTCTGTAGTGAAACTATAAAGTAAGACAGAAAATGAAGGAAAATGTCATTTCTGATTAAGGCCACATAGAGAATTTTGGTAGACAGAATGTAATTACACAGATTGGGATTTGTCCAGCGCCCCAGGTCTAACAGCTTTATAATGAAATAAAAATCTTTTGTTTGCTAGTACTGTATTATTGTGAGAGCATCCTGTACTCAGTTCCAATCAATTTCAGTATTACCCAAAAGAAACAAATGACAGCTTGGTGCTGTGAGTAGGAGTTGCATTGTAGGGGATTCTAATATTGATCTAGGGTTTTTACCTCCTGAACCATGAGATCTAATTTGTCAGATTTCTTTTTTTTTTTTTATGCTTTTTTTGTTGTTGTTTTTCTATGTTCATCTCTACAGTAGGTGAAATCTTATTCTGCTGATTGAGAACAGTTTGTTCATGGCGAGGCAGACAGGTCTGGTTTATTGGTGTTGGTTTTTTTTCCTCATAATGCTTTATATTGAGAGCTGTTTGCTGTGTAGCTTCATCAGTCTGCATGAGTGGGATAAGAGGGATGCAAAGAGATGGGTTTACTACACTTCTCTATTTGTAAGAAATAACCTCAATGACTGCACTATTAAACATGTTTTTATTATTCTGTTCTTATTTACATTGACATAATGTGAAATAATTTGATTAAAATGAGAAGCTAAGCAGATGGTATGTTTTGAAGCCATGCTGGAGTTGACAGTCAGCCCATGTAAGGTGCTAGCGATGGGCAACTGGGGGTATGTATCTTTAGCACCTTCCATGGGAAATCTGGGCAGGAATGGCCACCTCCACAGACCCACAGGACTTCATCTACTACTCATTTTAGGATTGGTGAGAGTGTTAGAGGTCTCTAAGTTAGTCCAAAACCTGTTACTAAATGTGGGGAGTTTTCTGGTTTGGTTTTTGTTTGCTATGGGCACTGAGTTAGCAGCAGCATGTCTGTCTTAGAATTGTTATTTGTCGTAGAGATGATAAGGGTGTAAATACTGTGCTGTAAAGTAATTTCCAACAGGCTGGGATGTGTCTTAGTTTAAAACTAAGCCGTCCCTTCCTCATGGCAGTACTACAGTGCAATGAAAGAAGTTGTAACATGCTGTCTCACAATCATTGGCTGTTTGTCACAACAACAGATGAGTTCTGCCATCTAGAAATAAATCTGTAATAAAGTCTGTTCTGTGGTAGACAGGAAATCAAGTATGGGGAGTGAAACCCCTGAGGTAAGTTTTTTGCTTTCACTATTTATCAATCCAGAGGCAAAGAGAAAATGGATAGCTTTCCTTTTATTCAAATAGCTTGCCAGTATATCATGTAAACAACCTCCTACATAGCATCTCCAATCCATACTATGACAAAAGAAAAAAAGAAGAAAATTCCATTTCTTAATGTATTGTAAGAAATGAAAAGGAAATTAGTGCATCTTGGTATCCTTTTCAGAGTGCTTTGATGTTAGAAGGGCAGTTGGTGAGCAGGTAAATAGATACTGTTTATTAGAAGGAAATACCACTTGATTAAGCCCACTGGAAAGTGAATTAGTAAAGCTGCATTTCTGAAGTGTTGTATTTGACTGCAAAATGCTTGGTAAGCGAGTCTTGTGCAGCTGTTAGTGGGAGTCCACGTCCAACAAATTGTTCATCTGCTCTTGGCTCAAACAAAGATCATGCATTGTGTATCATGTTTAGTCTTACAGATGGTCTCAAAAGCTAGTCTCAATATGGAACATCAGCTTGATGCTTGTAATATTAGCAAATATTTCATTGTGTTCTTTAATATTTCCTGGTACATTCTCAGTGCATAGTAATAGCAACAGGGATGTGTAAAGATTTGCCAGTAAAACATGATGGGATCTGTTTTCTAGTTCATACATTTGACTATTTCCTATGGAAGTTTTTAAGTTTACCACATGACAAATGACCTCTTCTTTGTGTAGTCTCTTTTTGATTATCCCTGCTTTTGCTTTGTTGCTTCAGACAAAAAGATTTTGTAATTTTAAACTTTTAGTATTTTTGACTGTGTTTAGTATAAGTGTACTTAATCATGATTGTTCTTCGATGTTCAGTACCCAGGAAGGTAAGATTTTTCATTTGTGTGCAGCTGGGGATTCTCACAAGCTGATAGTATTGCTGGTATTTGTTTTCTCATTCCAATATGACCCACACATGGTGATGCCAGCTTTCCAATGGCAACTGTTGGCTGGCTTCCATGCTCTGTTTCTGTGTGTAGATTAGTGAGCTGGTAAATACAGCAATAGAAAGGCAGCAGGCAACAAGAGCCTTCCTATCTGTTTTTGCCTGAGGGCATATCTTCGTATGATGCCATCTGACAAAAAGAAAAGGTCCAATACATAAGTGTAAACCTTTGTATGGCTTTTCTGTAAATAATTGTTCTGCACAAGCTTCCTACAGTCATGGGATAACTGATGAAGGAGAGTAGTGTTATGTTATATTTAATTTATGTGTCTCGTGAAAATCTGTACCTGCAGATGTTTAGCTGATTACCTCCACTTACTGTTGTTTGGTCTTTATTTTGAGATCAGCATGTAATCATATTGTTTAGTACTAAACTTAGTGTGAATAAAGAGACACAGATAGCTAATACTGACAGGCTTGTCTCTATTAAGAGGAAATTTAGCTTTATGGGCATACAATGGTAATTGCCCTTAAGTGTCTTCTCATAGGACCTCTTAGTTTAATTTTTATTACAGCAATCCTGTCAAACATTGCTATTCTCATACTCGTTACTTTTCAAACCTCGAAAGGCTTTTTGTCCCAGAAAATGATATTTTTTCTTGTAGGAGACATTTGTCATGATCACAATATTGGACACGTCTCATTCTAATGAGATCTAATGTAGGAGAGAATCAACTGCTTATGTAGCTGCTACTCAATTGCTACAGATTTTTATCTGGCAGTATTACCTAGAAATGAATGGTGGCACTCTTTAGGCTGTTGCATGGTTGTAAACCCTGCAGATGAGTTTTAGATGCCTGAAGTCAGAGAAGCAGAATGCATCTATGACAGAGAAAGCAATGTTTTCTATTATGTAATCTATTTGAAGATTTGATATAAAAGTAATTACATTTTAGTTTTGAATACAGCTGAAATGTAAATTTGATTTCACATTTTAAATAGAAAAATACTGTAGAAGTGAATCAAGTAACATATCTGCAAATTATCTTGCTGTTCTTTTTTCATTTTCCTTGTCAAGGATGCTTTTGTACTAATATGGCTTGAACAGGGGAGAAACCTCAAACCTTTCTTTATAGGTATGTTTATTCTTCCAATCTTCCCACTTTTCCCTTTATTCACCTTTATTTATAATCACTAATGCCTGAAAGTGAAGTGAGCACATTTCTGCACTGGGTATTGCTGGTTTCCCACTTTGTGGGGACTATCAGTTCATTTCCGAGAAAATCTTAAGGTGGTTTGGGAATTCTTCGCTGCCTTCTGAGGAAGGTATCAAAATCGATAACATCTCACCTATGCTGGTAACAAAGGGTATGATACCATCTCAATTGGAGGGAAGCAGGGAAAAAATTAATAGTTGAGAAACTTTAATGCTTATAAGCAAGGCCATATGATTTCTGTAAGCAAACGCCATCATACTTGGCATTTGCAAAGCTTTAGGCATTGTGCAAACCCCCCCTCTTATTTCAGTCTTGGTTATTTTTCCCTCTGTGTTGCAGAGAAGTTCATACCTGCATCCACTCTTCTGCTTAGATTTCATTCAGTGGTGTATATATTCAGCTTGACCTAGATCTCTGTAGATCTGCAGAATTCCAATCCCATGTTTTCAGTAGGATGTCCCACTCTCATGTGTTCTTTCTTTCCTACTTTCTCGTTTGCTCTTGTTTCTTCCTTCCAGTCCCTTAATGTAGAAATCAAATCTAAATTTATTACTCTTTAATAAGTCATCTTAGGAATGTTACCAGTGTCATCAGCCTCACTTGTAAGTCTGACAAAGAGAGAAATAGCAAGGAAAGGGAAAACAGTGCCTGACTCATGTGCAATATCCAAATGGCAAATAAAAGTGTGCAGCCATTAAAACTGTGCTTAGTAACTAGTAGGATTTACACTGCAGATACATAAAAGAATTACTTTTCTGCTTACCATACACAAAAGTTTGATCAAACTGCATGCTTTCTTCATCACGTTCTCTGCTGCTGCATGAATGGATATATTCAGAGCCAGCTTCTGGCTCCTTGCAAATGATTCCCAGTGGTTTGAACCTCTACTCAGTGTAAATTGTGGCTCCTCAGAATGAAATCAGAGTAGGAAGCTGTCCTTTTTTTTAATAAGGAGGTGAATCTGAACTCCATTATACTCAATGGGAATCTTGAACATTAATGGCTTTAGCAAATTTCATTATAACCCCATAGTGAATTTTATCAGCTCTACTGCAGTTTAAATTCTGCCTCATGCCCACTAATCCTTTTATCAGTCTTATTCCCTATCTTTGAACAAAATTTTTTTTCTTCAGAGTGAGTCTGTCCGTTGAGAGTCACTATACATTTTCCTTAAGCTGCTTGGAAAGTTTTTAATTAGAATAATATCTAAGAACTGAATCCCTCCGAAGATTTTTACATGGCTTGCTTTTTTCATCTGTTTTTCAAGATGATAGGAGTTTCCAGGGAAATACCCTTTTGGAAGACAGAATGAGGTTAGCAGTATGAGCTTCAGAAATACTGATTTTTAGGCAACCCTTGCTAAAAAATAAACTCCTAACAGTTTGTGGGGAGGTCTCAAGATAGTCCTGTAACAGTCCTGGTAGCACCCACCATATGCTTGTGAGAAAGTAGTTATTTTGTATAGGAAGTTGTTGTGCTGATACTGTGATACTGAGAATATGACAGAATGTTTCCTTTGGGTGTAAAAAGAGGCATGTATATGTAGCCAATATACAAGCTAGCAAGTGAATTGAATCTCTTTTCAGAGCTGCATTTACAGGATGGCATTTGTTCAAAGAAGGGAGCTTGTTGCTGAATAACCTGCTTCTGATATGTTTCCTAGGAATAGATGGAACTTTAAGTGGAGAAGTATAATAGTAGGTAACCCTTAAGAAAAAATCATGCTATGCACGTATTAATTTTACTAAGCTCTAGATAACTCATATGCTGAGGGGAGGAAAAGCCTTTTCCATGTCTTTGTGGTGCTGCTCTTTCACATATGTAGGTCTCAGACTTTTCCACGCTAATAATGCTGTTCTTGTGCTGTGGTGTTTCCAGTGTATGCAGTGTGAGACATTCCACAAAGAAATGGCACAACTGGACAGTTCTTAAATACCCAGTTTGTATTTTTGTCTGTGTTTTGAGATACTCTCAACCTGCAGCCTTTCCAGTTGGTTTCCCCAACTTTTTAAACTACATTTCTGTTTATGCATGTCAGTTTATCTTAAAATAATAAGAGATTTAGCTTACATAATGCAGCAGCACTTGGAGGCCAGTCAGTCATCAGTCTTAGCTAAATACATTATGCTTTACCTCATCTGTAAAAGGAGTACTCCCACTTGCTTGTGCTGGGTAGGCTTCTCATGCAAATAGTGTGCTGCTGGTTACGAGAGCTGTACGTGAAGTCAAACTCAATCTCTTGATTTCATGTGATGGTAGGCATACTACATGTACTTATAAAAACAGAGTATATTTCACCAGGGTATTCTTGCCAGTGATTCAAGGTGTTCCTGTAGATAGGAAGTAGAAGCTTTGATAGCCCAGCAGCTGCCCTTTTAAATCTTGATGCCAGGCTCTCACAGGAAATGCAAGCTAATGAAGACTGTCAGGAACAGTTTGTGGGTTTCTTACATTCTGTGTGCAAATACCAGTTGTGTTAGCCTGTATAGAGCTATCAATCACTGTGAAGCCACAGGAGGATGAAGAAGAGAGGTGATGCTCCAGGTCAGATGACGAATCACGGTCATCCTTGAAGAGCTTGACTGTGCCCACTGCAAGCAGCCTGCAAGGCAAAAAGGACACATTTTCTGCCCAGGACTCACCAACTCAAGCACAGGCAACAATTTTACAAGCTGACTAGCTGGAGTTGCTTACGCTTGTAGTGCTTTTGCTCCCCAGGTATATCCTCAAGGAGGAGTTGTCTCCTTCTACCAGTGTGCTGCCTCTGCAGAATCAGTGGTTAGTTTGCCTTGTACATTAGACAAGCCATTTGAGAGAAAAGTAAAAATTAATGATTTCTAGGCGCAGTGATATGTGCAGTGTTCAAAGTAAAACCTCCAAAAATGTTTTCTAATAGTTTCAGGGAGTTTTTTCCAACAGTGTTATAGGTGTCATGGGGCAAAGCAGTCTTTTTTTCACCAGCTCAGTTCAAACTCTTCAGCAGTTTGTTTCCATCTGTGTTGCTGGCTGAATTTCTGTGCAGATAGCATTTTCCAGGTTGTTGCGTATCTAAGAACCCTACATAATTTTTCAGGTATCTTCTGTACTTTTTCTTTCCCTCTTTCTTCTTCCCATTAAAATGAACTCTTAGAAATCTATGGAGATGTAGAAATTCTATCATGTGCTTGATCCACGGTTGGATAGCAGTTTTGGTAGGGTTGTCATCTTCACAGTATTCTGAGTTTTTAATAGAGATCATATATAACTTGATGTAATGTATTGTATAGAACAGTGGCTCTGCTGTCTCTCTAAGGTCACCATGGTTTGTTCTTCTCACAGTTTTTGTTTCTGTTAAGTTCTGATTCATTCTTCGCATCCCCTGAGAAGCCATTTAGCTTTCCTGAAGAGCATCCCTTAGTTTCCCTCTTCCACCGTTTTTCAGAACAAATCACATTTTATTCTCATCCTGACCAGCTGATCTGTAGGCTTCCTTCCTTTCAGAACAGCCCACAAGAGTAAGCAACCTCGTAAAGAGCAACTTCTAGAAGTTTGCTTTAAAAAGTTGTGGCGTTTTTTATTTCTTTTGTTGTAGGTTTGTATTGTTTTAATCTGCGTTAACCTGGAGTCTCTTTAGGTCGATTTGAGCAGTGAGTGTATACCTTGTAAATAGCATTTAGTCTTCCTTTGTTTAAACTCACAATTAAAACCAGTATCATGGCCCTGTGGATTGATCTTTATTCAGTCCTGGGGCATCACATGACAGGATCAGGCAAGGTGGAAGTGAGTAGAATAAAGCTGAGGAAGTAAGCTGTGTGTTTCAGACATGTGCTGAATGCCATTAATTGTCATGTATTGTGAAAGCTGCAAATATGCTTCTGAACGCATGTTGCTCGGCATGCATGTGTTATTCTGCAGCCAGAAAGGTGCACTGCATCAGTGCTGACTGAAAGGACTTTTGGGTGTGTTCACATTCCCTGTCGGTTTGTTTGTTTTTCCTTGGTTTAGGTATTCTGATATAAGCAGGAGGAATGGCTGCAGTCATATTGCACATTTCAGTTCTACCTGTCCGTCTTGGTGGCTGCAGATCTGATAGGTTACCTCAAGTAACAGTGATGTTTTCTTTCTATTTTTATTCTTTGGTCATTTAAAATTAACTTTTTTTTCCTTTGTTTTTTACTTTTAAAAGAGTAGTGGGGAAACAGTTGCTTTCCCTGCAGTGGTAAGAAGTGCAGGGAGTAATTTCAGAGGCTTGGATCACTCAAATTGAGGTCCTTGAACTATTCTGGGAAGACGAGCTTCAGGTACCGGGAAAATGTTTGCCTTGCATAACTGCCAGCATTTTCAGTGGGGGATCGTCAGTACTGCTCTGCTGCCCACCTCTGTGCAGCAGATTTGCGCAAATGCTACCAGTGGCACACACATGATCTTCCCACCTGAATTCTTTTGTATCCTTCAGATGCTGAATTTCTTAGTGGAAATGAACGTTCAACAAACTTGCTTTCAAAAATGTTTTCGACCCAGATCTGTAGAAGTCTTTGTCCTCTTCTAAGAATATGAGCCCTTAAGCTCTATCTGTGTAAATCTGTTCTGGAACAGGGCTGAGATTCCTAGAACACTTAGACTGCTTTGAAAGCATTACCTAAAGCTCAATTGTATGAATACTTGAAGCTTTTTAAGCTTCAAACAAACAAAAAAAAAAACAACAAAAATTTGTTCAGGTAGTATAGAGTAACACATATTAAATGGTTAAATTTGCATCAGCTCTGCCTTAAACTCCATAATCAGTGAATGAGAGGTGAATATGCTCTCAGCCTCAGTAGGAGGAAAAAAAAAATAAGCCTTTCTTCTGGCATGGATGTGCATATTTCCCTTCACTTGAAAATAAATCGTATGTAAAACTTTCTGAATACATTATGATAGAAAATTTTTGTGATACCCTTGTCAGCTAGGGAAGCAAAGAGGAGCTCTTGGAGAAAAGGATGAACTTTCCTTTAGAAGTCTGCCCTCACTGAAGTGCTGCCTGCCAGGAGCTGCTGTAGTTCCTCTTCTTTGCAGGTACTTGGCTGGTACAGAATGGTGATGTGACTCAGGGCCTGCCTGCAGGCGGGCACTTCCACACACACATCTTAAGCAGCTTTCTGACTCAGCAAGAGCTGATGCTGTGCTCTGTTATAAAATAGCAGACTGAGTCCTCTGCAGTGTGGGAAGTGAAAATTGACTGCCTTATCCTTTCCTTTGAAATACTCTTGTGAAGAAAACACATCCTGCTTCACGAGCTTCTGTAAGTTCTAGCTTTGGTCTGCTGGTTCTAGTCTTGAAGTATTTTATGGAATGCCAGGTGCTTATTTTTTGCCAACTGAATGGAATGTTAGTGCTGACACTGTCTGAAGAAAAGTATTGTGGAGTACTCACGATGCTCTGTAACACAGCAGTATTTCTATTAGGCCATGAAATGCATAAGTGATTTGGAAAATTGATCTGAGTTATCCAGTATAACGCTGTTAAAGAGAAGACATTCCCCACCTGCCCTGGAGGTGAGATCCCTTCATGAAGAGTTTTCAGTATTGGAAGCTCTTTGGCCAAATACTGCATACAAATGAGAAAACTGGGGACATGAAAAGTGCCAGCATGTCTCAAAGAACTGGGGAATAAGTAGGTCCAAACTATCTTTGTTATAGAAACCACATAACAAAAACCTGTAATTCAAGTCTTTCTTATGCAAGAAGTTCTGATGTTAATTAGCTCTGATAAAAAACATCTTTCAGTTGTTTTTACTCTTGCATTCCATGCAAATGATATGATACAGCTATTCTTGGGGACTTTGTAGGATGGAACAGTTTGCAGAAGCTGTAGATTGAGAATGTTTTGTATATAATATTGCTCTAAGTCTCCTGTCAATTACAGAGACATAGAATTACTGTTAAAATATGGAAAAGTCAATGCCTGGGGGTGCAAGTCTGAATTTGTATAGTGCGGGTTTTATATTGCTGTATGTAGATATGACATTTTCTGGTGTATTAGGGGAAGTGCATGAGAAAATGAAAGGGCTTTTATTGCTATAGTTAGTGGGCAAGAATTCACTCTTTCAGAATTGAAGTTGGATGCTTTAGATCTCTGCAGTGCGATTCATTATGAGCTGGATTCTACCAAGCACACAGAACAATCCATTAAATGATTGAAAATGAACAGCAAGCTTTCCTAGAAGACAGATAATAGCATGCTAGGGCTAAAAGCTGTGCTGGCCTTCAGAGTTTTCACTTGCACACCATTCAATCCACACAGATCGCTGCAAAATTTCAGCAAGGTCATTTTCCCTACCCTGTTCATCAGCTGGCATATTACTGACTCCAAGCCCTGGCATGTTACAGAGACTGGAATGCTATAGGAGCGCTATGAATGCTGGTATATTTCTAACAATACAAATGATACTGATTTTAAGTTAGTATACTAATTTTAGACAGCTTATCTATATACAGATTTCAGAATATTGTATAAGCATATCTTTGTGTCTTTTGTTTTTACTTGGTCTTTCCCAAGAGGCAGATTTTTATATGTAAACAGGAAATCGGAGGGAGGCCAGTGGAGATGTTCTTTTAATAAGATAAAAGGGATGAGAATGCTTTAGACTGAGACCAGATCTGGATGTATGTGTGTCACTGAATTAAGTGCTGTTCAGGTAAATTGGTAGAAATGAGGCTCTGTACGTGTATGCTGAGGGCTCAGAGCAACATGTGGCAGGTCACAGCTGATGTGTCCCCTGTCAGCCTGGCCTTACTATCCTTTGGCCCTACCAGGCCTGGGCACCATGTGCTGCTCAGAGAAACTCCCCTACAGGCTGAGTCCTATGTGATCTGGTACTGTAGTGATGTGTGCTGTGCCCTTTCATCAATTGTTCCTTCCCCTGTTCTCTGTCAGTCCCACAAATCCTCCTTTTACCTTTAAGAGCTTATTTTTAAGAGAGAAGATATTTTTGACATCTTTCCCTAGATTAGTTTCTACTCTCTTAACTGAAAGTTATTTTCATTTATAAACCACAGAAGTTAATCAGTATTATAGCAGCTGTTTGCTAATTGCATATAGGATAATGAATATTAACCTAGACTGCAGAGAGAAGTATTTTAAATTCCATAGAATGCAGAGCTGATTTAATGAGGAAAGAGCTATGAATGCTGTACTTACTGTTCACTTGATTTCTGCTTAGTGTGGAGTAAGTCCATTTCTGATAGTAAAGAAAAAAGAAAACAAGGATGTTCATACTGTCCTCTGCAGAAGCTGATTGAACTCTAATGTGAACTACAGCTTTTCTGCAGTGCGACTTTGTAAAACCACATCTGTTGGACTACTAGTGAAGAAGCAGGAGAGCATTACTTCTAAAAGGTATGAAGGATTCCTCAATCTATGTCAAAGACTTGCTTAAGGGAAGGAGAATAAAAAGAGAGATAAAGGAAAACTTGCTATTAAGAAGTGAAATTGTAAATGACATCTGGATAGGTTAAAAAAAACAACCTGTTCTTATTTTGTGATTGACTTTGGTCATGGTTATACTCTAATTAGAGTCCAAAAATAAGTAGATAACTGCAGGGTATCCATCCTGTTTGATGCCCTTATCAGTGGTCTGGAAGGAGGTGATGGAGGGCTCTTCCCTCAGGTTTGCTCTGACTCCCAGCTGGGGACATCACCAATAGCAGGGCTGCCATAGAGACCTACACAGCCTGGAGGAAGGGGCCAACAAGAGCTTGCTGGTACTCAGTGAGGGGAAAAATGTAAATCCCTGCACCTGGGATGAAAGGACACCCTGCTATGATACAAGTCGGGGCTGAGAAATAGCTCTCTGAAAAGGGCCACAAGAGCCTTGGTAGCCAGCAGGCTGCGTGAGCCAGCCCAGTGCCCTGGCGGCAAAGCCAGTCAGCAGTACGTGGAGTTGTATCAGGAAGTCCCAAGACTGAGGGAAGTGCTCTCAAGTCAGCAGTCATTAGGCAGTATCTGGAATACTGTACCTAGTTTTGGGCACAAGAGATATGTTGATAACCTGAAGTGAGTTTAATAGAGGGCCCCTGGTTCAGGGCTGGAGGAGAGACTGGAGGACCAGGCCTTGCTCAGCCAGAGCACGGAGTCTTTGGAGGAACCAAACAGGATGCTTTGTCATGTGCTTCTGTGAATAGCCTGCTCTGTCTTCATGATAGCCTCCTCATGAGTACCACGGGCATGCTGGTATTCCTCTTATGACTACAGAAAAGGATCTCAATAGGGCTGGCAGCAAAGTTTTTTCTGTCATTTCAGAAAATAATGTGGACAGTGTATGTTGTATTATTATCACCTGCTCTCTATGGATTTGTTTCTAGTGCAAAATAATTACTGCTGTATTATGAGAGCGGTCTTACCAATCTGGTTGCAAAGGATGATGGTTATAAGAACATTTGTGAGAGCTTTCAGAATAAAGGTGTTAAAAGCTTTAGGCCTTTTGAAAACACATTAAAATGGTGAACCAGAGCGTGGCACCCTAATGTGCCTAGCTTATCTGTGGGAATAATAGGATGGTCTGCAACAGTAGAGTTAGGTTAAGATAGTCCTGAAGGAAGCAGGAACACTTAAAATGCTCTTTAGTCTCCCTTATCTCTTTAATTGCTTTCCCCAAGCAGAGAAGGCAAGATGAAAAAAAAAACAAACCTTAGATGTCTTAGCCAAATCATTGTCGTGCTGGGATACATGCTGCAGCCCATCGCTTTCAAGAACATTGTTACCTAGCCTAAAGAAAAATCTTTCAAGCTGGTTTAAGCATTATCTGGTGCTTAAAATAGTATCTTCTCATTATACCTACACTAGCATAGCCAGGAGAACCAGGAAAACAGTTGTTCTCTTTATGTGTGCTCTACAGTAGACCTGGCTAGCAGGCTGAACCCTGCAAGAATGTTGTTGCTGTCTCTGAAGGCCTTCTCCACTGCCACGGGTATATGTGCACTGCAGTGTTGGCACAGATATTCAGTAGGAGCATATTCACTCCAGTGAGCAGGCTGGCATAATAGCATCAGATTTTGTGACTATAGCCTCACTTGAGTCGAAGAGGTAAACTTGTGTTTTCTTTCAGATCAGCGGTCCTATTATTATTATTATTTTCTTTTCTGATCACAATAGTCTGCTGACTAGATCTCTTTTGGTCAGAAATAGGAGATAAAAAGGCTAGAGCAGCAAGCATGTCACATCAGCAAAGCAGTCTTAAATTGGATTTCATGTATGGTAGCAGATCTATGGGAATGCTTCACAGCTGTATGTAAGCCATGTGTACCATGAAGTAAGATAATACTTACCAAGGAATGTTGTGATATATTTTGTTCTGGGATCAGATCCCAGATTTTTGGTTTCTAAACTTATAGCCAAGCTAATATAAATATTTAATAGGCAGCTCATTCTTAATTCATTTCTATGCTTTCCATGAACAAGAGTAATACATAAATGATAACTGTGAGATTCATTGGACTGCTCATGGTCCTGATCCCAGGCTGCTGGACTCAGTAGGAAGATTTCTCTGCCTTTGACTGACACTGGAATACATTCTGAATAGGTTAGGTAGAATGAAAACATCTGTGGATCTTATTCTCATGTATGCCCATCCCAAATTAGCAGTTGATCATGTCGTGATTCTGATGTTATGTTTTTAAAGGTAAAAATAGCCATGATTTAAACTACTTTCTGTTTTGATCTGCTATTGCTTTAAGGAACAATTACAGGTATGACTGCAGCTCTGAATACTCAGTGATATCTTCACAGCAAAGATGCACATAAAGCACTGATACTAAGTTTTGGTCTTGAACACTCTCATGCTCTGTTAATAAATTACAATTCTGATTTGGGAGTGAATGGGGAGGGAGAGGAATGGAAGGACTTTTCTGGGTCAGAAGACAGTGAGATCATGTGAGAAGTTGATGTATATTGTCTATGTCATTATCTGCTATTAAGCAGAAATAAAAGTTAGATTATGCTTTTCCTGTAAGCAGCAAATGCAATGCAAGAAACAGTGACAATGACAGGCTTTCATTTATGGTTACAGTCTTGATAAACTCTCATTTGATTTCCAGGTTAGATTTGCTTTAATAGTATGTACAGATTCTGTTCACAGCCTTTTGGGATATATTGATGTTAAAATATCATGAGGTTAGGCTAAGATATTGGTTTTGATGAAGAGAAAATATGTTCCAATTGTTGTTAGAGGATTAAAATGGGCTGGCTGGTACTATTATCCCCTGTAGCCATAAGACCCAGTGCTCTGATGGACGTTGCCACCCACACTGCAATGAGCTGGAGCTGCTCTTACGTCAGCTCCTAAACCACAGCAGCCTTCAGGCTCCATAATAACAAACCAGATGTCTGAGAGTGCTACCAGACAACCTCCAAGTGCTTCTGAGATGGAGTATGTGTGGTGAAAGGCTAATACAAAGTGCCAGAGGCTGTCTGTAGGATGTGTGGTGCTAAGCTGTGCAACCACGCTGACGCATTAAGGCTGAGGCAGTGCATCCGTCCCGCTTGTCAGCGCACCAGGAGAGAGGGCGTGCATGTTGGCTTGGCCAAGCGAGCAGCCATCAGTGTGAGCCTCACAAACATATCTGTGTGACCAGCAGCAGCTCCTAGCCAAAACCAGTCTGTCTTAGTAATGACTGTGGGCTGTGTGACTGTGTGTGGTGATCTCAACCAGTCTTCATCGGTGATTCTTTACAAGTGTGGGAGAAATGAGAGGATGATGTCTTGGGTTACTTGTTTCAGCAACCCTTGCTTCTCACTACTGGCGTGTGCTCAGCAGGATGCTGTAAGGAGAGTGAGCTTTTTGTCAGGAGGCCCTCAGCCTGTGGGCAATACAGCTCACACCTGTCTGTACTGCCAGATTTTTCTCCCCACTGGAGGGTATTTTACTGACTAGGTACTTTTTTCACCAGTGGCCGATAAATAAACCTTGTAGCATAATGAATCAGCAGTCTATTTAGCTGGGATTGGTTTGCTTTTTCCTTTGATTATTTTTTTTTCTGCTCTGAGGTTTGAGGAGAATTGAGGCCAGTCCAAAGAATATTTGGCACTGCATTCCTATTCAGTTAACTTTGACAGCCCATGTATGACTAAGATAATATGTATTTGGTGTGGGACTGGTTTCCTAGGAGGATAAGGGAGGATATGATGTGTTTTTAATTATCAAAGAGCTTTCTCATCACAGAATGCTATTTCCAAAGACATTTTTTTTTCTTGTATGGTTATGTATGGTCTTTACTGCTCAAGTTTGTTTCCATCTTAGAAAAAATGAGAGAGAATCAAATTTCTCGTGATCTAAGTTTATTTGTACTGGACTGAAAAAGTATTGAAGAGCTTATATGACAGTCAGTACCTGACAGATGTAACATCACTTTCTAATGCCCTCTACTCAGTACTTCTTTATGTAAAAGACGCTAACAAAAGGGAAAACAAACAGAAGAGGAAAAAAAACCCATGACTTTGGTTTACCTTCTGTTCTTGGTAGAGAAAGTGAAAAGCAGAATTGTCACAGGTGAACTGATATTACATCCTGCAGCTACAGAGATTGTAAAGAGAATTTAAAGAAACATTAAAAAGAGTCTCACATAGCATTATCAACTCTTATATAAAATAATTTATGGTTTTAAATATTGTTTACATAATTCATCTGTATTTAAAACTAACCTTTTAAAGTTCTGTTTGGAACCTTTTTGGCATTAATGCTTAAATAGTTACTTTTAAATATTAAAAAGTTTTTTTTAAATATTCCATACAATTCAATATAAAAACAGAAAAAGTAGTATACATTGTTCACACAGTATTGTACATGACAGCTGACCTCTGGAGAGAGCTTTTCAATTTGTCAGACAAGTCAGCGTAGCTGTGGTCAACCACTTGCTTATCCTACTCTGTGGACTCTTTAAGATCATAGCAGATCCTTATATGTATGTCTATATATTATATACACATACTGTATAGAGCATTTATTCCCATCTCTTTTCTGAAGTATAAATATTTTCCCAGCGTTTAGATCAAAATATTGTTTAGTGCACACAAATATTTGACACACACAATTTGACAAGAAACGTACCAATTTTGCTTAGCTCAGTCATATGGAAGTTTAACTTGTAGGTGCAAAATACCTGTCTGTCACTGTTGTATTTGAGGTTTATAACCATGTTCTTACCAAATGTTTATGGGTTGTGTTAACAGCGGGGAAAACTAGAATTCACTTTTCTCCTTGGTACATCTTCATTACTCCTTCCAGTGTTAAAGGCAGTAGTGCAGGCATGATGCTGGTGTCTTACAAGTAACGTGTCTAACACCTGGGATTTGCTGACAGTACAGTTCCAGAAATACAAATGTAGGCAGGAATTACACCAAGGGTCAGTCTCCAGTCTCCAGTGTTTAAGTGCAGGTGCATCTGCCATTAATAACCAAGCTGACTGTCAATTTGTAAATCACTTTCTCCCTCTTCCCTTAAAGAACCGCTATACTTAGTGAGACATTTTCTACAGAAAATGTAAATAGATGCTGGTGGAAAGAGGGTTATTCTCTTGCCTCCTGTGTAATGTGTCAAGTAGTACACGATCACAGTAGTTGTATCCCATTGCACGTGTCCCCACGCATCTTTTCTTTTTGAAACATTCTTATCTAATAAGACCCCAGAGCTTCTTTAAAAAAAAAAAAAAAGTCCTGAACAGAACATTGTACATTGCTGTTTAGAGTTACTTGCAAAGGAAAAATACCAGTGCTAACCAGCATTAGAACAAGCTTCCTGTTACAAGAATTGTCACTCAGAACAGCAGCACATGTCACACTGTGTCATCCACAAACGAACAAAACTTATTTCAGAGTCTTGACTCACGTTTTCCTGTTTATCTACAAACTAGGAATTACTTGCAGGAATTACTGCAGACAAGGTTTCAAGACAGGATTCCAAGAAGGACTCAAATGCTTTAATCAGATCTTTGCAGTATGAGATTCTGGATGAATGTTTATGAAGACAGAATTCACAAAACCATGAGAAATATCCTCCTGCTTTTCACTCCTGCCCCCTTTCCCTTCTCCCGCCCTTTTATCTGTATGAAATGAAGGTGCCTGAGCAGGGAGTTGTTTGGTGTGCAGTTTGATCTTCTTGCTGTTGGGGGAGCAGCCCTCAGAAAAGAATGCCTGGGGAGAGCATTTCAGTCACTATTTTAATACACTCTGGGATATGGACTGATGCCTCGAGTTTATCTGATAGTAAAAACATGGTACCACAGCAGGCCTCCATTTGAGTGTCTATTTCAGCCAAAAAGTCAGGGTTCTTCAGAACAAAGCAAGCAGTCAATGCTAAAGTAATCTTCCCCTGCGTCTTTCACTCCTTATAGCATAGTAGGAATATTGCTGTACTAGCAGGACACTGATTCTTAGCTATTTTATACACAGTTTTAGACCTTGGTATTCTCAGCTCAGCACTGTTCATTAAGCAGATTTTGTATTTAAGTCTTAATCTTTCCTGGGACATATGTATAGGTTGTTTATAGGGTTTATAATTCATTAGTGCTGTTTGAAGCAGAAAAGATGCAGTTTTCTTATTAGGACATGATACAGTGACTCAACAGAAAGAGGGCTATAAAAGGCAAACAACAAATCAAATGTTTAATTTTGAAATAGAAAGCTGGATCTTAGGATTTAGTGGTTTTTTTTTTGTTGTTGTTTTTTTTTTTTTTTTTTTTGCTTTGGATCTGTCACTGAGCATCAGTTACTGTTAACTGGATTTCAATTAGAAAAAGTGAAGAGACAAGTGTGTGACTTTTTTTTTAACAGGTAAGGGGAAAGCCATCATAAATACTTCATTTTCTTTATGTCATTGTAAAGGGTAAAAACTGACAGAAGTCATTACTTGAAAGGATGCTTTTTTTCTAGAGAGAAGGGAGTTCTCTCACAGTAATCGCTGTGTTCATTACTTCTAGGTCAAGTCCAGGAAGTGACAGAAGGGCAAGGTGTGTGCTGTTTCATCTTGACTTTCATCCTTCTGCTGTCTCAGGCAAAACCAGAATCCTGTGTACTCACATAAGCTCTCTGTTAAATGCAGTGAGAGATTTAAAGGTGTGACTGGTTGTGACTGAGCTGAGAACTCCATACTCATACAAACCAGCAACTGAAAAGCAGGGTGTTTTTAGATATTTTTTTTCTCCCTGCTGTTTGAGCTTCTATTCGTTCAGGTTTAATCTTCTCCTAAACATAAGAGCTTCTTTTCTCACTTACTCAAACAGTTAAGATGGACTAACTTCTATCTTCTAAAGCAGATTGTGGAAGAAATGGCATTTCATAACCCACCTATTAATGTATGTACTAGCCAGTTTGAAGAGCATAAGAGGTGCCAGAACAATATCCTTTCATTCTGAAGTGACTTGTACTCACTTTGCATCTCCCACGGCTCAGAGGAGTGCTCAGAGGAGCACACAGCCCAAGGGGGGGATCCCTGGCTCCCCTTCTGAGAAGGTGCTGCTCTTCTGAAAGGAACCCAGGGCCAGACGAGTGCCAGGGGAGCAGGGAGTAGGGGGGAGGGCAAGAAACAGAACAATGAGATACAGCATACTCATTAAAAACAAGCAAACAAAACAAAAAATGCACTCTTATTTGCTACATATCATATTTCAGAGAATCAAATCATAGTTAGATGTTAAGCAAAATCTTTAGATACAGCCTCTACAAAGTTTGGTGCTGACATTAAGATACCAATTGTACAAATGATGGTGAAGACTGAAAATGCCATCAAGCAGAGACGATCTACTACAGAGGCTGCAAACTTCCATTCGTTACAAATGGCTGCCTCTTCATCCTGGTCTCTGAACCTGTTTGCAATGTACCTGACCTCTTCCAGGATCTTAGCCAAATCCGGGTCACCTTCAGAGGGGTGGCCGCTGTGCAGAAGGTTTTCTTCCTCTGTTGGTGAGCAGGTCATTCTCCCGCAGATCACCCCTGAATCAGTGGTGGGTGTGCAGTGAATCCCATCCAGTCCTCGAAACCCAATATACAGCATATTTCCATTACTGCATTGCTGGCCGCTCACAGTGTTCATCTCCACGCTTGTCAGGCTACATCGGCGCTGCTTATGTTGACAGGCAGGGCGTACTTTATCTTCCCCGGGTCTCTTCATCCTCAGAAACCAAGCACACCAGTTCAGAAGGATGATTCTTGTCTGGAAGAAGATTACTGAGAATAAGCACCTCTTGTTACAGCTGCTGTCTTTGGTAGCTCTTTGTATTTCTATAGCCTTTGTGACTCTCAGGTCCATGGTCTGGTTACTCTGTGATGAAGTGTTAAAAAATGGTGTGCTGTTTTTGCAGATTGTTAGTCTGCCACTCATTGAGGCTGCTTTCTTACTCCAGCAGTGCTGTGAGCTGCCTCAGGCTATCACTACAAGGAGTGCCTCCCTGCTGGGAGTCTCCATGGTGTTGATTTTTCCCTATGCTCAAGCAGTAGTATGACAGTCTTTTCTACCTTTACACTAAATAGTGAATAAATAAAAATTGCTTACCAAATAATTTCTTTTAATTGTCTTAGTAGCTCTGCTTTGGATCGTAGTCAGCAAATTACAGTTCTTTCTTTCATATTTGTGCTTTAATATTAAATCCATCTGGCATTACTGCTTGGAGGGGGCTACTAAAACAGATGCTATGTTGGGCTGGAGTAGGCCATTAACTTTTACAGTATTTTGGCTCTGTTCTTATACTACTTTCATGGCAGTTGACTATAGATTTTAGAAAACAAATCTGTATGTAACATGGATAAGAAGTGGAAAAATTATGTTGATCTAAAAAAGAAGTGCAAATCTAATTAGTGTGTATTGTTTTCTTGTTCTTCACATTGTCTGCAGTTTCTATATGACTAGATTAAGACAAGCCAGGGTCTGTTCCAATTCAGATGCAAGCTTCTATCATTTATTTCAATCAGATTTTAAGAGCTCATTCCACTGTTTTTTTTTCCAGACCACTAATGAAATATTGTCTTATATTATATACAAATCTTGCACTGTAATATTAGATTTGTTCAATTTATTCTGACCTAGAGTAGATGCTATATCCAGGCAAACATTACAATTAAATGTAGATTTGTCTTGTTACTCTTTCCCTGCTATTGTGCCTCACCTAGAAAGATAGTATTTATTAACAGGCAGCCTGGTGCAAAACAGCAGTATCCAAATAAATTCCAGTGGGCTTCAGCTTCTCAATACCAAAGTACCTCTAGTACTGTTTTCTGGTGATGTTTGATTCAACACTTAGATTTGTCTCTTCAGCCATCATGCTAGAGATACATACATATCTTTCATTCTCTTCATTCTAATTTTTTTTTTTGTCACTACTCTAGGACAGACCAGAGAATATCACCTCTTGTCTGCAAAGCACTGCCCTACGTGCTGCTTCTATTTTCTTTTTTTTTCCTGGTAGTGATAATAACTGATTGTTCTAGAGAGATTGAAAAAAAGTCTTTCCATCTTTTCCATCTTCACTAAGGCCTTTGGCTGCCATGGCTTGTTGGGCAGGAAGACTGGATGATTAGCTGATATTAATCAATAATTAGTCATTCCTACTTGGAGGCTGAGTTCAGTGTAAAAACAACTGTTTATAGAAAAATGTCCCTGACTGGAATCATACAATCATTAAGGTTGGGAATGATCTCTGAGATCACTGAGTCCCACTGTTGACCCATCACCACCATGCCTACTCGTAGAATCATTAAAGTTGGAGAAGATGTCAGAGGTCATCAAATCCATCCGCAACCCCCACTGTACCCACTAACCCATGTCCCCTAAGGAGGAGGAGAAAGTCATGGAGTGAGCAAGAGTACTTATATATATATGCATATATAAAGTATATATGTGTGTATGTGTGTGTATATATATATACACACACACAGTCATGAGAGTCCCCCATGGATCCAGGTACCACTTTTAAAAGAACAATTCAGTTTTTCTGTGTTTGTGATTAGAAATGTGAAGATCAGAATTTTCAGAGCAGCTTTCACTTCAGCAGCCATCTTTAACACTGCTGTAGGCAAGTGATGGTTCTGTAAGCACAACAGCTAATTTGCAGCAGCTGCACCTTAATGCAAGTTCTGTGTATTTGTAGTCTCTGCCAGTGCCCTGTTCTTTCCTTTTACCTGTTTCACTTCTGACATATGCAGCTTATTTGAAAATCATATTCACTTATACATTTAGGTTCCAGCAAAATGCTGAGGTGCTTCTACCTGTTGTAAAAAAGATTTGGGTTATAGAAGCAAGATGAATAAATACATATCTCTCTTCTGAGAAAGTGAGAGAATATCTAGACACGCCATTTCTGGTGAAACTGCCTTTCAAAACCGTTAGCAAGGATATATACATAGATTATTTATTTATTTATTTATTTAACGGTAAGCAGTAAAAATGAGTCACTAGTTACTGTGTCACATCTCTGATCCAGACATTTATGCAATGGATAGAGCACTAAAATCAAACCTTACCCATTTAGGCATTTTTCCCCCATCTGGATCATGATGATGGTATTGTAGAACGATAACAGTGACAACAACAGAGAGGCCAACAATGATCATGGTGCTGGCAAAATACTGAGCTGCAAAATAAACAGTTAATTATAGCAGTTTACCTTGACAGGTGTTGTTTTAGATCTGTTATAAGCGCTGTTAACATACATGTAAATGTAGCATGAAGCTATTTTTCCAGTGTAGTGCTCTGTGTGTGACTTTGGGTACTGGTGAAAGATTTCTTAAAAGCAGAAAGCAGCTGTTGTTTTGAGAGAGCAGGCAACCTTCAGTAATGGAAGCGAGTTTCTGCCTTTCCTAAGCAACCCTGAATAAGTGGTCCTCTTTTATTTTTTATTTTTTTATTTTTTATTTTTTTAGCAATGGAGATTGGTTTCTGCTTCTCTTTGAGCAGTTGCACTGGGAGGATTTCATTCTGCCCAGCTCATATTCCTCACGTCTCATCAGTAGTGTCTCAGCTGCAGCTTCTGTGGGAAACTGGCTCTCTTACACTCTCCAAAACTGAGATGTCACTTCTCTCTTTATTTTTCTCAGACCACATAGCACAGGAGCTGTACAGAGCATCACGTGTATGAGACACTTCAGTTGGCAGAACTTGCAGACTAGCACTGTGGAAATGCAGGCCTCTTGGGAGCCCTTAAGGAGGGCTGCCGGTCCCCTGCTGCAGCTCTGTGGCCAGTCTCAGTGTCCCACCTCCTTGTCTCAGTCTCTGAGGCTCCCTGCAAGCTCTGGTTTTGCTGCCTTTGCAGGTGCTGGTGTTCCTTCCCCCAGTGTGTCTCTGCCTCACTCCCTACACAGAGGAGCCAGGCACCTTCTATCCCTAAGGAAGGGATATACTGCTGTATACTCATGCAGAGTCAGCATTGCTTTCTACTTCAGTTACAGCAGACCATTGTATGTAGTTTGCTTTAATGCTGGCTTTCATGCAAAATCACTGCTTTCTCATTTGACAAAAAATAAAAGCAAATAAAAGCTGCAGTTAACTTACCAATTAAGGGCACAGAATCAGATGTTGCTGGCATAATTTCAGCCACAAGTAACATGAAGACCGTGAGAGACAATAAAACTGTTATACCTGAAGAATAAACATGAAGTATGAAAGCAGGTCGGTAGCTTGTAATCACAAGGCATTAAGCAGCAGTGAGTGGATGTGAGACAGCACTCTCTGCCAGGCAGCTGTAATCCCACTGCACCCCTGGGCCAGCAGCCCTGGTGCTCCTGCCCTGCCCTGGCAGCTGCAGGGTCAGGGTGACCAAGCTGGTGCCAGTGCTGGCCCAGGACACCACTGTGACCAGGAGAGTTTTGATGTAGCTTCAGTTTTCTGAATTTGCATGGGTGTATGTATTTTTAGATCCTTGTAACCGTTCAGCTTTTATCGCTGTTTGCTAATTAGCTGAGGTAAATCAAAGTACTTCTTGTTCCTCATTTGCTTTAGAAACATGATGTGATTTGTGCTATTTGAGCTTATGTGACTTGATTAATAGGTGTGGAAGCTATAGGTAGTGTACTACATAAGATTCCTGAAAAATATATTTGCTTTGCTGTGTTGGACTGACTGATGTTTTTCAGTGCTGGTGGCTGGGTGCAAGTTGTGACAACTGGTTTTTCATTAGTTCCCATCTCTCAGAGCAGGACCCTGTTCTTTTCTTAGGAGTCATCTAAAACAACAGGGAACCATTGTAAGGTGGAAAAGTATTTAGGAACAAGGAATTCATCTTAAGAAATGGGGAGGGAGCTCTTGGCTAGGGAGGCCACTACTCTCTTTAACTGTTTTCTGGAGAAATGTCACTTCTGTTCCACCATTTAACAGTTGCATTCAAAGCAGAAGTCAGTGTGTTATCGCTTCTGAATGAGGCAAAATGTTTCATTACGTGTCTAACCACCCATCTTAAGGATCAAGTTCTAAACTCATCAGAATTCTTTCACAAGCCAATAATTTAGTTTAAAATTGCTATTAAAAAGAGAATATAGCAGTTAAATGGAATCAGTCCTTCTGAGCAGGCAAGAAGTAATCCTAGGCTCTTAACATGACTCACTATTAAAAGGAACCATTAAGAAGAATGCCACGTTGAGGTGCAGAAATGCAGATTTGTAAGCTTAATCCTTAATTAGTAAATGTGGATTTTTCCCTTCAGCAATTAAACATCAAAAAAATGAAACCTTTCTTCTGAAGGATGGTGGTCAGGAGTCA
This sequence comes from Callipepla californica brunnescens, assembly GCA_023055505.1. Taxonomy (NCBI): domain Eukaryota; kingdom Metazoa; phylum Chordata; class Aves; order Galliformes; family Odontophoridae; genus Callipepla; species Callipepla californica. Next base: position 5,773,578 of record JALIRH010000012.1, read on the forward strand.
TCATGCTTCTGGTTGGCTGGTGAGAATTTCTCCCTTTCATGGCTCTGGTGTCCCCTAAAGCTTGCAGCAGAGGTTAAACAGTGACACCTGCTCTTCAGGATCACGCGCAGTAAAACTAGCTTTGCATCCATAATAGGGCACACAAGCTATTCCTCCTTGTTTCCTAAGATTTACAATTTCTTTTTGAACGAAGGGTGACTTTCTTCATTTGGTAACATTTACAATATCCTATTAAAGATTTACCTAGTGAGATCTTTTCTCCTGAGTCTGCTGGAAGCAGAAAGACTAATAAGGCAAGTGCTGATATCAGTACACAAGGAATAAGAAGGTTGAGTCCGTAGTAGAGAGTCCTGCGTCTCATAGTTACTGTGAATGTTACATCTGGGTAAGGTTCTTTACAGCACTCGTAAAAGCTCTCAGTTCTCTTCCCAGGAACTCCTGTGTAATAAGGAAAAGGAAGAGCACACAACATTAATGTCAACAGGTTCTATGTTATGTAGTGATTATTTTAGCAATAGATAAATATGGTTTTAAGTCTTGCTATAGGTAAAGCTGCTTCTTCAAATTTAATTCCAAATTAGGTCATTTTTATCTGGTAATAATGGAAAATTAGATAAAAAGCGAGCTTGAATTTAGTATGTATTTTTGACGTTAATTCTCATCTTAAGTCTGTTCTCACAGCTTTAAATACCATCAGCATGGTCATTTATTAATTTAATTTCTGTCTTCATTTCCCAATTGTTATTCTACCCACTTCAGCAGTGAAGTGCTGACAAGGCTGCAAGTTCAGAGTGTAAACAAGAAATGAAGGGCTTACCTACTAAATCCCATTCTCCATTTGAAATGTAGCCAGATATATCTGCTTCTTGCATTTGTAAGTCTAAGGACCAGCCTCCATATGTCCAAGAGCCAAACTTCAGGTTGCACTTCTGAACATCAAACGGAAACCAACGCACGTCTATGTAGCATGAGCTCTTAAATATGCCTAGATTGGATTTTACACAAGAACACTGAATTGAAATGCTCTTTCCACATAATTTCACGTCTTTTGTAACCTGGTCTTGTCCTACATTGCATCTTTTGGCATAATCTGAGTTTTGTCTTGAGATGTGAAAAGCAGAAGTCATTGCAGTGAAGAGGAAGATCTGCACTGTTAATGTGTTGATGTTATAAACTGTTTTTGAACTACACTTAGGCACATAGTAGGAAAAGATTCAGAGAAGAGCTTCAGTTTCTAGATGCTGCATATCAGAAAGAAATGAGGCAGAGTATACAAACTGTTTCTCCTATTTCTCAATCTGGATAAAATAAGAAATCTTGAAAGATTAATTGCTACCTTATGATCTTGATTTATTCAGAAAGGCTATAGCTTCTTATTTTCCACTTGTTGAATCAGGCTCCGTCATTTAGCAGTTCTGAGAATGGAAGTGAAAAACCTCCACCAGATGGAACATCTTACAGGAGGATAGGTGAACCCCGGTGTCATCTGGAGATCTCAGATTTAATTAGCCTGGAACTTGGCTCTATTGCGATAGTATCTAAAATTCTGATTCTGGGAAGAGTTAATTCTGAGAACTGTGGTAACTGAGTTGGGGAACAGGAACGGTACTCCACTGGAACACACTCAGAGTCTCAGTGATACAGCTCTGATATCAGAGGACCAAACACAAACTATGTACCTTCCAGATTTGAAATTGTTTTGATGAAGTATTCAATAAGTCATTTCAAATAGATGATATGTCTCATATCATGTTTCTAAGCATCTCATTATGAAGTTAACATGCTAATAGAAGAAACAGCTAAATTAATGGAATACATTTTTATTGAGACATTAGCTTTGATTCAATAAACAGTAACTTTTTACATCAAGGGGTTTTTAAATCTTCTTTTATGCTTCCACACTTCTGTAATAGCACATTATGACAGAATACTTTAAGTGATTGCAATGAGAAATCTTCTGTGGTGGTTTCCATACCAAAGCATTAACCACATTCAGAATGCATCTATTTTTAAACCTAGCTGATGATGGCTGGCTAGATAAGTAAAATACCAATAAATTTCTGTCAAATTTGAAACCACACTGTATATGAGTATTCTGAGTTATCAAAGTTTATGACGTGGAAATAGCCTACCTGGTGGCACATATTGGCAGTGTCCTGAAGAATTGACTAAAACATTAGTGTGAAATGTAGCATCAAATCTTTCATCAGCACTAGAACAGGAAAGAAACAAAATGGGTTATATGCTCTTCGGATCTAAATATCTGAGAAGATATTTCTTCATAAAAGGACTTTTTCTCCCCAAAATAAAACTTGTCAGCTCTGCTCCTGGCACCAGTTTTCTGTGGCCTGACGTAAGTGCCCTAATACAATTGGATTTGTTCTTGATTAACAACTTAAGCGGAGGTAAATCACCTCATTCCCTCTGCTCATTTACCCCATGGGATTCGCTACCATGCCATGGCTCTATTGATTTCCATTTGGACAGCAAGCACTTTTTAAAAACTTCTCAAGCAATTGTACAGGGAAATCTGTTCTCTTCCAGTCTACATTTAACAGCAGCTCCTTCTTGGGCTTTTATTTGTGCAGGGGAGAAGCAAGATGAGACATCCGCCTTGCAGGGATGGGGGGAGCAGGCAGCGAGCCCACAGCTCCACGCACGTGGATGCTCACAGGGATGTCTGGGCCAGGCTCCCTGCTGCAGCCAGTGCTTGTGCTGAGCTCTGTGGTGTGACAGTGACAGGCGTCACATCTCTTCCTAGTAGTGGCTATCTCTCATTGCTTCCTAATCACCTTGTAAAGCATTGTCAGAAAAATACAGTGAGAATCTGAGATGGCGAGAAAGTGAAACGTTCATGATGCTAGCAAAGAAATAAGTGTGCTAAGGGGAATGTTTTTTCCAGTGGCATAGCCCCTATTGAAATGTTCTCAAATAAATAAATGACCTACTCTGATACAAAATTATCTATCTTAAAAGCTTATCTTAGTTTTTCCTTAGGAAATCAGACTTCTGCAACATGTTTCTATATAGGATGAAGACAAGTATTTGCAGTAATTTGAATTTAATAGGGGCTACGTTATGAAAATCAAGCCACATACTCAAAGTTAGGATGCAAAAATATCCATGTTGAACAAATTGCTTACAAAGTAGAAAGTAATAACTAGGAATAATATTCATAGCTTCCTAGGTTAGATTCTGGTCTCTTTCCCTCACACAGAGGTCTCAGATGTCCACAGATTGCTTTCAGGGACCTTGCTGTTTGTTGCTCCAGGTCATTTGCAAATATAACGTTTTAAAAACAACACAAAAGCAAACAAGGAACCTAGGTTTCATTGTGGTGTGTTTTGTCTTCAATAAGAAATATTCTTGAAAGAACATCAGGAGATGCTTAGACTCGGTATCTGAGTAACCTGAAAACATGTTTTCTTTTCTGGAAAAGGAGCATATGGTTTTCTCCACTGTGCTTCTAATTGTTTTCTGAAATGCAGTGCTTCAGTTGGGATTATGCTAACAAAGAAAGCCTTTGCTTGATGAGATCTGAATCATCTCTGCTACATTTCTTTTCCAAGTATAACAACTTGATAAAAGTTACAGACTGCAAGACATTGAGATGACACAGCTACACTTAACAGGTATAATTCCACTGGGACTTATCTGGAGAATCTCAGGTTTATAAAAGAGGAAAAATGAAACTGAGACATAGCGACCAGAATTTTCATTATTCCACGAACTTGTGAGCACTATGTGGTCATTTGAAAAATAGTACCACCAGAAATAAGTACTTCTAATAAGTGTGGTAAAACTGGCAAAGTGGAAGAGAGCCAGATTCACTTCCCTTGGAAAAAAAGAACAATGAAGATGATCTGGGCCTGGTCTCTTTGCAATAGGCTGGAAATAACAGGAAATATAGCTGCCAGTTTTCCAGGTATTAAGTTATCCTTCTCACTGTGTAATGTGCTTCAGCTACAGTTAGCATGGATGTGTGAATGTTACGAAGTAGAGTTGAAAATTGCTAACATCACGCACTTTAATTTGTGATACTCATTCTTTAATATTGAAGCATGAATTGTCAGATGCACTGAAAGCCTCTCAGATAGGTGGTGCGTGTGATGCCTTCCTTCAGAAAGTTCTAGACTGCTGTTGTAGAGAACCAGCTGTATGGCATACCTGGTCTGTTACTGAGCAGGAGTATGAGAAGGACTGATGGGTGGGACTTTCCCTAAGAATGGTGTCATTTATGAGTTCAAGGTAGATAGGAAAAGACACTCAAGAGAAGGAATTTGTGAAGAAGAATACATTAAGCGAGGTCAGTGTTGCAAATATACCTGTTTAGGCATACATGAGTACCGTTTATATACAGAGCTGATGTATGGACAAACTAAGCACTAATTGCAATGTCTGAACCAGAGACAAGTGATTCTGACAGGCGTTTACAGTATGGGGAACTCAGTGGAGCTCCCCTCAAATCACTTAGAGGTAATTGTACCCTTGGGAGAGGCAGAGAAGCATGCTGTAAGCAAAGCAGTCATGTAGGCCCTGGGGAGAAGTATGCTGTCAAACGCTGTCATTGTGTGCTGTTATCACAGCATTACAATTCACTGCAGCTGTGACAGTGACATTAATCACAAAGGTGATCAGTAAATGGCAAAGGGACAGCACAGCTGTAGCTGACACTACGTCCTGCTACTGTATGGGTGTTGCTGCCACAAAAGGCAGCTCCTGCCGTGCAGAGGGGGAATTGGAGTGATGCTCAGCACAAAGCTCTTTTCTGGGCATATGGCAGAGACACAGAGCAAAAAAGCCATCAGGATGATAAAAGGTTCCTGTCACTTGCACGGGCAAATACATTCAAGTACCCTGCCTTCCACAAAAGAACCAGTGCAGCATGTGCAAAGCAGATGGTCTTTCCAGTACCTGGGGAACTGCACGTGGACATGTGGTAACAGCAGAAAAGGACAACTCAATAAAGAGCAGACATCAGCCGATGCTTTAATGGGGCAGTTGTGATGGGAACGGGGCTCCCTGATGGTCTCTGTATGGAGCTGCACTTCTGAAGAGATGCCAGAAGAGCTGGCTCACTGACCTGTGAGCTGCTTGCCCTAACTTCACACTGCTGTTTGATCTATGTGGCTACACCTATGCCAGAGACAGCAGAAGACCTTTACTCACAGAGAAGTGATCCCTATAAGGCTTGCTTGAGTGTTCAGACAGGGGTCTGCACTGCTGTATGTGCACAGTGTACTCTGACCAAAGCCTCTGAGAGAGGCAGAAATGGTCTTTCTCGAGACAACAGACAGCAGGAAATGGGGGTGTCAGCAAGTGAGTTTTTTTGAAATTAAATGTATATATAGCCAGGTCTTGTTCAATTTGGGACTATTGGAGATAAAGAACTTAGTACTTTTCCTTGGGGTTTCCTCCTGTAGTTGCTTAATATGGAGAAGCAAGTGGACAAACAAAAATATAACCAACCAAAATATTCTGTATGTTATTGGTAAGGAAAGGAGGAATGTTAAGTCCCTGTCTCATGCTCATTTTTTCCAACATTGAAGCTGGGCAGTAGATGTTCCTGCTGCACAAAGAGAAAATCATTTGCTCTTAAATTTCAGATTGCCCTGGAAAATATAGACACAGCCACAGGTCTTGCTCATTAGCAGCACAGTGTGAAGAGTTGCGTTGTAAGCAAACAGTTCATTGTCTGATTGTGGGGGACATAAGGAAAATTGATTCAGATTCCTTACTGATAAATCTTACTGTAAACAGTGAGGGAAAATGGATTCAGATTCATTACTATTTCATCTTATAGGCAACACTGGACACAATGCTTTTGCCAGTTTTCCTTTGTACTCAATAGATTTTATGTCTAAAGAAAGATACTATTTGAAGTTAATTAAAGATACTGAGTTCCTACAGATACAGAGCTTTGGAATAACTGAAAGTATAATTCTTACTCTACTTCTTTTGGTAAATATAGGTTCAGAACTCTGTCAATAACTTTTTTGTCTAACTATTGTTCAACAGTGATGTAGACAAAGAAATAATAAGGAATATGGATATTCTGTCTTTCATATTTCATATTATCTTAAAGTACTATGAAGAAGTCAGTAATGCAATTCTTTACAAGTCCACTGTATTGAAAACCTAACTGAAAACATGATACTGCTAATGCAATTCTAGATTGCAGGCCAAAATGTATGTGCTTAAGTTTTGTACTTCCATTAGGGCTAGTAATGTTTCTACTTCATAATAGCATAATTCTTATTTTGAATGTGCTGTTGCTTTAGACAATATTGCATTTGTAGTGAATTTGCTCACAGATAACATTCTTTGAATTTTTACACAGAGTATCATTCAATTTCAGCTGAGATTTACTGCCACAACCTGTTAAAGCAGTATGATTCCACAGCTAAAGCTTATTGTGAATACTCCAAAAAATAAGTCACTACTTTTTTACATGTAGTCTTTCAGAAGGCTTCAGAGCTCCAGTGTATACACCTCCTGATCAGGGCAGTAGGCAGTGAGCATTTGTTCTGTTTTCTTGTTTAACACCCCATTTTCTCTGTGTTTTAATTCTTCAGGTTTGTTTGTATGTACTCTCTTCTACATATACTACCAAAGAAAGCAATTTATTATAGAATCTTACGTGTTTTTTTTTTTCTTTCTAAGAAGTAGTAATATTCCACCTTTTCAAACCAAATTCATCCCACAAATGTGTGCAGCAAAAGAATCAAAGTCAGCCAATGTTTCTCGGGGAGATTGATGGCAGTCTGCCCCTAAAAAAAGTCCAGCTAAGAACAGATAGCTTGAAGAGAAGAGCAGCTAAAATTCTAGATATTTTTGTAGTAGGAATATGGAGTGACAGTAAAAGTGGATATAAAATCACTGAATCATTAAGTTTGGAAAAGACCTCATTCTTACAGGCATTTACCTACCCTGCTTCTGGCGGAATTAGGCAAGCAGTCACAAGTCAGATTTGAATTAGCTGTTAAGCATTTAGACAAAAAGAAATCATTCAAGAGAAAACCATCACTATCTGTATCACTAAACATAGCCAGGAAAACCTGTTTTTCTAATCATCACACAAATTCTAATGAGAACTGATGGTAGGGAGGGTGCTGTTATTTACTAAGTACTTGCAAATACGACCTCCCATAGTGTAAACAAGACAATGCATATTTTCTGTTTACTCCAAGTGCTCAAAACCCAGCCATTTTGATTAGATGGCTATGTCATTTGTCTTCTCTCTCCTTCCCTGCAGGAAAATAAAAGTGTTTCCACCTGTTATAGAGAAGAATATCTGGCTTCCAAATCAGTCCATCAGGAAAACGGATGTTCTTCACTCCAGGGTATTCAGACACATTCCACTGTAAGTAATGATCCGTCCAGTACTAAGACATACAGGCAAAAAGGAAGTTAGATCAACTTATTCATTGCTTTACTGTAGCTCTCCAGATTATATAGCCTGAAACAATGTTTCTTGTTTGGGTTATTATTTAGATTCAGACAATGAAAATCTTGGAAGGGGTGAATAGGCCACCAAGTACTCACTCAAAAGCAGAATGATCTCATTTTCAATTCACGCTGCAATGCATATGTAACGGCCCATAAAAGAAGATTTGAGATGCCTCTATTTTATTGTTCATGCTGTCTCAGGTAGCAAATTGGGATACAAAAGGTTTTGTTTTATAATTCATACTTAACTGCAATCACGTGCTTTCTTTAGAGACAGCTATGTTCTCTGTGTTTGTAAATGTTTGATTGTACTAACTTGATTACAGATGTGTGGTAGAGCAGGCAGCAGGCTGCTGATAGGGAAAAGCAACTGAAATGGCAGAACAGTTAATACTAGCAGCTCTTGTAGCCTGAGGGTAGCCAACTTCTGAAGCAGTGCTCAGCAGCTACTGCAGGATCTCCCTTCCCACTGGCACTTCCCGCACTGCATGCTGCTGCCCTGGTGGCAGTATGGCTGTCAATATAGGCATAGATTCTGATGGATCAATCCAACAGGGTTTAGATTTGGGTTTCTTGGCATGTGCTTCCATGTACTTCTCATTTTTTACTAACAGTTTTTAGCTCCTTGTCACCTGGACGAATGACTAGCGTTGTGAATAGCTTTTCTTCCTTTTGCTCTCCAGATGCTAGTTTTTTACTGAAATCATCAATCAGAATATCTCTGCTCTTAGCTTTTTCCTTTCGCTAACGACCAACTCTGTGTCCTGCTCATGCCCAGCTATACACAGCTCCTATGAGCTGATCGATGTCTTCTCATCTATTTTTGGGGGGATTTTTACCTCTTTTACAGTATATTATTTTATATGTACTTTTACCACATCATCTTGTGTAGATTTTAGAAATACCAAGATCCTCACGATACTTCCCTTTATTTGTTTTGCCATGTCCAGTAACATAAACCATTTGAAGTGTGTTTTGAGCTGTTCTAAATCTGTGGGTTATCAGTAGCTTTGGCTTACTCTTTTTCTCTAGCTGTCAGAACACCTGTCACGTTCTGACTAGTGGGCCCTTGGCTGGGGCTGTGGGGACACGTGGGAGCTGCTCAGCTCTCTGACCTCCCGGCCTCTCTGGTCAATAGCCATTTGATCTGTGTTACAGTAATACCAATATATCCAGTAATTTCTGATTATAGCTTCTAGCAGTTATTGTAGCTGGTATGGTGGAGCACACAGTGTCACTGAATGCTGTAAAGACAGCCAAGGGGTGGTAAAAAACTTACTTTGGAAGTCTGGATTAGAAATTACACTAAACAGGTTAGGAATACTCCATTTAGCCCAACTTTGCAGTTACTCATCAAGCTGGGTGTGAGCTGTCCAATTTTGTTTGAACTTTGAAGCTATGGTTTCCACTGTAGTTAAAGCACGTTTGATACAGATTAGTAGAGCAAACATCTAAGAGTATTTGGCTTAATATTAATCTGTGTGAGTAGGCAAGGCTCCTGCTGCAACTTGGGTTTGATTCTGAGCAGTACTGCCATGTAGAAAGAGCCCGCAATTGAAGAGTCCATACATAGACTAGATTTATTCTCCCTCCTCCCAGGTTAGTTTTTCATACTTTGGTATTTCTGTGATGACTAGACAAAACATACTTAATATACATCTCTGATTGCAGTAGATATCAAGACAGGGAGATAAAATGTCATACGTTTGCTGTAAGCAAACTTTGAATCTGCATAGCATACAGTGAATACAGAAACACTTCCTTTTTTTGTTTTCTTTTTTTGTTTGGTAGCGCTTTTTAATGCACACACAGGCCACGATGAGTGGCATTGCTCATTGTGACCATAACATGCTCCTCGTACAGTATGTACTAAGGTGAATAAATCAAAAGAAATACAGTGAATACACATTTTTAAAAAAAAGAGAATTTCCTCAGGGGGAAAAAAAGAATCTCAGAAAAGATAAGGACACTGTAGGATAAAAGAGAGGCAAAATAAGTGATAGCTTCTTGAGTATGAATTGTCAGCTTTTTTTTCCTGGTAGGTAATTACAACAACTGTTTTTGTTATAACTCAAAGCCAAAAACACATTATATTTGACAGTTTTAATCTTACTGTAAAATAAGCCTCTAAAATAGCATGAGCTGAATGCTTCTTCCAAGTCAACTCTTCTTTGCGAAGAAATGGAATAGTCACACTATTCTTTCTAGGTCATTCAAGTACTCTTTCATTTCTCTCCTAAGGCCTACCACAAAGTGGGAGAAATCCTCTATAAAAATGTTACAATCAAAAGAAGAATAATACATTTAGACTGAATGATCTGATTAAAGAAATAGAAAGATGTAAAGTTGCTGCTGAAGCAGCACGCTTGTCTTGAAAAACGAAACTCTTCTGTAAAGCTTTTCTTAGCCCGTACAGTTCTGTTTCTGTAAGATGGAAATGGAATGCTAGTTCTCATCCTGGCCTCTGTAGTATAGAAAAAGCTCCACACTATATCTCATCTTTGTGAAACACAGATTTATGGTAGGAATTGTGCTTAGGAGCCCAGGAGTCAGTATGCTAAGAGGTGTCTTGTTAATTCTAAATCTTAAGTGGTAGACCAATTCCAAAACTACAACTGATCCCGTCAGAATAAATCTGTGAAGGCTGCTTTGCTTAGGAGCACCTCCCTCACTAATTAATCTTAAAGAAAGAAGAAACTAAAATACTCTTAAAAGATCTTAACTGTTCCATTTATTAAAAAGTGATTAACACTCCTGCCCAGCAATGTCAGCCTGGAGTTAATGAGCAAAGTTCTGTGCTGTGCTGTCTGTGGCAGTAATAGAGGCATGTTAAGTCTGAGAAGCCTCTGACAATTGTAGCAAAAAAAGGTAAAACAAAGCTACTGCTTGGAAAACAAACACCATATGTATGCAAAATAAACTGGGAAACAAAGAAAAATACAGTGCTCACAGCTGAACAATAGGAAACTGTAAATATGTTCAAATATACATTTGTCATGCAACAGAGAAACGGAATTTGAAGCAATAACATTAAAAATTCTCATTTTCATAGTAAAAATATGATTATCATTTGTGTTCAAAAGACAGTATTTTGAGCAATATGAGACCAGCATGTCCATTTTAGTTAAAATCTTCCTGCAGTTCCTTAAGACTGATTGAAAGCAAAGCAAACAGGACAACAGAGGCATTCAATTAGGACAACAGCAGCAGATAGCAGGACACAATCCATCTCTCTGGAATGAATTTCTTCCTGAACTGTCTGGTGATTTTCAGAGTCCCAACAGATGAAATGCATTTCATACAAGTACAGTTCTATTTCACAAATAAATGATCTACCACAACGTGATGGTTTAGTTGAAATCAGTGATAAGGAACTTGCACCTACCCAGAACTCTGGGTACCTTAGGAAGATTAAGTCTAGAGTGGCTTAAATCAGCTAAGGTGAGTTTGTAACTCACCCAGCTGTAGTGACTGAACTTCTTAAATAGTTTCCATAAATATCTGGGACAGCATCAGGCCCTAAACCCCAGCCCTGCAGTTTGCCATTCACCTTAGCTTTGTTCACTGTGTAGCGAGACAAAAGCTTGGCAGCTTCCTGAAATTCATACCTGCGCCAGATTAAATGCAGAGGAGGAAAAATCATGCTTTGTTGCTCAGAACTCACCATTTGTAGCCAGATGTTGGTTGTTAATACTTGATTCTTTTCATCCTGGAGAGAAGAAAATAAACCAGCTTAGCATCATATGGATAACACTAGTAAATACATTTGACCGTTATGAACAATGTGCTAAGCTACCTTTTAAAACAAAGGGAATTATTGCCTTTATCTCACTGCAAAGGAAGTTTTCATAGGTACTTTTAATGTACTTTATATTACTGCTGGCAGTCAAATTGTTACCAGAGGGTATCTGTCCTTCTGTCAGGTTCTTCCCTGGGGCTCCTTCTTTAATAATGTATCTCAAAAGGCAAAACAGATTACAGCAAAGGCTGCTTGTTCTGCCTTTGCTTGGGAGCAGCCCTCTCCCTAGTTAACCTCACACACCAGACATGCACAGATCATAGAAACTGCAGTGGACCAAGCAGTGACTAAGCTCAGTGATGTGTGCTGTGGCAACATCCAGTGCTTCTTATCTGGCAACTGTAGCACCACTGCTTTTAGTGACATGATACAAGGAAGTGCTGTATCACAGCTTTACAAGAAACGAAAGAAAGGAAGTAAGCATGTTCACATGGCCCCCTTGCCTCCTACAAGTGTCCAAGGCAAGCTCAAGGGACAGAATGGGCATTTTAAATACTACAGTTAATTAAGAAGATTAATTCTTCATTTCTCAAGGAAAATGTTGGTGACCTCATTTCTCTGGAGGTACCAGCAATTACTCATCCCTCAGTCATCTTCCCATCATCAGTATCCACCTGGGTTATGTGAAGCAGATACTGTCAGTACTGTGCTCTCTGAGCTGAATGCACAGTCCCTGTCCCAGCAGTAGTGAGAGCTTCTCATAGAGCCAAAGGAAGGATGATAGCATCAGTCACCTGTACAGCAGGAGCTATCAGAGTTGCTTGTCCATCTGGACCTCTGAATTTACAGCTATCCCTCTTGAACCTAAATATTGTTCCTAAATGACCCAATATGGCTAAAAAGGATTTAATCATATTTTATACCAAAAGAGCTGTCTTTTTCATAATATTCTTTACTAAAGATAAATGCTCTTGTTTTTGTTTAGTGAACTAATCCAGTAAAAGTTCTGAAAGTTTAGTTGAAGCTGTATTAGATTAACACAATAGTAAAACCAAGCACAGTGCAAGGGGCAGTTTCAAACAAGTGCAGCCCTTTGAAAAGCAGCATCAGTAAGTGTGCACCAGTGTTAGTAGGTTGTGTGTGACCACAACTAAATGTACAACATACAGACAAATAACAAAATGCTTGGGCAGAGTTTGGTATTGTGCTGAATCTCATCTCAAGTGAACAACCCATTTAAATGGCATCCTGGGGAAATAGGGCTCTTTAACCCTTTAGTATGAGGAACATATTGTGATGCATGAATTAACATGCTGAAAGCACTGCTGAAGTTGTCAGCCAGGCAAAGTAGTCACTGATTTGTAATAGTATCTGTTAGCCATACAGACATGGATTTGATGACTCTCTCAGTAAGCTCCATATGTTGCAAACACAACAAAACTAAGTTGCTCTGAAAGTAATGCCTCCTATTTGTTTCCATGGAAACCACAACAGATAAAAAGAACATTATAATTCTATCTGATAGAGCAAATTCTCAGGTAGAAAACACTCTTTTTCAACATAGCCACTACCAATAGCTATGCATTTTTACCAGCAATGAAAGAGCTGGTAAAAATCAGCACCACTGGAGGTGCCCCACTGTCACTGTCATCACTGCTGAAACACATCACCCACCACTTCACTGTGCTCACACCCACTGCTTGGTCTCTATAAACATTCAGGAAGCATCAATGAATGTTAGTGGGTGCTATTCTTCCCACATAGAGACATTCAGTTCCACCCCTTTGCTTCATCCAGAGTTCCATCTCAGGTGCCATTCTGTCAGACTGCCCCTCTGCTGTTAACTCCACTAATGCTCACTTATCATTTAACATTCAGTAGCATTTTCTCAAGGCTCTGTGTGCCGTCCCAGACAAATATGCCAAGTTCCTCTGACATGATGTCCCATCTGTTATGCCTGAGCTCCACTGATGGCACCACTGCTGCGCATCTTCACTGTGGGACACAGGAGTTTTGTTGCCCTGCACAGGTCTAACTGGCTACGTAAAGGTGCAGAGCAATTCAGAATGTGGGAAATTTGTTTCAGGACAATTAGCTAAATGGCATGTATTTCTGCACTGTTAAATCCTGAGTTAAACTCACATTTTACTCCCAGTGTGATCTCTTTCCACACATGAATGGCTCTAGCCTTAGATAAGTGATGTTATAAAAATTCCCTTTTGAGTAGCAGGAAAAGACTGTACTAAAGCTGGAGAGCTGCTGATGCTTAAGCTAATGATATGCCACAGGGATTTATTTTGAAGCCCCGAGTCTACAGCGTAGTCAGATGAACTATTTTTGGAATAACAGAAAGGAGCTCTACTATCAACCAGCGCACATCACAGAACCATGCTGGAGAGCAATCACTGAGCAGTTAAACCAGTGCAGCTGAAGGGAAGAGCAGACCTTTAATCCAGTTGTGCTGCTGGCAGAGTGATTCAGCTGCCTGCTGTGCTGCCAAGGCAGCTGGGCACATGGCACAGCCATCCCAGGTTTGCCTGCAGGGGACTCTACAGACATTTTCTGGGACAGTAATCCATCAAAAGCCAAAAGTTATTCTGAATAGTAAGCTTTCACTCAAACCTAACTAAAATTGAGCATCTTGAGAGTATAAACTCAAAGATGACTCTTGTGCAAAAGACAAGATGGACCATGCTGTTTTCCTGGCGTTTCTTTCTGGTATTTTAAACATTTAGGGCTTGAAAGAGTATATAGATGATCAAAGTTTGGATCACAGTACTAAATCCTATCACTGCTCCTCAGCTGTAAGAACTCTGCTGCATGCTGAGAGCTGGTTTAGAGTTCGTTTTTTCTCAGAAGCAGCTGGCTTTCAAAACTGTTGTTATGGGATTGACTTGCCTATCACTAGAGGAAAGATTCTGACTGAAAGGCTTTGTCCTTCCCTACAAGCCCAAGGGAAGCTGGTGAAAGGTGGGGCAGGAGACATTCTGCAAGGGTTCTCATGTCTAGGGGAGTTTTTTGGACAGCTTTAAAGGCTTTACAGCAAACTGCATTAATGTCGTTTTTCCTCGCTTGTGCAGTACATCCCCATAAAATGACAGGTGGGCTTGAAAGGCTCATTTGAATGTCACCATTTCTCGTCACTTCACCGTATTTTTAAATGTTTACTTAAAAAGATGCAGAATACCAAAGCTAGGCAGCTCTTACTACATACTTTTTACTATAAAGGGGCAGACAAAAATGTCCTCACATTATATTCTGATGTGCTGGGAAAAGTAATCAGAGAATGAAGGCAATAACTGTATATTGCAATTTGGACTGGTGTATTTTAGGTTACTTGGTGTTCGGGTAGCACTGGGCAAGCAGCACAGCTCATGAGGAACAAGTCAGGTTCCTCTTGTGCTGCAGGATGTCGATGGGAGGCTGCCTCACTCTACTTAATTGATAACTGTAAGTCATGGTCTGTGATGGCAGATGGCAGCTGCTCCTGGACTGGTTATCACATTATCTAATGGTAGTGTGATTAATGAAAGGGATGTTGCTGGCATCAGAAAGATCTGAATGGTCCTTCACTTATTTTCTTAGGTAGAGGTATCAAAAAAATCCTGTACGTTTTTGTAAGATTTAGTACTGTCTCCGTTCTTTCATTTCCTATCTGAGTTTTGTCAGTCTTTTTACTTTAAATAGCCTATCAGACTGATCAGCTTTGAGAACACACAACCAGATTCTCACGTTATCTTACCTTTACCCCATGTTCAACAAAACATATAAAAGAATAAATTCCACAATGCTTTGTGGAGACCATTAACCTGGACAATATGAACTTTGTGAGGAAGATTATCTGATTTCTTTCAAAGGGATGTCAGCATATGTACCATCCATTACAGAAAAAGACAAGGAAAAAATGGAGCAAAAGTAGTCTCCATTGCTATAGGCTGGCATCTAGATAGCACCATGCAGCTAAAGAGAAATGCACACTTCCTAGTAGACTTGCATAAAAGGAATTCCACTAAAGTCTATTAACAGCAACTTTCGCACTTCAAATGAAATTCTTCATTTACTTTTACATGGTTGAATATCACCTAAATTGCAGAAAAATTAAGACCTAGGGAAAGGTGGCTACATTGCTACTGTCAGCAGGGCCTTTAGCCACAGCAGTGTGCAACTGTGCCTTGGGTTCCTGGGAGAAGATTGATGACTGTAGCAGTTTTCAGATCCATAGTCAGGGAGCAGCCACACCTACTGTGTCATCTCTTCGAAAACATACAGCTACCAGGGAGTTGTCATCACATCCCCTTCCCTCTTGAAGAGAAGAAATTAAATATTTATTGAACAACAGCAGAAAAAGAATAATTACTTTATAGTGTGATAATAACACAGCCAGTGAAAAGGGCTGAATCTATTTCCTCCCCCGCAGATTTAGAATAACTTTTCTAGAACAGAATAACATGAGAAGGAGAAACTGAAAGCATGACAAGTGGAGTATTTGAACTGCAGGCCACCAGGCTGTTGGAAAACTGAGGGACAAGTGAACCATCAGTGCTGTGTCAGTTTTCTAACTTAAAGCTTTGAACAACATTCAGTCCAAGTTTGCAAACTGTTTCTAGATGACTGATATGACCTTCTTTTCTTTCTTTTATGAGAACGAATACAGAAAACTCTTTACTTATCACTGCTCGTCTGTTGGAGTCTAATCAGCTCCTTCTGTTCTAATCTGCTGATGCACTCAGTATTTTCAGTTTCTCAGGGCTTAAGGCAGATACTGCATTTCTGGGCATGGGAGGAAGCAACACTGCTGTCCATCAATTAGCATCCTCCTTTGTAGGCACCGTGGGTTTGAGGAGAGAAAATATTTATAATCACTGGCAGACTCTGTGTTAAGTCATCTCCCCCGTCTTCCATCCATTCCAGGCAATGCTTGTATCTCCTTTGTCCCTTTTTTGCAAAGCCCTGAGACAGTTCAGTATTTTCTCTCCCATAAGTTAGCTAAAGATTTTCTACTACTGAGTGAATGACTACAGTCATATTCCCAAGATGTCTCTTTTAAATAAAAGATTTCCTGAATCCAGTTAATTTCTTCTTTCTCCCAAAAAGATCCATGTTATGTCTTCAGATTGCATCAGTGTTGTAAATGTTTTGGTAAAGAATTACATACAGCTGCATAGAAAAAAAAAATCACGTGCTTTGTTGAAAAACAAGTTCAGGGTCAGAATTTCTTGAATTCTGTTTTGAGAAAATTTTTACCCAATAAGAATTTTCATAAACGCTTTACAATTCCCAGAACCATTATTTATGAATTCACCATGTTCAAGAGTATCAGTTTTCAGAATCACTTTTAAATGGTTCTGACATCCAAGAATGAGATTCCTCGGACCAGAAGGCTGTTGAACATTTTAAGGACCAGCATTGTAGAGTTTTAGAGACGAGACACAGCTTGCTTCTAGCCTTGCTGAGAACCTCTTTGAACTGGACTTAAACGTATTCTGAACCTTAATTAAAGACATCTCTCATTACTAACAAAAATGCTGGGTTCCTAACTGGTATCTCATCATGAGACTGAAGTTAATGATTGTAGTCTGAAATTAAGAATGGACTGGCAGTCCCTGAGAGATTGGTAAGGCACTTCCTATATAGATTTTCACTTTTGTTTGCTTGAATGTTACCCTGCTAAAACCAGAAGGTTAATTAGTTCATTACCTCTTATCTCACTGTCTCACACTTGCTCATTAAACATTCTCGGCATCTTCTATCAAATTACTAGCACCTAATGAAATTTTATCCCACCTCATTTAAAGTTACGCTATGTTTAATTAGAGAAGGAATTTTTGCTTAACACAGCTTGGGGTTTTCTCCTTCTTCCTTCTTGGGGCCATGCCCTGAGCTCTGTCAACTGAAAAGGCCTGAATTCTTAGTGTTCATACTGAGAACAGGGGCTCGAGGGTGAGTTAAGCACTCGTGAAATGGCCAGTTGGCAAAAGGTACTCAAATCTACTGAGGGTTTCTGGCTTCTCTGACACTGTCAGATCAAGCTGCTGTCAAGTTGAGCTAAGATCCGTGGAAGCTGTCAGGAACTAAAGATAGAGCTGATATCATCTGTTGTATAAGCAGTGTTCTCCCAGCGATATACCAGATCCTAGATGGGATCCCTGGCATGATCCTAATGTAGCCACAGTGTAGAAATTTGCTGGGAGCCTAGCTGTATGGGATTGCACAGTAAGGAAATTGAAAGGGAAGAAAAGATCAAGCAGTTGGAGGAAAGCCTGGGAACTGGGAATTTCTTGTTTTGAAATGGTCTTCTTCTGCTCACTGATGTGCTTCCTATGTGAAAAATATGGACAGTCATGCTTCCTCAGTTCTGTTCTGTATGTAAAGATAAAAATTGTCAAGGTGCTCACATAATGCTTTGTTTGGAGCCATGGGCATACTTTAGGCAGCCAGAGTGTCAGGATGAAGCTGAGGTCCTTAAAATATATATGGTAGGGCTGGACTTCCCCATTTCCTGCACATCATGCTGATGCACACCAGCACCCTGCGTGGCCAATCTCCAAGAGGCCAGAGCAGCACGTGTCCAGCTTCACCCACCAGGAACCCCTCTGAAAGCACCATGCTGAGCTCACATTATTTGTAATACGTATCAGTTAAGCAGAAATGCCACCCTGGTATCACTGAAATGAAAACTGCTGCTGCTTGCCAAAGACAAAGCCTAGGCATCCATAGCAAGTCTTGATCTTGAAGAATATAGTAAAGGCTGCCTCGCAGTGGGAGCACGTTCATCCTGAAGCCTAAGGTACCACCTACCACTGCCTCTGCCAAATGGCAAAGCTAAATGCAAATCTGGATGGAATTAAGGATTGTTTGTTTGATTTTTTGCATTGGAATAAATAGCCATATGGAGAGTTGGCAATGTGAAATGGGTTTTTAGGTAACATAAGGGTGAAAAAAAAAGGTTTTGTACAGGGTTTTTCAGATGAAAGAGATTTGAATTCTTGATCTTTCCCACCTGACTTCCCTTCCACCATAAAAGAGTACTGCATTTACCCCTCTTTCTCTACTAATCAGTGATACACCTCTTCGTCACCGCAAAATGTGTTTGGCTCAGCTTACAGCACATACTTCCAAATATGCAAAAAATGAAGTATAAAGGCCATTATCAATGCATAAAGAATATTCAGTGATTGAGCACATGTAACTCAAGAGCAGAAACAGGCCACAGAATGTTTCTGATTCCTTGAAAATGCGTGCAAAAAGTGCAAAACAGTTCAGTAAAAGTCAGAATCGGAGATTATAAATTTTTACTCTCACTGTATTTTTCTCAGAACCACTTCAAAGTTAAACACAAATTTATATTTAGTGTTAGAAGTTTTGCCACATGAGATTTTCATGTGAAAACTGAGCTCTGACAGCAAGTGACTCAGTGTTGTAATGATACTGCAGCGATGGAGCACTCCCTGAACAACGATAGCAGCTCTTACAAATTCTAACAATGGAGTTCAAGGTGATGTGTTTTAGTGCACAACCTATCAGCATGCTGTGCCAGCTCTGCATGGCTGTGTGCCCTGGGCTTGTGCTTTCTTCAGGCCAGCTCCCTTTGTTTGATTCTATTTGTACTGAATGCCTCCTGAAAGCTGGTGTTCATTATTTTATACCCAGCCACTCTATGCTGCTAATGATATCAGTTGAGGGCATTTAGGACATCAAAGCCACATTCAGCCCAGAGGCACCTTCACTGCTAGGATGATTCTGTCACTGTGACTTTCACACCTTCCAACTCAACCTCAGGCTCTTTCACACCTTTAGGGATGAGGTATTTCCGTGGTGCTCAGGGCTTACCTAAATATCGCCTACATTAATATGAATCTTGCAGTCAAATCTGTGGAATCCAACCTGAAAATGTCTTCCTTACTTTGTGTGCTGCTTGATCTTTAATTTATTTTAGCCTTTTTAAAATCTTAAGGCAAAATGAAATATGAGCAGTTGATTAAAGAGAAATTTGAAAACTTCTTTTCTGTTGAGCACTTAGTGACTTTCAGGTTCTTAGGTTTGTGATGGGTGTCACATGACTTGTACTTCATACTTCTACATGCTGAAATTCTTTGTGAAAAAGAAAGCTGCCAAGTATTTGTAACACCTATCATTTTGATTGCATAGAATGAATGGTATATGTGGCTTTAAAGGTAAGCCATTTTTGTCCTTTGAATTAAAGTGATCAGTTTGTAGAAACACATATTGTTATTACTGCACACAGAAATGCTTTATGTTTTTTTCCCTGGGTGTATACAAGAGACAGTACCCCCTGCCCCCAAGGTGTTCACTGGGTTGTTCCACGGGTTAGATGATGGAACAAACTTCTTCTACTCTTTTCATTACCTGTGTAGTCACTGGTAAGGTTTTCTTTCCCCCATCTGCTCTGGAGTGCAGCTAAAATACAGGAACAATTTCTCTGCAGTACTAAAAACAGTACATCGACTTAATAATTCCCCCTGAAAATGAGGGAGAACACAGCAGTCTTCTCCAGAAGCCTGTTAGCTTGTGAAATTTTTCCAAGAACCTTAGCAAAGATACACAAGGAGTTCCATGTGCACCAGCAAGATTGATGCTGAACTCCCAGCTGGACTCCCTGACATTGTGTAAGATGATTAAAAGCAAAAAGTGATGAGAAAATGCATTCTTTCATTGTATTCTGGCTACACGAGACCAGGATAGAATAGGCAACTAAACAGATCCAACCTCTTGAAATACAAGAAGCTATGAGTACAAGAGGAATCTATGAAGATACTTGCACACATTAAAGTGCCAAAACCACATCAAAACTTCCAGAGCCTTTGTGAGAAAGGAAAAGCTTCTCGTGTTGGGAAAAGAAAAAAAAGAGAGTACTTTCTTGGGAACTGAAATCAGTTAATAGCTAATCAGTTTTCAGTTCATCTTGAGCAAATTGAGCACTGTGACGAGCAAATAATTCTATCATGCAAGATTTCATCATGTGAGGGCTAAAAAGAGAGGCAGTTTAGTCACGTAGTATTTTGCTGCAGGATATCAAAGTCAGTATGGTTCAAGGGCATGAACTAAAGGTAAAACTAATTCAGGGAAATACAATGTTCAGCCATCAGTCACATATTTCAACACAAGTAATGATTGGATATACTGGCAGAACACTACTGCCCACCTGTAGGACTCCTTAGTGAACAAGGATACTGTCAGTCGTGACATCTATTTAGCAGTAGCAGTAGACTTTTGACTACCCAAAGCTGACTGTACACCTGAACATTTCTGTTAACATATCTCTCAGCTGCTTACTGCTACTAGAACAACCCAAGTGTAGGAGGCTTCCAGGAGCTGCTCTGCTTGCTCTTAGTAGTGAAATGTAAGACTTAGCAAGTGAGAATGGCATTAATCACTTTCTGTCTCACTTCAGAACTCTTAATATCAGGTAGGCTAGCCAGGCTAGCTGTTGGAACATCTACGAAAAGGACAAAGAAAATAATTAAGTGGGACTTAAAAACAAAGTGAGTTCAACTTTGCTTTGAAAAACAGCATCACCTTCAAAATATAGGAAATGTAAAAGTAGTCCAGCTTCTCATGTTAACAGAAACAGTGATAGAGAGGCAATGTTGTCTACAACCCTGGATAAAATACCTCAGTCTATACCATCAGCTTATGTCTAACAACAGATACAAACTAGTCACAGAGGTTCACTTTTTAAAGCCGTATCAAATGGTGCCGTGGGAGCCTCTGAGGCTTATCTTCAAGTGATGACCATCTTGTGTGCTCCTGGCTTTAGCTACTCATAATTTTGCTATGAATGGTCAGGTCACAGACAGAGGACACCCAGACTGGCAGAGATTGCTGTCACTATCCCATTTCGTTTTTTAAGAAGGCTGACTTTGGACTGTGAATTGCAGTAAATGGCTACTCTAAGATTAACTTAAATACTTCAAATTATATGAGAAACAGTTTTGCTGTAAGGAGACCCCCTCCTCATCTCCCTTCTTTTATTTGTTACACACTGAGTACAGTTTATTGAAGTGCCCTGAATCTCCAGCTGGGCAGAATGCAAAGCAGTTCTTTGGCATATTCCCAAGACAACCTGCTGTCCCAAGCAATTTCCACAGTCTTGAAGGATACAGTGTGGGAATTTGTTTCCATTACATTTATAATCTCAGAAAGGTTTGACAGTCATGCTTGCCATTGCCTGTGATAAGGTTTTGTCCTGACAAGGGCTTGTGATTTCCTTCTACCTAGGTTTCACAGAAAAGAAGTGGAGATTATAAGTACATTAACAGCCTCATGATGAATTGTTTCTGTTACCATGAGGATGTAATTGTAATGGCAATCATTTTTGTTTTTCAGTACATCATTATTAATAAGAGGTTGCATTTAGATTTGAACGCATTCATCTTCGTGAAGACAAGCAGGGATCAGGCTTATTAAATGAGCAGAGTACAGCATAGCTAATAATATGCTACAGAACACCTTACGTGGGGGAAAAAAGCAATCTTCTGAAGAGCAGGAGAGGGAGGCTGAATCTGTTTCAACTTAAGAATTCCCATGACTCACAGTAGGTTTCCCCCAGTTTAATTGTTATATATATTAAATTTGCTAAAAACCTGGTTACATTTATTGCAAGCATGCGAAGTAATAACTGCACAATGTCACTTCATTTACAAATGCATTTTGATTCAATTGTATTCAATGGCAGACTCCAATTGAGAAGACTGAACCCTGAATTAGCATTAAGCATAGGCTCTAGGTGTTATCATTGCCAGTCTGACAAAAATAGGCACTCCAGCTCATTACTCATGTTAGTTTCTGGAAAGTGCAGAGCATTCCCTAGGATGAGAGGGAATGGAAGAGCTCCCGTAGCTCTCCTTCCTAGACAGCTGAAATGCAGGAGCAGAAGCCTTTGAACTTTTATTTGCCTAGAGGTTAGTTGCAAAATATAGAAGTTGAAAGTCAAGTTGTAACATCTTGATGTAACACTAAGGCCTGGATAGAATCATCTAAAACTAGATTTTATTCTTGCTTATCTCCATCTGTCAAAGAGTAGGGAAATTAAGCAAGAATTAACTCCAAAATTTCTGTAGTAATAACATAAACCATTATTCTAGATGCCTCTAGATGTCTCAGGGTCTCTGTTTGATTTAGGATACTGACACATTGCTGTGGCAACTACAAATACCTCGGAGAAGGGGATAATATGAAATACACAGCTTATCCTGCTGAATGCCTCTGCAGCTCTTGGCCCAATGGTCCACAAAGCATTACTGAGGTGCTTTAATCACACAGGAAGAGGGGATGAGTCAGCATCGCAGAAGTTCTAGTTATTGTCTATCCCACACTCTCTGACAGGTGACAAGTGGATGGGACCAGGCTCTTTTCAGCAGTACCCAGCAGCAGGACCTGGGACAAGGGTCACAAACTAAAACACAGGAAGTTCCTTACAAACGTGAGGAAAAACTTCTGAACTTTGAGTGTTACAGAGCGCTAGAAAAATCCGCCCAGAGAGATTGTGGAGTCTGCTTCTCTGGAGATATTCCAAACCCACCTGGATGCTTTCCTGCATAATCTGTAGGAAATCTGCTTTAGCAGAGGAGTTGGAGTAGATGATCTTCAAAGGTCCCTTCTGATCAGTACAGTTCTGTGATTCCATGAAGGACAGGATCTAGATTCACAGAATAGAATCCCAGGCTCATTGGAAAAGACCTGCAAGATCATCAGGTCCATCCATCAACCTGACCTCCTGAGTCCCATCATTAAGCCTTAGTGCCATGTCTTGTTGTTAGCCATTGTCGTGCTGTTTGTATTTATCTTGTAAGGAGGTTGGGGTTACATTTCACTTTTGAGTAGATGGAGGTGGCTGTTCTTAAATTAAGAAACAATCAGGATGATGTAATAGTTAGCCCCCTGCAGTGATTTCCCCTCATCCTCTGAATTTTCAAGAAGTTAGTTAGAATTTAGTTGTCTTCATGTCCTCTCTTCCTTGTCAAAGTTACTTGAACTTTACCAACAGATTCAGAATGAAAAGGGAGAGAAAGTTAGGCAAAGAAGGGAGAAATGCAGACACATAGAAGCAGACATCCTTTTCAGGGTCTCCATTTTCAAGCTTCCCTGAGAATACATATCACTAAAAAAGATACTGAGAAACTGTGAGTTTGGCTGAGAAGAATATGTTGATGAAAATGAACAGCGTGTCTCTTTCTTCCTAAATGCAACAAGTATCATGACCAAAATGTCAGAACACCTACACAGTCCTTCAGGCTGCTGTTTTCAGCAACAAAAAAGAGCAAACTCTCTCTTGTGAAAAGAGCATTTCTGTCTGACGTGGTCAGAGATGGAGCGAGCATGCCAAAATCCATAAAAACACTTATCTGAATTTCTTGGGCTCATTGAGCAGTTTGGTCTAACTTAGCAGTGCTCATTATTTTTATTGTCTTCATTCTTGCTCTTAGTATTTCTGGTTGTGTGCAAAAAGCCTGCTTCTTTCCTCTCAAATACTTAGCAGATGCAACTGTGTAGCTATCAAGGGTAATTAAGGGGCTGCCAACCACAGAAATATCTTAATGCTCACAGCTGAACAAAAGAACTTGCCAAAACAGTTCTCAAGTGGCAGCGCTATGTAACTAAACATATGTATGGGGCCACTGACTTTGCACATGGTTATCATACACGTAATGCAGAGATGTGTTTATAGGCCATGTGAATATGGCTGCACATCACTACTAGAGGATTTTGGAGGAATGAACTTGATAGAGTTCATATTCATTTGTTGCTACCAATAAAATGCTTTATTCTGTGCTCTTAGCACTTCCCAGGATAGCTGTTGTTGAAGCCAGTGTTAACAGTCCTTCCTTTTCACAAATCAAACTCTGGTTTCAGTCAACAGCCATATGCATAGAAGCATAAATGTAATTTAAATCTGAATTTAACTCAATTTAGGCTTCCAGTTTTTCTTGGAAAATAATCTACTGTAATGTTCAATGAATTAAGAATTCAACATAAATTAGTTAACACGTTAAAAATAAATATTCAGGTATTTAAAACTCCAAATGAATTTAAAAGATTTATTTTCCTGCCTGCTGCCAACTCACTGTGATATCTAATTCCCTTTTTCTTCCCCTCCCCCCTCCATTTCTGTTATCTTTAGCTTGGGAACAGTTGGATCTGTTGAATAGCTCCATAGTCTATTCAGACAAACATGGTGAGGAGTTCTGGAGAAAGTAAAGATTCAAATCTGTATCATCTAAATTTGTAGTAATTAACATTTAAATGTTTCTATGTTAATATACTGTTCATAGATAGAAACGTGTTTGTTGCTTTGCATTGGCAATGCTTTGTTCTACTGTTGTCAGCGCTATTTGATTTGCAAATTACTGCAAACTTTTTATAGTGTGTGCTTTACTGAGAGAAAAAGCATTCACTGTATCTGCACAGACCTAAATGTAAGAGGATAGCACATACTTGAGTGTTGAAGAGCCATAGCCCACCGGTCCAGCACTCAGACTGCCCACACTGCGCCTTTACACTGCATTCACAGGTCAGTTAAATCCAGCATGAGTCAACCAAACTCCCACCTTTACATGCACAGCAAAACAGGCTTTGTCAATGAGCGGCAGCTTATAGAGTGTGTAAACAAACCTGTGTGTGCATAAAAAAACACAGCATCGGGTACTGTCTAGTACTTGAGTATGACAGAAATATTGGCACCCTAACTGTCAGGTCTTTTTTTTTAAAGAGGAACAACACTTACTTAAAATTGCAGTACAGTGTATTTGTTTCAGTCCCTGAACACTGAATTTCAGTCTTCAGTGCTAGTTCACCAGACATGACTTCCAGAAATACCTGGTGCTGAAGTTTAATTAACTGATTGCTGAGGACTAGGAATAATTACTAGATGATGTGAACTTGAAAATTCTGTGCTTCTGGTCAGCTTTATGTTCTGCTCCCTGTGCTCCATAGCAATCCACCACCACAAATTCCACCTTTCTAGGGCCTTAATCATACTTTTCATAGTAAGGATGCAAACTTTCATCATGTCACATTATCATTACTTGTCTGCTCACTTTTTGGGTTAGTGGGGCATCTGTACTGATGCATTTAGAAAAGTAAGTACTAAGCTTGCTGGCTGAGAAGCCTAAATAAAAGACAGATGCTGAAGAAAAATCAGTGTCAAAATACATGGAATAAAAGAATTTAGAAGCTCATTAAAAAATAAATACCACAAAAGTACAGCAGCAGTTTCTCTTAGCAGATCAGTATCTCACCACAGCAGGGTTGGAGATGTCTTGTCTGTTTGTTTAAATACATTAATTATCAGAGTATTTTAGGCTGTTAATCGAGAAGATCTGTTCTTCATAGTGTGTGTAGAAACAGAAAGTTCTGTTTTCTGTTATCATTCAGTAATTTTAAGAGGTATTAATCTAATCAAAGATATTGAAAATCATACTCCAGAACCATTCTGGTTTTCTAAATTCTAAGGAATAGATCACAGTAGAATGGCAAATAGCTACAGGAGAAAAGTGAAAATATTTTCTCCTTTCAGCATGGAGGGAATTAAAACCAAGCTGCAAAATAGGAGGAAAATAATGCTGGAAGAATAATGCAGATTTGTTGAGCTTCTGCCACGAACATTGTTTACAAAGAGGCTGCTGAGGTTTGATAAACAGCTTAGGAACTTCTCTAGTACAGTTCCTCAATGAGCCTGTTGATCTGTTGTTTAATTTGCCTTTCCAGATGTAAATTATTTTTCTTCCTTTTTTTCCCTTTTTTTTCTCAAATTTTTCCCCTTTTTGAGGAGCTGTTTGTTTTATAGTCTATTTCTTTACAGAACCTGTTCTGCTTCTCTGAATGTCAGCATCATTTTCTCTTTAAAATTTCAAAATATTTCACTTTACTGTCTTGCATGGTGGGTCCGGGGTGTTTGATTGCAACTACTGAGCCTGCAGATTCTTATGCAAAGGCTTTTTCCTAAGCACTGTACATAAGTCATTGAAGTCAACTGTGTACTTACACTCTGTAAAATGAAACAAGGACGAAATCTCTTGAATTTATAAATCTAAGCCATACCAGTAACCAGGGCAGTGTCGGATGAGTAAAATTTGACTGAGTTCAGATAAACATAAGAAGTTTTCATTTTTTCTTTGGTTTGCACGAATGAACTGAACAGCCTAAAGGAACAGGATATCTCTTGAGATTTCTGCTATTGCTTACTAGGTACAAACAACTATTCAGCACTTTTCTTTCTCCTAACTAGAAATTTGAAAAGGACAAACCGGAAAATAAGTGAAAACTGTTGTGTAGTTAAAGATTTAATTAGCTAGCTAATGATCTAGCTCACTGCTCAGCCACAGCACCATTTACAGTAAGCCAAAGGGGCAGGGATGTGAGGCAGAGGCTGCTGAGAGCATGTCCTTCCACAGCAGGGCACTGCGAGCAGTTTAGGACACTCCTGAAATAGTGCCCCAAGCTCCACATGGGAAGCTGGTAAAAATTCCAGATTCAGACCTGAGAACCCCAGAACATGGAAATATTTTCATCACTTGCAAAGCAGCATTGCTGAAATTTCTTAGAAAAATCTAAAATATGTTAGTGAAAATAAATAGCAGAATTGTGATCCCCATGCAATGGTTCTTCTAGCCTTAACTTTAGCGTTTTTATTTGACCAACACTGTCTTGTGAACTTCATCAGCAGTTACTGTGACATGAATGATTTTACTGTTAGAAGAATTTAGCCAGTCAAATCATAACTTCTTTGTAAATGTTTTGGAAGAAAGATGATCTTTACACCTAGCACAAAGAGAGTCAGGACTGTGACTGCAATTTGTAGTTGATAAATTAATAAAAATAATACCAATATCTGCCCTCATCTAGAGGCAGTATTGACATGACTTTGACCCTGGCTAAGAAAGAAAGCAATTGCAGATCAAATTAAACCCATTCAAGCCAAGCCAAGACTCCAATTACTATTTGCAGTACATCCAGATATTTCTTAAAACATAGTACTCAAAAATTCACTTTATTTAGGCTCCAAAAAAACATGCAACATATCAAGCCAGTCCCTTTATTTTTACAAGACAATGCTTAGTTCTTGCATTGTCCTCAATATTCTCCAAGCCCCTAACAGACATATGTAATCTGCTAATTTAATATAAATATTCCTTATTTATCTTCTAGGTGATTAATGAAAATAATTAATGTTGAGATGGGTTCCTGGGGAACTGCACCATGTAACTAAATCCCACCATTTGGACAATGAATGATAACTACTCTTTGATTTTAGAACCCGTTCTCCAGTATGGGTTTATGATGGCCTTACCCTCTAGGTTGTTGTTGATTTTTTTTTCCTGAGAATGTTATTTAAACGAGCTTTACTAAAGTCAAAATGCATACCTTGCAGCAAGTAGACAAGTAACCTGGTATACTTCACTAGAAGTATCTTTATGTTATGTTTCAGCCTGATTTTGCTGAAGAATGAAGAATGCCTTATTCTTCTAGGAAGTTTTTAGTATTGTTCCCAAGATGGAAGTTGGGGAATTCTGATCAGATGTTAGGAAGAAGTTCTTAGCTTGATGGCAGCTAAGATACTGGAACAGGTTGCCCAGGGAGGTTGTGGAGTCTGTCCTTAGAAGCGTTCAGTACTTGACTGGACACACTTCTGAGTAGTGTGATCTATTTAGACATATTTGGAGCAGGGGCTTGGACTAGATGACCTCTGGAGGCCTGTTTCAAACTAAAATAAGACTGTTTGATTCTTCTGCTTGTCTAAATAGTAATAAAAATAGAGTTTGAACGATCACTATGTAAGTCAATGTATTCCAGCACGTTGTTTCTGTTTTTAAGCAGTAATTTGCGGTGTAAATGTATGAATGTTTTGGGTTAATTTCTAAGGTTTCATATTCTAACTTTTGGAGAGGGAATTCCCATAGATGTTTCTGTTAACTCAGAGCAAATATAACTGCATCTTGTAAAAATGTCATTCTACTCACAACCTTCTCAGTCACTATATATTTGTTTTTCCATGCCAGTCCTTATTATGCAGGGACAGCACTGCTTCTGTGTGTATTCCTAGTGCCCACTCTAAACCAGTACGTTTAGAATATTCTTCTCAGGTGTTATTACTGAGATGGGTGTTAGAAGAGAAAGCATTAATGTTAGGTGCTTGCCCTCATAAAGTGCTTAAGAAAGGGGTGGCTGTAATTGTATCCAGTGTGGAAACTGCTCATTTCAGGAATCTGTTCCACAAAAATGCATATGTTGAATGATTTTTCCAAGGCATAGGCTAGGTTCATACTCTGTGCCTACACCAAATGTTGAAGACCAGCATTTTGTGCAGGTAATGGGGTTTACATCAGGTGAGGTGCAGAGAAAATAAGGAGCTTCTCTACATCTTGTCCTGTATTGTTTTGACACTGTGCTGTCCACTGATGCCACTTCCTGTACTGCCACTGAAGAATGCAGATATCCTTAGTGTTTGTCTGTCAGGAGTTTCTTCCCATGCTTATTCTTAAATTTTGGTTTTCTTAAGTCAGATGTATCCATACATTTTCTAATTCAGATCCAGAGAAATGTTTATTATGCCTCAGTTCAGTATACATTGCCTTCCTGCAAGGATTTTTGAACCAAGATTTCAGCAAATCATACAGGAAGTAGGTAATTATTTCTTTTAACAAATTGCTTGGCGTTTCTTATTTCAAGAAAATTGAAGCAAATAATTACAAAAACCAAAGAGACCACTTATTTCATCTTCTAATATTATAATATCTCAAGTGTCCTTAAAGAGCACTTGTAGCCAGTTGGCTGTCTCCATTTTCTTTTCAATTCAGAATGATTTAATTGTAAGGTTATTTGCAAAGGTTTAAGAGCAGAATTTTTTTTTATTTAGCCATATAGGGATAAGGTGAACAGAAAGATGCCTAGGATCTCTCCCTTGACTTGATGTAGAAACTTCAGTTATTTGTCTTTCCACTTCATCCCTCTGCCCTCTTACGCTTAAATTCCAACTTTCTCCCAGACTCCTTTGCTGTCCCTCATGCCTATCATGCACACAGTCCCACTTCCCTGCTAAGCACTCCCCACTTTCCTAGCTCTCTCCATTAATGTGTCCCTAAACCACATTTTTCTCGTGCTGCAACTCTTTCCCCCCCTAGTTAGCAATACTTTACGTAATTTACTATGTTCATGTGCATCCTGACTGGACAGTTCATTAGTTAGATCTTCTACAGGACTAAACTAAGCTGGGAGCATTTTACACGTACAGGTCCCTCATTATGTAGTACTGATACTCATGTGCATATAAATGTTCAATATCAATAAGATCTGCAAATATAGAGTAGAAATACCATCTCATTCTTGGAAGAGAAAGGTCAAACTAAAAATGTAAGGCAGGAAACCTCCACTGTATTCGGGAAGGGCTTCACGTACTGTCACCCCTTTGCTATCAGCTAAGTCAGCTGGGAGACCATTAAAGTGAATATATAAACTGCAAGATAGTGTGATATAAAATGTTTTATTTCAAGCTTGTTACACCAGTAATTGTTATTGCAAATAGCTGTCGTTCCCACTAGTGTTGCTTTTTGTTGACAATGAAGAAAACTCATTTGTTTTATAGTGTGAAGCTTAATTTACTTCATGGTTGATTTCTTTCTTTGCCTGTCAATCCCAGATCTCAGAGAAATAAATGCAGTCAGATTTATAGCAAGCAGAATGAGCTGTAACTAAACTGCCAGGACAAAACCAGCAGCTTCTTACTGATAATGAGGGGGATTTTTTTGGAAGGCACAGAAGATCAAAAACTCCTTCTGAATCACATTAGCCGTGACTGCCAATCGTGGAGTACTCAGATTGGGCAGTGATCTGTGGATAGTTGCTCTTCAGTTCTACTTTTTTATTATTAAATCTGACAACTCCAGAAGATTTTAACTCTGAAGCTGACCATCTGCTGGCCTTCGGCCATTTGTCTGTCCAACAGTCATCTCCTCATATGGTGCAAGGACACAGTTTTACCTGTGTGAGGAGCACGGGGAAGAGAAAGCCCCACTCTTTAACAGATGTAAGATTGCAAGGGAAGCCTTTATGGGAGAGATTCAGTTTATGCTTGGACGAAATCTCATGGGTGTTCAGCTAATCCCATTCAGGACTCTTTCACCAATGAATTTAGGAAGGCTTCTGTAACCTGCGTCAACAGCAGGAGGATTTGTCCATACAACAAACATTTCCCAGGGTAGCTAGTAATGTAAAAGATGTTTAATGTATTCAGGCCAAATGTATCTATATAGAATGACATCAGAGCTGCTCCAAAAGTAATGCCTGCTGTTGGCCCACAATATAGGTGTGACAGATGGGCAGTCTGAGAATGGCATCTGACATGGAAGTGTGGATGAAGCAAAGGGGTGGAACTGAATGTCTCTATGTGGAAAAAATGGTAGCTATTGACATTCATCTACATTTGCTGAACATTTATGGACACCAGCCAGTGGGTGTGAGCACAGCGAGGTGGTAGGCAGTGCGTTTCAGCAGTAGCAATACTGACAGTGGGTCACCTCTGCTGGTGCTGGTTTTTACAAGCATAGCGTGCAGGCTTTTGTTCATTGCTGGTGAATGTGCATAGCTAATGGTGGTGGCTATGGTGAAAAAGAGTGTTTTGCAGCTGAGAATTTGCTCTGTCAAACATCATTATTGTGCTCTTTGTACTGGTTGTAGTTTCCCTGGCAATAAATAGGAGGCATTATTTTCAGAGTAACCTGTGTATATAGTAGTGCAAACAGTAACAAAAGCAAACAACAGAAACCCCAAAGCATCCAAGTTTTTTTCCTGGCTATCAAAGCAAACCAAGTACTGGATAAATGTTTCCTGAACACACGGTTGTACAGAAGCCCTTTGAAGCAGTAGTAAAGCAGAAGGTCCTCCAGCAGCTGGAGACCGCTCCCCAGAGGGAGCTGCAGAAGAAGGCTGTGCTAAGAAGTGTGTTTGTAGCTGTGATGGGGATTTATTGAATCCTGGTGTAAGATTCAGCTGAAGCATCACATGCAGTCATGATTTCTGCACAGGTAACACGATGCTCCTTCACCGCATGAACCACTGGTACAGGCTTTTGTCTCGTACCTAAGTTTGGGTCAAATAATCATCGAGCTGTGCTCTGCTAGCTCTCAGGTGTCCATGCAGTACAGCCACAGCCACGAGTCCATCTACCAGCACCTCTGGCAGTTGCTGAGCTCTGCACAGCACGTTTATCCCCTGCCTTCATTCAGAGAAGTGCACATACAGCTCTGCTGGCTGGCTGCTATTGCACATACGGAATCTGAGCTGCTGCAGACAGGCTGTAAGTGGTGTGTTTGCCTGCTGGCCTCAGTGCTGCTCACACTGAAAAAAGTCACTGATTACAACCAAAATAGTAAATATCACAGTGGAAATACATATCCTAGTTTTCACCCTAGGTCTAGTAGGTCTAGAACGTGCAAAAACGTGTATAGAAACTATGAGCATTTAACGCTGCAGAGTTCTGTGTGCGTGCTGGCCTTTAGATCCTACATGAACAACGCCTGGATTTTGGCAGCCAGCAGTCTGTGGGGGAACCAAAAACAAGTTACTTGTCACAAATAATTTTTCTGAACTGTGCCTTGAACTTTAAGCATCTAACAGAAAGAAGATGGTATTTGGAGGGAAACTGCTTCTTTAAAGAAATTCACTTCTTTGCTAGTGGCCAGAGCAAGTTGAATTCAGTAGAATTAAATACAGTATACCTGCTTACACATAGAGTTTCATTTCTGTGCAGCTGTGAGAGAATGAAGCTTAAATTACTCATAATGGAAACCAAACGATCCTGCCTGGCAGGCGCTGCACAAGAACATCCATCACTATACCAGCTAACTGTGGCTGTAAATAAAGCGGATAAAAATTAAGTATATAGAATTTAAAAATCTTGTCTAAAAAAAATAAGAAACAATATAACTCAGAATTTGAACTGAACTTCCTCTTCCCCCTCATTGCTCCCCCATCCCCAGATAAGCAGCTCTTCAGTGGCCATCAGTGACCACTGCCTTTGTTATTGCATATTCCCCCATGTACTGTACTTGTTGGATTTAAGTACAGTTAAGGATTCAAAAAGCCAAGTGTAATAAAGCTTGAGCTTCTTTTATGTATTTAATACTGGTAAGAGTATAGGGGAATATTGGCAAGAGCTCGAGGAAGGAGAAAAGCTTTGCTGTTAATTTTATATTTCCCTTTCTTTTTATTTTTTAAGGCAGTGAAAATTTGGCATTGCGTCTTCAATTATTTGTGCTTTCCAAGGTCTTGCAGACTTCCTTTCCCACCTTATATCTCCATTCTAGGAAGGGAAAAATCCATCTTCTTAAAGAAATAGTTTCCTGTAAGGTTACAGACTCACCACGTCCATGATCTGCATGAGGCTGAGAGTGAAGTAGACAGTGAGTGGCTGGGAGTCATTCGCAACCGGTCGTTCCAGAGGGTTGTAATTCTTCAGCAGCTCCTTGTACAGCTTCCTTTGGAACTCGCCTTGCAGGGACTCTTTGGGCATGGGAATAGAGAAACCATTAGGATTCTGCATTGGAAAGTAAGGCTCAGACGTATGTTATTTTCATTCTATCCGATATTATGAAGCTATTATTACTTTATATGCTGCATCCTTTGAAAAACGCCACCAGAATTCATATAGTTAACCAGCTGCAATGGCAGAATGTTTTGCCAAAATGCATTACTGCTCTTCTCATCCCAAAGGGGATTTCCCTTCTTGGCTTGCCAGCAATGGCAAACTCTAAATGCCGGTGACCCCTTGTGAGCACGCGCACCCTTTGGCCCAGCAGCGAGGAGTGACGAAGAGGCAGCACACCGTATTTCAGCACCTGCCCTGGCACAGCTCTAACCAGGAGGGCAGTGCACAGGTATGGCAGGGAGCATCAACAAGACAACGGAAGAAAAATGGCTCCTGGCTAGGGCTGAGCCATGCTCCCCGACTGCTTCGGACCGAGAACTCTTTGGGGCGAGTACTCTCTGCTCTGTTCCGTGTGCAGGCAGCTATCAGCAAAGCGTGGGTACTGGATCTCTGGCAGGGATGATAGGTGCTACATTAATGTACGTGATGATATTCAGGGATTTCTATCCTATCGAATCCAGGGAGGATCTTTATTCTGCCATTTTCTACGGAGGGAGAAGGAGCTCTGCACGGCTGGAGCGGAGCAGAGCGTGCACAGAGGCAGTTTCAGGAGGAAAGGAAATCTGGGTCAGAGAGGAACAGGTTCTCCGATGTGCCTGCTCCTGTCCCCGCTCCAGACACTTTCCTCTCATTTTCGGTCCCGAACTTCCCCCCGTAAAGCAGCAACAGCCCGTGCCCCGCAGCGGCCGCACTGAGAGCGCCCTGGGGGAGTTTGCCTCGCCATCTCTCCGCTCCGTCCCTCTCCCCGCTCCCCTCCCGGGGCCGCAGAGCATCGCGGGGCCGTCCGCCGCCGCGCCGCTCCCCTGCCCGGCCGTGCCCGCGGCCCCACTCACCGCGCACGATCCCCGCCGCCGCCAGCAGCCACAGCGTCAGCGCCCGGAGGCCCATGCCGGGAGCCCGGCGGCAGCCGGAGCCGGGAGCCGCCGCCGCCGCCCTGTCACCGCCCGGCCCCCTCCTGCGCCCGCGCGGGGCTCTCCCTGCGGTGCCGACTCCGGCACAGCCCGGTGCCGCCCGCTGCCGGGGGATGGCTGCCCTGCCGCGCCGTGCGCCGAGCGGAGCCAAGAGCGGGAGCCTACTGCGGGCGGCGCGGAGAGCCCCGGCGATATAGAGACCGGAGCGGGAGCCCCCTCCCCGTGCAAGCCCGCCCGCAGCCCCGGCAGCCCGCCCCGCCCCGCCCCGGGCTGCCCCCGAGCGCTGCCCGCCCGCGGAGGGAACGGCGGCGGCCCCGCGGTGGGGCCGGGCACGGCGGGCACGCAGCCGGCCGGCACTGCCGCGCGGCCCGGGCAGCGGCAAGCGGCGGGAGCCGGCTCCCCGGGGCCGCCGTGCAGCCCGCCCTGCTCCCCTGCCCACGGGGACACGGTCTTTCTCCCGTGCAACGTCAGCAGCGGCTGTCGTTGCAAAAAGCGGTCCCAAAGACCCGGACGGGAGAGCCCCTGTCTGGGGTGAGTGAAACAGCGCGAGGAACCCGTGCGAGGCTCCAGGTGGGAATTGGGCTTCGCTGACATCTTGGCCAGGAGAGAGATGGGCAAAGTGAGGTACCCTCCCGAAGCACGCGTGGCTGCTCAGTGCTCAGCCGAGCTGCAGTGCCGGGGGCTCAGGTGGGCAATGGTTTGTCCATATAGAGGAAAAGCAAGCTGTGCTGAGGGGTGCTGTGTTTAGCACCTGACAAGCACGGGACTGAGTACAGTGATGCCAGAGTGAAGGTGCAGCGCTGCACAGCTGGAAAGCAGGCCCAGAAAATTCAGTGCATTTTGGTGATCATCAGGTTCCCGTTTGCAGCCGACATTTGTGACTCTGTGAGTAGGCGTTCAGTCCAAACCCCCGAATCCCTCATCTTCTGCCGCTGCATTAAATGAAGATCTAGGCAGCTGCATTCAAAGCAGGATGCCACTGAAGAGCCCTCCCTTTGCGGGAGGTGACCAAATGCTTGTTCTTCAAACCACCCGGCGAGCAGCAGGCGATTAGCCCGTGTTCCTTAATAGATTTTAAAGTCCAGGTAACGTGGTTTGTATTAAGCACTGGCCTAACTTATGGAAGCACTGTTTAAATGTTTTTAAATGTTGAGCTCATGAACCAGATGAACGGGGGCAACCTGAGCACCCAGCACACACACGCATCGGGCGTTCAAACCATTCCCCTTCCTGCTGAGCCAAACTGGAAATCAGCAACAGTGACTCTCTTGGAACAGTTTGTCTGGGTGCAGTTTTATTTTGGTTTCAGGGTGTTTTTTGTTGTTGTTTTTCTGTGCGATGTTGACCATTCTGGAACAGCTGGCCATGAGGATGAGCGTGTTGCTAGGAGCTCCATGCTCCTCTCTGAGCAGCCAAGCGTTCTCCGTTTGTAATGACACCCTCACCTGGCGGTGCTCTGAGTACCTGGATTTTAACTCTTCTTATTTTGGAAAGAAACTCCTTTCCTCTTCCTCTTGTTATCCGCTGTTATGGCACAGATGCCTCAGATGTTTCTAGGTGCACAGTCAACTGCAGAAATTGTTCGGACAGCAAATTTGGAGAGGAAATCCACAGTTCAAGGCTGACCTCTGCTGTTGGCTCACTTTGTGCACTGTTTTGTTGACAGCCCCCTCTCCACAGCTGGTGCAGGCAGGATCGCAGTGGAAGCTCTGGGAAGCTTGCACAGCCCGAGGTCCTCAGGGGCCCTTCTCTTTAAGCCACACCAGCCTGCATCTCCAGACCCGTTTGCTTGCTCCAGACCTCTCTGTTTCCTTCTTGCTTCTTTGTTCCTTCTAGGCCACACAGCCCAGTGCTGCTGTGGTTGGGCACCAGTGCATCCAGGAGTGTCCACACCATAGAGCAACTGGGAATGCAGAGTGGAAGTACTCAGAGCTGTACTGCCAACGCTGCCTCCTTCCTCCTCCAAGCTCACTGGCCAGGCACTCATATTCAGAATGTTGTCTTCTGAATTATTACTTGTTCAGCAAAGGAAATCTGTTAGACTTCAGTAGTTTGCATAAAATACTCAATGTTTATTAGATTTCTGAGAACAGATCAATAAAAATATAACTCCTAATTAGAAGAGATTAAAATGATAAGCTCTTCAGAGGATGATGCCGAAACCCCGAATACCAGTAGCAGAACTGAATGAATAATTCATAACTATTTATTTGATAAATCTTGATTTTTGCTTGCTTGTTTGTTTCTGAAGGTCTCATTTGAATGTTTTCATGTTGCCAAATCAGATGTTATAGGCACCTTAGAAATTACATGCTGCCAGTGTTGTCTAATGGCAATCAGCAGTCAAGGTCCTTCGTTAAACCATGTTCTTTAAAGTCCCAGCGGGCAGTTTGGTTTGGTGCATTCCTGGTAAAGGTTTTGCTTTTCTAGTCAGAGCTGCTGGTGTGATGCACAGGAGCAGCAGAAAGGTTGGAGTTTGCTTTTGGTAGTCATCCTGGCTAGTTGACATTTCATGTCACAAGAAGTCCTCTTAAAGCCTCCTGCTGTGACACATGTTGACCTTGTGAAAGCATGCTGTATCCAGCTGAAAAGAAAGCTGTGCAGTCCGTGCAGCTGAGGCTGTTTCCTTGGCCTCCAGCGCCCACCAGAGATAGGACCCATTCCTCCCTGAGCTTTAATTCTTTCAGTTGTGCATTATTCAGCCAGGTGATTTGGAGAAAGCCATCACCTCCGATAAAGTCTTTCTATACACAATGATGAATGCAAATTCATCTCACAATGACAAGCCATAAAAACTTCTGTGGGACTCCCACCACTTCGGGGTGCTTGCTCGAATATGGACAAGCCCTTAGCAGCAGCTCATTTGGTGTGTACACTGGACATTACTAGACAAGGCAACTGTCTTGCTTGTGAATACCCAATATATTCACAGAGGCAGTATGTGGAGATCATACATCTTCACAGGAAGGTCAGGCTTAAGATAGTGCTTGTGGCAATAGCATTTACCTAATGTCAGCATGCTGCTTTTTGATGCTTTATCTAGTAAGCTCAGAAGTGTGTGCATCTTGTGCAAAAGACACGCATCTTCACTCAGTACTATTTCAGGAGTCTGAATGAGGCACAAAGCAATTGCAGAAACACATTGGCATTTTGAATTCGTGACTCTATAGGAAACTGTAAGATATTTCCCAGTTTGTATATAAGGCTGATTTTGAACACTGGTAAGTTAAAAGAACCAGGGGCTGAAGCTCATTAGGAGTGACTCATGTGGAGGTATAAGATGTTGCAGTCATCCAGGGATTGCAATATCCCTGAGTGTGAGGAGTATCCTTGTTTTCTGTCTGCACAGGTTACAGGCAAGCATGCAAAAGCATGCAGCTGCCTCATGAGACCAAAGACAGTAAGACAGCCCTGAGCTTAGGCTGGGAGAAGTGACCATCTGATACATAATCTGAAAGTGCCTGCAGCACTCTCTTAACATTGATCTAAATATTG
The DNA here is from genome assembly GCA_023055505.1 of Callipepla californica brunnescens. Lineage (NCBI taxonomy): Eukaryota > Metazoa > Chordata > Aves > Galliformes > Odontophoridae > Callipepla > Callipepla californica. Next base: position 5,810,833 of record JALIRH010000012.1, read on the forward strand.
TGAAATTGTGTGGACCCAGGGCTTCCATGTGCAAAAATAAGTCTGCTTCTCCTTCTTTTAGGAAAGAGGGTAGGCCAGGCAAAGATTTCAAATGGTTACTCACAGCACGTGTTAGATGAGACATCCCTACATTTATGTTAATGTTATTCAAATTTAACTAATTACCTCTTTTGATCATTACCTTTGTTTATGGATTTTTATGTAGTGTTAGTAAAGGAGTCCCATGTTATTAGTTATCCTTCTGGTATATTAGCTTATTAGCTGTAGTCTCACTGGTGGAGAGTGTATGTATCTCTGATAACTTCAATTTTCTTCCATGCCCTAAAAAATGTCCTGACACACAACAGTGCTCCTTCTTTGCCAAGAGGTAGCAGATAGCTTTGGTGATGGCTTTTCTATTGAAGGACACATTAGTGCTTTGAAATCTGGCTATTTTTGTAATTGAACTTTATTTTCTATACATCCAATTTCAAACAGAAGTTCATGAAGGTTCTCTCTTAGTAAATTCTTAGTTCATGCAGCAATATGTGATTTCCAGAAAACAATATTCTCCAAATTGGTTTTTGGTTGGAAAGGATAAAAAAGGGCACAAACTGTTCTGTTGTGTAAAAATAGCAAAGCTACTGCACCTCCGTTTTGCAAAAAGCAACAACAGAGAGCATTTCTCAACAGTGCTCCTATGTGAAGAATAATGACTTGTAAAATTTGCCTAATGAATTTGTGTAATTTGTGTAATGTGAAGAGTGCCCATGGCCATTTCTATAATGCCAACAGCTTTCAGATTTCATCCTCATCCCTTACTGCTGTTAGCATACGCATACATTAGTGTATGAGTGTAGCTATTAAACTGCAGTGGGAACAGCACTGTGGAGATGTGTGCAAAGAAAACATACTCTTCTGGTAGCTGGAACTAAGGCTGAGTAATGTGGCTGCTCCTGTGTCTGAAGGGCAGGAGGCACACCAAGCAGCTGCAGGGGTTCCTCAGCACGGCTGCCCTACCCTGCTTTTTTTCCATTGAAAACTCTCACTAGTTTTCATTTATGTCATGCTTAGCACATTTCCACTTTGATTCTATAAAAGGAATGACTTGTTCCTCTTCATTTAGCCTCTGCCATTTCCAGTCTTTTTGTGTCATTTTGTAATCCCTGGGCTTGGCCCTCATTTCTCACTGACTCAGAGTTCACAGCCGCACACGGTCCCTTTGCCATCTTTTTGCATGAGTGTGAACAACTGAAAGTTGGCAAAATTGATTTTCTTCACCCTGGTTAATTTTAAATAACTTCATAATGTAAGGTTCACAGAAGCTAATTAAAGTTGACAAGAAATCTGCATGTTAGGCCTGCGGCTTGAGCAGCTCCTCATCTAAAAGCATCTGAAAATCAACCTTATTTATCTTGTCCTAAAGCAACGCACTGCAAATTTCTCTTTGCTGAAAAAATTGCCATCTGGTAAAATTTAAATAACATGAATTCCACAAAAGAGGGTGGTTTTATCTGCAAAGACCTTACTAATGGCACTTTGACCATAATGCTAAGCTCTAATCCTTTCACAGATGGAAATGTTTGAACAATGATTTTTTTTTTCCAGGCGGTAATGTTAAGTAATGTTGTACGAGAACTAGAAGCAAATTCGTTTGAACTGTGGAGATGTAGATGAGGCAGGGGATAGGAACCAGCCCAGACTTAGGAAGTCATGTTTCTACAGATGGGGTTTCTAAAACAAAAAGAAGTCGGGATGTTCTCTTCTTCTAAAGAATGCTGATTTTTTTCCTTTAGAACACTAAGGCTTTCGCATAGGTTTGTCACATAAATACATTTTTAATATGGCTGAGGGGAGAAAGAATTTCATATTGCTACTTTCATGTTAGGTCTCTGCGATTGGTCTTGAAGTGCATGGACTGCAAATTTGCAAGTTCATACGGTGGAAAAACCAGCATTCCCCAGTACTTCTCCCAGCTTCTATCACAAGTCTTGGTACCACCCTCACATTTAATGAGCCTGGTACACGTATGATTGATTTTAATTAATCACTGCTGGAGGTGCAGTTGATATTTTTTCATGCATTTGGAGCAGACATCCTATATCACTCTCTGTTTTAAATGAAATTGTGTCCTTTCTCTATAACTGCATCCTTTGTGCCAGCCCAGCACACTGGTGTCACTAGAAGCCTACAAAGGGACACATGCCACAGCAGTTCACTGGGGACTGCAGCAAAGCTCATCCTGCATGGCTCAGCACAGTGCTAGGTGCTCTTTGCTTCCAAATAGTGACAGCTTCACGACTTGTAAAGGGCAGCATTCAGAGAATGGAAACAAAAAATGCATAATTTCTGTGTCTGAGTACTGCACATTTGGATCCTTCAGGGGCAGGGAGATTTTCAAAGAACAGTTCCTTACTGGACTAAGAGGAACTCGTGAGCCACTACCAGATCATTTGCTGACGAGGAGTGACAGACCTCTGGGTGTGAGAGTGACCGAGACACATCATGGCCGTTGTGTTTACTTAAGCAATTACTGAATCTGAGCAATTACAGTCTGTTTTTCTGGTCATCTGAACAGTCTGAAGATCACTTAGTTGCATTTGTGGGATGGCAGGTTGTCGCAGCACACCTGAATTAGGACGTGTGACTCTGAAATAAAAATTCATTCGGTCTCAGAAGGCCACATTTTAACAGTAACTTTCTTCACTGAGAAAAAGGAGACCCCTAAGCAGAGCAAATGCTTTCCTGAGTGGTTCTGGCTGGCAGTGTCTGTTGTTGCCTGTTTACTGCCAGACTGAATCCTTTTCCCTGTCTTGGGCAGCTGCTTCATTCTGCCTGTCTACTTCTGCAGTCCCTTATTTGCCTTTTCATTGTTTGTCTTAATTAATATTCTAATACTTCTTGATAAAATGGCCCTGGACGTGAGTGCAGACAAATCACAGGGAAAGAATGAGGGAAGCATTATTTAGCTGGGCTTTAGGTGAGAGGCACCGAGGGTGTGAGATAGACAGTGGGTGCTGCTGTATCACGGGGGAAGGAGCTGGAACTCCCTTAGGCATATGTTTTGATGGAAATTTCTCTGCAAATAATTCAAACCACCGAGTGCAGTCTCTTTTATCTCAATAAAGAAATGAGGACTCAGGCACAGCATGTCCAAAGCACCGAGGAAGATGTGGTGTGGGTTTGCTGACTCAGAAGTACAGGCCAGAGCCATCAGAAAGGGCCCGCTGCCTCCCAGGGCTCTCAGAAACAGCCAGGCGTGTAGGAGTAGTGGGTCCTTCCAGCTGCACTTCTGGTGTTATTGCTTGTGACAGCGTGAGTGGGATTTTTCCTACTCATTCCTGGTTTCAGAGAAGACCAGCCAGCCAGTCTACTCATCACATCACACTGACTGCACAGCCAGGGACTGTCGGTGGGCGTAGCGAGTGTCAGCAGCATTCATCACGAAGCAGAAGAACGCACACAAGCAGTCTGACTGTTGTAAATGGAAGTGGGAAAGAAAGCCCAGAGTGCTGTGTACTGGCTCCCTGTGCTCAGCTCCAGCTGTTAGCCCCCTTTCTGCATGGGGAGGAGGCCTTGTGCCCCTGCTGTAGCAGGGTCTGGGGATTCTGGCTCACACACAGCCTGCATAGTGTATGGCTTATCTGTCAGTAGTCCTGAGGGATTATTGGGGTGTGTTTTGGTGCACGTGTTTGGGATAAGCTTTCAGGTGTTTCCTAAAGCACTCAGTTTGCGGGAGGAGTTTTAGACCACTGGTTGCTTTACTGAATAGTTACAAGATACAAGATAATGGCTAAAATGGATTAAAAACCTGACCAAAAATTAATCTACTGATTAAAAAAACATAGTTGGAATGCTTTCTTACATTCAAAGGTAGCCGTGCTTCATACAGCTCTGAGTCTCTTCTTCTACATGTCTTGCTGGCATGGATGCAAAGAGACCAAATCCACAGTTTTGGTAACAGTTATTGTTATTGAATTTGACTCACTGATATATGATAAAAGCATAAGAAAAATTATCGATGTAATCTGGTCTGGGGGAGTGCAGCAAAACATGTAAGAGAGCTTATGGAAAGCTTTCTGTTGTCATAGTTTAAGTCGATTTTTCAACCAGGGATGTTTGGATACCTGGACTTTGTTTAAAGAAGCTGAGCCTTCAGAGAGTTGTTGTTAGTTCATACAGAGAGCACATTCTGAAGTAAAGCAGTGTTCCTGCTTTTGCTAATTCACCTAAGTGAATCTTAGTCTTTAATCGAAGCTCTTGCTCCTAATAAGTCCTCTGGGATGCCTAAATAAAAATGCTGTGGATCTCTAACGGCTGCAATTCAAGGCTATCTTTGTCACGGTCAAGACTGTTACTCTGGATTCCTGCTTAATTATGAAGATAATGCAGTGTGGCAGGTCAGAGGCAACAATGGCATTGCTAGTGCCAGGCTGCAAGGATAGCTTATAAGCAGCTGAGATAGCTTGAATATTTTAATTTAATTTATCAATTTGCTGATGTATTGTCTGTGGTAGTGATATTTATAACCTAGATCTCAGTGTATTCACATGATGATGATCCATAGATAAAATGTTAATAATAGTGCAGTTTTCAAAAGCACTACAGCACGTCATACATTTTTCAGAGCTTCTGATCACCTGGGAGCTTAAGTCTTAAGGAAAGCCAATGAATTTCAATGCCTAAGAGCAGGTTTTCTAAGCAGACTGCTGCATTTTATTCTTAGGAGTGTGGCTTTTAATAAATCACTTGAGCATTGTTTAAAAAAAAAAACTACAGTATTTCTTGCATTAATTTTAATGCTTAAATATAGTGTAGTGAACTCATTTAAACGGGTTGATTTGGAAGTTTTGAATATCAAAGCCCAGAAATCCCCAGATAAGAGTGTTGCAAGAGCACTGCTTCCCCAAACGTCTCTCGTAAAACGGGGAATCAGCCGAATGTGTCTTATATAAACCAGGCAAAGGTGTTAACTCACCACTGAGCACGTTGCAGTGTGTTGTGATACAGGACTGCTAACTACCTTGTCAGCATCATCTCCGTTTGGACAGCTCACTGAGCAGCAGTTTGGCAGCAATACATTTTCCCTTACTGTTGACCTAGTCTGAAGTCGAGTCCCTCCAGGAAATCATTCATTTCTCTAATGCATTCTGAGCTGCCCAAGGTTTTCTGTAGCTTCTTTGTCTGCATATAGTGGTATCTTTGATTTATGCACTGGGTTGCCAAATTCGACCCTAAATACCAATGTAATTGTATCAGTTTCCTAATTTCAGGACTTCTCCGAGGAGAATGTAGTGTATTTGTCCTGTGAGCAGTAGCTTTTTTTTTTTTTTTAATAATAATTGAATTGCTACCTGCCTAGCTAGTACAGTTTACCCCGAGGGAAAGGTTAGTTGAATTTTGGATGAGATTTTAATATGGCATTTGCTTTGTTAAGAAAATAAATGCTTGCAGATTTGCTATGCTGTGATTTGTGTTGTTTTTAATAAAGTCTGTAAGTTCATAGAGCATCTTATTGTTGGTGCTAACGTGTGTTCAGGTGCTTCGGTAATTCAGAACCTGAGGGATTTTCAGGTAACTTCATTTATTTTTTTTAACAGGGGCTGCATGTCAGCTCATGAGAAAAGAAGGAATGCAGTAGTTTGACTGATGCAGCTGAAACACAAAGCAAGGTGGAAGAAGATGACAGGCACGTAAGTTCTCAGTTTTCCTCTTTGACCATCTTGCAAACTTGACTTCTGGGGAGCTTTCTTCTGGGAAGAGCTCTGTTGAAGTCAAACAAAGTAAGATTTAAAGCTAGCATGGTGAAATACTCTGTAGAGCTCTGCTTCTGGATCTCCTCTTTCCGGGTCTGCAAGGGATAGCTCCATCTTCCTAATTGTGCCCTGAGCTTCCTAACTAAAGAATTATGGCTTTATGAGGCTGCAGTACTAACCATGCAAGGTTCCCAGTTTGATTCAGGTGCCTATTATGTTCCTCACAGAGAGGTTGGAATGGGTTCTGTGAAGTGTTGCACTGAGTACTGAGCCACCTAAGGCAAAAAGGTTAAGAAATACTGGGGATACATGCAGGCTTCAACGTTGTCCTTTTCTCTCCCTATCTGTACTGAAGGCACTTATGTTATCTTTGTCTCATATAGCTTACAGAAAATAATTCAGAATTCATTGGGAAAATTAGAATGGTTGTTTAAACTGATGTTTGTATTACTGGTGAAACTGAGCCTTTGTTACAAGGCATGTTTATGTATATAATGTAAAGCCCCACCGGTTGAAATGCCACTTCATCTGAGGGATAACCAAGCTCACCTTGCGTGAAGCTGCATGCATGCTGAGATGCCAAATGTATGTGTGCATGCAGGCCCCAGAATTATCCACTTCACGTGTCTGTGAGTAAAATATAAGTAACAGTTGCATTGGTTTGTCATTTGCAAGCAATGCCCGTGTGGCCCTGGGCTGAAAAGTCCCCTGAGTGCCAAACCCTCCGCTCAGGCCCACTATTCTAATGCACCTTCAGTTGCTTCTCTGAACGCTTTTCTAGGGAAAGGTTCTCAGTTGAGAAGAGCTATGAATTTTCTTCATTTCTCCTTTATAACCTTCTGAATGATGATTAAATTTTCTTGTTTTCTAAAGTCCTGCAGTTCTGGTTTTAGTACCATACTATTTTGTCATCCTCACCAGATGTGAAGTTATGCAGTACAGATGACTCCGCTCTTACCCAATTTGTTTAGGACTTACCTCAAATCCTCATTTGTTTCTCTGTAAGCACAATGAAGACCTTTTTCAGGGCCAGTGACAAGCAGGAAGAGCTTCATAATTGTCATTAAACATATGAGTTGTTTGTCCTCTGCTTGAGTTGTGTATCAAAGACGTTGATACACAAGACGTTGTGTATCAAACCACTAACTTCATATTTAGGGAGTTTTCCTGATAGTTATGCTTTATTGTGAGCCATGGCACAGGTGTTGGAGGGTCTGGTGGTTGTTTTTTCCCTGACTTGCTGCTTGCTGTGTGGCATTCCCATTTGTTTGTGCACAGATATGGAGCAGTCTCAGGCTTTCACTGCAGGCTGCAGAGGGACTCGTGCTTAACAAAGTCTCTATATTTTTGCCTTGGTTAATGAATTTCTTCTAACAACTGCAATCCATAAAACGTGTTTTGATTTAGCAAAATGCTGTGTGTGATTCCCCTAAGCATTTCCTGCCTGCTCAGAGCCTTTCCAGAGCTGCCAATTCATGCAGATACGCAGCCTGCCTGCCTTGGCTTCACAGGATCGGCAGTGACATCAGGTGACAGCAGGGCCTCAGGGACTGTATGATGCCCAAATCCTTCCTCTCTTTTCCTCATTCTTATCTGAATTTAATGTGGTGCTGGAGTCAGCATAGCCAGGGCAACTTAGTGAACGTAAATAATCAATTTGCCACTACATAGTTCACTGAAACAAAGAGCACAAAGCTATAAATCGTGGGCCCAATGATCCCAAAATGGATTAGGAGATGTCGTGCCCCAGCCCTGTGCTCTGTCAGTATTCTTGGCTCTTCCTGGTCTTCCTTTATTCTGGGTTAAAAATTAACACAAGTTAATGGTGATAACATTACATGATCTGTTTTTTGTCGTGTTAGTTGATGATAACTGGAAGCCCCAGGTGTTACCTAGTGGTTGAGTTGGTTTGTTTTTTGGGTTCTTTGTGCTATTGATGTGACAGGATACCAGGAGACCATACCAGAGACCAACTATCACTTTTATTTTGCAATGTGAAATGTTATACATGCAAAGAGGTAAGCAAGCAGCTTACTATATGCTGTGAGCTGCCACATTCAATTTAGTGAGATTAATCTCTGAAAGGAAAGCATGTGTGGAATTGGGTCACAGTGCTCCACATATTCAAAACTGTACAAAATACGAAGTAGTCAGTTTTCCTCCATAAGATCTTTATGAACTGAATAAGGTTTATGAATTGTAGTAGTAAACAAGTTGGCATCGACCTTTTAAGAACGTGACAGTAGCATAAAATATTTAACTTCTGCTGTTTTCATCTACCTGCATTTTTAATGCTCTACTTTGCTATACCTTCTTAGAATGTCATGGTTTATATATTACAGCAGGTGCTCTCAATGTCCTGGAGTTACAAATCTCAGACCTAGGGGGGTCTACGTTTGGGGCTACGTAGGAATTCAGTGTTACGTATGCAGATGTGGATACTCTAACATTTGCAGTTGTTGAACCCATCAAGTTTTTGCAGCAAATGGAACATCCTCTGTAGCTGCTCACACAAGCAGCAACAGGGCAGGGCTGTGTGGTGGTGGTGAGTCCAGGCCTCAGGAAACTGCCTCACCTATGAGGCTGTTCTGAGTGTGGGTATATATAGATGCCAGATGTGAGTACAGATTTATTGTCTTAATGTGCTGTAGATGACCTCATTTGTAATGTTTTGGTTTAGGTCTCATTTCTTCATGTATTAATTTCCTGAAAACTTCCTTCAGGACCCACATGAGCAAGAATAGACCTGTGCTGAGATGCTTGTAGTGCTTGAAACTACAGAAAAAGCCAGAGTGAAGTACTAGCTCAGCTCAGTATAAATTGGTGTTGGAATTACATAGGTTTGGCATCTTTTTCTCAGTCTCTGAAGGAGTCTCAGTCTCCCTCCCTTGTTTTCATACACGTTCCATCAAATGCTCACAGCATACAGTGTCTCTCTGTATGAGTCCTGCAGCCTTACTAAACCTGATTCTATTCTGTCTCCAGCAAGTTCACTGGGTTCCACTGGGTTCCACATGTCTCTCATGGCTTTGCTATAGGATTTCTATGTTACAACAATTACTGCTTTGATTTTCTTCTTGAAAATAGATCTTGGTTTTGTGTGCATCAGTGATGCTTCACTGAGTTCAAAATACTTTTTTTTTTTTTTCCACTGATCTATGCAAGCAGAAGTTATGGCTCTCCCAAGTATTTTTCCACTGTTTAAGGTTATTCCAGAATTATTATACCGAGATAATCCTTGCATGGATTGAGAGCAGCATTTTGTACTAGACCCAGAGCATCATCTGCTAGCAACTGTTTGGATTATCCCATGGTCCTCGTGCCAAAGCCCCTCTCAGGAGGGGAGGCAGTGCTGGGATAAGAGCCCCGCGTATCAGCAGCTGCTCCTGAGATGATCTGTTTGAAATGCATGTTGGTCTTTGAGCTTTGTATGAATTTAAGGTTCTGTATTTGAGAAGACTGACGGTAAATTTCATCTGGTTTTACCTTACCTTTTAATGCTGTGTATTGACCTAAGTTTTGCTGACAGAAAGGATAGCAAAAGACTTTGGTTTCCACTCAGTGTTCCTTGCACAGTCTGAAGGATCGCACCACTCCTCCCCAGAATTCTACTTAATGAAACGTCAGTCTTTGTTGAAACTTTAGAAAGTTATGTCTTCGGAATGTTCTATTTCTTCTTTTATCCAAATGTGTAATATTTCTTAAATTGAGGTGAGCCTGGAAGCGGTGGTACCATCAGGGACCGCCCAGTACAGGCAGCGCCTTGCTTTACTTGACAAGGGTAACGGTGACACCCAGTGGCCAATTTAATAGAGGCCTCTCACTGAATTTCTGTGAGTTTCTCTTGCCTCTAGATTTCATACGCCACAGAGAAGGTCATAGGAGGATCCTCTTCTCTATGTGTAGGAGGACATCAACAGTTTTTCATGTCTTTTACTGTACACTTCTGTCATTGGAATGTGTGTCTTCTGAGCACTTTTAATTCAGAGAGAAGGAGAGAATTCTCTGTTGCTGACTGCTAACAGAGGCGTAGAGACTGAGAGAAGGTTGGTTCAGATTGACCTTGTGTAACATGAGTGTGCTGCTGTGTTTCCTTTCATACTGTTTTTCTCTAATGTCAAAACCGTGTCCACTGAATTACATCACCGTGTGACTACTAAATGTCAGCGATATCAAACTGCACTACATAAACAATTGGATATTGAAGTCAGGATCATCTTTTTAACTTTTTATTTGCGTCACCAACTTGCCCAATGAATGTAAATAACACAATTATTCTGTAACTGTTGGCAGTTCAGTTTCCAGTAAGTGTCCAGTGTATCTATCACATGAGGAAGAGGCACATACTCTGGCTAAGAAGTTTTTCATGTGGTTACCCATGGAGGCTTTGCCGTGTCATTTGGACTGAATACTGTGGTGTGCACACTGCAAGTGCTTAAAGCTTCGTGCAAGCTGAGGAGCTGACAAAACTAAGGTTTTGATCTCATGAGAGGAGCTCATCTGCTTTAGTCTGGCCCCTACAGCTTCCCTAGCAGTGATGATATGGGATAGGGCATAGGTAGCTGGTGGGTTCCTCAGCAGTAAATATGAAACCCCTGTGCCCAGTTGCTGTTATTCTTCATGAGTGTTTGTACTTCTCCTTAAAAAAAAAAAAAAAAGAAAAAAAAAATGCTGTGGTAGTTTGCCAGCTATATTGTTCTTCCAGCTTCCTTCCAGAATAATTTTTTTGTTACTTCAGATTTTCTCTAGATGATTCTTACCACAATATTGGCATAATGAAGTAACTCATGGCTGATGAAATGATGTACAAAATGCGTTTGTTTGAAAATCATGTTATCTCTTCATTTATAACTACTTAAAAAACAAGTCAGGAACCTCTGGCTTCTGGGACTTAATCCTTCTGTCTTGGTTAATAGTTGATAATCAGTAGTATGCATCTATATTCGTGGAAGGAAACTACTCAGAGTCTGACTATATAAAAGGCAATTATGAGAACTTAATAGCAGATTAGAAAATGTTTCTTAAGCAGAAATAATGCCCTATATAATGCCATATATTCACCTCTTATATCAGAGAGGTGCATAAGGCACAAAGAAAGATCCACAAGTTGTGTAAGGGGTGTGTATGCAAGGATTTCATAGACACTGCTGCTCTTGTCCTTTCACATTTAAAAGGCAAAATCATGATCTGGATTATGGAAATGAATGTGTCTTGTTTTCCTTATCTCCAGATGAAGGCCCTATATTTTCTCAGAAAGCTATTTTTTTATTATTTTTATTTTTATTTTTTTAGAAAAATAAACCCAATAAGTAGCTCTGAGCAGCAATATAGGTACGTGGTTATGTTCTTGCTTGGCTTTTCTGATTTACTGGGGTCAGCTATTTAGGCAATGTAGCCATCTTACAAACCCTTGTCAGAGTTAGCCCGAGGTTTCCATGTGAGCTCCTGGTCTCTGTGTCCCAGCAAGAGTTCTTCCATTCACTGTGCATAGTACCAGTTCTTTTTGTTGTATTAGAAAGGGTTCTAATTTGTATTTGCTTTGTCATTTGGGTTGATTTGGCTGTAATTTAATGATAGTCAGAGCTGAATCCCATATATCCAAGAGTGTTAGCAAATGCTCCCTAAAATGCAAGTCAAAAACACTGGCATCATGTTATCATTTTCTTCTGTCCCACCTGAGTGATATTATTTGTAATTTTAGAGCTTTGGGCTCTGTTGGTTCACTATGCACCCTACTCATAGTTGCTTTCAGCTGCACTGTTATCAGCATTTTTAATGGCAACTTCTGTAAAGTGGTGAAGAGAAAAGAAGAGGGAGAAAGTCTACTTATTTGGAAATGCAGCTCTTGTATTTCAATCACAAAGATGTTTCAGCATTTAAAGCTGTCTACTGCACCAGTTCCTATCTGCTCTCTCTATCTCATGCTGCTGGAAGCTGTTACACTGTGAAGATATTTGGCTTTAGATTTATAGAATTACAGAAGCATGGTTTGGAGTTGCAGACACCCCTGAAATGCCTGCTTCTGTTAATGCATCCATAATCTGAGCTCTCTGCTGAACTTCTTGAGGAGATTTGTGAGAGGGGAATTTTCCTCCAGGGACCAGAGGTGTACCTCCTGATTCATGCTGGTTTGGAAGGGCTTAGCAGATCTTTGGGCTCTCGATTTTTTCTTATTCTTTGTTCAAAAGCCATGTATCCCCTAGGAAAAAATGTTGCACGCCTTTGTATGTTCATTGAATTTCTATTAAATGAAAGGCCAGGGGCTGGGGGGGGGAAGATCTGCCTCACTGTATAATGAATTTCTATATTGCTTAAGCTTTATAGTAAGCACAAACTACGAAGACCCTCCGGTCTTATCCTGCAGTTCAGGCAATAATGGCATCATAGTCAAGCATGTGGAACAAAACCACTTTCCAGCATAACATATTTCAGTTAATCAAAGGAGCAGGAGAACAGGAGTTAGGGAGTTTTCCCCGCAGGGTCACAGAGATTCAATGTAACCTTGAATCACACAAGGTTTTATAAGAGAAACATTGTATTAAATTCATATATAACTGTTTATTTGTTTCCCTCTATGCTTTTTTGTATCGTACAAGACTCTCTTGGGCGCAGATTTGCAACTACAGAAGAAAAAGCATTGGGTTGTTAGTCTTGTCTTGCTTCTTCATACATTCAGGGCTTTTGTTAATTTTAGAAAACACCAGTGGTAGCTTTGCCATTGCACCTGGCTAAATATTTAATAGATGAGAATACAAACATGAAGAAGGAACTAATTTCTAGGCAATTCCCAAGGCACATCTGTGAGAATGTCATTATCTTCCTTTACTGAGCTGGGCTTCCTTTTTAGCTGCCATTGTACATACACTTCACAGCACACAGATGGTACAAAGCAGGAAGAACAGAGGCAGTGTGGTTATCAGGAAGCCCTGGAAGCCAGAGTTGCAAAAATGTCAGGTATCTTTGCATTAAAATACTTCCAACTACACAGGAAGTGGATGTAAATTTAGGCAGTAACCCTGTAAAGATGAGTGCACATTTTCTCGGTTGTTTTCTTTTTTTTACACACTATACCATCCTAGTGGAGATAATAGGAATGTTTTAGAGCCTTTATTTACTTGTTTATTTTAATATGGTAAGTCTCTGAGCCATAGCTTGTTTCATGGAAGTGAAGAAACACTTGCCACTGGTTGTCCAAACAGGAGCCTGGTTTTGCAGTATTAGCCAGAAAAAGATCAGTCTATAAAGACATCCTATCCATTTGTACAAGTTAGCAGTGATGCTTGTGTAAGTTAACAGTGGTTTTGTATATGAATTACTGTGACCTGTATAAGTTAATAGGATGCTGGATGGAACCTTTGGTGAGTTCTTTGACCTGCATGATTTGAAAACATATGGAAAATCAAGCTGTTGCTGACAGTATCAAAACAAAATATACATTTTCCCATATAGATTATTATTTTGTATGGGTGCTTATTTTCAGTGTGTAATCTACCCTGGGAATGAAAATAGGCACTGTTGTTATTTGGAAACACCATGAACTCAATTACCAATTCAAACCTACTAAGTTAAAATCTACGTAAATTGGAAGAGCGAGTTAGTTACTTCAGAGAAATTTCTAATCTGATCATAAACTGCATTTTATTTTACATTACATTCTCCAGACTGTTAGATTATCACTTCTGCTTTTGTTTCCAAACCTTTCAAAGCTTTTATCAATAAAATGAAACAAGTCACAAGAACACATGCCCAAGTAAAAAATACCATTATATAAATATTTTACCTTATCTCAAGTCCACTTGGTTAGTCACCTAAAAAGGTCACAATACTTCAGAACACAAGTTGTTTCTTACACTGCTCATGAATCATTTTCAGTCTACAACTACATTATACAATACTACTTAGTTTACACACGCGCGCGCACGAAGGATATTTGCACAACTAAACAGAAGGTCTTTTGAAAGTATCTAAGTTTTGAAAAGTGGTCTCTTCAGTGCCAGTTCTGCCTCACAGGGAGTCAGTGTCCTGTAATGATAGAGAGGGTCACTGCAAAAATGTCCATCGGCTACAAAGACACTAATATGTACCAAGGTAGAGAACCTTGCCAAACTGATACTAAACAAGTGATATCAACTTGTTGTGTTTTTTGTGTCTTTTTGTTTTTAAATAAATAGGAAAAAAAAAAAAAAAAGCAGGGGTGCAGATGCTTATCTATAAGCATATAATTGCCTGATCAAGCCTGAAAAACTGGGGAGCACTGAAATGCTGTTAGCAAATTAGGTGCCCGCTTCACCATCATGTTACTCCAGTTTTACAGTTGGTAATCTCCTGAGAGCAGCTAGAGTAGTGCAGTGGCAAATCAGCACCTCAGCCCATAAAAGCTTCTTGTCAATTGGCCTATTAAAAGCTTGCATTTACCACTTAAACATACAGACCTGTGCAACAGCAGCATGTCCTTCAGTACATGCATTTAATTTGGATTACAGACTGGAACAAGGCTATAGTCTGCCTACTCAGCCAGGTTAGTGTTCATCTCTGTCAAAATCTTGCAGTCACGGCCCAGCCTCTCCCCACATCGGAACCTCCTGCTTCATTTGGTGGATCTGCTTCTGTAGTTCATCTCTGTCAAGTTTCATTTTTGCTTCGAGAACTTGCCGTAGAGATCCAATGCTTTCATAGATAGCTGCAAACCCTAATTGCAGATGAGAGATAAATTAGTTTGTAATCTAAAGCAATAGCAATATGGCATACTTGATAACAGCATATTCTCCCTACCACAGTATTCAGTTTTCCATCAGGAAGATGGCAAACATTCTGAAGAAAAATAGGACTTTCATTGTGCTGGCATAGTAATGACAAAACTCCCCTGATCACTGCTGAACTATACCAATGTAGGTTTAGGAGAAGCAATTCTGAGCTAGTAGGATGTCACCTCTCATTGCTGTGAGTTTTACTCTTACTGAAAATCCTCTTGAATGCCACAGATGCAGCCCAGTATCTTTAAACTACTTCGGTACAAGCGAAGACATTTTGTACAGTATTAAGGATTAACATTACCACAATTCAGAATGAAGATTTTGTTTGATTATGACCCTACCAGCATTAACTTCAGCTTTCATTTCTTTTATATCTTCATTAATCTCATTCTGAAGTTTGCCAATGCGAATATTTATCTTTTCTTCAGTCTGTTGTGTTTCATTTGCTTCCATGGTTATCTTCTGTATTTCTTCGATTTTGCCGATTTTCTCTGACATTTGGTTGAATTTCATCTCTATAGCTCTTTCACTCATTTCCTGGAGCCAGGGAAAATAACGTTAATGATTTAGTATGCATATGAAATGAGTGGCCTTTCCCAGATATGCAATAGGTATTGATTAATCACCCTTTCTTATGTGGAATTTAAAGGTGAAAGGAATTAAAATTTATTTCAGAGAGCATTTTAAAATGACTCAATAGTAGGGTGAAATACTGATGTATTGAAAGTAGTCAGATTTATTTCAAGACCCTCAGTCCATGGGAACTAGACATTGGTGAGGAGTTCTGCAAATGTTGTTGAGGTCTGGAAGTCTCCCTCAAATAACATCCCTGTAATTAATAACGCTTTTGAACGCTTCCTGAGAGGTATTACTGAGACAGTTTAATGAAACTTACTGTGTTTTCCTTAAACGTCAGTGAGAGTTGGTCGAGTTTTTGCACTAGCTCTTTTTCAATCCTCTCGTGTTCCTGTTCCAACCAGCTGCGTGCTGACAAAATCTGGCTGCTGAGCTCTTCAATAGCGTTTTTTAATCTGAGACCACAGTGCAGTTTAGGAGGTTATAAGAGCAGAAGTTTCAGTCATTCAGCAGGTTTTGTTTTGTTTTGTTTTTTAAGAAAAAATGTAATGACCGTTATTGCATTCTCAATACCACGTTAAGGTGAATCTTCAAAGCCCACTGAATTCAATAAGGCAGCATTGTTTTCAAAATTAAAGAAGGAAAGCACAACAAAGTAGCAGTTCTTTATATGAAATATCACAACATTTTGAGGTGCGTTAGATGCAAATTCTTTGTGGCATTGAAAATGGAATGCAGTCATCCTCACAGACCTCAGATCTGAGCAGAGGTCCGGCAGCCACTGCTGCAGCTAGCAGTGCCGGTTCATGCAGCCCCCTCGCACTGCCTTGTCTGCCTCACATGCACACCATCCGCTCAGACAGACTTGTTTTCCAGCGAATGTTTGCCTTCTGAATCTGCTCTCCCATCTGGTTTGCAAATAGCCAGGGTGCCCTAGCTGATGGGACAGCACGCGGGTGGCAAGAAGCAGGCAGGAGGAGAGTATCTGAATTGAACACAGCCCCAGATAGGGCCTGGCAGTAACACCGTGGGTTTGTTTTTTTTTACTAATTCGAGAATTTGAGATCTCTCTTTGGAGTCCCACGAAAGCGAGGGCACTTGGTGAGCTCAGTGCTGAGCTGCGTTGTTGCCGCAGAGCCGTTCCTTAGCCGGGCTCGGGAAAGCGGATCCCTCGCTCCCACGGCCGGCCCGCAGCCCGCGCCGCGCGCACTCACTTGGTGTCCAGCAGGTGGAGCTGCTGCGCGCTCTCCTTGTAGGCCAGCTTCAGCTTGGCTTCCTGCTGCGCCACCGCCTGCTCCACGCGGCCCAGCAGGTGCGACACCTGCAACACAGCCCGCGTCAGCGTGCCGGCACACCCTGCTGGGCCTTCTGAGAAACCTGACCTTAGTGACAACCTACCACAGGCTGTGGGTTGAATGTTTTTGTTGCGCAGGAAACGGGAAGGCTCTGAGGTGGAGTTCTAAGGGAACCCCGACCTTCCACAGCAGTGTTCAGATACATACAACATCATCTGGGAAGGCCAAAACATGGAGAGAACACCAGGCTTGCATCACTGGGGTAGTATTGTAGGGCATCCGTGTCACGGTAACGTCCTGACCTCAAGAAGCCATTCACATCAGCAGCCATTGTCATTTGTTCAGTCCTGGAGGCTCTGCAGGTACCTTAAACACTAGCCCCTTTCCCACAGCATGCAAAAGGCAGCAGCTGAAGGACTGTTTCAGTTCGACCACTACATTAATGCAGCTATGTAGCAATACTCAATCTAAGGACTGCGCGCAGATAGAAATCGTAGTATCACCAAGGTGAAAAGACCTCCAAGATCACGCAGCCCAACCGTCCACCTACCACCCATATCTCCCACTGAACCATGTCCCTTGTTACCTCAGTGCCCCCTGCAGGACCCTCCCCCACCTTTAGAACTGTGACCTCTCATGCAGGAAAACAATCCACTGTGGCACTATCTGTTTGAGTTAAATTAGAGCTCTACTGTACCTGTATTTCTGTCTCTTTGATTTTAGATTCTAAGATCAGCTTAGAGGTGTGTTGGTCTTTAGTTAGGCTCTGAAGTCTTTCATATGTGATTTTATGTTCAGCAGACAGTCTGGCTAGCCCGGCATCACACCTGTTTGAATAAATAAACACCAAAGCAACAGTTGAATAGAACATAAGGCCCAGGCTTTTAAAGTTACCCACTTAAATTAGGCATTTCCATGAAAGTACTGGCTGTCTAGCAAAACTTTGTCTTATGAGGCTGTAAAAATGCTGATGTATCTCACCATATCCAGCAAGGTGCTCCTAAATGGGAATAGATCCCAAAAACTTCATCACACTCCTGCTGTGCTGTGGTTCTTTTGGCACTGACACGTGTAGGTTGTGTTGTTATCAGAGTAGGGGAAATTGCATTAGAACGCCGAAGATACAGGATTTCAATACCTCATTACCTTTGTTATTCTCCAGCAGATATCTATTGTGGTGTGCATGATTTGCCTTGCATAGTTAGAGGCCTGAATTATTATGTAGATCATTATTGTAGCTGTGTTCTGCTAAGCCTTAAGTTCTTATTTTTGTTTGCCAAATAACAGTACACGATATATAGAGTAAACAGTGTGAAGAAAAGTTATGGTTTAACTTGCATGGCTTGTATTTAGGTTAAGCTGCCATTTAAAGCAATGGCAATTTCGGCTCACTAAAGACTACAAAATGCAGTACTGGCACATAATAATTACTGTTTCCTTTCTTCACACTGGAACATTTCTCAGTGCTGTAACATTTTCACAACAAATGTGCTATGGAATACGTGCATTTCCTAGCACATTTCAGAAATACTTTTGTCAGGGAGATTTCATCTATGGTAATACAATGAGGAAATAAACTGCAATGTAAAATATAAGTACTATAATTTCAGGAGTGGGACTCCTGCAGAGTATGACTCATGTATATTTATAATCATCAAAGTAACTAAAATTGATCTGCGAAACTGGTGAGAACAGACAGTAGTTACAATTTAAGGGAGGGAGGAGGCAGTAAATGGGACAAACCACAGCAGGTTAAATCATTACACAAAGCCATGACAGGCCTTAACTTCTCTTGAGTTACATTTCAGTTGGAAAGCTTTCACTTCAGAATGTGTTTTCATCACCTCAGTTATAGTCGTGTTACTGTAAGTATGATGGTACACCTCTATTATCAAATGAATAATGCAAAATATCACAAATTATAAAACCTGTGGAAAGTAATTTATTGTTTGTCAATTCAGCATAGTAAGACCAATCTGTGAGAAGAGCAGCTTAGGTTTATACAGTGGTAAATTCTAGGTCTTACCATCAGGCAGCTTCCTTAGAAAGGCAAGAAAAGCAAATGGCAGATTATTTTTCTAATAAAGATCTTAAACGCAGTGCATCTCAGATGCATCAGGCTCATTTTCTACTCAGTGTAGGAAAATCTGCCTACGTGTTATACGTCCAGGGCATCTGAAATGAATCAGATCTACAGTGTATGTAAAAATCAACTATAGATGCAGAGTAGGCCCAATGTGAACGTGCATAACTGCTGTCTCTCTGGTATCTGGTGTCAGGCAGCCTCTAGAGACACCAGCTTCTGTTCTGACCAGACTGCTGTATTCGTCCTTTCCAGACAAATGGTCTTAGTCCACGAGACATTAAGGAAAGAAATGATAAGGCAGTGCTCACAGGTTTAATGATTTTTTATCACTAGAAGCAGACATGGTAAAGCGGTTTAATATAAAAATTGCAATGTCAGGGACAGAAGACAAGAGTAATGGATTTATCAGCATCTACATAATTTTCTGCTCAGTCTGTCGTTGCTTTTAAATGATAGAGGTAATTTCTGTCTTAGTGGTAATGCTGATTCTTAGGAAAATGGACGGCATCATTCATGATGAACCCTGTAATGATGCTTTACAAAATTATCAATAAATGGTACTGAATGAGAAATGGTCCAGAGACATGAGCTGCAGTGTGGATGCAGTCTCCTCCTGCTAGAGATGTTAGTTGGTTCTCTGATGCAGGTGAGCTGAGCTGTGGGGTCTGTCCCAGCTACACTCCCCCAGAGCTGTGGGCACTGAAGTGTTGGAGCTGCGCACATGCATGTAGGGACCCCGTTCTAGCAGCTGAAAGCTGCAACTCTGAAGAACAGGGAGCTGCTCACTGATACTGACATGTTACAGAACAGCTGGTGTTAGGAAATAAATAGTACTCTCTAATACTGAAGTTGAATAGGATTTTAGTATATGTGTAATCACTGGAATTGAAGCTTAGCCAGAATCCTGAGACTGACACTAAAATTCATACAAGATCTGTAGGCTCAGATGTAGGTGATTTGCCATCACTTGGCATGTAGAGAGTCACGGCAGTTGTCCATGTGTATACTTCTACGGTTGTATACTTGGAGCTGTTGGAGTGTGCTACCAGAGATTATCAAAGCACTGGAGCATTTCTCCTGTGAAGAAAGGCTGAGGGAGATGGGCCTGTTCAGCCCAGAGAAGAGAAGGCTCTGGGGAGACCTTGCTCTATGGCCTTCTAGTACTTGAAGGAGACTTACAAGAAGGAGGGGTACCAACTGGTTACATGGTCTGATAGTGATAGGACAAAGGGGGAATAGTTTTAAACACAAACAGGGGAGTTTGAGCTTAGATATTAAGGGTAAATTTTTCACTCAGAGAGTGGTGATGCCCTGGCACAGGCTGCCCAGGGGAGCTGTGGGTGCCCCATCCCTGGAGGTGCCCAAGGCCAGGTCGGATGGGGCCCTGGGCAGCTGAGCTGGTGGGGGCAGCCAGGGCACAACAGGGGGTTGGGACTGGAAGCCATTCTGTGATGCTAGCCCAGAGCAACTGTGACTGACTGAGTTAAATTGGCCTGCTTTCACTACAGCCTGAGCTGAACTTAGCGCCTTGGCTATGGATGAGGAAAGGAGTTAGCTGATGTGCAGTAAGTGGGAAACCCACAGTAACTGGATCACATTTCTAAGGTTTCACTCTTCTAATTAATCTGAAAGCTAGCAAGACTAAATGCTGAAGTAAAATTACATTAGGTGAGTTTGGCTTATTTTATGTAACAGATATTGGGTAGAGTAATCAGAAGGTATTTATCCCAGTGAAATTTGATGTTAAGTTTCTGTATAGCGCATCGAACTATAATCTTGGTTATGATTTCCAGATATACCGTAATTATCAATCACAGGAATACTAATGTACAAAGTAGAGTTTGATTGTAAATGAAGGCAAATGACAGTCTCTCACAGACCATTGCTGTAACATGATATGTGGTAAAGGGAAGCTTATTTTCTTCTCTACGCAGGGAAAATACAGAGCACAATACTGAATGGGAGCTAACAGTTAGAGACAATAAAGTAATTATCTTATGGTAACAAATACAAATGAATCCACATTCATTGCCCAGTCTGATATAAGGAAAATTGGTATAATCTTTTGAAACAGTCAGATAAAGTGTAACTCAGGCAGAATGACAGGGAGGTGCCCTAAGTAAATAAAGGAAGAAGTCTTGGCAAAGGGTGTGCTAGCGTACCACTGCTCTCAATACCAAGCGCTCAGCCATGCAGGGCCATGGCGAAGCTCATGCTGGCACACGTTTATTTATGTGAATTCTCTTACTAAAACTGAAGGCACTGTATTTTGCTTCATAAGCTATCAGCAACTGCATTGCTCCAAATAAGGGCCTGTGTTGGGTCACTTAGTATTAAAAAAAAGGGGGGGGAAAATGGAGGATGTGTTATGTCCGTCCTCATGTGTCACAAGGATGTTCAGAGAGCTAGAGCATTTCTATGAAAAAAAAGCTGAGAAAGTCCAGAGAAGAGAAGGCTCCAGGCAGACCTCATAGCATAGCCTCTAAAGAGGCTTATGGGAGAGCTGGGCAGTGTAGTGATAGGATAAGGGCTAACAGCTTTAAACTTAGAATAGAAAAGATGTAGGTGAAAGATACAGAAGAAATTCTTCCCAGCGGTGAGGCCCTGGCACAGGCTGCCCAGAGAAGCTGTGGGTGCCCCTTTCCTGAGGTGCTTACACCAGGTTGGATGGAGCCCTGGGCAGCTGAGCTGGAGGGTGGTGTCCCTGACCATGGCAGGGAGTTGGAGATAGGTGATATTTAAGATCATTTCTAACCCAAACCATTCTGTAATGATACTATGAAATTTCCCATTGAGTTATGTATGTATTTAAATCAATTCTCATTTGATAAAATAAGCTTGTCTAGTCCATTCCTGTTTAGTAAAGGATACCTTCAGTGAAGCAAAACTTTTAAAAAATTTAAAGAAAAAGGCACATAATGACTGTGTTAAACCTCTCCCAAGTATTCTTTCTAAAACAGGCTAAGAAGTTACTGTGGAAACTTGAAAACAATGGAACAATTCAAGAGAAAACTTAAATTCAAGGAAAATCCCTCCCTGATTATTTGTGTAGGCTGCTATCACTAAATCAGTTGAAGTACAGGAAAAAAAGAGAAGTTATCTGTACATTATAGACAATAGGTCAAACTCAGGACAAGTATAATTCCACTGAGGTTGTTAGTCAAGATATTCTAGGACAGGCTAGTTCCTTTTTCTGTAGCTGTGCTAACCCATCCTTTATGTTACACTTTACAGACACTGAGGCAAATGTGCTTTGTGCCATCACTGTGACATTTACAAATCAGCCTGAAGTCTGTGTAATTGCACGGCTGTAACCTGGAGTTAAACCTCTACAATTTTATAGCTGTCTGTTCTTTCCGTGTCAGGTAGTCTATGTAGATTTTAATGTGGTTAACCAATAATTTCATGCACATATTTCTACTTCTAAAATGTCTGCCAAAATGTGCAACTATTATGTTCCTCACAAGTGCAGACTGTTCCATGCCTCCTTTACAGTAATTCTGCTAATTAGTCTTAAAGACAAACTACTAAGACTGTCCAACCACAGTACTTTTGAGAGCGGAACAAAATCCAAATTTATATGGAATTTGAGGTCGCTTGTTAAAAATTAATCTCAAGAACTAAGGGACATGTTGTTAAGTTTAATGTGTAATCCTGGGATGCAAAGGATTACTGTTCATTTTCTCAAAAACACTGAGCAAAATTATCCTGGGAATTTTGCCAAAGTAGAATTCAGCCCATTAACACTGACATTCGTACTTCAAGATTAAAGCAACATTAGTTAGTCCCAAAAATATACTTTCGTAATGACATTTACCTTGCCACTCTTCCACGGAGATCTCCTAAACCAGAAAGCTGCCGCATTTCCAGGCTCTTCAGGGTAGAATTTGTTCCATAGCTGAGATTGTCTCTGACGCGTATCTGTTCCTGAAGCATCTACCAAGTATTCATATGCAAATACAAATTCAGTATGCTACATTTAATGTACATTTTAAATGTCACTCACAATTTTGCAGTATTTCAGTAAAATCAGGTATCGTTTTATTATGACTTTAATAGAGGCTGTATCTCATACGTACTGATACAGGTACCTCCATGTTATTTAACATTCCTTATTCTGGAATTATTAAACAGAACTTTTCAGTGGAATGAAGATTTAAATATTAACATTTATCCATCGGTTTTTCCCACCACACCCATGTTGCTCATCAAGCAGAGGTCGTGATTAGTCAGAAAAATGAGCAGTTGGGTTGGGCTGCTCGGTGTTGTCAGTGAGTCGAAGTGAAAGAAAGTTTAATACAGACCTAAGGCATTTCCTAGTGTTTATACAACACAGCCTTTGGACTGAAGTTGAGCTGGGTATTTGTACCGCGTTAATTCATTTTGTCAAGGTTTTCCAGTGTAGCTTTTCAAAGCAAGCTCATTAGTACCACAAAGGTTTCTGTGTTTACATGCTAATATCCTGTATTATTTTCGTAGCCACTGGAGGAATTGCATAATTCGCAAACAGTTTTTACAGTTATAAAAACAATTTATAAGCTTACAGGATCTTTAGACCTTGTCTGAACTTTCCCATCCTGTGGTGAACTGTTATTAAATTAGAAGGACTAAGTAGCTGAAACTGTACTAGTCCGGGGAAGAATTCCTCACATACCTCGATGTCCCTGTTGAGCTGCCTCACGATTGCAGTTATGTTCCGGATGTGCTCTTCTAGGAGCTGCCTAGCTAGCCGGTCACCCCCCCCTTTGTTCTGCATTCTGTGCAGGGTGGAAACAATGTCCTCCTTAATGCGAAAGGCGTGTTCCACAAGTGCTGCCGTGGTTTTCTCATGGCTGAGGATTCTGTCCTCCAGCTGATCCACGAGGCTCGCAGATGCCAGTGGGACCGCTGTCAGCGCCTGGCTGTGCAGCGGGATGTTTCGAACCCGTCTGGTGGAGAAAAATGTTCAGATATGATTGAGGTCTGACACAAATCCCCATAGCATCTTTCTGCTGGGACAGTACGATATTATCTTAGTGGCAGCGCTGGGGAGAAGCACCAAAGCACTCACAAAGGGCCGGCTGCTACAGATGGATGGATGTTGTTTGCAAAGGCAGGTCAGGCTCTTTTTCCTACTCTTTAAAGAAGCTTACAAAGACATAGGATCTTAAGAAGAGGACATTAGCATTATAAAGAGTTACAGTTCTGAACTATAATTTGATTAAGAACCCAAATCCAAGACCCTCTGACTGAGTTTCAGAAGTAATGCTATTTGTTTCTATATTTCCATCTTTATTCAGGCTTAATCAAAGCAGAAAATGTGGAAGGGAAATACGGCAAACCAGAACAGGATTAGAAAGGAGTAGCTTGTGTCCATTCCTTTTTGCAGTCTATACATCTGTCCTGTAGTACCATATAAAAGCTTGTCCTCGCATGAGCTGGACAGGAGGATACACAGGTACAGAAACTGAGGAGAGACCAAAGCTATGAGAAGCTTCACAGCCTCAGAAGTCACATTTCTGTCTATTCTTTAAAGCAAGCATACATTTAGGTCTGCATTTTTCAGAAGAGCTCTGCACTACATAGCTTCCATGAAATCAGTGGGAGCTCATGGTTGCTCAAAGTGAAAAAAAAAAGTAAACTGGATGCACGCAATCTTTCCTTGATGCTATCTATGTTCTGTAAAGAGGAAAGAACATTGTCAGAAGCCTAAGTAGAAGATTCAACCCTACTTTGAAAGAGGAGACATTTATTTCCTTTCAACTCTGTTACACACTGTGTATTGTCTACACTGTTTCTGCTAATGAACCAGACAGACAATTTACTTTCACCGTAAAAACACTGATAGAGGTGTACGAGGACAATCGGCTCTGGCCCTGAGCTTTCCTATTTTCTGTATAGTTAGAAGACTTGGTTTAAGCATAGAATTTTTGGACTTCTATTCAGTTACAGTTTAAAGAATTCCATTCCGGGAAGTTTAAGTCAAAACTGAGTAAAGAATTGTTTTCTGGGACATGGTTTGAATGAGTCTACAGTATTTCCGTGTGTTTGCATATGAAATTCCAAAGATCCAAGCTACAGCATTACCATAAATAAACAATTGAGAGAGGAAGAGAGGCACATAATACTCCACAATATGAAGATTTTATTTTTTACATTCCAGTTGTACCTTTCAGAATGGGCGAGAGTTGGGAAGATTGGGCTTCGTTGGGCCATTTTCTGGTCAATAATTTATGTCTGTTGAAAAAGTACACATTGAATTATTTAATGGTTTATATCTGGCACTGAAATGACTTAATGCTCCTGCTGAAGTGAACCTCCAAGTAAAGTCTAAGATTACGCTGACAGGTCTGATCTTGGAGTTTAAATATTGCTTATAGAATAAATGCATATAAAAATTGATATAAAGGAACAAAATAATGGGAACTAAAGCCTACTAAAATGCTTTTGTAGTGAAAGTGATACTCTTGCAAAGGGCTTGGTTGACAGCTTTAGAACTGCAATCTGCTCAACCCACAGAACTGGTTTGGCAGGACAGAGACAAACTCCTTGTCCTAGATCTGTCTGCTGGTCCCAGACACCATCAATCAGCAAATACAAATGTGAAAAATGAGGGATTATAGTAAAGCTTAAGAATGCATTGGCTAGGGAATGAAATGAAATCCTTCACGACAGCAAGTAGGGGAGAAGGTGTTTTTCAGGCAACCTCAATGAAATGTTGGAGATCAGCACAGATCAGCAAAACTGAGTATTTGATTCATTTATTTTCAGATCAGTATGTCCACACTTTATGTAGTAAATTCTTATGTAGTAAGACTATAAAATTCTGTTTTAATTTTTAGATGTGGCCAGCCAGGCTGTGGCAGACATTGCAGCAGAGCAGCTCTGTTAATAGTGTCAAAAAGACCTCTCACTGTGACACCACTACTGGAGCTTTTAATCACATGAAAAATGATAGAACTATTCTCCGAGATCTCAAAATGCCAAGCATGTTTGTGCTTTGGGAACTTATAAAGGCACTGCCTAAAAAGAGAGCAAACATTGCCACAGTATGCGTGTTCTATTTGCAGCACAGTGCTTCAGAAACTACAAATTAGAGAAAAAAAAAAAAACAAACAGTTTGAAGAGAGGCTGAGTTGCTGAGCAGCAGTGACACAACCGTAATTCAGGAGGTCTGATTTCAGTTCCTTGCTCACTGTCTGATCCTGACAACTTTGGATCAGTTATTTCCATACCCAGTGACTCAGTTTCCCTTTATGGACAACAGAGATGATAGCACTTACCTCTTCATTTAGGTTCTTGCATGCCTGTAAGTAGAAAGCCCTGTACAAGAGCTGGGTTTCATGATGCTGGCTTCTGCACTCAGGATTCTGTGCACCGCAGCAGCCCAAGCCCGCAGTCCATTCCTGCACACGGTGCTCCCCAGTGTTCAGGCACTGCCTCAGTCCATTGGGAGGGCCCGGCTGTCCCCTGAGGTCACCCAGCAGCCTGTGGAGCCCGAGCTGCTAGCTCTGAGCTCCTTCACTCCTTGTGCTCTGGCTCGCCACACAACTCAGTGATCTTGATGCAGTGCAGGATTTCACACAGCGCTATGAACACAGGAATATCCCACTGCTTCAGGTAGAGCTACCCATATCACAGCAGCAAAGCACCGGGTACTGCCTAAAAAAACAAAGAACAAATGTTGGAGACCGTATGTCTGGCTGTGTCTTAGTGAAATACTCCTTATAAAAAACCAGCTCAACAAAAAATCCACAACTCAAGTGCTTTAATCTTAATGGCCTTCAGTTCGTATCAACTGACAACCATTTCTGGAGCACTGGAAGCACAGCACTGCATGAAGATGGCACTTCTTCTGCCAGACTGCCGCTAGGCAGGCAGAATGTGTAGTGCAGTGCACACAGGTGGGCTTCCGCTTCTTTTGGGAATGTAAGTGCATCCCTCAGGGCATGTGGAAGCTCAGAGGCAATTAGAAGCTTTCTTGACCTGACCCAACATCCAGAGGGAGTGTGTCATGGTCTTGTTCAGCAGTTGTACAAAACTTTATTGCAGTTTGCAGCTAATAGTTCCATAGAGGTGTCAGGACTGATGCCATGTTTCTTCTCTGGGTGGCACCCATTTAGCCTAATAAATAGCAATTCAGAGAAAAATAACAAATGTTCTAACGTCTAGAACTGGAGGAGTGTGACTTCACACAGCTCCCAATTCAATGGTGCTGAACTGGGATCAGCTTGGATACTGGCTGCAATACAGGCTTCAGGTGCATGGTCGTTGCAGTAAACGGTGCTGTCTGCTGCTGCATGCTGCTGAAGCCATTTAATCGCAGCACCTTAATCCGGTACTTTTGGAGCGATTAATTTGCTGGGTATTCCAAACGCACTTGTCGCATCGACAAGAGAAGGGTTTCTCCCACGGCCAGAGGTCGCGCTTCACGTGAGCTTTAGGGCGGCTGTCCCTTGCAGACCTGGGATTGTACTTTTAAGTCGCTGACCCCGCGGCAGAAGTCGCGCGTGGAGCCGTCCGGCCCCGCGCTGTGCGGCCGTAACCCCGTGCGCCGGAGGGCTCCGCGCTGCAGAAACCGCTCCGGGGGCGGCGGGGGCCGGGCCGGGGGGGGCGGCCTCGCGGCGCGGAGCTCCGGCCGGGCCGTGCGGGGCGGGGGCCGGGAGCGGGGCCGGGAGCGGGAACGGGACCGGGACCGGCCGCCCCGCTCCGCCCTCGGCTGCTCGCTGGGTGCCGGCCCGAGGGGGCGGCCCGCCCCGCCGTGAGGCCGCGGGCAGCGCGGGGGCGGGGGCAGGCGGCGGTGCCGAGGGGGCTCGGGCCCGGCCGGGCGGCACTCACCACTGCGGCGGGCGGGGGCTGCCCGCCTCTCCGCTGCGCCCCGCGGACCCCGCTCCTCGCTGTGCTCCGACCGCGACTCTCCGTTGCCTGCCCGCGGCGCCCGGCCCGTCCCGTCGTGTCCCGTCCCGTCCCGTCCCGTCTCCACGTCCGTCCGTCCGTCCGCCCGCCCGGTGCGGGGAGCGGCGTGGGCCCGACGCAGGCCGGGTTGCGGGAGCTGCCGCCGTTGCCAGGACGCCGTCACCATGGGAACGGAGCGGCGGGGGGCGCGCCGCAGCCTTATTTATAGGCAGCGCCCGCCCCGCCGCCCTCTGCCGCGGCTCTCCCGCCCCGTCGGGGCCGCGCACACAGCGGGGCTCTCCCTGCCCTCGGAGCGGGACGGTTCCTCCGGAGCGGTAACGCGCTCCGGCCCTGTAAGGCTGTACGTGTCAGGGGCTGGGCCGGGGGTTCCAGGGCTGTGCTTCCAAACGCGGCCCGGCGTTTAGCTGCGGTGAAACTTCGTGTCCCGCAGCAGGTGCTCTCTGCTGTATGAGCCAAGAGGTGCTGCTGGAGAGGCAGAGCACGTGCAAGGTGTGTCCGTGCCTCAGCTCTACCTGCTGCCGTCGTGGACTTCGGTACAGACACCTGGGGGTAAACGCTGGCTGTTTGGTGCGGGCTGCAGAAATCCCTCTGTACCCAGGCCTGGACAGAATGGATGCAGCCCCTCTGTGCTGCTGTGTTAGAAGCGTGCTGCAAAGAGGTGAAGCACTGCAGAGTGTGTGTGCACCTATTTAATGAGCAAGACGGGGCTGAACCTGCAGCTCTTAAAACACGTGTTAGGGTTAGGGGCTAGTGACAGAAATGCACCGTGGGTGCTTTCAGAACAGCCTGTGATGGGTGTGGTGCTGCTGCACCTCTGAAGCTCTTTTGTCCAGCTCCTATTCATGCAGCTGCACCAGTGGGGCCAGGGCCTGCTCCTGCTGAAAGCCGCCAGGGAGAAGGGCTGCGCAGCCTGCTGGCAGCACGAACGCGGAATGTTTCCCTTAGACCCAGCCAGAACCCCTCTTGGTTTCATTGGTGTTGCTGCCCACCCATCGTGTGGCATTGTGCAGAGCTTGGCTTTGCCCTGTGATGGGTTTCCCTATGGGGTCTGTTGTCAGTTCCCAACATTGAAGTCCTGCTGACCTCACTGGGTTCATTGGGTGCACAGGTGCTGTCCCGGGCCCTGCAAATACCTTGCTGACTGCGTGCATCTGTGTGGTTGTCAGGCACCCGCTTCAGGATTTTCCTGTTAGTGAACTGCCTGGATACATTGTGTTTTCTCATTGTGTTTTTTTTTTTTTTTTTCTATGTACGTGATCACAGGGACTGAGCTTAAAAGGGAAATGTCACCCAAAGTAGATCAGCTGAGGCTATTTTGTTTTAAAGACAGGCCAGCGTTTGTGTCCCTCCTGCAGCACAGCAGTTAGGCTGTGCTCAGTGCAGAGCCCTGCAGCCAGGCTGCTGGGAACGGGACACCGGGAACAGTATTCCTCTGTCCCATACAGAAGCTGCTGTCAGCAGGTGTTAGCAATTGTTCTGTGCTTGCATGGCTTCCCTGATCCTCCTCCCTAGAGCAGTGCTTGTATTTGATGTACCCACAGAGTGAAGTGAGGGCAGAATGCAGCCAGCTGCATTTTAGCAGAAAACGTGAAGCCTGCGTTTGTTCTTTGGAAAGCAGATCCAGCAGAAATTTCTGCGTTGAATTTGTCAGATGTCCTCAATGTACTGCCATTTGTTTTCCTGTGACACAGGTCCTTCATCTTGCTAAGAAATACCAGCTCTGTGGTTTTCTAGCTGCGTGGCTGATGTTCTGCTAAGGGCATTAAGCCGTATTTTGCTGCCTCCAGGCATTAAGTAAATTGAGGAAATGATTCTGATCAATAGAGCGTAAATACATGGTTTGGAAAACTTACTTTAAATATATTTTGTAAGAGAAAAGCAGTAACATCTTTATTTTTTTTTTCCTCATTGACATCTGTGTTTGTCAACTGAAGGTCAGAACAGCGCCTTTCAAATCGCAATTCCAGATCTTTTCCAGATTCATCACTCTCTCAGTAGAGCTCCTTCTTTCTGAAGCCACAATACGGCTTTTTAGAAGGAGGAGCAGGGAGCATCTGTATTCCACGGTGCTCCCAGAGGTGATGCCTTGGCCAATGGTTTGCTCTGTAGCTGCCCAGCACCAGCCCAGCTCCCGCCTGGAGCTGCTGGGTGCATGCAGGCAGCAGTGGGCAGAGCTGTGTGGGTTCTCCCCCGGCTCAGCACGGCACAGCTTGGGAAATCATAAGGGAAATGCCTCCCTGCTGCTGAGCTGGGCGTTGAATAAGTGTCATTCAGTCCGTACAGCCAGCCTGGGAATTCCTTGTTTATCGTTAAAACAAGCAGAAGTAAACCGCTACGCTTAAAAGCATGAAAAGAGTTTATTGTGAAATAGGCTGTGCGTGGTGCACGAAGTGCAAAGGTTGGTGCAGAGCACAGACACCTTTGGCCCTAGAATTTTTGTTAGCACTCCTCTGGGAGTGCTTTGGGAGCAGCTGGGCCGCAGCAGCCCGTGTGCGGTGATGGGGCCTCGCGTCTCAGCTGGCTGTCCTCGCAGACACGCTTCTTTTCTTTCCCGGTGTCACTTCTGTACTTTTCTTCATCACTTGTTACAAAGATGCCTGTGTGTACGTACACACAACTGCGAGCTAGGCATTAAAAACTCCCACATCCAAAGCAAACAGAAGACCGGTGACGCTGATGTAGGTTCTCTTTGCCATGCCTCCCCTGTGCGCGCTCTCTGGGTGCTTGCGGCTCTTCCTCACTACTTCCACGGCAGCCGCACGTCCAGACGCAGCACCAGGCACACCTGTTGTATCGGAGCGCGGTGCAGCTGCTGTTCTCCGCTTACAGAGAGCGACGCAGAAATGAGAAGCGCTGCACCTGTTGGGAGCGCTCCGCCAGCCGGGCTCGCGGCGAGGGGCACGCGGCGAAAAGTTGTGCGCGTTCCGGAGAGCCGAGACTCGCTGAGCCCCGGGGTGCGTGCATGCGGGAGGAGGAGGAGGGGGGCACCGGGAGACACGGGCCCCGCAGGGCGGCGGGCGGGGCGCGAGGGGCCGCGGCGGGATTCCCTCAGGGAATGACGTTCCGGCGCGCGGCCATTGGCTGCGCCGCGCCGAGTTCTCCATTTATGGACACGGCGGCCGGGAAGGGGCACCCGCCCGCGTTCCTCGGCCCTGCCCCGTCTGCCGCGAGCACCAGCGCTCGCTCCGCCCGTCCGTCCCGCCCCGCTCCGCCCCGTTCCGCGCGCGGGGGCCGGGCCCGCTGCCCGCCCCGTCCGTCCCGGGGCGCCGGCGCGTCTGAGCGGAGCCGTGGGCAGCGCAGCGCGGGAGCCGCGATGGTAGGAGCGGGTCGGGGCGGTGCGTTCCGCCCGCGGTGCTCGGGGGTCGGTCCCGGGGCGCTGGGGTGTGCCGGGTCCACGGGCTGCCGGGCGGGGGCTGAGGGGCGCGGCGGGTCGGGCGGGGACGGGGTCCGCAGCCGAGTCTGCCCCGCTCTTCCGCGCCGGCTCCTGCCGGTTCGTCGCGGGTTTCGGAGTGGAGTAACGCAGGTGTGAGCGGTTCCCCGCGCGGAGGACTTGGGAGTAAACAGTGAAAACTCCGGCGCGGTAACAAACCGGGCTGGAAGTGAGTCATTGGTTAAAAGTGTGCCTCTGAAGCGGAGTCCTGAACGGCTGAGCAAAGGCGCTTTAGAAAAACAACTTCTGTGCTCCTGCTGCTACAGCTCGGGGTGCGCTCTGCCCCCCCAGGCCCCACCTGCACGGGCGCGGCCCCGCGCACCTGTGCCCGGCAGCGGTCGGGGCTCCGTCGCTCTGTGTGAATACAGCGCTGCAGGGCTCGGCACTGCTGCCCCGGGGGGGGGGGCGGCTCTCGGTGAGGGGGTTCGGGAGGGAGAGGCCCGTGTGCTGGCCGTGAGCTGATTGTTTACCTGCAGATTGCAATCGGCCTTTACCCTCACCTTTGTTCCGCGGCTCTCGTTACGTCAGGGATGGCTGTGGCACCTGTGGGCTGCGGGCGGTGATTGCTGTGTGGCTGCTGCTGAGTGCTGGGTGAGGCCGGGGCTGCCTGGTGCCAGCTGGGTCTGAGCGCTGCACCTCTCCCTGCAGTCGGTTTTGCAGTGGGCCCCAGCGGTTTCCTTCCAATGAAAGGACTGAATCAAAGTATGGTCCTGGTAAATACAGTAACTAATCGGTAACACGCTGAAATGGTGGTACCTTTTAAAACTAAGGGCATTAACATCTCCCACGAGGTATCCCCATCTGAGAGCTGTTTGGGCCACTGTTGTCATAGTTGTGATTTGATATAAAAATAAACCCGAATTACATAAACAGTACTTCTGTGATTATCCTTACGCAGCGATCACAATCAAACCAGCAAACGTTGTTTTATGAGCACGGCTTTGTCTCAGGCCTTCACCGAAGCAGTAGTTGGTGACCCGTTAGCAGGTAGCTCTGTGTAACTCAGCTGGCAAGCAGGACTGTCTGCCGGGATTTCTGATGGCTGCTTACCAATATGAATCACACTGCTCACATCCTGAAACTTTATATGCTTTTCTGTGCTGTATAAAAAGTTATTTCCCTTATTTTTGTCTTGACAAAAAAACTGAGTTTTCATTTCTTTGGAGGGGAAAAAAATGCTTGCACTGACATCATATGCATTCGCTTTGTGCTGTTCCAGCACTTTGATAGAGCAGGGCATGTGATGGTGACACTCATTCCTCTTTCAGCCATTGTGTGTCTCCATCCTTAGGTCCGCTGGTGGGGCCGTGCAGCTGTGCACAGCCTAGCAATGTGTGTGCTCTTTTCTGCTGGTTTATTTTTAATCGCGTCGATATCTATATCTGGTTGATGGTGTGGTTTCAGAAGGAGTTCTGCTGTCATGGAATGGGTGAGCTGTTCTGTGGCTGTATGCTGCAGCATGAGGAGGGAGTGAGAAAAGGCAGGGCAAAACTGCCCTGTAGCTGACAACTTTAAGGAACACCTGATAACTACTGGAATGTGTTCCTTTGTTAACTTTGCATTTCAGCCTTTTAAATTCGAGATTATAGAATCACAGAATGGCTAGGGGTTGGGAGGGACCTTGATGATCATCCAAGTTCCACGCCATTGCCATGGCAGGATTGCCAGCTTCCTCATCAGGCTGCCTGGGGCCCAAACCGACCTGGCCTTGGCTGCCTCCAGGGCTGGGGCATCCACAAGCTCTCTGGGCAAGAATTTCCTGTAATATCTGTAAGGAAGGAATTCTTCATGTGAGGCCCCAGTGCGTGCTGCCCAGAGAAGCTGTGATGTCCCATCCTTAGGAGAGTTCACAGCCAGGTTGGATGGGGCCCTGGGCAGCCTGATCTGGGGGTGGCAACCCTGCCCATGGCAGGGCCTTGGAACTGGATGATCTCTGATTTCAGCACAGCTTGGTATGCGTATAGGTCAAATAATCATCACTCAGTACAGCATGATGCTGAGCATGTCTTGGTTAAATGTAGTACTTAGGAAACAGCAGAAGTGGTTATTCTTAACTGCCGTGAAAGGACTTGCTTGGCTTCAGGGTTTGGTCCATTTTAAGGTCCCCTACACAGGCTGGTCCTATACTGTCTTAATTTTCTTCCTGTATGAAATTCTCAGGCAAGACACTAACATTTCTGTATTTGAAGAGTGCTTTCCTGTCTGGTGCTGCAGACAGTAGCATAAGCTCAAACCTCGCTCTCTGCCAAAAGTGGGATAGCAGGGAGGGCAGCAGCACATGCTTCGCATTATGTCTAGAGGTGCATTCACAGAAAAATCTTCCAGCTATATGGTATTCCTGTTTTGTGCTATTTTATGTATCAGCCAGACACAGTAGCATGTTCAGTAGCAAAACTAGTGATTCATTCTTGAGTTTGGTTTAGGTCTGCACTGTGTGTGCTCTCTCTGCTTCTTGCTAGTCTGGGTCTTCAGAATGGTCTATGGATATACGGTGCATGTTAGCAGACTTCTTCAGAAAACATTAATGTAGGCAGAACACTGTCCAAATGCAGCTTTTGCAGCTGATAAAACCCAAACGTGTCTGCATATTATGTATGTCCTAAACACTTTTCTAAGTCTTTACATTCTGGAATTTTGGTTTTCATTTTTTCTCCTTTCTGTGAGAATGGCAGTAGTAGCTTGCAACAAAACTCTTTACTGGCCCTTCCCTTAACTTGAAGTAACTGGGGGTAACTTGCCCCAGCCTTAGCTGCCTGGTCTTAAGGTGTTGCTGCACGTGTGGGAGGGGAAAGCTGGGACTGTTCTTCGAACTGTTGTGACAGCTAGCAAGTGAAAGTGTCTTCTCAACTTGCCTGTTCCTCAAAAAGTTATCAGTATGAACGTTAGCAGTAGCCTCATCTTGAAGTACGCTGTCACAGTTGAAGCATTAAGCTACAGCTTCAGTGCACAGCTTTGGAGAAGTTTTCTCAGCTCCTTTTGTAATACATTAACTATAGAGTTTTCTTTTGTCAATACCAGTTTGATTTCTTCCCAGTTTCTAGGAATTAAGGCAGTGACACTGGTGTAAAAGGTCATGCATGGCCCTATCCAAGTTACATCTGAGGAGAAAGAAATAGAAGACTACAAGAAATCCTGGTTTCAATATCAGAAATGTTTGTGTGTTTAGATCTGCCAGTTAAGACTGTATATATTACTACTGTATAGATAATGTAAATGAATGTATTTGGAGCTGCTAAAGAATCTTTTGTCTCAGTAAAACGTAATTGAATTCAATTGCAGCATCTGGTGAGGAAGGGAATGAAAAGGCAAGAGGTCATCTTTCTTACTGAATTTCTGGCTCTTGTATTTACTTTGCCAAGGACCTTGTGTAACCCTGGGAATGAGCTTACTGTGCTTAAATTGCAGTGTTCTGGCATAAATTGCAGTGGTTCTGCTGATAGAGACCAGCCTGGGATCAGGCTTACCGTGTCAGCTTATTAGCTGTCAGATTTCTTGCTTACCTTTTGGTTCTGGTTGCAGCCACAACACATGGCTTATATGTGACAAATCAGTCTGTTTCCTTTTTCCAGAGTACTGTTGTAACGCAATACATCAGTCTGCTTTTTTTTTTTTTCTTTTGAACCTGTTTTCTAGATCTAGATGCTGTGCTACTACTGGGAAACATTAAAGCTGTATTAGAGGGGATTTTGTACCTCATTAAAACAGTTGTTGTTCTAGGAGTGAACAGCTCAGAACTTGAGCGAGGGGGGAAAAAATCAAAGCAGCAGTTCTCAGAACTGGGAAGTGTGTATGTTTTTTTGTTTTTTTTGTTTTTCTTCTTACAAAAATAAGTATTTGGAGAATAGACCAGCCCCTCTGCAAACCTAGAAATAATCAGGAATAGACTTTGGCAAGAAAGCACTGCCTTGTGCTATTACTGACTTTCTGAACGAAGGCACTTTGCATATTTAAGATTTTGATGAAAGAGTACAAGAGGGGTTTACATCAGCACACAGAGCAGACCCTCTGGGGAGGAGCCTCACACAGGTTTTCTTAAATCTCTTCTTATCTGTTGGAGCTCAGTCACTTTTCTGTTGCCCAAGAAGCTCCTTGGCAGACTGCAGTGTTGTTATTACCCTCTTGGAAGTGTCTTGTACTATTTGGGAGTGCCGAAGTATGACAGCTGCATGGGCTACTTGGTATCTTTTGCAACCAGTGGACTCTGTTAGCTGCTGTGTGTTGTTTGGGTTCTATTATTTCTACTACATGAGCATAGAAGTATTTATAAGTATCAGGGAAACACCACAGTCAGTGCATCTTCTCTCCATTGTAATATCAGAACCAGGAGTTGTTCTGCTCTGAGTTGGTTAGGCATTGAGCTCCTGTCCTCGCTGGGCCCTTGTCCCATCCTGCTGTCATGCTGCGGGGTCTCCGCTGTAGTAGATGCCTTTCAGCTGTGCCTCCCTGAGTTCAGCTGCTCCCCACCTCCTGCTGCATCCACCACGTTCCTGAGATGCCCTGGCTGTCCTGCCCAGGAAGTGTGGCTGTTGCTCACCTCCTGACTCATCCTCACCCATCTCCTGTGCCCCACCTCTTGACTTCCTCCCTTTCTCCTGCCCCAGCTCTTTGGCAATGCGATGCCCTTTGGGGAGAGCAGGTGTGCAGCAGGAGTGGTGTCTGGGCAGCATGGGGGAATTCCTTACCTCAGCTTGAGCAAGTAATTTCTGTGGGGGAAAAGGTTTCTTACTGAGGGTAGAGTATTTCTGAGT
This sequence comes from Callipepla californica brunnescens, assembly GCA_023055505.1. Taxonomy (NCBI): domain Eukaryota; kingdom Metazoa; phylum Chordata; class Aves; order Galliformes; family Odontophoridae; genus Callipepla; species Callipepla californica. The sequence continues at coordinate 5,846,351 of JALIRH010000012.1, forward strand.
GGTGAACCTTTCATAATAAAACATGCTCAGCATAAATGTGTGCATGGGCCTGGAGTTACCCAGGCAAGTACATCTGAGCTCAAGATGTGCATAAATAGCCTAGCAGGAGCAGTGCTCAAGGGTCTCTTTTCAAAGACAGATATTTAGCGGCTGTTAAAGCTATTAGTGGGTTGGATTCATAAGCTGTCCAGGTTTTTAAGTTTTTACTTGAAACTGAGACTGTTCTTTAGAATAAAGCCGGTGAAGAGCTGTCAAGGAAAGCAGTGTAGGTAGTTGGAGTGTGAGTCGAGTATCTTCAGTAGGAGTGGTGCTTATTGGAAAGGACACTTGAGGGGAACTGTGACGTCTGAGGAGTTGCCTACTGACATCAGAAAACAAGTTCAACAACTAAATGAACTGGTAAGTATAGGACAGAAGTTAGCAGACCTTCATCATGCTTCTCAGTTGCTACTGGCCTGGAAGCGCAGCAGACCGCCCCACAGCTCTGTGTGCCACTTTCCTGCCGGCAGCATGACCTCAGCTGCCACAGGTATCTGTGGTGGAAGTGGCTTCTGGCTGCTGGGAGCAATGCGGAAGGTGACAGCGCACCCACTTAAGGTGGGGTGATGTCAGCTGGATATTTATTTAACCTACCTCACCAAAAAAGGAACAAAAATGCTTTAAACACAACCGTGTTCTTCTAGAAGCTCTTTTGGTGCTTTGTTCAGCAACGTGAATCCTAAATAAATGTGTTTCTGGCATCCTTCAGACAGAGCTAGCAGTCTTGTAGTGACTAGCTGCACTTGTTCCCGAACAGGAAGTGTGAGGGTTTTTCTCTGCCAGCTCACTGAACCACTCACTGAATCACCTTCATCAGCTGAGCGTGAGTCTGCAACCAGTTTTCTGTCAGACGTGTCTAATTTAAGTGTGGAAGCCGTGGTCAAGTCTGAACAGTGCAGCCTGATATCACTTGTAAAATATGGTATCTCCTCTCTGGCAAATGTTCTTAACACTCGGGGTTTTATGTCTTTCATGCTCATGTCTTATGAACTAACATGCTGCCAGATGTTTGATCCGGCACCTAGGAGAGTCTTCTGTTTTCAATCTAACATTCCACAGCGTTTGAGAGGCTTTAAATTCTAGGCCATTTACCATTGCTTGCTGTTATTTTTGTACTGATTTATGTCTTTTCCTGTGCTTTGAGCCACATATTGCTAATAGCATAAATACAGAAGATGGAAATCGGGGCTTTTTGTCAGTAATACATTTGCATTGCCAAGTAGCAGTCAAGAATTTGTCTCTTTGTTTTTTTCTGCCTTGAGGGATACAAGTCTGTGCAGTGCCCGAGCACTTCCGAATTTGCTTTTGCGGTTAGATCTTAACCCTGTGCTTATCCAACTTTGTAGAGTAATATGCTACTTCAAAGTATTTTAGTTTCTTCTTGCAATTATTGCTACAGAGTCTGAAGTCAGTTCTCTTGGGCTGCAACCCCTATGTGCCAATTGCTTTTTGGTATGAAAGTGCTGTCTGTTTGGGATGGGCTGGTAGGAGGGTTCCAAGGACAAGGCTGTCCTATGTATTTACTGTGTTGTATGAATTATATTTCATTTGTTAAGTGAAAATGGTGTTCTTGAACTATATTGAAGGAGTACTCTTTTTATTGGAACTAATCTTAACTGCCTTTTTGTGGTACAAAAAGACAAGCGTGTGCCATTAAGTTGGAGCAGAATTTGATTTGTGGGTTTGTCATTTGTGGAGTAATTTGTTTTCCTGTACTATGCTTCTGACTGTATTCCACATATACCTAAAGGAAGGACAAACGTGCAAGAAAACAGTATTTGAAGAGTCATGCTTTTGGTACAGATATAGTTAAATGAACTTTTTCAAACTTTATGAGATTCTTTCCTGAATGGAGAAAAGCTGCAGCAAAGCATTCTTGCTTTTTGAGCACTGAGGTACTTAGCTGTCTATGTACTCTGAATTATGAAATAATTCTACAGTATCTTCTAATAATTGTGCAAATCCGTGTGTCATTAGCTTTTTTCTTGTTCTCTACATGTGCAGATTGCTGACTAAATATGGATCAAGAAGTCTGGTATCTTTGAAGAAGCTAGTGATAGAATTTGATCATCTAGGGAGCAAACCAATTAGTCGCAGGATGTAATGACCTAATACAACAGATTCATTTCTAGTTTTGTAATCTTAATTCTTGTCCGTACAGATTTTGTGGAAGCAAGTTGTAGACTAGACATGGTAATCCTGCTGAGAATGCTTCTGATGTTTTCTGTAGTAATTTGAATTAAAATTTCAGGTAGTGTGAAAACTGACATATTATAGTGTATGATTTTGTTTCATATGGCTTCTATACCACATACCATGTAATCATAGAATCATTTGAGTTGGAAGGGGCCCTTAAAATCCCCTGCCATGAACAGGGGTCAGATTGCTCAGAGCCTGCTCCAACCTGACTGTGCCCCTCTCCAGGGATGAGGCATCCACCACCTCTTTGGCCAAAATATCCTACTGCAACTGTTAGTGTAAACGTACGGATTCAAGCAAATCAATAATAATAATAATAAAAGATATTCAACTGTGAATTAAAATGCAAAAGCAGTTTCACCTAGTACTGAATTATTTCAGCTAACTTTCTGCTTCACCTCCCTTCCGCTGTAAACTGGACTTTGTGCAGGGCTGTGTTTCCAGGACTTGTTCCTGTTCTGTTGTTAGTCTCCCAAGCCTTTTTTGGTGCTTCCCCTTGACTTTAAATACACGCTGGGAGCTACTGTCTTGGTCAGTAATTGCTAGATTCAGCAAGCCAAAGATTCCTACTGAAATATTCTGGTCTTTGCAGTGCAAAAGTCGAAATAACTTCTTAGGGTAGGGCAATTCAGATCCTGGCTGTTGTGTGTAACCTGCACAGCTTGGGCAAATGGTGTGAGGTGACTTTTTGTAGCTGGATGGCCTTGATGGGGAGGTGGAAGTGTGGGTCTGCTGCAGTGTAGTAGCACCATTAAGCCTGCAGAGATGCTTGCAGCAGAAGTGCTAAAAATGCATCAGTTGTGTCCTAAATGGTCTCTGTGTTGTCGGCCTTTTTCTTGCTCTGTGGCAGCTGGATGCTCTTCAAACCATTTTCCTTCTTCTTCCTCAATTATCAAGAGGTCATAATGCCTAGAGCCAGTGTGTGCTGGTTGTAGTAGTCAGCCATGGTGTTAGCATGCAGTGTTGGTGTGAGGAGGACCATTTTTCTTCCAGTTAAGTGACAGGACACAGTGGGCATCTGAAGGTTATGTACTGCTTCCCAGAACACTGCAATGACCTATGTCATTCTCTTGGAGTTCCTATTTCATGGATATGGACTATCAGCAAGTAGACTTGTCTCTTTAAGTTGGAGTTATAGTAACTTCTACAGACTGTGCTGTTTGTTGTGGGTTGTGAGAGTGTATTTTCATTTTAAAAGCCTGAATTCAGCTTGACATGGCTAGGAAGAAAAAAATGAACTCAAAAGAGATTCTGATGTGACACTGCATGCTTCCACAGACTTATGATTCAGGATTTGGCCTTTAATGAACAAAAACTGGACTTCTCTTTAAAGCAGAGTTATGTGGGAGGAGGCAAGATGACTTCATTGTAGGCGAGGCCACTACTCTTGTTTTCTGGTGCTGTTGTGGCCTCTATGTTGGGTTTGTGGTTACAGAGGTCAAGGCACGATCACTTTCTTGTGAGAGAATACGGGCAGGTGTTGAGCAGATCGATTAGAAACATATTTACTAAAGTGAAAAAAGACATAATAGTGTTTGAGTATGAAGCTCAGGCTGTGTGTTGAGTCCATTTAAATTCAGTAACTGTTTCTATGAATTCTAATGCTAATCTGGTGTTTTAAATGGCTTAAGGGTGCTTGTCTGTAATGGTCATTGTTGTCCTGCTGCACTGCGTTATAATTCATACCTGTATGGCAATAAAGAACTAGATCCAACCTACTGAAGAAAATAATTTGTCCAATTTGATATTTGCTTTAAATAGCAGTTGAATCGGTATGTATGATGCACTCCAGTTAATTAAATTTACATTTGATACAACTGAAATAGTTATGGTTTGGATGCAAAAACAGGCTCATCAGTTCTAGCTCAAAGCTGCCTTCAAACAGACTGTTTTCTACAGAACTTAGTACAGACTTGACAGATCTTGGCCTCAGTCTCAGGGATATGTCAGTTGAACCTATTATAAGGCTACAGAGTGGTTAAACTTAAACAGCATACAGCAGTACAGGATGGGACTGATTATTCTGTGTAGATAAGCAGTATTGTTAACTTTCAGTTTTTGTATGGAAAGGAATAGTTCACCGATCTACAGTGCCAGTTACTCGGCTGACTGTTCCAGAATTCTTAGAGCTATTCCTGTCAGTACTACTCTTTAAAGCTGTTCTAGTGGTAAGTAGGATTTCTGATTCTAGGGCTCTTAATGTTTGAAATACCAGCACACCCAGCCCTCGGGGACCTGATCTCAGTATGCAGAGTAAGTGGATGACCAACAGTGGTTTCTTCCTGTAGTTTGTGCTTTTATTCTTGGTTCATTCTAGGAACACTTAAGAGGAAACAGAAGAACAGCGAATGCTCATTCCCATATTTGGTATAATTCCAGGCAAAATGAGTATCCTTCCTCATTGAGTAATGGATGATAGTGCTTCTGGAAAATCAAGCCATCCTTAAATTAAGGATTTATCTTTAAATGGCCGCATCAGGCTTATTGTCCTTGTGGTTGCATACAGTGCAGCTTTCTACATAGAATCGTGGTGATGCTAAGCAGTCAGGTAGCACCACTAGAGTGAAGGGGGTTAAGATAAATGTTTGCTTCTTTAGAACAATGAAAGCTTGTATTTACATATTTATAAGTCCTTCTTCGGTGGCAGATTCCATTAGCACTATGCATTAGTAGGGTCATTTAAAATTACATTAAGAGTAGGATCAGAATTAGTGGAGGTTATAAAGTTATTGTATCAAAATAAACATTTGGCTTTTAACTGCTGATAGTGGAAGCGGACAGAATAAATAAATGTAAAAGTCTGTTTCATCTCCTAGCTTTTTTCTTTTCTTGATACACATGAGGGCAGTTCTGAAAGTAATGCTTCCTGTTTTATCGTGCCCACAACGTCAGGGGCAGATGTTGGTGGTATGGCAGTACAGGCTGAACCTTCCCACCAATATTCTCTTAGATTCTGTTGCTGTGTTACAGATAGCAGCAGAGGGGCAGTCTGGCAGAACGGTGTCTGATGTGGAAGTGCTTGGGAACCAACTGGGAACCGAAGTTGTGTCTCTGAATTTCTTCATGTGGGAAAAAATGGCACCTACTGACATTCAGTGACACTTGCTGGATGTTGATGGAGACCAACCAGTGGGCATCAGCATGATGAGGTGCTGGGTGGTGCATTTCAGCAGTGGTGACAGCAACATGAATGATGGCCATGCAGATTTTTGAGTGTTGGCTCTTGTTCATAGCTGGAAAAAAGGTATAGCCAGTGGTGGTGACTGTGCTGAAGAAGTGTTTTGTAGCTGAGAGTTTGCTCTATCAACTGGTGTTACTGTGTTCTTTATATCTGTTGCAGTTTCCATGGAAATAAATAGGTGGCATTACTTTTGGAGCAGCCTATGTAGCTGAATGAATTCACATTATTTTCTGTATCTGGAGGATACAGAAGGAGGAAGAACCCGAGTCCAAAGCCTAGTTTCATTATCAAGCACTAATGAAGAGAGCCGTACTTAAAATTAAGCCTTCCTGAAGTACAGTGTATTTGCTTTTTAATCACTAGAAACATATTCCCTGCTTCGTGCTGACATAACCAGCTGCTGTACCTGCTCCCATGTAGCTCACCAGTAAAAATACCCCTTAATTCTGTGACAGCAACTTTGATTTTTAGTTTAGGAATCCTGAGCTTGTTAAGTGTCACAATCTGTATTTGAACTCAGATTAACTAAAACTTAGTTTCATACATTAGTCTAACCAAAATTAAATTCTTCTGAATGCATTCTTGGGAGATGTAGAGATCACCAATTCTGGATAAGGAATGAAAGTCAACCAGAAAAACAGAATGCAATTTGAAGTTGTCAAATGAGACCTGCCTCGGTGACAGAAGATTAGTCTTAAGAGTTCTAAGCCTGTATCCCTTTGCCAGTCCTGAAAGTTTCTTTTATGGGAAGGAATTACAGCGATGTTTATTCTGAAAACAGTCTTCACTATATGAAAGAAAGCTAGTGCTGCAGGAAGTATATTTGGGCTTTGTTGACAGTACAGCTTGTACTTCTCGGTGTGTAGGCAGATACAGGAGCCTGCAGTCACTGTAAGGATGTTCTGATGAGTCTGAAGGTGTAGTAGTTTGTGTGATAGATTAGCATATTACCCCAGTTAGTGAGTTAATCATGAGCAGCTATTTAGTCTGACACGCCTCAGGGGTGTTCACCTGCTGAAAACAGGTTTTTGGATAATTTCTTAATGGTACAGGCAGAGGCGTTATTGTATGTGAGGTCATTGGGTAGCTTGTCACTTGGCTCTTTCAGTAGGGGGGTCTGCCCTTAGTCCTGAATGTGTTTAAAAATACAATTGCAGAAAGATGCAGCAGGGACAGGAGGGTTTTAATTGGCGCTGAGTCTGCATAGCAGGAACCCTGAAGAAGTGCACAGTTTGCTTTTCTCCTAGTTAAGTGATCCTTGTGCCTGGACCTTATGGTGGCAGCAGCAACTGTGGGCTGGTGCTATTGTTTTTTTCCAGTGAGATTACACGTGATTTCTTCTTGAAGAAAGAAGCTTATGGTGTTTTTCTGCATGGATTTAATGACTCTTAGTCCTGTTCATCAAAACATTTGCAAGTGCTTTGCTGTTGGGATAGCTGAAAGGCACTTAGTAAGTATTTGGATCTGTTGGCAGCAGCGATGAATTCTTGTCCTTTTTACTTTGAAGGTTTGAACTCCCAGTAGCGGGAGTTCTCTGCCTACTGATTTCTCACTTCTGCTATCCTCTACACAGACTCCTTGGCAGTAACTTGGCAGGCTTTTTCCTCTACTAGAATGTTTTGTGGAGCAACCAGAGGGTTGCTAACAGCTGACTTATGTAGGGAAACTGGCAAAAGTGGCAAAGCTCCCCAAAGAAGCATGAAGTTTCTCAAATCCTATAGAGCTGTTTGTCCTGTGTCTATAAGTCAGTTTTCTCACTGGCTAGCTTTCAGCTTGGAGCTGTAAGAGACAAGGCAGTCTGATTGTGACCAGCCTGTTATGACTTGTTCTGGATCTCTGATACTCAGGAGCAGTTCAGCAGATGCTAAGTTAGCGTAGTGGAAAAGACTTCAGTAAAAATTACCAGTGGTAACTTTCTCCTCTTGTAGAATCCATTTAGGTACTTGGAGAGCTGCTCTTCCTGGTTTGCAACTAAAAATGCAGCCAGAATCAGTGACTGGGTTGAGAGCTACACCTTGTCAGGTAGCCAAGGCCATGGATTTTGCAGCTGGAGTCACCAGTCTTTTAGGAGAATATCCGGTTTTATTTTGAACTTGATTAATGAGGACCACAATTAGATCCTCACGTTAGAACTCAAGGAAACTTGTTTCTTTGCCATTCCCCCTCTACGACTTTGAAAGTGTTCTGTCATTCTGCCCCTTACAGATGCAGGGGTAGCTATGAGGTACTGATCCTGTTGCTGTACTCTTATTGGGAGTGCAGGTGTACAAACAGGAAAAGAAAAAACAAAGGGGCAGTTAATATCATCTGGTTGCCAGAACAAAAAAGCAGCCATTTAGTAGCTAAAATTATGTCCAAGCTGGTAACAGGATACTGTGAACAATGAAGAACATGGTTTGTTTTTGTTTTTTGTTTTTGTTTTGAAGTTCTGTAGCTAAATGTGTCCTTTTAGGGCTTGTTTTGCATTTATTTTATGCCAATTGAAATTTGGGGGCTTAGAAGTCACCTCACATTAGTGAACTCATTTGCTTTTTTTGTGTGTTACCTTACTGAGAAGCTTAGTCATGGATTGTTGTTGGTACTTCTGACAACTTAGGAGTGTGCTGGAGATCTGAAACTGGGTAGATGCCTTCTTTTTGTGTCAGCTAGGGCAAGTCAAAACACAGAACACCAGAACTGGTAGGTGGAGGAGAATGCTCACTGTCTTTGGTTGTTGTTGTTTTTTTTTTTCTTACTGTAGCTGCACTAAAATATATCATTAATATACATTAAAAAAATGCATTGAATGGAAGAGAGAATGGCCAGGTCTGGGCTGGCGGGGCGGTGGGAGCCTAGATTGATCTGGGTACATCGTGTCCAGCTGCAACGTGAGGTTCTGCACCTTCTGGGCCACCCTAATGCTCTTCCCAGCTGTGCTGATAGAACATCTGATTCTAACCTCACGTAGAGAACTGGTGCTTGTCCTCTTGTTGATCAGTGTGTGACCTTGAAATATTCAGCCTGAATGTGTGGTCACACCCCATTGGTGCCTGTGATTGTCTTCCAGGGCTTTCCCTTGGAGACCCTTTCCTTCCATGTGCCTTTGCCAAGCTCTTCCTTTCCTCTGCCACAGCTCTCCCACAGCTGGCCCGCTTTGTTACAGGCTTCGTGTGGTCTTTGGATTGCTCTTAAATCTTATCTGTGAGAGTGTATAGATGTAAGTTACACTACCACTAGCAGTTCTGAACAGGTTTAACTTTGCTCAGGCTATAGTTCTTCAACGGTGGAAACACTGAAACTTTTATTTTGAGAGGTGCTTGGTTCTATGCAGCACGTAGCGACGGGCAGCTTGTGATGAAACAGGTACGGTTCTGTTTTGTGCTCTGTAGTGAGGGATTGAGAAGAAAATGGATGTCGAACTGTCTCCGTTCACAGGGCTGGTTGTATGAGTATGTCGTGTTACTTCTTAAATGCTGTTATTCAGGATCGTGACTTCACAGTAGCTTCAGACGAATATTCATCTTCGTAGTACGCCTTACAGTGACTGCTGCTGGGTATTGGAGAACTTCTAGAAACAGTGCAGTGAGATGTATATGTTGTTCATTTTGTCATGCATTTGCACTGAATTGATGTTCATCGCTGATAACATCTCCAATACTGTGAGAAAATCTGCCATTAGATGTTGCCTGCACACCGCAGACACAGTTGTGTGTTAAGGGATGATACAGGCAAGTTTTCTTGTGATGTTGGTACAAGACTGTTACTGTATAACTTCAAATGCAGACAGAGTCTATTCGAAGCTGTGGTCACCACAGTTCCTAAAAGCAGTAAGATGACTTCAGGGCTGGATCCCAGAGTAAATGTGTTCTTGCAAAATGTTCTGTGGAAACTTTAATCCCTACAAATAACTGAAACCTCTTTAACAATTTATTTAAAAGGTCTTTTCCCTTATGATAGCTCTTCTGAGTAACCACTGGGCAGCTTTGGACTCATCGGTGACTCAATTACTGTTGTGCTATGTAGAGTCCTGGGCTTCACCTGGTGCTCTCCTTTGCAGACACTAGAAAAGCCAGACCTTGCTAAACGTTATGAAATTTGACAGGAGCAAACTCCAAAGCACGATAGCTGCAGGCTGCATCCTGTGCTTTTGTACTGTGAGTAACAAAGTCCTGGCAGTCAGGCATTGCACAGGGAGTATGCAGCAGCATGTCTGTGGATCTAATGATTTAATTGTCAAAGCTACCGATGTTGAGGTTCTTTCTTTAATTGGATGAGGCATGTTTATCTGCACAGCATAGTTTTTTCATACTTAATGTGAACATTCATAGTGTTTTGTTGGGGAACCAAAAAGGCACAGGCTGTGATAGAGATCACAGGCCTTGCGTGCAGTGTATTTTTCTGCTGTTGCTTTGCCAGAGGATACAGAACTGTGTGTTAAAGGAGCCTTGCAGAAAACGTGTTGTTATGCCTCAGCTAATTTACCTGAGGAAGACCAAAGCATGTGGTGACTTCAGTGTGGGTTCTGAGTGAGCTTGTACATTCCAAGCTTGTGTCACCAGGTGACTGACTGTATAATGTCACACCCCAGCCTGTGTGCTGGGACAGTTGTTGTACTCCATAACTCGTGCCTTTGCCTTTTCTGCTGTATGCTTACAGTCCTGTAACAGATAGCATGCTGTCCTCAAGTGACCTCAGCAGGATGCATGGCCTGCTCCAGATGAACCAACCCCACACCTGCTTCCAGTAGCATTAATAGTGCTAGGAGAGACCAGCGTGGCTGCGAACTGCATGCTCTTGCTTAGCATCACACCTAGTGTACAGCCACATCTCAGGGCTGCCAGAGTGGGAGGAGATGTGGCAAGTGTAAAAACTAGAGGCTTTTAATTATCTTCCATTGAAGTGGTATCAGTGGACATCTGAAATAATAGAATGTGGTTTTATTGTGCTGTGTATGGAACATAAAATTAATAGGGAATTGTGAAGTGAGTTGTTGATCTGCATGTTCCAGAACGTAATCTGGCAAGGCATCCCACTACACAGGATTTTAGATACTAGTTTCTGTAAATACAATGCAATCTGCAGAAGAGGTGGTTCACATAATTTATGATACAAGTCCAGAAATTCTACTGAAGAATGCATTCTAATAGCTTGTTCCTTTTTATCTTAAAAACATTAACCAAGAAAACCGTGCCTTTCCTTAGTTACGAACGTATTGATAGAATGAGTCTGAAGAGCTAAAACCTGTCCTTTTGCAGTAGCAAAATAAAAATTCAGATTTGTTCATTTGCTATAGTTAGTATCATTATAGTTCAAACTTAAAAGAGAAGGTCTTTGTGTGTGTGTGTGCAAAAGGTTACCTTGAAGGATACCTGAGGCTCCAGTTCCATGAGCAGTGGTAATACCCTTTACTTCAGTGTAAATGGAATTTGTAACTTGTGTTTTCAGTTAGTCCTCTGAAATCTGAAGTCGGTGAGAAAACTTAGGATTTGTTGGTTAGGTATTCAATTTTCTTCTATTAAAAAAAATAAGAAAGATGGATGGGATAGCTCAATTGTTTTCTCTTCCAGTTCTGAGGGACAAACATTCATAATAACAGAAGTGGGAGAAGAGATTGACAAGCTATTACAAATACCTGGATGTTTCACAGTTCTTTGTTCTTTTATAATGCTAATTTTAAAATTAGGCGAATTGCATCTTCAAAAGCTTGAATGAGTTTCAGTAGTTCAGCTGTTGAATAATTCACGTTAAAGTTAGTTTGCACATTGTTTATGGTATCAAAAAGAACCTCAAGCAACTGTTTAAAAAGAGATTTACCACCTTCCTTTATTCGCCTCTGGCTAATAACATTTAAAAACAAATGTGTTGGCAAAATCTGCATCGTGGATGCTGGCACCATGCCTGGCCTCTGCAATGTGTTGTTGGCCTCCTTCCTTCATTGTTTTTATTCCATTAAAAAAATGTTCTGATGCACTTTGAGTTTGTTTCCAGTCTGCCTTTTTTGTTTGTTTGTTTGTATGGATGCTATAGCTGGGAACAAGCAGCTTGACTGTAAAATGAGCTATGCTGGAGTGTTGTGCTAGGTTTACTTACAGAGGGTGAAGGAATGTCCATCTGTCTTCAGGAAACTTTGAGCTAACTTATTCAGAGTAATGGTAGCATACTATCAAGGAATAGCTTAGGTTTTTTTCCTAATTAGTTATCAGAATAGAGTGACTGACAGTGGTCACAAGGAATTGTGATTTAGCAGAGGAAGAGATCACACTTGAGACCCCTAAGAAAGGGCTTGCCTGTAAATTCATACCCAGATTTTTTTTTCAATTAAAAATACATATTTTTATGGAAATTGTTACAGAAATGTAGAAGCATGTACTGCATCAGTGCCTTGTTTTCATACATAACAGATGAGTGCTGCAAAAGCTTATGGCACTGAGTCAAATTCTTGAGAGTCTAAGAATCTTACCTAATCGTAATCACTGTGGAGTTTGGGGAGAACACTGAATATGCAGTAGTAGAAAATGAACAGTAGTTGTGGTCTGCAGTCAGCTGCAATGTCTCTGTTGCTGTACACATACTTCCAATTTCAGAAGCAGCAGAAGGTTTACATTCTGCCCTGTTGCTTAACCAGGCTTTGGAGCTGCCTGTTCACCTGAGCCGTTCTCAGAGCCCAAGTGCTATGGATGCCTGATGTGCTAGAAAATTGAAGGTCAGCTGAGGCAAAAATGAGTAGCACTCACAGCGGATAGAAGGGACAAAACCATACAATTGTGTAAGTAGCAGAGTTAGAGATTTGAATAAAGCTCCTTATGCATTCCAGTGACTGAAGTGAAAGCCCTGGAAACAGACCAGTAGGGTTGGTATTATCTAAGAGCTAATTAGAGTGTGCTGAGCCCTTAGAGTCAGCACCATGGGAGTCCGGAGAGTGTGTCAGTATTTCTTTCTTAGGGAGCTACTTTTACGGATGGCTTCTGGGATTCCCTTCACCATGTAGAATTGTTTTTTCCTTTAGTTCTCAGTCTGACTTGCGCTTCAGTGTTTCAAGCCCAGGTGTGAGGAATACGAAGAAACTGGTGTTGAAGGAGTGATACGTATCAGAGAGATTTGTAAGAGTTCATAATAGGCCTGTGCAGGGTAAGCAGAAGTCAGACTAGCTTTAACTCTGACACATAGCTTTTGGCAAAAACCGTTAGCCAAAATAAACATGACGAAGGTGCACACGTGCAGCTGAGGGGTATGTGGCAGTGCCCTCCTACTGACCAGCTGCTGGTGTGGCATCTGGGTCCATTGGTTTAGCATGCCACTTTAACTGTACTGTTTTCATCCGGCTAGAATAAAGGCAGCATTTATGGCATAGTTGTCCTGTGTTTCTGAGGAGTTTATGAGTATGTCATTTAGCAACCGTACGTGTAAACTTGAAGGAAAGCTGCTTCAGTACAATTTATCATTTTATGACAGGATTTCATTTTGATCTTTGGTCATATACTTTGTATAGGGCAAAAAAAAAAAAGCTGACTCTGGGGACTTCAACAGAACATAATAGATTGAGATGGCTAAAAGCAGATAAACGCTCAGCTTATCAATATCCTTTTTATTTTGTTTATAGGCTGCTTGGGGCCTGAGGGGGGAAGAAGAGTGTTCATTCTCAATTGAAATGCTAAGCTTAGATGTAAAGTCAATATACAGCTGGAGTTTTGCAGCTGAGTACTGTGTGAAACTCAGCTGGTTTTAGTTCACACTTCTAATGACTCTTTTTTGTTTGCTTAGTTTCTGTGGGTTTGATTTGGGGCTGGGAGGCTTGGTGTCAGAACTCAGCAAGCTGAAGTCTTTGGATCACTGTCAATCTGAACCTTAAATGTTTTCCTGATTTTTTTTCTTTTTATTTTTATTTTTTTTCTCTCTTCTCAGATTTGGAGCCCTGGTGTAAGTAACTTGATTTAACTTGAATTTTACTTGTTCTGAGTTTTCATTGTGAAATTCAGCATTTGCTTAAGATAAAAGCTAGCAAGCCTTCTGTTTTGAGGGTAGGATGGTGAAGAGTTTTAGTGCTAAAGAATGTAAACAAATTACTGATTAATCATTTAAAAATGATTATCCAATACTTAGTTCTTTTAAGACTTAAATCTCTAACTTGATAGAGAAACAGATGATGGTGATGAAGAAGGGAATGGTGTAGAATGTAAAATACTGAATAGAGATTTGCATCAATACAGTCTTGAGGAGGTCATTGTCTTGTCCTGTCTTTCAATTTTTGGATGCTTTACAATTTTTCACTGGAGTATTTAAATTAAACAAACTTTCAGTTTAATGAGGTGTCTTCAATGAAGAAAACATTAGTAGCTTTCTGATCGAAATTCATGGTCTGACATAGATACGGAAAAATTGAAGGGGACAGAAAATGCAGTACCACACTGTTATGCTTCAGACATGCTTTAAAACAAAATTCCAGTAACTTGTCTGCAGTAGCATGCAGCAGTTCTGTTTGTTTCCCCAAGGCTGGTACTTAGCTTTCTGCTGTTTCCCTTTAGAAGAGATGGTTTGTAACAGGCATGTCTTTGCAGTATTGATTTACAGGACATAAATGGGTGTTTAATTCTGGTGCTTTGCCTACTTCTGAAAAATTGGTGATAGAGCTACTGGCTGTGTGAAACAAGTCTTCTTAAAAGTCAATTAAAACGCAATTGGAGTACATTCAGTGCTGGTTTGGCTGCTGTCCCTGCTTAAAATGTAATTATGCCAATGCAACATCCGCAAGACTGAATCTAATATGTATTCTGATACTGTCTGCTTTCTATAGCAGATATAGGACAAAAGCTTGTTTACAAATGAAATCAGTTGTCAGTAATCTGTTAAAAGCCAATAGCTGAGAAGGGCTGGATGTCTGAATTAGTTTTCTGTTTTCTTACTCTGGTAATTTGAATGCTAAATATATCTGTTAAACATTTTAACATTAAAAAAAAAAAATCAAACAAAGGGAAGAAACTCGCAAACTTCAGGGGTGGAGTGGTAGTTTCTTGTGATAAGACATCTTTTGTAGGTCAATGGAATTGACCACTGAATAGGTTAGGTGGACTTCTGCACAGAGTTGATTAAAAAAAGGCACTGCAGTTCTAGGGGTCAAACATAAGCATGGGTGTGGCCTAAGTAATAACCAAAACGACTCAATCAGGTAGCTGTTAAAGGTTGTAGTGTAAATTGTGGGGCCATTCATTTCCCTTAAATAATTCAACTTACAACCTTGGTGTTCTGCTGGAGTGAACTCTTCATGTTCCCATTGCGTTTCTGTGCTTCCATCTTCCTGGGACATCAGCTTTTCTGGCAGAACAATATGAGCTACTCAGGCAGTGGAGATCATGTATATACGTTTTTAGCTTTATTATTCTTGGTGCCGAATGAATTATTTCGGGAATATAGAGGTCTGTGGAGTTGGTATACAAGCTTAATGAAAATAACAGTAAATAATTAAAAGCATGAGATCTAACAGGAAAAAGATAGGACAGCCTTATGAAATCTTAAGCAGGTTGTGTCATTTGGAAACTTATTCATTGACTAGGAAAATATTGTAATAAAAAAAAACGTCAGTGAAGTGAAGCCAGGGTATTAAATGAAAACAAGGTGGTTACTGTATAAATCAGCAATATTACACGCTGTTGATGAAGCTGCCCTTATTACAGAGCTGGCTGAATAATGAGCATGGTGGCAGATCGTAATTTCCATATGAATACTGGGTATGTGGAGGATGGTTTGGATATGAGAGCATCACTAGGTTACACTCAGTGGGGTCTCCTTGCCTCAGTGTAGTGTTTTTATTGTTAAAGTAAAAGATCAGTCCCTCCCAAAGGGATGAATTTCCTTGTGCAGGAGATTGGCCCCAACAAGTCACAATTTTCATTCTCTTAAGTTCCCACTTGCTTACCTTGAGTAGCTTAGGCCTTTCCTGCTGTTACCACCTACCATGCAGAAGAGAGAGTGCTTAGGTTTGGTCTTTATATTGTGTATCTGAAAATCCAGGGTGGTCTGCAAAGCCCTTTGAGTTGGACCTTAACAACCTTGGTATGGGGTGAGGAGAGGAACTTACTGTCAGGCTGGCAGAGGAACATGCTTTCTGGTGATGTTCCTGTGAGCTCTGTTGTGGTTGTTGAGGGATCCTGCTGCCTCAGGCCCAAAGCAGTCAATAGGCTCTGTACAGACTGGTATGGGGCTGAAGGTATAGCTGAGAAAGGGAAGCCAGTCTGCTGCTCAGTGTGTGAAAGCTGTCAGGTCTGATGCCTTTCCAGGATTTTGCTTCCTGTTGCTTTCAGATTAAAAACAACTTTTTGGGAACTGATGTGGACTTGTAGGATTTGATTCTTTAGAAGTGTGTGTAACTGATCCCTGAAGCAGGATGCTTGAAAGAATTCTTGCTTGTATTATGTTAAAAAAAAAAAAAAAATATATATATATATATATATATTTTTTAAAGAAGCATCTGTATCTGCAAAAACAGGAATAAAAATTAAATTGGATTCTTCTAGAGTAAAAATAAAGATTTAATCAGCGTATCTAACAGTCTACCACACTCTCTGGAGCCACCACACTCTCTGGAGCCAAGTCTGATTTCTTTGCATGAAAACTGGAAAGCTAATAAAAAGGAATTTGTAGGCTAAGCCACAAGCAGCTTGCATGCTGCTGTCAGCTCCTGGTAGGGGAGCGAATGCTCTCCCTGAGCCTTTCCCCTGTTGTCCTGAGTCAGTACCGAGGGGGTAAACAGGAAGCTGCTGTCGTCCCACAACCTCTAGCATGTGTTTACTCAGCACCCTGTGAAATTAAAGCAACACAGAAAGCAGTTCTTACATGGGAACCTCCCCTGCTCCTGGGCCCCTGCTGAGCACCTCCTGCCCTAGCATACCCGAGCTGTACTGTCAAATGTGGCCTGAGGACATTGTGCAGCTCTCATCCAGTGTTGAAGCAGGCATTCTTGCAGCCACTTAAATGGGAGAATCCCAGATAAACTCAACTGTAGGTGCTGGAGTTCCACAGCAAAACCTTCAGCAAATGCATTCTGTCCCCTCTGATCCCAGTACAGCAATGGTTACCTCACCTAGCAGTCCCAGCTGCTGCAGTGTTGTGCATACAGGAGGGTATGCCCTGGTTGTGCCAACTGAGCAGATCAGTGCTGGTATCTCAAAACAGGCTGCTTTAGAGACACTGAGCAGTCCTGTATGCAGACTAGTAAATCAGCAGTAGACTTAATCTGGCGTGCCTTACTTAGACATCTCAGCTCTGCATTATGCGAACGATGTTTTGAGGTGTCAGCACAAGGATGCTTTTTGGCATGTGCTGTGAAAAACCACTCTTGGATGTGTTTTCTGCTGTGCTGCAACTTTTGCTGTTTTATCGTGACTCTTATGAAACTTTGCTTTTCTCTGTGAGAGAGTATATGCATATACATAGCATGTATGTATATACACCCACACGTATATATATACGTAGGTTGTTCTGAAAGTAATGCTTCCTACTTATTCCCATGGAAACCACAACATATAGATGGAGTGCAACAACACTATTTAACAGAGCAAATTACCAGCTACAAAATAATGTTATTCCTCGTAGTCACCACTATTAGCTATGTTTTTGCCAGCAACGAGGATGATCTGTGTGCCACTCACAAACATCTTCACTGGTGGAGGTAACCTACTGCCCACTGCTTCACTGTGCTCACATCCACTGATTGGGCTCCATAAAAAGTGTCGATGTCTGCCACTTCTTCCACGTGGAGGTATTCAGTTCCACCCCTTTGCTTCATCTGCAATTCCATGTCAGGTGCCAGGCTGCCCCTCTGCTACCATCTGTCACGCAGCAACAGAGTGTAAGGGAATGTTGGTGGGAGAGTTCCATCTCTCCTGCCATATCACCACCATCTGTGCTTGTTTCCAATTTTTGTAGGGCTAGTAAATACTTTTACTCACCTGGGTCGCTTGACCCTGAAAACTGTTGCCCTGAAAACACGTGGCTTGCTGTTCTTTATTGAGAACAGCAGTAATACAACATGGTCAATACCAATTTTTATAATCTACCTTACCTCTGTTATGTTATAAACAGCTCATTGTGAATTTAGGATATGAAGACAAATATACCCAACAAAATTGTAGTGGTTTACTAATTTATTGAGTTGTAAATCAGTGTTATTTCATACATGAAAATGTAGTATTGTGTATTGTTGCTTGAGAGTGTTACTACGTTGCGTTGGAATTAAGTTGCTTAGTTTCCAGTGATCTTAAGGATAGTATTTTCTTAACTACATCTCTAATCCAAATGAAGGTCATCCATTTATTGAGATTGCTTCTATTTCTTTACAGATTTGGAGGTGGCTTTTTTCTTTCTGAGGTAGTTTCTCTTTTTTTTTTTTTTTTTTTACTTCTGACATTCTGTAACTTGTACATGAAATCTGGTACACTTTATTGCAACTATTTTTTTAAAGAGCTTTTTTAATGGGATTATTCAGGATAGTGGTAAAAGTAAGGTGTTTTAAATCAGATCCAGTGTCCAAGAACATTCTAAAAATCGTATACAGGTAAAATATCAGACTGTATAAAAAGGTAGAAAACAGTAGATGTTTTTGTTTTTTTTTTACTGAAGTTACTGTTTGCAAGGGCTGACAAGACAATCACATTACAGCTAACCAAATTTTAAACTAAATGCAAGGGAAGATTCGAAAAGATAAATGCCTGGCATTTCCTCATTGTCATGCTTCACTGCTTTAAAACATGTTTTTCAAAGGCAAGTCATGTTTTAGTGGTGTAATTAAAAATGCAAGCTGGTAGTGTTTTCTTCCAGAGAGTATAGTATTTTCCTGTTCATAATTAAAATGTTGAACTAATCATGTAAATATTTATTGTTGGGAGTAAGGCATATTGAACTAACAAAGGGCAGGCCTCCAGGTGGCCAAAGAACTCAGTGATCACTGGTACCTGCTGTTGTGTTGCTCAGTGCATGGCTTTGTGCTAGGTGAGGGCTGCTGGGTAAAGCTGTAGCTGTCCTCTCATGGTGTCCTCTGTGGCAAACTGCAGTGTGATGAGGGAGGTGATGGTGGAAGGCCTGGGCTCCTCAGCCATTGAGTGGCTGTTTCTGAGTAGTGCCCTGAGCTGCTCCTTGGTGTGCCCTTAGCTGATGGCAAATCTGCTGTGAATTGTCATTCCTAGAGGGTTACAAGCTGCACAGAGAAATCATTTGCCTCTAAAGCCTTCTATCAGGAGAAACGACTTATCCCCCCTGAGGCACTGCTGGGGACAGAGGTGGGCTTTAAAATCTCAGGTTAATGCCTCAGCAGTATCAGTCTGTTGAGAAAACAAATACCTTGATTTTATCATGAAACAAAAGGGTCAATAGAAGAGAAGGGGGAAGAGCAGCTTCCAATTCCTGTTTGTTTACAGTGTACAAAGAGGGCAGTGACTGAGCAGAAAGGAATCCACTGGGGCGAGCTGTGGCCTGTGAGCATGGTTTGGTGCTAAGGGCTGAGATTCCAGGAGCTGGGAGAAGCGGGCAGGGAAACAAGTGGGAACTCAGCTAGAACAGGACATGTTTGTGATGACATTATTATAATATGCCATTGGTTTTACTTTCTCCAAAAACTTCAGCTGGCACCAATATACAGTGTGCAGCACAGCATCAAAGTGCTCTTTCTGGCAGTGCGTATGCAAGACAGTGGTCCATGTGTAGAGCTTCTGAGTCATGTTGTTCTGAGGTTCTTCTCCCTGGGAACCAGATGGTGAGCTCCCACTTGACTTCAGTTCCTTATTTAGTTTTAGAACGATCAAGGAAAAATATTTTCAATATGATGCTAAAGGAGAGTCTGTGGTATTTTGTCTAAATCTATTGATGGTGTTTTCAAACTACATATTTCAATTAACAATAATAATGTATTTTTGTAAATCTGACACACATAGGAAGACTCATAATAAATTAATCATAGACAAATTGTTTGCTGTTGACTAAAAAGAACAACAACAAAAAAGTGGTTCTTTTCCTGAAGGGGTGCAGCAGATGCCTGGAAGCACTGCAGCTGTATTGTGGTCTCTGGCCTCTGAGATCCCAGTTACCATGCAGTATTTTGGGGGAGATGATATTTAAGTGGCCTTAGAGTACACAACATGCTCTAATATTGTATGTGTACCAAAATGAGTTTTAATACTCAATGGAACTGTGATAGCACATATTGATTTAAATGTGCAGCATTTAGTAGTAATATGTTTGAGATGTATGGTCATGAAAAACCTTTTTAAATCTGTTTTTAATGGAGAAGGGTGTCAGGAAACACTGTCTTTAAGGGCTAATACAGCTAAGATAAAACTTGTAATTGTTCTCTTGTGTTTTTCTCTTATCTTGCACAATATAAGAGTGCCATTTAGAGATGAAAAGTCAGTGTGAAGGGATGCTGCTTAATGAGACAATTAGCATGGCATACATGTACAACCTGACTAAATTTTGCAGTTAACATACCTGTTCTTAATCCATCACAGTCAGAATTCTTCTACTTACGCCATGGCGTACAGGTAAAATGTAGAACGCCTCTGGAGGGCTGCTTGGTCAGTCAGGTAAAGCAGTTAATGTTCAACATTAAGTCAACCTCGTTAAGTAGTTAATAGCATTGCATTTTCCTGAGATTATTTCTTGGAACGTTGTGCCACAGCCACCCAAAAAGCTGTGGGATAGGCAAACGTACATTTACAGCTCATTAGCTACTTTTTGTGGCTGCCTACTGTCTGTGTGAATTGTATGAAAAACCTAGGCATGCTCACGATCTGCTCATAAGTTCATTCAAGTCTTTAAATTTGTTCTGTAGAGTCTCTCTCTGTGCCTTTTTATAAATAAACTTATATAAAAAAATTCCGATGCAGTGCCTGTTCCCCGTAGTCAAACACTGAAGTAATTTTTGTATCGGTGGTTATGTTGTTATTTATCTTACAGAAGTGTTGATGATTTACTGAGTCCTGAAAAAAATGTTGTCTCCATTTATGTTTCCCCCATATTCAGTTTAAATTCTTTTATCTTTGTCCATCTAGCTGCAGCTTCTGTCTTCCTTTAATTTGGTCTTTCAAGTATGGTTGCATCATTGCAGCGAATGTCTCTGTTCTAACAATATGTACATGAGTTATTTTGAAGTGCATATCCACTGTGGCTTCTCAAGTTTCAATTATCCTAATTGAGGACTAAGATTCATCTTAAGTTTTTGTAAAGTGTTTTCTGCTGAGAAGAGCAGACTGTTTTTGCTTCTTTGGAATGTATGAAAGAATTCTGTAACTGGATGCTAACGGTTTACTGTTTTGGTGGATATTGGAAGAAGCTGGTAGAAGCATTGACATCAGGTGTGTGCAACATGGTGTGTTGTGTTCATGATACTAACCTGAGCAGAGAGACAAACACTTCCAAAACAGCAAGCATTTTGTGCAATAGCACTGTCATTACCTGAAAAGGGAAAGAAAAGGTCTCGCTTAGGATCGTGTGATGCTTAATCCTTCATGGGGACTGAGTCCCTACTGGATGGTGATGAAAGATGAATATTTGCTACAGAAAACAACAGTCTGGAATGCAGTGTGGCAATTCTTCCTGTTATGGGAACCAAGGAAAATTTTTCTATGATATGTAAATTGTTGTAGTTTAGACAGAACTGATAAAGTGAGAGATAAACAAGGCACTTTCACAGGAGCAGAAAAAACAGTTTCTTCTGATCCCTTGTTATTAGCACTTTACTGTCAGATGTACTATTTTTAGACAGCTTGAAATACAAAAATATTTGCTGTTTCTCCAGTTAAAAGAAAACCCTGTTGTGACACAGCATGATTCAGTCTTTTTATAGCCACATCAAATACGTGTTGCTTAGGATAACACAGAAATACAAGAACAGAGATAAAGGCAAGAATAAGAAACCAACAGTTGCTGTTGTAACACAAGGTGTGGGGCAGC
This sequence comes from Callipepla californica brunnescens, assembly GCA_023055505.1. Taxonomy (NCBI): domain Eukaryota; kingdom Metazoa; phylum Chordata; class Aves; order Galliformes; family Odontophoridae; genus Callipepla; species Callipepla californica. Next base: position 5,867,685 of record JALIRH010000012.1, read on the forward strand.
AACAAAAGTTCTGAAAACAAATGTCTCATCAATATTTGTTATTCATCCTGAACAAAACAATACTGTGCTTTAACTATATCATACCAAAAAGCAGTACAAGAAATCTAGAATGTAAATAACTGCATACTGATATTAACTACATCTCCAGGACTGCCTTGTCAGTAAGTGATGAGATCCACTCAAGCTGATGGTGCTGTCACCCTTGTGTCCTCACTAAAATGTTCCTATCTCCTGCTATTCATGTATTTATTGTCTTAAACTGTTAACTAGTGGGTGTTAAGAGAAATCTGTGGCGTGGCAGTGCAATTAATTCTAGGTTCTTCAGAGTCTTGGTAGCTTTGATGCTGAAGATGGTGAAATTGCTGAGGTGTGCAGGACAGCCGTTCCCAGGCCGCGGCTGCCTGTCAAACAGTAGGCCTTTGGCTCACAGGGCCGTCTTGTGACTCATAAATACTGTTCTTGTCAGAGAGCGAAGCAGATCTGATTTTGAGCCCAAAGCAGCAAGCAAATGAATAATAACGGCTGACAGCAGTGCCACACACGCCTTTAATTTCAGCTTTTTGGCCCAGCTGAGTTTCCGTGCACTGCTCCAAGCTCAGCCCGCAGCAGCCAGGCTCTTAGCACTCGCTCCTGATCCCAACCACAGCTTTTCACCTTGCAGAGGTACTGTGGCTTTTAGCAGGCCACTGATAGGGTTTTGTCTGTTGTAGTCTGCTTAGCTCATCTTTTGGCATCAGCATAGGCTTGCTATTGTAATGCAAGCACTTGTATTTGGCTGCTCGGCCCAGGGATGGACAACCAGCTCTGTGCCAGCCCAGCCTTTTCCACGTTGCTATTTCATTAGGCTAATTAAATAAACAGATTAGTACAACATCTGTTTGAAAATCACTTTACTGGTTCACTTTGGTTTGCAAGGGTGTAAAAATGAAATCCATGCAGCATCAAGACTCAGAGAAAAGCATATTCTGAGGTGTAATTTATCATAGAACAGTTTGAGTTGAAGGGTACCCTTAAATGTCATATAGCCCAACTCTGGATACTGATTCCTAGAAGCACAGCAGAAGCAGAGATGAAAAATTTAGTTTTTATTGCGTTTAATCAGTGTTTGTCTTCCTGGCGGAGAGCTCATATTTCTGTCCACCTCTGAAGTGCATACAGCTTTATGAGCTGATGCTCTATGATCATTCCTACCTATGTCTTGTTTTGCTTTTATTACCTCCATACTCTATTTCACTGTTACAAATTATTACTACTCATATTCTTTATTATTATTAAAACCTGCCTGCTCGGTTATCTTGGTTTATTTGTAACTCCTTCAAAGAAGGAGTAGCTTCTTCAAAGGAGACAAGGCTGACTATAATTTGATTACATGAAGGCTTTTCCTGCCTGGTGTTACATTCCTTAGAATTTTCCATTCCATGAGCAGATCCATTTCCGTCCACTGCCTGTGCCTCTTCATTAGTAAGTGAACAATATCAGCCCTTAGGATTAATTTATGAGGAATAGCATTCCTTCCTTCCTAAGTTCTTCTGGTTTCTTACCTACTGTTTGGCTAAGTCTGCACAGCTTTCTGCAGATCCAGTTTACTGTACCACTTGTAGTCATCATTTAAACATCCATATTGTGTGTGTTTATATTACAATATTATTTGTCTGATTCTGTAAATGACCCTAATCTTATTTTCTCAAAGAGCATTTTGTTCAATTTTGTCTGAGTTCTTTATTGCAAGCATATCAAGTATAATTTTGAGGTGGAAAATTTTTCACATTAGAATTTTGGGAAAGACATCTAAAGTACATTTCTCTTATTTGCTTCTTGAACAAGTTTTGAAAATAGAATTGCAGACACTGTAGTTTTCAAACATATATTCAAGACCTCTAGGAAATGTGCAGCACTGCAGAGGTGTGAGGAGTACCTTTATAACTGCTATGGCATGGATTTATTTAGTTGAGTTATGATGGGAAGATTTTTTGTATTTCAGAGTGATAGAAGAATGAGTTGACTGTTATCTGTTGGTAGCACTGGTTGGAAGGGCCTGAAGCTGGTAAATTTGCATCAGACTCTGTGGCCACCACTCTATGGTTTATGGTTGGAAGAGCAGGAACTTGAGGGTTGACATACAGGAACAGCACTCGCTTTTGTTGCCTGGACTGAGTTGATACTAGCCACTGCCATGCATCCTGCTCTAGTTTCCTGAGAAAAGGCAGGGTGAGAGCAAAGTCTAAACATGTAGGTGAAATTAGTCACTATTAAAGCTTGAATTTATTTCTAGATCCATAGAAGTCTCATAATAGCCTGCCAATAATTTGCCACTTCTCTGTGTATGGCTGTGCTTCAAGGAAAAAATAGGCCCAGACTTCAAATAGAAACTTATCTAGAAGTGATTCACGATTATTGTCAGCTACTTGGTGCTACAACTGTCAGCTGTCTTCCATGCAATTGGTTTCCTAGACATTTAGACTGCTGCCTTTCTATTACTCCTCTTTGCTGCCTTTTCCTTTCAATTGTCCGTGATACTGTAGCACTCGCATGTGCTGATAGCTGCACATTGAATCAGTGGGTAAGCACTGGGGAGAGCAGCTGTCGAGGTAAGCCAGGTCTTCTGGCACTGCCCCTCTTGCTTGGGTTGTTGCACTGCTTTTGGAAGAACCTTCTGGCACGGTACTGTGTGTGACTTACAGTCAGCAACAGTTGCTGACTTTCATAAACCTTGCTCTTACACAGGGTGTCTACATGTTTTCCATACATCCCATAGCTTTGTGAGCTCTGTCCTTTTCTCACTGAACTTGCTTACCACAGCTTCCAATGGGGAGCTTGGTTGTTTCTTACTGTCTCCTTTCTTACACGTTTTCTGTATTTAACTCCATTTTCCAATACTAAACCACTCTGCATAGCTTTATGAAAACTGCCATTCTCTGTGCTTATTTTTATACTGTACCTTTTTTTATCCACGCCGCCTGTCTCTTTTTTCAAGTGCAATGTCACAAATAGCCAAGGAGTGCACTGAAGGAAATTGTGCCTTCCTGCTGGACTTCCCTTTACTCAGATAACCTGACCTCCAGCTGAGTTTTCAATCATATGTTTTATAACAATTTCCAAAAATTAATTGGTTCTTTCATTTACTCAGTGCTTCCAGATCATTGCTTCCATTATGCAAATGTGAAGTGGACATGTCTTATGCAAGCTAAAAAGGTTTTAAGATTATTATTTTATTAAAGCTCATGTAAGGTTATCATCTCATTGTTTGAAACTGTGATGCTAAAAAATAGGAGTGCACCAGGTGACTGTTTTGTTAGCCACATCTTCCTTGACAGCATACGTTGCATACATGGCAGTTTATTAGTGTAAAATGTATTAATTTCAGCATTACTAATTGTGCAAGCAAAACTTCAAGTGCAGAAATGCAGGAGTGCAGAACTCTGTGAGAATTACCTGTCAGACTGCAAGGTGTGGCTGTGGGATTAGAGAGCATTTAATCTTGACTGGATTTAATGTGTTCACGGGTGCATCCATAGAAACCTAATTACAGTTTAAATCAGCTGGAAAAAAACAGATTTTGATTTCAACTGGTAGAAATTGAAATGTCACGAGTTTTCAGTAGCATCCTGAAATAGTAGTCTCTAAGTGTGGGGAGAGATTATCTATTCAGATGTCAGTTACACACGGTGACTAACAGCTCAGAAGGGGCTGTTCAGACACGCAGCCTGTCAGGCTGTGCAGCATCATCTGCAGAACACCACTGAATGCCTTTGACATCAGTCTCACAGCTTCCATGAGGGTAGCACTGTATGCCCAGTTTGGGATTAAAAGGCTGTAAAAAGGGTGGAGAATCCATGGTATCCTGATTTAATTCAGTTCAGGTGGTTAATTATCCTAATGAATAATAGTTGTGCAGTAGGAGTCTGGTTTTTGCATCCTTAGTTTCTAAGCTCTGTATTTCAGTGAAAATAGTTTTTTTTTTTCCTCTGCAAGTTTTAAAATTGCCTGACGTCTGAGATCACTTCTGTGTGTAGGCATTCACAAAACCCTGAGAAACTACTTCTAATTTTGGAGGGCAGGGCAATGCTTTAATTAATAGTTCAAAGATGAGTAAGGTGACATTGTCTGTGTATGCTTTTCAGTAACTGGGTCAAGGGATAATATTCAATGTGAGCAATATATTTTGGAAGTTGGAATTTGAATGGATTGCTTTCAGTTATTTCATGCTAATGAGAAATACAGTAATTTTTTTTAAACTTGTGTTTTTCTGCAGGGAAGCAAAGGGCACTACAGATATCACTGGCAGAGCCACAATGTCAAGCACAGTGGAGTGGATGATATGGTCCTTCTTTCCAAAATCACAGAAGATTCCATAGTGGAGAACCTAAAGAAGCGATACATGGATGATTATATTTTTGTATCCTTTATAATATTTCTTGTAGTTGGACCCTGTGGGCTTGCTGAGCCAATGCAAAACTAATGATGTAGATGTATTCTATTAAAGCTGATTACAATCCTGGGAGTTTGTTATGACTGCACCTGAGAGAACAGAAATTCTGAAGGTTGAAATTAAGATCTGTACAGTGCTTTTAAGGTATTCCTTTTGATGTGTGGTAGTTCTTCTTGTTGCCGAGGATAATCTTGTAGCTTCATACATTTATATATCCTTGTGACTCTTCAAGCTAATTCAGCAGTGCTACTTGCATGATGATAGCTGATAGGTTTAAGCCTTACATGCATGTTTGAGACGGTGTTATCTTCTTTACCTCCCAGATTCTAACGCTTTCTCATAAGCATTTCTCCTCTGACATAACCCTGTTTACAGCTTGTTCTGAATCATGGGCTGATGAAGACATGTGACCATGTGAACATCTGTAAATCTACAGTGTTAGTGCTATAATCATTTCATTTTTTTTTTACTAAGATTAATGAAAATGTGAAAGATTTAAATAGCCAAATGTATCACCCAGCAAGAAAAACAAACTTCAGTACCAAAAATGTTTTCATTTTTGGAAATGTTGTGTGAAATGACTTCCTTGACATAAAACACAAGTCCCTGTTTGATTTTTCGCTTTCAGGATGTAACATAAGCTACAGTAATCGATTTTGTAACCTGTAGTCAGTGGTGATACTGTTCCTTCTGCTTTAGCCATTTTTTGGTACCAGCTAGTAGTGTCTGGAGTGCAGTTTTTTCAGAGTTTAATTTCTTTTTATCAGAATGGGAGAGAAATAGAACATCTCCTGACTGTTTCCATATACTCAGCCAGTAAAAGCTTTAGCAAGGACTGACAGAGTTGCAAAGTTGTGGTGGAGAATCTGTAGCACTCTTCCTGGTAATAAAACATACACTTCTGTCACTGTGAAGTTCTGCATCTTCCATTCACAGTGCTCACAAAGCCTTCAGTGCTTGATGCTTTTCTTTCTTACAAAAGCGAGAGTAACAGATTAACATGTTTTATTTTTTCTCTTCTTACTGAAGCAGATTATATGTTTTCCAGGGGGTCTGGCGATCACATGGGCTATCAGACTCTTCTTTTAAAAGCATTATAATTCATTTGTGTGGAGAAAAATAATCCTTTTGCAGTTCTCTGCAGGCTTTTTGTTCTAAACTGGAGACCATCTCTTGAATCTTTCAGCTGTTCTTATGCCTACCCATGAATGAATATTCCTCTGTGCTACTCCGCGCAGAGATTACTGATTCTTCCCAGAAAATGCTGGCATTGTTACCAACAAAAGCTATTACTTCAGATGTTTATACTGACAACAAGTGCTTGGTATGTTGGAGGCCCAGATGTTGTCATTCTTTGAATTAAATTTAAAACTGTATGAAAAAATCATTGCAAATGAATAATACCGAGATTACGTTCACTGATTTGTAGTTCTTCTGTCACTAACCTGATACTATTGGTACTGTGGTACCAGCATAATCAGTTCTCTCACAGGTTAACACAGCAGCATAAATTTCTCAGTTTCCCAACTTAGGTATGGAAAGCTTGGACAGTAAATTTGTTTATGAGCAATTTCAGCTTGTTCAGTGAAACCAACAGTCCAGTATTTTGAACTCACTGACATGGGTACACTGCTATCTCCCAACTCAGGGAAGCAGTCCTGCCTATAAGGTAGTACCAGTTGTTTCAGTTGTGTATATAACAATTCATTACCTACACAGTAAGTGTAGACAAATGTACATCTGAATGTGGAACTGTGAAATCCTAACATTCGAAATATTGCACAGAAAAATTCTGGGAATAATAATAAACTGCAGTGTTTCATAGGGTAGACTGCAGGATAAGTCTTTGAGGAACTGTTAATAGTTACACTCATAAAATACCACCACAGCACCGAATTACCTAACTCCCTTAGCTCCCTGCCTTGTGCACGGAGCTGAGTAGTTGTCCAATTCAGCTCAGTACGGGCGGTTTCCATCTGTCTGCATGCTCAGCACAATCTCCGTGAGATCAGAATGTGTCAGTGCAGCTCATTCTGTGAAGGTCAAAACAATCTTTTCAATACTAACAATATGCTCTCTGCAGTTACAAAGGAGCAAAGCAGTTCAAATATACCATTTCCTTTCTGTATTTTTGTTCAGGGAATGTTGGACTTGGGCCTGTAATACATGTTCCTGTACTTGTCCTAAAATAAATATTTTGATAACATAAAAGTATCCCTCTGAATTATATGTTTACATTCTTGTAAGCCCTCTTAATTTCATTTTGATTAATAATTGTTTTAAGCTTTTTTTTTTCCTGTTATTTGAAGCTATGGAAAGGCTGTTTGGCCATCACTGGTGGTAAGATACTACTGTATAAACTGTAGTTACCTTAACTACTTTTGAATACAGACATATATTGGCTCGGTATTAATCTCTGTGAATCCCTTCAAGCAAATGCCGTATTTTGGGGAAAAGGAAATCGAAATGTACCAGGGAGCCGTAAGTAAAGCAGTCTGTAATGTCCTACAATATTGGCAGACATGTAAATATTGTTCCACGTGGTTAAACTATTAGAAGCATTTGTTTCTGTGTTTTGGTGGCATTGTATTAACCTGGGAGAATGTGGCTGATATCCATCACCTTATGCTGAGTCCTCAAATTGAATTCCCTGGAACACAGAATTAGTGTCTCAAGAAAACACTTGCATTGATTAACTCTAATCCGTACCAGATTTTTTCCCTTGACAATCCTCTCCTCCTGCAAAAGCAGCTTTTAAGCTATTGTTTGCTTAAACTGTGGCATAGAAACCAAAATGGCCATTAGTGGATTTGAAGAATATGTGTAGAGATGTCTAGTTCATGACAAGATGAGTAAGAAAATTGGGATGCCAAAAATAGATGCTGGTTTTGAAAGTAATGCTTGAAGAGCTTGCAGCACAAAGATGTTATGGACTTAGAATTCTGCTTTCTTCTCTGTTTGAGTCAGACATGTCCACAGAGGACCAGGAAAGCCGTTCAGTTTGAGTGGGTGCAGTGGATGAGCATGAGCCCGTTACAGCACCAGGCTGTAGTGTCTCAGGTAGCTTACTGGTAGCATATAAGCATTGATGGGATAGGCATGAACTGTGTCAATGACCTTTGAACAAATAAATATATTCAATTATGGTTGATTTTTAGAACAGGATGTTTACATGCTTCAGGAGAGAATTACGGGTGAGGGAAAGATCAGTGAGAAATCAGGAGGCTTTGGTTTGTTTTAATTAAAGAAACAAAAATTCCTGTAGGTGGGATTGAGAATTTTTTTTCCAGGAATATTGTTTATCCAATTTAAATACATTTATTTTTTTCCTACTGCATTGTTTAATGTAATGTTGAAATATGTATGTTTTATCTCCCCTTCTAGGCACAATATGAAAACCCACCACACATTTATGCTCTTGCAGACAGTATGTACAGAAACATGATTATTGACAGAGAAAATCAATGTGTCATTATTAGGTAAGAAAAAGATCTATGAGAAAACATTTTGTCTTCTTCCTGTTGTAACTTAAAGAAATGGAAAAGCTTATTTTTTATTGTACTAACAAAAACCTTCTGTGTTCATGACCACTGAATATTTTGGGGTTTTCTAGGATAATTGAGTGCTTTCTGACCCTCCCTTTTGTTTTCCAGTGCGGTTCTGATAGCTTAACAACAAATCTCTCTCCCATAGCCAACTTTGTGCCCAACACCAAATGGCAATAGCTCAAATGACTACATGAGAGTTAGCAACTATAGCGGCCACGGGCACTGCTAACTAAATCTGGCACTTGCACTGACTGCCCTAGCATGCTCATTTTAGGTTTTTTTTTTTTTATTCCTGTTAAAAATAAATGCACCTTTGTTTCTTTTAGAATTTAGCTTGCTTTCAGTCAGGGGCAAAAGGAGGAGGCAGATACTAACAAATTAATTTTGTCCTCACTGTCATTCCATCTGGATTATTAGGCTGAGAGAATCCACTGTAAAATTATTACTGAACTTGTTTAATGATAGGCATTACTTAAGTAACAGCGAAAGTGAATGTTGGGTGCAGATGTATGCTTTTGGTCTGTGAATTTATAGATTGTTTATGATGAGAGAAGGCATACAGAGACCCAGAAATACAGACCATTTGAGCTGGTTATCCATCCTTTGACTTTCCTTCTTACATAGAATGCTTAAGAGATTCCCTGTGGTGCTCCTGGAATTGCAGTTTGCTTTTGGCACTGGTGTTCAAAGTGGAGTGCATGCCCTGTAAGGTTTACAGTACAATCCATTGGGGTCTAGGAAGAAAGTATTAGAAAGCAATAGTATATGTATATAATCTATAAGCAAGTAAGTTATAAGCATATATGTGGAGCATGAGTTCAGTATCAGTAATGTCTTGCTGGCTGGGTGTGTAATGAAAAAGGTTTGGAGAAACCTGTTGTGTGGAACTGGATCAGTCAAGAACTAGGGAAAAGAAAGAGCAAGAAAGTTAGTTGAAGTTAAACAGTTAATATTTTATTAATAACAGTCTTCTTTGAGCTTTCAGTTGTTTTTCTTTGGAACACTCAGGAATTACTATGAATTTAACTGCTTTTGAATTTAAGAGGTTGCAGCTCTCACTACTGAGCTGCTTTGGAAGCTTGTTGAGGAATAATTATTTGTAAGTTAGACTCATTGTCTTATTTCATGTGATCAGTGCCTGGTGTTCATCCAGGCGGTGCTTTCCTTGGTGACAGGGTACAATGGAAAAGCAGACAGATGTCCCTCTCTAAATTAGCAAAAGTGTATGTGGGTATGTGGAATTTGTTGATTTTCCATGTGGGAAGATCAGCTGATCAGCTGGGCATTAATGGTTTGCTACGCTGAGCTGTGCTGTAATGGCCTGCCCATTTCTAGGCAGCTACCTACAGCATAGAGTCTTGTGACTCAAAAAGCCCAAACTCAGATTCTCATATTCTTGGTTCTCATACTTCTGAATTGCACCCTGAGCTGCCATCTGGTTTGGAGAATTGATGCCTCTTGCCATTTGAAGTTACCAGTCCCACTTGGTCAAATTCAGATCTGTTAAGACCTGGGTAAAATAGAGATTCAATTTGACTTTTGAACAATATCACATCTCAGAGCCTGGAATGTTTCATACGAAGCTAAATTTATAGTGAAAATTCTTAAACTGTTGTGGAAAGTTGATGTGAAGTACAGTTCTTGATGCGTTGCTGGTGCTTGATAGTTTAATAAATACAGAGGAATTGCGTTTTCAGAGAGCTGAGATGCAGGCTATTTTGAATTCTCAGGTTTAAATTCTTAGGAGAATTCTTGGGTTTAAATGATGGACGATGTGCTCTTAGGAGTATCTGCACTGTGTATGTTCAGAGTGACTTCTTTCTCAGTCCGTGCTCAAATGATGCAAAATCTGCTGGAATAAATTAAAATATACTGTAAAATCAAAAAATATTTACCAGGAACATTTCAAAGAGTTCCTCTTCCTTTCTACATGTTCATTTGTCATATGACTTTTCTTATTACAAACTGGAAAAACTGCAGACTAGACTTACAGATAGTTTCCGTGGTGGTATTGTTTTTCTGGGACACAAATTATTTCTCAGAAATCAGATAACTTCGCTGTTCATAAAATGAATTCTGTTTCATTTGATGTTTTAATCCTTTTGACTACGTTTAGATACATCCCACATTTTGTGACTAGAATGACATCACAATTTCTGATGATTGGCTATAGCTTAAAAGTGAAGTATCATTACATTCAGCGTTTTGTTTCCTCGCATTTTACTTTATTTCATGAAGCAGAAAGCACTGAAATTGCTGGCTGACCAGAGGTTCCTGAGATCCTGCAGCTCTGGTGTAAAACGGATGTTTTAGCTACATGTCTACCACCACAACTCAGTTAATAGCTGCCAAGAGCTGTGCCATTACTGTCCCTAAACTGCTGCTTGTCAGAAAATTGAGATACAGTTCTGTTTGTTTGTTTTCAGTTCCGCAAAGATCTGCTGAACGGGAGCAGCTTCAGATGGACCTTTGCATTTCAGTGAATCAGAAACAAACCCAGTTTTTACTTCTTTTCTCTCATGTTGTCAGTCAGTTTTGTTTGTTTTTAAAGAGAGCTTTGTGTTGAGGGAAAGGGAGAAATCCTGTGTAGCCTGGGCTAATTCTGTCACATCTGGCTGATGTTGCACTTAGAGAGGAAGGAATGGTGGGGTAAGGGTTGCTGCACACTTGTCTTCCCACTGCAGTGTCCCCCTGCAGTCAGGACCCTATGTGGGTGTGGGGCCACACAGCCTTTGGCCAGAATGTTTAGTTCCTGGATTCTAACTAATGCATTTAAACACTGATGGAAAAACGTTCTCCAGAAAGTCAGGGAATTAACGAGGAAAGCAGATCTGAAAGAAAGTACAGTTCTCTGAAAGACTGAATAGATAACAACAACAGCAAAAAATCTTTTTATGCAGTAACACTCATTCTGAAAATAAAAGTCTCACTGTCCAGCCTTTCCAGGGCCAGAGAAGATTATTTCGTTAGTGGAATAATTGCATATGTGTTTATGTGCTAAGAAAATTGTATGTACACATCTAATTATTGCTGAGGAGCCGCGAGCTGTTTTGAGTGGGTGTTAGCAGTGTGTGCAGTGGTGTTATTTCTGGGCTGGCTTCTGGCTGGGCTGCGTGCAGGTGCAGAATGTGTGCTTCTGTGGGAGGAGGGAGCTCTGTCTGCAGCTTTCTTCCCTCGTGTTGTGCACATCAGACAGAATTAAAAAGGGAGTTTTCTCTTGCGAGCTGTGCAGCTTTGCTGGAGTTTGACTTCTTACTGACTTCATGGTGCTGAGGCGTAATACTTAAATGGAGCCTCTGTTGTACCACACTTATAAACTTGTGTCTGCTGCAGCAGGCTGTTCTTCCTCACTGGGAATAGCAGCCCTTCCAATCATCAGCAATGACTTGTCCAGTCAAGATTTTAAATACAAAGGATTTCTGTTGTGACTTTTAATTCCTTCTACACTATCATTGTCTTTTCTTTAAGAGTATGGTGATTATGATTGGTATTTTTCTATTGTGTAGCTATAAGTGCTTCTCCAGATCTTTGTTAAGGTGTTGTCTTCTCTAAATTTGAGGGCTTTCTTCCTGTGATTTCTGCCAGGAGATGTTGCAGTTGCTTTAAAGCAGTTTTTCAGACCTTCTTGATTGTAATTTTAGTTTACATTGTACTTCTGTGTGGCAGTGTTCGGGTGCAGTGAAACCATACGTGATGACTGCATACGTGAAAAGATAATACAGCATCTTAAATGTTAGGAAGGTTTGTTAATGAAAGATCACATACAACCCCAACTTTTTAGTAAACAACTAAAATGAAAATTTTAGATGAAAATTTGCTATGAGATTTTTAGTCAGCTTCTATATCTTGACTTTCCATAAAACTCTAGACAGTTCTAAAACTCTAGTACAGAATGTAACTGGAAATATGGCTGGATTCTAATGAGGGAGTGGTAGAAATGCAAGTCTAATGTAGTAAGAAAAATTAGTTAACAGCTCTCAATTTCAGAGGGGAAATTATGTCTCTGAAGTTATGTAACCAAGGTCTCTGAATATAATTGGAGAAAGGAGATTTTGTATGTAAGCAGTCTGGCAAGCTTACTCAGACAGGATAGAATACTTTACCTACACAGTGTTCTTTATAAATATTTATTATTAAAATTTCCTCCTTGTCCTGATTATGTAGATAACTGTTATATTGTTCTACTGCCACAGAGATTATATTAAATGTCACTCCGCAAACTAGTTTGAGAGAGAGGAATGAGGCTCTGTGTTGGATCTTGCTTGTATACTCTAATCAACGGATTATATGTAGGTTGCTCTGAAAGTAATGCCTGCTATTTATTTCCATTGAAAATACAACAGACACAAGGAGTATAACTACATAATTTATAGAGCAAATTCTCAGCTAAAAACGCTTTCTTTCTCAATGCCATTAGCTGTGCATTTTCACCAGTGATGAACAAGAGCCTGTGTGCCATGCTTGTAAAAATCTGTAGCAGCTGAGATGCTCTGCTGTCACTGTTGCCACTGCTGGAACTCACCACCCTCCACCTCTCTGTGTTCACAACCACTGTTCGATCACCATAAATCACAGAATCACAGACCTCTAGAGATCATCTAGACCAGCAAGCATTAATCAGTGTCAGTGAGTGCCATTTTTTTCCCCATGGAGGTATTCAGTTCCATTCTGTTGCTTCATCTGCACTTCCATGTCAGAAACCATTCTGTTAGACTGTCCCTTTGCTGCCATCTGTCACACAGCAGCAACATGGAATGGAATATTGGTGGGAAGGTTCAGCCTCTGCAAACCAAACCACCAACATCCACCTCTGATGTTGTGGGCCAGCACAACAAAATAGGAGGCATTACTTTCAGAGCAGTCCTCATAATTCCTCTGGAAGGGAAGGAAAGAAAAAAAAGGAGGAGGTAAAAATTTCCTGTTGTTCATAGTTTTATTCTGATTACAGCTAATTATTAATAGTCTTTGCTGAACTAAACTTCGCTTTTCTGACATCACAAATAGAAAAACAATGTATTTTTCAAAGCATTCTTTTTTTGTTAGTGACAGAGACTATATAATGTTAGGAAAATCTCCAAGAAAACAGCAGCTTGATCTGCTTCTTGCTTAAAGCCATTATCATCACTTCTTCAGCCTTTATAAATCTCTGTACTTCTAGCTAAAAAACTATTCAATTGTTTTAAAATAGTTCTAATAGCAGCAGAGCTGTAAGATGTATGTGGAAAAGCTTCTGTATGAGAATTGTTCCCCTGTGAGAGCAGAGTACCTGATCTTACTGGGGGCAGGACACCAGGTAGAAGACACCAGCTAAAATTACTTGAGTTCATAAATAATGTATCATCCTGTTCAGCTGTAATTTACCTGGAGCTATTGACTGGTCTCTGACAAATAAACTTACTACAGAAAATAGAAGTGTACGTATGCTTAAGTTTGAAGCAAAAAGAAAAAACTCAGTCTTTTGGCAAATTTGTTTAAGATGAAGGACAACTTACATTGAAATAGAGACTAACAATAAAATGAAATGATGTGCCTCCATATAACTTACCAAGACAGACACGACATAATCACTAATGTAAACCACACTTAATTTGAGCAAAGAGGAGAAGGTTAATTTATGCATCAGAGGAAATCTTAAAAGAAATGTGCTACGTTTTTATCTCTTCATAAATTATATCTGCTTGTATTCATTGAGTATTTCGCTCCAGATCCTTATTAGCATTCAGCAGAGACCTGCATATATAAACTCGAGAATATGCTTTAGGTTAGGTTGATTTGTCTGACTTGTTTTACAGTAGGATGAGCAAATTTACTGTGAGCAAATTTTCATTTGAAGAAGTTACTATTTTTCTAATAATCAAACTATTGCTGATGAGAACATCTAGCAATGGTTTGTCATCTAGCAAACTTGGTCCGTGCCTCAGAATATCATAGATCTGTTTAATACAGGTTTTCTTGTCTTTGATTGTTAGAAAGAAATGACTGAATTAATAAAAATCCATATAATTGAGATTACCAAGAGGTATTTTTTCACCTTATTGATCTATAAAACTGCAGGCAGGAGAAGATGCACGAAAACATCTCTGACAGAATCACTTTGATATTTCTATACCATTTGGAGACTTTAAAGATGTAAAATGATATTTGAAGCTTGGCAACGTGGGGAGCTTCTTCAGAATTAAAACCTTTGGAAATGCCTCCATTAGTCATGCTGATAAGGAGCTTTGCATTGACATTCTCAGCAGGTCCTTTTCCTGTGCAGGACATGCTGATGTTTCTCTGGCAAATGTAGCTGAAATTTGTACGGGAAGAGATGTGCACTTGGTCCACATCCAGGAACAAGTAGGCACTAGATAGAAGAGTCAGCATTCACAGAAATTATTCAGGAACATAAAGACAGCACAAATTTTCGCACAAAGATATCAGAAATATTTTTTTTTTTTCTTAGGACATGAATCCAACATTTGTATGTTGTTTGTATTACTGTAATTGTCCAGGTCAGGGTAAATTCATTAAAGCCAAAGCTAGATTACATGAAGATTTATGTAAGCCTGGAGGAATTCTGTTCAAATGAGGTTAGCTGTAAGGTATGAAATAAAGCACTGAGGTTGCATTACTTGATATACCAGTCTTCTTTCCCTCTTGAGAAGCTCTTGCTACTTGTGAGAAAATGAAACTAGTGATGTTGTAAACTGTATTCACAATTGAAGTGAAATATTGCGACGGAAGGAAGGAATTGTGAAAGCTAGTATGGAATATTAAGACTTCTTGTACCCTGTGTCAAGAGGTATAGGAACAGGAAGGTGGTTCTTCCATCATTCAGGATGTGATTAATAACGTCTCGTTATTTCATTCAGCGGCGCCAGAAACAAAAGATTCCTGAATTGCTGTAGGCATCTGGCATGGCATTCGAGGCTTGGATTTTCAAATGAGTTTGTGTGTTAAAATCTAAAATCACACTTAATTGGAATGGGAATCGAGTTATTTTGAGCATATTTATTTCTCAAATTATATTATTTCTGACTTTAAATTCCCATGGAGATTCTGGTGGCCGTGCAGGATGGGTTTTTTTCTATTTTTTTTTCCAGAATTATTTACTCATAAACGTATCCGTACTGCAATACTGTATCAATTTGTTGCTAACTTACCTGATTTAAAACTTGAATTATTTATTATTATTCATTTTTATAGCATTGTTAGTAATGGTAAGGTATTGGTTGTACAAGATAAACCCTAATTAACTCAATTATTACTTATTTAAAAACTAACAGGTATATTTTTGTGTCTCTTTTTCTCACAGTGGGGAAAGTGGTGCTGGCAAGACTGTGGCTGCGAAATATATCATGAGTTATGTCTCCAAAATTTCAGGAGGTGGCCCTAAAGTACAGGTGAGTTGATGCAGCAGAATATGAAAGTATAAGCAAAGTCTGAAGCTTGATTTCAGAGGCAGAATGGCAAAGGTCTGCCTTGGCAGGCAGTAACAGCCAGGATCACTCTGCTAGAGAAGCTGTGAGCAGCTGTAAATACATACCTGTCCTCGACAGCAGAGAGACAGCTGAAGTGTGCATAATGAACTGCTTATCACCTGTGTGATGAGTGCCCACCTGGGGAAATCGCAGACCCAGAATGATCTCTGTTAAAACTATTATAGCTACAAGTTTGATTTTTTTTTTTTTTTAATTTTTAAGTTAGTGTGAGGTTTTTTGTTTTGTTTTTTTACCTCCTGGCTTGATACTCTACTGAAAACTGAGCTGGCTTTTATGTTTTTATTAATTCTATTAAACCTCTGATTTGTATGCATACAGTTCAGAGCCAACAGCAGGAATACCATCTTTTTTTATGAGGCTACCTAGTATCTGAAAGTTAGTTAAAACAATAAATAGTTTCTGTTCCTAGTATCTGTGTTATCAGTGTTTATCTATAGAAGAGGCCTATGAACTATAAAACCAATTGTCTTGAGCTGCTTCTTTTGAAGTAAAATTCAGTCTTCTTTACACACTCAACATTCGGTTTTATCTGAAGCTAATAGTTAGACCATACTTCCAACTTGTAGGATCAAATACGAAAGTGATAGGCTGTTCATGGCTGTCTAAGATAGCAAGGTAGCAGCATCACTGGCCTCCAAACAGTTCGCTCAAGCACTTGCAGAATCCTAGATTTCATGTTGCTCAGACTTCATTTGTTGTAGTTCCAGACTGCTCAAAAGATTTCAGCACTTATGTAGGGAAAGGAAATTATCTAAAAACAAGAAAAAATACCAGATCAATTTACGGTCTGTGTTGCTTTGCACAACAGTGAATGGAAGGACAAGTTTGCAGCCTCAGGCATTTCGTTCAATTTTCTTCAAAAGAGTGGAACAAAACTCTGATAAAAGATTCTGTACCTCGTCCATCCAAAAGGATTTATTCAACGCACACGCTTCTGGGCTTTCTTATAAATAATTTTTAGATTGTCATGGTTTTCTAGAAGATTCCTGTGAACTTTAAAAAAGAAAAATCTAGTTTTTGAATCTTTATTTCTTTTGTTTCCTAAAATTTTAGCATGTGAAAGATATAATTCTACAGTCCAACCCTTTACTGGAAGCCTTTGGGAATGCAAAAACTGTGCGGAACAACAACTCCAGCAGATTTGTAAGTCTGTCTCCATTAGGGATTACTTTATTTTTCCAACTCCTGTGCTGTTACACACATTTATCAGGAGTATAAGTTAACTATAAATTAAGTACATGTATGTGTAATATAATGTGTTCTAAATTAGATGGTACATGTTGATGGGCCTCTATTACATTCTGCATAGATTGCAAATGTGGTACTCTTGCAATACATATTGGTCAAAAGTGATGAAATGTTCAGTCTGTAAGCAAATAACAGCAATAAAACATCCAGGTCAGTAAAACATATGCAATAATATAATTTTAAAAGCTTAATTTTTCATAGATGAAACCATTCTTAGAGTTCCTTGGTGGGAAATGCTGTTGTTATTTCATACAGAAGGTAGGCAGCAACAGTCCTCAGTCTGTCCTTGTAAGATACTCACATTAATATTGTGAGATAACTGTTCACCATCTAACTTGCTGTAGGTTACATTAGAAAAACGTTTCACGTAGGCTTTACAAATTTGATATTTATTCCTAAGCTACTGTGAATGTTAATATAATAAATGCATCACTGAAAGAAAAAAATAATTGCTTTACCTTGCTTTCAAGCAAACACTGTTTCCTATTAGTCATAAATCTGCTAAATTGACTTCCAGTGCAGGTGGTCATTATGGGCTTCCTTTATGCTAAGCAAGGATCTCAGCAATGGGAAGAAGCCCCTTGCTTCTTCTCTACACTGGCATTACCATGTGGCATATTATTTCTAGTCTAGCTATGTATAAATGAAGAAAGAAGGAAGATGTGATATTTCAAGAATCTAAACTTACATGATTTTTGAGCCAGCTATGTCACCATCTACATTAAGATCAAATATCGTACTAAAGTTCCTTGAGATGCAGTACAGGTAGTACATGATTTAATATTTCCTAATTATTCAACAGCTTTAATTACTTATTGCAGGGGAAATATTTTGAAATCCAGTTTAGCCCAGGTGGAGAGCCAGATGGAGGGAAAATCTCCAACTTCCTACTGGAAAAATCTCGAGTTGTAATGAGGAACCCTGGGGAGAGAAGTTTTCACATTTTTTACCAGGTCAGAAATCTATATCTTTTCCGAGTTGTTTAAAATAACTGGTACCAGTTTTTCCTTTTGATTGAAAAGTCATTCACAATACAATGAGGTTACTGAATGCATATTTAAAAAGGTAATGTGGACATCACTGGGAATCTTCATAGCATATTAAGGCACCATCTAACATACACTTACCAACCTTTCACCTGAAGAATGTACTTCGAATGCTCAGCTTGGAAATTCACTAGTAACACCCTAACAGAGAAGTCCCATAGAATATAATGGAAAATGAGAACTTCCCAACAGTTCTCTCTATAAACTGACCTACACAATTATACTTTCTGCTTCTGAATTTTATAGGCAGCTCTGAAATAGAGATTTGATAATAGGATAATATCTTTTGAATCCTACAAATGTACCCTGGTTTTTATGTTCCATAAAGCTTTTCTGGCCTTTGCTGGTCTTCAACATGAGAGTTCTTTATCTGCTTAAGTGTTGCTAACCAAGCCCTACAAAACTAGAGTAAAGGCAGTGCAATGTAAGTAAGTAGCTGCATGCAGCTTCACATGCAGTTGAAGTGTTGTTATGAAGATGGAAAGCTGGGTTGGAGCTACAATTGCTCCAAAAGCTGTGCGCTCCTCTTCTGAGGCATGTGAACAATTTGCAGCTCCCTTCTGATTTTCTTCTGTGGCTGAGAGAGGCTTTTTTATGCAGAGAGTTAAAAGACCATGGGGTTTTGAATGCTCTGTTTGGAGATTAGTTCATTCCTTCATATCGCAGCCGTACATCTGTGCAACTGTGCTTGTCTTTCAGCAAGCATGGAAAATGTGTTGCTCTTGAGGATTTAGGTACAATGTTGAAGACTGGAAAAGCAGCTTTGCCTTACCTTTGCAGTACGAGATGTTTACTAAACCATTTGTGAGAGTAGAAATAAGCATCTGATCTTTCAGGTCCAACTGGCAAAAAATGGGAAGGTTACTAGCCTGGTACTGCGATACCCTTATCTCCTCCAGTAATTTCAGACTTGGTCACCAGTTTCTGACCTACTTTATCTGTGCTGGAAGTTTTAACATGATGACTAATGCGGAGATTTTTATTTTCTAGTTAATCGAAGGGGCTTCCTCTGAACAAAAAAGCAGTCTTGGCATTACCAGTATGGATTACTATTACTATCTCAGTCTCTCTGGGTCTTACAAAGTAGATGACATTAATGACAGATCTGATTTCCAGGAAACACTGGTGAGTTCTTGACACTGATTTGTGTAACAGTGGGTGTTCATTTCACTGTCCACTTGTAGTAAAGATGTTGATGTAGGAATGAGAAATTCATGAGCAGGCAATGTATATAAGTTATATTTTACTTGGAGAGGTTGTGTGTTACCGTGTGGAGATCCTTTGTTACAATCAAAGTATCTTGAGAAGATGGCAACAACTCCATCTTTTTATAGAAATGTGTTTTCTTTTCTGTTTGTCCCTTTTCATAATGGTGCAGATTCTTGAACTGCATGCAAACTGTCTGTTAGGAATCTGCCATATGCAGAATATGAAAATGGTGAGGAAATTCTGTTATAAGAGAATGTGAAAGAAGACCCTGTTTCACCTTAATTCTTGATAACGCCTGATCTTCTGTTCCTGTTTAATACAGCACAACTGAGAAGCTGCATAGAGTGATGTAGAAGATGGATCAGAGTTTTTAGCCAGTATTGTCAGTTCACTGTGTGGTGTTTATGCCAATGACATCAACTTCTTGATCTCCTGTTACTAGAAACTTACTACTTAAAATAAGCATAATAATATGTCATCTTGTTTCTACTTGTAGTACACACAAACAATTAAAAAAATACTTTTAACTTCTAGCTACTTTAGTATTTTGGAAAATGTTAAGTAGAGATGGCATTGTGTAAATTGTCCACTCTAGACTGCAGACTTAATCTAGGCTCTAGATGCAGTGAATCATTTTCTAGGAAGTGGCTGAAATAGACTAAACAAGACAGACTGCACTGCTTTTTGAGTTTCACAGCAGATAAACTGTGTATAGAAGGAGCAGAATTGTTGTTTTACAGGTTCTTTGTTCCACAGTTTACTTTCAGCGTGACGCTTAAGGGCACATGCTTGTTCTACAGCTTTAACTTTTCCAAATTTTATGTAGCTAACTCATCTTTAATATAAGTGGTGTATGTAGATGCTTCTGCAGTTAATCGTGAAAAAGAAAAATCAGAAATGCTCAAGCAGGACAACGGTTGTGTTTTGATATTTCAGGCTGTAATGAAATTTCATTTCCTTAAGTATTTGAATTCATTTCAAAAACTTGGATTTTTGAAGTAAAAAATTTAGAAGGACTTCTAAGGAGAGAGTCATTGAACAGATTCTGTGATTAAAAATTCTTTTCTTCCCAGCATGCAATGAGTGTGATTGGGATCTTTGCAGAAGAGCAGACGTTGGTGCTACAGATTGTGGCTGGAATACTGCACTTGGGTAACATCAGCTTCAAAGAAGTTGGCAACTATGCAGCAGTGGAGAGTGAAGAGTGTAAGTTCCTCTGGAAACTGTGACAAGAACGGGCTGAAACCCAGGTGGCATGAGCTGAACTCCCATCTTAAGCTCCTTGTCCAAACATAGTGCATCATTTCTTTAAGTGCAAGGCTGCTAGTTCAGATTTTTCCAAAACTAGCAATGGTACCAAGGCCCCTGTTTGTCTAGTACAACGCTGTTGGCTTTAATATGAGTGCAGTTTTGAGTTTAAGAAATCCTTTTCCAGCTGTTGAGTGTGAAGTAATCAGAATCGAGAGAGCTTCTTTAAGCAAGCTTAAAGTATTCTCCTTTCAGTGTATCAGCACTCATCCATTAAAAACAAACAAACAAAGCAAAACTGTTTCTTGCATAGTTTATCAGACCATGCCTGTGGAGTATCCCATATCACAGGTGCATGGACAGTGCTTGGGAAGCTGTATGCATAATAAGAAAACATATCAAAATGCAGAGTTTACATACTGCCAATGACATCTTCCTTGCCTCTAATCTCATCCCATACCTTGTTATTTATATGCAGCTGCTTGTAAGTATTTCCTTATACACAGCATGCTGTTTCGGCATCCTTCAGCTCTTGCTGCATCAGTGAGATGTTGAAAGATTAATAGATCTGCAGTTTGAAACAATTTTGTGGTGGTTTCTTTATTGCATCTAATGTAGATTTTATACCATTTTGACATTTAAGCCCACAGTGAATAAGCAAAAATTTGCAGTAGCTTATAGATACCCATTTGTTCTCTTATTTCAGTGTGATCCATATTGGTTTCTGTTGAGGAAAACTGCATTTGTTACTCTATTTTTAGGAAAATTAAATATGAATGAAGTATCCTGTGCTCCCTACTCAACTGTATTATTGCTCTCCTCCTAGTCATTTTAACAAATTAAGAACTAAAAATTACTGATTTGAAATAAAAATTACTAAAAATTTCTTAATTTGCGAGAATATTAATGGAGAAACACGAAGGAAAGCATTCTGTGGCATTTTATACATCGAAGGTTTTTTTATTTGCCTTAAGGTTCCAAGTGGGCTACTAGCTCACTTCCTGAAGACTGATGAAACAACATCTTTTCCAGCTTTTCTTTGCAGATAGTACATTAAAGCTGTTTCACAGAACATCATTGATTACTCTTTGAGGATTGTTTCTTCAATTATGTGCATATCCCACTTTAAAGTAATTTCTAGGTAACATGGAAAGTTATCAGGCATATTAAGTGTGAAGTTGTATCAAGTCAAGTTTAGTTATTCTTCCTTTCCAGTAAATTATTGCCGCTGTGAGAGAAGAGTTTTGGAGGTATGCATGGTGGTTCTTATCATTCTACATCTTCATAATTTCTGACAGTGATATTGGCCAAATATTCATTCCAGCATCTTCACAATATTTGTGAGGTTATTTAGGTTACAATACCCTGCAATCTCTTCCCTTTCAAAGTATGTGATGTTTAACCATGTCATGTTCTCAGTGAGTTACCAGAGATCTTGCTAGTGACTCAGTTTTGATTAGTCCCTTGGTTCCTGCTCCCCTACAGTAAATTGAATCACCTTGCTGATTACAGTCATTATTTTAGAAAGCTGGCAGTTATTTATGATTAAAAAAAAACAGTTTTGGGTTAAAATGGTAAAGGTTGTAAAGAAGCCAGATCATGATGTTCTGTTACAGATGTGTAAAGCTCAAGTGGCTGCTGCCTTAGTGATCATTTTATGTCTGCCTCACACGTGTAGAGTGGATCTGAAAGCAAAGGAACACTGAAGAAACATTATCAAAGAATTATTGTGGTGGAGTAGGGGTGCAACAGTACCTTCAAGAGCTTCCCTTCGGAGCTATTCCCGTATCTCTTTTCCTGTGCTACCTGCAGCTGTCATCTGTGCCACATGCTAAAGAGCAAAGAGCTGCTCTGTGCACAGATACCTATTTTTCTGCTTGTACTTTTAAAAGAGAAGCCAGAATTTGCAAAGGACCTTCAGAATAAGGCATCAAAAAAGAAATAAATAGCAAGGGAATTGGAGGTTTTTTTCTTTTTTTTTTCTGTGCCGTGTCCATAGAGGAAGAAGGGGAAAGGGTTTTAGAAAGCAGAAGTATTCTTCATTATATTTTAAACCTTTCAAGGTTTACAAACCACTTTCAGTAGCTTCAATTTTATTTTAAACATGAGCTCTATGTTTTCTGTCCATCTCCTCCAACTGTGCCATCTCTATGAACCACACAGTTCATAGGTAATGCCTAAGCTTACATGCTTGAAGAGCTGAAGGTACAAAAATAGCCATTTTACCTTTTAATTATTTTTCTTTGAAATTGCTTACCTTAATAAAAATCCATGTATATTAAAAACTGAAAATTTCCTTGGGGAGTTAAGGGAAACTTTTAAGACATAAATACCTTTCTTTTTTTGAGCCACATAGTCCTCATGAGGTTTAATATTGCTGTTTGTTACTAGTGATACAGTTTTCTTCTGCATTGGTTTTGTGTGTAAATTACAATCCAGCAACCCTGATCTTTCTTGCAGTTTTGGCTTTCCCTGCTTTCCTCCTGGGGATTAACCAGGACCGGCTAAAGGAAAAACTGACCAGCAGACAGATGGACAGCAAGTGGGGAGGCAAATCTGAGTCCATTCACGTAACACTAAATGTGGAGCAGGCTTGCTACACTAGGGATGCTCTGGCCAAGGCCCTTCATGCCCGTGTTTTTGATTACTTGGTGGATGTAAGTTGGATTTCCTTCAGTTGAAGTACTGATCCAAGTACACTAGGATTGTATCTTGCAGAGCTCTTCTTGTCCATCTTTTTTTCAGCATGTGTATGTTTCTTTGCCTGAACCTTATCAGTAGCACTGAGCAGAACATGACCACAGCTCACGTTCAATACAGCAGATGCTACACATCCTTAAAGCAAATGAGCTGTGCTTTTAGTGCTGTATTTGCTCAGTCTGATGTCATTACTGTCCTGTTCTGGTATCTCCTTCCTGTCAGCATCCATACTTCGGATGGATCTCACTTTCTCCTATATACTTGAGCATGTTGGAATGAGCAGAATTAATGGGTTATGGTACTGGCCTCCTTCTATCCTGTCCCATCCTCCTTCAGCATCCTGATGTTGTGGCATTTGAGCAAATGCATTAATTCCATTTTCCATGCTGGAGTACTTTCTGACCAGAGTGACACTGGTGTCTGGATTGGTGGGGATAAACCTTGCCCTTGGCTGCAGATGTTAGCTAGGTGAAGCAGTCTGCTCCGTGGTGGCACTGCTAGAGTGTCAGAAGTCTTCCTCATCGTGACAGCTCTGAAATTCCCGCTGTATGGTATAATTGAATACAGGAATTGGTAAGAAGATTCATGTTGCTATCTGCAGAATTCATCAGCTATCGGATTTAAAGCTCATCTGTTTTTCTGTTTGCTGTTTTATTTTTTTCTTCAGCAAAGGAGAAAGGCTTACAAACAGAAAATCCAGTGGCTTACTGACTGGAAAATGGGACAGTATACTGTCCACATTCTTCAGCTATTAATAGTACTTAATTAAAAAGAAAAGTAAAATACCCTCTTAATATATATTAAATAAGATATTATACATATTATATATAATATGTATTCAGATCAAATATGTTATTTATGGAGAAACCCTTTTATATAAAGATTTATGGATAAGAACATGCAATTTAAATATATAAAACTCATTTTATTTTAAGTGTTATGTTTTATTTTATTTTTTCAGTCTATTAATAAAGCTATGGAGAAGGACCATGAAGAATATAACATTGGTGTCCTTGATATTTATGGTTTTGAAATATTCCAGGTAAGGCAATGCACTATTCAAGGTTTGAGCTGATCTGACCTGAGAGTTTTTTGTTATTTGCAGGGGAAAGAATCCAAAACATAAAAAACAAACTGAGGAAAAATAAGAAAAAAAAAAGCCAGCTTCCAGGACATTAAGTTATTCCTGCTAATGTCACACGTTGTAAGCAAGAAATCCTAATAGAAATTGAAAGAAATTAACTCATTGGTGTTAAAAGATCTGAGATTACACAGCATGCCTGTAAAATCAGAAACCCATCTGTTACTGGCAGTATTTCCTTACAGCTTCTCCTTCTATTGCCAGCACAAGAACTAAGAATTACTACGTGACTCTAAATTTCAATTGTTTCCTTTTCTGTAGAAAAATGGATTTGAACAGTTCTGCATCAACTTTGTTAATGAAAAACTGCAGCAGATTTTTATTGAACTGACCCTGAAGGCAGAACAGGTAACCACACATTCATTATTTTTGTCTTCGTAGAATGGAAAAAGTGAGGTTTCACTGTCTGTTAACAATAACATTTGCCTTGGTAAGCTAGACACACACACAAAAAAAAACAACAACCCAAACCTTAGCTGTTGGCTAACCCTGAGAATGTAAACCAAGTGTGTCCGTTATACAGTGTACTAATGAAGTCATATGACTGCCTAGACTTGCTGCATACTGACTCACTGACAGAAATGGAAAACTGCAGCTTGATTCCATCCCTGTGCTTTCATTGGACATGACACACAGTTAAATGGGAATACTTAGTTTCCTCCACACTCCTTTTTTTTTATGTGTATGAAATAGATCACTGAGGCAAATGTACAAATACTTCTGGAGGCATTTGCATTTCTCTGCTCAAACTCTCACGGCAAAACCACTCTCTGTGAATGTGAGCTTTGGCATGGGAGGGCAACTGGGACAGTATTGCATACAGTATGAGCTTGGGCCTGGCACCAGCTCCAGGACAGGGATTTCAGGACTGCACACAGAATTGCCTTTCTGTAAATGTAACAGATCAGTGCAGTTGAGCACACGGATGACCTACCTGCTCAGTGGACCACTGCTAAGTGGGTTATTTAATCAAATTTCAGTACGATTATTTTCAGTCCATCTCTAGTTATCCTTATGGTTACAGTAAGTATGTACAGGAATAAGAAGAGTTGTCTCTGTTTTGCATTGATTTCTGAATGTGTTATTTTGAAGACTTGCTCCTCAATACACTGTCACAATCTTCCTAATTTTTAAAATAGTTTAGAATATGGATGCTAACTGATTTGTCAAGGTAACATAAAGCTCATTTGGTGCAGTTTGCAAAATGCTTTGACAATAAATGCACTGGAAAAAATAGTCCTGCTCCTTTTGGTGGCTGCTCAAGAGCTATGAATAACAAGAGTGGGGAGAGCAGAGAAGGATTTTAGGTCAGCTCTTAGACTATAGAGAGCTGGCTTTAATCATCATATGGGTTATTCCTGCCCCTACCCAATAACAGAGTTGACAGGTCTTTCTGAACGCAAGTAGTGTAGAGTTTGTATGTAAGTTGTGTATCAGGCAAGGGAATATTTGCATCTTTCCTCTTACTTAACAGGAAGAATACGTGCAAGAAGGAATTAGATGGACACCAATAGATTACTTTAACAACAAAATAGTGTGTGACCTCATAGAGAACAAAGTGGTAAGTATTTGGCATGAACAAATGGAAAAAACAGAGCAAGATTTTTCTGTAAAATATCTGTGCAACTGCTTTGCTGTCAAGAGAAAAATGCAAATACTGTTGTTCAGTAACTGAGTCATGCTAAGCCTATATATAAGTCTTACATAAGATATTTTATAAGATCTTATAAGAGCTCTAAAAATGTATTATTTAAGATAGTGGCCAAAAAGAGAACCATAAGATACCATGATAAATGTGACTGAAAAGTTCCCTGTTTGGAAATTTCAACCTTAGCCACCTGAATTTGTTATGAATTTCATGTCAGTTTCTTCTGTATGTATTAGATAAGGCTCTCTGTGTCCCTGGGACATGTTTCACTTTGGGAAAGCTACAGGAGCAGCTTCTGCTGAGGTCCTGTAGCAAGTGAAGCAGAAGGATGCAAAGAGGATGCATCAGAAATTGTTGTAGCTAAAAGAAATCTCTATGTCTTTGCTCCAGGGAACATTCTGCAGCTGAAATTTTGTTCTGACTTTGGATGACAACAGGTGTTATTATCAAAGTGTTCTTTAGGATACAGATAGTTCTCATAAAAGGCAATACATTTTAATAGTAGTTTGCATGATGCATTGCCTTGAACTTGAAAAGATTTCAGATTTCACCTGGCTTCTGTCTGCATCAGGATAACTAGAAGGATAGGGCTCCTGTCACAATCTTAGATCTATTTGTCTCTAAGCTTGTCATATTGCATCATGGTAGTTTAAATATTTATTTCAAGAATGGTTTTATTTTTGTGGTGGAGTGAGAAAAAAGAGATTACTTTGCAAAGTAATCCAAAACTAATCTATTTATTTTAAACCGCAGGCATAATTTTCCCCATCATTTCCCACTCTAGTGGGAAACTTGCCACTAGTTTTACATGGACTTGAATCTCTCCTTAAACTTTTTGCATTTCAAATTAATCTGTACTATGAACTCTGCAGACTGATGGTGATTTTTGTAGCAAATAATATTCTTTTTGGGGGATCTTGGGGGGAAAAAAGCATTTTATTTTTTTTTCCCACTCCCTTTTTTTTTTTTTTCCCAAATGCATTAGAATCCCCCAGGAATTATGAGCATTTTAGATGATGTATGTGCCACAATGCATGCAGTGGGAGAAGGAGCTGACCAAACACTGCTTCAGAAACTCCAGATGCAGATTGGGACTCATGAACACTTCAACAGCTGGAATCAGGGATTTATCATTCATCACTATGCTGGAAAGGTAACGTGGAAAATCATCACTGAATTCTGCACAATGTATTTATAAAGAAAAAGAACAGTAATAAAAGGAAAGGGAAAGTATCTCTAGAGAGTTATTCTCATTTTAAATAGCCAAATTATCTGAGGAGATATTGTCTTCCTTTCACAACATTGGGATCTTGTGCTTTGATGTACGTTCCCTGCTTAGAAGAGCTGTCTGAGCTGTGCTACTGTCAACCGTTCTAACCAAAATGTAGCATTAAATATAATAAATCAGTGCTTTAAAATCCTCCTTGAGTAACAGCAGTAAGTTTAAAGCATTCAGGCGTTTAAAAATGATCCTTTCGTGATGATATACAGGTCAAATTAGAAATATTACATACATTTCTGTCTTGCTTTGGTATATTTCTCAGACTACTCATCATTTCCTGCTATTGTATTTAATAAAAGTACATCATTGTTATAGAAAATATTTTCCTTCTATAAAGTTCAGTATTAAATTCACCTGTATTCCATTTGTTGACTAGTTCCATAGGTCTTTTTTTGTTGAGCTTAAATATATGGATGTAATTCCTTTGTTGTGAAAGAGTCAACTAATACGTGCAAGGATTTAGTTATCACTGTACTGTCTTTAAATAATGTCAGAATAACCAGAATTTCAGGGCAGCTACTGATGAGGACAGCATATAAATTTTCTGTAATTATTGCGTTCTCAACTTACCACAAACAATCAATTTCCACCTTGGCCCAGGTATCTTATGATATGGATGGATTCTGCGAGAGAAATCGGGATGTTCTTTTCATGGACTTGATTGAACTCATGCAGAGCAGTGATTTGTACGTAAGCAGAATTTGCTGAAAGCTAGGAATATTGTCTAGTGTGGATGGACGCAGAGGGCCTAACTTCTCTACTACTTCACAACTTGTGAGCTGATCTGCATAAAAATAGAAGTAAAACATCACTTTGGTACAACAGTGTAACTTCTATTATATTTTATCATTTTCAGCACATCTAAATAAGTGGGCTACTAAAATGTCAGAACCAAATGGTATACTGATAAATATTTTTTGGCCTCAAGTAAGGCTGTCACTAATATGGCATTAGTGCAAAATAGGCACTGTTTTAACATATAAAGTCACTTTTTTCTGTTATGTATTTTAATTGGGGCTTTTTAGGAAGTGCTTTGTGCCTGGAGGGCTGGTATCACATGTCTCCCAAAGCTCACTAAAATAGACATCTCTGTGAGAAATTAAGCTCGTGGAAAATACTGATCTTAAAATAGATTCGATAGCACTCTGGATTAATATAAAAAGCTATTTATATTCTGCTCAACTATCAACTTCTACAGCATATTCTTTTATATTTCTGCGTTGAATCGTCTTCCTGTACCAACACTATTTTATTTCTTCTTTTCTAGGCCTTTTATAAAGGCTCTGTTTCCTGAAAATCTTCAAGTAGACAAGAAGGGCCGTCCTACCACCGCGGGCAGTAAAATCAAAGTATGTGCATATATCAATGTGGCTGTGTTTGTGCAAGTATACCTAAACTAAAAAGAAGATAGTCTTTGTTTTCATAATCCAGACATTTCTTAAAGATAGACATGGGAGTGCTGTGATGGCAAAGCAATGCGTTGTCTCGGTTGTTGGAATCATGTTTTGCCCAGCATCGCTGTCCATTAAACCTTTGTTCAGCTGCCTTTTACGGCACTGAATTTTCAAAATGAGCAATTGATGGTAGTGGTAATAGTATTTGCATGTGCGTGATGAATGAGCCCCTTCACTCAGCCACTTGATGTCCTACAATTAACCACAGATAACTGGTCTCTTTATAGCACAGAAATGCAGCAGGGCCTGATCCTACGCCCACTGAAGTCAACAGAAGTCTTTCTATTGACCGTAATGTGGGCTGAATAAGGCAGTGAGTGTTAGAAGGCAAGCATCTTTTTTTTTAGGCTGGCTGTAAAATATACATTTAGATAACGTACTTGAAGACTGTGGAAATCAGTATTTTTTCCACATCTTTCCTCATATTTCAGCCTTACAGTTAAGACCACGTGATGCATGCCTCATACTCACCACTTCATGTTTTTAGGGGCTAAAATATATTACATAGCTGGAGATAATGGGGACTTCTGTTTACTGATAATGTTTTCCTGAGAGACTGGTGGAAGGTGTTGAGTTTCTCCTGGATGTGTTTATCCGTCTTTTACAAACACATTCATAGAGAGCAATGTGGGTAAGTTTTAAATAAAAAGAATAACATGGTTTGATAAAGGAAAATAATTTGTGAAACAGGAGAAAGTTATCCAGTAATGTAAAAGTAATAAATAGAATCCTTTCCTCACATTTGCATGCATTCACTATTGATTAAGATGGGTTTCTTTTAATTCCTCCCTTGTACCTTACACATTCAGAAATAGATGACTTCTTCTAAAGGTAGCCTTTATAAGCTAAAAGAGCAGCTCTGCTACTGCTACATGATGCCCCAAGATACTTTGGCCTTTCTGGAGAAGAACCAGAACCACATGGGTCATCAGCAGATGGCTGATATCTGTAGTACTCTCTCAGAGGATTTCCCCTGTTCACCTCTGTTCCTGTAATTTTTTCCCTCAATTTTACAGAAACAAGCAAATGATCTTGTTGGCACCCTCATGAAGTGTACGCCCCACTACATCCGCTGCATCAAACCAAACGAAACAAAGAAACCTCGGGACTGGGAGGAGAGCAGGTAAGATAGCAAGAGGGTGTGATAGCAACAAGCACTGAGTCAAAAAAGAAAAAAATTAGTGTCTTTTAATCACATAACCTACAGACAAACACAACTAGTTAATGTAAAAGCCTTCAGAAATGAGATATCTCCTAAGTCTAAATAGTTCCAAATTAATTCTGACTATTCCTTCATGCTTTTATTGGGTAGCTGAAACCCAGCAGGATGTCTGAATTTACATTCACGAATCAAACAAAAGAACAACAAAACATATATGCATATATAGTAAAGAATAGAGTATTTGTTATTATGTTTCACTTTCTGCATTTTAAGTTTTATTATCTATCTCTATAGATAAAATGATCTATCTCTTTAATGAGAAATTGACAGAATATGATATCAGGTGGTTATATAGACACTGAATTCATATATAAATCTTATGTTGATGGCACCTTTAAGCGTATGATACATCCCAGTATCTCCTTATAGTTTAAAAAGAGGTAGGGTACATTACTTAACATTTTTAATCATACAGAAAGTACTTTTTGTATTGGTAAAAGTGCTGATGTTTGCTATATCTTTTTTTTTTTTTTTTTAATCACAGTGAAGCAGTTTATGAAGTCTGATAAAGAACACTCTTGACCACATCAACAGCACACCAAAATTCACTTCCTGCCATTTGGCACACAGACTAGCACAATTACATGCAGATGCAGAGCACTTACAGAAGCCACAATCATGGCTGCCCCTTGAAAGTGTCATTTAGGTCTTGGCAGCAAACGTAGATCCTTTCTTAAGCTTTTCCTTCCCACCCCTTAAAATCCTACTGTGCACCACTTAATTTCACATCGATGCTGGGAAAAAAGTTATTCTAGTAAAAGTATGCCTAAAACTTGTAGCAAAGCAAAGCAAAAAAAAAAAAAGTGGATACGGGAGGAGGGCTTTTAAAATCAATCATTTACATATTAGAAAATAGGCCTTTTATTATGGAAAGTGTTGCTAGGAAACCAATGAAACAAACAAACAAAAACCTAGTCTGACAAAAGGCCAGCTTTCAGGAAGCCCATTCTGGAGTAAAAGTAGGCAAGAATTCTATTTTTTCACCCCACAATGGGGATGATATTTGGTAAGTGCAGCAGCTACTGATGCTAAAATAATAAGTTAAATACAAGGATTGTGTAGTATCAAAGTCACCTACAACTGAAGTGAGTTCTTAGGATAATGGTAATTTTTAATCCCTATTTATAAATACTAACATTCTCTCTGTTTTCAAGCCATTTCTCAAATATTAACACTTCACATAGTGACAGTAGTGACATATTCAGGGGAAAGAGATGTAAGTATATGCGCATTTTGACTCAAACTTCAGCTTGTTTAATTTTGCATTTCCACAATTTTGCTGTGAGAAAGGCAAAATAAAGCTGGATGCATGTGTGGGGTATTCTGCTATGTTGGGTTAGTGGTTTTGGTTTTCTTCTGCAGTCATTTAATGAATGTGAATGAAATGAAAGTGTTACTGAAGGAGGAAAAGCTTCACAAAGCCCATCCTTGTGCTTATAGAAGCCACATCATTCCAGCTTTCTACGACTGTTGATTATTTCAGAATATTTTGCTCTTTAAGATAGACTTTGTATAATACCTAAGCCTTATACAGTACCTTAGTTATTCCAAAAATCGGGGTGTTCCTTGAAATGTGTTTTTGTTCAGCTCCTGGCATAGCCACTTGGACTTGTATTCAAAATTGCTGCATTAGCTGAATTCCCAGACCCTGACCTGCTTAAGGCTGATGCCTGGAGGGAGATTTTCAGTGTGCCTTTTCTCAGAAAGAAAAGGAAAAACAGAAAAATGTCTCAAATTCTCTGTTGCTAGACACTAATACTGGCAGGACACTAAGAAAAAGGGAGTAATAGTGTTGATGCAGTGCATTATTCCAGATGTGAATAGGAGGGAGAAGCTATAAACAGGAAAATGTATTTTTGTCCATAAATTTTCTACTGTTACTGTACCAGAATTCTTGGAGTAGGAACAAAACATACTTTATTCCTTGAATATAGCACGATTAAGATGTGCAGTATTTTTATTATCGGATGAAAGAGCAGCATCTCATTATTTAGTAACTCTAATCAGTGGACCTTAAAATAAGAAATAACCAAAGGGCTTTTGTCAGCTGTGGCATGGGACTTCAGAAGTTTTGTTCCTTTATACTGAGTCATGTAAAAAGAATGTATCTACCAAAAAAAAGAAAAATCAACAGGTCGTGCACGTTATATTGAAATTTAACATTTCAAAATAGCTAAAGAAATAACACTGAATTAACCTAGAGGGTTTTCAAGACTGAAAAATCTTCTGTATACAGAGAAACATCAATTAAAACAGGATTAAGACTGTGCGGTTCCTTACAGCCTCACTTTTTAAAATGTATATGTGAAATCTCTGTTTTATACTCTGTTCTGTGTTATTCTCTGTTCTATAGCACTAAATGTACAGGACTAAGATCAGCAGCTCTTATTTCTGACTGAAGGAGAAAGCTTCCAGAATTTGCCCCAGAAAAATAACAAAGCACTGCCACAAAACCAACGGTGGTGGAGCCCCTGAAAACAACATTTCAGAACTCAGAATTAAAAGCTGACGTTGTCTCTTCAGCCCCATGACTTAGAAGAGATAATTAAGGAGATGCAGAGGAAAACAGCAAGAGTCACACGTTGTCAGCAGTGTTAACTGAAATTCCTCATATCAAATTTCCATGCATTAGAGAGTAGACTAGGAGGATATGTAAGAAGGAAGAGAAAATATGTTCCACAGCTCCAGAAACTGGAGGAGGTGCCAAAAGGAAGTTCTTTAGCTGTTTTTCTGCCTTGAGATTTATGGGGAAATACTTGTTCCCTTTCCCTAAAGAAAGGATTTTGTAAGAGGGAGCTGTAATGGTTTGGGGATAAGGATGTTTCAGTTCTTGTGTACAGCAGTCTCTCTGCAGCCATTAATGCTTTCAGTGGGACTTGTCCAGCTCACTTTTTGTTTCAAAATAAAGCATGCCATGAGCAAGCTTACCAGGAGTGCTCTTGCAAGTCTTGTGCCTGTCCTCAAACCCTGCCTTTGCAACGTGGTAAAGCCTGCAACAAGCTTGTTGTGAATGTGCTATTAGAGTTTCCTGCTGCTGATGCTGTATGTGATAAAAGTTTGGCATCTGTGGCTTTCTCCAGTCCTCAGATGTGGTCCTTCTCCAGAACAGCCAAAAATGAGCTGTGAGCAGCTGTCCCTGGTCAGGGCATGTCAAACATATGTAAAAGCTACAGTTAAAGATCAGCATTTCCCACTGCTATGTGATTGTGTAGGTAGCTACTTGGTCTCCTATGTGGGTATTAGTGAAGAAATTTGTACATGAACTACTTAAGAGATAGGAAGTTTGACTACCAAAAAGAACACTGTAAGTAAAATTGCTGTATATTTCAGTAATGTGGTTTTGCCATGCAGTGGGCAAGAATAAAAAGATTCATTTACCTGTGCATTAATTTGAAAATTACAGTCTTTAAACAGATGGGATTTTAGGAATACTTCTATCCATTAGTATGCTGAAATAAAATGGATTGTAGATCTTGCTTTGTTTTTGTCCGCAGGGTAAAACATCAAGTAGAGTACTTAGGGCTGAAAGAAAATATTCGAGTAAGAAGAGCTGGCTATGCCTACAGGCGGGTTTTCAAGAAGTTTTTGCAGAGGTAAGGTCATACTAATTTTGGAGTATTACAGAACATTTGCTTGCATCATGAAGTTAAAAAAGTTGCAGGTTTTGAAAGCTTCTCATTTCCCACTTTTCCGTGTTATTATTTGCCTTGTTAAAGGTCTGAGCTATGCAGACATTCAAAAGTTTCTTAAAAACGGTCTCTTTGAGTCTTAAAAATCTTTCCATTTTCCAGTAAACATGTCTAAGGCCTCAGTTCTTCTTGTAGAGTTCGGAGCTCTATATTTATGGAATCCAAGGGTCTAGTTACTAAATTCTGTTTAAAATGTGTTTGTTGCTCTCCAAGCACTCTTTCCCAGTGACAGAGAACAGGGAAAGAAGTATATCCCTGCCATTCAGCAGTCTCAGTGAAACAAGTAACATATTAGCTTAAATTGCTGGTGTTAAAACAGCTGGGAATGGTAACAACCAAATGCTGCAGCTGCTCACAGAATGAAAGCAATTAGATAAATCCGCGTTTCAGTGTCTTAGGACCAGCTGTTGAAATGAATTAGCTACCTTCACCAGCTACTGAATCCTATTAAATGGAAGCAATTTCCGTATTTAGGCAACGTTCAGTCTCTTTTTTATTATAGAAAATTGAGGCATGCGCCTAATTAATGCCCAAACCAGGATGTTACATGATAGTTCAGCTTTTCTGGAAATCCTTGTGTTAAAATAGAAAATTAAAAAAAAATAAAAATCAGATGTTCCAAGAAATTCATTAAATGGCTCAGAACAAAGCCACTGATAATACTTTGTATACTTTATGATAATACAGAGGGTTCTAATTATCTGGTAGTAAGCAGTACTAAAATACCTTAAGGTATGAACTCCATTTTAATCATGGGATCATTTTTAATCATGTTTTTTCACCATCTTCAAGCACAGGGATATTAAACATGGATATGCTTCAGATTACAGAACCTTACATGAAGGCAACAGATTAATAACGAATGTGAAATCTAGCCTAGCAGTTGTTGAAAACTGATTGTGAGAGCTGTGCATGTCTAGAAAGGTCTGCACAGAGGAAAGCCACGTGGTGCTTCTGGAGGGTAAATAGATAGCGGCACTTGATATCCAGAGATCCACAATGAGCTGAAATCATTATCTGTGGAATTTGTTTGTTTCAAATCAGTATTGTTAAAAAGCATTTTGTTGCGAGTAAAACCCTTTCTGCAACCTTTCAATTTACAGTTCCCTAACATCCAGAACAAACTCTGTTCTGACGCCATGAGTCAGTGTGAGTAGCAGTGGGCTGAGGCATGGGATGCTCAGGAAACGCATCCTTGTACTCTTGTTTTCATTGGGAGCTCATTGGCGGCTCAATGTAAGTGGAGATTTCAGGACTGAATGGACTTATGTATGAAATTTACATTTGCATGCAAAAAGCCAAAGGCACTGAAAAGGCTTGTGTGTTTCAAAGCATAACCAGTCTGAAAACTGAACTCCATGCTCCTGAACTTACAAATAGATCCTAACTGCTTACTGTGAATTTATGAGACATTTTTTTTTTCAGTGATCACGATTTTGGAATTGTTTCAGAAGCATGTTAAGCATGTTTAGCACATAGTATGCTGAAATCCCTCATAAGCTCAAATGACATGTAAATTTGAAAAACTTAGATAAATGGATATTGATATGAAGCATTTAATGGGAAGGATGCAAAAGTACCCTGGAGAAAAGTGCTACACATTCCTAAACAGCAGTAGACAAAGATAGAATTGATGCAGATTAAGTGTTAGATTCTAGAACTTATGCTTAAATGGTGCATATTATGCTCTTTTTTTTTTTTCCTGCCCTGTAAACTTGTCAAAACCATAAATTATATGAAGATAGTTCACACTTATGAAAAAGGAGAATTTCAAATCTATTCTTATACCCAAAACCTTTGCTTACACTATAAAAATCTTCAGTCTTACTTTTCCCAGTGCCCTCTTTCATAGCTCAGAAGATGTAGGAAAGAGTTTACAATGTGCTGAAATGTATTGTGAACTTCTGTTGTATGAAAGGTTGCACAGTTTTGATCGCCTTTATTAATGGAAGCACGTTTGTATTCAGACTTGATTGTACAACTGTATTGTTGGAGGTACACAGTGAACCTGGAGGAATCCCTTGAGCTGGGAGTTAGTTAACTTATAACCCCAGCTTACTATTGTGCATCTGTCTGTCCCATAAATATTGATAAATCACATACAAGATCTGTAAACAGATTATGTGTAATGTACATCTGTATTTAAGATGTCAAAAGAGCTACTTCTGTTACACATCATGCTAGTACCTGGACATTAGATAACTAATAGAGTTGAACAAGAAAACACGAGTCTAGATGCTTTGAATCCTACTGAATTATATATATATTAACCTTTTCTTTTTCATGTATGTGGTATTCAGAGGTGTTTTGGAATTGGTTTTGTTTTGTGTGTGATACGTTCCTTTTGAACAATTTGCTCTTTGTCTTATGTGGTATTGCTGTTTAAGCTGCATGACTCTGCTTCTTGGTTTTGGCTAGATCTCATTCTTAGCATACCTAAAATGTTAAATCAATATTCCCTGAATTAATTCTCTTACAGCTCCTTCTGTGATTTTTCTGAACATTTTATTACAAGCTGCCTACATCTTTCTACCTGAGAATTCAACAAACTAAACTGCATACTCATCACTCACTTATTTAATTGAATATTGCATTGTTAAGCATGATTTAGAGTAAATAACTCAAGTACTTTTAGTGCATTATACAAAAAAAAAAATAGGGTCAAGGTTAAAGAACAGAACTGTGGGGGAAATTTGTTAGAACACATTTAGGTGTTCTCCAGTCTCTTTGTCAAAAGAGTTTAAGTAGCTGCTGCTAGAGAAGTTAGTTGTCTCCAGACGTGCTGATGCAGCTAAAGCCATCAGCTCTTCTCAGTGGGCAGGATGACAAGAATTCTGTCAGAATTAAGAGCAAGTTAATCACAAAAAAGTACAGATTAGAAGGAGCTGTAACCTGGCATCTACCTCATTTCTAAGGCTTAAAGAGAGTAGCATGAGATAGCAGGCTACTCATTTAGCAAATGCATGGTATTACAGCCCTTCCTCACCTCATTCCATAGCTCTTTTTTATGGTCAGTTCACCTCAGTGTTTCCTCCAGATAGCACCAACATCGCATGATCTTCCCTCCTGTAGCAGATGCACAGCCAAAAGCTTTATGGGTTAAGGCCAAGAATGCTACATGCTGACCAGCTGTCATTAACAGGTGGGTTAGGAGAATGAGCTGTCTACTTGCTTAGAAACACAAAAAGTCTTTGTGAGAATAAGGAAGACAGAAAAGCTTAAGGGGGAAGTAGGTCACATGCTTGGGAAGAAGTCTCGTGTAACAAGGGTAAGGAGGTGCTTTAACCTGCACCATACATCATTGCTAGTAAATAACCTTGCCCTGGATTAGAAATTAAAGATGAGAGCATAACTTTCTGTAATTAACTAGTGCAGTTACCAAACAGTAACTTAGGATCTGGGAGATTCCTGGACACTGTTGCCCTTCTCTTTGCAGCTGTTTGGTTTTGCTAAGCAAATAACACAGTATTGCATCTTCTCTAAGCTTCTGTAAATCCTGCCAAGGGGGCAAACACTTTTCCACTGTAATCTAAGAGTCAGTGGTATTCTGCTGCTCATATCTGGTGCCCAATTTTAGTCTTTTCTTCTTCTTGGTGGTTAAGGTATGCCATTCTGACCAAAGCAACTTGGCCTTCCTGGAAAGGAGATGAGAAACAAGGAGTTCTCCACCTACTTCAGTCAGTCAACATGGATCCTGACCAGTACCAACTTGGGAAATCCAAAGTCTTCATCAAAGCTCCAGAGTCTGTAAGTGTGGCAGGACACAAGTCTATAAATATGAAGCTTTTGCTGAAATAGATGGCCTTCCTTCTCCAATGTTGCACAGCTTATCTGCTGGGATGGGAGAAGCTTCAGAATGTAAGTCAAGCTGGGCAGGCCTGTCACAGATGCCTTGAGGCTGTGGGTACAGTAGACATTAAAATCTTGCCTCTCTGATGGGTACAGTACATCCTTACATCCTGACACTTACGCAAGGAACATTAAAAACGTCAGGAAGAAGAGATGGGATGCATGAAGATCCTTTGGTGTCAGGTTGCACATGGTGGCATTCCATCATAATCTGTCACATGGAGGAATATGGTGGTGTGAGAGCACATCTATGGCTATTTGCCCAAGCAAACAGATCCTTTTCTCAAGTATAGGGGCTCCCGATAAAAAGTAAGAGAAAAGCTCCCAAATATATATTTGAGTAAACCACTGTCACAGAATAGCTAACTTTACATCCCATTCAAAAACATCAGGTAGGCATATTAAGGCTGCTTTTATCCTTCAGCAGCTAAACTACACAAAACATTGAAACCGTTCCTTCGTTATTCAGGAAAGTTGTCAAGGAAGGCAGGTATGCTCTATTTCCCATCATGTATTCCTTATCTGTCTGAAGCAGTCAGGCTTGCTTAGTGAAACACCTTCTGGTTGTCAGGTGGCTTCTTAGTACTTTGCCTTAAATTACACATCAAAATAAAAGCAGAACACTTCTATTTCTGTCATTTTCTTTTTGAAAAATACTTCTTTGCTCTTTAGAGCAGTAAAAATTCATGCAGTGACTGCTGTACTCAATCACACAGCAAGATCCCAGAGGAAAAATAATACTTCCTCAGAGTCATAACCAAAATTGATTGTACCATGAATAGAGTCACAAAGATAGTCTCAGTTGTTCGAGGAAAGCAGTGCTTTAAAATCCCTGTCATTAGAGAAAGACTTGTTTATAATAATAGTAAAGCATATAGTGTTCAAGGTATATAGGGTGCTTAAATGCTTGGATGCAAGTTGGCTGAACAGGAAATTCTAGTGTAGTATTAATCCTAGTTAGTCATTAGTCAATCTATTAGTCATCAATTAGTGTTAGTCAATCAAAGCACCTTCAATACCAGCTAAAGAAGCGTGAGCTCTGCTTGCCTTCCACCATAGCACAAGTCATGATTTATTTCCTAAGATTTCAGTGAATTTTGGCTTACAAAGGTCTTGTTATGACCTTGGAATTAGTGGAGGTGTGTCTTTGATAGCTCTTCTTGTGACAACAGCTGGGACTTGTAGGCCTTTGCTGTTTGTCTCAGGTTTATGACAGGGTGGTGGCAAGCACACACTGTCCAGGTAGCTGTTTGGCTTACTTAGCTGCTTGTAAGGACAGGCAAATAGAATTAGTAACTTGAACAGTGTCTTCCAGTTGGTTATCTATAGCAAATGATTTTACTGTTTTCATTATGAAATTATTTATTTCTCTACTGTTAATTGTAGTTAGTTTTAAACTAACTCAGTTTAAGTTAATAAGGAGACCAAACTAATTTGTGTAGTGCTTGTTTTCTTGACCTTACTCTTAGAGAAAAATCAATCCAGTTTGAAACTATTCTTGTTTTCAGTTATGCAGTAAGCCATAAGG
The DNA here is from genome assembly GCA_023055505.1 of Callipepla californica brunnescens. Taxonomy (NCBI): domain Eukaryota; kingdom Metazoa; phylum Chordata; class Aves; order Galliformes; family Odontophoridae; genus Callipepla; species Callipepla californica. The sequence continues at coordinate 5,906,410 of JALIRH010000012.1, forward strand.
AAATAACTTCCCTGACTGCTGAGAGGACCCTAAGCCTTGGGATATTTACCACTTCAAACAGCACAGATTTTCAGCAGTCTTATCTTCAGAAATGGGCTGGGACTTATTCCTGTTGGTTTTATTTTGTTGTTTTCTTTTCTCTCTCCTCCTCCTCCTCGCTCCAAAGGAAGGACTGAAAATGCTTGCTGGTACTCATCCTCTATTTAATAGCTAATTTAATTAAGAATACTAGGAATAGTTATGGCTTTTTCATTTGAAGTTGAAAATCTTGAGGCAAATATTCTAAAGCTTCGTTTATATCTTTTAGCATCGAAGAGAAATCTCTGATGTTACTAAAACATTGACTTGAGTTGTGTCATTTCTGAAATAGGAAATGAAAAATTGTCTTCCATCAGTAAAGAAAGAAAGCATTGAATGAAAAATACTTGATTTGCTTGGGAGTGTAAGGGGGAGCTTTATTTTATATATATATAAAATTTTATATATAGATATATACATGTAAGGAAAGAGTTTTTACTTTAGTATTTCATAACCTACATTTTACTGAACCACATTAACTTGTTCCTTGTTTTCAAGGAGCTTCCTTAATTGGGACTCTGTTGACATTCAACTCCAGTAATAAACTACATGATCACATGTAAGCTGAGTCAGACCAGGCTTGATCATGCCATGGCTGAGACTTCAGAATGTTCATGCCTCTCTGCAGAAACACCATCTAGTGCTTGTGTGTTTGTGAAGTTATTTATTTATTTATTTAAGTTTCTGTAGATGGAGATTTCCCAGCTATAAAATAAGGTTTTATGGGCGGCAGAAATGAGGCTTTGTTATTTACATTTCCATCAAACACCTGAATAAATAACTTTGTACAAAAGCAAGCAAGGCCCTGTGGAAATAGTTTGCACGAGATCAAGTTTCCCTTTTAAGATCAACATGAACAACTTTTTTTCTAGATTAGCGTGGTTTAGCAGCAAGTTAAGCAAAGGATCCTGAAGCCCAGGTTCACCTCGTGATGTACCTGTTCCTACTTATGTTCCCTTCTGAGAGCTATGTGGGTTGCTCCAAAAGTAGTGCCTTCTATTTATTACCATGGAAACTACAACAAATACAGAGAGCACACGATAGCGCTATTTGGTAGAGCACATTCAGTTACAAAACACTCTTCTTCAACATAGTCACCACCAATAGCTGTGCATTTTTTGCCAGCGATGAACAAGCACCTACATGCTGTGCTCATAAAAATCTGCACCAGTGGAGGTAACCCACTATTTCACAGCTGCTATGACAGTGTTATTGCAAGGGAAATGTTGCCCATGCAGTCCACCTTTCATCGGCCCAAACTGCTGGAAGTCAGAAGGCACTATATCTGGACTGTACAGTGAGTGTGGCAGGACAATTGAGCAAATGTGCTTCATGGTCTTCAGACTGATATGGGGCCTTTATTATCATGTTTAGACTAGAGAAAGGTTGTTGACTTCTCTGTCCTGACTTTGGAAATTCAAGCAGTCTGAGTTGATGGTTTGTCCAGGTTCTAGGGAATCCAGAGGGCTCACTCCTTTCTTACCACAAAAGAGTGTGTGTATCGGTTTACCCACTGAGGGCTGTATCTTGAACATTGTCTCCAATGAGGAGTTCACATCACCATTCCTTGGACTGCTTTTTTGATTCCAGTTTGTAGTGGTAACACCACATCTATCATCAGTGTAATTACATGATGCAGAAGACTGTCACTTTCTGCCTCATACTGGTTTAAGACACACCAGAGGGGAATATTTAGCATTGATATTGTAATTGTTATCCAAATGCTCATACTTCAGTTAAGATAAGAAAAAGTAAGTTTACAGTATGTAAAAGACTGTAATGAAATATGCCATATCTTGCAGTAATTTTGAGTTTTTTCTTAGGCGTTATATTTACATGTTTTTAGGGGGAACTAAAAAGAAGGTGGAGCTTCAGTTTTGATAAATGTGTAACATTTATTAACAGTGTAGGCCAAATCATCTATGTCATACTGAAGATCATGTATCGTATGATTATAAATTATACAACCAGCCTACAAACATTGCTGCTAAGGAAAAATGTTCCCAGAGGACTCAACAGGATTAAATAGAGAGGAATAAGAAAGCTGCAAGTGAATGACATTGCATTATATTTCATATTGCACAGTTTCTGATTTAAGACCCCCCAGGACCAGCCTGGATCTGGAGTGAAATACATATGAAAGTTGAATGTAAAGTGTTTCTTCCTAAAAAATTTTCTTGTAAAAGTTTTGACCCACCTTGCTGTCTTTTTGTGCAGCTTTTTTTGTTAGAAGAGATGAGGGAGAGAAAGTATGATGGATATGCCAGGGCCATCCAGAAGGCATGGAGGAAGTATGCGGCCAGGAAAAAATACGTGCAGATGAGAGAAGAAGGTAGGTCCTAACTTTTGATCATAGAATCATAGAATTGCTCGGGTTGGAAAAGACCTTCAAGGTCATCAAGTCCAACCTCAGCCTAACCATACTGCCCTAACTAACAACCCAGCTAAATCACATCCAGAGCACCACATCCAAACAGACTTTAAATATGTTCAGGAGTGGTGACTCAGCCACCTCCCTGGGGAGCCTTTCTCGATGACTTATTTCCCGTGATGCCAGGAGCAGAAAGTATGCTGTAATAGATGAAGCAAATGTATTCTTTTGTGTAGAGAAAACAGCTGCTTTGCAGAGAATGACTGGAAATTGTTGGAAACCTGAAGTAGCACTGATGAGGTTGGCTGTTCAGCATGCACGAGTTTCTTGGACTGCCTGGTGCTTGGTAGCAAAAAAAAAGTCAGACCGAGTAGGAGAAAATTTCCATAGTTTCAGAAGAACTCTTGATTCCTCAAAACTGCCAAGTTTGCCATCAGTACATTTTATTAAAATGAGCTTAATAATCACGTGGATCCTTTATATGAGTTTATTGCAGTATCTCACTGTTCTTTTCATTACCACTTCTTCCCTGAGTTCTGTTTGAAACCACTTGTTTCAGATCACAAGTTTTCCAGTTTTAGCAAGTACTACTAATCAGTGTGTGTTTCTCGTATTTAAGCATCAGATCTGCTGCTGAACAAGAAGGAGAGAAGGCGGAACAGCATTAACAGGAATTTTGTTGGAGACTACATAGGCATGGAGGAGCACCCGGAGCTGCGGCAGTTTGTGGGCAAACGGGAGAAGATCGATTTTGCAGACACCGTAACGAAGTATGATAGGAGGTTCAAGGTCAGTCAAAGAGGGATAGCCACTAATGATGAGCTCTGCCAGGGTGCTGTTCTCATGTCTTTACCACCATTTAACAGAAACTCCACACGTGTCACAGAATTTTTGGGTACCGGTTTGTAAAACAAGTCTTTGACCTAAGAATACATTGGGAAGCAGTCCACCCTCCTGATCTGAGCACATTGCTATTTTCAGACTTTCTCCTAAGACAAGAGCTCTGTGGGACTTGTTGGGCAGAAAGCTGTTATGAAATGTTAGGAAATACTAGGAATTTCTCTATTAGGATATATAGGAGAAAAACTATTTTTTAATACAGTGCAATCTGATTCCAGGGTTATGTAAATCAAGTGTTTCCTTCCCAACCACCTTAAACCAAAGACTTGGCCCAGATCACATTATCTCAAATCTTTGGAACAGCATCATGATGTTAAGGCATCTATCTCTGCACAGCTGTATGTTTTCAATCAATTTTGTGTTTCAGAGCGTGAAGCGAGATCTTGTCCTTACTCCAAAGTGCATATACCTTATTGGGCGTGAAAAGGTAAAGCAGGGTCCAGAGAAAGGCCAAGTGAAGGAAGTCTTAAAGAGAAGGATGGAAGTGGAGAGAATTCTTTCTGTTTCTCTAAGGTCAGTACCTTGAACACTTCTTTCCACTGACAGAGAAATTCGTGCAGGATAGCAGGAAACGTGTTGGTCAATGAAGAGTATATTTCATAAGCTGCATTCGTTGACTCTGATAAACAAAAAGCTGGACTTATTTCACTGTCAGCCCTAATGTTATAGTCTATAGAATGAGGTGACAGTGTCATCCCAGTCCCAGCTTGCCAGAAATACCTGTGGTGTCCACAGAGAGCTAAGAAACCTGGTTAGGTGAGCAAGTAAAAACAAGGAGGAACAGCCCACGAGACTGAAGTTCATGCCTGTGTCACTTCATCCCTTTGAAGGCTGATGAGCAAAGTCTCTGGAGAGTTCTGCAGTTGTTACTGCAGTTTATCAGAGCTGGTACCTCAGTAATTTAATACAAAAGAATACAGCTGCAGCCTAATGTGGCAACAAGCGTTCTTCAAGGACTAAGATTTCATGTTTAACAGAATATGAGTCTACAGTTGGGTGCTGTATATTGACCACTACTGCTAAGTTTCGTTATATGCTTATGGAACATTGTTCCTATTAGCATAGCCAGAAGACTTGTCACAGATGTAATTCAGTACTTAGAAATAAATAAAGGCAGATGGCACATTCACGTTTCTGCAGAGTTCTTAGCAACTCTTCCAAGTTTAGGGAAAGGTCTGCAAAACGTTCTTGCATACAGTACCATTTTCAGAACCTGTGGTTTATTTTGCCTTACATTTTTCAATAGAGAGCAGCTCTGGTAGACCTAGGTTAGAGTGGAACCTGCCTGCTCAGTGCTCCAGGTTTGGGCTGTGCTGTGCAAATGCTAACCAGAGTGTAGCCAGACACCCAAGTTGTGCATTCCAAAGGCAGAGTTGCATTGAGTCAGCTAAGAAGTACAGCTTGCCAGCTAACTTAGTGAAGAATTACACTTTTCTCACATATAAATAATTTCTACAGAACATTTTGAAGCAAAACCAGATTTGCATAGTTTGGAGGAAACATGCAGTTCCTCAGTTTGGAATTTGTTCAGCGTATTGAACATGACAACTATTCGTGGAAATTTGCTAATGTAACAGTAAATAACTGAGCTTTACAATTAATCTGATAAGCAGTGACACAGGATATCCTGACAGTATTATGAAGTCAGACTGTATGCCAAGTGAGCTAAAATGGGACGACTGGCAGGGCAGTCACTGCTGGAGGGCTGGGGATTTTCTCACACGTGTCCTTCAGAGCCTTGCTGAAGCTCTACATTTGCTTGATGGTCGTGAAGAAGCTCATTGTTTTCACTCGACTTGCTTATGTTTCTTATTGCCATTTTGAATACTAAGTAGGTTCCTTTAAGTAATTTGCTTGTAATTTCACACACTCTTTCCTATACTATGGTAAAGATTTCAGAGTATGAAGGTGGGTAAGCTTGTAATGAAAACATGGTAGTGGCATTCATCTCAGGGAGGTTAGAACTGTGTTTTCATATGTAACGGTCAGCAGTAATATGAAATCAGTTTTCAATTCTGAATAAAGAGGCTTTAGTAGCTGCCTGAAAAAGGATGATAGAAAGACTTCCTTATTTCAACACCTTCATATTTAAAGTCAGCAGTGAGGGAAACCAGCTGTGAGAGAAAGAGGAGAGGGCATGCTCAAAGTGGAAAGCCATGAATTGCTAGGTAATTGAGATAAGAAAACAGTGATGAAGGCAGATAGACTGTGATGGGAAAGCTGAAGCTTTTTCTGAGCTTAAAATTCCTTTAATTCCTTATGTTTGAGGCTTAGCTCACTTTCTGAGTTACTGTGAAACGTTGAAGTTACACATTTGTAGATGAGGTATCAGTGCCTTCCATGTGAGATTTGTTGCTATGCGAACCATGCCAAGGTTTCCCTTAGCAATAGCTAGGTAAGTCTCACTTGCCCTTCGCCTGGCTACCAAAGCTGCCTGCCTGCCTTCCACAGCAGTGCAGGTGCCAGCACTTCTGAGCTACGTGCCACGACCAAGCTTATAGTATGCCACGTTCAGGAAAAAAGAGATGTGAAAACTACGAAGAAATGTGAAGTCAAATCTCAAGTGGAAAGAAATGCAAACAGATGGTTCTTTTTTCACTTAGAATGAGATACTTAATGTATCTCTATGATAAAGTTGTATTTTCTGATATTACCAATGGCAGGTGAGGCTGAGATGGAAGCAAATACGTAACACTCACAAACTAATGTGGTTAATTTAAAATTCAAGTGAGGAGCTTTGGAATGTGCTGTGATGGGGAGGTTAGCTGCTTGCAGTAAACAGCTGCAGTAATAGCAACCTTGCTGTAACTTTTCAGTGTAACAATTGTAGGTCTGGTTTGGTTTTTTTTGAATCCACAGCTGTGAATAATGTTGCTAGAAATTATATTGGCAACTTCTTCCTCAGTTGACTCTTACAGCTTGCTGGCCATGTTCGTGACTTGCTTTCTTTTTCCTGTTTTCAGCTCCCTTTCAAACAAATCCTGCAATCAACTTGCAGATGTTTTTATGTCCACAGGAACAGGATAGATTTAGTTCAGTTTTAGAACATGCGTTAAGCTGACCAACCCTGATGAAGCAGCAGAGAAACTTGGACTTCAGACACTCTGTAGTGGTCTAAAAAACCATAAAAAGGAGCCATACATTTTCTATCCCAAATGTTTAATATCCAACACTTCATTTTTAATTGTGCTCCGTTTGGTGCAAGTGTCATGCCTGTGCCAATTGTTTTGTGATAAGGTTATGCACAGCTGTGAAAAAAGCCTTGTGCCATCTCCTCCACAGGGCAGCTGTTTCTGGCACTGTGTAGCACTCAGGTGGCTGCACGGGGACTGGAGCTCAGACCTCGAAAAGCAAGGGAAGTCAGAAATGAATCTGGTAGAAAGGAATGGGAGGAAGGGAAGGGCAGTCATGAAGCTCTCACCATTTTCTTGTCTCCCATGCAGTGACCTGTTCCTTAAGCATGTCCTGTATGATACTAGGCAGCTTCAGAGTACAGTTAGTTTACTTGGGAATCAGTGAACAGAACCAAAGTATTCCACGCTATTCAAGTCATGGAGTAAGGAGGTGAGGGAGAGGTGGGCATGGCCACGCAAAGTGAAGCTTGGTTTTGCAGAGACATCTAGGTAAAAAAACACCAAGGCACAAAACTCTACAAAACCCACCCAGCCCTCCGTTTCTGTGCTTTGGTTTTATATGGAAAGTTTTGTTTATACCTTGTTGTAGAGAAGGTGTAGAAACGGACAGGCATCAGTGTAGACATAGCTAGGAACTAAGCCAGCATGCTCTTAAAAGGAAAATCAATACATATATAGGCAGATTGCAGAATAGCAGTGATCCTGGCTGAAATTCAAAGGAACTGTGGGGACTGGGAGCACAGAAATGTTTTGTGACTTTTTCCATGAGAGTCAACACAGTGATGGCAGCGGATCCCAACATGTTATGTTCTTTATACCGTGTAACCACTTCAGGCTAAATGACAATGGAGTCTGCAGAGCATTCATTCTGAATTTGCTTGCTTTGGGTTTCAGTCTTACTTTATTGTTAGTTAGCCAGTCTCCAGTTCAGCTCTCATCCCAAATCTTGCCATTATTGAAGAGATGGACTTTAATGTGACATGTTCTTATGATACAGTGATGACTGTAAAATGACCAAGTAGCTTTTCCATGTCACAAAACGGATTCAGTTATCAGCTGCTCAAAAAAAGGTTTTCTCAGAAAGCAAGCCTCTACAATTAGCACTGCCTGGACTTTGTTATGTTGTTAAAAGTTAACCGTGTGTACTTTGCAAATGTCACCCCGGTCCTGGCTGTATTTGCTGTTAAAGTTTTAATCTGAATGGCAAATGTTCCCTTTTTTTCAGCACAATGCAGGATGACATTTTCATTCTACATGAACAAGAATACGACAGCTTGCTTGAATCGGTCTTCAAAACGGAGTTTTTAAGCCTCTTATCAAAACGATATGAAGAGAAAACACAAGGAAAACTACCTCTGAAATTCAGCAATACGTGAGTTTCGTTTTTTCAGTCATCTTTGCTCTTGCTGGCAGGCCAAATGAGTGAATGCTGCTTGCTGAGCTCCTGACACTGTGCTTTGACTTAGGAGAATAAGAGGCAGCACACTGTAAAGGCGCAAGGGAACTGGACTTTGAGCTCATCACAGTGTAATAGGTTAGGGTTGTACCTGGGCTGCCTGCCATTTTCCACTCTGTGTGTGCTTAGATAAGATGCTTTCATTCTGCTGAACATGCATCAGGCTGAAGGTCTGCAACTTTGGCCCACACAGAGCACCTCTGTGCTGTCAGAGCTGTTAATACTCCTACCCATGAAGCAAACTAGAACAGAAGGCCATGGATGTGTATAAAAGAAATACAAAAGTTGAGAGGATTATTGTAGTTTGAAAGCACACAGAAGGACAGCTGAAGTTAGGAACATTCCTGTAGCATGTACTCCAGTGTGCTGGGAATCCTAAGCCAGTACCAGGCATTGTAGTTATATATTTTATCTGATTACATTACAGAGCAGGCAGTATGGACATACTGGAAAATAAATGTATGTGCATATATATATATATATATATGTGTGTGTGTGTGTTTGAGTGCAGATAAGTTGACTCCCCAGATATGTACACAAAGCATGGATTAGTCACCTAATAGCACGTACAGAACGTTTAGGAATGGAGCACTAACAAGCTTCCTCCAGTACGATCTTCTGCAGAGGCAGTGCCAGAATGTCCTTTAAGGCAGACTCAGCTGCTGCTCAGAGCCTTGCAGATTTTACCTCAATGTTTATTACACTTTCCATCCTCTCCTGAATATCTTAAACTTCCTTCCTTTACCAGGGAAGCTAAACCGTTATTTAAGTAGAACACAAGGGTAGAAGGAAAAAAAGAAGCTTAATTAGGTGTTTTATGTCAGATTATTCAGTCATTGAATACAGGTTCTCAGTTTGAGCCTCTTATTTTTGTTAACTCTGTTATTTACTGTCAAGCAGCAGTCCTGATTTGACACACAGATGGATGCTTTGTTTTTTTTCTTTCTCTTGTTTAGTTTATTTCCTTTTCTTGTCTCCATGTGCTCACACTAGGCTAGAAGTGAAGCTGAAAAAGGAGAGCTGGGGGCCATGGAGCAGTGCTGGTTCTCGACAGGTGCAATTTATGCAAGGCCAAGGAGATATAGCTGTTCTCAAACCAAGCAATAAAGTGCTGCAGATCAGCATTGGACCGGGGCTGCCAAAGAATTCCCGTATGTATGATTTTCCATTAGAAATCAGTGAATGGTTTAGAAATGTAGAGGACTGAGTCTAGCTTTCTCTTTTTCTGCCTCTTGCCTCAGTATTTTCTTTATTGTTTCTCTTCAACACTGGAAATAAGATCCAAGTTAAAGATTGCAGTGATACGACAAAATTGCCTACTGTTTTTTTTTGGAACATATTACTTTCCATATATAACAACTGCTTCTGAAATGTCTGAAATTCTTTTCCCTGTGTCAAAAGAAATCAGGGATCTTACTCATGTGCCATAGCAGAGTACAGCTAGCCAAGCATTTTGCAGCTGAGTCTTTCTCACTGCTCTGGGCTTCTGCCATTCCTATAGTCATGCTGATGTGGAAATGATGTCACTTCTCTGCATCACCGAAGTCTGAACTGCAAATATAGTGTGTCTGAGTCTTCTGTTTTATCTTTTTCTCATACTGACTGGGCACCTTTACTTAATATTCTGTGGCTGAACTGGATCACAGTAGGGAGAATATGCCTATAAGTCATCTTTGTTGCACCTTAATCTTTAGCATTATGTGGGCATTAGATGCATTATTCCTGAAGATCAGCCTGACTGTAGAGGAGGAACCCTGCAGCCAGAAGACCTTGCCTAGTTAAAGTAATGGTGCAAGAGTAACAAACTGTTGCTGTTTCTTTCAGGTCCTACTAGACGTAACGTTTCCCAGAGCAGAGGGCATTCTAGCAGGTCTCAAGCTCAGACGTACCCCATGAGAGCTGCACCTCCCCCTCCTGGTAAGTTTGTTGAGCCTCAGGTCTAAAACAGAGTTCAACATTTGGGCTTAATCTGAAGCGAACCCCATAGCTGTTCCCCTTTTCATTTTAGGGCAGAATATACACAGACAATACTTAGCAGTGAAACTGCTTTTGGGGCCATGAACAGCAGAATGCAGTTATAGCTCATTTTCCTACTGTTACACAGTAACTTTCACGAATAGCAAACACTGAGCCCTGTCAGCTGTGCCTGTATGTTGCATAGCTTTGTTCCTGCCCAGGATTGATGTAATGAGGGTGTTTCACTTCTGCCCTTGACTGATATGATTAATTTAGCCTGTGAACTCGGAGAGAACAATATCCCATTGACCCACCACTTCCCAAGCAATTTTTTTTTCTATTTCCATTTCTAGTGTTTGTGGGGTTGGGCTTTTTTTGCTTTTTGTTTTCCCCCCAACCAAAAGATTGTCTATCTTTAAGGCAGTCAGCCAGCTGCTCTTTATGGAGGAGCACTAAAGGAGTGCTAGTAACTTGGGTACTTGACCAGTCCTGGTCACCAAATGACATAGATCCTGGGAGCACTGAATCAAAGGACTGCATGATCTGCAGGAACTGCAGCTGTTCCACAGAAGTGGCCCATCACTGTGGTTAAAAAGTAGTTAAAGAAAACCCTGCAAACACGTGCAGTAAATTCTCATTGAGGATGAATTAAATACAGCAAGAGAAGGCCATTTTCATTTGCATTTTCAAAAACTCATTAGTTTTAGAGGTATAAGAAAAACACAATAAGAAATACTGGTTGAAGATGTGCTTCAGGCCAACCTTAAATCTGCATTGTGAAGGTAAGTTTGGATGGAGCTTTGCATCCAAGTCTGAAGTGTAGTTGAAGTACACTTGTTTCTGTATATATGTACACACACACACGTCTGTTGCTTACACAAGTCAGTGCCCATAGTAGGTATGTGTGTATGCCATATGTATATGTCATGCATATACATATGAATACACATATGACATGCATACATACGTCCTCATGTTTCTACATGCTCATACACTGTAGTGCACACACTCAAACTCAGTATTTTGATAAGTCCAGGTCTCCACGTGCATACAGATATGGGGTACAGAGATGTATATGTTTGCATATATGTACGTAAACAGAGAGGAAAAGATACAGCTTACATACCCACATTGTTTTAACCAAGTCAGTTTTCAGTTTGAACACAGCTCTCACTTACCTCAGTAGGGGTTTTTAGGAATGTGAGGGATCGAGATCCTTATGCCCTCCACCTGCAAGTAGCTCAGAGATGAGCGGAGCTGTTTTCAAACTGGAGCTTTTTCCCCTTATCACCTAGAAGCCAAGGAAAGGGCTACCCCATGTGCAGCCACTACTTGGACTGGATGTGTTGACGCTTTATTTACCTGCAGGTCATCAGCAGAATGGAGTTACTAATGCTCCCCAGTTTGCACTACGCCCTCAAATCCCAGCAAATCAGCAGGCCAGTCACAAGAACCTATATACAAATATGACACGGCCAACATTACCACGGCAGCTGTCAGGAGGATCAGGCAGGATCTCACAGCAACCAGAAAGCCTGGATTTTCTTAAAGTACCTGACCAAGGAGCAGCTGGGTAAGATTTAATTCACTTTCTCAAACTGAATGTAATAGTAAAGTTCTGTGAATAGCCATGAAGTTTGAGGGCATGGAGCTGATAAAAGTTCCTGAAGATGCCCAGATTGGGGCTACTGAACTGCACTCCAAGGACTCCTCTTCCATCAGATTTAAGAAACGCGTTCTGTCACAAATTGTAGACCTCTGTGAATGAAGGTGAACCAGGTGCAGTTTAATACCTTAAACATGCACAGTACCTTCTACTTACGGCGATTAAAACACTTGTATAAGTCTACGGGGCCTTCTTTATTATCTGTAATCCAGAAGGGGAAGAGCAGATGTGGTATTTCATGGCAACTATCAACCAGCTGCTACCCATAAAAGCCAGGAAGCATGCTTACAGCATTTGGGTTTGATTAATTTTTTTCTTATTTAGGATTAATAGTGGCTATTTTGGTCTTTAGCAGCTTCAGAACTCTTAACAGATGCTAATAGTTTTCAATAGTCCCATCTTTAGAAACTAATAACCTCTGTGCCTTGGGAGTTCTCACTGCATGCCTATTTACTGCAAAGCTTGGAAACACAGTTCATGCATTAGCAACAAAACCCACGAGCTACAGGCAGGGTAAAGCCACTGTGATTTTTACCAGGGAACTGTGAACAAGACATTTATCAAGTATGTACTGAGGTAAGGTTGGTCACAGAAACAGGATTAAAAACCATCAGTTATACCATGTAGTTCCCAATGCACTGCTCTATCTCAGTCATCCGTTTATAAGGATGATTTAACACACATCAAAGCTCCTATTTCCTGTAGCTGCCATTTAAAATGAAAAATGAGGCAGATGATAGATAGCAAAGATAGAAGTGTTCCCCACCCCACCCCCCAAGGTAAATGTATGCTTAATTTTCCAATACAAGGGTTGCTGTTATGTAGCAGTCTGTTCATCTTCACCAAATAGTTTCAGTTTTTATAGCACAGGATACAACTCAGAAGGAAGTACTTTGATTAGAAAGTGGGACATACCTACCCTGAGGAGCACACAACTGTAAGGAAAGTTTGAGGTAGGCATCAGAAAAAATGTATTTTAATCTGTGTGATGGTAAAAGTGTAGGGAAGACTGGGAATCCATGAACAGGTGATGGAAAGGCCTATAGGAAGAAGACAGATTTATTCTGATAACGCACTCAAAGCTTCCTTATTGCTACTGATACCAAATTCTGAGCACAGAGAGAAGTTTGTAGGTATAACGGCCATAAAATTAATACAGCCTTGTTTGCCCAACCAGCACTAGCTACTGAGTTATTTCAGTAGCTGTTCCCAAGGCCACTTTGTAGTTTCTGAGCAAATAAATAACAACACAATCTGCAGTATTCCTATGAAGAGTGAACAGCAAAGGAAGAGTTAAAGCTGCAGTTCTGGGCACACAGCCCAGGCTTCAGCAGAGGCCAGGCCCTCTCCACCCAACCTGCAGTGGCAGAGGCATGGGCAGCACATCAGCTTGAGGCATGCACACCCTGCTGGCAGCCCAGCGCAGCTGCAGCACTGCAGCACAGGGCAGGACGCGAGCTGTGAGGACACACTTATTCCCAGCCCAGTCTGAGCACTGCTTTCCCCACTGCACATGAGCTGCTGTGTCCAAGTTCGTCCCTCTAACCCAACTTTAACTCACAGGGAAGTGGTCCAAGTCTCAGATACCCATTTTTAATTGGTGTGACAATTAACGAGTCCTTTCAATGCCTGAGGGATGTTCACGTTCTTTACCCCTCAGCGTTCGCAGGCAGTCCACGAACCGGCCCCCGCCAGCTGGGGGAAGGCCCAAACCACAGCCCAAACCCAAACCTCAGGTCCCGCAGTGCAAGGCGCTGTACGCGTACGATGCTCAGGACACGGATGAACTCAGCTTTAACGCCAACGACGTGATTGAGATCATCAAAGAAGGTACGTACATCTTTGTCATGTCTCCAAAGAAAACTAAGGCACAGTCACGCGGCCAAGAGATTATCGAATTCAGTTCTCCAGATCATTTCCCACCAGTCCTGGCTGACAGCACGTCAAGCAGCTTTTACATCTGCCTCACAGAACAGAGGAAAAAGGTTTACAAAGCCTCACTCCTCTTTTTGCTTTCTTTGCTATAGATCCTTCTGGCTGGTGGACAGGAAGACTACGAGGGAAACAAGGTCTTTTCCCCAACAATTATGTCACAAAGATATAAAAGACTTTCAAGAAAAAAAACAACAACAAAAACCCAACCAGCCTGAGGTTACCAGTGGTTGAAGATATCTTCCCTTGCCTTCAGGACACTTATCTCCCAAGATCTGCCATTCCCAGCAGTACCTTTCACCAGTAACATTGCATACAAGAAAGAAGAACGTTATCCACAGCAAACTTTGCTCCTCTGTCTCAGAAACATACAGCAATGGACATGCTGACAAGTTATTTATTATATTTAAAACCTGGCTGTCACACGTGGCAAGAGAAGAATACTCAAACCTGCCACCATCCTGAAACAGAAAGGTGCTTTATAATCTGGGACCACACACACTTGGAAATGGGTGTATCAAGTGCCTCTAGCTGATAAGTCTTTAATTATCTAACAGAGATCATGTTACATGCACATTTCTTCTGATTCTGGGAACGCGTTCCGTATGCTGCTACATGTTTCAAAGATTTAGGGTCATTTGGGGGTATTGTCATCTAAAGACCTAACGTGATGGAATTGTATTTAAGTAATTCTGTAGAGGTGTAGCATTTGTGCTTAGGGACTCCAGCAGGCACTACAGGAAGTTGAAACAGAAAAATGCATAGTAATGCTAAACAACATTGCCTTCAAGACTTATATTAGAATATGGCTGGCCCATGTTGGATTTACGTTTGATGCTCCACCTGTTATGTTTATGCAAAGCTGTACATTTATGGAAACAAATCCTATACTGTATATACAAACTGAATATATTAGAAACATGTATGAATGTATAATGCTGTATTCCACTGTTCTTACTCAATAGTTCTGCTATGGTTTTAATGCCAGGTACTTACAGATTCGCAGTACACCTTCTGCTTTCTAAAAGCAGAAGTGTTACTGTTCGAGTCTGATTGCCTCCCACTCCATTTAGGGTGGCTGCTGTCTGCCATAATCACAAGCATTCATTGCTTCGCCTTCCAAACCTCCATAAAATAAAACAAGAAGCAGGTAACTTACCAAGACTGTTCACTGTGCAGTTTGCTTTCAGGTATTACAGATGCTAGCATGTCTTAACCACCACCTGTTTGATTTTACTGTCATGATTTTAAATAAAAAATAGCCCCTCCTGTGCTCTAATTCAGATTGTTTTCACTATGCCCAAAGTGTTACACACCACACTATTTGTTAAAAAAGTTTATGCAACTTTTTAGAATCAACAAATGCAGTTTTTGTAACTGCTTTGAAGATGCCAAATCCTGTGCCTCCGAAGCCACTCGCCCAGGCTTCATTTAGGCACACAGACATTTCCAGTAATAGGCAACAGACTGAGTACAGGAAGCTAGAAACTAATGCCTCAAGTCAAGGAGAGAGCTGCAAAGACTTACTGATCAAACACTTCTCCTCCCCAAAACACTTGGGGTCAGTGCTAGACTCAACTTATCTATATTCTCCTAGGGAAAAGTCACCCGCCTGGGAGGATTAACACCTGTAGCTCCAACATTATTGCACAGAGAAAGCATGAATATCTAGGTAGTTCTGTAGGTCTGGGGTCTCGCTTCTACATCAGACCCAGCACACTCATACAGGAGACAGAGAAGGGAGGTAACAACTACAGCAGAATTTACAGAGTATCTTAAAATGCATTTAACATTAAAATGTAAACTTCAACACTATATCAGTACAGAGGCATAAATGAAACAAACAAGAGCTGAGGTACTTACAGTGCTTGTACTCCTTTGAACATATGCTATAGTTTTGATCACAGGCGCTGTGTTCTGCCTCTGCTCCTTGTTCAGGCACATGAAGATACAAAAATGAGTTGTCTGTCTTCACTCCGTCACCTAAACACAAAGCCTCACAAAGCTGCATATACTGCAGCCTACTTCTTTCCCAAGCTTGAACTCGGGCTGTTTCTCAAATACTCCTCTGGGACAACAAACTGGAGGAAACTACACAGTGAGCATCCTTACGGTCCATCGAGGAAAGATTAACAGTCTGCCTGTAACTCACCATGAAGCCAGATTATCACTGGAAACAACCACAAAGAATAAACACCCGTGTCTGAGTGGAAATTACATCAGCCACCCACTTTGTCAGGTGTCCTACTAGGACATCAAATGGCAAGCATGATTCTTTTGTGCTTTATTTTTTTGAAAGAGGAGCTTTATTTCTAGGTTTACGGTTGTATTACAAAGCAAGTTTAAAACTTCAGAGTGAGACTGAAAAGTTGGTGGTAGGGCTGGGGTGCTATTTACACAGGGCAGTAGTTTTTCCTCAGTAGGCAAATGAGGCTGACACAAAGTGCATATACCATCAGAGCACATCTGCCTGGGGTTATAAGAGTGATGCAGCTAGGTCCTTGATAGTCTTACAGTTCAGTTGAGGGATTGTGCTGATCCTCAGGAGTTTGCTACTTGCATACTTGTTCCTCACAGCCTGCAGAGGAATAGTGTTACAGGAAGTTTACACACACGCACAGTACTTTAACGCAGACAATTTTGAGTTAGTCTGTTTTGAAAACCAGCAAAAGCAGGCAGAGTAGCAAGAGTAGTTTGTCTAAAGAATTTCTATGTTAGTACTGATGAACACCCTTACACAGGCTTGTCAAAATAGCACGTGCTGTGAAGTAACGTACAAAATGTCCATCTTTGAACTCACAAAATGCAGAAAGGTGACTTCCCAAAGCATTACAAGATTTAAATAGATATCCTTACCGTATATTTTGTTAAGTTCTCATTCACTTTGATGACATTCTTGGCCATGTGCTTCATAGTCATCACGAGACTGTCTTCTGCATACCCAGTATAGTACTGCTGCTTCGTACTCTGCAGCACAACAGTGAGACATTCAAAATCTATACGGGGGGGAGTTCTGCTCAAATACACAATTAGATTTGCTAAAGCTCCAGCTATCAACAGCCTTGAGCACTGGGAACTATCATCCTGTCAGTTAAGAAGGCAGATTCAGAGTCTTTTCTAGTATGCAGTGGAAGACTCGACACATCAATGCTGAGTCACGTTTCTGCGCCATACGGGACAACTAAAAAGCCTCACAAGAGTAACTAATAGCTGAATTACAACTTCATATCCACAGCCCATGATTTAAATGTAGCTTACTTGTGAGCTACAGAATCAAGACTTGTTAAAAAAAATAAATTAAAAAACAACAAAAAGAAGTCTGTTCGCTTGTAACTCACCCTCACTAGAAAAAAAATCACTATTTCATACAGGAAAGAGTAAGTTCTATTGTCATTTTCAGTGTGACATTCATTTTATATTCAACTAAGCATCAGCCTGTCATTCGGTCTCCAGCAATATTACTAAACACAATTTCCTCTAATGTTTTTTCAAGTGGTTCATTCAATTGTACAGAGGAAACCCCCCCTGGATTAAAACAAACACTTACCCACTTCTCATGCCCCAGAACCTTCTGTGACAAGCACAGCGCAGCAGCTGCGATCTCTGAGGGGTGGTAGTGCACCATGTCGTAGTCCACCAGTGTCAGCTCCATGAGGTATTTTGCTAGAGTGTGGTGCTCGGCATCCGCCTGCCAGAGGGACACTTGGTTAGTCCACGGATTCACCCACCTAATCACGACACTTCAGGGCTGCTTATTCTATTGATGTCCAGATAACAATATCGGTAACGTTAACGAGCAATTGCCTCAGAAATCTCAGCCAGTTCTGTGTAGCAGCTGTTGGAATTCACCAGTCACCAGCGTGCCATTAGCACTACGCTGACTGAAAGCAGGGCACAGGGAGGGCGGTGCTGAACCGAGTGATGGCAAGTCACTGTGTGCATTCTGATACACTGTGCTCTGAACAGCAAGGAATATGCAGCTCTGCTTTCCATTTTCATTAAGGTGTCTGAGAACAGGCTTCGAGACTGCTGAATAATCATCAATTGATGACTGCAGCACCATTTTCAGTTAATATAAAGACATTGCCTGCAAATTTTCAAATGGAATGTATATTACTATCAGATATTCAACTCCAGAAATCTGACCATCCCTCTTTATCAGACTTCTGTAAGACCTCTCTTCCCAGAGAGAAACATCCTCTGCTTTACAGCCACACCTTATTTACATCATTGCTTTCTGGCAGTACATACATCTGTAAACGTTTATTGAAGGATAAGTACAGTAAGATTTCGTCAATAAACTGATGCACACCCTGAGAGCTCACTGAGAACTGCAGCCACGTGCACTGAACAGCTGATGCATTAGCTTCAGAAAACAAGGTCAAATATCTCACTACTTTTATGTTTCAGTTCCTTTTTTCTAAACATTTTAATGTTAAAATTAACATAGAAGTAATAAAACATTTTAATGATATTAAATATTTTATGAGGACCACTCCCAAAGTAATGCCTCCTATTTTATTCCACGATGTCAGAGGCAGACGGTGGTATGGCAATGGAGGCTGAACCTTCCCGACAACATTCCATCATGTTTTGCTGCCATGTGACAGATGGTGGCTGAGGAGCAGTCTGACAAAGTGGCATCTGACCAGGAAGCGCATAAGAAGCAAAGGTGTGTCGCTGAATTCCTCTATGCAGAAATAAAAGAAAAACTATAAAGAAAATATCCGAGCCTGACTCAAGTGCCCATACACCAGCACAAGGAGCGTGGGGAACAGCCAGGAGCTGCAGGCTTGTGCATGCCTGCAGGGCTCTGATGTTATTGTCATCACTGAGACGTGGTGGGACCAATTTCACAACTGCAGCGTAGGAACAGATGGGTACAGCCTCCATAGGATAGGCAGGCAGGGGAGAAGGGGAGGGGGCGTTGCCCTCTACATCAACGAGGGCTTGGAGTCCACGGAGCTGCAGCTGGGGATAGACAAGGAGCTGGTAGAGAACTTACAGCTCATGGAAAAGAGGAGGAGACACCATAGTGGAGGTCTGCTACAGGCCCCCTGATCAGGATGAGGCCCTCTATAAACAGGTAGGAGCAGCTTCCCATTCACAAAACAGACCTCACAGGGGACTTCAACCATGCCAGCACCTATCAGAAGGGCACCACAAATCCAAATGGTTCCTGGAATGTGTTGATGATAACTTCCTCTCCCACACAGCACAGGAACACACAAGAGAAGGTGCACTGCTGGACCTTGACCTCACCAACAAGGAGGGACTGGTGAGTAACATGGAGCTCAAGGGCAGCCTTGGCTGCAGTGACCACAAAATGGTGGAATTCAAAAGCCTCAGGGTGTCAAAGAGGGTGCACAGCAAGTTTCCTACTCTGGGCTTCAGGAGAGCAGACTTTGAGCCCGACAGGGAACTAATTAGCAGGGTGATATGGGAGAAAACCTCAGAGGAAAGAGGGGCCCAAGAAAGCTGGTTGGTATTCTAGGACTTTCCCCCAAGCACTGTAAGCAGTGC
Organism: Callipepla californica brunnescens; assembly: GCA_023055505.1. Lineage (NCBI taxonomy): Eukaryota > Metazoa > Chordata > Aves > Galliformes > Odontophoridae > Callipepla > Callipepla californica. The sequence goes on from JALIRH010000012.1 coordinate 5,925,426, forward strand.
ACCCCCAGGCCTCTATTGGATCAGCAAGGAGCTCCTGGACTTACACAAACTCAAAAAAAAAAAAAGTCTACAGGGAGTGGAAGCAGGAACAGGTTTCCTGGAAGGACTACAAAGTTGTCCAAGTAGCCGTGAATAAGGTTAGGAAACCTAGAACTCAGAATTAAATCTAGCCAGGAACAGGAAAACAAGACATTCTACAGGTGTATCAGCAATAAAAAGATGGTTGGGGATGAGATGGTTCTCTCTGGGAGAAAACTGGAGACCTGGTCATGAGGGACACAGAGAAGGCTCAAGTGCTCCATGACTTCTTCACCTCAGTGTTCACTGGCAAGGGCTCCAGCCACACTGCCCGAGTTGCAGAAAGCAATGGTAAGAACCTGGAGAAGGCAGATCTACCTGCTGTACGGGAAGATCAGGTTTGAGACCATCTAAAGAAAAAAAAGTCCACGATCCCATGGGATCCAGTAAGATCCATCCATGGGCTCTGAGGGAACAGGAAGATTTAGTTCCCACACCACTGTCCATCATATTTGAAAGGCTATGGTAGTCTGGTGAAGTTCCCACAGATTGGAGCCGACAATGAGTGCTTGCCACCCAGAAGGCCAACCCTGTCCCGCACTGCATCGAGAGAAGTGTGATCAGAAGGCTGATGGAGGCAATTCTACCCCTCTGCTCTGCCCTCATGAGACCCCACCTGGAGTTCTGTGTATAAGGAGATCTTATAGCAGCCTTCCAGTACCTGATGGGGGCCTACAGAAAAGCTGGGGAGGGATTGTTTACAAGGACAGGTAGCAACAGGACAAGGGGAAATGGTTTTAAATTGGGAGAGTAGATGTTAGGAAGAAATTGTTTACTGTAAGTTTGGTGAGACACTGGAACAGGCTGCCCAGTGAGATTGTGGATGCCCCCTCCCTGCAAGGGCTCAAGGCCAGGCTGGATGGGGCCGTGAGCAACCTGGGCTACAGGGAGGTGTCCCTGCCTATAGCACGGGGGTGGAACTAGGTGACCTTGAAGGTTCCTTCCAACTCAAACCATTCTGTGATTCTATGAAATGAAGCCCATTTGAACTGTGAATAGTGAAAGAGCCTCATAATTGCGAGGCAGGAAAAATGGTCAGCTCAAAATGAAAGCTTATATTCATCCCCGACATAATATAACATTTGCATCCAAAAATCAAGAAGAACTAAAACACTGTACCCTTTTACTGGTAACCCCTTGATTATCAGCCAAATTGTTTCTCTTTTAGGTATGCTTAATTTACTTTAACAGTGCAATCAAGACTGAACACAGGCCCCAGTAAATACAACTAGTAGACTTCTACTGGAGAACAGTGGTGATCTCTTAATACCCCACATGGACTTCCATAACTGAACATGACTCAACCCAGAATTTAAGGAGGAAGCGAGCAAGGTGAGAATGCCTAATACTGATTGCCACTACACAATTTGCTTGTCAGAGGTTTTCTTTTCAGTATATATGAACATCTCAAGGGAGAATGCAAGGAGGATGGAGCCATGGAGAATTCAGCAGTGGCAAAACACAAGTTCTAAATGAACACTTTTTTTTTTTTTAAACCCTCAGAGCAATAGAGCACTGGAGGAGGTTATACAAACAAACTGCAGTCTCCCTTACTAGTGATATTTAAAAGCCACCTGGACGTGATTCAGGCAATCAGCTCCAGTTATCTCTGCTTGAGCAGGGCAACAGCTCAAGGACCAGATGGCCTCCACAGTCCCTTCCAACCTCAGCCATACCACAGTTCTGTGACACACGAACAGGAAGATTCTAGATACTGAAGTACCCACCTCCCCAGCTTTTGATGCTCTTCTTAAGAAATGAAGTGGAAGAGGCCGTCCCAAATCAAAGTTCAATTCTTTGAGAATTGTGATCTCCATTTCTCTAACTTCAGCACTGTTGTAGGCATTGTCAGTAATATAAACAAAGTCTGCTACATCAGGAGAGTACATCTCTTCATACTTTGAGGCTAGAAGCAGCGCTGTTACACCCACCAACTGAAGCCTCTTGCGAGGTACTGGATGATTCTGCAATACAGGAATTGGAAAGGCACACCTCAGAATTTAACCTCTAAACAAATATTCATCAGCTTAGAACGCCTTTTTTCAGTGACTATTAAAAACAACGGATTTTCTGAGTCAAAAGCATTCCTACAATAAGTTCAGAGAATCAGTGCTTTGGATTTAAGATGCTATGTTACAGAACAAACAGTAGGATTGTTGGGGTAAAACCTAAACACATTTAAAACCACAGCTACTGACCAAATCTGCCCGTCTAAACACAAGTTTAGCTAAACACTTTGAGACTTACTTGCAAGAAGCGGTCCATAACTGCAACACACATATACAGTGTTTCCTGAAGAAGCTGGAATCTTGAGTGGACCTGGACAAGCCAGTCAACTAAAATGGCACGCATACGCCCATTGATCGTCTTCCCATCAAGGTAATGTGGGCGCACGGACTGCTGCAGCTGTTGGAGAAAGAGCTGCATGAGCACCAACATTCACACAGACCCAGCAGCACAGAATCGCCATGTCATACCTCAAGCTGTCTCAGATACAGATAGATATCTTTCACGTAGTCACTACATAGCTGGGGGTTCCCAGAGTCATCCGCATCGATGTCTTCTACGTTGTGGAGCAACACATCAGAGAAGGCTTGACACAAATCCTCCTCTTGCATAGATACATCCATAGGGACAGGGGACAGAACCTAAGACACAGATCACAGTGCTTTCACCTCCACTGACTAAGCACTGTCTCATTACTCCTGCATTTTTTCTAGTGAAACAACCTATGAAGATAAAAAGCTGTAAGAGTAGCAAGTTTCCACCAATATACCATGCATTAAACCAAAAACTTCAAGACAAAAGCCCTGCTTTTTCAATATGAACATGGAATGCCTACAAATAAAACTTGATGTCAGAGCCCTAAGAAGCAGCTTAGTACCAGTACTGCCTACCTTTGAAGCAGTAGTGTCTTTGACTGCTTGATTCACAGCAGCTGGGGGTTTTGATGGTACAGCAGTATTTGTCATCTTGCCAGGTCCTTTTGTAGGCTTTACTGACGCTTTGACACAGTCTGCTTTCTGTAGGGAAAACAACAGCCATCAGTACAGAACTAGTTAGCTGCCCTTTCCCCACTGAAGGATTTCAAGCGCACTTTACCTTAGTTACATTGGGTCCTCTTGTAACTTTGTTACCTATTTCTTCCAGAACAGCCCTTTTGCCAGTCACCAGAACTTTGGCTTTACTATTAATTCCAGTCACAGCATTCTCCACCCCTCTGGTGACCTAAAACAAGAGAATCACAGCCCAATGAAGCTGGCCCGACTTCTGATTTTTCAGATATTTAACTACATTATAGCACTTACCACTGTACCGGCACACCCCTCTATGTTACCTAACCAGGGTGGGTGTCCTACACGTGCACACAGGCTCAAAGAAGCCACGTCGGTTACACACAGTATGATGAATTGAGTTTCACGTTCAGAACAACACACAATTAGAGTTGCAGTTAGATAGGTAAGGCAAGCTCTTATTTATTGTATTCACCCACTTCCAGACTAAAGTAACAATCCCACTCGATCAGGGAAAACAACTTCTTCGTGGTCTGTTATAAGAAGAGTATCTTGTATGGACGTAAACATATTTCTTTTCCACAGCAGGGAACCACAGCATGGCCTAGTCTGGAAGGGACCTTGAAAATCATCAACCTCCAACTCCCTGCCGTGGGCAGCAGTTTTCAAACATCCAAAGCGGCCTTCAGCTTAAACCGCTGCGAAGTTTACCTTAAAAGCGTTTTTTTTTTTTTTTATTCCACCTCGTCTCCCCCGGCACGCATCCCCTCCCCCACACCTCCGCCCGCCTGGGGGAGCGGCGCGGCCGGCAGCGCTGAGGGCAGCGCGGTGCAGGTGTGCCGCTCAGCTGCCCGCCCCTCCCCCACCCGGGGCCGGCGCAGCTGCAGCCCCTCAGCGCTCGTCCCGCCGCTCCCCGCCGACGCGGACGTGACCCGCGGCCGCGCACGGCGCGAACCCCCGCCCCCATCGCTTCGCTCCCCCTCAGCCCCCACACGGCGGCGCAGAGCCGCGCTCCGGCTGAGTGCAGCCGCTAGCCAGGCAGCCCCCGGCGCCCACCCGAGCACCACTCGCGGCCTACGCGCTCGACCAGCTGTAGGGGATTTGCCCGGCTTCCCGCCCCCCATCTCCCCGGCCGGGGCGGCCCCGCTCCCGCACAAGGAACACTCACGGCTGCGCGGCGCGTTAGCGCCATGGTGCACAAGGCAGAGTAGGCCGCAGCCGCTCACGCCGCTCCACACAGAAACCTCCGGTCCGCCACACAGCCCACCAACTGCTGCCTCGCGCCGCGCGGCTCCTTTTAAAGAAGCTCCCGCGCTCCTATTGGACAGCTTCGTACGATGCACGCACTCGATTGGTTCACGGGACGAGGCCCCACCCGAAGAGGAAGAGGAGCACGTCATTTCCGCCGAGCGGTGAAGCGCAGGGCGGCGCGGCGCATGCGCAGTAGGGACGGGGCCGCGCCGCTGCGCGTGGCGGCGAAATCAGCGGAGGAATTTAACCCGTTCAGTGCCGCTCCGTGCCCAGCCGGGAGGGCGCACACGGCCACAGCGATACACTGCTGCGCAATGGACTGCACGCAGCCCTGCCCGGCTCCCTGCAAAGCCACGGCTTGCTGCACCCGGTGCGCGTGCATTTCCTCGCGTAAGCCGCCCCAGCTGGGCTGTGTGTGCATCCTGCCGTACGCACACGTTGTTTTGCGAGCTCAGCTCTCCTGCAGCGCCAGGCCGCTGCTTATCGAACAGCACAGCAGCTCGTGGTGATCCTTCACCGTGCGATCTCCCTTTGATGGCGCTTGTAAGGACAGAGCACATGTAAGAGAGTCCTGGTTTTTTGCAAATCAACACTTAGAAAGCAAAGAAGGCAGAAGGAAGCAGACCTTGAATGATACCGGTCTAACATTTTATTTATTGCATACAAAAGGATTTCTTTCGACAATGGAAATTTATATGAAAAGTAATCTGATGCATACCGGTGAGAATCATTATCTTCAAAGATGCTGCAGAAAACTTAAGGCAATGCATCTAAGCATGTAAAGCACAGTAAGTGGTGGAAATTTTCAAAATCAAAAGCCTATTCATTTTCCTCCTTAAGTTATAATCAGCTCATAACCTTCTGGAATGGAAATAGGCTGCAGCTTTATTAGCTCCTGCAATAGCATATAAGATCAGAACACTGTGATTCCTGCCAAATACCTAAGTGTTCAACATCACATTACAACGTTAGGCATACATTTAAAAGCGAGACAATATCAGTAGCAGTTATAAAACAAGTCAATGCATGGGCCACTAAAATACCTCTAGTACCAGGCACCCACATCAGGTGCATAAAAGAATCCCAAAGAAAATCCCCCAAACCTGTGCTTGTCTTTTAAGCCAAGAGATTCCGCCATATACCCAGGGTCTCAGTTATTTCACAGGTCCTGTTTTTTTTCTTGCCCCGTGCCTCTCAAGTACCTTCTTGGAAATTTTTTAAAGTTATTATTGTCAGACTTTGAGCATCAGTGGTCAAGTAACTTCACTCCTTTTCAACAGTCACTGGAGAAAAGGAGCTATCATCTGCTCAGTCCTTCCGGTCAGTTTTGTTCATTTTTACCAACGCTGCTTCAATCTCAGACAGCTTCCTACAGTCACAGCAATCAAGAAGCTTTAGCACAGAACCACGCCAGGTTTTGAAGCACTCAAATCACGTGTTGCCTCTCTCCCACATCCCCCATACACAAAGTGGTTTAAAGTTCAGTTTTAGCAATGCAGTTAAGTTTGAGAATGTCCATTTATCACACATTCTGGAATAAAATTTCTTCCCACTCAATGCCTCAGTGCCAGAGGTGTTAATTTTGTTGCCAGCAATAAACACTGCACTGGGAAATGCTACTCCTAACAGATTAGAGGAAAATTAAAAAAGGGGGGGGGAGGGGGAAAGCAGCTTTAACCAGACAAAAAACAAGCATCAAATTAGATAAGGTAATATTTATAAATGGATCACTTTCTTTTAGTGTAAACATAACATTTTCTAGGTTACTGTAAACTGTTATACACTTAATCTGATTATGAAAGACAAGGACAAGAGAAACTGAAGGTATTTATTATTCAATCCACTTACAAAGCAGGTAGCTTAATGCAAGCTTATTGGCATGTTCATATATGATCCCCTAGGAACATCTTCTCCAATGCGACAGTAACACTGCCTCAATGTTTTTGCAATTTTCAGCATCTGTTGAGCACATTTAAATAAACTATACTCTATTATATGCGTAAGAATGTTGATGAGCAACTTGAGACCTGATGTGGATTAAAACCTCCTCCAAAGGCAAAATGTTAGTACATTATAACTTAATTCTATATACTATATTATGCAGCAAATCTTAACTATAGAAAATATTTCAATCAGTGATGGACTGTTGGTAATTTATAGAGGGAATCTATAACCAAGGTAAAACTAGGTAACCACGTAAGTTGTGTCTACAGAAATTTACAGGTTTTAACTTTTCTAATGAAAAAAAGACCAAGAGTCGGCTGAATTTAGCTAATTTTATTAACCTTAAAACTAATAAAAATCCCAAGACAAGCCTGGAATCTATAGTTCTATCAATGCATGTATATCTAACCCCCAAAAATAAAACCAACCAAAAAGAAGGAGAAACAAAAAACCCTGCAGCTCTAAGTCCTGACTGAATGGTTTTATATTCAAAACAAACAAACAAACAACCCTCAGTGTGCACAGATACCTCAACTTAAGTTAGCAGAAAAAGACCAAACAAAGATTCTAAGCTTTTTCCATATCCCTAAGAATTTTTTTTTCTTCAATCTGCAAGTATCTACAATCCAGCTAACCGAAATCAACATTTAGTGTTCACTAGAGCTGTTTCACAGCAGCAAATATTAAGTTAGGGACTCAAATTTCTAGACATAGGAAGAAAATGATAAATACAATCTGAACAGCAGTCTAAATGTTTAGTATTGACATTCAAATATATCTGCATTGTGCTGAAATTTTAGAACAAACAAATTTGATCAGACAAAAACTCTGGTGATGAGTATGTAGTATGTATCAAACTGAATATAGTTCATATTCTGTTCCCACGGTCACAGATGTTATTTGACTCAGAACTGATATTGTACATATACAGCAGCCATTTTTTCCTAATGAAGGAATGTCTCAATACATAATATTATCCTTTTCTAGATGATCTTTATACATTAAACTAAAATACATGACTGATTAAATTAAGGAATCTGAGGTTAGTAATGAGTGAAATCATACTTTCAAAGCTTGAAACTATGTAAAACAAAACAAAAAAATAAAAACAAAACAAAAAAAGGAGAGACCACACAGTTCTACTTACTAAAGCAGCTATTCTTGCCTGCAAGTTTGGGGTCACAAAGCCCATAATATGTGCAAACAAATGCAATACAAGGAACCATGCAAAAATACAGTAACAAAAGAAAAAAAAAAGTAAAATCTAAAAAAAAAAAAAAAAAAAAAAAAGTTTTATAAATACACTGAAACTCAACTGTCTTCTACATAAACTGTAGGTCTAGCATTAGTTGTACCATATAGCAGAGCCAGCACTCTTAGGTTCAATGCTTCCAAATCTGCGCAGGTAAGTCATGCCATCTTTGGTTGACTGCAGTACCAGGAAGGATGAGAGGGAGCAAGAAGGAGGACGAGAGTTCTGGAAAATGGTGTCAGCTTTCACTAGGCAGTTGGGCCTCAATGTCCACTCTGCAAATTGGGCACTTCTTATTGGTAATCAACCACTGATCTACACATACTTGGTGGAAAAGGTGCATACATGGAAGTCGCCTGTCAACAAAACAGAAAAAACATTAGTGTTAATAAAGCATTTCCACATCAATATATCCACTGGAAAAAAAAAAAAAAAAAAAAAAAGTAATGTGGATTTTGCTACTTAAGCATCTATTCCTTCCATATTCTTATGTTTCTCCCACAAGCCTCACGAGCCTTTCTATCTCACTTGCATTTTGTCTAACTAAAAGAAGCAACGGAGGCAAAGAAGTCAAGTACGAGGAAGCTTCTCTTGGATTACAGCAATTTAAAGTTGCTACAACTTAAATAGCATTATTAGTCCAGAAAAGTTAAACTTGAGAATCTGGAATTAACCCAGTTAATTTTCTGCCTAAGGTACAAAAGCTGACAGCACAGTGCGATGTGAATGAAGAGTGTGAGTACTACTTTCCATACTGTAACAGTTTAAAAAATGGTATCAGTTTCACTTTGTGGTAAAAGACAGAGAACTTATGGGAGACTATAAGAAAAGAACCCACATTTTACCTAAGGATGATACAAAGAAAATAATCATTGCTTCAAATTAAAAATTACATTCATTAGTTGCCAAGACAGGTAACATTTAATTTTAACACAAACTAGAGTGTTGCAAAGAGTAGCTTGCTATATCCAAGTATGGTCTCAAAGCCAGAATTTTAGCACTATATTATGATACTCAGAGGTTTTATTTACCTCACATCTTCACCTTCCTCTAATATAGACAAGCAGATGGTACACTTTTCCTCTGTGTCTTCTTCTGTTCCTTCCTCCCCATCTTGTTTGCAGTGCAGTTTCCTCTGTGAGAACCAATCAGTTGTTACCTTATTAGTAGAGATGACATTATTGACAAACTGAGTAAAATCTGCTTTTAGTACATGTTCAAAATATGCTTACTTTAAAATATTTCATAAATTATTTTACATTATAATTATTACTTATTCAAATGCATACAAACTAAGTAGCAAAATCACTGGATATTTCAGTTTTAATTAATTCTTGTGACTAGACTGTTAACATATTCAGTATTGTTCCAATCAGTCTCTTTATTTGCTGTTTATGTGCAAGTATCTTCATTTCATTCATGAGAAGGAAAAAAATATCCTTTCAAAGATAATATTTTAAAATCAATATTTATCAAGTATGAAAGAACACTACATAAATGTGGACGGGATTCTGTATTATGGTGTAATAATCTCCACTTAAGAGAACCTAAGTTGAAATTCTATATCAGATTGAAAACTTGACAGTCTTCCTAATGTGGTCACAGGGAAGGTTAAGATAACCAAGTTGGCAGATGTCATGAACAGTTTACTTCAAGTCAACTTAAAATAAAGCCTTACTGTACTTGGCAAGTTAACTTTAAAGCCCGTTCACGATTTAGCTATAACCAGTAGTTATTTTATTGCTCACAAGAGTTACAGTAACTGCTGGACAAGTTATTAATTGCTGTGGCTGAAGATGGCATCTGAATGCCATTACTGTGACATGTAGGAAAAAGCAAAATTCAAACCCACTATTTCCTTTCTTACCCAAACAGATGCATTTAGGAGAAAATGCACATTTCTACCCTTAAATACTTATTCTGAATATTGAAGAAGTCACCCTGAAAGCTTCAGCTGTTCCCTTCTTCTCCCTCATCTACACTTACCACTCTTACCTCCCTGTCCTCCTCACTGCTTGCGGTACTCTACAAAATACAGTTTTCAATGTAAAATGCACAGTCTGAAAGCACAGTAAAGTTATCAACTGACAAAGAATATTATATCGACTGGAGAAGTGCAGCTTACTCTGCATAGTAGGTTTAAGATGCTAATGAAAAATGGTAAGAGCTTATAAGGATCCCAGGCAAACTACCAGGAATTAATTTGGCTATGAATCTTGTGGAAGTTGCACATTTAAACCTTTTGGCCCATTAAACCTACAAGGCATATCTTCTTTTCCATTTTCCCTTTTGATCTCTCAAAGAAGATAATTTCACACTCCTAGCTTTCAGTTTCTGTAGAACATGATTACTCCTTGTAATGTTTTTTTTTGACAGCCTCTCATTCCTCCCTACTCTACCTCTACTTCCTTTTTCTTTGCTTCCTCTTTCCTCTATGCAAGATGATCTTCACAGCCACTTTCTTCCTTCTACAGGGGCAAGTGACACAGGTTTTTATCTGATTGAGCCTATGCTGCAGGTTTGAAGACACTTTCTTTCCCTTTAATAGTACTGACCAGGGCTCGGCATGTGTAAGCCAGGCCCCAAATAATTTGTGCTTCCTTACATCTGCTGAGAATATTCCTCTCTTAAATACCTGCCTAAACACTCAAGGTAAAGCAGGTATTCAGGAGCGAAGCTCCATGACACTGGAGGTGCCCGCTTCTCTTAAGTTTTCTCCCAGATTCCACCACACACCTTGCCATTCAACATTATTCAACTGTGGGGCAGATCCCTGCATGATATTAATAACAAGATGCACATTCAGGAAACATAGCAATATGATTATACTACTTCAGACATTCCAGAAATGTGCAAAAATTTGAAGGGGAAAAAAAGGAAAAATGTAGGAGGAAGAGAAACTGAAAACCTATTGAAACATGTCCTGTCCCATTAACAGATTCCCTGGGAAGTCAGTGGAGGAAGTAAAGTCATTAACACCCTCCGAAGTGTAATTTTTAAAGTTGTACTACACTGTATACAAGCACCAGATGGGTATCCCCACCTGTGAGCTTGAGCTTAAGCAGCTCCGTTACCTCAGTCACTACTGGTGCCCAATGTTGGGTGCCAATTTCTGTTTAAGGTTTGACTTTTTCTTTTAGCACAGCAGGGCCTAGCCCCCACCTCCTTCCCAGCAGAGAAGTGAGGAGATTGAGATAATGAGAACCAATTTTACGAGGAATTGTAAAAGAATGTGACTTTGCTTATAATCCCTGAAATTACAAGATAAAGGAAACACATGCTCTCTGAAGGTGACATTTCTGCAGATCTAAGCTAAATGTGTTACTCCTTTTTGAGAAAACATCATAACCCACAGTTTGAGAAATCCTCACCTTTTTGTATTTATGTGGATATGTGCATCTTTCTATAGTTCCCTGTGTTGCTCCACGATTTACATTGCCTAACCGTTCCTCCAAGTGAATCAGCTCCTAAAAAGTAGAAGGAATAAACAATGTAAGAATTTATATTGCTAAGACTTTGAATATTCATTTTATTCTAACTAACTTGCAGAACTGATAGACAACTCTCCGTGTCCTAATTATTTAAATACAGGCAAAAAAACCTCAAAGGGTACACCACAGAGGAAAAGCAACAGGCTCCCATACAAAAAAAAAAAAACAACAAGACAACAAAAAACCCCACCCAACACTGCCTAGGATTTTGAGTCACAGGGGAACACTTTACAATAGCAAAAGAATCAAAAACTACTTTTCTGCTAGGAACATTTATGAGTATGTTTACATGTACCCATGCGTCAAGTGAGGAAAACCAAAACACACTAGTCTAACCATCATTAGGGCTTAAGAGGGGGGAAAAAAGTAGCTTGAGCTGAAATACAGTAACTTATTTCTTTTCCTCCAGCAATGAGTTTACTAGAAGCATGACATGTCACTGAAGATGTTTTCAGTGGACTAGCTCATTAACTCTCTGCATCTGATACTTTTTTAAACAAACAAAAAAAAACACCAAAACCAAACAAACAAAAACAGATTAACCTCCTGCACTACATGAAAAAACAAGACAAATGTCAAAGTTGCAAAGTTTCACCCTCACTAGGAGGGCTTTGGCACAGCTATTCAGTGACACCAGTACTTTTTACCAACATACTGTGTGAGTAGGATGAGGAAGGAGACCAAGGTGCAGTCAGTTCATAACCACCTAAACCTACGTTGACCAGAACATATTTTTGACTGACTTTTTGCGATGCTTTTGGCATCCATTTCTAGTCCACGATAGCAAGATCATTCTTTGAATTAAGAGTGTTTTTTTTTTTTAATCTACATATAGAACTACATCTACTATACACCCTCCCCATATTCCATCATGACACATTTTGTGGGATATATCTAGTTTTGTTCTATTACAAACCTCAAAATTGCCCCTGAAAGGGCCTCTGAATGATGTTCCATCCAATCCCGATGAAATGTAACGGATGTGAGGGTAGCCCGCCATGTCTGGTACCTATTCAAACAGCACATGTTAAGTTAAACCTATTCAGAACAGTTCCAGAATTTTACTGTTCACTTTGTAAAATTTAAGATCCTTTTGCTCTTATCGAATCACTCATTTTACTCCTCAGCTTGAGCATACAGTTTCAATGGACAGCATAGCATCGCATCACTCCGAGCTCTCTGAATATGACCACAAACAAACTAGTTCCTCTACTGTAAACTGTCCATATTTTCCTTATAGGTTTCTTGGCATCACTTGCCAGCTTGGAAAATTTCTACCTGCTTTGCATACAAACACCATAAATATCTACCTGCATTTGTAAGCAAACACCCTAAAAACTCTGCTTGAAGTTATCAGAAATACTTGCTGCAGATTCTCTAATGTAAGTTTTTGATACCATGCAAGAAACAAGGCTAACACCCTCCTGGAAAACAGCCACTTTACCTTACCTTACCTTACCCTAGACGACTGAACGATTTTAGACACTTCAAATTTATAGGCAGACAAAAGTAACACCTGAAAACTGCATAGAGCTGATAATCTGTAGTCATAGGTATTTCTATCTACACTACACGCAAACATCCACTGACCTTCCTGCATATTTAGAGTTACAAAAGCAGTGAACAAAATACTGTTATGCAGCAATAAACCCTATGGGCACTTCAAACACCAATACTCTTCATAGAGAAAAGCAAAAAAGTACTCAAAATAACAAGGACCACCTTTCACAGCAAAGCATCTTCCTTCCATTTTGGCCCTCACATGACAAATGAGTAATGATATTGATGTTTTATCAAAAACATACTAGCGCCAATTTTTAACACAAAGGTTAAAAACCAAAGTGATAGGAAGCATTAATTCCGTTCAATATGTAGAGTGCAGTGACACAAGGACCACATGAAGCAGTTCAGACAGAATTCTGCAAACAGAGAATTTTACATCACCAGATCTCTATATTCATCTGCATACCTGAATGTTTTATGCAAATATAATGTCTGTTGCACAGGTCTTACTACTTGACAACATAAATGAAAACTTTCTGTTGAATCTGGGAGACATGCAATCTCCTGATGCATGTTGTAACTATCTGTTATGACACTTTTAATAAGTTTCCTCCATTTAGAGGACAGAAAATGCCCCCAAAAAACTAATCCATGTATTGAGATTGCCTTTCCCTCCTTACTTTCATGATGTACCAGGATTTGAAAACAGTTTGTTAAAAAGAAAAGAAGTATTTTACACACAGATACAGCATCATTACAGGCACTGCAAAGTGCAAGGTGTTTCAGATCACTGTGACCTGCACAATATGGCAATCTTCACTAACTCTACAGAACTGTATAAACAAACCATAAACTGCCTGGGGCAGGAACTGAGCCAGTCTCGAATTACCTCTGCCATCACTCTGACATTTCTGGTTCAAATACTTAATGACAATAAGCAGAACTTCATGCATGAGAATGAATCAGTGGGGTGAGAGATCCTGGCTGGAATAATTTTTACAAAGCCAAGCATACTGTACAGAGGCCTTTGTTTCCCTAGCACATGCAATAGTTACGGTTCCCACTGCCTCAAAGCTCAGAGCTTACCAACTGCAGTGATATGCACCTACTCAGATCTCCCCACTGGGAGGAGTTCTGCTGCTAGAAACTCTTTGAGATATCTACTCACGTTAATTTTAACACCACCAAACAGAGTAAGAATTTCTCAGAGCGCATACTGCAACAAGCAACTGAATTTAGTCAACAGAAGCACTGGGTAAGGCACAATACATTCTCACACTACTAAGTATGCTTTCACTACCCATCTAACAGTTACCAACAGGCTTCAAATGCAAATACAAAGATTTCTGCTCTCTTGAAACAGCTTCAGGAAAGTTAAGCACAAATGAAAGTGGTGCTTTCATTAAGTTCTGAAAGTGAACTTAAGAATGAAAGGCTTAAACTAAGACCAGTCTGTGCTAAGTGCCTGTATTTGTGCTTTTGTACAGTCAAATTACAGTAGGTGTTTTAAGCAGTAGACTGCATCTGCAAAGTTCAGTAAAAGTTTGCCACAAACTGTTTCCTGCAGAACAAGTGTCCTATGTTTCTAGTTTTGCACTTGCTATCAACATTCCCTCCCACCAACCTAAAAGTGCATTACCTTGAAAATTCAAGGTCAAATCTGAACTACTTACAACCCAAATATTCAGAAGCAGAAATAGCCCACAAGAAAGATAGCTTTCCTTGTTATCCTGCTTTCAAACTCCTTCCATATTTGCAGGATTCTTTTGCCTTTCAGTTCCCACTGTCAGTGAAAAGATTTTCACACTGTATTGTACTATTTATCTTGTCTTTTTCAGCCTTTCATTCAATGGCTTACATTACAGATGACTTTCAAGCTTTTAAAATCAAATTAGAATACGCTTATCCAGTTGGCTGGTTGGATATTTCCAAAAAGAAGTTGATTATTATTGTTATTTTAATAAGCTGAATTAAAACACAGAGAAGATTTTCAAAGAGACACTGTGGGAAAGAACATTTAATACATGCTGCTCAGCTAAAGACTTAACTATCTGTGCCCAAGGGGAACATAAAATGAATGCTCCTCAATAGCTCATACAAAAAAAATGAAGAATATCAATTCAGGTTTATGTTAGTGAAAAAAAAAAGTAGCAGCTGTCATACAAAGTTTCGTTTTTCTTATTTAAAAAACACAGTTAAGCTTGTTGCAGATGCTCAAGGCTATTTTAAATCTATGGTCCACCTTAAGCTACAATAGCAACATCAAGTCCCAGCTTTGTCCATTCTGGTAATCCACAGCTAGTCTGGTGCTTTTCTGTGTGCGTGGAAGAGTCAGAAACATCGAAGTCTGTGATACTAATATGACTGCAGTCAGCGAGGGGTGGAAATGAAAGGGGTGAAAGCAGTGCACCCCACTTATTTCCATGGATATCAACACAGACACAAAGAGCACAATAACACTACTTGATAGAGCATGTTCTCAGCTACACAGCAGCATTATAAGAAAATGCAGACTGCCTACAAGGCAATGCACTATTCCTGGAAAGTGGATTAAACTCAAATGACTTTTTTTTAGTTGAGCTACTGCATGTATCGAAGGACTTTTTTTCCCCCATCAATAAGGATTAGAACATCAACAGTTGATGACACCTTTGCCAAGAATACAATCAATGAGATTTATAAATAATTACTCAGTACAGTTTGTACTACAGAAATTCAAAAGCTCCTCATAATTTGAGCCAGTCTTAGCAGAGCAATTCAAAGTACACTTCAGCCTGTCCTCTGCCCCAGTTTCTACAGTTACAATGAAAAAGACCCAGATGACAGCAGTGTTCTAATCTGTTGCTTTTTATTAAAAGCAAAATGGTACTTTTGGTTGATATCCAATTAGTCTTGTCTTTTTTATTTTTTTTAAGTACATGAAAAACAATACAGTACTTGATTCATATTCAATGAAATTATTTTTTGCTGACAAATCTCCACATACATTTAACTGAAGAAATCTTTGGCTTTCACTATTACTGTAAAGGGTAGAACCATCAAAAGGCACATGTAATGCTTTGAACTCATTCCACATACAACTGCTAGTAATGCTCTAACCTGCCTTTATGTTCTTCTCCTGTTTAATCTTAATACATCTCAAATTAGTCAGAACCCAACTTCAAAGCCTAACAGTCCATCTGATTGCAGCAGAGTTCTAAACAGATCCCAAACATTCAAGGAAGTACTGCTTACTAATGTCTACATACCACAAAACATGTCAGCCAAACATGTACAAAACCTCAGAATATGGATAGCTTCCAATTTCACTTATCTAAATTCATTAATGACTTTTGAGAATTAGATAACCCTACAGAAATGCATGCACAAGTTTTTTGTAGAGATGAAGAACCCTACTTCATCTGACACACGATTTAGTAATTGCAGCTATTTGGCAAGACTCCCTGAAGTACTGGATCAGACATTCAGTAAACACTCCTAAATATTACCTATCATAACGTTCTTCCATAAGACTGCCAACAAGAAGATGAACGGGGGTGTGAACGACTCACTTGGGTACCATTTTAGCTGTAAGCACACCTCTATGAAAGTCAGAATACAGCAAAAGCTTCTGAACACATTAACATGAGGATGAGGTGAACTCTAAAGTTTCTAGAAGATTCAGAGGAACAGAAGAAATACAATACCTGACTTATTAGCCCTGCCAGAAGGTGTGATGAAGCAGGCTTACGTTTAACTTGATGCCTCTTAATGCAATCACAGTTCACTTAACTACCAGAAGGGCCTTAACAATTGATGTTATTTGTTACAGAACACTACATGAAATAAATGTGAGAGACAGACTTCTTTTAGCCACATGACAAAAAAAAAAAAAATGCAGAAAAATCATAATCTGTACTGATGATGCATGGGAGGTAAGGTTATACAACAATTTCATTGGCTACACAAAATAACTCTAGGAGTGCTCTAGACGGTGTATAAGTAAGTATAAAAGCTATACATCAATTAATTATGAACTCTACAGGTATTAGGGAAGTACTTGGTTAAGCTGCAAGGAATAAGCAATATAAAAATAGAGTACAAAAAGACAGCAATTAAAGTACTGGTTACAAATTCACAATTCAATACCTAGATGTCAGTTCTGGCCTCTAACAGGAGTTTCGGATAGACAAGTCTTGCAAGTTAATTTTAAATTAAAAGTTTAGTATTTGTCTATAGGTGAGCCCACTGTTTTGATTAGGTAATCTAGTTGAGAGAGGATGAAATAACATAAGTTAGCCACACAGGATACTGCATTGAAAAACTAAACATACTCAGATTTTCTACATTTTTGTCTTCATGGATTTTCATTCCAGAATTTTTTACATAAACCTACATATACTCTTTCAAAGCTAATTCTCTATCAAAGCCACAAATTGATACATGGGACTATTCCACCCTCACAATTTATTTTGCTTGTAATCCCTCACGCAACAAAATTGTACTATTTTGTCATATGGAATAAGGTTGATGAACAACAATTATTATTCAAAAACAACCAAATCTCTAGACAGAATTCAAGATGTATATACAAACCTCCAAATTAAATAAAGCACCAGTGTCAACCCTTATGCGCTGGGTGTAAAGCTGGTACTTTTAACAACGTAAAACTCATTAAAAAAAAAAAACAACAAAAAATTCAAAAAAAATCAGATGCAGAGGGTCAATGCAGTGTAATGCATGTGACAATTTAGTTAAATTTTCATTTTGCAAGAGCTGAAGTTAGAAATGTTAGTGTCCTGAACTATTTTCACTTATTAGACATGAGCCTGTTCTAGCTCCAGATCTAGGAGCAATGCAAAAACTTCAGACTGTTTTCTTCTTCAGTTGAGCACTAACATCTACAACAGTGTATACACATCTAAATACAGTAACTCATCAAATAATTCTCCTGACAAAATTATTATGCCCAACAATCATGATTTTTCACACGCCATCTCCTTACCATGAGAGGAAGAGCCCCTATTTGCAAGTGATGAAGTCGAGGAGGTGCATGATAGTGGGCCAAGTGAGGATGCAAGGGCCCTGGAGGGTAAGTAGCTGCAGTCACACCAGCTTCAATTCCCAGTTCCCTGTCACGTGAAATATAGTGGCATTACAGCAGAGGTACATCTTGCCTCCAAAACAATTTCACTTGACAGCATTAAACTACAGCATAGCTACTGTAACACTGTTAAGTAACTTTTTTTTTTTTAATTAAATATATTTAAATTTTGCTGAAAGTATTCTTAATCCTACCACTAACTAAAACCAGGTTTCAAATCGAATATGAAAATTCAGCACGATAAATTAATACAGACAACAAAAATTTATGGTGCTCAGCAGTATCAGCATGGAGCCTTCTCTGCAGCTCACTTGCTGAGGCAACAGAAGCCATCACTCATGCACTTCTTCCCTAATGGTGCAAAGTACTTTTTTCCAGATAATATACAGCAGAACTTAAATCTAACCTTCGTGACTGGGTATGATGCAATTTTAAGTATGCTTCAATACAGATGGGAGGCAACAGATTAGCCTGTCACTCAAATCCAAATCTTATTTTACAGTGAACATAAATACATGAATTTTATTCAGCAACATTTTACTTATTTTAAAATCAATTACTGAAATAAACTACCTAAGGCCAGTCACACTCAATACCATTTAAAAAGCTATGGATATTAAGCTCTAGAAACATTTAACACAGTGAGTGCTGTAAGCAACATTTCAAAGCCATATCAAGGTCCAATGAATTTTAAATTACAGGTGCACACAGCACTTCTTAGAAGTCACAGCCAGCATTTAACAGCAGGTCCTAAGTACCAAAGAACTAAAAGTGTATCTGATTACTAACCAGGCAGATCTCTCTGGAGCTTGTCGAGGATGGGAAGACATTGTCTGAGGCACATGAATGTGATGTCCATGACCGTAATTTGGATGCATTCTGTGAGGATGTGGAGGAGGTCGTTCATGAGCACGTCTAAACAACATAAAACAATAACAGTTAAGTGTTGAGTCAGTAAGACTTTAATCAGTGTTACAGCCTGAATTACTCAAACAAATTAAAATTAAATACACAGAACAATCCTCAAACTGTTTTAATTTCAATTTATGTCTAACTTCAGAAGCCGACTTAATATTCAAATGTGAAATTGGCCATACTGTTTCACATATGGCGATATACAGGAATGTACTACTGATACACAAGGAACACCACATCACTCGCTGTGATCTGGTCTTCTGCTGGAAAGACTGACAGTGTGTAATCCTAATTTCAAACTGCAGAACAGGAATGTAGCCTAAGTGCACATGCACATGGTGGCCATGTCGAGACTAAGAATCATTTGTGGCAATGTTACAGAACCACATCTTTGCCTACTTCTAGTAAAACTGAAAGAGCAAAAACCATTAGGGGAAAAAATGAATACTAATCAGAGGACATTTCCCTTGAAACACATTCTCAAGTAATAGGAGCTGCCTTCATATAAGCCAAGAGACCTGAATTTTATTAAGAGCAGAGGACTGCATTCTGATTCAGTCCCACCTTAAACTTCTGGACAGAGCACATTAGACATATGGTACGTTTAATGAGCTAGGATATAAAAAGTTATTTACGGCATGCTATTCTAACCACTGCAAACTGACACTTCTCCAGAGAAATCATATTTGTACAAACTGTGTCAGAAGCAATAGTTTCCTGCAAATAGTACATACACATGTGAGAACAGAACAATAGGCAAAACCTATCTCTAGCCGCACCTCTCTTCAGTTTATTAAACCCTTAAGTACAGGGAAAATTTGGAACAATATCTATTCCCAAAGATCTTAAACAGAAATGCTGTGTGGTATTCACAGGCAATGCACCTTAATATACTGCCATCCACTCATCCTGCTGTTCTACCAACATCTGAGACCTAACAGTGAGGACTCTAACCACTCTCTACTTGCAGTCCTGAAGAAATCCATTATCATCACAAGGTAAACACAAGCTACAAGACGATCCCATAAGCTATTTTTAGAAATGAATTATGAAACATTGACCGAGAAAGCAAGGTAATATTTCACTTTCCCTAGAGAAATAAAAAGGCATCCATTGTGCCACTGTCAGAGTTATTGCCAACAGGTTTTTATTTTGTAATTATCTGGAAACTGCCTCAAAAGATGGAGTTAAAAACCGTTTTTGCAGCTTTAACTTCTTTATCAGTTTCACATTAGTTATCAGTATTACTTATGTTAGAAGAAACAACAAGAGAGCCCATTCTTATCTCAGCTATCCTAAAAACACTAGCTCTAAAATCAGAATAGCTTCAATTACATTGTCATTTAATTACAAGCCAGTACTGACCCAATTTCTGTAGATACTAGTGTCATAGTTTAGCAACAGGAGTATCTCCTAAACAGTATCACCAAAGCTACAAATCAACATAAACCATCTCTTATAATTTAATTCATATTTTAAAAATAAACTTATGTAAGAAGTATTTTAACAGTATCAAAAAGGCAAAAGAATTTCAAGGAACATATCTGGTAGGAGCTTATGATGTACTCTCTATGCTGTTCAGCTATAAAAAGGAATTCCACCTGGTCATCTGGAAGATAATTAATAGGAAAGAGAAACATAAGCTTTGCTTCTCTTCTGTGCTCCATTCATTGGGCTTCTTTCCTCACCTGTAGATGTTATTGAGGGAAGTAATGGAATAAGTTCAGTCTTAATGCTCAATCACAATGATATGTAAAGACACTTCTTACCATGGTTTAATACTAACAGTTCCTAGCCATGCAATTACAATTTGAGATTCACATGCAGTATTTTACAAACCTGAGAGAAATGAATTATATGTTTAGTTATTGTTCTGAGTACATTTGTGACATACGTTGGGTGCTGCATCATTCTTCTTCTCTGGACCTCCATCCTCTGGATCACTTCATGAGCATGAAGCCTCTGTGCTGGAGGAGCTGTTGCAGGGATGTGATGGGAGATAGCCTGGTGTGCTGCTGGAAGATGCTGGGGAATCGGAGCAGCTGCACTGGCTAAAGGATGAGTTGGTGGTGGAGGTGGAACAGGATGAGAAGATGCATGAGAGGAGATTGAAGGATGGAAAGGATGCACTGGATGAGGAATAACGTAATCTACTTGAGGTGGAGGTTGTGGCTGAGGAGGAGGATTTCCATGAGAATGGGGACATGCAGAAGCTTGATGGTGAAGAGGTCTAGTCAAAGAAGCATCTGCAATGAAAACATCAGCAGTTTTAATCCTGTCAAAAGCAGTTTCTGGACTAAATTTTTAAAACTAGTATCTTCACACAAATGCTTCCATAATATTACACCAATATAAACAATGGCAGCATGGGAAAGTGTGATTTCAGTGATATATCCTATAAATCCACACTTTCAAATTACTACTTTACTTGCAAACGTTGGCAAAAAATATCTACCTGTGAATGCTTAAAAGGTCATGCATAGTAAGAGAGCTTACTTCATTTTAAAAAATATTCTACATTTTCCCCTCAAGTCCAATATACTGAAAGCAAAATAAAACAAAAGAAATCAACTGAGAGTCGATCGAGTCTGCTCAAGCAGAACTCACTAAGGTTTGGGGGAAGGAGGAGGAAAAACCCCAAAAAGTATTACTGAAATACGAATTATTTTCATAGGAAATTCATTTTTGGAAGTCTGAATATTAAGACCTGTCACAAAAGCTTACTTTCGTAAGAAGATATTTTAACTTCCAATTGTCTCTGTTTAATTCCTCTATATAAGCTTAACTTAGTTTTAAGATCAAAGCAAGAAGGTAGTAAAACTTTTATTATGTCACTGGGGAAGATTATTTTTCCTCTCCACCCCCATACAGCCAGTACTTACAAGGAGAATGCATATAATGTCGACAGGAAGAAAGCGATGCCTGAGGAGGAGGTTGAGGCTGTGGCTGTGCAACCATGCTCGATCCATATCCATCTATCGTTAGTGATTGGCTTGGGCCAGCACCAGTCTGATGCCCATAAATTGCAGTTCGAGATGAAGAACCAGGACAGCAGGGGTCAAAAGCAGATGTTCCATGAAAAGCACCACTTCCATGACTTCTTATACCATTGCTGCTTAAGTCTACTGGCAATGCCTGCTGCATAAACAAATTAACTTTTTTTTCAAGCAATTCTTCAGACACTGAAAACAAAGTTATCTTCAAACATTACTTGCTAAAAAAAAAAAAAAAAAAAAAAAAAAAAAGAAATACTATTCCAAGCAATTGGAATCAAGCTTTTTAAGTTTTATGACTTGATTCTGGAACATTCTTTAGATACGGTTAACATTTCTTATTCTTAAATTCTTGAACCTGACAAAGGAGACTAAACTCATTCTACTGCAATGTGTAAAAAGCAAAAAACACTATGATAGATTAATTGCCATGTATGGTAGAGATTCTGTGCATTAAATTATTTGCAGGCAAACAACAAGATTTGCCTAGCGTATTACACTCACAAACATACAATAGATTGATAGTTCCACACACTGTACATTACACTTCCACAGTACTGTTTAAGATTTGTAACCACTCTGCTTTAGAGCTCTGATTTTTGTTAAAGTCTTAAATATAAAATGATTTCAGAAAAGCAATTTTTCCTTTCATGAAGGGAATATAAGGGGAAGAAAACTTCTAAAGCAGCACAGTTATTTACAGAACTACTACAATCTGTACAGTATATTGCAAAGTACTTATGATTGTTCTGCTTAAATAGCAAAATAAAATAGTATCTTACAGTCATCAAGAAAACATCAGTTGTCATTGATTACTTGCTAGGTTACGGCTTTTTGTTAAATTTCCTTTAGTGCCCAGACCGCATAACTCAATTTTTCCTTCTAGTTTCCTTCTAAAATAGCTGCTACAGAATACAAAAATAACCCACAGTTCAACATCCTGTTCTGATCTTTCGTACTTAAATAATAACTTGGAATTGCAAAGAAAGAGTTATAAAAATGAAACATGCCTGGTCATGGAAACTGGTGCCAGAACTGCTGCTCGCTCCACAAGGTGCAGGCACTGGAGGAGGCCGTTCAACAGGGCAGCTGGAGTCACTGAACGAAGGGGACAAGGGAACTGCTGGGTGAGGGTTGTGGTGGTGATGGTGGTGGTGCTGAAAGTGGTGGCCATGCTGCTGAAAGCAGCTTGTATGTGGGTGCCCCAAGGCATGATGACTCTGTGAAGATCCTCCACATGGAGAATGCTGAGGGCAGCATGACGGTAACCTCGGCATGGCTGGAGGGCCAGTTTCCAGTGTTGTATTAGATGCAGTTCTTCTTATATCATCTTGAAATTAAAGAAAATCAATATTGAAGAAATTAGTAAAGCCTATAACCAAAAAATGGTGTCTGAAAAATCCTGTACTTCAATATTAAATAATTAACTGATTAGAAAATAACCTAGACTAAAACAAAACAAACTGGAGTAAAGAGAAAAAAAAAAAAGATTTTACTCTGGCTGCCAAATGAACCAAAATCAAATGGTTCAGGTGAGTGTATTCAAGGGAATGGCTACAGGAAGTAAACTGACACTTGCCTTACAATACCAATGATTTAAGATACATTATGAGCACTGAAAGGGGGAAAGATTGCTTCTGTAACTAGTGTGAACAGATCTATTTTGATCCAGTGTTCTCAAATTCCTGTGCAAATATGGTCAGATCAGCTTTTTCTATACACCACCTGACTTGAAGAAAAGGGAACAGTAGCCATGTCTCAGCAGTGCTGTAAGTGCTATCCATACAAACAGCTCTCTTATGTCAGATTCATACAGACATGCTTTTGTCTACAGGCTCAAAGAATTTAAATGAATTCTTCACTTTCTTGCAATGCACATTTTTAAAAATTCTACAATACACCGCAATGGAAGAATCCATTCTCTATGAACTCCATTCTATCTCCTCAGAATGTAAGGACACAACTATCATTCAGATGTAATTGAGCCATCTCAATTAGTGAGAGCAGAATGCTCCTGTACAACCTTATTTATCTTTGTCAAGAAAGGGACCAGGAGACCTGTATGGTTAAACAAAGAACTGATGGGCAAAATCAACTGACATGCCAGAACGCTGTGCTGCCACCCAGCAAGATCCAGACAGGTTGGAGAGTTGGGTATGGAGAAATTTAATGAAATATAACAATGTCAAGCACAGAGTCTTGCATCTGGGCAAGAACAACTCCAGGTAGGAGTACAGGATGAGGACTGACCTGTTGGACAGCAGCACAGGGGAAAGGGACCTGGGGGTCCTGGTGGACAGCAGGATGACCGTGAGCCAGCACTGCACCCTTGTGGCCAAATAGGCCAATGGCATCTGGGGGTGCATTAGAAGGGGTATGGTCAGTAGGTTGAGAGAGGTTCTCCTCTACTCTGCCCTGGTGAGACTGCATATGGAAAACTGTGATCAGTCCTGGGTCCCTCAGTTCAAGGACAGGGAACTGCTTGAGAGAGTCCAGCGCAGAGCCACAAAGATAATCAAGGGAGTGGAGCATCTCCCTTACAAGGAAAGGCTGATCGAACTGGGTCTCTTTAGCGTGCAGAAGAGAAGTCTGAGGGGTGATCCCATTACTGTTTATAAATATGTAAAGGGTGTTTAAGAGGAGGATGGAGCCAGGCTCTTCTCAGTGACATCCAATGATAGTACAAGAGGCAATGGGTGCAAACCGGAGCATAGAAAGTCCCACATAAAAATGAGAAAAAAACTTCATGGTGAAGGTAACGACACTGGAACAGGCTACCCAGAGAGGCTGTGGGGCCTCCTTCTCTGAAGACATTCAAAACCTGCCTGGACATGTTCCTAACCTAGGTGTTCCTGCTCCAGCAGTGAGATTGGACTAGATGACCTTTCGAGATCCCTTCTAATCACTGATATTCTGTGATTCCATGAAATCAATCATCTTCTTCAGATTCTTCTCCTCTCAGATTTTCAGTCACTCTCAACTTTTCACTGTTATCTGTTTAGCCTCCTCTACTGCCCTACTGGCAGGTAATAAACCAGTTCAGAAAGCTCTCATTCTGTACCTCCAGCTGAAGTACCAGCAGTGCTGCTG
Organism: Callipepla californica brunnescens; assembly: GCA_023055505.1. Classification (NCBI taxonomy): domain Eukaryota; kingdom Metazoa; phylum Chordata; class Aves; order Galliformes; family Odontophoridae; genus Callipepla; species Callipepla californica. The sequence continues at coordinate 5,950,040 of JALIRH010000012.1, forward strand.
TTGGGAAGACTAGAAGCTGTCTCTGGTGCTGCAGAGGGCTGGCTGGTGGAGACGTCTGGAGCTGCATCAGAGGCCTGCTCTGAGGTAGACGTACTAGAACTGTTACTGGAAGCAGAACTCACGACCTGGGGCTCCACTCTAGCGGACGTGGTTGGCACAACTGTTGGCTCTAGCAGGAAAAAAAAAGTTACATATTCTGTAAGCTTTAAAAGTTGTTAGCTTTTTCTAATTGATATTTGTAGGTTTAAAATTATGTTTTTACAATACATGCTAGTCTTGCCACATGCTGAGAAAGTCATAACACAAAAATGTTCATCTGTCTTTCATAAAGAACAGGCAAACTATTCTATGAATAAGTTACTCCGTGATTCTTTACAATCTTACAATGCCTACAACGCACAGGAAATCTTATGAAAAACTAAGCAAGGTCAGAACACATCTAAACAAGATTAAGCCATTCTAGATGGGCCCTACCAAGGTAAACTTGGCTTCTAGTCTTAATACACATTAAGCAGAATCAATATACTTTACAGGATGAGGGAAAATACACCACACGCTTGATAAATTTTGGTCTCTACCACACATCTGTTAACAGGCTACATTTTTATAAAAGATACTTGGTGGTGCAATTCAAATTTAGTTTCAAAAATTTTGTTTTTGACTACATCTGCAATTTCTTGTTACTGAAAGAAGAACGACATGCCTAGGAAAACAAGATGCCATAAAAGGTAAGAGCATTTTTTTAAATTAAAAATATCTACATGCATATAATAAAAAGGAATTAAGATATTTCAAATTGTTCTCTTACACAGTCTCGAAATAAAATGACTCATATTCAAGACATAGATCTACTAAGTCTATTAGCAACTCAGTAAGGAATGGAATGAACAACTCCCTTTTTACAGTCTTCCAACTCATCACAACAACAAAAAACTCATCATCTGTTCTCCAGAGTTTAATGAGACATGCCAACTCGATGATTTTATTTAAAGAAAACATTTTTAGAAAAAGGTAATCCTTAAATTCTGTTTCACTGTTGTTTTTCTTTCTCCAGGTCACATGTAGCTCAACACTGATATGTGAACACACAATACAAGGGACTGGATGCTAAACTTTCAGAAAGAGATCCTGCACTTATGCAACTAATCAAAACATGTCTAAAACCAAGACATTCTTAAAGAATACACTGTATGATACTAACTTCTGACACACTCTGAGATGGAACCGTAACAAAAGAAAAAATTATGTTAAACCTTAATGCATCCTCCCTTCAAAACAACCACCACTAACATCACATCAGATTCAGACTTCTTTCACAACTTTGGATGGTGCCTGGAAACTGCTCTGGTGATTTCTCAGCATCCCTGTGTTTGAATGTCAAACTTACTGGATTTTAATGGTAGGAAACAATTACAGAATTACAATTACAGTTACAATTTCAGAAACCCAGCATGCTTCACTAGTTATGTTCTTTTTCAATGACGATTACTCCAAAGCAGGACTAGTTTTTATGATGTTGTACTGAACTGTGTGTTTTTAAAGTAGTAGTTCCAATCTGTTCTGTAATTTCTGTCTGGTGAGTAACCTCTCAGACACACCCAAGTCAGTTTTTAGAACAGACCCACTGGAATGTTTAAATTTTAATACTGAAAGTAAAGTTGTAAGATCTTATGACAGGCTAGATCTGTTTGTATAGAATATTTTTTTCCATTAAATAGTGCATTAGAGATAATACCATTAATTCCACCCCCTTACACTGGTCATCCTGCTCTTAAAAAAGGAGACTTTAGAGACCAATGTGGCTTACCATCTTCATCCACCGTAAGGTCCACTACCTCAGCTGCATTCTGTCTCAGTGGCTGTATGACTGTGGAAATCCTGCTGCGGTTCCGCTGTTCTTGAGGCCGTGCAGCATGAGAACTAGAGCTTTGTCCCCAGTGTGATCTTGAGTGTCCAAGTGTTGAACGAGACCTTAAAAAAAATCCATTACCTTAAGTACTGACCCAAATCTTGCATTACCATTTTGGTTATGCTGAAATACATGTCTAGTGAAAACAGTGTGGCAGGGCATTTAGAAACATTATTTCAGACTTTACCAAATAACAAAATGGAAAATAACTAACATATATTCCTATGAATTAAGTACTGGTAATTTATTTAAAAAAAGCACCACGGTGAAACCTGACAGCATCAATCATGCAGTAACTATACCTAATGTTACAATTTTGTTAGAGAAATCTAAGATTCTCTGAATTCTACACCATTCCCATATGGCCTGAAACTGCAGATCTACAAATGATGACAGAAGAGCAGAGATTATAATAGCCTGTAAATATTAGACTCTTTTAAGCATTAATTTCTGACAGTGTTTTCAGAGGATCATTTCTGAACTTTAGTTTAGAAGTCCAGAGACTGCTTTGGACATTTATCTTGTGAATATGAGTTCCCTTGTCCCCTCGAGGAATAAACACAGCTTTGTGTAACGTTTAACAAAGCTCAAGTGAAACGCAGCTTGAGAAAAGGAAATCCTATGCCTGTACCACTCCTAAGGAAATGGATGATTTTTTTTCCTGTAGACTTACAGCATCCATTCTATTTAAATTTAGTCATACAAATCTGAATGCTCAAATCAATGATGCCTTGAAGTTTAAGCTGCGACTACTATCTTTGATTAAGAAAAGGATATTGACCACTGACTCTCCTGTACGCACCAAATAGCACTGTTTTCCAATTTGGAAAAACGACATACTCAAACTTCAGTAATTCACCACCAAAGAAAAGGGAATGACTTCATTAAAAACAAACAAATCTCACTGCACAAATCACCATGGAGTTCAGTCAACATTTCTATTCTACATGTATTCTTTTCAATCCTGTGTAACCCACTAACAAAGGAGATCAGTGTATTTTCCAGTAGCGCAAAAGCTATGCTTGCTACAATCCAAACTGGCGTACATTTCAATTCCATGCAAGCACATTTTCTTCATGTTTGCATTCAGAGGAAGTCTAAATGGACCTGTGTGCCTTTTCTGCATGTCATACTGACATATCAGAATGAAACCTACCTCCCAAGTACCTTAAGTACTTTACAATGTACTCCAGAACTCACATATACTTTTTCAAATCTAGTCTTTTATATTATTTTGCATTCTGTAAATTCTTCTCTTATATATATAAGTATACATGTATATATATATATATACTGCTACTCAATTCATTTCTTGAAAAAATTTCAGCTCAAGATTTTTCAATGCAAATAACAAGCAAGTATAAAGTTTAGCTTTAGTTTTCACAGAAAAGAGTCAGTAGTACTACAGAGCATCAGAGGATGGTTTTCACCCAAGAGCATACTTTCACCATTTGTAAAATAGAGAAATTTCCAACACCTATTAAAAACAAAATATATGAAAAAAAGAAACCATTTATTTTGTTCTGCTCATTATTCCAAGTTTTTAAAATAGTAAACATAATGTCTGGTTTGCTCACAGCACTTGTAAGTTTATCCTGAACTACTATTAAGATTTCCAACAGCTGCCTTTGATCCTTACATTATGGTTTGGCAAAATAGATAGGCTTGAACCACAAAAAAATCTGTGCAAGAACTACTCTATGTTCATAGCATAAGATACATTTCCTGATATTTTGGGATCAAGGTTTGAATTTAAGACTCCTCTTCAACACAGAAAACCTTCCCACCTGTAGCTCTCACCAACGGTAACAATCTCCACTTCGCTATCTGTTGAGGTAACATTTATTTCTTCATTAGCAGTGACTTGGGGTGTGGAAGATGCTTCAATCACCACAACATCTTCATCAATACTTCCTGATGAGGAAATAAAAAAGTTTATGTGCTTCATCTCATGAGCTGTCATGCAAAGCAGTTTTTTCTTCTCTAGACTTAAAATGTAGAGTTTCACAGAGTACATCAAAACTTCAAGTGCAACTGTCATATTCATGACCTAACTATTAGAGGTAGCAGTTATATGTTAAATATTGAAGTGAAAATAAAGAAGACAGAAGATACAGATAGGGGAAAATGATACAGCTATGTAAATTAACATTCTGTTGTGTACTACTAGCAATTCTGGTGAGTTTTACTAGTTGCAACACAGTGAAATTCAGACATTTAATATAAAAGCAAAACATTTCTGACTAGCAAAGCAGGAGTGGTTTGTTATCTTCAATAGCTTTATTTTTCCCTTGTTCGTATACAATCCAATCTCAAGGCTAAACAGTAGAAAAAAGAAAGTGATGCACCACCTAATAAGCATTATTTCCAAAACAAAACGAATATCACAAATAGTGGTCTTACAAGCATCTTTAAATCTAAGTTTCACGATCTTATTCTAGACAAAGTTAAAATTGAACTATTAGTGGTGATAAACTATTAGTTGTAACTAATAGTGGTACTTCTCTTAAGTAGAGTAAGTTTGAGAGCGTTCCTGTGAGTCTGAAAGTCCTCAGACTCAATAATTACTTAAAACGATGATAGGTGAAAAAAAAGCATCAAGATTTCAACTGAGGTGTGATCTCATTATTTCTCAAAGTAAACAGCACCTCCTGGAAGCCAGCACTGAATGTCATGTAATTCCAGTGCATACCTCTACCTCAACTCAGAGGCAAGCTTCTTGTGAAAATCAAACAAAGTTCTCCACTGGTATCTGTGCAACCCAAATACTCACCTTTGTGAGATAACAGCTGATTTTACTTACTACTTTTTAAAGTAAATCTTCAGCTGTGAAGTAATTTTACCAACTGCAAATTAGTCAGAAAGCATCAGGATTGTTATTGGCTGAACAGGTTTTAAAAATTCCAAAATTATTCATCAGGTCTTCAGGAATATAAGCGAGGCTGCAACTTCACAAGTTGGCTTCTGAAGGTGAGCCTAACCAGAACTTCAGAACAGCTCGTTAGCTGACTTGAATTGTAAGTGCATTGCCCCATGAAGGCAAAGGAAACCTTCTACAGGGAGATGATGTGCAGAAATAAAGCAAATGGATTTTTAGAGGTTTTGCTACACAGTTCCTAAAAATATTTGCTCAAGAGAATTCTGTAGCACTCGGGCATGGCAAATGTTTAGCACACATGTAACTCTTCACAGATACCTGATAAAACCATGGCTACACTGTAGTAGTAAACAGTTGAACATATCTAAGGTATCTCCACAGGAGTATTCTTTGAGTGTACACACCTATAAAGAAAACTTTTTAAGTTTTTAAGCCTAGGTTTATAAAAGTAGCTTCAACTAACATTTTCATGCTGGTTGGACATTAAACCAACACAATCTGACATTTAAATAAATACTAGTTTTTCCTCACTGCATAATTCAAAAGACATACCAACAGCCAAGGGAGAAACATAACAGGAATGTACTCAATGACAAGATCCCTGCATATCTTTCTAAGTATTACTTCTGACCTTGCATTTCATTACACAGGATGTTTTTATATATACCACCATGATGAGGTACACGCTCTAACAGTCACTGACCAGTCATTTTTGGTTTGGACTGAGCAAACTTGACCTTATTTCAAGTATAAATATTTATACCTTACTCATCAATGTATCACCTCAACACTTGACCCTGTAAAAGACAGCTAAATCTGTATAACGAGTTGCTATGCTACTGCTATCCTATTGGAAGTTACTCTCCCTTTTAAGAGACCAGACTTACAGCGGCAAAGTAGTTATCCAGATTCAAAAGTGTGGATTTTATTCTTTTTTATAACTATTCTCAACGTAATACCTATGGTTATACAGCAAACAGAATCACCCTCCTGCAGGTATACAATACTTCTCTCTACCACCTCCTGAATAAGAACACATAGCAAGCAAATTATACTCTAGTCATTGTGACTAAATTAGCCTCCGGGCTACCACTAAAAGATTCATTCATTTTAAATGAGTTGGTTAAACCTAAAAATTCTACTGACAATCACAGGAAGAATTTTATTATTTTTCCACTTGTTTTTTTTTTTTTTCTTCTACCCAAATCCACAAATTTAACTCAACAGCACATGCAGAACACCAGCTGCTTTCATAAGCTTTGCAGATAACTCCAAACTCAGACTTCAAAAAAAAACCTATTCCTTGTCCAACCTAGGGAAAGAGATGAACCACACTGGCAGGAGCCCTAATCTGAACAGGCTCAAAATGATAATCATCCCTTAAGAAGCAAAACAACCTTCACCCTGGGCATCCCCAGCCTACATCAAAGATAGCAAATCAGTCAGATTAACTTACTAAGTTGAAAATAACTTTTCAATAGCATAATACTCTGTTGTTCATGCTCATTTAAAGGTCTGTGTAATATCTTTTCCCCAGAAAACTGTGAGATTTCAAAACGCTATTTGCTAGGTGCTGTTGATAGACCGCAATCAGTTCTGGGAAGCAGATTTCTGTAGTTAATACTTCAGTAACCCAGACGTCATGGCGAAGCGATGAAGCTTTATGTTATACACAGCACAGTTACTTACCTTCAGTGGACCATGACATCATCTGCATATTAATCAATCATCAGTTAACACCAATATCCCAGAGAGGACACGAGTATTACTAGCATAACATCCAGATTTATGATAGGCCAACCAGTGTCCTTCCTAGAGGGTACTTTGTAATTAACATGGGTTTTAAAATAATGAAATATTACACGTAAAATAGTGAAGAAGTTTTACAACATCCAATTCCAAATGAGACAGCTTGATTAAGCATAAATGAAAAGAAAGGACATTTAAAACAAGAAGTCAACTCCCAGCGACAGTGACAACCCATTTTGAGTTCCACACTTCCACTGGATCAGACCAATGCCCACACTGAGGCGCATGTTCTCTAACAGCTGCAACAGGCAAAACCATGCCACGAGAGCAGAAAACCCAGGCTACAACATTCTGAAGGAAATCTCTCACATCACCCAACAGCCACAGCTTACAGAGATCAGAAAGCTCATCAGTGCCATTTTTCATAGACAGCTGCAAGGAAGCATCTAATCCTTTTCTGAACTTGCTGATACTATCTGCCTCTAAAGCAGCTCGTAATAGTGACATCAAAGTTGCTACCTGTCAGTAATTGAGACTGAAATTGATAAAATAATATCCTACTAGTGCTAATGAGCTTCACCTGAGATTTAGTTGGGCTATACTTTTCACTAACTGGACAAAACAGGAGAAATTTTCAGGAAGGCACTAACTGCACAGTACTCTGCACCCCAGTGGAAAAGATGTTAAACAACCAGGCCTTAGCTTATGGCTGAATGAGATCCCCTGTCTTGATACGGGCTCATCCGAAACTCTATTACTATTTTTAAACCACGCACATAGGCCTTATTCCTATCAGCAGTGATACAGGTAAGCAACTCCAGAAGTTGTTTTCAGCACAAAAATCTGCAGCAGCCATATGCTACTCAGCTCCTCCCTGGCCCTCTTCCACTAAGGGACACACCGGAATGCATTCACTTCCCTGCTCACTATTGAGATAAAAGCCCTCAATTATGAGCTGTATCAGTTACTGGGGAAGAAGAGAGCTTTTATTCTCAGGAAGGACTGAGTAACTGAAAAATCATTAATAACAGGCAGATCGCTTCCATTTCATGCATGTTTATCTTGAACTGTTAATAGAAACCTGTTTAAATAAACAAGCAGTATTTCATGTTCAGATTAGCATTTTCACCGGCCTCTGGTTTCTGAAGTACCAGATGTTTATATTCAATATTCTTGGAAGATGTACAGTAAGTATATTATTGAATTCAGCTTCAGCTTGCTCCAATCAGCTTTGAACAAAAACTGGAGCAGCTTTTCATCAGCATTACATTCTAAGGAAAGAAATGAGGCTTGTCTAGCACTAGCTATTCAAAGGCACAGAAACCTTCAGAAGTAACATGCCAGACTTGAAGGAATTATAAACCCCACCAGGCCAACAATTTATGAGAATATAAAATTCTACCTTTTTGTTTGTTTGTTTAAACAACCAAATCTCTTGTGGGTCAGATTTACTGCCAGCTGAGTAACGTGAAGCTGAACACCCGCTCCCAGTTCAGCTTTTCTGAGATTCCCTGACAGACTGGCTGCCTCGAAGTGTCATCCACAGCCTTTTTATATCCAAGCTGAAAAGATCTCAAGTTTTACTACAATATTACAGAGATCCAATTCCAGTAACAAGTTGGAATTCTGCCATCCTTGATATGGAAAGTCAAAGGATTTTCTCTCTAGATGTTTACACACATCCTCCAAGGGACACAGAAAAGCTTCTGGAGTACTTAAATAAAACACAGAATCAAAACAGCCATTCCACAACAAAAACATTGCTGCTTGCAGTTATTTTATCTGTAAGTTCCATTTGTTTTTTTATTACTATCAACTTACAAACTGTAACCATATAATCAAATTACAGTGTTGTTTTGAGACATCCGTGTCCCCAGCTCTCCTCTCCCTATCCTGAATCAGCTTCATGTGTTCATCCTTACTTTAATGCAGACAGTGCCTTTTATGGCAATTGGTTGGTAAAACTATCTCATCTATTCCCAGGTGTCCTGATCTGGTACTTCTTCAATCCCCTCACACTCCTCAAGTACAGAAGTTTCAGTGGAAGAATAACTGAAAACTTACAACAGAAAAAGGAGGAAAATTTCAATAAGTGTTTGGTGTTTGTTTTTGATTTCACAAAGCCCTTTTTTTTAAATAAAGTTTTGTTACAACAAACAAACACCACACCTGCATTCACATCGTGTTCCAAAAATAACCACAAATTCCATTAGCTACAAGAACTGATTTATTACTTGTTGCAGGAGAAGTATTACTTTAATTTCTTGCAATACTCAAACTCTTTTCCCTAAGAGACCTCGATACTTAAAGCGAACAAGTATTCTGACATATCCTTAATACAAATTGCTGGTAAGGAAGCCACAAGAATAGCCACATGTGATGGTTTATGAAGTGTTTAGGTACTACTGGATCCATTAAAATTGTCTTTTCTATGCTGATTATTAATTTCTTCCATTTCTAAGTCCCTCCTCTAGTGCTTTTACATATATGCAGCAGGCTTCATTCTTAGCAAAAGTTCTTAAGTCTTCAATATCATTACTGCAAATGCATCATGAGGGTTGCTTCATTTGTTGGGGTGAATTGTCCCTACCGTGAACAGGCTACCACAGCACTGCTTAGCAACACAATCTTTTATGCAACATCATACTTGCCCGTTATACAGGGACATTACATATCTATTTTCCCAGCTGGCCCCAACTTTCAGCCCCAATTAGCTCAATAAGCAGAGATGCGTTATCGAACGGCAAAAAGCCACATAAAGCATTAATCACTCTTACTAAAAATAGGACACTTGCATAAATGAAGTCTGCCCAACTTCCCACTCTATCTTCAATGTAAACAAAAGGCTCAAAACTTCTCCATCCATACATATATACACTGGAAAATAAAAATGAAGAATTTAGATACTTTAAAGCAGAATTACTTCTCAGCTCATTGCGTCAGTCCTGAAATACAGCCATCATAATACACATTCTTTAGAGCATATCTTGTTCCAGTTACAGCTCATATCAGTGCTTTAATCAGAAATTAAATGGTGCAGAGCTAATCAACACGACAAGAAGAGAAACACTACTTCATAAACGAATTGTGTTTTTCAAAGCCTGTTTCAAGTAGTACAGAAATAAAGCTACCAGCCAATGTACTTATTCTTCCACATGACTGGATGAAGTGCATTACAAAGTCCACCAAAAGGACATCGTGCTGAATGACTGGAAGTTTCCTGACCAGTTATCCTCCAAGGGAAACTGATGTTAACTGAACTTCTGTGAAGAGAGCAGTAGGTTTCAGGCAGATACGCAAAGCAACCCTGGAAGTTCCCTCTCATTCAGTGTATCTGGAAATAGCTGGCTGCCTGAGAAGCCATAATCTAGGTTCTTATTCATTTACTAGGCCCACTGTTGCAAGGGAAAGAGCGTTGCTAATGGTCCTACGTCATTTTACAGTTACAAGAAACTACTTCATCTCTGAAAATAAGAAACGATTAACTAGGAAATAGGAAGTACTGATACAGTAGTTTCCCAAACTCATTTTCTTAAATGTATGCATGCCCTTGTAAGTTGATTATTTGCAACTTATTGCCTTTCAATATGCTTGGGCATGCATCTCAGAAACATAACTTGCTGAAGCTTAAAAAAAAAAATTACATTTCCATCCCCACAAATTTTCATGAAGATATCTAAGCCTGCACAATCATCCTTCCCTCTTAGAGTTTACACTGTTCTAACACTTCATGAGTAAGATTTCTAAATCACAAATTCTACTTTTTCTATTAAAATAGTATGTTAAAAAATAACATGCAAATTATTTCCTGCAACAGTGAACAGCGAGTAATAATCTATTTAGTACTGTGGCTCTGTGTAAGCATAAATCCTCCCCCATTGTGAACTTACAAACTTTTATTTTTATAACCCATATTTCCAATTTCTAAGGTTTTTTCCTCAAAGGAAAGATCAGCACACTCCAATTAATGGTTTCATTTTCTGGAATGCTCCAGTAAACAGTAGATACACAAAATGTGGCTGCACACATTAGCACTGTGCTGTGTCCTGAGCATCTACCTCCCCATCCATCCTCTACAAAACACTGAAATCGTTTACAGAAGGTGCAACTGCAGCATCATAAACGTAACTAGTCACAGGCTTGCAAATGCTTCTCACACAGCAAATTTATGAAGAAAGGAATTCTAAGACAATTGGAAGAGGGAAAACAAAATAAATCAACAATTGAGCCTATCTTCAAACACTATTTCAAGACATACTATAGAAGCATCTGTGTAAATCAACTGCAGTACCAGAGCATGGTCTGAATCTAGGTAAAGCATTTGGGGTATATATACATATATATAATATATGTATATGTGACAGTCTGTGCAGTGATGCTGCAGTTGCTTTCCACGCTTTCAGGCCTTAGAATTTTCTTTTATTATCATAATAGTAAAGCAAAAGTCAGCTCAGTCTTATCTTACGGTCTTCTCACAACAACCAAGTCTATTAGTCTCAAGTTGTCAAGCAATGTTAACTGTGTATTAACAGGTGTGTTACTGATACCACTTTCTACCTTCTGAAACCAGGCAGAATTGTAATTCCAACAATCAGTTAATAAATGTATAACAGTTAAAAACTTTAACACAACATGAAAGCTAACATCTTTAATACTACTTTAAGAGATTTAAAAAAATGGAATGAGTCCATGGCATGTGACTAACTAGATTCAGCAACCCTCCAGTACTTTGTTTAAAAACCATTTTACATCAAAGGATCCTTGACTTGTACTTTTACTGGAAGTTCTGAATGTCCTTTCCCATGAAAAATTTTATGGGCTAATGTTTATATTATTACTATAGTAGGTTTATTTAGAGTATAACTTCAATAAAAAGACAAAACCAACTGCTCCAATGCACCTGCAAACAAAAAAAGCATACAGTATGTGATGAAAGCTCAGTAACAGAAGTACCACAGGAATTCAATTTTACCTGAAGGAACAGCTGTATTGTTTTGGTGGTTCTCGCCAGGTGACACAAATAAGTCCTCCTCCCCTTCAGTGGATGAACTGGAGGAAGATTCACTACTGAGATCATTCTCACTCGAACTGCTAGAGCTGGGTAGCAAAGCATACTTTCTGCGAGCTAACACCTCCCGTTTTTTCCTCTGCATTAAAATTCGTTCCTTCTGGTTCTGTGTCCGCTGTGAGGAACTGGTTTTCACAAATCTCTTCCTATATGGAAGCCTTCTTAAAGAACTGCTGTGAAAACAGGGCCTCTTCATTAATAACCCAGGAACAGAGTCTGCCTCAGTCCGAGGCCATTTTTGTGACCTTGCACTATGAGTTCTACTCGTAGCATTCAGCACTGCCTGAGGGTGTCTTACAGGAGCATCTTTTTCTTCATCAGATGTCACCGTGTCAGAGTCGCCAAAATGTAGGCTAGATGAAGGTGAAGAAATACAGTCACTAAAAGAAGAGTCATTGTCATCACTCTGCGTTTCCAGATGCTGTCTTAATCCCAAGATTCCTTGGTTTTCTTTATCAGGACAGTTCTGTGTGTATGAAGGACCAGCCTGCTGGCTCTTGCGTTTTTTTCGCACCACTATACTTTTGTCTTGGTCTGTACGGTTGCCATTCATATCCTTCTGCTTCTGAGAGTCACCGCATAAGTGAGAGAACTCATTCCCTACTTTACTGGCAATCATCTCCACTTCTGCAGGGAAGCTTTTGGCTGCCCCAATAGGCTCAGGGTTCAAGAGGATCCCCTTCAGACTCTCCTGTCTCTTTGGCGCATCAGAAGGAACTTCACTCTTCATATCCGCTTTTAGAGTATAAACTATATTACATTCAGGAGTCCATTTAGACATGGGAAGTTTTAAGAAAGGCCTAGAAATAAACAAACATGCATAAAAAAAACAGATCAAAACAACAAAAAATTCAGCAGGTTTTTCAGATAATGAAAATGAAGCAAGAAAAAAGTCATTTATTACTCAGGCTGACATGGCCTCCTCAGGAAAAGAAAAGCATTCAATAAAACAGTGCTGTACCATAATAATGTTACAGATGCTGCTTGACAGCGTAGTTTTGAACTACGACAGAACTATCATTATTTGCATTGAACAGAGGTTCTCACAGTCTGCAAAAACACTGTCAGTCCCACAAAGGAAACAGCAACGTATGTTTGTAAAAAGCATGAACGACGTCTGCTTTACCCATGAATCACTTCTACACAAATTACATCATCTTTATCTAGGCAGCTCCAACACTTAACCGTCAGCTACACCGCATTCTCTAGGCCTGCATCTTCCTCTGTAACTGTACATGGATAGCAAGTACCTTGCACACAACACAGTGCGATGACAATGTGCTATAAAAATCAGTCACTTAGAACTCATTACTACATTCTAAAAAGGTGAAGAATAAAACGAGTTATTTTGAGCCTTAGTATTTTGGGCCAAAGTAATAAAAATTGTTTAATTAATTACATTTTCTCTTAAAACAACAACCATCACCGCCACATATTAATAGCACAGTGTATAGAGGAAGCTATTTTAAGCTCGTGCAATTTTTTGCTGTATCCTGCAACAGAAACTGAGCATATATCACGTGTATCCTTCATGACTGGTACGAGGCTGCTTCCCCTCCAGGTCAGACTACTAGGCTGCCAATGCATGACAACGTAAGCCTCAAAGGCCACTTCCAAACAAAAAAAACAACCAACTTTTCCACCAGATGATTACTGAGAGACAGCGGCAACAATAACATCAGTATTGCATTCAACTTCTACCCACTCCATCTGGCACCTCTGCCTTCTGTTTAAGAATTTGGATCCCTCTGGGATAACCCCCAAAGCACTCTTTACTGAAAGAAATATCACTCTTTTGTTCCTCTTGTGAATAAGGTTATTGTAGACACCTGACACTTGTACTATTTCAGCAGCTCAGGGCTCTCTCTTCACCACCCCCCAACTTGTTTGAACGAACATCTCCTGTGCTCTTCCAACAGAAGTGTTACAACACTGAAACAGACTATACAGCTGAACAAACTGAAAAATAGATTCCAACCAAGCCAGACACCAACCTGATTCATTGCACGAGAGCCCTGCCAGCAATACCTGACTGATAGCAGGCTGTGCTGGACACAACGGTTGCTAAAAGAAAATACACAGACCTGTACCTTCCATGGAAACAAGGCGCCTTGGGCAGCACAGCTGAAATATCCATGAGGCCACAAAAAAGCCTAAGTCAGCAATATGGTGGGTAGCACTGCATATTTACATCGCTATCTTCTGCCTGAACCTCCAAATTAATTCCTCAGAATGCCAACACAGGCTTACACGTTGCCAATATTTAAAGTGCTTGCCCGTTTTGCCATAGAAACAATCAGTACAAGACTGGGACCAAGAAGAGTCAAACCAACATTTGAGATGGCTCACAAAGCGACGCTGTCAGCAGCAGCTGGGAGCTAGGCACTCCTAACGTTCTTAAGAACGACTGGCCTGTGCCTGCAATAGGTATAAACGGATGCGTTAGCCTTGTCAGCCTGCACTCTCTTCAGAGCCATAAGCAATAATCTAATTCTTCAAGTGATATAGTCAGGAATAAAAGTTTTGCACAAGGTATACATGTTGCAGTGCTAATGTGTTAAGAAGCCTCAAGATTCACCGCATCTTTCTGCAGAGAGAGGATCTTTATGGGAGCCCACCTGGAAAGGTCCATCTGAATATTCTCACTGGGAATCCTACAAACATTTCTAACCACTACTGTGAGACCTATACCCTGCGTTAAATAAGAAAGCTTGCAGATGGTTATGTTTCCATCAGTATCTGAAGGCTACTAAGAAATCAGTATTTTCATGTTTAGGCATTAGAAATACCCATATTACATACGAGTCCAATGCTTCCACACAGAATTTAAGATAAACTTGATGAAGAGATAAAAAAAAATAAAAAAATCAGAACTCATTAAAATAAGATCATCTGTTGTTAAACAATTAGAAGATCCAACATAGCCTCCCACTGAAAGTAGCCCCAGGAAGCTTTTTCAGAAAGTAGCAAGATGTAGAAAATGCTTCTCCTTCATAATCAAAACATTTTCCTATTAGACAATCAAGTACTCAAGGGTTAAGAAGAGGTAGTATATTCTTTTATGCCTCTTATAGTAAAGACCTGAACAGCTGTCAACAGTCATCTGAAAAACAAAAAGTTCCTCTGAAGTGCATGAGCTTCACACACAGCCTTCAAGTGCCCATGACTTATCTACTCATTCTGCAAAATGAAGGCTGCTGCTATTAGCCACTTCAAGACATAGAGCACCACAAGAAATGCATGCAAATCAGTCAAGTTCCTCAAAACATAAGCTCAGGTTGGAGATCTGTACAGCAGACAAAAGTTTACGATGACATAAAAGCAAAATGTGAGTTATCACAGCAAGGTATCTTGCCGTTAAGAATTAATTTCACTAGCAGTAATTGAGACTTACAATGGTACTTAAGTCAGCACTATAAAAAAGTGAAACAGTTCATCACTTATCAACTCAAACTCCTAAGGTAAACTTGATTAATGCATGTAATTTCTCATCGTTTCGAAAATATGTTTTCAATTAGGCTGTAAAATAGTTGTCTTTCCTTACTTAAGGACAAAGTAACTCTTTTTTACATGTTCAAAAGCACTGTGCTCAGCTCTCTCAAGGCTGGCTGCAGTAAGCACGCCATGCTTTGACATGCACCCTACTTCACAGAATGTTTGCCTATCATAAGAACATGCCTCTTACTTAACACAGAGTGATGGCTCTGCCTTCTTAGTGTAACACACACCAAAGCCCAGATCACCATTTGGAGGGTTTGCTTAAAGCCAACCTGATGGAAAGCAGAGAAAAGAAGAGCTCTGCATACAAAAGAGGTAGTTAGCAGTCAGTTTCCTTGCTTTCAGCTTCCCTCTCCTCTCTGGTTACAGTCATTCCCCTCTGCCCACACACACTCCCCACCACAGACCCTAAACACACTTAAAAGCAACACGGGTATGTGGGGTTAAGCTAAGAGAGCACCGCTCAAAGTCTTTCAAACACGATGGCTCTGGAAAGCACCAAGAGCCTGCAGAGCATCCTGCTATCATCACCTCTGAAAGGGCTAGCTTAGACCATTCACTCACCCACCTCAGTTGCCCACGAATACAGTAACATCAGGCAAACAAATCCGTTTAACATTCTTTCAGAAAGGAAATCTCTATCAAGTCCTAACTTGCATTTTCTTTGAAGTTAACCAAACTTACCTTTGAAACTTGTAAAGTTAAATCCTTTCCCCAAAACGTCGCTTCTATGAGATTCTAACATTATTTTTACTATGGTAAGCTAATACTAGTACTGTCAGCTTCATAAGAAAACTTCTGTTAACACTTGATATGCACACATGTCATCCTCTGCACACTGTTCCTACCACAAACTTTTCTGAACTGGCAAACATGGAACAGACCAGTAAATGGAAGTGTTACACAAACTGCATCTTGAAAATCAGCAGCCACTCTTCTACCACTAAAAATACACCTTTTTATTCTTCCAGCAACACTATTCTATCAGATGAATCCAGACACCAAAAAAGGGGTAAACAAAAAGCCTATAAAATCTGTGCAAGACCTTGGGCAAAAGCAAGATAACCCACGGACTACTACTTCCCGTCCTCAAGGGCAGAGAGCCAAACCAGACTGATTCATGCATGACTCTGATGCAATGGGAGTTGACAGAGGACTTTTAGAGCCATTTGAGAAGCTGCACCCCCAGTGTAAGTCTATAAAAATCAAATCTCAGTGCTATCGTGCCCCATTCCAACAAAAATAAAGAATTCCCTGGAGCACTCCATGAAAAAAAAAAAAAAACAACAGCTGTTAGCCTGGAAAGGGCAGTCTTGCTTTATTCCTTCATACCTGTCAAGCAGGAAAACAACACACAATGTAGCGTAGCAAGAGCAAGCAAACATCCAATATTCAGCTCCACTGCCAGCAAAACAAGTGCAATCAGATGTCCATATGTTCCTTTTGATGTTTCGGAGCACCAAACTGAATATTTTATTCACAGGATAATATTAGGTACCCCTACAAACATCTTCCCATTTTCTTTTTTAATTTTTATATTATTATTTAGTGCATCAACAGCCATACAGTTACCTGAGAATTCTCCAGACACCACACTTTTCTTCTGCCCTGCAGGAAGGTACGCTACATCAGAATAACACACACAGCGTTAGTTAGCAACTGCACAACTGTGTGCTAGAGACAGGTTCTTGCCTCCAGCTTCCCAAGGACGCTCCCTGACATCCAGCCTTGGAGACTTGGTCAGCGTTTAGTTGAGCAGCACTACAGTTCCCTGCAAAGCAAGGCAGGCAGCTTGCTCCCAGCAGCCAGTTCTAGCAGCCATTCCTGGCTCCACACTTCAAGTGAAACAATGTTATTTCAAGTACAAAGTACTCCTATTGATCCTCGAACAGATGTCTTAAAGGCAAGGCAGACAACAGTAACTGCAACCAACAGTAACCGGCCTCTGGACCTCCAAACTGCTTAAGGTTATGGCTGAAAAAGATTCCTCAGGGACCTCCAACATCTGTTTCCTCATTCAGACGAGTAAAGCAGTAATTTTGCAAGAGAAACATCAAGCCACCTATGAAACAAATGCAAGAAGGCTGTTACACTGTGTTACCATTCACCTCTCAGACTACCTTGGTCTTCCTTAGGTTTAATTTCAATGGAGAAGCTACTGAAGGCATCTCAGCATCTCTGATACAGGACAGCTACAGCAGAGCAGCTCTTCCCAAGGACTGGATCTAGGGCCTGGCTCCAGCTGGAACAAACACAGGGAGCATGCGCAGCTGGAAGCACCTCAGCTAGATGAGCTGGCAGGCTACAACAATTCCGGGCTGAATCCTAACAAGTTCATTCTCCTGCCGTACATACAAGCTAGCCCCAGCCAGTTAAGGCACCCAAAGAAATCCCAGCACCAATCAAGCTTCAGTAAAGCACCAGTACACAATTAACCACCTGAACAAAGAACCTGCATGGCTTTGCACAAGAGAGGCAGGCAGGTGTAATGGACAAACTCTGTGTTCACTAGGCACATCCTCCAGTCTAGATATTTCTCTGCTCTGTCCTACACTTAAACTCTGTTAACTACACATAACACTGCATAAATCACAGTTTTAAGACAGACACATTATGATTTGGCAATCAGGAATGTTTTGGCTTCAGCAAATTCCAAGACAAACATAATTGCAATGAATTTGGGAACAAGGACCTGCAGTTCTATAAAAGAATAACAAAATAGAATAAATATATATATATATTTTTTTATTATTATTTTTTTTTAACTGGAGATTAAGATCTTAACCAGGGAGTCTGGTGAAGATCTGCCTTAGCCAATATTATGAGTACTGTTTCCAGAGACAACTAGAAAAACCCTGAATTACAAAGCCATCAGAAATTATTCTGAAAATTCATTATCAGTCCCTCTGGCAGCTCTGACCTTTCTTAACATAGAATCACTCTGCAAAGACTTTTTTGGGAAAGCTTTGAGGAGTTGAGTCATTCCCAAATTAAGTTCACTAGCACAAAACCCAGGCTAAGGATGCATTTTGTTTGTGTTTCTTTTAAGAGTACTGCAGACTTCAGCAGCAGCTGAGCACTGTCATTTGCAATGTTAAGTCTTAAGGGACTGCGACTAGAGATAATTATCCTATTCATACGTTGTATATCCCTCCCATACATCATTACTTAATATTAATTTCTAAAGATTTTCACTTGACGTGCAAACTGTGATAAAACTGACCTCCAGGAGGTTATGCATTAGTAAAGCCATGGGGAAGTATTTATATAACATCTGCTTACGGTGAATTCATCTCTCTCTGTACTATCCTCACTGTTTAGATGTGAAATAAATTGTCCCAATTTTACCTCACCCCAGTTCTTTTCCCCCATTTATGGTGGAGTTCAGGAGCTGGGGGGTGGAGCACTCTTACCTGCATCTTCTCAAAGAAATGATTTTACTGTTGGGGAAAATACGAGCAATGGCAACAAAAATTCTTGGTCTTAGAAAGAATACAGTAAATAATGGCAGATGAATATTATTGCACCTTAACCATCACCATTGAAGGACCAGGCTGGTACAACCGACCTGGTTACAAAAACCTACAGAACAGGAATAAGTAAAGTGATAGTCATGGATCTATTAAGATATACTCTTACTACACCTTACCAAGACATAAAATACGAATGAATACTTGGAGCTGCTCATCACCTCTGGGCTCCCAATGCAGACACAACTTCAGCTCTAGCTGTGAGGGCTTCAATCCTTGACAAACAGATGCTTAAATATGCAGTCCCAGTTTTAAAACAGAAAAGCTTAGTATCATACATTCGTATTTAAGTAAAAGAAAAGAAAATGTGTGTACAGCCTTTTCTGTCCTATTAATTCAAGAGGAGATCATGCTGTACTGTGGACGAGTGCGTGACAGGTGACTGGCTGTTCACATCTCCCCCAATTAAACCTTGCACACGAGCAAGAGATGATCTGAACTGTGGGTAACTTTGGCTAACAGCACTTTCTGGCCCTCATTAAATCCCTCTACCCAACAAAAGGAGAATTTAAAAACATTTAATTTGTTACAAAACTACAAGCATAGCAAAACCTTTCGATACGGTAACTAATAGAAGCATTTTTTGTTTGTTTTTAGGAGTGACAAAAACATTCCAGTTCTGTTCGTATTACTTTTTCTGGAAAATAAATAAATAAATCATCACTAAATACCCATAATTAATTTCCCTTTGGAATTCTCCTCCAGTCCCAACAAAGACAATAGAAGTCTTGATTCACCACTTGAAAACCGAGCGTTTCCTTATTAACATGTACCAGATACCTCACAAGATACCATCAAGGATCTCGATGCTGTGCAGTCAGTTCTTTCATTTATGTCATACGCCGAAGTCACTGCATTAAAATTCAAAAAGGGTTCTACAATGACAGCGAGGACTCACCTTTTACGCAACAGCTTCTTTTGGAGGAATACCTCAGTTTGAGGACAAATCCTACAGCTGAGGCCCCCAGGCCTCCCTCATCGTCTCCCAAAGCCATTCAGAAGCGCTGGCTCCAACCAAACGAGCATCCCACCAACGATGCTCTAACCTCCCCTCCCCCACGAGCGCCTAAGCGGCCGTCTCGCGCACACAGCTCCCTGCTCCCAGCCGTTACCTTCACGTCCCTGCCGCTCCCGGCCTACAGATGCAGACGAGCAGCCAAACGCACCCGAAGGTTCTCTTTAGGGGTTAAACGGCAGAATACCAACTTGGCGGCCCAAACAAATGACGTTAGAACGAACCCCATTACACACTCATTTCCGTGAGGGAAATATTCGTGTCAAGCTTTCAAGGCGGCCGAGCCCCGACGCGCTCCGGGGCCGCCCGCAGCGGAGCGGCGGTTCCGAACGGCGGTTCCGAACGGCAGCGCCAAGCCCGCACCCACCGGCGGCTCCCACCTCCCGCTGCCCCCGCGCCCCAACGGCTCTCCCCAACGGCGCTCCCCAACGGCGCTCCCCATCCCGCCCGTGCACAGCACGGCCCGCCGGGGGGAGAAGGCGGCCCGCGGCCCCCGCCGCCGCCGTGCCCCCATACCTAAGCAGCGAGGCCGAGGAGGAAGAAGCGGCTGCCGCCGGCCCGCCGCTCAGGGCCGGAGGAGAGGAAGCGGCCCTTAAAGGCTCCGGGGAGAGCCCGCGGCGCGGCCCGGCGCTGCCTGGAGCCCAGCGCTGGCGCCCCGCCCGGCCCCGGTGCCCCGCCGCGCGACGGGCGGCGTTCCGTTGTTGCGCAGCCCCCGCCGCCGCCGCCGCTCCCTCCCGAGGCGCAGCGCGACACTCGGCGCCGCTTTCCAGCAGTCCGCAAAGCGCAGCCGCGCGGGCGGCGGCCCCTCCTCCCGGCGCGCGCAGCGCCCCCTGCCGGCCGGAGGCGGAACGGCTCGGAGCCCGACGGCGCCGGCACGCCCCGCCCCGCCGCGTTCCGCAGCGCTGAGCAACGCCCGCGTCCTTACCGACGGCACGGCGGGCACTGCGCAACGACGCGCAGGGACTGCGGGGCCCGAACGGCGTCCGGGTGGGATTCCCTCAAGGCAGGAGAGGAAAAAAACAACACGGAGCTATGCCTCAAACAAGAGAGAAGGCGGGAAGGCGAGTCCAATAAACGCCTCCTAAAGACAGCGTAGCTCGTCCAGCAGGAATAAAAGGAGAGTGGAGCTGTCAGCGAGCACAGGCAGTGCACAGAAACAGAAAGTGCTCGTGTCTGCGGGTAAAGGTGCGAGCGAGGGACGAGCAGGTGAGGGCAGAGCAGCACAGGCGCAGTGCGGCTCCAGACTGCAGCTCTCAGGGGCAGCACACACGCACACTGCTGGCTGCCAACAGGCTTTGCTCCTTTAGGCACACTGCACCCCACCGGACCTGAGTAAGCCCTCTGACACTGCGCCGTGTGTGAAACAACCGCTGAAACCGGGGAGAATGGGGAACGGCGCGGAAATAGAGCATGAGTCACACGGGGCAGGAGCTGGAGGCACTGCTCCCGGGGCACGGCGCTCTCTGCACTCACTGGCTTTTGTTCATGACCGGCATAGCAGCTGAAAGGCATCGAGAAAATATCTGCTGGGAAAAAAAACAAACAAACAGGAATTGAAATAATACGTGGGGAAACCGGAATGACCTCACAGGGCAGAGTAACAGGAGCAAGGTCAAAGAGGCATGGAATGAGATATAAACGCTGTACGCTTCAGGTCTGGGTGCACAGTGGGTACTTATCAGGCAGGATGCGCAAGGATGTGAACCTCAACGTGCCATGCAGACAAAATACTGCCCTACAGCCAGCAGTGTAATGCAGACATGGAAATACACAAACACTCCTCAGTGAAAAGATTTTTTGCAGGGAGAGGAACAGTACAGCAAGGGGAAGAAAGCAGTGGAAACTTGGCTGATTCACTTTAAAAGAAAT
The DNA here is from genome assembly GCA_023055505.1 of Callipepla californica brunnescens. Taxonomy (NCBI): domain Eukaryota; kingdom Metazoa; phylum Chordata; class Aves; order Galliformes; family Odontophoridae; genus Callipepla; species Callipepla californica. The sequence goes on from JALIRH010000012.1 coordinate 5,971,556, forward strand.
GAGAAGGGAGTTTTCTGTAAGCTGTCCAGAGCCTCCCAACAGCAAAGAGATCCACCAGCTGGTTTTGTGTTTGCTTATCGACTTCTTTTTCTTAAACACTGCTCTGAACACTCACACCAAAGATGGTACTGCCTCGCAGGGAGAAGCACTGAGCTGCTCTGTGCTCACCAGCAGAGACATTCCTTCAGGGGAAAAAAAAGAAAAAAGAAAAAGATTGTCCTTTTCAGACTTCATATCTGCAGAAACCCAAAGGTTAAACAGGTTAAGTCAAGCCTTGCTCAGTGTCTAAATGACTAATTCCAATTTCAGAACAGCTTGCAGCCTGCACAGTTATCTACTTACAAATAGCTGAGGGTCCCAGTGTAACTGAACCGTCTGTGCACCTCACGGCCAAGCAGAGCTGAAGACAGAGACCAATCTTATCTAAGATCAAAATAACGCCAACCCACAGGAGACTGCACTTCACATTTTGAGGGGGGGGGGAATAAAAAAAAAATTAAATTAAATTAAAAAATAAAAATAAAAAAATAAAACCAACAAACCAAACCAGCCCCTTGTCTTGAGCTCAGCTTTAACAGCTCAGTTTTCCAGGCAGACACAGCTCTGTGCAGGAGTGCTGTCTCAACCTGCTCTCATAGATGGCAGCTAGGCACAGCTCTTCACACTGCAAACACCAGATTTTGGCACTCAGTCCCTCCAGGCACTCAGAAAGAGATGTCCTTGCTCAGAGCTGTGCTAACTGTAAGCCTGGTTGTGTCCAGGGTGAGACAAAGAGCAAACACTTCAGCTCCCATCACAAATACACAAAATCATCAATCGAGGAGCTCAAAACCACTTGCAGTCAAGGAAGCAACCCAGATGAAAGAGCCCATCCATGACCTTTAGATCATATGTGCCTGTATAGACTTAAAATGAACCATAATGATGCAAATATTTAAGTGTTGCATCAGTTTTTAACTATGATTAATACTAAACAACAGAAAGCCTCCTGTAATATTATGAGGATGACTGAGGAACAAAAAAAAAAATCATACAAAATCTGTGGGATTAAATGGCCACAACTCCCACCAACCCAGGTGAGGATCTTATCAGTGAAAAATGGAGGCATGGGGAATATGGTAAAATCTGCTTAAAAATTCATATTGTGAAAGATTTCTAGTGGGAAACAAAAGCAAGACTGATGCATTTGTACAGTCAAAAATAAAACTGCAGCTGGCTGCATGATATATGTTATGGGGACAAACAGAGGAATTAATGTGATTCAGCTCGGAGCTTTTAAAAGCTCTGGAAGACAACATGCACCACTCAGGGAGCTGTTCATTTTTTAAGACAGATGTAAATGTAAAATATCCTATGTTACTGTAAAACATAGAGCAGGAAAGCCCCTCTACTCACCCATTTCAGGTTATCCAGCCTGATACAGCTTTGAAAGGTGAGATGCAACTTCTGTGCAAAGCATTAGGACACATAATCTGACCAAATACAGGGCTTTTAATTATGAATCAGCAGCTATTTTTAGGGCAATTAGGTTTTAAACAAACAGAAGCACCGTGTACTCAAAGATCTGATTTTACACTAAGAAATTCAGCAGTCACTTCCTAGTGAGTTCATATACTTCCAAGCAGACATAGAAAAGAAAATACAGGTCTCTGATTTCCATGTGGATTGTGTTCTTCTCCCCTTGCTTGTCTGAGTATGAACTATAACAGGAGTGACAAGAGATCAAACACTCACCTTCTGAAGTCTTCTGACTGCTCGTCATACAGTGCATCAATAATACATCAGAAAGAAAACTACACATCCAAACTGGAAAAGCTATTTTTCTAGCAATTACGTGTATTAAATTAGCAGTGAATCTTCATTTCAAAACATACTTACTGTCAGGCAATCACTGAAAATATCTCCAGTGGTACTATTCACTCTTGCCTGTCCAACCCCCCTCCCCAGAAGACAGAAGTAGTGCAGCAGTCCAACAATTTTTAATTGTAAGCTTGGTCAGAGGTTTGAATACAATCAGACTGGTATCAGAATTAGTAAAAAGCAGAGTTTGAAATTGTAGTAACTAAGCAATGTAACACAGAAACTGGGAGCCAGTGCCTTTCAAAGTAGCACATACTCTTCCTGTTGATTTCAGTTAATTCAGCATCACTCAAAAAAAAGTTACATCCAAAGAGGAACTGAGTCACTGCATCACTTACTGCTGAAATAACTAGCTTTGATGAAGTTAGCAACAGACAGAGAATTCAAAATATTGCTTTAGGACCTCAGGTTTCTGAAGCAAACAAACAAAAGCCTGACACAGAAATGAAACCTTGCATAACAACAGGGGCTTTTAAATGAACAGCGTTACTCTGTATCTCCCCTCTCCAACTTTTCTTAAACCAACATACTTTCTGGAAGGTGTACTGACAAACTGTGGCTGTGGGAAGAGGAGAAAACTGGACAGACACTGTTCAACTCCAGGTGAATGCTCTAGCTGTGTGGCTGCCTTAAAGAAGGAAACAAGAAGGGAGCGGCAGGAACTACTTCTCCATGTCTTATAAACATTGAATAACACCTTTTTGAATCCAATCATTACAACTGCACAGGGTTCCCCAAGTGCCTTAAGTCATAGGAAATACAAGAGCTAGCATTTGGTGCTGTTATGCTTCAGTGTGAGGTAAGAAACTGATCTGTCAGCACTGCTGAAACTGACAATTTTCTACGCTGAGCTTCAAAGCCCATGGAAAAAAAAAGCAAAAACCAAAAACATTAAAAAAAATAATCTAAGGATGGTCACAACTCTCACCTGTCTCACATATAAGACAGATAAAAATGAGCTTACAGGAGCACAGTTTTGGAGTTTTATCTTTGTTGCTATTTAAAAGCCAACATTTGCAACAAACATTTCTCCTCTTGGAGCAGAGACTGCTATCTCCTAATCAACTTGACCACAAACTTCAGAGCCTAATTGTATATAGCAATCTTCTCTTTACAAGTTAGTAGATGTTTCAAGAGACTGTAAAAGGGCAGTTAGAATATTCTTTAAAGCAAACAAATCAGCCAATCCCAGGGAGTTAGAAAGCAGCCATATAAATTAAAATCCCTCAGCAATTCCAGAATATACCTGATCATAACAGATACACTTGGAAAATAACAAACTGATAAATGCCAGCCAACAAGATTTTCCATCAACAGAGCAAACCAACTTTATTTTCAGTTATGTTATATGCACATGAATAAACTGAAGATCCCAGCTTTACTGAGACTTTTGACATTGTCTGGTTGACATTTTTTATAAGGAAAATGAGGAATCTTCACCTGGGCAGAAACCACACAACGCCAGTGCAAAGCTGCCTGAACCCAGAGCATGGCTATTGGCACAGCATAAAACCTGAAGCTTTTATCATGTAAAGGCCTTCATATCTTTGCATAACAGCTTAGAGATTATGAGTATAAACCTAAACGTGTTTAGAGGTACTACAAATGGAGCAAAAATCAACGATAAAGTCTGAAATCATCCAAAGAGTGTACACATTTAATAAAAGGAAGTGCGAAGTTCTGCACTTAGCAAGAAACAACCAACTGCAGAGAAATAGTAAACGCTCAGGAAAGAAGCCAGTAGGTAGAGTGAATCAAACTGCACACGTTAACAGTTTTGTGAGGTTGAAAAAAGCATCCAGCTCCCTGAGGCGCATCATCAGAGATACTGTCACTAAGGCAATTTGAAGAAGGTACAAAACAAATGGACATGAGCTAGAAAGGTGCAACAGAAAAAGGTCATCTGTTCTAGAACCCTGATCAAAACAGTCTGGATTTATACTCCAAAAATAAAAGTGCCAACACAAATATGCTTATAGTCTGCATGTAAGAATGCTGCAGAGAAAAATGAAAGGCTGTCCTTCAGTCAGAGTGCAAAACTGCAGCAAAAGTGATTTAAATTAGGCATTTGAAAAAGGACAGCTAGACCAGACTGAGAAATGAGTGGCATCTGTATTTAAGGCTTTAGGAACAGGTTAGAGGAACATCAGCCAAGGCTGTTTTCCTGATGGTGTACTGTGCCTCGACATAAGATAACTGAGACCACGTTTTAAGGTCACTGATGGCTCTTTAAATCAACAGCTTTGACATCTACATGACATCAGACATCAAGTGCAAAGTTAGGTGAGAAAAGATGCTACTATAAAAGCGGGTGTTCACCCACTGGTCCTTCCCGGGACTGAGATCAGAACCTGAGCAGTGGGGTCTGTCCCTCCTGGGGCATCACTGCCGCAGGGAAGCTGGCAATCCTGGCTGAGATTCCGGTACAGAAAAATAGAGGAAATCAAAGTAGAACTGAAATTAAAGTCGGACTTTCCCTCATACTGTTTAAAAGTCACACAAACACCCACAAAAATCTGTTTCTGTGGTCTAAAGGAGCTCACCGGTTCACCTCACAGTCACTCCTGATAAATGAGATGTCAGCACAAGCGTTGTCACAGAGGACAGCGTGAGGAAGAACACGCGCAGATCTCCCACTTAACACTGTTCTGTTCACTAAACCTTCACCATGCCGACCTGCACCGTCAGACCTCCGAAACGTTCAATCAGTCCGAATTCCGTTTTAGGCCTAAATAGGTTTTAGGCTTAAATACACGCTTAACTCCCGAATGCGCGGACATCAGGCTTTGTTAAACGACAGCGACTGAAGTAAAGGATTACGTACGTTCGGGAAACAAAGAAGAGGAAGGTGTGAGCAGTCCGGCGGGTTCCGGGCTTAATTTGCATGACAAAAAAAAAGCCCCAAAAGGTAACGGATTTACTTAGTGAAAGGAACACATCCTTTCCATCAGCACACAACTTCGGAATGAAGCCAGAACGGCGGATCGCTGCGACAAACCGGTTTCAAGGTTAAGGGGATTGTCCTCAACCCGAGCGACACCGATCAAACCGGGACCGAGCGCTCCGCCAGGCCGGGACACGCACGTAGCTCCGGCCCGCAACAGCTGCGCTTCAATCCCGGGCAATCCCGCGGCGTGAGGAGCGGGAGGACGCGCTGCGGGCCCGGCACAGCCCCGGCACGGCGGCCCGCGACCGCGCGCTCGTACCGACCTCTCCGCACCGGGCGCGCACGTACGCGAGGACGGAGCTTCAAAGCGCCCGGCGGGGCACGCAGCGCGGCTCCCGGCAGCGGAACCCCCCCCTTCCCCTCCCCGCGCCTCCCGCCAGGCCTGGCCCAGCCCGCGCCGCCCCGGGGCACCTCATGGCTCCCAGCGCCGCTCCCTGAAGAAGCGAGAGCCCGGCCAGCGCCGAGCGCCGTCCCGTCCTCCTGGGCGGGCTCCGCGGGGCCGCACCGCGGCCCTCACCCCCGCCCGCCCGACCGACCCGCCCGCCGCCAACCTCTCGCGGGGAGGTCCGGAGGCCAGGTGAGCCGCAGTGCGCCTGCGCCGCGCCTCAGGTCGGCCGCGGCCTCCATCCGGGTACCGCGCGGCCCGGCAGGGCGGGGGGGTTTCATTGTGCGTGCGGCCGCCGCGCTCAGTCGCTCTAAGATGGCCGCCGCCGCTTCGTCTCCTGCCGCCGCGGGGGCTCCCGGGGCGCACACCGCTCCGGCGGCCGCGGCGCCGCCTCCCACCGAGAGCAAGAAGATCAGCGACCTGCGCGTCATCGACCTCAAGTCGGAGCTGAAGCGGCGCAACCTGGACGTCACCGGCGTGAAGACCGTGCTCATCTCCCGGCTCAAGCAGGTGAGAGCGCCGTGAGGGGGGAGGCGGGGCCCTCCCGGCCCCGGTGGCCGTCCCGGTGAGGGGGGGCGGGGCCGTGCCCCGTGCCGCTGCCGGCGGAGGGCTGAGGGTCGCCCGGCCGTGCCCGGCCCTGCCCTGCCCTGCCTGGCCGCGGGTCCGGGGCCGTCAGGCGGGGCTCGGCCCGCGGCCTTGAGGCCCTCCCGTGCTCCGTGCCGCCGCAGCTCGCTGTGTGCTGGCTGTTCGCTGGCCCTTAGTGTCCCTGCGGCTGACTCGCGGCCCGGTGTAGTGATTCCTGAGAGCAGCGTGCCGACACTCGATAAGCTGGCCTTGGGAACGAACCGTTGTCACTATCGCCGGTGTTTCCTCCTCCTCCCTCGGGAGGAGGTTTAACTTAAAGTTTTCCGTAAAATATAGTTTAGTTGAAAATCGTAATAACTTGGCTCGCTGATATCGTGAAGCGACGGTGTCTTCCTTCTAATTGAACTCCATTAAAAACTGCCCTTCCGTGTCTCATTCAGGCTATCGAAGAGGAGGGAGGTGATCCGGATAACATTGAAGTAACTGTCTCAGCTGACACGCCCACCAAGAAGCCAACTAAAGGCAAAGGTAAAAACTTGCTTAAATCTGTAATCTGTATCAACAGGTTTGTGTTGCATGCATCACCTTAAGAAAGAAGCAGTGAACCGTGGCCCTGGTTGTGCCCATGCTTCACTGCTGTTTGAGAGCTCTGTACATGACATGCCTTGTCCTCCTCACTCACTTCCAGTCACTGTTTCCCTCCTCATTGTCTCTGTTTCCCCCATCACCACCTGTTGCTTCCTTTTCCTGCAGCCTGCTCTGTCTGTCTCCCTGTGTCACTTATCTGCTTATCTCTGAGGGTGTGGAATGCATTGGGCTGTGCGAAGCATAGAGGTGCTGGGTTCGTGTGGCATGTGCGGGGTGGGTGATGTGTCACAGGGTAGTGGCTGTGCAGTCTTTGGGTCCTGGAGACTTGTGCTGTGCTTGTTAAGATTGTGGATGTTCTGCGAGGCTTTTTGGGACGTGCCGAATAATGGGATCCTGAGCGTAGAGCGTTGAAGGCAAAATGGGTGTGGGTGGGTGTCAGTAGTGGCTGGGAGCCCGTGTCATAGCAAGGGGAGAGCTAGCAGGCTGCTCAGCTCTGAGGAGGTACTTGGCCCAGGTTAGTGGTGAGTGCAGAGCAGAGCGTGGTAGGAGTCAGAGCTGGAGCGTGCTGTGTGGTGTGATTTAATGTGCTTGTCACTGAAGACAAGGTTTATAATCATGAGATTCCTGAATATAATCAGAACGTTCAGTGCGGTTTAAAATCTCACACTAAGAGACTTTTGTTCTTGTGTTGTGAAAAATAATTATCTAGATTGCGAACTGATAAACTTGGCTGTTGGCTCTGTTTATTTCAGCTTAACTATTTAAGTTGTGTTTTGTGAGCTCGATTTTTTTGGGAGAGTTGCTTGTTCTCTGTTTTTCTGGTGGTGTCTGTAATCTGTCAAGTTATACTGGGGACGGAGATGTCTGTTTTAATCATAGTGTTCTTTGCTGAATGTATATGCTAAGGATGTTCCACAGACACCTGCTGTGCCAAAGATCAATCTTATACCACTGACACTTGTCTTAGGCTGGGTTTTGTGATGGAAATGGCTATTCTTGTTTCTGTCTGGTGCCGTGAGAGGGCAATTTAATAATAAAGTAGATCTCTATAGAAAGTTTGAGTAACATCCAAGATGTGCTTCTGGCACTCTAGAAAAGTGAAGGCAAACAAGCTAAGCATATGGTTTCATTCTCTCCTGTGGCATTACTTTATTCCTTACTCTGAGGATGGTAACCAGTGCTTAAGAAAACAACATGGAAGCTAAATAAGGACACGCTTCCACAATTTTTAATGTACAGACCTTAATGGCAGTTAGTTTTGCTGTGATTAACGCTTTTCTTATCTGCTGCTTTTTATCCCGGTCTCCAAACTAGATTGACAACGTTCTTAAACCGGCTTCTTGTGTAGTTGTACTGTTTTGCTTCTGCAAAGATAGTTTGCCTGCTAGTGTTGCTGCTGCCTGAGCCAAGGCGTCAGTGGCTGCTTGCTGTCACCTCTTCTGTGGAATTAAATTGTAAGGCTCATGTATCACGTGTACAGCCTCAGTACAACTCGAAACAAAATATGACCTTCATTAAGTTCTTATCTGCTCGCTCTTGCAAACTCGAAAGTTTCTCTTTGCTTTTGGGGCTACTGAAGTCTCAGGAGAGTATTTTGTGCCAAAACAGAAAGGTTTATGCTTCATTAATCTTCCAAACTAAGAACAAGGAAAAAAAAATCACTAATTTGTGGAGGGAAAATCTTCCTGGATCTTACTGGATTACTGCTAACTGTTCTTTCTGATCAGTAACCTTTGAGCTGGAGGGAAAGGTGTTTTGCCAGAGTTATGTTATTTCTGTCCAGCTATGCCTTGTTTGTCTTAACTGCTGATTTGGATGTTATTTTCCCTCTCTCTGCCTGCTGCTTTTTCGTTGAAGTATACTGTTGATACCCAGGAGGTTTCCTACCACACCTGGCAGTCTAGTGCTTGAAAAATCTATTCCCCAACCATGTCACTAGGAAACTTTTGAAGGCATGTAGGAGATGCATGCTTGTCAGCTGAATGCTTGTCAGCTGAATTTGCTCTTAAAATGGAGTATCTTTTTCCTCCTTAGGCTTGTATATACTCTCCACTACGTGTAGTCTTGCATCCTTTATTGATTTTACTCACAGGTTGCTCCAAGCCTTGTGCTAATGTTTCACCTCCCAATAACTTGAGACTAGTGGGTTTTTAATTACTTTATTGCTGCCTAGCAGTAAAATGAATGACACTACCAGTTCAGCAGGATTTTTTTTTCACACTACTACTGCTGTACAAAGCAGAGTAGGAGGAATGTTGGATGTTTCTCTCGGAGTTAGAAAATAGAGCCTTAGAAAAGGTGAGAGAGTGGGAGTAATGGATAAATTTTCTCTCTGCAGACAGAGTGGTGAATGGGAGGGATGGAGGTTTCCCTGGGGGTGGGGGTGGAAATGGCTGTGTCAGGTCACCATCGGGTTTAGATCTGAATGCAGCCAGTTCTGCTGCAGCTCTTAAGGTCTGTGGAAGAAGTGGGGTGGTTCTTTCCTGTCAGTGCTGACTAGAAAAACTTGATATGGAATATTGATACAGGCTGAACTGTTGAAGAATTGTTACAGTGTTTGGTAGTTCTGGATACTCAGTTCCTGACGTAGAAGACCACCAGTGGGTAGGGCAAAGTTAAGCTACTGTAGCACTTGTAAATGGTAGAAAATAAAACCAATGTAAATGTTAAAACAGCATTTTCAGCAATGATTTAAAACCTTCTACTTAGCTATAAGAGGGTACCCATTCTCTTTGTAAATAGACTGTTGCATTTTTATGGTGTGTATCCATTGCCAGAAGAGTGATTGAGCACAGCTTATAAAGGAGTGCTGTCATACCGAGGCAAATTACAGTCTGTGTTGTCAGCTCAGGCACCCACATCTGTGGCGAGTACTATTTACGTTGCTGACATTTTCAGTAGCCACTGTGTGGATAACCGTACACATGAGACATTTCGATTTGTTGACAGCTTGTATGAGTTGAGTCTCACTGTGCCTGTTTGCAGAAGGCTCAGCTGTCGGGACAGTAGTTCTTATCATACCTCGTAGTCAGTTATTTTCCTTAAGTGATACCGATCTTGAGCATGTTCACAAACATCAGATTCTGAAAGATGTTTGTTGCAATCTCACTTTCCTTCTGTGAAAAGGAGAGCAACGTGGGCCTTTCCACAGTCTGTGGTGAATAAACGTGGAGAAGTTCTGAGTTTCCATGATTGCAGGTTTGTTTTTATTTTTACTTTTTAGCAAGTCACTGTCACAGACAGACCTACGCCAGCATGGGTCCCGTGAAGTAAGTAACTGATCAGGTCAGAGTAACCTGAAACGCAGAACTGTCACTGACAGTGAACTTCCTACCTCTAGCAGTCATGCAGAGTGGTGGGATGCAGTAGGGATGGCTGCGTCGGTTCTTTTTCATTCGCTGTAAAGTTCACCTGCCAGATTTCCTCAGGCAAAACAAATGAATTTAAATAGTGTTCGAGACCGTACACGCTAGCAGTTGCTAAATGTCTGGCATCAGCTGTATGCTTTTGGCTACCTTTCACTGTGGTTAAGTGGGTATGGGATGCAGGAAGAACTTGGACTTGCAGGTTTAACAAACAAGAACTGAAATGAGAATATTACAGCAGAAAATAGCTGAGCATGTGTAGAAATCCTGTCCCACTACTTTGTACTTATACTGAGGTTATCTACAGCTACAGATTAGATTGCTGAATGGTGTATTATTAGTACAGAGTTTGGGGTGCTCTTCCTTCGAGCATCAGCTGTGAAGCATATAACAAACTACCCTTTCTTTTATCATAGTCTGCAGCGCTTTCTGTGGAAAGCTAGCTTCCCTCAGTATACCTGTGCTGCTGTTTTTCCCTCTGAAATCTCACGGATCTATTGAAATCTATTGCAATCCAAATATAAAATGGGAATATTTTGTTGTTTTCTTTATGCATTTAGATTGGAACTTTCTCATGTTTTGCAATCAGAAGCATAACTGCTGCTATGTGTCTTTTCCTGGAGCCATATTTCTGAACTGAGAACCTCAAAATGGTGTGTGTGTGCTGTCGGTGTTGCCTGTCAGTGAAACAAATGAAAACAGCTCTTCTTATTTGCTTCTTGAATTGATACAGATTTTCAACAGAAGATAGCAAAGCTTCTTTCCAAAAGAGCTGCTGAATATAGTGGCATAGGCTCATATTCAGTAGAATGAATTGGACAGAATGCTCTAAAAGGGGCATGTGGGTCTGGAGATTTCTGTATGTAGGGTTCTTTGGTCTTGGGTTTGCTGAAGGTTTGAAGCTGGCACGGCTTGGACAGGTGTACACTTCACAGGGGAAAAAGCAGGCTGGAGGGCTGGGCCCAGAGCAGGGTGGTGTGTGGAGTTAGATCCAGCTGGTGATCAGTCATGAGTTGCATTCCTCAGGGACGGGGATGGCCCTGTTTAATATCTTTATTAATGAAGGGGATTGAGTGCACCCTCAGTGAATTTGCAGATGACACCACGCTGGGAGGACGTGTCGATCTGCCTGAGGGTGGCACGGCCCTGCAGAGGGATCTGGATGAGCTGGATCGCTGGGCTGAGGCCAATGGGATGATGTTCAGCAGGACCAAATGCTGGGTCCCTGCTTTGGTCACAACAACCCTGTGCGTTGCTGCAGGTTGGGGCAGAATGGCTGGAAAGTTGCGTGGAGGAAAAGGATCTGGGGGTGATAGCTGACAGCTGGCTGAGCATGAGCCAGCGGGGTGCCCAGGTGGCCAAGAAGGCCAACAGCATCCTGGCTTGAAACAGAGACAGTGCAGCCAGCAGGAGCTGGAGGAGATCGTCCTCTGTACACAGCTCTGATGAGGTTTCATCCTAAGTAGTGTGTGTTCAGTTTTGAGACTCTCACTACAAGGGAACTGGGATGGATCAGTCTGGAGAAGAGGAGGTTCAGGGGAAACATTATAGCTCTTTAGAAAGGAGGTTGTAGTGAGGTGGGTCTGTCTTTTCTTCCAGGTAACCAGGTAACAGCCATAGGATGAGAAGGAATGGCTGTAAGTTGCACCAGGGGAGGTTCAGATTCGATAGTAGGAAGAATATATTCTCAGAAAGAGTGGCGAGGTATTGGCACAGGCTGCTTAGGGAGGTGGTGGAGTCATTGTCCCTGGAGATTTTCAAGAAGAGGGCTGATGTGGCACTGAGTGACGTGGTTTAGTGGGCATAGTGGTGATGGGTTGACAGCTGGGCTAGATGATCTTAGTAGTCTTTTCCAACTTCTATGATTCTGTGAAATGCAGTGGGTTCTAAAGGGGAATCTGTCTAGTTGTTATCTTCACAGAGCCAACTTTAGTTGAAAAAAGCACATACATACTAGAATTTTTGAGTGAAACATGCCCTATGTAAACCAGACACTTCACCTTAGTCAGTCATGCTGCTGATTATTCCCTGCAGTGATGAAAAGCACTGAATAAGGGTGGCTTTGAGAAGCTGTCAACCTTCCATACTTGCAGAAAATCAGAAACTTATCTAGACGAAACCCTGAGCAACGTGATCATGACTTGTAAATTAATGCTTTTTAGCCCACTCAACCTCCAGCTCTGAATGAACTTCAGAGGTTCTTTTTAACCAAAGTTGTTCTGTGATGCCAGTTATCCTATAGAGACCGGTCTTCCCAAAATCTTAAGTTATAAAGTATCCAGCAAAGCTAGATAAGCTCCAGTAATGCTTGATATGCATACTTTAATTTTCCCTTACCTTTCATTGTAACTTAAAGTAGAGGAGTTGATATTAAAGTCATTAACTTGGATGTAATTGCTTGTTTATGAAACAGCGTTAGTTGTTCGTACTCATTCACCTGACTGTTTTGTTTTTGACTTTGATTGTTCAATAGTAGCAAACAGCTCAGATAAACCAGAGCATGCAGAGAATGATAAACTAATGCCCTACACGTAATCAGTATTGGAAGAAGGCATGCTCTACTTAGCAGCTTTTGTCATTATCCTGTCCTGTTTTTTCAGGTAAAAAGCAGGAAGCTGATGAGTCAACTGGTGATGCTTCAGTGGAAGATGATTCCTTTGTCAAGGTAATAAAAGTATGTATTTTTCTTGTTTGTTTTGCTTTCAAAAATCAAAGAATATTCCAGTTTCTATTTAAGTTCAGCATTTGGCTTTAGTTCAAAGAAAGAAACCTTGCAAAAACAGCCATTTTCTGGTGGTGATTTTGGTGGTGGGCTTTTTATTTATTTTTAGTATATCTAATAGCCATAGTTATGCCAAATACTTGTTGTTAACATCTACAGGAAAGTGAATTGGAGACTCAGGATACAAGTGATCAAGATGGAAATGATGACTTGAAGGACTTTAAAGAATCTGTTGAAGATGAGAACTTGAATTCTAAAGAAGTCCCAGCTGCAGAAAAGAAAAGATACCTCAACGTGGAGCCACCAGAGACGACAGAAGATGTAGAAAAGGATTCTGAAAATCAGGTACCCTGTGTTTTAAGTGCTTTGTTATCAGCAAAACGTGTTCAGGGGAAATTAGAACTAGTTTTTGTACTTGGTCTTGCTTTCTTTTCTCTAGAAGATAACTTAGAAATCTTTTTCTTTCTGCTTTTCTTGGTTTGCATCTGAATAGTCCTGAAATAAATGTGGTATTAGTTGATAAAATTGTACCATAGTCCATTGACTCCCAGGTGGCCCTTTTCCCTGTTAGTAATAATGGCATAATTAATCTGAATGCTGAACTTGATTGAAAATGGAAGCGATGAAAAGCTCTTACTTTTTAAATGTGTATTGATTTAGCTAAAATGTTTTGATTTAACTGAATATCTCAACTCTGCTTGTTTGGTTTTTTTTAAGTCTTAAAACAAATAGCTTGCTGAGCAAGTTCTTTTTATGTTTTCATAGGAAAATGAAGGTCAAGACGTAGAAGATTACACTTTTCCAAGTGTCCACGTGAGTTCCAAATAATTTCTAATTGATTCGCACATTATCTAATTTTGACAAGATCATTTTAGACTGCCTTTTGTTCCAGCTTGTGTCTTAGGGTCAGGTACTGTTTAGGTTCACCTTCACTGTGCTACACTGTAGGGAGCTTTTATTTATTTATTTATAATAGAACAAATAACTGTGACTTCCAAATAAGGTATTGCATAGAAATGCAAATTCCCATGTGTATCTGGGATGCTCATTGCACAAGCTTAGCAAGGAATGTTTTCTAAACCGTCTTAAAGATACGTTTGAAGGATAAGACAAATGGTAACATAGTATATACAGCCACTAGGCACAGAACTTTAAATCTGAAATTTGTCTTTGGGGAATGTTATTGTTTTGATTTGGTTGTTTAATGCTAACATTAGCAACATTTTAAACTCAGAAATACTTCGAGTTGCACAGAACTGACATCTCAAAAAGGAACATCTCATACACCATATCTTATTAGTGATGTCAGATTTTGACAAGAATTTATTCATCATGTTTCACCTTGAAATACTAAATGAGAAGTCTGAAACGAGGTAGGCTTCCTTCTCATAGGCTTTCAAAGACAACGATGGAGTACTTAACGTTTCACTGGAAGTAGTGCTTAGAAGTGTGACATCCGTCCATTCCAAAGGCTTTAGCAGGGCGGGGGACAGTTGGATGTTGCAGACAGGTACTAGCAAGCTTTGCTATAAATTTTCAGTGATTTGACATGGAAGGAACACAGTCTTAGTTCCTGTATCGTGTTTTCTTCAGAAGTAGTTTTACAGTTCTTTAGTTTGCCTTCACATGATTGAAGTCTTCTATTTTGGAAGGTAGAACAGTTCATATTTTCCCTCAGACATTTAGTCTTGACTTCCTTTTCTTGCAGGATGGCGAAGATGAGGAAAATGAGAAAGGTATGTCTGAAGTTTAATATAGTTCAGAGGTCTTTAGCCTGGTAAGACCAGGCAATTTTCTCTTGTAACATTCGGTCTCTTTACTAATCTTAGTCTTGTCTCCAGTACAAAGTATCAGTTGTTTCCTTATTAAACTCAGCACCTGGAATCATTGCAGTCATTGGGTTTATCTCACTCTTAAGAGTTATTTACTTTTAAGAGTTGATTACAGTACTAATCAGTTACTGTGGTGGATGTATGATATAGTTGAAATACCATGAATCTTAAAAAACAAACACAAAAGCAGCCATAGTATTCAAGGACTCTGATTCTAGTACACGGTAAGTCTTGATGCAGATCTTCCAACTTGCACTGCAGTAACTGATGTTTAATTGAGTTGAAATGATACTCCCTTACACTGAACTTGAGCACACAAAAACATGTGGGCCATCATATGCTTGACTTACTGTCACTTGCAAATATGAGTTGTATATAGAATGGTAAAACAAGTGCTTGGAAACCTGTGGAGTGGCTACCTTTTAAAAAAGCTGTACTCGTTAGTGAAACTATAGAAGGAATATAATGCATTTGGGCAAACAGACTTTCTGGAGAGAAGTCTTAAGGATTCTACGTACTGTGGACTAGAAAAGGATGTGGAACATCACCTTATGCAAGATGGAATAAACACTGAAGTTACAGGATAAAACTACAGACTCCTTGATTACGAGGGACCTACAGCTGAAATCTGTCTCCGATGGAAAGTGAAGAACACCGTTCGAGGTGCCGATGTGGGACTGAGATGGGAAATCTGCCCAGTGGATGAAGACTGAGGACCACGTGTCTACGAACTCTGGATTAAAGCTCACCCCTCTATTTTCTGCAGTAGCTTTGTACAGTTGACTGCCAAACAACGGCTGGGAAAGGAAAAGCTAAAGATGACCAGCGTGGGAGACTGACTGGAATTCTCCAAGACTGTAATGCTTTTGGATTTGGGAAGGATCGAAGTCTCAAAACCAGGAAGATTGAAAGATGGATTAAACCAAACTGTGAGCATCCAAGGCAACTATTTTCTTCTGACATGCTAAATCCTAAACTGGAAAATGGATACTTCTTATGAAGAACGGGTATCTCCAGGACGGATCCATATTCTGACTCCTAATGTTTTGGTATTTGTCTCTAGAAAATGTGTTTTGCCATGAAGAATAAGTGATCCTGGGTAAAGGATTTATATTTGTGTTAATACACCTTGTGTTTTTCCCTAACCTTCCATCAGTGCTAATTACTGGCTTTGTATTTTCTAGGTCCTATTCTAGCATATGCATATGAAATTGTTTAAACTTCTTGTTTTGCCATATTTATTCCTGTTAAATCCTCTTAGATAAAGCAGGTTCTGGTGATGGTACACAAGAAGTATCTAAACCTCTTCCTTCAGAAGAAAGCCTAGCTGAGGCTGATCACACGGCTCACGAAGAGATGGAAGCTAACACGTCTGTGAAAGAAGCTGAGGATGATAACATATCGGTTACAATCCAGGCTGAAGATGCCATCACTCTGGATTTTGATGGTGATGACCTCCTAGAAACAGGTAAAAATGTGAAAATTACAGATTCTGAAGCAAGTAAGCCAAAGGATGGGCAGGATGCCATTTCACAGAGCCTGGAGAAGGAAAGCAAGGACTATGAGATGACTGAGAACCATAAAGATGGTAAGAAGGAAGACTGCGTGAAGGGTGATCCTGTCAAGAAGGAAGCCAGAGAAGGTTCAAAGAAAGCAGAATCTGGAGACAAAGAAAAGGATACTTTGAAGAAAGGTCCCTCGTCTACTGGGGCCTCTGGTCAAGCAAAGAGGTTTGTTTTTCTATGTCAGTTCTTTACGATACTGAGTGCCAGCATTCGATAAGATCACTCTACATTAAGGGGGTAGCAGCAAGAATCTTGTAATTAGTATCCTATGCTCCTGCCTATAGATTTTTTTGACCGCCATAAGTTACTTTTTAAAATTCAAGATCTTCGTATAGACACTATGTCCTACTGATTGCATTGTCGAATTGTCAGCATTTATTTATTTTTTTTTTCCCAATTTGACGAGTTTTTTTAATGTCCTTGTGATGATGGTAATGAACAGCTATCAGTTCTAAGAACACAAAATGAAGTCAAGTCCCCGTCCTGAAATCTGGAGAAGATTGCCATATATCCACTGAATAGAGTTGTCAGAAAATCTAGATCTTCAGGCATCCTGGGGAAAATCAGTGCAAGAATCCATGAGGGAATCATTTGTTCAAATACACAGTCTAGCCATTTTTTTATTTTTTTTGAAATGTTAACTTGTCTATTAGCATAAAACGCAATGCTCAGCAAATTCTGTATGTTCAATTCTCTTCTGATTTTCAATTTGCTTCTCTAGCTCTACTAAGGAGTCTAAAGAAAGCAAGACAGCATCAAAGGATGATAAAGGTAACTATTACAACTTAGGGCAGTACTGTCTTGAAGTAAATGCCTTCCTCTCTGAGAACTTCCTTTCTATGTAATAAAATGTCTTATATGACTGACCTTGTTCATTTGTAGTAAATTGTACAGTGGTGCAGTATCATTGGCTCTTTGTGTATGTGTATTTCTCATGTCAGATTTCTTATAAGATCAAAAATATTTACTCCAGGGGCTCAATGGAAATGCATTTGTCTATTTCAGAATACTACTGTGAGCAAACTCAACATCTGCCAGGTGTTTTGATTTATTAAGGTGTCATTTTCAGATATGCTTACTGTAACTTGACATCAGCCTAAAGGACTGATGCTTATACATCAGGACATCATACAATGTACTGATGATTATGCATACACAGAGAATGCAAAAAAACACATGCAGTTACTTAAAAATAACACCAGTTAAATTATTTGTTCAGACTTGAATTCTTGCTCTGCCTTATATAAAGTGAGCTTTCAGCTGCAGTGTAACAGCTAACGTGCTGGATGTGGCTGCCAGTGCAGTAAAGCTGGAAGCTATCTGTAAACCCTGGTGTTTCCTTCTGTTACCATAAAACCCAGTTTTATGAAAAATTCATAGTGGAGCTCTGGTGTGCATTAATGTCAACAGTTATATGGATGCTTGAGAGCTGAGCAAGTATATTCTTGCAAGCCGATGTGCCTCCTTAATTTGCCTTCTTGCTCTCTCCCGAAAATGTCATCATGGAATCTCATATCACAAAGGATTAATGGAACTTCACATGAGAAGTGAAGTTTTCAGGAGAAATCTGTGACAGACATAATGCAGCCTTCTGTACTTGCCTGTCTGCTCATGATGATTTTATATTCATGATGAAATTAAAGAGTAAATCCATTTCTGTGTAGCATTTACAATATCTCTAATAGTCACTATCATAAGGCTGTCTTAAAATATAAAAGTCAAGACAGCAGCTATTCAATGATAAACTTAGACAGTTTATCAAGATAATCCAGGATTATCAAGATAATCCTAGATGACGGCAGCTGAGGTTTTATTACCTTTTGCTCTTAGTTCATCTCGATGCATTGAAGGACAGCCGGCTGTTTCTCAAGGTGGTTAAACTACCTTTGAAAACTGCACACCATCAGATTTTCCAGCTCTTGAGCTGGAGCTCCGTGCTTGTCTATCCTGTACGACCGGCTACGTTTTAACACAGTCAGAAGCAGTTCATACACCTGACAGCAATCAGCAGGAAGCTGAATAAAATGGTACAGGAGATGTTGGGGATTTGTACATGACTCTTGAGTTCTTAGTTCTAAGTTGTTACAATCATTGCTAAGATGTTTGCTTTTTCTTATGGATGTATTTCTTTTTTCTTATTTGTCCTTGCATTTTCCTTTACGTGTGCGAAATAACATTCTGCTGCATCCAGCAGTGTACTAAAAAGCTGCTTTGGATGGAGGGTAGACACCAAGAAGTTCCAGTAATGAGACAGATTCTGGAGGCTAGGAAAAATAAGCTGTGTTGAGGATTAACTGTCTCCACTGTTAACCTCTCAGTCATTGCTTTGGTGATTTGATTAGTATAAAAACATCCTAAAGAAAAACAAATGTTGGGTGCATTTCTAGATGAAAGTTATCGATAAGAACCAGAAGTTAAAGCTTAAAATACTTACCTAAAAAGTAAAGCATGCCTTACAGAGTGTTGTATGATTTCCTAGCCCTGTCAAGTAAGCCAGACTGTTGGTTTCATTACGTGGGTGAAAGAATGAAATCTTATGGCATATATTTTTTTTATATAGAAGTCTTTTCAAGAAAGGTAACCGGATAAACAGTTTCTTAAAGGTAACAGGCTAAGTTTCTCTTGTCAGCAACAGTTTAGTTCAATGTTCATTATGTCTTTGTCTCCTTACTTTTGTTGGCTGTTTTGCAAAACTTGTTTCAGGAAGTGGAAGCAGTGTTAGTGGTAGCAGTGGAAGTTCAACTAGAAACCTGTGGGTTAGCGGACTCTCTTCCAACACAAAAGCTGCTGACTTGAAAAATCTCTTTGGCAAATATGGAAAGGTACTTCCTGTGGTGTGATACTGCGTGTTATGTGTGTCTCCTCCCTCCCCCCCCCCATCACCCCTCACTGTGGTTTATCCTAGCAGGCAGCTAAGCACCACATAGTGGTTTGCTCACTCTCTCAACTCCTAATGGGAGAGAATCGGGGTAAAAAACAAAACAACCAAGTAGAGCTTGTGGGCTGAGATAAAAACTACTTACTAAGAGAGGAAAAAAAGGAAGGGAGATGGGGAAAAGTGGTTGTAGTTATTACTGTATATACACAAACCAAGCAATGCTCAGTGCATATCCTCACCTCCTGCCAGCTGATGCCCAGCAGTCCCCAAGCTGTGGCAACTCCCAGACCAACTCCCCGCTGTTCACAAGCTTTTTCCAGATGATGTCATATGATACAGAGCATCCCGTTGGCCACTTTTGGTCAGCTCTCCTGGTTCTGTCCCCTCCCAGCTCCTTGTGCTCCCTCAGCCCCCCTGACTGGCAGGACAGTACAAGAATCTGAGAAACTGAAAACATAGAATCGTGTCAGACACTATGAAGGAGAGATCGGCTATGTCACAGCTGAAACCATGACACCTTTACTCTATTCAAATACAGAAATGGAGTATTACTTCATTTAAACACAAATCTGAGATGAAATGTTTTGTTTTTTTACATTATGCTGTTTAGACATTCAGCACGTTAAGCAAGAATCTGTACTTACAGGAAGACTCATAACATAGTAAGAAAGTTGTTTTCCTTTTGAGGTAAGATATAAATGGCACTAACACTGAGGTCAGGACTGACTTTGAGTCTTGAGATTTCTTTATTTTTCTATTACATAGTGATGGGTAAGTTCTTCAGCAACTGTATTTAAGATTGAAAGACTTAAAAGAAGTGTTCTGAGGGCTTCTGAGTGGGGAAAAAGAAGTTAAAAATAATATGGCAGCTAATGTCTTCTCTTCTGGGGACTCTTCTCCTGAAGTTTGTTATGGGCTGCTTAAACTAAGTCATTTTCCCTGGATTTCAGTTTAGTATGGGAATTCTATGAATCTGATTATTGGATATCTTGTTTTTATATTATATTAAGGAGGCAATTTTATTTGATGTCTTCATGAGTAGTGAAACATAAAGAGTCTATTTTGTTAGTATTTCCAATTCTCTGCCTATTTTTGCTTGAAAGATGTTTAGCATCTGTATGTACTTCCGTACCCACTTTTAAATGGGAAAAACATATTACCAAATGACTGCAGCACTGCAGGCTGCTAAATTAAGGCATTATAACTTGAGTCAGTAACACTTACTCCTGTAGTTAGGGAAATTCTAACAAGGGAACCACAACACAAGACTTAATGCTCTCTCAAGAGGCACATGTTGGTTACCAAAGCTGCTTGGTTGACACATTTGGTAGTTACCTGTTGAAGAACTTTTTGCCTTAAGCAACGTTATGCAGTAGTTTACTATATATTCCTGTGATTAATTGGCAGCAGATTACTTTATTTTTTTTTTTTATGTGTGTTCATCCATTAGAGATGAATCATCAATTTCAGATCAGCATCGATTTTGATGGTGGTTCTCAAAAAAAACAAAAAACAACCCTCATTGTTGAGGTTGTTACTGGTCCAAACAAGACACAAGCTTTTATTTGCCATGATTTGAAAGTTGGGATGAAGTTTCTGAAAAGGTGTGACTGTTTGCTTTTCAAAGCTTGCAGGAGTTCCTTCTAATGGGGTGGCTTTTCTTTTTTGTTTCATATGTACTAGGGTAAAAACATGATTGGCGTATCATCCATTCCTCACTAGAAATGTACTTCTAAAAACCTAATTTTCACCTGTTTATGTAGGTACTTGGTGCAAAGGTGGTCACAAACGCACGAAGTCCGGGGGCGAAATGTTACGGCATAGTAACCATGTCTTCCAGTACAGAAGTGGCAAGATGTATTGCCCACCTTCATCGGACAGAGCTGCATGGACAACAGATTTCTGTTGAGAAAGTAGGTTTAATAAGATGAACAGTTTACCCAATTAGACCATATTAGACAAGAATCTGTATTAACGTATTTGCTTCTGGAAAAAAAACATAGGTGAAAGGTGATCCTTCCAAAAAGGAGCTGAAGAAGGAAAGTGATGAGAAATCCAGTTCAGGTAGAAGCACAGGAGATAAGAAAACCGCATCAAGTGATAAAACCAGCAAGTAAGAACTTTCACATGTCATCTGAAGTTGTGAAAATCCTTTAAGTTGAATTTCCTCATTGTGTTTGTACATTTCTCTCCCAACAAGAACTCCATCAACCAAAAAAGAAGAAAAGAAATCAGAGAAATCTGAAAAAAAAGAAAGTAAAGAAGCCAAGAAAACAGAAGGTAAAGATGAGAAGAGTGATAATGGAGCAAGTGGCCCTAATCAAGAATCCACTAAAAAATCTGAAGAAAAGAAAAGAATAAGTATGCAATATAGCCATGTTTCCTCCTTGTCAATCTGTGTCTGGCTTGTTTGGGGGGCGTGTGCTTGCTTTTAGTTGGATGAAAAATAATGAACCACTGATTCATCTTTAAATTCAGTAATATCTGTTGGTTCAGAGCCAATGTGAAAGCTTCCATAGATCGTAGTACTACTTAGCTTAGAAGTGTGCTGGCATGCTTCTGCTACCAAGAGCACTTTGGTGACATTTCTGTATCTCTTAAGTCAATGAATATCTGTAATAGGCAAATGAAGACCATGTTTGTTCTAAATTGCCCTCCCTTTTTCTTGTCTTTCCCCTTCCCTAGGTGGTAAAAGCCCAGGTCACATAGTAGTTATTGATCAAACAAAAGGAGACCAAGGCCACTCGAGGACAGTGAGAAGGGGAAGGTTTGAGAAGGTAAGTATCTATCAATTACTTGAATCCTTTTATGATTTGATGCTACCTTACAGTTGATATTATTATTTTTTTTCTGATGAGCTTAGATAGAAGCTTTGTATGCTTTGGGATAGCTCAGTAGTTAATGATATTTAAACGTAGCATCCAGAAATCTCCATAAGTGAATGAGACTTCTGAAATAACCATTGTAATCTCTATCTATAGCCGCAGATATTGAGGAACAAAGAGCGTATTATTCAAGATAAAGTGAAATTCAGGGAATACAGGGGTAGAAAGGATATCTTGCCTTTTGAAAAGATGAAGGAGCAGAGATTGCGAGAACACATGGTTCGATTGGAAAGAATACGACGAGCTGTTGAACTCCGAAGGTAGTAATTCAACTTTTTGCTAAAGGCTGTTTTACACGTGAACTGATCAGATGCTGTATTTATAAGTCTAATTAGAATGTATCCTGTCAGGCCTTTTACTCAGATGTTAAAGTCTGGGGTTGTACTTAACAGTGCCCTTACACAAATAAAGTGACTCAGAATTTTTTGTTTAATATTTTAAAAGCCATATGCACATAGTTTAGTGCTTATTAGAGGGGGTGTGACTGCATGCTAGTTTGCTTTCTGAAAAGATGAGAAGTTGAATTGGAGATGTGGTCAAAAATAGTAACTGTTAGAGAACTGTTACGTTCACTAAACGACAAATCCAGCATAATACTATCTTGTCTCTTTACATACAAAGAATAAATGGGTAGTTTATTTTATTCTGCTCATTTTATGTGGCAAAAGTTAGCATAGTTAAGTGACTTGTGTTTTTAACTGTATTTCCCAAAACAAAGGAATTCCCAGCAAGCACAGAACTTATAGGAAAAAATGCCTTTCCTGCTTCCTGTAAGCTGTTCTAAAGGAGGTGTAAAAGAAAACAAACAAGTATATCTAATCTGTGCAAGTCAGAACAGTTGTGTTTTTCTGTCTTATTTTTGGACAGAAAGGAGTAATGAAAATTTTGTTATTTGAAGTAGGCAACAGCTAAAACAGCAGGTATTTCTGGGAGTGAAATGGTATTGTTTTCTAAGCTGTTGTAACCTGCCAGATAACAATACAGCAGTAGGAATTCAGTGCAAAAAAAAAAATAAAATAAGAATGATAATTCTTGACTTACATGTTTTAGTATCTGTTGTCCGCTGAAGTGGTTCTGTAGAATAAAATTTGGCTACTTAGGGCTGAAAGGAGTAGGCTTTTAATAGCAGAGCTTCTGTCAGTCGCAGCTTTCTCACTGTTCATGAATGTCTGTGCCTAAGCTGATGTTAGTTTTGGATGAGAAACTTTCAGTTTAGTTTCTACTGCCTCTTCTTGTTTTTATTTTCTTCAGGAGAAGAGAAATTGCTGAGAGGGAACGTCGGGAGAGAGAACGGATACGAATAATGCATGAACGAGAAGAATGCTTGCAGAGAGAAAGGGAACGATTAGAAATTGAAAGGCAAAAGCTAGAGAGGGAAAGGATGGAACGAGAGCGTTTGGAAAGAGAGCGAGTTCGTATTGAACAGGTAAGTCTGAACTAAAATATGTACAGTGCAATATCAGTTCAGGACTGTACCCCACTTTGCACTTGGTATGAATGTCTCTTTGGCCTTCCACTCAGGCCTCAAAAGAACAACCCCAACAACAAATAAGCAGTGATGTAAAACAGCAGTAGCAGTCTTTACCTTGTTTGACTTGTAATTTGCTGGCACGTCCTTGGTACAGAAGTTGTACATGTTTGTTAGAAACACTAATACTGAAGTTCAGTAGATGACGTTGCCTCTGCGAGGTAGTCTTAAGTAATTCTGTTGGCTTTTTCCTAGAAGACAGTGGTATAGCAAACATAATAAGCTGTTTTTGTGGGTGGTGAAGATATTAGTAGCATGAGGAAGCACTTGGAAATTTTATACCTAACAGATGTATTGTCAGAGAAACATTCCTTGGACGCTTTCCAAACATGAATTATATCAGACAGCCTTTTGTAGGAAACTGTCAAACGTTCGTTCTGTATACTTAGAGTGTTTCGTAGGTATCTTTAATTAGAGCTCCTGTGTCTGATGTGCTTATTTTCCCATCCCTTCCATGGTAGGAACGTCGAAAAGAAGCAGAGCGTATCGCTCGTGAACGGGAGGAACTTCGTCGGCAACAGCAGCAGCTTCGTTACGAACAGGAAAAGAGGAACGCTTTGAAACGTCCGCGTGATGTAGATCACAGGTAATCCAATTCTGAAACCAGTGCTTTACAGCCGTCACAAAGAGCTGATAGCTGTTTGTGCCGTGAAAATGTGGCTGTACCTGAAACAAGTCTTCACAGAAGAACTGAATGTCCGGTATCTGATCCTGACTTCAGTGATAAACGTGGTATCTGTACCAGAGGGCTTTGAAATAAAAGCATCCCACTAATGAATTCTTACTGTACCAAAAGAATGTAGTAGAGTGGCTTTAATGGACAAAATTTCTAGATTTAATGAATTAAGAATTTACTGATAAATTACTGGTTCAGGGAGTCAGTGTGATGGCCTTTCGTTTTTGTTGAAGCTGATGACTTGTGTCACTGGCTGTTTGAGCCACCTGAATCAAAGCTCAAAGGCAGTTTCTGTAATAGAAAAAAGAAGTCGGAGGTCTTGGCCATAAAGATGACATGAGAGGTACAGTGGTTGGCAACTGTAAGGTCTCATGGTAAAGACAACAGCAGAACATAGAAGTACACAAAATGAAGCTGTTGTTCTTCCCCTCCTGAAGTAACAGCGTCCTGCTTTCTCATCACGAAGATGGCAGCTGAGTGTTTCTAATCAGCAAGGGGACGACACTTTCCACACTGTTCTTTACTGAGAAAGCCGTTTTGATTTTTATTTTCATTTTCTCTTGAAGGCTGTTGTTATTATTATCCTAGAAAACTTTTAAGGGCAAAAATCTTGGCTGGAATTTTCTTTTTTTTTTTTTGTACTGGTGGCATCTAAAATCTAAGCTACGGAATACTGTGATGGGCAGTCTAAAGAAACAAAGAAGCCCACTGCCGCCATTTTTCTTACATTTATGGATACAGTCTTTTTCATTTTGAGTCCTTCCAAGGGTCCCAAGGCTTGTCTTTAAAGCAGATGGCTGGTGCATAATTGAAACTCTTTTCTGTATATGAGGCTGTGCTTTGGATCCATGTAACTGATGGTGGATCATTGGTTTCTCGTAAAGGAGAGACGATCCTTACTGGAATGAGAGTAAGAAGATGGCTCTGGATACAGACGCACGCTTCGGTCACGGTTCAGATTACAGCCGCCAACCCAACAGATTTAATGACTTTGATCACAGAGAACGGGGACGATATCCAGAAGGTTCTGTTCCATCGTCGTCTTTTGATAGGTAAGTGAAGATAATGGGGCAGCAGGTATTGGTCTGCCAACGTCTTATGTTTAGAAGAGTTAAAGATGTCACTGTACAGCCACAGCGCTGTAGCAGTGTTCAGAAGTTACTTCAGGACTGGCCCTTTATAGCATAACAGTTACCTGCTTTTCCCTGGGGATGTTCATTGCTGCACGGTGGTCTTTCCATCATGTTTCAAAAGAAATTTTGCAGTCACTCTTCTTTTATATCTTGTCACAAATGGGTTCCAATGAATTAGATCTGTCCTGCTTGGTTAATTCACCTCCTTAAGAAGCAAGGCTAAAAGCACCTGACGTAATGACTTGCACGAATCGTGTTGGTTACAGTCTGTGCAACTGTGCAGCAGATGCATACTGCAGGCCCAACTCCACGTTTCCACAGAGCATCTCCAAAAACCACTTGTAACATTAAGAGCATGTGACTGTGGCTGCTGGGCTTTCATGCTGCAAATGAACACTCCCCAGCTGACTCAATAATTCTAGCATTCCCTGTGCTTCATACCACAAAGGCAAAAAGGAGACCCTGCAATGATAGCTTCAGTGTTTTAGTTCCAAAACTACACGCAGAGAAATCCTCTGAAAAGTGTTAAGGTGGTTTTAAGAATTCAAGTTTGAATGACAACTATAGAGATAAATACAATCCAGTGTGTAAGGATCCTTGCAATGTAAGCCACGTAAAAAGATGAATAGCATTTTTAAGTATGATTATACCAGCTGTATATCTAACCTCTGAGCTTTGTTTAAGGAGAAATGGGAAGAATGGAAGACAAGCAAATGACTTTTTCCTGCTTTAACAACCTAGGCGAGAACGATTTGTAAATCAAGGTGAAGCAAAAAAGACTCGCCCAACAGCACGAAGGGAAGATCCGGGCTTTGAGAGGTACCCAAAGAATTTCAGTGACTCCCGGAGAAACGAGCCACCACCGCCACGGGGCGAACTTCGGGATACAGA
Source organism: Callipepla californica brunnescens (assembly GCA_023055505.1). NCBI lineage: Eukaryota > Metazoa > Chordata > Aves > Galliformes > Odontophoridae > Callipepla > Callipepla californica. The sequence goes on from JALIRH010000012.1 coordinate 5,997,396, forward strand.
CAGGCGGGAGGTGCGAGGAGACAGAGATGAAAGAAGAACAGTGATCATTCATGACAGACCTGAAATACCACATGGTCGACATCCGAGAGACACTGGTTCAAATCCACCTAGGCAAACGAATTGGAAGGCTGAGGGAAGCATAAGCGCAGACAAACGGGATGGCAGGTAAGCTTGCTGGATATGTAACTATGGCAGTACTGATTCTTGAGAAGTTTACCTATAGTAATAATGCCTCAAGAACTGATGGCTAAAGAGAGAACAGGTTCCTTCCTAAAGAGTGGCCAAGTCCCCTCCCAAAACAGAAGGAAAAACTTGATGATTACTTTGTCACTTATGCTAAGCATCCATAAACTCTACACTGGCGCCTAGCAGTCTGTTCTTATTTATGCACAGCAATACATAGGAAGGAGGCTTTCTATGTGAGAATGCTGATATAAGCAAATACATGCAAACTATTAATTATTTAGCAAGCCATGCAGACTTAAAAGAATGTTTCCAAGAAGCCAAGTGCAAGCTGCTAGCAATATGGAGAACATAAAAAGCAGTCTTTAGAAGTCTGTTATGTTTTGGTGTCTATTATATTACATGATACTGAAACCAAAATTTTGATAAAAGCAAATTTTACAGAGGTGAGAGGCCAGATCGATCAGGAAGAGACGTGTCTGGACATGTAAGAGGTGCACCTCCTGGGGGCCGCAGCAGTGCTTCTGGGTACGGAAGCAGGGAAGGAGAACGAGGAGTGATGGGAGAACGAGGTGGTGGAGGACAGGTAAGGAATTCCTTGTTTGTGTCTGTGCACGAGGCAGGAAGAAACTGGGAAGTACAAAATCATGCTGGAAAAATGAGCTGGCCACATATCATCACATAAATCAGAACAAGCATTCTAATTTCAAGCTGCTTGTTTCCCATTAAATAGTGTGTGTGTTACTTTATTCTTTAATGAAGCTGAAAGGTCTGTAGAAAACATACCCAGTTCCTGGGTCTGGTGTCTGTCAGCTGGGTCAGAACAGACTGTGAATGGGTTCCTGATCAGGCCTTTCACAGCGTGTTATCACACTGTTTTTCAGGTGTTTAACCACACACTGCATGTTACTTTCAGTGTGCAGCTTGGTGAAAAAACATTCTGTATGATTTGTCTTGAAAGCCGACAGCCTCAATGTTCCATGCCACTCCCTCCTGAAGCATTTGACATTTCTTTTTCTGCAGATACATGGAACATGCTCATTTAGTTGTTATGTGATTGGGTGGAACTGGGAGTCAATTGCAGCCCGTGGGACTTCACCCTGTGCACACGCATTACTGCAAATAGTTGCATTTTGATATCTGGTTATTTCAGTAAGAGTTGATTTAAGAATGGTTTAGCTGCTCATAGATTGAAAGCCTGAACTACTAGATTTTTAAGCTGTATTATTGGAGACCTCTAGGCTTAACATCCTTGATAAGCTCACATCCCACTGATGATGAGACAGGCCGTTCATTCTGAAAATGACTCTTTCTTGCCAGCACTATAATGAAGACAGACACGTTGTTGAACGGCACAGTCGTGAAACTGGACCAAGGAAAGAATGGCATGGACCTAGTTCTCAAGGAAGCGGGTATCACGACGCGAGGAGAATGGGAGATGGCCGCGGAGGAAGTGGCATGATGTCTCCACACACAAGGTACAAAACTTGTTCCTTCCTCCGCCTTCCCCACTGAGCTCCCACGGTGCACACTAACCTTTAGAAGTGCAGTAGCCTCAGTGTAATCAGCATTGCCTCCCGTGGAGGGCTTGCTGCCGCACAACACGCGCGCCATCTCTAAACGCCAGCACCTGGCTCCACCGTCCTTGTTCTGCTAGTGCTGCTCAGTTAACAACATCAGTAGCTTCCTGTAACGCCTCCTGTCTGGAATGGTTTCAAGAGTCTTTGAGACTTAACTGCTAAGTGATAAGAGAAGTATCCATGTTCTTATCTGTGCACCAGGAGTGTAGATGCTTGTGATAACACTTCTTCAACACCTTTGTTTCCAGTAACTCGTCACCAATAAATAGAGTTGTACAGATCACAGGGAATTCCATGCAGAGGGGAAGTGGCTCAGGATTTAAGCCATTTAAAGGTGGACCTCCACGACGATTCTAAGATCTACAGCTGCTTGGTTTCAAGATAACTTATTGAAATTTCTTGTAAACTTTCTCTGATTAAAAAAACAGGAAATCTTGTCCAGAAGTCCTGATTAAATTTTTTTAATTTAACATGCTTACTTTCCTCTCAATTTTGGAGGCATTTTAATAGTTACGTTGTAATTTTGGATAGTTTTTGTGTACCTTTGATAAGCGTTTTCCCTGAGGCACTAGAGCTGTATAAAGACAAATTGGAACCAAAATATTTGTTAATCCTGTATAAAAGAATGGGTTGCAGCTGTGTGCTAGTTTGATTTACCAACATTAGCTCTGTGGTGTCATGCTTTAAAGTTTGCTACTTCTCACAACATACACAGCTATAACCTCCGTGTGGAAGGTTGTCCAGGCTATTCTCTCTGCTTTCTAATTTGTAGAGAAATAAGATTGTTCTTTCATTACTGGGTATTATGTAACCTATTTTTGCAGAAGGTACTGTTACATTGAGTGCATTTACGTGTATTCTTGCAAATGTATTCTTTTGAAATAAACCTTCATATTCTGTATAGCTTCTAGTAAGTCTTTGAAACAGTCTTGGGGGAAGGAAGAAATAATGGAACTGACAAGCTGGCATAGCAAATCAAAACCAATATTGACAAGTCCTTCTGAAGAGCATGAATACTTAAAGCTCATTCAGTATTTATACAAGTGAACACTGGATCTTGTAAATAGAAAAAAGAGTCTGTAAAGTCAATATTCAGATCAGGGCTGAAAGCAGTTTCTGGTTCAGACTGCCTTTAAAAGATCCATCAGATTCAAGGCAAGGGCAAGTAAGAACACGCTGCCCTTTGCCGGGCTGCTAGGGTCCATCTGGTGTGAGGAAGAATTCTTCAAGTGTCTGGAGTGTTCCAGAAAACTGAAATAGAGTTAAATTGTTTCTCGTAAGTAACCTTTCAGGAAAGGTGGGAGGGAATACAACAGTTTCTGTAGATGATCTTTTATAAATACTCCCAGCTGACAACTAACTTACATTTAGACAAAATAATGCTATATTAGCAAGTGTCAGGTATTAAATTACTCCTAGATGAATGTCATCTTTATCTCAGTTCTTACTGCTCATGGAGCTAAGATTTTTTTTCCCAGTAGATTAAAGCACAAGTTGGCAAGCTAGAGAAACACACAGTATGTAATATTGTGCTTCATTAAGTGACAGCACAGAAAATACATAATTAGCAGAGGATGAGTCCACAGTCACTGATGGACTGGATAGGAATAAAGGCAAAGCCAAGTGGGCAGCAGAGAAATACAACTAGAGGTGATTCCTTGTCTTGCCTCAGGAAGTGCAGATATGCACCATAGCCTCTGAAGGCATTATGATTCTTGATTATTTTGCTTATTTATGAGAAATTGTATCTGTGGATAAGTTAACTGAAATAAAACCAAATGAAAATATAGTAATGGGGATGATGGAGAAAGAACTAAAAACAAACTGCCTCAGACTTTGACTTTTCCGAGTATTTCAGCAGAGCAAAGTCTGTACATTTTTGGGGGGTACTTCATCCACCCTTGGCAACTATGAAAGACTTTAAATGCCTGAATGGAATTTATTTTCAGACGACTGTTATCAAAACAGATCTCATCAGGGTGAAGATATGAAACTACAGTGATGTTTTGAAAAGGCAACTTAACAATTTTGCTTCTGTGGTACAAAAGGGGGAGAAAGTACAGGGTCAAACTTCTCCAAAAACGATTTGTGTTTGAAATTATTGCAGCTGCTTACAAGGAAAACATCCATTCCTTCTCATAGCCTCTAAAAAGATAAGAGCAACAGAAATAAAAAATGTGAAAGCACAGAACATTCAGTAGGTGATAGCATTACAGTACTGGGTGATGGGGTAGCATCACAGTGAAGGGGTTTTCCATCACACAGCAGTGTGAGTGCAGTGATCTACTTCAGGAAGGAAATCTATTGCTTCCCTGAAGTAACTCGTGGCTTTGAACTGCTTGGTTAAAACGTAGTATCGTAACAATGTGCTTACAGAGCCAACAGTGGAGAACGTATGATTCACTTTGTTGAGTTTCATTCTTTTATAGGTTTTTAAAGAACACGCTCTGTGTTAAAGTATGTAAGAAATGCAGAAGTGCTGCTGTAAACAGAGCAAATAAAATGAATGTGTAATTACTGCAACACTTGAGGCTAAAAATGCAAACTGCAATTATACGTAGCTAGAAATTCCCAAGCAGGTGCACTGGTTCACTGTATCTGTAACAGCCTTTAAGACAACCAGCTAGGAAACTTTTGCAAGTGAAAGAAATGTTTTATTTCCAAAAGCAGTATTTTTTTCTGTAGTAAACAGAACTCCATTGTAAAGTCTACCATGGCTGCAACTGGCAAAGGAAAAAAGAAAAAAAAGCAGAACATTTTATTTATTCACCTCAGATAAAATTTGTTTTCGAGCTAAAGGACTCCACCAAAACCAGCTATAAACAAAAGCAGTAATTAACATAAAACAACTCTTTTTGGCTGTAGTTAATCTGCAATAAAACAATAATGATAAAAAAAAAAAAAAACAACCTACAATTAAGAGAACAGTTGTTGCCTTGGCACTGAAATACTGAGGAGAAAAGGAGGTTCCCTTAGAGGCAGAGTACTGAATACGTGTACTAAAAATACAAAGGATAATTTGACAGTAGGCTTAAAAAAGTACACTCTTACTTACTCCACGAATTCCCCATTGTAATTAATTGCACGACTGGCACACTGAAGCCCGTACTGAAGTGCCACGTTTCAGTTTCCCCCTCGAGCCTGTTTGTTTCAGTGTGAGGTTGGACTGGAGACACACGTAACAAACTGCGTGGACAAGGGCTACAAGTACTGACATACTGCTCTCGAAGGTTTAAAGGATCCAAAACCACATTCAGCCAACAGTAATTACTGTGAACTAGTTCTGAACCATTTATAAGAGCAACATACAATGGAAACTGAAGTTTAACAGCATTACATATTTATAAATAAATCCATTCCTAACTGTACTTCTAGAGCAGAGCCTTGTCACTGCAATTACCAGTTCTAAAAGGTGACTGCGACATACACATACGTTTGTGTGTCAAATCTCATTACATTTCCTACTCAAAGCTTTATGCAGTAATTTCTCAAGACTGAAAATTCCAAGAACAGTTCAGGGTACTTTGAAAGTCTATTAGGAAAGCAGTCATCTAATCGTGCAACTTCTTCACAACAAAGAAGTGCATGGGCTGAAATACTGACACTATTATAGATGCTCCATATAATAAATTACATGGCTTAGGACAGTGAGATGCTTGGGTTTGACACATTACGGGTGAAGCAGTGTTGTCCTGTCTCCAGTATCAGTACAGCACAATTAGTGCTACTGCATCCACCTCTCTGGACTCTGCTCACATCTCAGTTTGTTGAGCTGAAGGCACTGTCCCACATCACGAGCAGATCACTTCCCTTCTTTACGAATTTCACAACATGCATCACTTGAACTGGACAGGACTTGGAAGGAACATTCTCAACAGATTCATTGAAAGAAATACAAAACTTGTGCAAGTTTTTATGCCCTTGTCCAGCACCAAGATTTGGTTTGGTGTTTGAGTGCAGCAGACAGTCAGATCCCACTCACTTTTGGCCCCAGTAAGGCTGTTAGCCACACCAGCACCTTCTTCCTTACATGTGTGACTCAGCTAGTGACACGAGCACTGACAGTGCCTTGTCTCATGCTTCATCAACACATTTAGAGAAGCAGATGCCTTTTCATACCGTTATAAAATAAGTTGGTGTTAATTATGCTGTTTGAGCTAAGAAATTAAGTACTGCAGCTCAGCTGAATCCTTCCCCTATGCATTTCCCAGGTCTAACAGTGCTTTGTTCAAAGTAGTTCTTCGCTGCCACGTAGAAGCACACATGGTATTTAACTGCTGAAGATAATTAACTAGATACTTCAGTTTCCCAGGGAATAATGAATTGCTCATTTCAGCCCATTAAGTTTCTCCATGAGCAAAAGTAGTGGTACAAAGCAGAACAGTAACTCGGAAGGCAGTAAAGAACTTTAAGCAAGTTCTCCAGAGGTAATCTGGCAGGCAGAGAGAGCTCGAAGTGGCAGAGCTGACATAACCAAAATTAAACAGTAGACAACTGATGAAAATTTTGAGTTAACAGAGAGTGTGAACAGCTATTCTTGGCCAGGAAGCACTACGAGAGGAAAAAGGAGATGTATGGGGACAGACAGGAAGCAATTGTGCTGGTCACTGCTCAGCTGAGATGACCTGGCCAGTACATGCTGCACTACAGGTAGTTATTATGCTACAGCAAAATCAAGGACAAATCCCTAAGCAACTTCAAGAAAATCTGGTGGCATGGAGATCTTCATGTTCCAGCCACTTCACTCTATTCCCCTCTACACTCTATTCTGAGTGCAGAGACTGAATGGCAATTCAACATACGTGTATACAGAACACTGCACCTGTGAACTTGTCTGTCTGTGCTCCATAAGAAGTGCTCTGTAAAGACAATCTGAATTCACACTGTATTACATTAGGTGGATGGCTTGCTACAAGATTTTTTTCTGCATTGTGTTTAAATGTATTTTCAGGAATGTTAATTTATTTCTCTCACATTACAATCGTCATTTGGATCTGCTCTGTTGGGCCTCAGATTCCACGTGAATGTCACTTAGGAAGAGTGGTAGACTTGAGCATTTACAAAGTGCCTTTTAGAAAGACATTTATCATTTTGGCAGTGCTCAACTTTTGCTAATTTTAATACTTGTATTGAGCTTTATTACACAGCTACAACATAGCTACGAGATATTCTATGATTCTGTCTTGTGTGCTAGCTTTCATCTAGTGGAAAACGAGTTCTACTCTACTCCTCTGACACTTTCATATACATTATGTAGGCAGTTGTGTGTGCATGCTAAATTGCATAACAAAATTAAAGTGCAAGTCTGTGACTCTTTGCCAAAACCACGAGCTTTGAAAAAGAGCATAAATGGAATAAACAGAGCCAGAAGTACACAGCATCTTTGCTAGTGCTCCGTGGTTACTTGGTGATACTGTTTTCCAGGTTCGCTGTTACAGATAACAGGGGCTCTGTTCAGTTTTTAATTCATCAGGTTTTGTCTCGTATACCAACTGTAACAGTTACTTTGGAGGTGGTTAGTCACAGCAGGGCACTCAGCTTCCAGACACACTTCATTTTGGAAGTACGAGCTCACCTGCTTATAATCTTTGCTACTAGCAATCTCAAAACGTGCAGCACGATGCCCTACATTTCAGGAGTTCTTTACCTTTCTCCAAAGCCTTGAGTCCTGTAAAGAAAACAGTGTTTGAATGGCATCCCTGTCATCTCAGCCAACCTGAAAACTTTTCTTTTTCAGTAAGTAACAGAATTACTGGGGAGTCCAGACTTACTTTGTGCTGAGGGCTGACACTGAACTTTCCTTTCACTGTGACCAAATGGCACTGTGATCACTACGGTGCATTAGGCTTCAGGCACATCTGTCTGAAACTGGAAACACTGCAGGGGTTATTCTAATACAAGCAAGTATTTCAGGCAGAAAGCATCTACGACAGCCACCACGCCTGCTTAAATCGAATTTGTTAGAAAATCTAAAGTGGCAACACTGTGCTGAAAATAATAAGATAACAAACACTCAGCTTGACATATTTATTTTTCAAGGGTAATAAATAAATGTAAATACACAAATTTGGAAAAAATCTTAGTATCAGAATGTTTTTAAACAACATTCTGCCTTTAAGTCTTCATTATTGACACTACTGAAATATTCTGTACTTTGCTTAACGTAGACAAGTTGTTATGTTGGTGATCTCCATCACACTGGTTTGTCTGAATGTTAGGCTGCTGCAAAGGAAAAGAAGTGGTCACCCTTCCCTCTGACGTCGAAATTTATCTGAACTGCATACATCTGTGTTAAAATGACTTTCCTGGGCATGACTTCACTAAAGAATATAGAGATATTTTTTTTGTTTTTTACATTTACAATTTACATATTAGAGACCTACCATTCATTACTTCATTTTTATAAAACAAAAGTTATAACAAAATTGAAAAACGGAAAAGGAAAAAAAAAGCATGGAATAAAAAAGTGGTATAAACTGGCTCTGTGTTTAGTAAGACATTCTTCCTTTACACATCCGACTTCCACTCGAGGATCATCCCAGCAGTTCTGCCTGGAATAGTTTTAAAGCAGATTTTTACCTGTCAGCTTGTGTTCAGACAGCCTCTCACAGACATCCTCCAAACCCCTGAAAGCAGGAATGCTGCATCCCACCCAGCTACTTCAGCTGTCCCAGACTCGTGCAAGCAATTGACTTGTCCAGGAGAAGCAGCCTTTTTCAAAAGTATCTACAAATTGTGAAATACAAATTTTATCAAAAAGGTTCAGCAAGAAGATAACTGTTATTGACTCAATGGAAGTGGAAGAGGAGTTGTGGTCCCCTCAGCATTCAGTGAGCATCCCATTCCTGTATTCTGTAGATACCAGAAGATGCAACGTTTGTTTGGTTCCCATAAATTAGAAAAATCTGGTTTCCAAAAATTCTAAATCAGCTATTTAAAACAAAATATTACACCTGACCACCTGTCCAAACAATCTCAAGAGATTAGCCTAGCTTTTCTCTCCCTTCGTAAGTGTGCTTTTTAAGGATATATGATCTAGAAAACAAAGTGTGTATTTAATTACAGTACACTTGCTCAAATACACAAGTGAACATGTTAACGTGTGTTAAAGTTCAAGGTACTTCTGGAAAAAAAGGCAGATAGTTATTTTAACTCTGCATTCTTAGACAGAATAAGGATTATTATGGACCTTAGTCTCCTCTCACTGTTTACCTATCATATGGAGAGGTCAATAAATAAGCTCCTATCTGGTCCAGTTTACCTACAAGAGAAAAAACATACTTAAAGGAAAAGAAATGACCTACAAAATTACTTGTTTAACCCTGATAACATCTGAGTTGTCATACCCAGTTTGTAACTGCAAGAAAAACAAACAATATTCATCTTGCTCATTAATAAACGCCCCATTTTTAAATAACAATTTTTAATATGATCAAGTAATGTATTCTTGGGGCAAGAAAGCTGGCAAGGAAATGCAACAACAGCACTAACACAGTATAAATCTGGGTTCAAAAAACCAAACGTACTAGATCCAGAAGCAAAGATATCTGGACACGTTGAGGAGGCAGTGCCCATCTGTTATTTGGGCACTTATGTCATGAAGACTATACCCAGCCTAAGATATAGTTTCATACCATGAAAGTAACACAAGATTCTGTTGTGCTAGTGTACATACTTTAGGAAAAAGAGTCTTAAACAAAACCAGTTACCTCCTTTGTTTAGAGTGTAAGATAAAATAGCTTACTGATGTAATAAGTAATGGATGTCACTATGACACAAAACTCGCCATGTGTTTTCAGCTACAAGGTGCAGTATCTCTTACGACTAACTCAAAGCACAGCCACATCCAACTGTGATTTGGAATTCCATCTCAAGCAGCACACACTATGACTTTGAAGAAAGTCTGTATGATTGTAACAAAGTCACCCATCTTCTCCTGAAACGTGAACAAAATCCGTGGGGTAATCAGGCACAGGCGGCATGTAACGGGTTTGTCTTCCTTGGTACTCCTCCTCTGCTTCTGAGGACATGCACTTGGCTCCATGCTGTAACCCATGTGCTGTTACAAGAGAACACAGCTATTCTTCTCTTTTTCTCTCTCTTTCTCTCGAGGCTCTTTGCGTTTGCGTTCATTGCTCCCAGATTGTCTTCCACTTGCTGGAGAAGGAGTACCTTGCACCTGCTACACAGACAAAAAAAAAAAGACAAACAGCATTTTGAATAAAGCAAGATGCCATAATTGTAGATAGAACAGTTTCAAGTATAAACTTCTGTGGCTTGAATCTAACTGCAATGCAAACAGCAGAATGCAGGTAGAAGGTCTTTCAGTATGAATTCTCCAAAGCCCTCGTGCAAGCTTACTTCTGAAAAACAAAATCAATTGAAAATGCATTTCAAGTCTTTTCTATTGTCCCCATATATTCCGGGCAGTTGTTTCAATAATCCAATTTGGCAAACATTTTCTGGCACTTCTGTATTTACTGTAATGGAAAATTTTCCCCATTTCATTTATAAAAACAATCTACATTTCAGAAGTTGTGGACTGACAATGCTGACTCTAATGAATAAATATATTAACGTAGAGGTTTTTTGATGGCCTGTAACTAGAAAGTACTGAAGAAGTTGGTGGGTGGTATACAACAAAACACAGCAGAAGTTTTGTCACTTCATCTAATTTAGCTACTGTCCATTCAGAGCTGCAGATGATGATGCCATGAAATCCTGTTAAGGAGGTTCTTTCTGCTGTTCTGCATCCAGCAGAAGTGAATCTCTCCTTGTACACTGTTCGTGTCTTTGTCTTAGAAGTAACTACTGATGATGGTATTTAAGCAATAAGCAGCGGAAATAACTTCTAACCGCCAGAATTCTCGTTTTGTATTTAACAACCAGTGCCAATTAAGGGTTCCAAAGATTCAACCTTCAGACTGCTTTTATTTACAAATACATTAATACATATGTTTTGATATAAGTGTGTATGTGTGTGTTAAGGCCTCAGTGAGGTAATAAATCTCTGAATCCAGAACAACTTTAATACTGTCTCCTCCATTAAAAAAGTTGGGTTATATGGCAGCTTACACACACGTGAATGACATTTTCCAAGCATTCTGAATGCAACTGCTTACTGGGAAAGAGGTCGGGGAAGGTATGTTAATTAGCAACTGTTTATTTCCTATTGTGGAAGAGGACAGAATAAATTCACAAGGTGTCAGAAAAAAATACCTAAAAACAGTAAAACCACAAACTTTCACAAGCCAAAATGAAGAGAAAACTTTGACTATTATTGAAAAGCTTCTAATTGAACACTGTTTTATAAATAATGCATTTTTATTACAATCTTTGTAATCTGAAGTAATAACTCATCATTCCAATTTAAACTGAATAGAAGGAACTTTGATTTAGGTTAGAAACGCTTAGAAGTATTTAAGTAACAGCAACTGCCATACCACGTGCATGCTCTGAAGTTATAGCAGCAAATAACAAGATGACTGTATGATTCTCAGCAAATACTGCACATAATGTGAACTGTATCAGTCTGAGACACAATGCAGATGTGTCTATATAACTATGAAGTTAATACTCACTGTAACTAGTGGTCATACTCTGTGAAACTGTGTTCTTACCTGGACCTGAGCAGCTGCTTGTTCTTGTTCCTGGTAGTACTGAGAAGCCCTCCTGTCCTCCTCTTCTTGGAGCTTCTTTGCTAGCTCTAGATCACTGATTCCTTCTGGTATCTGTTCCCAGTTAATCTCTTGATTTTGCTGCTCTTGTTGTAGAGACAAAGCCATCAGATAATCCTAAACAACAAACCTGTGTATGAATGCTCTGTCATATAAAAAGGAGCTCTGAGTCATGCCAAGTGAATCTTCCAGTGAGGGCAGCCCTGCAGTACCACTGCCTTTACCCTGGCCTCATCTACAAATGCACCTTTCTCAGAAGTTCTGTTTCAAAACCTGTTCATAACCTGAACTGCAGAAATGCTGGGAAAAAACAAACAAACAAAGACAGCCACTTTACAATTTTCCCTCTGGTGTTCCTATGTCACAACATGCAGAACACAAAAGCTTTTATATAATATAACAAATTGCTTTCAGGTTTAGATTCCTTTACCTGGACAACAGTAAAAGGATAGTGCTTATCTCCTGCTAGTTCTAGGTAGGTAATAATGTGAATGCTGCCTTAGAAAGAGCAAATTACAAATTAAAACTCTGTGATTTATAATCAACAGATCATCTGTCCCCACTGGACAGAGCAGTGCTGACCATAAATCAATGAGAAACACCAGTTCCTAAACCAAGAAGAAAATAGTCAAGGACAGTTTTGATATACCCAAACTGATAAGACAGCAGTGACTACTGCAGATATTATTAGCCCTGTTATCTCCACCAAATAGTTTATTCCACAAAAAGATGTACAGTGCTTGAGTCTTTTCAAAAGCATTTGCTTAGTCACATCCATGAAAAAAAAATGTGATTATGAATTTATTTTGCTTGTTTAGAATGGAAGATTTACAAGTGCTCCTGCCACGTGTTTGTGTGTTAACACAACAGAACCTGTCTCAGACAGGACTTCCACAAAATATTACTTGTTAAAAAAAAACAAACGATCATCACCATGTGCAGTCTGCTCCAGCTTTGACCTACATTCACCAGCAAAGCTCAATTATAACAATGTACTGAAATGAATTTATTAGACAGGGGAAAGTCTGTAGTTTCAATTCTTAGTTCCTGTGTCCATACACAAGGCAGATGTGATATTTCCACTCGAAGATTTTGAAAGAAAGGGGTTCTCAAAAATTAAAATGAGGTTTTCCAAATTATTAATGGTTGGTCCTAGTCTTCCTCCCTTGAAGTTGTGAGAGAATACTACAAAGGAGCGCTTTTGGGAACCTTATTGTAGGTATATAAGGCATTCTCTTCTAGTCATTTTTGTGTGACTACACAAGCGTACACATGGGTTTATACATGTATGACTAAAAGTGCACAGTATTTACTATGAATAGTCACAAGAAAAAAAAAAAGATAATAGAGAAGCAGAAATCCAGTACTTGATCTATTTGATCCTGTTGCCCTCTGTAGACAGTTTCAGGGTCTGAAGGAGGCCGTAGGTGGAACTCAGAATCACAGAAATTTCCATCACCATCCACGTTGTGCAAGCTTTCCCAGACAACTTTTTCTTCTGTAAGAAAACCCTGGTCTGTTACCAGCAGGTACAGTTGACCCTATGCAAAAAGATGAGAAAAACCATCAACCTATGGAAATGACTTTTCAGTGTGATCAATTAGCTGATTGTTTTTTGCTAATTATAACAGTTTCATTCCATTAAAACATTAATATTATTTTTTTGGCAAGATATAAATTTAAATGGCTCCATATATAGGATAGAGACAAGATATTGGTATTCATTGCTAAAAGTAGCAACCACATTTAATTTCTGTATTATATCTTGCATTTTTCTCTGCTATTAATCGGTAGCCAGTATAAATTAATGTAAAGAAACAAACATAAATCTTGTCAATTCTCTGAAAACACACCTGAGAAATATGACTTGAGACTGACTACATCAATTGTTCCAGGACAAATTAAGTTAAATTCAAAAAGCAAGATCTGGAGACAAAAGGTGATCTCTCCAAAAACTCCAAGAGGCATTAGCTCAAAATGGCTGCATCTCAGAATTTGACTGTGTCTTAGCATGCTTATTGTTTGTTCATTCTCAAATACAAACTAAGGTTTAGTTCAAATGGGAGAAAAAATAAAATGGTCATCAACAACTGCTTTCATTGGATTTTAGCTTCTTCACAGTTCCACAGGGTGAAATTTCTAGTCTGAAATTATAAAATGGGCTGGTCTGGAAGTGAAAAGCAATACTAACAAATCCAGAGGCCAAAGCAGAAGAAGGATGAAACACAAGCTTAAGTTGAAGGAATGGGAGAGGAGCTAAAATCAGAAATTTCAAAAGCACATTTCAAGTAAAAGGAGATATTGTGGCATGTCTGAGGGACAGCGAAGCAGCATGAAAAAAACAAACATGTAAAAATTCAATTTAGTTGGATTTGAATCTAATCCTACTGCTTCTAAAGCTACATGCCAGTGCCAGAGTGTTATTACTGAGCATACAGCGCACATAAAAACCAAAGTTTCCATTAATATTACCTAAAATACTCGAGTAAGTATAGGTAATTGCAGCATTTTAGCTGTTAAAAAATCAAAATATGTGATTGAGATAGCCATAGAAGTTTGCTGTTTGTACTACAGCACCATACAGAGGAATGTTAAAAATGTACAGAAACAAGAAGGGCAAAAAATGAAAACATCAGCTCTATTCAGGAAGAACAGAACTATCCACCTGATTTCTCCCAGACATGAAAAGAACACTTGTCCTGAGACCAAAACCAAACCCTTCAATGCCAGGAAGACACTTCAAGTTTACAGCCATCTCTCCTGTGGCTGAAGGGTCATACTACACAAAAAAAGCACTGTTTGAAAATCCACACACAGCAACTGTCTTAGCATTACCTAATACCACAGAACATGCTCACATAAAAGGCTCAACAGAACAGATTAAAAAGACAAACTCAAAGGGCACTGCTATGTATGTCCAAGTTTTGGAATGCTGTTTATACCAGCACAGGTAGGCTTACAGACAAAGCTGTCAGTAACGACCCTGATCACACAACGAGATCAAAGAAATCAGCTTTCCCTGCAAAGCCAACCTGAACACAAATTTGCTTCCTGATGCTTAAAGTCATCCAAAGAAATGGAAGAAAACAATTTTACAATAATTCCAATTTGCACAGAATACCTCTTTCACAGCATCCAATGAAGTGCTTAAAATTAAGTAAATAAAAAGATAATAGAATCTAAGGTAAGTATATTTTAGTCTTTAAGGTTTTTGGTTTTTATCAGTCTGTTGATTCAAACAAAAGCAGAAAGATCAAGTTTACCTTTAAAATGCCATACATTTTGAATAAATTTTGAAACAGTTATAAACAGTGTTAATTAATAATATTGAAATTGGAAATTAAAACTGCCATGAACTCCCAACTTAGTGTAAGCTGAATTTTCCACAAACAAAACTTAAAATATTTTGGTGCCTTCACGTAATTAAGATCTACTATGTTGTTCAAAAATACTTTGAAGCTCTGAATAGAAAACCACTTCAATCTGAAACAAAATTTAATAGTCTTACTTTTTAAGACTTAGCTGAGCAACCCAACCTGAACACTGATTTAAAATAAAAATTCTATCCTAGGAGTAAACTAAAAATTTCTTACATCTCTCCAATGAAAGACCATAAGCTCATTACGTATCACAGGTTACCTAAGAACAAAACCATAATAATTCCAATACCAATTGCATCATTCAGAAACATGCTGCTTCACCATAAGGATGCCCACCAACACACAGGCTCCCTCATACTTGTAAGGAGACAGAATCCCTCATCTCATTATCTGAATTAAAGCAATGGAAAGCACAGATCAGAGATCAACTCCTTCCCATGTTTTGATCTGTACCTCATATTTGGATCATTTTAAATGAAATTTCTAAAGTAATAGAAAACCCAAAACCCAAGTTCCCAAGAATGGCCCTGTTACTGCTAGCATTCACATAACTTCTGAAGATAACTGGAGAAATTTCAGTTTTATACAGAAAATAAGTCAACTCTGTGCATTAGCTGCAATACAGCTACTCATTTCTAAAGAAGATCAGATCAGTCTTCCCAGAACTTGATTTTCGTGCTCCTTCTGTTTGTAATAAGCATATCTACAGTCTTTCTACACGTGCTGTTTCATGCCACGTGTTTCCTTCCGAATTCTAAATGCTTCATCAGCACACCTGAAGTCCACTGAGGGTGTCTGTGATACAGAAAAATACCTTTAGTCACATTAAATGCCCGTACATTTAAGCTGCACTGCATATGGATGTGCATGGTGTTAGGAACCAGTCACCACTTTCCAGCATTTACTATATGATGAGATCAGTCTGGTTACAAAGCTCTCCCTCAGCTTTCTGAGGTGCATACAGATTAAAATGAGAAAGGGACGTGCAACCAACATAACACTAGAGTTTTGGCGTCCAGTTGTTGCACATTTCTTCCTGTTCAGAAGGTTTTCTGAACAAGATCTCTGTGCTTTCCTGAGCTCTACTCAGTATAACGTACAAGGAGGAAGAGAAAAAGGGAGTGTAGCCAGAGGATCAATAAAAATCATTAACTAAAAACAAACAATTACAATGAACTTAAAAGCTAGAAAAGAGGCTTAAATGAAAGACAGTACAAAACAATGTTTCCTATCTAATAGATCATGGTCCTGATTACGCATTTGTTTTCCAGTCAGAGTCAACAAAGAATAATCTGCACACTGAAGTCATTCACTTCAGCTTGTGAATGTACTTTACTATGCTTCTTACGTACACCATGCTGAGGACGATGATACAGTTTATCAAATAAGATTTTTATGAAGGTAGAAATGCATTTGACTGCTTACCTCTAAAGCATTACCAACTTATCATTACTTGTAGGTGTTTTTTCAAATGTTTGTAAGTAGTCCCATGGACTAATCTCAGCCCCAAAAGGCCAGCCCATACTAACAGCCATCGTCAACAAGGAATGAAACAAAAGAAAGCCTCAAATGCATAACTGCCAAGGTAAACTTTGCCTACACTGACATTACAGTCAATTAAACTACCTAACCTAAGAATCAAGACCCATGTATTGTAGACCAGTGCTCAGATTTTATAGTTTCACATGTAAAAGTCTTAAAGTGAAGGATAAAAACAGATTGCTCTCCTGCAATTCTCTCTCTACCAATCTTCTAGTGTGCAAAGAAAAAACAAAAAACAAACAAAAAAAAAGTCTTTCAAAGGTTTTTAGTAGCTGATGTCACCTGCAGTCTACATCTGTAAACATTTCCTAGGTTAATTTCATGATCAGAAAAAAGTGATTGAAATTAATGCTTTTAGACTGAGGACAATTACCAAGTTTTCAGTGGTTCAGAAAACTGATAAGGAAAGCCAAAGTCCAATAGCTTCATATCGACAAGACAAACATTTTAGGCGTAATCCTTTAAGGGCTATGGAAATGTTCTCTTGGACTTCTGGACCAGACCCTGTGATTTTTATAAAGATGTTTAATGTGAATGCACGTTATTTTTTTGAGAATCTAATCGAAATATTGTTAACTGTTACTTTTTTTTTATTATTATTTTTAATAAACACCTATTGACTCAAACTGTGTAAAAAAGAATGTTTACTCGGAACAAAAACTGAACACTTACCATGAAATGACAGAATGTTTAAACCTGCTTTGAAAAAGCCATACCCAGCATGCCAAACTCATAGCATTTTCAAGGGGAAAAAATGAGTTTATTGGTATAAAATATATGTAGTACTTGAAAAAAAGCCCATCTTGAATTCTGAAACAAAAACCCAACATTTACAAACCTAAAGAGCATCACTGCAACATACACACTTGACAATCCAAACAGGCAAACTTTGTGTTACTTTTCAGTAAAGAAAATAGGCAGATTGTATAATAGTCACATCAGTGGGAAAAGAGTTCCAACTGAACTAAGATATTCTTACCAAACTGATTCCCTCTTTACAGTCCTGTTTTTCCTTGATCTAGGGAATTATCATTTGATGTATTTATTATCTGTGTAATGAAAAGCAAAGGCAAAAAAAAAAAAAAATCACATCTTTAACTGTTGTAAGTGATTACTGTAGAATCACAAGAGCTAAGACGATTAATGTGCAATTAAATGGATAGGATGTAGAATAAGTCATTACTTAGGCAAATGGACAAACAGCAAAAGGGATTAAGTATCTGATAACTGAGAACTGCCATTAACAAACATCCATCATGCTTTGACAGCTAATATATTAGAATTGCCACATTAGCTTTTTTTTTTTATATGAAAAACCATTAAAAATATGCCAAAACTTCCTAGTGATGCAATCTCAAAATCAAAACTTTTCCAAATTAGAAATGACAATTTCATATTGCATGATACAGTTTTTGCTATTACTTTTCCAAAAAGTTAATAAAACTATAATTATCCAACGCTATATTAAATAAACTAAATCTGAAGAAATAGACTGATACTGTATTCTAAAACGCGGTCAGTGAATCTTCAGTTAGATTGCAATATCACCTCAGCAGCTTGATAAGAGAATTGAAGCCCTGAGAGGAATATTATTTTTTCAGAATTATTCATATTAACTTCCAAAATAATTCACTGCCATTACTCTATTATTATTTTTTCCTCAACTTCCCCCTGAAGTGAATGCTGAAACTAAAAATGAAAAAAAAATAAAGTATTAAGCAAGTCCTTTCCATTTAACTCTTACTCCTGGGTAAGGAATGAAAAAGAAAGGCCAGTAAAAATCACTCAGTAATTACGAGCCTGAAGAAGAACATTTTAGAGGTGTCTATACACGTTACACTGAACAGGAATATTTCAAAACATTACTAAATATTTTTGAATACAGCAACAGATCAAACTAGATACCCATTTCTTTTGTTTTGCTTCTCGTTCACAAGTCAAGCATTCTTCTTAAAATAACAGACTTTTAAAAAAGCACTCTAATACAAACATCCAGTCAGCTACGGTTGCCCACCTGAAAGCCCAAATTACTACCTTTATCCCTACAATTAGCAGAGAATCACATTGTACAGATTGACAAGCAGAGTGTTAATAAGCTTTTGCCTCCAGTATGTAACAGCACTGGCACTAACTCATCTACACCAGGCACTCAGAATGTTGCTGTATGTTAGTAACACCAACTTTATTTCAAGAAGCAAGAAGCACTTGACAGTATAAAAAAATAAATAAATAATTTTAAACCTATGCTGTTACTGTTAACTTAGTAACTGCAAAAAATACTAAAAGGAAAGCCAGGCTGCAAGGAGCCACTCACATCCCTATCCTTACATGGAACTAATACCTTCCCTATACATGCAAAAATCTTGCTGTTGATAGGAACACTGGATAAAAAATAAGCAGATTATAAAATAAAAGCTAATATAGATTAGCTGGCCTAATAACCATACTAGTTGGGCACTAGTATGCCCAGTGTTTCCAAGGAGTTCTTGCCACTATTGAGTATCTTGTAACAGCTCTCTAAGATGAGTAATCCAGCAGTAAGGAAAAGATCCTTGATCTGATCCTGCAATGTCACTTTAAACTCAGAATAACTGGGTAAAGCATTTCCAGCATCTGTTTTTTAATTGACAACTGCACTGTGAATTGACAAATACAATTGCAATTGACAATCTGGTTTTAAATTGACAATGCATCAGATAATAAATACCATAAACTCTTTCTACTGAACACTTAAAAACCAAGACATTCAGATTATATAAAATGTTGCCACAGTTTACAACTCTCATATTTCTGCATTAAAATATTAACAGAATAATTCTTTATTAGGGAATTACTGCAAAATGCATACTGTAATATAATAAAGATAGAAAACATCAGTTATGTCTAAAGCAAACTCACTAGGTTAAATGTGTAAAGAAAACAAAAAAAACAACAACTAATAACCGAAAAAAATCTACTCAACCCAGCATCAGAAATAATATAAATTCCTCAATCACTATCATTATCATCTACATGCTACCAATGCAGAGTAGTATTAAATTGATTTGTTCTCAGCAGTTTTATTCCTTTGCCTTTTCTGGCATATATTGCATCTTCTGTGTTTTCTGTTTTAAAGGACTTCTCTCTTGTACCCAGCTACTGCCGCAAACTGCTGAAACAAAAGGAACTCCATTAAAAATGTGCAGAGCTGTTGATCTCCTAAAAGCAAAGAGTAAAGCTGATGAATCTCAGCTCAGAGAATAGTGCCCCCTAGCACTCACAAGCACCCCAGGGTCCAGAGGCTTCTGATAGCTCATCTGGGCTAGAAGCCCAAGTCAATTCTGTTTTTACCTTCCAAATTAACCAAGAGCACATACTCAGTACAGCTACTGCAAATAACTACAAAACAAATGAAAGCTTACTGCTAATTTTTAAGAATAGATTAATGAAGAATTTGTCTTAACAGCTTCCTGTTATCTGATACACTGTAACATACAATGCAACAGATACAGAAGGAAAATTGAACACCAAATGCAAGTGAGGTCATAATAATGATTGTGAAACACTTCTGACCCATACACCAGAACTTCTAGTTTCAGAGGTCTAAAACTTCTCAAAAAGGACAAGATCAAACCAACAACTTTACTGCTTCTAAGATGCTAAACTGTGGAACTAATTCTTAAACACTTTAACTATATTTCTTAGGACCTGACTTTAGGTTTCACAGTTAAAATTCAGGCAAACTTCTACTCATTGCCTTAAGCTGTTCTGTATTAATGATATTTCTTAAGGATCAAATGCATGAACTGTTGCATTTTACTTCTTTAAGTAAAAATGTCTCAACATTAGTATACTATATAGTTACAAGTATGAAGAAAATGAAGTACTAATAACACCTGAACTTTGGCTTCTGTCTACATACCAGGCTGCAGCAGAACACAGTCCATCCTCCTCTACACAAAGTTCTGCGCTCAGAGTTCACAAGATTGAAGTAATACAGTGACCTTTCTTAATACAAACAATATTTAAGTATTTTAAAGTTGCAATTACAGCACAAAAATGAAGTGTTTAAAAGTACTATTTCCAAGATAAAATATTTTATCTGGAATATCCTCCAAATTAAAAACAACTGTTTCCTGCACTTCTAGGTATTATTTATAGCCATAAAGTACAGTTGTACTTCTATTTAACAATTCTACTTCTATTTAGTCATCTTAAAAAAAAGAAAAAACAACAAACCTGTCATTTACTTCGTCATGAAAGCAATTCTAGAAACTAAATACTGTCTCACATAACAAATGACTTCTAACAATTCCAAAAAGTAGCTTCAGAAAAATAAAGAGAAACAATACAACAATGCCCCTGACACTCTTCTAATGGGGTGGGGAGAAGGAAGGGAAGAGATAACTTCACCAGCCTTACTGCTTTAAACATATAATTGACCCAAACCACAGATACACTCTAAGCAGTTATGAACAAACCAACTATGTTACCTCCTTGTGGAGTTAATCTATTCTTCCTCAAATATAAACTGAGCTAAAGCTCTCAATAAAGTAGTTATTCAAAATGCTAAAGATAAGAATATGACACCCAAGGTTAACGGATGGAGGAGAAAAAAAAAAAAAAGGACTAGTACTGATAAATGGAAAAGTACCTTTCACATGTGGTATACGATGTTACAAAATAATAGGTGGTTTAAAAAAAAGCAGTCTCTAACTTTTTTGTCCCCAGTTCTTAGCATTACATGTAAGTGCAAACAACACTGATTTAATTCTGTATTTTGATTACCTGTTACTAAATCATTTCAGCAGTTATATATAAAGGTAAGAACTAATCATACTTACACTTGAGAGAAATGACCAACTACACCTGTTATGTGATACCGTAAACCTAACAAACTCTACCTCTAAATATTTGAGTTTTTCAGTGAAAAGAGAATGATTAAACCTTAGGATGCAATCTAACCGTGGCCTTTTCTGCCTAACACTCAGATACAGAGAAGTAAACTGCCACTTTACAACAAAGTTGTGTCGGTAAGTCAATAAGAACTTGCTCAAGGTAGATTTTCTTGCTCATGGGAAGGAGTGTGAGAAACCATGCAGCCACCTGCTTTTAGCATTCTGCAATGCTCTTTACACAGTTTTGCCTCTCCAGTTTCAGATTCAATATCTTTCCTAATAAAAGGGAACCAATAATACAGTTCATTTCAACTTCTTCAGATACTTGGTATTTTGAACACCAGAGCTACTCACCTTGTGGTCCAAACAGGAAACAATATCTTATATCCTCAGAAACAAGAAATTAATTTAATCTATTAACTTCATCCTTGCCAATTACATATTGCAAATAAATTTAAACCACATAAGAAGTTTGTATCATTTCACATAATCACAAAGGGAGTTAAAACAAGGAAGAAGCTGAACATTAAGGGAAGAGCTATAATAACGTTTAAAATGATAGTGGACTCCAATATGTTCATCAATAAATCACAAGTGATCTTTACTACAGATCTTACATTCACTATAACCTGTACTTACAGTAAGAACAAACTGGAATTTATATTTCAAGAGGAAGAAAAACAAACAAAAAAAAACAAGCTTTGCTTTTGAAGGTGAACATAAACAACAAAATACAAGAAACAAAAACGAGGAACATACCTTATATTTGGTCATGGTGCTAAAATGGTTATTCCTGAAGAACACACAGAGCTCTCCCTCCTGGACAGCTGAAGTCAACTCACACAGCCCATGGTACGTCAACTGCGTAGCTGTATTATTTAGGAACTGCTCAGCTACAAATCCTATAGAAGCAATACATACTTCTGTGTGTCTATTACATATGGATAAAACTAGAGAAACATGGTAGTCTTCTTACCCACATTCACATCAAATAAGAAAAACATTTTTCATGTGTCATCACAGAAAGAAAAAGCTCTACAAGTTTGTCTCATTGTGTTGTCTTAACTAAAACAGAGTTAAAAACAAATTCCACTTTTAAAGTTCACTTGCTAAAATATTGTACTTATTACTCTTAATTAAAACAGGGCTTGAGGAGATGTTAACCAGCACAGTGTTGTGATGAACATGCAAAACATTAGCTAATTTATTTCTCACAAGTGGCTGTTGAGTGTGATTACAGAATAAAGATGGGATGTTGATATAGCAGGTTGGCTGAAAACAATGGCTTAAAAAGCAAAACAAAAATACCACGAGCCAATACATTTGCCCTAACAAGTTTCAGTAATCCACCTTCCCTTTCTTCCCAAGTATGAGCACAAATTACATAACACAGAAAGAACCAAATATGAGAAATCAGAGAACAATTGTGGAATGGAATCATGGAAGAAAACTACTGTCATTTAGTACCACACTTCTCAAAGGTAAGAGAATGCATTCTAGGCTGTACCAAAATTCTTAATGAAACCTATTATTTAGAAAGAGCAGACACAGAATGCCAAAATACCAAACTTGTTTTATGCTCACCTATACATACCCTACTACAAAGCCCTCGTGGTCTTCTGAGACATGTAAAGATTTTTAAGAACTTCAGACCAACTTCACCATATTTAAGATTTACCAGTTGTTAACATCTGCCAAAATCCTCTCTTAATTATAAATCAGTAAGACTGGAAGAGACTTCTTCGAAATTTATAAATGAGTTACTTCAGAAAACATCACAGTATTTATGTGATATATGACACTGTGCTCAGTACACTCCTCAGTAAACATGAAACTTTACAAAGCAGAATCCCTTACACCTCAGTTACTTTATCTACAGAACAGCAGTCATGGAACAGATAATTTTATGTGGCTCAACAATGCCCCATGCTATCCTTTGGCTTCAGCTGAGGCTTAGCCTAGAGACCCAGGATTCTGGATCCTACTGGTAGGATCGTCACTGGATCACATGCCAAGGAAGCAGAGAATTCCTCAAAAAAATCATGTCCTGCATCCTTTAACTACAAAGCAACAAAACAGAAGGAAACTTCCTCTTTGGTTTGTAATTACCTCCAATCACCTTACTTACACATAAATCTGAACAAATACTGTTTTCCCCATTCTCCTCCCTACCGAGCCTTACCACCACAGATCTAATGGGACACATTCAGAGAGGAGAAAATGATTTTAAAGTTTCAAAGCCTCAGCACTGCAAATTACTCATACATCTTTAGAAATACTACAACCATTTCAAGTATCACTGAAATTTACTTTTCATGTAGGAGATAATACATAGCCAAGGTGCAATCTGAATGCTGTCCATAATTCCTAAAAGGAAGTTACCTCTATTTATAAAAGGTCTAATTCACAGCTCAAGAGAATGAGGCTGGCCCTCATTTCATAAATTGCCTCAGAGGAGCTGACACAAGCACTGTGCTGTCTGCCTGCCTAGCAGGCACCAAGCAGCTCACCACACCTGTACCACTGCATACCCAGGCACACCCGCAAAATATGAAGACTGATAACAGTAGATAATTAGATTAAAAAGAAAAAAATTACCTACCTTCACTAACCAGTTCACTGTTGTCAGACTGTTTACAAGAAATTATCTTCTCCACGAGCTGATTGTAACTGCAGTTACCAACTGCTTTTACTATGTCAGCAACCTGGAACAGGAGGAAAGAGCGTAAAAAATAGGAGAACTTATCCTTGCAAAGAACAAAACAAAACTATGAGCTGAGGGTAATCACTCATAAGAAACAGCCTCAAGAAATGGAGGATGTTAAATCCCTCAGAACACTGGACAAGAAAGCCTTAGCCAAGACTGTTAAAAGTTTTCCAGTCTCAGATCCCATTTAGAATCCAGAAGATAAAACTTCGCATCAAAAGCTGTTGGTAAACAGGAAAGAGAAGAATACGTGATGCAATCTGTAATACAATCGTTCCCCCTTTCAGTTACTTCTCCCTTCCTGGTGTTTTATGCTCATGTTACAGAACTCAGGTAAATATTACTGCATATATTTGATACATATCAGCGTTGTTTTTCTTTGTAAGCATCACACTTCATTAGGAAAAAAAAAAAAAGGGGGGGGGGGGGTATTTCTAAAATCTATAAAGGATTTCATCGCTTGAGTAGCCACACAAGAACAAATTCACTGAACATGTAAGCTTCTCTTAAAAAAGCAGCCATCTTCTAAGCATCTCAGTGGATCTTAACACAAAGTGTAATTAAGATCTTAATTTGCAATTTGAAGAAATTCCAAAATCACTGTGTTTTATGACTACAGTTAAAATATATGATCCACTAAGGTGCAAATCATGCAGGCTACACCAGTAGCCAACAGCCTCAGACGCAGTCCATTTGCCTACAGTCATCTCTTCTTTATTTGCACTATTATTCTAAATTAAAAGAAAGTTTCTTTCCAGCAAAGAAGGATCAGAGCAGATCAGAGAATAGCAGCTTTCAAGAACAAGGCATGCAGGGGAAAAGAAACCACACAAATGGGAAAACAAAATTGAGGTGCATTATTCTAGTCAAACTCCCCAGGTTCATCTTTCACCCCAAGTAAATAGCATCAATTTACTGCTTATTTGAACAACACCTCAATATCATGAAAAATAAGTTATTAAGATGCAGTTCTCCCTAATTGGTTTTAATGTCCTCAGTTCTCAAAAACTGTTTCACTGGTAGGTGTAAATCAAGTAAAGAAAAGAAGAAGGTAACCCTGCACTACTTTCCAGTGTTCTCTCATGAGCTTCCAAAAACATCTGAGTGGTACACTCTAGGGCAATTCCCTTCACCCTTCAGAACAAGGATTACATGAGTTCAGTGTACTGTAGCAGATTGTGAACCTACACCAAATTATGGCACTAAAAAAAAACTTACCATATAAATTCACTCCTCTAAGGAAAATTCTTTTTTTTCTGAACACATTTTAAACCATCTACTACCATGCTCATTATTGACACCAGTGAAAATTCTGAAATACCTTCCCTCCCCCAAATAAAATTCAAATAACTCATTTTCTGTTTGATTATGGGAGAGGAAAAAAAAATTACCTGGGGATCCACTAACCATCCATGGTACAAAGGAATATCAAGAAGATCAAACACTATGCATTCCGGTGTGTACTCAAATACTCGTACTCCTGTAAACTTCACATTCACATCCAGACCTGTCTGTAGCTTATGCAGAATGGCCATTGCATCACTCATATTCTAACAGCAGAAAGAAAAAGAAACACATGACCAAATAGAGCTTTGTATATTTGGTGATTATGCATCAAGACAATACTGCTAAAAAATTTAGAAACAAGAAGATTTAATAGAGAACTGCTTCAATGCACATTTGTATTACTCATGCCACTGCAAAGCGTGCAGTTCAACACAAACCTGTTCAATTACACTTCTGTACAAAAGACCTACCTGGAAGAAAGCATACTGTCACTTGCATCATCACTGTATATTCATCACTCTTAATTCATACTGAAGGGGGAAAAAACATTCCAAGCCACGTTCACCACCCAGACACAACAAGGATGTAGCTTAGAGTATTCAGAATTTCCAACCAAGTGAGAAGAATCCACAAGAAATACCATCAGAAAGTACATAATGTGCTTGCAGAAGATTCAGGGGAACAGAGGGGTTTTTTGTTTGCTTGGTTTTGTAACATTTTTTTGCTTAAGAGGAATTCAGAATTGCAACAATGGCTAAAAAAAAAAAGCACAGCAAAAAAATATAGAAGTAAAGTCTGAAAAGGAAACCTAGACCAAAGATTCACAGACTCTACTCACTGGTTATTAAATACAGCTTCCTTTGTGTTGTATTCCTTTGTAAGACAGTTAATGGAAAGAGCCACAATTAATGTAGTCATGAACGGAAGGAAAAAAACACATGAATAAACGCATCTATAGCAGAGGTAATAAAAGAAGCATTAAAGAGCTTGGGAGGCTAACAAGATGTAATCAGGGTATGGAGTGATGATATTTTATCATTTTAAAAGCTACTTGCTGACTTCAAAAAAGCAGGGTCCATTATACAGTAACATAACCAATACGCTAATTTGAACATTCCTATCTGTAGCATGTTAATGGACAAAATAATAGAGGAGAATGCCAATGGAAGCTTGTGTATTACAAAGTATGGCAGACCTCACTACTGGCCAGAAATTTTATAAGTCTGTCTGTGCATCTTGCAACTTGGTTTTCTAAAGAACATACCAATTAAAGCATACAACACCAACCAACTAAATGCCATCACCAGCTCTAAATGATTCAATTTTAACAGATTTGCATTTACTGGAAAGATAAAGGTTTGTTAGCTCTTGAAGTTTCACACATTCCTCCACAGATGATGGAATTCCATAACAAAAGGTGAATATGAAAACTGTAAGCAGACACACACATAAAACACCTTTGCCTAGGAATCTCTGCACATTACTTTGCACACACAACAGGATGGTTTCATTAAGGTGCAATGCAAAAAATCCACAAGCTTAAAAACAGAACACTCCTAGAACAGTGTTTCTGGTTTTTTTGTTTTTTTTTTTAAAGTGTAGAGTTACGTATTTACTGAAAGTACTTGTGGTATTTACTCAGTAAATCCATATATTTGGGAAACTGAAAGCCACAGAGGTTGTGCTTTAGCCAGGTATATAATTTTCTTCAGCCCCTGGAAGTTGAATATTGCTGTAATCTTTAACAGGAACACATGCAATCTTTTGTGGAGGAAAAAATACCTTATTCAGTTATCACAAGCAGAATTTGTGTAACTTGACACAAACCATGTATTGTATGATTCTTAAAAGAATGCATTCAATCTCCATTCTAATTTTAACTATCCCAAGATACTAAGGTTGCTCCAAAAGTAATACCTCTAACTTATTTCCATGGAAACTGATACACTGAGCACAGTAATACTATTTGATAGAGCAAACTCTCAGCTACAAAACACTCTTTTTCAACAGTCACCACCATTAGCTATGCATTTTCACCAGCAATGAACAAGAGCCTGCATGCTGTGCCCATAGAAATCTGTACCAGTGAGAAGAATGCCACTTTTTATAAATTGAATCAACCTCTTTTTTTCCACCACCACTTAAAAACAGGTCTCTTGTTTTGTCTATGTCCTCAGTTACAGTCTAGCAGAGATCACAGAATGGAGTGTGCTGAAGAATGCAAAACAAAGACATCAAAGACCAGCCACTCTGTTACACACTTTCACATACATTTCCATGTTACTCTTCATCAATAGGAACAAGATTATTTCATTAAGCTCATTGCAAGCAAAGAAGTCCCAACAATTTGTGTTCTAAGATTGCAGATTTTTCTTTACTAACAGGAAATACATACAACTAATATTCTACATCAAACCTACAGAATAGGGAAAAGTACTAACAATGGTTCATAACAAACTGATAAACCTTAGGTGCGAAAACAATAAGCAGACATAAGCAATTGTATTTTAGGTGTAGCTTCTTACCTGCTCATAATTTAGACGCTGAATTTCAGATATCTCTTTGGGTTTTGCATCAAGAATATAATCTCCTAAAAAAGGAAAAATAAAATCATGCTTACTCAAGGTTTCTATGAATACCTATGACTGAAGCCAGCTGACCATAAATACATTTTTTTTCCATTGAGTGAGATGCCACTGTTTTATAGCTTGAATTATAAGTACTGAGTAAAATATAATAATATAAAGAAATAGTAAAGTCATATATTGACAGTTACAATGCAAATGACAAGTGTAATTACTAAAATGGCATTCCATAATCACTTTGCCTATCATGCCAGTCTCATAATTATTCAGAAATTCATGCTCCCTCTGTGCCTCAACTTAAAAACATAAATTCAAACCATTCATAAAAATATGTTATTGCATAATACAATTAAACAACACAACCACTCATCCTGACTGACACTACAAACATTTTGGTGAGTGTTTCCATACACTAGAAACTCTGAAAGGCTTGCGTTCTACCTGTATCTACAACACAAAGGTTATTAATCAGTTCATCAAGACACTGGGGTTCAAGAATTAGAAAGTTTTTAGCAACTGCTCTCCATAAACTGCCTCACTCATTATGTTCAAATCTGATTTCCATGCTTTTTGATTTTATTCCCTTTTCCCATTTCCAAGAGCTATTTATGTAAGTAAATAATTCTACCTACAGAATTCATTAAAAATATCATTATAGAGAAAATTATGCTGGGATTTACTGAAATGCACCTGAAGGACAATGCAGTCACTGGTCACAGCCAATACAGATTCATAAGGGTCCTGTTTAACTAACATGATATCCTTTTATGAAAACTTCACCCATCTCATTGGCCAAGGAAAAATCAGTTGATATTATCTTCTGGGATTCCAGTAAAGCTGTTGATACCGTTTCTCACAGCACCCTTCTGAACAGAATATCCAGCTAAATAAGAACATAATGCAATAGGTGAGCAACTGGCTGATGAGTCAGGCCCAAAGGGTTATAGTAAATTACATCAGACTGGCAGACAGTCACTAGTGGGGCTCCCCAGGGCCATGTTTTAGGACCAGTTCTCTTCAATATTTTCATAAATTACTGGGATGTAGGACTAGAAGGTGCTTTCAGCAATTTTTTTTCAGCTATAGAAGAACTATCAGGCAACAGTCAGTCAAGCTGACTGAACAGGAACCTCAAGAATTGGAGGCAGTGATTTTCATATTTGAATAATTCCATAAGGTAATACACAACTTCAAAACAAGACTCTTCAAGATACACGCTTAGCCAACTGTGATTAGCCAGTGAGTTCACACAGCATTACTCCATCAAAGTAACTAAAGTATTTAGGTATAGGCAATGACAATTCTTCATTAAAAAAACAACAACAACAACAACAACAACACACACTTGACTTTTTTTCCTTCTCTTTCTCTTGCTTACAAAAAAACAAACCTAGTCAGTGCATCTAGGTCAAATATTTTATATTTGTTAGGCTACAAAGAGCTGCGGTACATGTATCTTAAGAACTAAGGCAAATGCACTTTTAACATCTGGATCACTAGGGACTGTTGAAGTTACAGACCTGTCAGATGGAAACAGTTGCAGTTTTGCCGCAGACTGAATCTGGTAATGGAACAATGCCCAGAAAGGAGAGACTCGGTCACCATGACAACTAAATTCATTTTTCATGTTATTTTAATTGGGTCATACTATCAAGGATTAACGTCATTGCTGACAATTAAAGGCACAACTAACTCACTCCATTCCATGGTTAAGTTTAAACCTACCAGCACGTTGGCATACTAAGCTACATCCACTGCATACCTTTGGAAAATGGTACACAAGACTTTTAAAGCTTCTATAGAAAAACATGAGTTACCGAACACCAAGAACAGCTTTCTTGAAATATACATTCAAGTAAAGGTGAATAAAGAGCATCAGTAAAAACCTGAGAGTCTTAATACTCACCAATAAGCATAATATGCAACAGAAAGCTATTGTGAAAACAAATCACTAACCTAAATATTCCATTAGTTGCTCAGCTGTTATGATTTCCATCATTGGTGGCAGTTTGACCTGTGAAAGTAAATGTAAGACTGTCTGTAAGACTTGAAAACAATGCAGTATAGAACATGTTAACAAAAACTTTTTAGCCTGAAGTTTTTTCATCACGTCTTACTGATTTTTAAAACCATTAGCCTACTAGGACTTCATTAAATAACAGCAATGAAAAGAGAAAAGACAACACTCTATACTTAGAGAAACCATGTATGTACAATCCTTTCATTTGCAGGTTTATGTCCAATGCTCCCTTCTCTCACCAAAACCTGCAACCTGCAATCCCTCAACTTCATGAGTGTTTACACTGCTTGCTGTACTAGCTCAGATGAAAGCACCTGGTATGAGCAGATGGAGAACTGTGGCCACAATTAGTTAAGAAAGACACTTCTTTACTCCTTTGTATCTCTTAAGCGGTCTTAACTTGAAAGTTCCTATGAACAGACAAGAGGCTGCAGAGAACCTAGTGGCAGCAGTTGTTGGAACAGGAAAGAAAATGCTCATGCAGATTTGAGAAACTGACCCCTCAGCCCCTCATCCCATGCTCACACATTAAGGGTTTGATTTCACTCCAACACAAAGGAGACCAAGACCACACAGCTCGGTAGCTGAAGCTTTCATTCTCAACTGATCCATTCCTGCCACCATCACACGCTAAAACTAACCACTCTGGTAGCAGCTAGGACCCTCTAAAGACACTCATCTCATCCATCCAGCACCTTGGTTAAATGCTTTGGTTGCTCACTCCCATTTTCATATTTCCCTGTGATAAAAGCCCTCGAACAGACGCACACAAAGCTACGCATACTGATATCTGCGGGAGTAACATAAGAGTCTTCAGACTTGCTGTTTTTTTTTCTTATTTATTTTTAACTCTGCATTTTTCATCTTCTCATCCTCTCCTCAAGATCTTACTAGAGAAAGTTAAGAAAATTCAACTCTGATCACTATTCTCCAGAAAGAAGAGCACAGTACTTGCAAGCATCTGGGGAAGAAAGGAAATGAAAGGACAGACACGGAAGGCAAGGGAATTAAAGATTAGGGGGTTATAAATTGTTAGTAAAGCAGGAAATAAGTGAAGCATAACTTTGCAAGAAAGAAGGTTTAATTAATTCTGCTACTTAAAAAAAAAAAGCCACCTTAATGATATGAATTAAACAAGAAGAAAAATCAGTCATGCATTCATAGGCACATGAATTTTTGAAAACCTCTTTTAAATGAGAAACAACTGACTGTAACTTAACAAAATGCCTTAACCTCTTCCCCAAGCTTAAAAAAGTTTAAATAATCTTTGAACCTGCTCATAACATTCATCTTGAGTGTGCACATAAATACAAAACATTGTGCTTTGTTGATAACAGGACTAAAGATTTCAAAAGCTAATTCTTATACACCCAGTTCGGAAGTGGCAGCATTTGAGCCTGAGCAACCATCAGCTCTGCATGCTCCAGAGCCTGACAGAGCTGGGCTGGCTCACTGCTGCACATCTAACAGCCCGGAACACAACCACTCAACCTACGCCCAAAGCGGCTCTGGGACTGCAAACCATAAAGCTGTATCCTCATCACAATCAGCACACTACCTCAGCTATGAGTAGGATTAATGTGATGATTCCTTCAAGACTGAGGCTAGCTTTTTTGTTTGACGTTTTTAAACACAGACATCAGCTTGGGGATTTCTGCTCTGCAGTGGTCAGCAATTTATTTTTTACTGAAGAATCAAATTAAAGTAATTTTACTCATATCTGTTGAATTTCCCATAGTCAGATGATTTAACAAGCTAAATCTCAACGTTAACAGCTTAATTAAATGCTAAGCAAAGCATTCACAGCATAATTTTAGACCTGGCCTGTTTCAAGAGACCGCAATCAGACCCCTACGGTGGGCTAAGGGGGTTTCAACATGGTCAGAACTGATTGGATATACAGAAAACATGACATTGCCAAATGCTTATCACCTCACTGAGCATTCTTATGACATATGAAACATATCAAGAGGAAAAAGGAAAAAAAAAAAAAAGATGCCTCTAAACTTCAGGGGAAAGAGAAAAATCACATAGAATCTATCATTCTATGTATTTATCAGAAGTAAAAAACAGATAAAGCTGTTGTCCACAATAATCTTTTAATTTGAAGGATGGAAAACTAACCAGTGTATCCAAAGCTTTGTTGCTAGATTTTACAGTATTCGTGTTTTAGGAAAAAAGCACTTCCTCAGCTCCACCCATTTCCTGTATTTTACTACTGTGGTTTCCTTGTCTTTCTTCCTAACTTCTCTTCCTGACACTAGCTAGTTTTCTATTTTCCCTCCCAGTGTCCAGAATAAGAAACTAAATCTTTACTACCCAACTATGTGAAGTACAGTTGAGTCACCTCTGTAATTAAAAAGCAGTTGCTAAATAAATTTTTATAGTGAAGAGTTAGTCTGACAAAGCCTACACAGCTTCTGTGCATTAGACTATAACTGGAAAGTTAAATCGTACCCTTAGATAATCCCCAGTGTATTCTCCCAACTCTTCAGAAGGGCTTTAAAAATTAAGTGATATAGTCCTGTACTGAAACTAACACTTCCAAAAAAACTTTGTGTGTGTGTGTGTGTGTGTGTGTGTGTGTGTGTGTGTGTGTGTGTGTACGCAGAGAAAGGGACCATACAATTTTCTAATGGCTTATTAGCTGCAGTTACACAGAATCATGGGGGCACAAAGGGACCTCTAGAGACCACCTAGTCCACCCTCCTCACTAAACCACACTCCCTAGAGCAGGTTAATGGGAAAGCATCCAGGCACTTATTTGCTACTCCTCTGAATTCCGTGTTTTGGAAGAGGTAAGCACAGCTTCAACACACCCCAGCCAACAACATTTCATATTTCTTGCAAACACACAGACTCATTGAATTTCCTGAGCTGGAAGAGACCCAAAAGGATCACTGAGTCCAGCTTCTGGCTCCACAACCATCCACCTCCTGCCCTGCAGAAGAACTTCATAAACTTATCACAACTATCTGACAGCTTTTGCTGTCACCTGATAATTTTAAAATCTTCCTTCTCGATCAGGTTTCCTTCAGTCCCTTCGAGCAGGCTTCCTATTCTGGAAAATGCACAATTACAGGAATACTGATTTGTAAGCTCAACTCATCTCACAGATGCAGGGAGGAAGAGTGCCAAGGCCTCTGCTGAGCACTCATCAGAAGCTCACTGGCAACTCATCTTTGGAAGCTGAGTTCATATGAGCAATCTGTGCAAATTCTGGCCATAAGGAGGTTCAGCTCAATAAAAAGAAAAAGCAGATCACATGTACTATGCCAGTGCCAGACTTCAAACTAAGCACTACCACCGCAGACTCCAACAAACCAAATGTGTATCAGCAGGAGCACACTGCACTGAGCAGCTCAGAAAAACAGGTCATTTTATGAGAACCTCAAACAGAGCATTTCCAGCTAGATTTTTTTTACTCTACCTGTTCCTGCCCCTCAGTTTGGATATATCTAAGCATAAGTGGTTATATAACGTTTACTTACATAACTGTTAGTCATCTACATAGGTAGTTCATAGAGTTCTAAGTTACCGAAATTTTAGAAGAACGATGCATGTAGGAAACGTCATTCCCAAAACCTGTTTGTTGAGGTGGCTGTGATCTGCAGAACTCTGAAAGGTACTGTTAATGTATACTACTAGAACCATTCTCCTACACAAAAGCCTGTAACAAGACATTCCACACAGGCACTCCTTTCCAAGGCTTCAATACTATTAATTATATTTGTATTAAAATGTTTTCCCTTAGGCTAATTTTATATTCCAAAATGATCTCTGTCCTCTTTCCTCTGATGTTTCAGATAAGTATTTTCTGTGTGCATTCTACCTGAGGAACATGAAGCAGTCTTTATACTTTGATCATTACATGAGGATGTTTAATCTAATCTCAAAAATACTTCCTAAAGGCACAGTAAAAACTGAATAATTACTAATAATCTTGCTCATTTAATGAATAAGATCTTCAAATTCACTAGGAAGAATTGCTTTGAGCATGCAACGCACTTAGTTCAAGTACAAGAGATCTTCCTGTATTTAGTTATTGAGACTGCGTAATAAACTACTATAGCCCACACTAAGAAAGACTGAAAAAAACTTCCAGAGAACAACTGGAACACACAAACCAGAGATCTCAAAGCTGTCAGTATATTTAAAGTGATACTCCAGTGCAGAGGTAAGGAGCTTGCATTTTGTAGAGCCAAAACATCTGAAAAACTGAGTTTTCAATACATCCAAGCATTTCAGGTTTTTAAGGCACAAACGTTCCCACAACTATGGCTTAAGACTGTTCAGAAATAAATACCAATTTCAGTTCTAAACAAACTGAGCATGTGCAACTCAATGCAAACAATGTGGATTCAACTTTGCAGCAAGCAACAATTAGTACACACAGTGATGTACCTCAAAGTTATCGCTCCCATTCTGGGACACGCAAAGCATGTAATCAGGCATTCCATTGGAAGTACTCATAAAAACCTAAAAACTAGCACCATAATCATAAGGTCTCGCAGTTCTGAGCACTTGCATGTATCTTCTGAATTTATACGAGACTTTTAGTCATCCTGTAGGAAAAACAAAGTCAGCTGTGTCAGAATGGAGTTCTGAAAAAGGAAGGCTGGCGGCAAACACAGGAAAGAGGCACCAAAATGAAACTCTCTACCTTGCCATTCTCTATTCAAGCTTGATTTCCCCTCCTTCCCCTTTTCACCTCCTTTTTGCTACAGTCTTTTTCCTCAGCCAAGTTGCTCCTCTCATCTGCCACGTGCTCTGGTATTCTCACTCTGACTTTGCCTATTTTCAACTCCCAAACTAGTGTTACACGACCCAACCTACTGCTCATTTTGGTTCAGAAGCAGTGAGAGCAACACAGAAGCCCATTGCCAGCCTTGGTGTGTAACTGGGAACTGACAGCGACGCACAGGTGAGCTGCCAAAAATGTTGCTGCTCCAAAACACGTCAACATGGTTCCTGACTATAAACTGGGGAAAAGAGAGGACAATTTGGAGAGGTCCTAAATAAGAGGACCCATTTTAAGTAGGGGCAATACACAACCAACTAACAAGAAAACCCCAAAGTACACAAATAGTCTCATATTGACAGCTTCACCTACAATGGAGAATTGCTGGCTGTCCTCAAGTCACGTAAATTCTGCTGAGGTTTACATAAACAGAATTACAGAAAAACCTCTCTATAATCCTAGCAAGCAACAAGAAATGTAAGGGTACTCCAACGAGGCTTTTTTGTTTCCAACAACTGATCAAATTTGATGCCACATTCATTCTTGCTAACGTAGCCTTTGATCAAAGCAGAATGTCAGACCAAATTCTTGACGGAAGGCAGTAGAAGAAAGTAATTATATATTTATGGAAGGAAAGAAAGAACACTAAAGAACAAAACCTCTCAAAAATTAAGAGCAAACAACAAAGACAGTGCTGTCCCATTTATACCCTTTCATTAACTGTACACTTAAAATATAAATGCTGGGACCAGCCACATCATCAGAACCACCACCACAAAGAATGACGCTGAACCAGTTCTTCAAGGCCCTGCACTCACCTCCATGCATGAAAGAGGAAGCATCAAAAGAAAATATTAAATACTGAAGCCTACAGAGACCTTTACATCCTCCTGAGGTAGGCAAACCTACATAAGACAACAGTTTCGAGCCACTCACAACTCTCCTGTACTGCTTTTGGCAAGGTCTCAATAGCTGTATCACAGAAACCACAGCTTTCCTCCTGATTCATGAGCTATTCTGCTCAGGAAAGCACACAGAGGCAAAAAGCCCCAAGCAACATTCATCTTCTGATTAACTACCTCCGTAACAAATGCCTTCTTACAGGAAAAAAGGTCAAAATGAAAACAATGTTATATTACCTGTTACATCTGTGAAAAAGCCTTCAACCACTACAATACCCCGTTTCATTCCCTCGATTCTGTATGTAGAAAATGCTCGCA
This sequence comes from Callipepla californica brunnescens, assembly GCA_023055505.1. Lineage (NCBI taxonomy): Eukaryota > Metazoa > Chordata > Aves > Galliformes > Odontophoridae > Callipepla > Callipepla californica. Next base: position 6,033,195 of record JALIRH010000012.1, read on the forward strand.
CAAAGCTTCTTTATTTTGAGGTCTCATCACCTCACACCAATCCCTCAGGGGGGTTGCATTACCAGCACTTCTTGAGACCCCGCTCCCTCATTTTGCAAGGCACACAACGTGACACCTCTTCTCCGATGGTACTTTTTACAAAAGCATTAATAACTGCAATAGGGTTTATCCTGTTTTAAAGATTTAGAAGTTATAAAGGATGGAAAGCACAATGAGCATCAGACCACAAGAACTCCCAGGCCCCAAAGCACTGCTTGAGCACGGCCTGATTCACTCATCACCACCTCTGCCACACAACCCCACACATGGATCCCCCTTATCCAGCAAGTTATCTGTGCAAATTCGCATCGTAGAAAAACCTGCATGCGTTTCTCTTCGACATTAACCTATTTTCCCAAAACATCGCTTAAGTTTCCAGTGCTACCGTTCACTAGAAACCTGAACGCATCCACAAAACAAACAAAAACAGCATCGTTCGGAAAAGAAGCCCCTAAACTTTGATTTTTATACTCGTGCGACTAAGAAGCGAGTCCGCACACGCCAGCAGCATGCGAGCAGCGCGTTATTAGCGGCCAGCACGCCGTTGCTCACGCTGCAGGCTGTGCACACGCCGAGCACGGCCGCAGGTGCCCCGGCCCTCCCGCCCCGCCATGGCGCCGTACCTTCCAGGCCAGCAGCAGCACGTTCATGATGGCCAGCAAGGGGCAGGGGCCGTTCTCGTTCTGGGTGATGACGGGCGTGTTCTCCTCCTTCCAGCGCACCCACTTGATGTGGTACACAGACTGCCCCGGGAAGCGCTCCTTGGAGGCGGCGAGGAGCTGCGCGCCCGCGCCGGGCCTGTCCGCATCGGGCTCCGGGGCCGGGCCCCCCGGGGCGGCCTCCACCGCCTCCTCGACGTCGCTGTTGAGCTCGGAGCTGCTAGGGCAGCAGGAGTGCAGGTTGGAGAAGGACTCCAGCGAGTCCAGGCTGCGGGACTCCTCCCCCGGGGGGCTGGCGGCCCCGCTGCTCCCGGAGCCGGCTCCCGCCGCGCCGCTCTCCGAGCCCGGCACCGCCCCGGGGCTCTCCGGCAGCGCCGGCCCCGCGCTCTCGGCGTCCCGCGGGGGAGACGCCGCCCGAGGGGCCGCGGGGGCCGGCGGAGGGGACGGGCTGCGTCGCTCGCCGCCTTCCTCGGCGGGCCCGTCGTCCCGGCAGCCGCCGCCGGCCTCCGCCGGGAGGAGCCGCTCGGCGGTGCCCCCGCCGCCGCTCTTCAGCGGGTCCGGAGGCGGCGGGGGCTGCGCCAGGCTCTCCATGCCCGGACCGGCGGCCGCCCCGCGCTCTATTGGCACCGCAACGGCCGATTCTCCGCCGACAGCTCCCGAGACGCCATGACAGCGGCGGCGGCTCCGCCCCGCCGGGAACGCGTGGGCGGGAGCGGGGAGCAGCCGCGGGTCACGGCGGGGCCCGGGGCGGGGGCGCCCCTAGGGCGGGGCCAGGGCGGCGGCGGGCCGGGCCGGGCCGGGCGGAGCGCGGCAGCGGGAACTGAAGGGAAGCGAACGGGAGGGGCGCGCGGACCCAGCCGGAGGCCGGAAGGGGCGGCACGAGGCGGGGCGGCCGTACCCGCGGCCTCCCGGCTGTCCGGGCACACCGCCCCGCCCCGCCCGTGCGGCCCCGGCCCCGCGCCTGCGCAGGAACGGCGGGGCCGTGCCCGGCGGGGCCGAGGTGCGGCGGGGCGCGGCCGGGCACGGCCCCGCACCTCCGGGTTCCGCCTTCTCGAGCGGGCGTCGGTGCCGTTTTATTGCGGCTGTTAAGCATCCCCGGCGTTAAGCGCGGTTGTGGTGAAGATGATGACTTAAGGACTAACGCGGTCGCTGAGAATAACGGAGGTATTTTCTCCTTCCCCGTAGCTGCCCGCGCCGTTTGGTCACGCAGTTTGAACGCAGTTCGGGGAAGGGGAGGGCTCGTTGCTGTGTACCTGTTCTCGCAGCTCTCCCATCCAGCGCCCCGTAAGCGGCTCCGTCCGCTCCGGAGCTCCCACGTGCGTCCGCGCAACTTTCCCGTGGGACTGAGAGTCGCGCGTGTTCCGCGGAGCCGGCGTTTTATCGCAAACTTCTTTCCTGGCTTCCTCCGAGGAGAAAAAAAAAATAATAACAATAACGATAATAATAAAAAGCGGGAGCCGCGTGTCGTGGAAGGGGCGGTTCCGAGGGGTGAAGCAGAACGGAGGCGGAGCAGCGGAACCTCGAGTGCCGACCTCCCCGCCGCGCTGAGGGACACGCGTGTAACGGCACGGCACGGCACGGCACGGCACGGCACGGAGCGCTGCTGCTGCGGCTCCGGGCGGCCCCGTTCCTCCGCCCCCGCGGGGGGGCGCCCTGCGCCTTTAAGGCGCTTCGCTCTCCCCCCTATCTCTGTCCCGCCCGGCTCCGCCCCCTCTGTGTCGCGGAGCCGCGGGACACGCCCAGGAGCGCGCGGCGGCGGCGGCGGCCCCGCCGGTGGCGTCGCTCGGACGGGTGCGGGCGGAGGAAGCGGAGCGGGAGGAGCGCCGGGTGCGGCCGCCGCTCGGTCCCGGCGATCCGTGGGCGGAAAGCGAGCGGCCCCCGGAGCGCGGGGACAAAGCGGAGGGAAGCGAGGAGCTCGCCCCTCCCTATCCCGGCGCCGGCTGGGGCGGATGCGCTGTGGGTAGGCGGCTGTGGGGCCTGGGCCCGGAGAAGATGGATCTAGCGAGGACGATAATCCTGCTGTGTTCCTGGGCGGCGGGCGCCGGAGGTGAGGGGCGGCCGTGCCCGCTCGGACCGCGGGGCCTCGGCCGGGACGTGGCCTTCCGCCTTCGCCTTTCTCCCTTCCCGGGGCGGCGGGCCCTCTCCCCGGGGCGGCAGGCCGCGGCTGGGCCGCTGCCCGGGGCTCCCCTTCCCCCCCCACCCCTTGGCCGCCCCCGTGCCCGCACCGCTCCTTCCGCCCCGGCCCTGTCCCTGCGGCTGGCCCGGCGCCCGAGCCCCGTTGCCGGGACGCACCCTGGGAGGCCGAGGCGGCCGTCGCCTCCTTTCTTCGCTGTGTGGTTCCCTTTTCCCTCTCCCCGAGCTGCAGTGCTTCCCCCGGCACTCCGCTTCCTCGGGACTTTCCGGCGGCGCCGCGGGCCGCTTCCCTCCCTCACGGCCGCCGCTTTCCGCTTGCCCTGGGCCGGGCCGGGCCGTGCGGGCTGACGGACGGCTCCGCCGGAGGAAGCACGTCTCGAGCCGCGGCCGTGCCTTCGGGACGCCGTGCCCGGCCCTAGGCCGGAGGAAATCCCCCCTTGTGGCTTCTGACGCAGAGACGCGGAAGTTTGGACGCGCTCCCGCTGCGGGTGCTTCTCGGGGTACCGTCCTGACCCATTCTGGTAACGTTTAACCAAGCTCCCGTCAGGATAGGAAAGTAGTTTCGGATTTTCACTCGGTTAAATTACCGTGAAGTGGACTTCGGGGCTGCTTCCTGCACAGGATGGGTGGAGCAGGAGCTCGCAGGGTTTCTTGTTTGGTTTCCTCTGTTTGGCTTGGCGCTGCTCTTTATTCCTGCTTTCTGTGGATCAGCGTGTGGGTTTGTGAACAAAGAATTGCCCCTGAATCCCAGCTGCTATGCGATATGGAAAAGTAACATCAGAGCGCAGGAGAAGTTCAGCAGGCTGTGCTTGTGGCCGTGAGATGATGCTGTGATAATGGGCAAAGCCATCTGCAGAGCACAGCATCCCGTTATTTATATTGTTAAAAGCTATCAAAAGGTTTTGCTCGTGTCTTTTTCCCTTGTGACTCCTATTAAATTATTAAGAAAATTATTGGCGTGCTTTTCAAGGCTTTCTTTTCTAGACTAAACTGCTGGCACAATTAATTCAGTGATTCATTAACAGTTGTGAGAGTTGTAGGCAGGCAAGTACGTTTCAAAGTTCACATCATTTTAACGTGTGAACTATGCTCTGGTTATGTAGAAGTGACTTCATGAAATATATTTTATTCTGAAAATTTGCATTGTATTTGTTTTCTTTGAGAGAACAATGGGCACCTTCAGTGTTCCTGGCATTAGGAAGTACTCATTTTGGGAAACAAGTGTGTGGCATTCAGTGTTTGACAGCACAGAACAGTCTTGAAACAGAGCTTGTTAATGCTTGGCAAGAACATAGGAATGCTGTTGATATGCATCTCGGGTGTTCTATAAAGCTTTCTTGGGGAGGGGGGAGGGAGAAGTTTATTGTAATGCTTGAATTAAAATTCTTTTAATGCTAGAAATATCCGTGAGCTTCTATAATTTAAGTACAAGTTATTACTGAAGGATGGAGTTCTTCATTTAAAAGATGTTCTTCTGGGAGTATGTTAATCCTGGGGAAGAAAGAAAACATCAGGTTCGTTGTTCTTAACAGGGTCACTGAAAGCAATTCAGACTGGAAACAACTGGGGAAAAAAAAACATACCTGTGTACAGTTGTGTGCAGCTCCTTTTGTGCTCACTGGCTTTACTCAAATCCAGGAGCTAAGTAATACTTCTCTTTAAAGGTGTATAGTTTAGAACCATATAGATATTTGGAGTATGGAATTCACAAAATGATTTCTTAGTCTGTACCTTTTTCAGACGCTCTTCCATGTGTTTGGACTGTGTTGTGCTTGGAACTTTTTTCTGAGATAGCTGAGCGTGTTGAGTTCTTTCAGAATTCCTGAAGGCTTTGTCTATATACTCTTATTTATACTTTATTGTACAAGCCTTTGGATAATGTTAAATAACAGTAGGTTAACAGAACTGGTGGCAAGCTTAATTCACCGTTTGTGAATCACAGAGTCAAGCTCTTAAAATATTAAGATATATTATAACTTATATACTGTTTTATTTGATGATTTATTTGAGGAGAAACATCAGGGTGATTTAATGCCTTAAAGAAATGTGTTTCAGTTGATTGGAAATAATGTAAGAGGAAAAGCAGTCAGAAGTGATCGCTGTGTGAATGAAGTGCACTGCAGTGTCTGTGTTATGAGGCTGTATAACCATCAGTGGGGTTTATGGTTAGAACAGGAGTTATTGGCAGTTCACTTGGGTAGCACCTGAAGCACGTCCTCTGTCTGATATTAGATAACTTTTTTCAGCTGTTCTACAAGTTTTTCTTTGCAGTCACAACTTTTAGAAAGCAGGAATCCCAGCTGGTCACTTTGAATACTGCTTCAGTGATGTGAAAAGAAATAGGAGAAACCTAAAATTAACCTTAAAAAGTTGTGCAGATCTTATGTTTCTGGTATATAGTACTTGGAATTTTCAGACTTAAAGCAATGTGCACAGGGAATCTCTGTTCTTCATCAACACCCTCAGAACCACTTGCTTAGAGATCTGTTTGCTGGCTGTTAATAGTGATCTTGGAAGCTCTTAGTTGGGGGCAGTGTCCCTTGCGACTGTCTCATTGAATGCTACAAAAATGCATGCAAGTTTATTAAACGGTGCATAATTGTAAATGGTGATGCTCTTTGAGGAATGGAAATAACTGATAAAATCTGTTGGTGATTTTTAGAAGTGTGGAAGTAGTGGTCGAAAATGCCCTTTCTGGGGTCTCATTATCTCTTTTTTGCAAGAGCAAGAGTGGTTGTGCCCTGGCTAGGCTGGTCAAGTACTGAATATGATTGCAAATATATTAAAAAATACATTCTGATATGTTATGCTCTTTTTTGTTGTTAGGACTGAGGTACAACTGAAGAGTTCCTTGTGCTGCTGGATATTGAACAACCGATTTCCCAGTGTGCAAGCGAGTAATGCTTTTCTGAACACACGGGGGAGTTGTGGGAAGGCATTTATAAACTGTCAGCATCTGAATAGTTAAGTCTGCATCCTTGCTATAGATGGAGAAGAATACTAGCCTTCATTAAAATGGCTCTGAGCCTCTAGCATGTATCTGGGATTTATAATTAAAACACTAAGGAATTTATATGGCTGGATGAGACGGTGTCTGGTAGAGGCTGCTGTCAAGTTATTTCAGAAATGCCTGTGGCAATTAAAAATAAATGAAATCAGGTGTTTATATAGTAGTTTTGAAATATCATCACCCAAGAACCTAAGGCTGTAGTTTATTATTGCTTTTAAAAGGGTCTAAAGGTCCAGTTGCACAATTAGAAGGAGCCACTCTGCTGAGCTACTTCTTGAGCTGCTGGTGCCTGGTGGTCTTGCCCTGGCCTTGCATTTCCACTGCTCCTCCTTCACTCCCTCTGCTGTTTGATGGCAAGACGAGCCGATTCAGCCTGCTAACTGAAATGGAAGAAATGATTACTTTCTTGCCAGACGTTTAACCTCTGCTGGTTTATTGCACAGTCTCAGTGGGGAGGAGGAGCATAGGAATGGGGAAAAGAAGGGTAAAAATGGAGCAGGCTTTGGTTACTTTAGCGATGCAGTACTAACTACACCCTAAATGTGAGTCTTCAGTGAATGATTTGATTTTTGGTTATTCTTTTCACCAAAAACTGTCTTGAGCAAAAGAAAATGCATTTTTCAGTCTGATCAGTTTTAGTGCCAGCTCAGGGGAGGGGCAAAAATGAGATAAATGAAACAGAGCAGCAGGACCTGCCCTTCTGCTGGCAGTTGTGAAACCACAGCTTGGATTGATTGTTAAGGTAATTCTCCTTGGGAAATAGATAGTTGGTCTGTTGGATTTTGATGCACTTCAGTACAAAAGCATTGAATTTAAATGCTGTGTAGACTTAATACTAGTTCCATATAAAGGGAACAATTTAAGGGACATAAGCTACACATTTAAAGCAACTTATTTTGATAACCTTTTTCTTAATTAAAATTACAGTAAACATTGTTTTAAAGGTATTTATCACAAGCTGGAACTTCAGGTCTGCTAGTCAGTGATGCTGTTTGCAGTAAGGAGTTGTCTAGCAAGTTGGCTTGACCATTGCACAATGTCCAGCAATATTTTGTTGGGGTTTTTTGCCAACAATAGCAAAACTATTTGCTATTATTGTGCAAATCTTAATCTGTTTGTCTGACCTTTTAGAATGGTGCATGCTTGATTTATCCACATAGTATAGACAGCTACCGTCTTCTACCATAATGCAGAGAAACTTAATAGATGTTTTTTTGCAATGCTGACTTTCAGTACTGTGAACTTCTATTTGTATTTCCTCCATAATCTTTGCAGGAACTGAGGTTGGTCTGACCAGTCTGTAGATCTCCAGTTCCCCTTTAAGGCAGGATGACACTTAGCTGCCAGTGGTCAGGAACCTCCCTCTATCTCAATGACTTTTCAAAGATGATAGCCCCAAAATCACGTCAGCCAGCTTCCACAGTGCTCTTGGATGCAGTCTGTCTAGTCCTAGCCTTGTGAGTTTCAGTATGTCCATTCACCTTCCTTGCTTTACTCCCATGGAGTGCAGAGGTTTTTCAAGGGGGTAAAGAATACTTAATAGTCTTGGAGTAGGGGAAAGAGCACACTCAATGAAAATCAAGTTATTCAGTATTGACCACCAGGTAACAGTTATATATAGCTGCTCAAAGTGTGCCAAGAGGCTTACAGCTAAAATCCTTTGTGTAATATGTGGAGCTTAGGTAGAAGGTGAGAAAGTACATCTCAGCTCTGTCCAGTGGGGTCTGTGGCTGTTCAGAAAGTAAGCCAACTGTAGATTTGTAGAGCTCTCTGTGGATGCTGAAGCTCTCCAGATGCACACACAAGTCTTCTGCGTGGACTATCACCTTGAGACGTGTAGGCAGAACCTCTGTTTTACCCAGTCTTGTTTATATGAAGTCCTTCCTTTCATTCAGTTTCGATTCCAGGAAAATAAAGCTTTGTTCTTGGGGGGATTTTTCTCCTAGGAAAAGCAACATTTCTTTGGTATCTGTATCCTCAAGGGTAGATGTCCTCTAGCTTAGCAGTTTCCCAAAGTGTGAGGCTGGCTTATTGCACTGTAGTGCCTGTAAAGGTGCTATGCCATCTTTGATGTTCAGCTGATGGCAACACATGACACTTGTAGAACAGCTGTTTGCTTGTGCTTCAGTATTTTGCTGCAGGCTGATTGCCAGCTCTTTTCGTAGATGTTATCTTGGAATCACAATTCAAAACCAATAGTTTTTCAGTGGCAACAAGGTAGTCGCAGGAGTTCACCAGAGTTTTGGATCTGTGTGTGTGTCGTTGTAACAGGTTGTTGGGGTGTGCGGCTCTCAGATTCTGTACCAGACTTCCTCTTTCTCAGTGCAGGATCTTGTAACTACAGAAGGTGTGGCTGGTGGATGTACCTACCTGCCTTGTGCACCTCTGTGAGAGCCACCTAGGTGTCTGAACGTGCACCTGCAGTTCTGTGGGGTGATCCTAATGTGTGCTTGAGAACACAGGACCTGGCAAGAGTATTTGGAAAGGATCTTGTGGCAGGTATTGTATGGGAAATAAACATCATCTTTCCATCTCAACTAGCTTCTGCTGTTGGCATCTGTCTCAACCCAATCAGATCAGGATTCTTGCTGTTCTGAAATTCCCTTGGGCTAAATTAAGATGAAGAGGTGCCAAAGATCAGTAGTTCATTTGCATCTTGCGACGATACTTAGCACAAGACATGGAGTAGAGATATATATATTTATCTATACCTTATTGACAGTAAATTACAATGATACGCTTTGCATTGCATTCTAATATAGTCTGAAAAGGGAGACAAACAGACAGGAAAGAGAGAGGGAGATGTGAAAAGAGATTAGATGGGGAAGGGAAATCAAAATCCCTTGGTTCCACTATGGCCTCTGGTCTGGCAATATTCAGATGGCAGCTGTGCAACTGACCTTTGAGTTGTAGTCCTTTTTACTTATTGCAAAAAGGGATGTTTTCTAGTTTGTATGTACGATTGGAATAGGTGAGGTTCAGCGCTTGCACATGCGTAGAAGGGGGAAGGGTAACACTGACCCTTTCTTCTAATGGAGTTGGGTCATAGAGACCCTGTCCCTTACCAGGTCGGTCACACTGGCATCACTTTCCACTGGGGGACTTCCCAGACTTGCCTGGGGTGGGGATGGCTGTCTGTCCTCTGATGTGCTCCACACCCCATTCAGCAAGCACTTGGGGTTCCCTGCTCCAAGTGCCAACCAAGTACTCAATTTCCATCTCTTTGGATGTAAGCAGTGCTCCAGTACATTGAAACAGCGCTGGAGTTTTTCCATGGCACTTTGCAGTATCTTACGGAAGTTTTTTTTTTTATCTTAGGGAATTTTTTTTGTCTTACGGAAGTTGAGTTACTTATTAAGCTGCCTTTGTGGAGAAGAAAAATCACTTTTTATTTGGATTTGGTGTTATTAAAAGGTCATCACGTATTGGTTAGAGACTTTAGACACTGCAGCAGTGGTAACTTGCTTCTGCAAATGAATGTTAGCATTTATGCTGAAGCATTGATTTCAGCTCTGACTGAAGTCCATCTTCAGGGAAGCTTTGAAATGACACATGCTCCAGGTAGGATGCAGCTGCTGGGGTTTGCTAAGAGGGGGAGTCTGAGTATCGAGTGCTCACTGTGAGAGTACTTGAAATGTAAGGGCTTGGGTGGTTTTGGTTTTCAGTTCTGAGAAAGGGAAAAGAAATAGCACTGTTTCCTTTGTGATCAGAGAGAGTGTATAACTTAGCATTTGCAAAAGGAATTGTTTTCTGTTTTTTGAAGGGTTTCACTTCAGCTTAGCAGAGAGCACACTGCAAGGCTTTTTAGTGTGAAAAGTCTTTTGCTGCCTTGTTAGAGCAGGTAGCATTTTAAAACTATTCTTTGTGGAACTCAGCTTAGCTTTACACCTGCTCGTGAGATCTGAAACCTGTGTGAGGCATTGTTGGCTCTTCTAGGTTGTTACACTTAAAAACTTGTTTCTGAGTGCTTGAAGCTTTTTAAAGAGTACTTTGCCAAACTGAGAAAAATGGCCTATATCATTTTATTGAATACACTTGTAGTATTTTCCTGCTGCAGAAAAGTGGAAGATAAGTTGCTGGATAGTCTTGGGATTAGAGCACTGAAGTCTACGCATTCTGCAGCATACTAAATCCTTTGTTTTGATGAAGTCTCAAGAGTTACTTGTCATATTCTAGATTTGCATTTGTTTTACAATTGAAGCTTTAGTTTAACTGACACCAGGTAATTCTGAAGTTTTTCTTTAATGTTGGTATCTGGAATTGGAAATGATGTACTGGCAGTCAGATAAGTGTTCATCATCTGATAAAACAATTGGACTTGGGCTAATGGTGGTTTGTTTATAGAAGTGCTTGTGCACAAGGGGATTTTGTGGGAGTGTGCCCAAGTGTTTAGAGAAACATAGGTATGGGCAACATTCTTCACCCTCAGCATTCTTCATGCTCGTTGCTGAAGCTTTGGATTTGTCCTGTTTCTTATTTAGGTTAGAATTAATGTGGGCACTCTTAAATCACTGATTTTGTGAATGTTAAAGGCACCTAAGCAGCCTCTGTAAAACTGGGTGAGAACTGTCTGGTGTTTTGAATCTGAGAGCGGAAATCAGAATGAGGTTTTGTTATTGGGCTGCATTTGTCAAAGGCAGCATTTGTCTACAGTACTCAGAGGAAATCTGAATGCATTTATCTGCCGTATATCATTACCTGAATTTTAAAGAGAGATGGCAGTATCATCTTGGGCATGTTGCTGCTAAATGCAAGTGATGAACTTGTAAGTATTCATTTATTTAGTCATTTGCCGTATTGGTCATTGAGGTGTGTGGAGATGAGACATTAATCACTTGGAAAGGAACAGAAGCACTGAGAAATTTATTGTATTAATTTAAAGAAGACTTCACCACAATAAATACAGGGGAAGGTAAATTTGTACTTTTGCTTCTGAAATTGTGGTGTTAGCACAATAACTTCTTTCCTTGTGGAAATGTAAGTATTTGCTATATATTACTGAGGCAGTGCTTCAGAATACTCAAGCATAAACTGTAGAATGGCTATTTCTCTGTAAGCAGGAGGCTAAGGAAGGAAGGCTTTGAAGCTCGGTGAGGAGCCAGGAACAATGGAGCAAATGTGTACAGAACAATGTTCAGTTAAATATAAATAAATAACAAAACAGAAAATGGGGAAGGGAAAAAAAAAAGAAAAAGCTTTGTGCAACCTTGAAGCAGAAACTGATGTCTAGTGTTACAGCAAAGACAGTTTCCTCAAACACCTGTTTGTGTTTTGGAGCATGCTGCAGCGAAGGGATTGTGTATGGAAAAACTTGTATTGAAACTTACACTAAACGGTGACATCTGTAAATACTTCTAGGAATAAATTGACAACGTATTCTCACAGATTGCTTGAAAAATCAACTTTTGCATAACTGTAGGAGTTGGTGCTTGCCTTTGAATGGTGCGATGCCTGAAGGCGCTTCTGCAATAACGAATAGCTGATCTTCAGGAACAGTTGCTTCTTCTGGTCAGCTCTTTGGAGAGCTGATGATGCAGAGGAGTACTTCCTGAATTTGTTTCAGCACAGTGGATGTTTGCGTGCTAACTACTGATACTTTGAATATCAAAATGTGCAATTACTCTTTGAATTTTTGAAATGCTTTACATTGTTTGATGTTTAATTATTTCCAGGCTTAATGTTTACATCAGGAAACATCATACAATTCGTGTCATGTATAATCTGACTTTGAAACCACAGCCACTGATGTGGCTTGCTCTTCAGTGCGGTAGATTGCAGATATCTAAGTAATTCTTTACGACTGTACATTTTAAATGCTTGAACTGTTTAAAAATGTTTTCATTGAGCATCAAGCACAAATATTCCTGTATGGGCTACCTATATGCCAAGGTGGTTTGCTCCCCTGTTTTAGTGCTTTTTCCCCTCCACGTTGGGGGAAACTACTTGAACTGCTTGAACTTTTTGGTGTCTTGGTCACAGTTGATAAATCAGTTTCTCATAAACACAGATGTTGTGTAAAGAATTATTACTTTTGGCAAGTAGAAGAAATGTTTTGATTTAGTGACGGCATTTGATTTAGGAGTGCAGTAAATGTGCTTGTGAAGAGCGAAGATGTGCAGAAGCAGGAAATGGAGGCCCTGGGGTTGTTGGGATGTGAAAATACACTTCTAATTAAATAAGTGCTCTTGCAGTGTCCATCTACTGTGCACATGTTTCTATGATGATGGTACAACTAATAAGAGGATTAGTCCTGGATGGAAACTGTGTATCCATCAGGAAGAGGCGACAAAAATCTGAAGTATCCAGAAGTCAATAATATGTATAGTGGTTCCTTACCTAGGAGGAAAATAATCTGATAGCTTCCTCCTTGTTTCTGCTCTTGTGATTACCGGCCAGTTGGCTGTTTGGTAGGCATGTGAGCAAGTCTCAGCAGTCTATCTGACAGGTGTCTGGGCAGCACAAGACGTTTTCTGTTGTGTTATTGACCTACTAATGCTAACCTTGGTGTGAAAAATACTGTGTTAAAGTAAAATGCATGGTGTTTAGTGAAAATACAAGGCTGATAGCATCATCCTCTGGGCATGTTTCTAGATCTCTAAGCAGCTCTCAACTTCTAGTGCCTGTGGTCAGTTCTGCATCTCTCTTTCATCATGAAGATGGGAGGACAAGAATCTTTTTGTATTTTCTGTCTTACATTCCTAAGCAAGACAGAAATAATATCTTAAAAGGAAATATTCAAAGTAGACCAAACTGAACCTTTAAGAAAACTTGCCCACGTGATGGAACATTCCATGTTATACAGAATGTTGTATTCCTAGATGGTATGATTTGCTCTCAGTTTTACTTGGAGGTTAGGCACGGGAGTGTATCCCTTTTGAGCAAGTACTTTGGTGCCACGAGAGCAGAGTGAAAATGGGTGTGTGGTTCTTTTAGGGAGCCAGAAGAAAGGTGTGAAGCTGTTGGACTTGACCCGTTTGAATCTGAAACGTATCTCAGGCATTCCCACCAACAGTGATGTAGTTTGCATTGAGGAGTAATTTTTATTAAAATGAAAGTGGAAGATATCTGCCTACTGCACTATAGGTGCAAGTTGCATTCAGTCTGTGGGACCAGAATAGAATGAACCTGAATTGTAGAAGGAACTGAAAAGGAAAAGCGAAAATGCATGTAGAGTGAAAATTGGGTTTTCATTGTCAACTGTTGTGCTTCATGATGTCACACCTCATAGTGTGCTTGTAACCCTAGTAAACTCCCAGGCATGCTAATGTTTACTTTTTTCTCTTTTCAGGCCAGTACGGAAATCCTTTAAATAAATACATTAGACATTACGAAGGATTATCTTACGATGTGGATTTGTTACACCAAAAACACCAGCGTGCCAAAAGAGCAGTATCACATGAAGATCAGTTTTTGCGCCTAGACTTTCATGCTCATGGAAGGTTAGTGATGTTTCTAAAAGATATTCACTTTAAACATTTTCACCCTATAATTGCTGTTTGGTTTTTTTTAATCATTGTGATATATAAATGGTGAAATACAGTTCTCAGATTAATGTCTGAGGGGATACAGTAAAGTGCAGTATTGGCTGTTAAAAGCTAGAGTTTGCTCTGGTGTCCATTTGTAAGTGTGAAATTGCTCCTTGTTATCGCTTGTTCAAACTTGTGCTGGTAGCTGTTAATGCACTTCGAAGATTGAGAGTAGAACTGGGAACAGAAGGGTACTAGATTCTAAGTTTATTATGCTGCCCTGGCATATTTTTTTTTTTTTTTTTTACAAAAACTATACTGAACTTTGCCTGAGCAGATGAGATTGACTTGAGGAAATGCACTATTTCAGGTTGCACTCCAAACGACGAAATTGGCCCCAAAGTTTCATGTGTAGTAAAATGGTATTCTTCTGTGCAACTGTGGAGCTTTGACTTTGAGGGAGCATAATTGCTGTTACAAGATTTGCTCAGCCATACATTTAATTTCTTCAAATGCTGTTGTTGGATGGTCAGTGTGAGCAATGGAAGATGTAGATTTCACTTTGACAATGCTGCTCCCTAGGTTTTGGGTCCTTTTCATGATTGAGAAGGAAGAGAAAGTAAGTCAAAGTATTTCTTTCTTTGCCGACTGCATCCTGTGCAACACCATTGTCTTAATATTTTTTAGGAATGCGTGACACACCTTGCTTGTCTAATTATTTCAATTACAAAGGAAATAACTTGATAAATAATTGTTATCCATATCTAGAAACACAGGAAACTTAACAGAGTGAAGGTAATACCACATCTTTCAAATCTGTGTTTAGGATGTTCGTTTAAGTAAATATTCTCCTTTTGTGCTGGCTTGTAATTCCACGGAATGAAGTGCTACTATTGGAGGTGTATGGCACAATGACTGAATTTCAGTGCATGTTCCCAAAAGACAAGCATGAGAGATGTATTTGCAGCTGCTTTAGAATAACAACCAGAGTCCTAAATTTGAAATCCTATCCTTAAGTTCATGTTTTTGGGTGTGATCTTAGTCCAAGGGATTTTATTATTTAATGGATAGCCATGCTGTTTCTATCTCTGCCTTATCTTCACTGACAATCGGTAGCCTTTCCTGCTAAGTTCTTCTTATAAACCAGATCTTTGTTTTGAGTTGGCTTCTGATGAAATGGTTGCCTTATGTAGATAGCAAACAATGCAGAAGCTGTCCCAGTGTCTGCTGCAGTTCACCGCTGGAAGTGGAAAATGGAGCTAGTTGGACCACAGATGTTTTTATCTTTCATCATTGTTTAATACATCTTAAACAAACTTTCCTTATTTAATATTCATCTGAAAATCAAATGCTGCAGAGTTTATTGTTTAAAAACAAATGCTTCAGAATTCTTATTGTTGTGTACTGTTGGGGGATCTGGAAAAGAACAGTCTATGTCATTAAACCTGCCTTAATTCAAACAAACCAGACACTATTAGATGCTAAAACACTAGCTCCACATGGCACTTAGGATCACTGAAAGTAGGCTATGAATTCTTCTGAGTCGTTAACTACATACTTTATAGATGAGTTGACATTGTTGCTTCAGGAATGGTGCAAAATGTGCTTTCTCCTGAAAGGCTTGAAGTGGATAGGAATTGTTAAAACAGTATAGTTTTGTAGTTCATGCTGTTTTAAAACAGTATTGTGTATCTCACAAGTGCCATTTTACATTGAATATTTTGGTGTGAATTAATTTAAGGTCTCCTTTGGGCCTGAGGAGGACCACACAAAGTTAGTGAACACACAGTGTTAGTGTTAGCTTGGGGAGAAAAACAGTACCTAAATGGGATAAGCAGTGCTTATGGCACTAGGCTGCAACACAGTGAAAGAATCTAATGTGACGTAACTTTGTTTTGTATGTCAAGGCAGTGTCAGCAATTCCAGAAAATTATGTTGGAACATCACTGAAATTGAAAGGATACATTTGATTTTGTATGCTCAGTCTTGGTTTACTAAAGCAAATGTGTACTAAATGCATATTTACTGTCTTTGATTTACTGAGTACAACCTGTCTCATGCAGAGCTATATAAAAGTATTCCTTTTCAGTATAGCCAATATAGTAATTGCAGAATATCTTAATTCAAGTTCCCATCAACTGCAGATGTCAGAAATATGCTGGATGCTTCACTATTAGAAATTATATTTTCTGGACAGAACTTTAAAAAGAAAAAAAAAGAAATAAAAAGCCGACTTGCCTAGTGTTGATATTATCAGAGCTTCAGAAAATAAGAATTCCTTGCACTCAGAATGAAGAAAATATCTCTGCAGTGTTTAACTGTACTGTCAGTGTTTTACTTAATACTTTTCTAACAAGTTATGCTTTCTATTTTTTTCCTGGTTTGTCCTCTGAATCACCAATCTGCAGCCACTTTGTCCCAACCTTGTTGACTCTGGTTTGGTTAAGCTGCCTATGCAACATGAGTGAGCGAACAAGCAGAATTTTTCAAGCAGTACTTGAGCATGTAATAGCATCTTACTTCTAAATTAAACATACACCAAGTGCTTCTTTCAGATGTTGTGCAATTTAATTACCATTTTTCATAGTCGTTTTTTACCTAAAATTTTAGTTAAACAAAAAAAGCTGTCAGTTGTTAAGTTCCAAGCTGCTATGGGGACATCTGCTCTCTACACGGTCCTTATGACTTATTGGAAGTGCTTGCAGTATACCTGCAACATCACTTCTTGGTAAGCAATACAAATAAAAAGACCTCTCATATGGTTGTGCTTGAAAATACTTGAAATTATTCAGTTGTTTAATGCTATTGGATTGTTTCTATAAAAACTGGAAAACATGGACTTCAAGAATGAAAATCATTCTCTCTGTTTAATTCTGTGCTTAGAAGTCACAGCAGCTAAATCCAGGGTTTTTTAGCTCAATGTATTCAAGTCTTAAAAATTAGCTTAAAATAGGAATAAAATGCCACAAAGACTGAGGCTGCATCGATTGGTGTGCCTGGAATAACCTGTACTTCAGGCTTCACCTGAAACACTTTGTCTGGACTCAAAAGTACTTCTGTATCAGCTGCTGACTGTCATTCCTGATTGCTCTATGTAAATACTTGTAGAGGCTTGCTACGAGATACGAGCTGTGCTATGTTTCTCGTGTAAGCATTTGAACTTTTTTTATTCTCTACTCTATAGTGATTTGTAATCCACGTTGTTGCCCCTCATTATTCAGAGATAAAATGTTTGTTCTTTAGTAAGACAGTTGTTGACTGAGCAGGTTATAAAAATCAAGGGGTCTACCCAAAAGGAGCTTCTTAGTTTCTTAGTTTGACTTTTTTTTTTTTTTTTTTTTTTTTGTCTCACCTGGTTTCTAAATGTTAGAACCTGGCACAGCGTCTAAGTTGCCAACCTTATAAATAGAGGTGGGAAGGTTATTTTGGGTAGGCAGGAAACCAGGTGGCACAGCATTTGCATTTAACTCTTCTCTAAAAGTTTTTACTGGGGAAGAGACAAAAGTTTATATTCAGCCTTGGGTAAAGATTAATCTGCTCTTAAAAACAGAACACTGTACTCGTCAGGACAGAGAAATACTTGACATAAGTTCTAAGAGTGTAAACTAGACATGTAGCTGTAGCTACTTGTTCACCAACTTGAATGGTTTCTGTTATCTGTGCTAGCTTATGTGTTGACAGCTGTGTGTATGAAGAATAATCAGTGGCAAATTGTTTCAGATGAGAGCTGCATTTCCTCAGCTATGGTCTTCTAAAATAACAAGCTTAGCAAGTCTGACTTCTGTAGATTGGGGAAGAAGTCACTGTCGATCAGAAATACTGCTGTAGAGACCTTAGCCATGAGCGTTCTGGTTGGAATTGCTCCCTGTTCTTATGCTATAGATATTGTTGTATATTTTTAATGTAAATACTTAACAGAGGACAATTTCCTTTGTCTGCATCTGGACGGTTAATAGAAAGGGAAGCCCAGAGACTCCACCACCCACTGTTTCAAATGTTTCCTATAGTACAGGTAGTAGGATGTTGGGAATTGTCAATTAATTGATAGGAAAAGTTGTGTGGGTTTAATAGCAAGTGAAAACAGTGTAAAATAAGCATGTGTTTATGAGTAGATGTAGCTTGTGAGTAAGGAGAACACCCAGTACCCTTTTTGCAGCTGCCAATTGTATCTTTCTTCATTGGTTTTGGAAAGCCCTGTGCAGACTTCCTATCAGTGCCCTGATATATCAACTGTTTCCTCATGGAAAAGTCGCTGACATTAGAAAGTAACTTGCAATCAAAAGAAATAGAATCATGGATCAAACATTAATTCTTACATGTGCATTTGTCACATTCTTTTTGTCAAATGCTGTCAGCACATGCACATAGCCTTCATTTAAGAACTTATTTTAAAAAACTGTGCTCTCTGTCATTAGAGCATAGAATTGAAATAACTGGAGCCCATGGGAAGCTACTGTTTTTTACTAAGCATGACACTTATCAGCTGGGTTGTTTTTTTTTTTTTCAGTTATCACTGTGTGCATGTGAGTCTGATGGTCTCCCTGAGGTAAACTAAGGGAACATCAAAATCTGTTTTCTGACAGTCTTTAAGGTGCTGCCACTAGTGAGTAAGGCATGGGAAAATGTAGCTTTCAACAAAGTTATTATGTGTAAACGCTTTACAAAAATTCTGGCTTCGACCACTGAAGCAACCTTGCAATAAGGAGTGCCTTGCTACTCTATCAGTTACCAGATGCATGTAAAGCAGCAACAGGAAAAGTCCTATCTTGCTCTAAATTGATTTATTTCTATCCTAGACAGTCCTGCTGCTGTGAAATGTTTTATGCAAGTTAGGAGGTGTGCAAAAAGCATTGTTTTTGTGAAAATAATTACCTTCTGCCTGGTATCTCGCTTGCTTGGGGAATACTAGGCTACAGTAATCAGAGTGCTAACAGAGAGAACTCTATGCAGGCTGTAGAAATAACAGCTACAAAAAAACACACTCTAACACCTTTTGATGCCTCCTACTTATTCCATTATAGCTAGTTATGGAGGCCACATTGGTTGATGGTATGGGGAGATCAGTTGGGATCTCCTGTCCATAGAAAAATCCATCAAGTTATGGATCTAAGCAGGGAAAGAAAATGAAGATGCATTACCTTCCATATCAATTTTAGAGGGATAGACACTAGTTTAGAGAAACTTTAATAAGGAGGAGCAACTACTAGCTTTGAAGAAATTTGTAGTAAAATTGAAGTAAGCTTCTGAATCGGGTGACGTGCTGAAATTGATTTTCTATTGGGTCTTTAGAAATTTCAGAGATGAGAAATACTACTAAAGTTGGTGGATGATTTCAACTTTGAAAGAATGGTGAGCTGGATTTTTGGGGGGTTCATGTCAGCTGTGCATCTGTTTGATGCAGTCATTACAATTTGGAGTTTTCCACAGCTGTGAACTGGCGTCTTCTTTCAGTGTAATTAATTTAATTGTCAGTTGTAAGAAGCATGTTGGCTATTAGAAGTAACAATTTCTCCTGTGTCGTCTTAATTGAGATTTTTGTAGTGATATTCATTTAAGCTTGACAGCAAGGTAACTTTTTTGCACTTCGGAGAGAAGTGTTGGGTATTTCATTTTTTTTTTATTTTTTCTTCTGAGCATTTTTTTCACCATAAAACATCATTTTAGCCATATTAGGTGCTCTTGGTGGGATTAGTAAATGTTTTAAATCACCACAGGCACAGAATTATAGACTTATTACAGTAAAAATATTTATCAAATAGTAGAGAATGGAGGAGAGCTATTCTGTAGTGTTGAAGATCTCTGATTGTTTAAATTCAGCCCAGATGTCCTTGAAGAGAGTCTGGTCCTTCCTCAGAAACTATGGGGAACTCAGACTGAAGTGCATTTCAGGCCCTTTGAAGATAGTGAGCAGGGTGTTAACAGAGTGAGCAAAATTTCTTGATGTATTTGAGTGAGGCTCTTCATGTTGGCTCTTACTGCTGGTCTTAATTTTTTCTTCCTGTTCATTTCCAATTTCTGTTTCGAAGAACTGTGCAATATGGTTTAGCTTCTTATTTCCCTCTCCTAGAAAACTGCACTGTGTATTCTGTCCTGGGATGCCTTCTGGGCATGCATGCTATTTTGTCATCTTATGATCTGTCACCAAACAGCTTTTCAGAGATAGCAGAGATGTAACTTTAAGGAGAATTATTATGATTTACGTCTGTAAGTGATAATACAAACAGGAGCTGTCTGTTGCTGGCCTTGCTAAGTGGATGTGAATAGCTTCTAATAGTTTGCATTTTTCAGTGAGTGATTCTAATATTCAAGTGCATCTGTAGTGAATCATTTCTTCATTTTAACAGGAGAATCTGCCCAGTTATATTACATCCATTCTGAAACTATATGGGCACTGGCTGTCCTGGCTGTAAGCCTGAGCTTTGCAAGAAATTGCTGAAGTAATCTTCTGTATCTGCCAGCCATATCTCAGAATTTCCTAACCTTGTGGGGGATGGTCTCCTCTGGGGATGCATTAGTGGTGAAGCTTTGTTTTCACTGTGGCAGCGATAGTAGATAGAGGTAGTTGGACTGTGAGGTAATGTTTGCGTTGTGGAATAGTCAACATGAGTCACTGAAGAGTCCATACTATGTTTCAAGTGTAGCCATGACTTTATCTACAGTTTTCTGTTTTAATGTATGGTTCCGAAGTATTTGTGACTGTAGTGTCATTATAATCTAATTGAGCAAGTGGAAATTGAAGACATATTTTGCGTATGTCTCAGATGCACTAAAAAGTGATAATTTATAATTGAATTTACACTGCAGCCCATACTTTCTTTGGTTATTTCTCTCAGTGCAAATGTCTGCTAGCTTTCACTGTGGAAAGTCAGCTCCATCATTGGTATGTGAGACTGTCTGCCCACTGGTTTAGATGAAGACTCTGTCAGAGGGATAGGCAGCTTACCAAGGCTACTTCTTAATGTAACAAGTACATGGTGTAACTGTACTACTCCTTCAGTCTCATGGTTGTGCAAAGGGACCAATAGAAGAACTTCAAGAGTATAAATTGTTATGACTCACTTTGATCAGATTCACTGATGAATATTTGAACAATACAGAATTTAAGAGAATAGCGAATGAAATGCTGAAGGAATGGTTGTTACAGGTATGAATTCATACACTTAAATTGTTACTTGACTTTGCTGTACTTTTCATATAGAGATTAGCAGTAGGATTTGTGTCAAAGAACTTAGTGTTGTTATTTGATTAAGGTCAGTGAATGAGTGGAGCTGTTTCTATAGTCATGTGTAACTGAGATCTCTTTTGTTATGAATGTTTGAGTTTCAGGTGAAACAATAATAAGGTTGCTTACCTTTCGTTTGCATTTTACGTTGGTTGCTCTGAAAGTAATGCCTCTTATTTATTTCCATGGGAACTCCAAAGTTACAAATAGCACAATAACATTAGTTGATAGAACAAATTCTCAGCTGCAGGACACTTTTGAAAGAGCCACCACCACTAGCTATGTGTTTTTGCTAGTGATGTGCAAGAGCCCGCATGCTGCGCTCATAGAATTCTGCAGCAGTGCACTGTAGCCACTGCTGAAATGTA
Source organism: Callipepla californica brunnescens (assembly GCA_023055505.1). Lineage (NCBI taxonomy): Eukaryota > Metazoa > Chordata > Aves > Galliformes > Odontophoridae > Callipepla > Callipepla californica. Next base: position 6,054,092 of record JALIRH010000012.1, read on the forward strand.
CCACCCACTGCCTCACCATGCTGACATCCACTGTTTGATCTCCATAAACGCTCATCAGGTGTCAGTGAATGTCAGTGGAGGAGCAGAGGAATTGAGTTTCACACCTTTGCTTCATCTGTGCTTCCATGTTGGACACAGTTTTGTCAGACTGCCCCTCTGCTGTCATCTGTCACAAAGCAACAAAATGTAATGGGATGTTAGTGGGAATGTTCAGCCTCTACTTCCATACCACAAACGTCTCCCTCTGAATTGGGCCACATAGTAAAATAGGAAGTGTTGCTTTATTTAGGAGCAGCCCTTGGCAATGAAAATAAAATAAGCTGGTAATTCTTGTTCATTCTCCTTCTCAGTTGTCTTGTGGAAATTTTTTTCCCTTAAGTTACATCTGTGACTTTTTGGAGGAATCAGAGAAAATCAAAGTCAGCATTTTAGATTTAGATCCCAGTGTTCTTAAATCTTCCAGATTTAACTGCTTATATCAAAAGCATCTAAATAGTCTTGCTTGAGCACATCTTTCTAGACTATGGTCTAATTTTTCTACAGCATAAATATTTTATTTAGATAAAATTCATGAAGTTTGAAAATTTGCCTGTGTAGAAACATTGTTTTAAAGTACTTTGCCCTTGTAGTTGAGGCTTGAAGACAGTTTATTATCTCTTTTTATTCATTTTAGACAATTCAACCTTCGAATGAAGAGAGATACATCTCTTTTTAGTGAGGATTTTAAAGTAGAAACATCAAACCAAGTAATTGATTATGATACCTCCCATATTTACACTGGACACATTTATGGTAAGTACAACACTTTAAAATGGATTAAAGTGCAGTCTTTGTATAACAGGAGTTTTTAATAGTTCATGCAGAAAGTGTATATCCGTATGGTTAGGTTATTTTCATTAAACTTCAGTAGTGCATCTAAATAACGTTCCTTCCACTTTCATCCTCTAACAAGTCATACTTCAATGATTATTTTCATCTAATCCTTACCATACATCTGTAGAAATTGAAACTCAGTTCTCTTTATGAACTTACTCTTTATAGAAAGTCTGATATAATTATATATTTTAAAAGTTGCATTCAAAGAATAAATAAAACAAAATCAGGTACTGTTCTTAGTTAAAGGAATAGAGGGGTTGTGAATGTCTCAAACGTGTATTCAATCCACCCCACACTTAAACATAGCTATAGTTTTAAGAAAGTTATGCTTGAAAAAAAATGAGTCCTTGGAACAGAATTTTTCCTTTGAAAGCCTTCACAATTCAGTATATGCTCAATGTTTTTTTTGCACGAATAGATGTATAAAACAGTGCTTGAATATCAGATTAAATGTTGCATCTGTGACACCCTTGAAATATGAATTCTCCACTGTATGCTTTTCACATTTGTCCTTTATATGTCTGATTTGTACTGAAAACTTCAAAGCTCTTAAACATAGGAACTATGGTTTTGGGGCAACTGCATTTCTTACTGTTGAATACTCTTAAAGTTCAGACACAGTTTTCTCTAAGAATGTCTTACTGCTGGAATACAGTATATGACTGCTTTATATTTCATAAGTTTTAAGTGGTTGGAGAGTGCTTCACAGTAAAAATTATGCCATAATCATTCCGTAGCACTGTCTTGATTAACACCTTGCATAGAGTGTATGCTTGAAGTATTCACAGTGTTGAATGCCTTTAGAGGTTTTGGGTGGTTTTTTTTGTTTTTTTTTTTAAATGCTTTTTTGTCCTTAACAGGTGAGCAGGGAAGTTTTAGCCATGGATCTGTTATTGATGGAAGATTTGAAGGATTCATCCAAACTCACAGTGGGACCTTTTATATTGAGCCAGCAGAGAGATATATTAAGGACAGAACTCTACCGTTCCACTCTGTCATCTATCATGAAGATGATATCAGTGAGTACTTTGTTTCTGTGCTACAGATGAAATAGATTTATTTTTTTTCTATAAAACGTCAGAAACTATAAGCCATTTGTAAGCGTCAAGTGAGGCTTTGACTTGCATGTGACAGAGTGAATCACGCTGTCCTGGAGTGATTCATACGCAGTTATTGTATGAAAGAGATTTATGGCAAGCCCAAGTGAATTTTCCTTATTCTGCCATTTTAAGAAACTCTTAACAGTCAGGTTTAAGTGTGTAAGCAGTGTATTTTCTGCAGTGGATGTGTTTTTTGTTTTGAAAAATACCTTCTTAAAATGTCCTCTTTTCTGTGACCTGTGAAATAAAGGGTAATTTAAGTTCAAGTCACTGTGCACTTAAAAATAACCAATAAAGGTGGTGCTTGTGAAAAACAAAAGCTTTACCTGAGTGTGTGGGTTCTGAGGTCTTCGGATATCTCATTAGAAGATGAGGTGTATGTCCTGTTCATGAAGCTCTGCTGGGAGTTGAAGCTGATGGAAACGTATGGGGAATACTACTTGAGCAGAATAGACTAAGGTGGCTAACTTTTAATGTAAATGCACAGAAAGACTACAAAATACCATAGAAAACTTACTATATTTTCAGAACTGATGTATCCGATTTCTGCACTCTACTCACTTTTGTATATATATCTTCAGCTGGTACAAATAAAAAAATACTTGTATAATTTCACAGAGCTTCTGAATGAATGCAATTACTGAATTTTATGTACATTTTAAATACTACTTGTTTTCTGACTACCTGAATGTGCACCTTCCTGCTACTTAAAAGACTTGTAGTTGAATATGAAGTAACTTCATATGGTGATTTCATTTTATCAATGTGAATTTAATTTTTGGCTTTACAGAGCATTACAGATAGAAATGTGGTGAGGTCATTAATGGGGTATTGCACACATTCACAACATTCAGTGAAACCAGAAGATGTTTTTATAACCAATTTCTCTGTAAATAATTTGCATGAGCTTCTAAATTCTGTGTGTTTTATAGGTATCACTGAACAATTAATTCATTCGGGTGCATGACGAAGAATGCTATCTTCTCTAACAGCAGCTAGTGAAAGAAACTTTAAGGGAGCAAACAATCCAATTTCATGAAAATGCCTGTCTTGTAGAAGGGGTCTGTTGAAAATACCCATTGCAGAGCTAACTCTGAGCAGCACAATTTGAAAACGCACCGCTCCGGTTAGCTGTTGTCGGTTGTGCATCCTTTCTGATGGCACAGCTTAGTATGTTTTTCATCGGGATCCCAGGCACCTCTGTGTTTGCTGAAATACCTGAAGTGTACAGCTGCTTCTTTCGCTTTCTGAACAGTGCTTTTGAGACTACGTTTTTATGTTGTTCATAAGAGCTATTTTTGCACTGAACTTCAGCTCAAAAGAAAAAAGACCTCACAATAGCTTTAAAAACAAAGACAAACATCCTGATCTGTTACTGAATTAACTTAAGCTAGCTCTTGTGAAACAGAGGCAAACTTTCAGTGTCTTACACAGGACAAAGGCAGCAAAAATGCTCACATTGCTAATCCAGAAGAGTGGGGGAGGGGTGGAATCTTAGCTTTTATTTGAGATATTTTTTTGGTCAGAAGCATTATAGCCTTTTGAAACAATATGCTTTTTAGTGCCTTTCAGAAATCACAATGTAACTTATGATTAGCATCTCAATGAGGTCTTATTCAGTTGTAAAACAAAAGGGTTTTTTGTAAATGGGGATTATATTGTCAACTTTATAAGGCGGCTTTTGTCTCTGTTACAGTGGATATGGTGGAAGGCAGCCTTCTATTCATGACTTGAAACACAGCTTGAATGATTTTAGTTTCTAAATCACTCCTGATCAAACAGGTTTATAATCTAGTGCAAGAAATATGCAAACTGCTAAAAATGTTTTGGAAGCTGTTTTCTTTAAGGTTTTGTTGGAACTTGATTTACTTCAATTAAATCCTGTATGCTGTAAATGTATCCCTAAGTTCGTACTGTAAAATAGAAAATTGATTACATATTTTCTCAAATCAACAGTAGACAGAAAAAGCCAGTTCAGAACATTAAGAAATGAAATTTGTCGCTTAATTCTCTGAGGTCTTAGAGGAACTTCACAGCTGAGAACAGAAAGTGAAGGGTTTTGTAGTTTTGTGTTGTGTCTGCTGAATTAACTGGCCGTTGCAGACTGCATTATTTGAGAACTTGTCTTGTTTGGGTTTTTTTCATATTGTGGTTGCCAATATTATAATGAAGGTTTATTTGGCAGTTGTCATGGGATCAGTGTGACAGACTGCCTATGAAAAAAAAACCAAAAACAGCCTTAATACAGATTTCACTCTGTCTGCTTAAATTTGATCTTTTGTTCTGACACTGTTGCTCTTGCTAATATTAACCTCATCTCTGTGGCTTTTGTTGGACTGAATTTTCATAATTTTCAGTGAAAGTTTGGTGTCATGTCCTTGTCCCAGATGCCTAAATCTAGTATCCATTAAGTAGTTAACCTAAATACTCAAGAGGTCATAATGTTTGCTGACAAATAGAAGCAGAAAATGCAATTTTAAGTCTTTTATGTCAGGTAGTGCCTTTTAAGGGTGAAAAATTCTTTGAATTCATTTGAGAATCTGTAGTTGAATATATCGTTAATGACTTAAACCCTTCTGCCATCTAGTTAAACAAGAATGACATTTTAAAAGCTTGTTCTTGATGTTATTACTATTATTATCTTTTTCTTAACATTGTATCAGGATGTACCAGAATAGAAATCGGAAATCCAAAAAATTTTAACAATGGGGGGAAGAGACATGAGGTCTTTGTTTTACCTGAGGATTTTCTTCAGTTAGAGAACTGATCCTGTAATTATCCTTTTACGGACTGTGGTGGAGAGTAGACTTGCAGTGTTTTTCAGTCCAACGTGACTGGAAGCAGCCCTTCTGATGGTAAAGGCATGTGTTTTCTCGTGATCGGTTCGTAGGGCTGTGGTGTGGGCAAGCTAAGGACCAGCTGAAGGCTGTACTTCTCAGAGCCATTAAAAGCACCGCAAGAACGTGGGTCAGACTTCTGTCTCCAAGTCATCTGACATGGTGTAATTCCTGTCTAGCTTCCTCGACGAGGAATCTTCTACGGGGGATGGTGGAAATAACACGTCTTGGAAGATGAACAGAGAACAGTGACTTTCCAGTTTAGGAGTAATTCAACATTTAAATAAGAAAGCTTTGTGTGCAACTTTTCTCTGTAAACAAGACGTGCTCCCAAACTGTACTACTCTATATAACCTTGCCTCCTCTTTTTAGCAGTGTGGATTCAGATCTGTCATTTGAATTTGTTTTTTCCAGCACATGCAAAACCTTGGTGATTGCTCTTACAAACTGTTTAAAGTACAATTTTAAAAATAATTTTAGTGGTCATGCTTTTGAAGTGTTTCTTACCAAAAAGTAGTTTCTGAGGTGGGAAATATTTGCTTAAACTGCAGTCAGTCAATACTGGAAATGTGTTAAGGGATTTCCTAAACCCTCTGGGAAACAAGATGCAGCAGAAGCACTGTTTAGCTTGTGTAATTCTCTGGGAGTATTTTTTTATAGTACTGCTGTCAGCTATCAATGCCAGAAAGTATGCATAGAGGTGTGGTGATAACAACATGGCATTTTGTGCTGCTACAGAATATGCTCTACGGTCATTTCTCCACGTTATTTCTGTGGATTCCTGCAAGTGCCATTTGGAGGAGTTGCTTTGAAGCTATGGTGGATTTGCACAGATTGTGTGCTGGCAGCAAGGCAGGGTTGCCCCTTACTTTCTAACTCCTGTCCTTGTGTAATACGGGTTGTATAATGTGCCTTAAGTCCAGGGATAAATAGTGATGTGAAAGCAGGCAGTGAGAGTTATAGTTAGATCAAATACTAGAAACTTTTTTTGAAATGAAAGTAGAGATGGGAAAGAACATACCTATAATCCTTCGCTCTTGATAGCTGTGGTCTAGCAGTGGTAGCCATGATACCCAAAGGTGCAGATCTCAGCAGTAACTGAGCAGTGCTGTTTATTGGGTGCAGCAAAGCCAGTGTTACACCAAATAGTTAATCAAATCGGTGCAGAAATGAGGTGGCTTGCAGTAAGCATTTTTCTCTTGGTTTCTCTGGCCCTGTGCTAGGACTAACCACATTGAGAGGAATATTAGGAGGCCACAGTTATAAACAGTGCTCATGTGCTGTTAGAGTTGGAAATACAGGAAACTAATACATAGAAAATAATTAAATAAACTCAAATGATTTTAATAACTGTAATTCATGACCGCTTGTGTAAAATAGTGGAAAGGCAAGTTATTAAATAAGTGTAGGATTTTTTAACTACTAATTACTCTGTATTACTGTACTTACCTCTCTGAAGATGCATATTTCTATTACTTCGAACAATAATCCTTATTAGAATGCAAACTTGGATGGAAATTACCTTCCACACAAAATCAAGATTTTGCTAATAGCCTCTTTGGCAAACACCAGTAAAAAAGAAACAGGCATAAAGTTTACTGAAATTAAAAAAAAAAAAAAAAAAAAAAGTGATTCTGTTCTATATTGGGTAGCTTCTATAAAATCCAGATTTAAAATACATTTGAAACTACTATACTGTACTTGGATATATTTATGAAAGATAAAGTTGATTTGCTAGTATGGTAAAGAAGAACATGCAACTACAAGGTTTTAGTTGCTCCTAAGCTGAAATTTTAAGCATGCTTATTAAATTAGGTTATTTCCCACTAAGCGAAGTTTATAATTGCTGTAAAGGAGAAGGATCCAATTTTCAAAAAATGTTAAGTACATTTAATTTAGCCTAATTTATCATTAACTCATTCTAGTCAACTACATGATTTCTTTAAGCACTTGTAAAAGTGTGGCTGGGAGGAATAAAGATTGGAAGACTGCTTTTTATTTGTTAATTTATTTGTCCTTACAATCTTATCATTGGGTCTGTTGAGTGCAGTCTTTCAGTATTTATCTTGGTTTCTTTTTTTTTCTTTTTTTACAGAACTGCAGTGCCTTTAGCTGCATGATAAGGATACTGTACTTAGATTTGTTTGCTATTTAGTTTTCCTCATCTTTTAATGAAATTCAGAGCTTAATGACATAGGAAAAGAATCTGAATCAAGCTGGGTTTTGTATATTGAAGTGGTTTAGCAGTATCATATCTGTTCCCTGCATTCACACTATAAGGGATTCAGGTAATTTAAGGGCAGCTTTCTGATGAAGCTGAACTAGAATACATTCTGCAACAGCAGACATACTGAGCTCCAGAAGGAGCAGGTTGGTTTTGACTTCACGGAACTGGAAAGAGTCCACAGTAAAATCTCCTGAAATGCATATCCTATGAACATCAGGGCCTCAAACAGCTCTTAGGCTGTAGAAATCTGCTCTTTAGAACCCCATCTATGCACTTGGGGTTTGTGTCTTTGCATTTACTAGGAAAAAAAAAAGTTGATAATGTTTATGCATTTCTGATAAAAAAAAAAAAAAAAAAACTGCGCCCTGTTGAGGTGGTGGTGGTGGAACTGGTTTGGCCTACAGAAACCGGTTCTGTAAGTACTTGTATATTTGACTCAAACAACTTATCCTCTGTTATCTGTTATCTCTTTCTGGGGAACCAACTTATAATGGGTTCCAGTTTACAGAGAAACAGAAGGGAGTGGGGAGGGTGGCAGCAACGCCTCTTCCCTTCAGTACTTCTCACTCCTTGAGGAAGCTTTTGCAAGGTTAGGTTGCTCAGAATGCTTACAGATCTCCAATAGATACTAACATTCTAAGGAGATAAACCTGATCATGTAGTTCTTACATGCCTTTACATGTGCTTCTTGATGGACCAGTCTGGATTTTCAGACTGGTGTATGCCCAGTTAACACTACTGTTCTGCTATTAAAATTGAAACAATGAGCTGCAATAAAGCGGTGATGAAAGGGTTTTAATTTTTTTCCAGTCTTACTTAAAAGAGTAAAAATTTTGCAGTCTGTGATTCTTTAAGTTTCTTACATTTACATGCCTGCATGTGCACATACACACTGTCTTCTCTGATACCCTTGTTGTTTACTTTCTGGAATTTAAATCATGCATTTGACTGTCAACAAAATTGTTAACTCCTAATTAACTGTGGAGTTGAGTTGGAAACCAGGGGTCATTGGATTTTCAGTTCTAATGCATTGTTGTCAGTTGACAGGGAGCTGTACAAATGTTTTTAATATAAGGTGAAAGATGAATAAAATTAACAAAATCCCTTAAGAAGCCTTAGCAAGATTTCTTAGTTTTAGTTTAGCAAGTAAAATAAAACTAGCCATTTTATCCAAACTGTCTTTGATAGATATGATCTCAAATAATGCATCACTGATCTCAGTTTCCTTAGTACTGCTGTTGGTTCAAGCTGATCTGTAAAGATGCCCAGATGATAACTCTTGTTTTTACGTTATACATTGCTCACTTATTTTCTTTTGATATCTGTAAGAAATCAATTTCAAGAAGGAATCGTAGGGTTTTTTGACTTATTAAACTTAAGATATATCTTAAAGTCAAAACAATGAATGGAAAGAGCTGAGCGCTTGAATCTTAGAATGCTTTTATCAGAAACTACATGAGTTTATTAGGCACAAACTGTAAAAGTTGTGGTGATAATACTATATTATTTTTATTTATTTCTGAGTATCTAATGCTTTGACACTTGTGATTTTGAGTTTGTAATCTCAGCCTGGCTTTTCTCTTTGTAGAATATCCTCATAAATATGGACCACAAGGAGGTTGTGCAGATCATTCAGTATTTGAAAGAATGCAGAAGTACCAGATGACTGGTATAGAAGAACCCACAACAGAGGTACTACGCAGGCTATAATGAGTTACACTGATTAGAAATTAGTGTAATAATTCCCTGTTTCTTATTTCTCTTTTCAACTTTTGGTCTCAGGAGTCATCCCTCTATTTTGAAAGGAACAGCTTCACAAATATTTCTAACCCAAAATATTTCTAGCTGTTTCTTAAAATAACGTTTTCAGATTTTTTTTCTTACTGATTCCACAACATAGATGTGCTAGCTCCTCGTCTTGACAAGTCCCAGATTTTTAGACAATTTCAGATGTATTTTTTAGTTAGGCTTGTGATGAGGAATATACTTTATTAAAGTTGAGAATGAAGTTTCAAGATCACTTGGTCTGAAAGTAATATATTTATCCCCGAGGAGCAGGAATTTTCGGATTTATTAGTGTGACACACTTGTCATATGAGTGCTTCCAGTGATAAATAAGGCCAATATGACTGGTAGGGACTTAGTAGCAATATTACAAGTTTGAAGGGGTTCAAGTATGCTGCAGATGGTCTATAGTAGGAGGTGGTCTACAGAAGCAACTTTCCTATCACTTTAAAGTCTTAGTTTTGTTTGCCTTCAGCATTGCACTGCTTGTCATGAAATTGGGATTTTTTCAACACTTCCCAACACTAATTTGAATTCGTTTTAGTTATAGCTGTGTTCTGAACACTTTGAACTTCTGGCATCATGTTGTGATGTTTAAGATCTGCCAGCAAAATGATGCACTTTGGTTAGTAAAATAGCGTCAGCAATTTGAAGTCTAACTCCGAATTGTAATTCCACATATTGAAGGCATTATCAACAGTGTGACGCGGTTCAGTGCTAATAACAATAACATGCTTTCCCAAAAATGTACTTCTAAAAATTTTAGTCTGTGTCTTACCGAGCCAGTGAATGCTATAACACAAGTGTTAGCATGTACAGCTCTAAGCAGCAAGCTTCATTTTGACTTCATATTTCTGTATGCTGTGGTAAATGAGACAATGACAGTGTGAAGTAAGCTATGGTAGGGAGGGCACATTGAAATCCCACAGTAGTATTTTTTTAATCTATGAAACTTTGTTCATCTTCAAAAAGAATTGTGAAAAAGTTTGCAAGATCACATAGATGAGAAGAATGTTATTTCAAATTAACTGCATTCTGTAAGAAAAAAGGCGAAATGGATGGAAGGATTTTGCTGAGTTATTGTTAGGACAGAGGATGTACTTGATGACTGACTGTAGCATACTTAGTTTAAATCAATTTGTAAGTCAAAGAAAACTAATGAAAATCTGTCCGTGTTAGTGGTGTGTGTTTAGGAATGAAGTGTTTGCTATGTTGAGATCATCTAGTAGATCTACAAATTAATGGATTTCTTTCCCATATATTTGCAGAAGCCCTCTGAAGAGCCTGACAGCAGTGGTCCACAGCTTCTAAGAAAAAAACGTGCCACTCAAGCTGAAAAGAATACTTGTCAGCTGTATATTCAGACTGATCATCTGTTCTATAAGCACTATGGAACAAGGGAAGCTGTAATTGCACAGGTATTTCTAAGCCCTTTGTTTAAACAATCTGCTTTATTTTGATTATTTCTGACTAATTTTAATTGAGCGTTAATATACACAATGAAGTTTCGTTTGTTACAGTCACCTTGGCATTACTGATGCATTATTTCACTAAAAGCACTCAATATGCTGGTGAAAAAGGTCACAGGCACTTATGCTTCCTTTAGTTAATAATTACAACTGCAGTTTGTTGAACACATCTCAGCAAGACTTGTCTGATTTTATTTATATCTTTTTTTTCTCTCTTCTCTTACTTAGATAAATACTTCCGGAAGACTTTTGTTCTGTTTGACAACCTGCCAGGCTTCTCTGTTAACATTCACGTAGTCTTCTGTTTGAAATTTTAGCTCAAAATACTTTGAGTTAATAGCACTGAGTTCTGTTCCTGTAGTGTCTGGTATGGTGGAAGGTCAGAAAAGCAGTGGTAACTAAAGGCAGATACTTCTCATTTGTCAGTATACCAGTAACTAGAAGACATTTTTTGTTCACCATTTGTTGCTAAGAAAAATGTGTAGCTCATTAATTATACTTCTTTTGCACTGCTATTTACAATTCTGACTTGCACTGTTTGTTCATCACACTGTATGTCTGTAATTGAGTTGAGTCACATTTTCCAAAGCTCTGAAGTCACCTTCAGAGTCAGAAGTTCAGTGAGGTATTCTATTCTCTTGGAAAAGGTATATGATAAGGTTTTTTCAGATCTGTTTTTTCTATCCGAAATGAAAGAATAATGTTCTATAAACTATTTTTTCTAAAAAAATAAAAGAATAAAAATAAATACAATGCTTTGAATACAATTTAAATTACTGTTTATGGTAGCATTGAACTGAATGAGTATTGCAAATAGTTATCTGAATTTCTAGTTAATGTAGTTATGTTATAATAAATGACTGCTTAAGATTTTGCTTCTACCTGTCATGTTATCAAAGTACATACTAGGTAATTTGTTTCCACAGTTTGCCATCAGTGTTTGCTTTTAAAATGCCTGTTAGGACTTACATTGCACAATATTCTGTGTGTGTAACTAAGTATAGGCTGTGAAGTTATTTAAGACGAGCTATGGTGTACTGCATAGATCTTCGAACTGTGGCTTTGTTTTATTTTTCTGACAGATATCCAGCCACGTTAAAGCGATTGACACAATTTACCGCTCAACAGATTTCTCAGGAATCCGTAACATCAGCTTTATGGTGAAACGAATAAGAGTAAGTAATGCTGGAAATGCTGCAGCTTCACCTGCGTTGACTGGAAGCTATATTGGTTCAAAAGATCTGTTGTCTTTTGCATAGTCAACTCGTACAAGAATCAACTTGTTTATGTTTCACTTGTTGCCTGCTAGGCAAGTACTGTATTGCTCCCCAGAGACTTTAATTCTAAAATATGTAGATAAAAATTCCTCCTCGGTTTAAGAGGATAATTATAAACTTAAAGGTACTGATTAAATGAAAAAACAAATAAGGGAGTATTTACTAGACAAATGTAATTCTTTATTTTTAGAACTTGTTTTTCCAATCATTGAAGTTGTAATATGTCATTACCTGTAAATCTTCAGCAGCATCTTCAGCTGTTAACATAACAAGGTATTGACAGCAATAAGCCTCTTGGCTGGTGTTTATGAATCCAATTAAAATGAATCGCTTATAACAGTTCCAATTTTCTTTTAGATTAACACAACTGTAGATGAGAAGGACTCTTCAAATCCCTTCAGATTTCCTAACATTGGTGTGGAAAAGTTCCTGGAACTGAACTCAGAACAGAATCATGATGATTATTGCTTGGCCTATGTGTTTACAGACCGAGATTTTGACGATGGAGTTCTTGGTCTGGCTTGGGTTGGAGCCCCTTCAGGTAATTGTATCCAAACATTCAACACTAAGGTATTAAGGAGGTACTGTGGGTAGGTTCAAAGAATAAAAGTAGAAACTGTTACTTAAGCTGACAGTAAACAGACATTTTGTAACACGCTTCTTAGAATTTTGGTTTCATATGCTGTTTTTTATAATAGAAACAGGATATCTCTCTTCACTGAGTCTTGTTGTCTTCCTCATGAGCAATACTTCAGCAATAAGGAAGAGCATATTTCTTTCAGTTGACAGAGGTGATATTGGATGTTGTTTTATTTATGACGGGTACAAATGATCAGTGTAACATCAGAGGAGGCAGAAGTATTCATGCTGTATGCAGAGAGCTTAAAACTGCAATATTGATTTTCTAGTAGAATAATACTGCAGAAACTTTAGGTTTTCTGAGTGGTTTTGGAAATATTTTTGATACATAAGTAAAACCAGTGATATTTTCTCTGGGAGTTACTAGAATAATTGTCAGTGTTCTTGAACTGCTTCTCATTAGTTTAAAGCTAGTCATGTGTCTTGGGTCTTACTATCTCTTATATATCAAATAATGATTTCCACGTGTGCAGCATCTTGAGATGTTTACCTAGGATGTATTAGTTTTATAAATCAGTATGTTTAAAAGTTGTTGGTCTTTTCAGTTCAAGGAAATGAAAATTCTCTGTAGCTCAGCACAAATTCAAAATTGTATAAGATTCCACAAAAATGAAATTGAGAATGATCAGTCTTTTTGTCTTAGCTTAATTCTTGGTTGCATAGCAATTACTGGAGAGAAGAGATAACCGGTCTATGAAACTTTGCACAAGCGTGGATACTTCCATGAGAACATCATGAAGAGCTATAACAGAATCTGAGTAATAGCATAAGAAATGTTATGGCAATGTCTTACAAAGGCTTTAAATTATAGCCTTCCTTTGGCTAATGCTGTACTTTTCTCTGAAACATGTTATCTGAAGAGTAGTGAATCTGTGTGAGAAAGTTTTGTGCTGTGACATCTGCTTTTCGTTTTAGGAGAGTAAAATGCTCAGATAAGCATTCATAGAGTATTCAGAGTGGAACAAGTATGTTCAGGGGATATATTATACGCTAATTCTAGTGGTTGTGAAAGAACCATAGGAATCATGATACTCAGGTTACCTTAGTAAATAAGAAACTGAGTCTGTTGTTAAGTCTTGTGTATGCACTGAACAAGCATTGGATGAATTGGAGTGTGAATTCTGTAAACCCTTTTTCTAAAAAGATTTAACTGGCAAAAAATCAAGTTGCTTTGAGAGATTTTCATTCTTAATGCATGCGCTGACATAATTTAAATAGGATATTTCACTAAAACAAAATTTTACTTCAGAAAGCAAGAAAAATTCTGTGGGGAATGGGTTTTTTGACACCTTTTATTTTTAGGAGTAGAATGACTGAATTTTGGAATGTTCACACCATCTCAATACAGCCCTCAGTCACAGAAAAGTTTGAAGTCAAGTCATGACTTTAAGACTTTTCAAAATAGTGAGATGCACTTGAAGATGGACCTTCTAAACAAAGCTCTGATTAACTCATACGTCAAAATTATTTCTAGTTTTTGGTTGTACAGTAAAGAGAAGGAATCACTTCTGCTGGCAAGGACGTGTTGCTAATCTTAGGCATTTTTTTAGTAAATGTTCTTGCTGTGACAAGATCTGTGATTGTACAGTTTGATTTTTGCCTTTTACTTAGTGAAATCTAAATGATATGTACATTGAGTCCGCCTCTGTTGGACATTGCTTACTCCTAGTCAGGTACTACAGGTATAGTACAGTCAGGGCTTGTACGAGCAGTGAAAGCCCAAAATAGCCCTTAATAGCTACTCTAAAAAAACTAACTTCTTGTGTGAATGAACTCATTCAGTGCTGAGAGCATTAGTGTGGATAAACTTAATCTCCTTTCCAAGTTGGATTAGTTTTAATTACACAGACCTGCTCCTGGTTCGTGAGGATCCATTGAGGTAGCAATCTGCTTCTTGTTCCAAGTACCAGCTGAAAGTGACACAATGCTTCTTTTTAGAGTAATTGTTATACTTTTGCCTAAACACAGGGAGCTCTGGTGGAATATGTGAGAAGAGCAAACTGTATTCTGACGGTAAGAAGAAGTCTTTGAACACTGGAATCATCACTGTTCAGAACTATGGCTCTCATGTGCCTCCCAAGGTTTCACATATCACTTTTGCTCATGAGGTTGGACATAACTTTGGCTCACCTGTGAGTATTACTTTTGGTCTCTTGCTTTCAGTCACTTTGAAATGCATCACTTCTGAAGGGAGCTTTTACTACTAATTAAAAGTAAAGGAAAATTTAATAGTGAATGCATGGCCACTGTGTAAAAAAGCAAGTTGCAGAAGTAAGTCTTCTTTGTATTTTACAGCATTGGTTGCGAGGGTTGGTTTTGTGGATACATTCTACTCGTTCAGAGACTTATTAAAAAAACTGTATTCCTGATCCCCAAAACTTTATTTTTTTTTTATTGGAGGTGCGGCCACCCAAGTCTTTTAAATGTATTTTGGTTTATACTACAGTAGTGGAAGAATCAATGCAGAATTAAGACGATGCATTTTGCAACAAGAAAATGTAAAACTGTCTCTTTTTCTTATGCAATTATTTATACTTACATGATTACATAAAACGAAGAAAGATGTGAAGAGGATTGAGATACCTGCAATGACATTTTAGAACAAAACTCTTCTTTCTGGTAATTCAGGGATATGATTCGTTTATGACAAACCAAAAATGTGAGGTTTTATTGGCATTGCTGGAAATGATAGCTGGGAGGGCTGTTTTAGTTTTTCTCAAAACTTATGTAAGCTTTCTTCTCTATGAAGTAAATGAAATAAGATGGTAGAATTTTTTTTCTTCAGAAACAGATGCTGGCATGTGAATGCGCCTTGAGAAAAATCCCCAATAAAACTGCTTTGAGTAGAAACAAATGTTACAATTATGGTTGAAAATATGAGTATGCGAAGCTGAAAACCTGGTCTGAGTGAAATATCTCTTGGACAATCTTGGAAGGTGTTCTTTAAATTTCTCTGTGAGTTGTTTTGTTTCAGGAAAATATGTAAAAGTACACATTTGATTCTTCCAAACTATAATAAATAACAGAGTTGTCACAAGTGTGCTAAATGTAATGTAGATTGTGTTTCTGGATAGCTGTATGTGTCAGAACAGCACTGAACTTCATCTTACTCTTTGCAGTTGTTTTTTTTTTTTATCAATGTAAAGATGAGCATGCCAATCTGTGATGCATCACACTGGATATTAGACGTGTCATTGAAAGACAGAAACAAAATTCTGCTCTATTCCGAAGTTTTATTCATTCCTTCCTCAAACCAAGAAAAAAGATGGACTGCAGTTTCAGTTACCTTCTCCAGCTTTTCTCCATCCACTACTTTACCTTTTAGTGACCATAAATCAGTCTTTTTAGACTATTGTAATTTTTTGTTGGTGTTCATTTTAGGACTTTGGGTATACATTCTCAAGAATTCAGATAAGTTAAACTTGAAAATTGCATCCTTGTTGCAGTTGTCAGTAAAAACTTTGTTTTCCAAAAAGTTAACAAGTTCAGATATCTCATGCACATGTAGGAGAACAAGAAATGAGAGCTGTCTCAGTAGAAACATTTTAAATTTTTTTTGTTTTGCAGCATGATTCTGGAATGGAGTGCACTCCAGGGGAGTCCAAGAACTTGGGACAGAAAGAAAATGGCAATTATATCATGTATGCAAGAGCTACATCTGGGGACAAACTTAATAACAACAAGTTCTCACTCTGTAGCATTCGAAATATCAGCCAAGTTCTTGAGAAGAAGAGAAATAACTGCTTTGTTGGTACGTACTTGGTCATCCTGAAAGCAGAACAGATAAGTTGTTAACATTAAGTTAAATTAGAAATTCAGTGCTTTTTGTTTTGCTGTTCGCTTTACTGGAAGATTCAGTTGAATGTGAGGTTTGTGTAAATTTGAGTGTTGTGTTAAGTTCTGGACTCCCCAGTGCATGAAAGACGTGGATGTACTGGAGTCAATCCAACAAAGGTCCACAAAGATGATAAAGAGATTGAAGCATATAACGTGTGAGGAGAGGCTGAGAGACTGGAGATTTTATCTGGAGAAAAGTAGGCTGTGGGGGATGCTCCTGTCTGTCTATATAAAACCCTGGTAAGAGGGAGTAAGGAAAGCAGATCCAGACTTTTCTTATTGGCACCCAATGAAAGGGCAAGAAAAAATGGCACAAATTGAAACATGAAAGATCCTATTCATGTGTGATGGTTTGGGTTTTTTTTTTGTGTGTGGCTTTGTCTCTCTTTTACTGTGAGGATGGTTGAACACTGGAGCAGGTTACCCAGGAGGCTGTAGAGTCTCTTTGTCTTCAGTGATATTTAAATCTATCTAGACAGATCCCTTGGGAATGTAGTGCATTTGACCTTGTTCTGAGTAGAATGTTGGACTGTACAGTCTCCTGAGTTGTATTCTTACTTCATCCATTTCCTGATTGTTGTTGTTGTTCTGAGAATGTCACGGTCAAATTCTAGAGAAATGTTCTAGGCTGCAGATTCCCTGTCCTATGAACTTGATGTAATAACTTTGTAGGAATCTTCTCTCTTTAGTCTGTGTGTGTTCTCTTAGAAATGTTGTGAGATTGTAATGCAAGCAACTTCCGGACTAGGAATAAAGTATTTTCTCCCAGTATCATCAACTTTTGTTTTAAGATTGTCAGACAGTTTGAGGAAAAAGATTCTGCTGCACGGAAGGCTTAGCATAAAACTTGCTCTTAGCACTTTAGATTTCCTGTCTACTCAAGAAACTCCCACTGTTATCAGAAGAAACCATATAATCAAAAGCTTAAATTGTATGAATGACTGATCTGAGTGGTGAGCAAGTAGTGCAGGTTGACTTATAGTCTGTATGAAGTGCAGCTTGAACAGGTGCTCCCAGTCTCGCCTACCTGAATCCTTATGTGTGTATTCTTTGTACTGCTTTGCACAAAAATGTACTGGTATTTTTCAGAGTCTGGTCAACCTATCTGTGGTAATGGACTGGTAGAAGAAGGAGAGCAGTGTGATTGTGGATACAGTGACCAATGTAAAGATGAGTGCTGCTACGATGCAAACCAATCAGATGATAAAAAATGCAAGTTAAAACCAGGCAAATCCTGCAGGTATTGTACATATCTGTTACGGTACACTTATAAATAAGATACTTTATACAGGGAGTGAGAAGTTCATCAGTGCAAGTATGGCATGCAGTTCTTTGTGCTTATCTTGTTCAGATGACTGTTCATTGTCCTGTTAAACTTACAACTAGAGAATTGTAACAATGCTAATACTCAGTGTAGCCAAATGTGTTGAAATTTGATCCTCTTTGTCTGAAATTTGTTGTGCAAAAGCTGTATGTTTTGGAAAAACAAGACTTAGATGCTAATTCCATAATAGGTACAAGATAGGATTAATTGCCCAAAGAATAATAGAAGGATATTCTGAAATGAGGTCTTACCCTGGTGCCATCTCTACAGTACAGCCAAACCAGAAGATATTTGAGAAATATAAAAAAACAAGTGGTTATCTTTTTACACTTGTTCAATAAATTATACTTTTAATCCTCCTAGTGTCTTGGCAGTGCTGTATGAAAAATGATATATACGAGCAGCTTTTAAACACTACACTGTGGTGTACTGTAAGACTAGTTGTGCCTTGTTGTTGCGTGACTTAAAACATATGTTACATTTTTACCTCATCTAAAAACATGAGTCAATTTTTTCACATGAAAGACTGAACAAAAGATCTTCCTCTAGAGACAGATGTAAACTTTAACATCTGGTTAGACAAAGATAGTTACTGTTGAAAGTCTAAAACAGATCAACTTTTTAATACAACGTTCACAGGTTTGCTCTAATTAAACTTTTCTGCCAAATTATTGTTGTCATCCTGTGAGTGGAATTAGAAGTAGCATCTGCTGTGAAAATGCATTTGATTCTGTAGATGTGGTAGGATAGCTCCTTGTGAACTTGTAGTTGCAGTAATTTTGTGTGCCTTTTTTTTTTCTCTTGCAAATTTTTGCCATTTCTCTGGGGGAAGGAGGAAAAGCCTCACACTGTTTTGATTTATCTTTGGTGTCTGAGAATTTGTTCAGTACAGCTTCAGAAAGCAATGGCTGCTTCCTGTGGCTGCATCAGATATACTGGGATGATGCACTGGTGTACCTTGCTGTAGGAGGCTCAGCTGCATTCATATCTGTGCCAAAAAAAGAACATTTAAAATTTAAAATTTAGGAGGACTGAGTGAAGCTATATGGTTCCTTTTGAAAAATGTTGAATGTAACTGAGTGGTTTCTGATATAAGCTCTTCTGACCTGTCCTCTTCTCTTGTTTGTTTAGAGAACATAAATGGTCTTTTGTGCAGAAAGTAAAACAAAATAAAAAATTCTTAATGGATGTTAAATCAGAGAGGAATAAATCTTGACTTGCCTATTTTAATGAAACTGGCACTATGAAGCTAGTCAGTTATTCCTGAACCAATTTAATCTTTTGTATATTTAAACCTTGAAATGCTGTTAGTCTGTATTTATTTTAATATAAGATGCACTTGTATTTTTCTAACATACTGCAACTAGTTTAATGGCTACAATGACTGATAAATACCTTGTTACCTCGAGGGAAGAAAATTGACTCAATTTACGTTTTACTTGGCACAAATGAGAAATGCACCTAGTGTTTAAGAAGGCTTTAAGATGAGTATCTTTTTCTGAAAATGTTTGCACTGACTCCTTAATATTCATATTTTTTTGTTATTTGCAGCCCTAGTCAAGGCCCTTGCTGTACTGCACAGTGTACTTTCAAACTGAAGACTGATAAGTGTCGAAATGATTCAGACTGTGCAAGAGAGGGAATGTGTAATGGTTTCAGTGCTCTCTGTCCAGCCTCTCAACCTAAGCAAAACTTCACGGAATGCAACAGGCGTACACAAGTTTGCATAAAAGGGGTATGTATCTTATGGCCACGTGTAGCTCTGCAGTTGTTTATTGCAAGGCAGCATGTTGTGAAGCAATACAATTTCAGTACTTAATGAGGAGCAGCGTGAGAATCATCTTCTTTCATTAGAAGTAGTGTACTTCCAGTTTGCAGTCAGGATAACTGTGAAGGTGCAGCAGAGATTAAGAAACTAACAAGAGTCAAGTCAGCTGTGTGACCTGAGAAAGTCCAGTGTGAAGTTTGTTGTGAAAAAGGGTATGTGAAAATGCATTTTACATCTTAGCTGTGTTTTCACATTTTTCTTGAGTCTTGATCAAATAATTTTGTTGCCTTTGTTAACAGATACAGTATGTACAGAATTTGGCAAATACATTCTCCTTCTGTGTGCAAGTAACATACGTGTGCAGGGATATGAAACTATGCTGAACCACCTGTAGATTCCTGTGTTATACAGTCTGTGACAATTGCTATTAAAAGTTCATGAAAGTCTTTTTTAAGTTGGTCTGTGTTTACTTAAGATGAGAAGCAAGCAGAAGTCATCCTTGTAAGAGCTGTAACTCATATTGCTCTAGCTTGCCATTTTCACAGTCCATTTTTTAATGAAATAAGTTCATAATTTTTTTTTTTTTTTTTTTAGCTAAAAAAATGTGAAGATAGAGGAAACTTTTTGCAGGTTCTTCATTTTGAAACAAATACAAAAGCCTCTGTTTATTGTATATTTGAATTAGAAGATCCATCCAACAGTGGAATTAAAAACAGAATCTTTCAGCCACTTCTATTTTCTGAGAGGAACTATTCTTGAAGATGTTTTTGATTTATTTTTCTAATTATGGTTTTGAGTAATCGTAGTTCAGTATGAATTACAGTTTGTTCCCGTGCTGTGAAACTTTTGCAGAGTGCACTAAAATAAGATAATGTTTGGGATTTAAATTAAAAAATAAAATAAAAAATAAAGGTGTTTCACTTTTAACAATTCTCAGATATGCTTACAGCACTGAAATTGGATACTTACTGTCATCCTTGATTGTATAGATTTAGGAAGAAAGTCCAGCTATTTTTTCTAAGTTGATAGTTATGCTTTCAGGTATTAAAACTAATATCTTCCTAATAAGTGTGCTTAAAAGTGAAATTGTTTTTTGTTCTCTTGCTTTTGTCTCCAACAGCAATGTACTGGCTCTATCTGTGAGAAGTATGACTTGGAGGAATGCACGTGTGCTAGTTCAGATGGCAAGGACGATAGGGAATTGTGTCATGTCTGCTGCATGAGGAAAAGTAAGATTTGTCTGAGTTGTGTCATCATGAATATACCAGTAGATATCAGGAACTTTCTGACAGGAAGTTTTTATGGTTTTTCTTAGCTTGAGATCATACTGTGAGTTTTTACTTAGTTTCAGACAGACGTTGCATTATATTTTGTTCTTTTTTCTTAGCAAATGCACAGTGTTTTATTTTAAA
The DNA here is from genome assembly GCA_023055505.1 of Callipepla californica brunnescens. Classification (NCBI taxonomy): domain Eukaryota; kingdom Metazoa; phylum Chordata; class Aves; order Galliformes; family Odontophoridae; genus Callipepla; species Callipepla californica. The sequence continues at coordinate 6,074,643 of JALIRH010000012.1, forward strand.
GCTAACATTAACTTGGAATGTCTTAAAAGCAGGTGTTTTAAACAGTTGAGCACTAACATTCATGCCTATGTGTAATACAGAACTGCTCTGAATTAATCAGATTTGTATTCACTTTTCAGTGGACCCAGATACTTGTGCAAGTACAGGTTCTAGCCGGTGGGAGAAACACTTTGCTCGTAAAACTATTACGTTGCAACCGGGATCTCCTTGCAATGATTTCAGAGGCTACTGCGATGTGTTCATGAGGTGTCGCCTAGTAGATGCTGACGGCCCTCTAGCTCGGTTAAAGAAAGCTATTTTTAATCCTGAGCTATATGAAAATATTGCAGAATGGATCGTGGTAAGTATCTTTGTCTTACCACTCTAATATAAAATATAGTTGTTAATCAGTGCTTGCAGCTAGTATCGCGTTCTTGGAAGTACCATCAGTCATGTTGTGCCTAGTATTTCTGTGTGCACCTTGAGTGCAGCAAATTTCTTGACAGATGGAGTCAGTGCAAAGAAGGGAATTAGTGAATAGTTCGTGTTAACGCTTCAGTTCACACCGTTACAGTTTTGTGTTGATGTTCATATTTTGTGAATTCGTTTTTTCACGTTTTAACTCTTAATATATTTGAATGTTTTGCTTTCTTTTACGGATGTGAGTATACTGTCCTCCATCAGTTCTTACTTCTATTGCGTTAGGTCATGCTTCACTAGTAGTAGACTGGTAGGAGAAGCTACAAAGAAACGTATTACAGAGCTGCATGGTCAGCTTGTGTAAGTTTTTGAGTTTTAGGCTTATATAGCTCTGTTGTAGCACAAGTATTGCCTGTGAAATATTCTTCTGATGCTACAATGAATCTTAGGGGTTTTTGTGTGTGTAAGTCGGTTTTTCTTTAAAATGTTAGGGTTTCTTAAGTGATGTTTCTGATTAGTTTTTAGATGACTTCTAAAATGCAAAAGAAAGGAATACTCAATGTGTATTCGTGTGAATGCACACCTTCCCTGAGTGCAAAGTAAAAAACCATTTTTTTCTTAATGTTTTTAGGCTCATTGGTGGGCAGTATTACTTATGGGAATTGCCCTGATCATGTTAATGGCTGGTTTCATTAAGATATGCAGTGTCCATACTCCAAGCAGTAATCCAAAGTTGCCTCCTCATAAACCACTTCCAGGTAAGCAGATAAACATCTGATCCTCTATTTTTTTTCTGAAGAGGGGATTTCTGGTGTCCCAGCCTACAGTCTGTTGCCTGGTGCTACGAAACTTGAAATGGAATTCATGCCATGGGAACAACTGATAAAAATAGAACTCTTTCCTTATTTCCCTGTAATTTAATATGCATATCAAAAGAAAGACTTTGAAAAGGCTTTCTGTCTCAGGGTGCCTTTCATTTTATATTCCAGACTACATTTCATAAGAATTGGACTGTTCAAGGGACTACTACTGAGATAAGAAAAAGTACTCTATAAATGCTGTATGCATTTAACCGTGTGTTTAAAACATTGCAGGTCTAAATCTGAAGCCTTCCAGACGAGTCATTATATTTATCTTTTATGGGTTGGGCATCTTTTCTTGGTAGCCTTTTCTTCTTTTGCTCTTGTTTTAGTAATGTGCCTTTCTTTGCAACAGGCACTTTAAAAAGGAGGAGACCGCCACAAACCACTCAGCCACCACAGCGACAAAGGCCCCGAGAGAGCTATCAGATGGGACATATGAGACATTGACTGCAGCTTTTTGCCTTGGTTCTTCCTAGTGCCTACAATGGGAAATCTCACTCCAAAGAAAAACCTAATAAATCGTTGTCCCCAGTCTAACTCTCAAAAATCGAAGAAAAAAACAAAACAAAAAAGCATGATATGCCCTCGAAACAAGTGGGAATGGTGAATTTTTTTGATGAGTGAATCTTCCAGCTCAAAAAGAAGAGAAATGTTTTTCTTGCATACTTTTAATTTAGTGGCACAAAATCCTAGAGCGTCATGATTCTTTCTCCCTCCTGTGCTCTTCATTGCTGCATTTTCTTCACTTGCAGGCAAATATGGCTGTAACAAAACTTTTATTCATGAATTGAGAAAATATATATATTTTTCAACTGCCAGACAAGGCTAGGAAGCTAGACCACCTCAGCATTGGAGACATGACTTGCCAATGTATATACATTGTTACATGCAGACATGTATTTCTAACGTACACCCGTACTTGTGTGCAATTGTAAACAAGAGAATTGCAATATGGATGTTTCTTTGTATTATAAAAACTTTTCCGCTATTAATGAAGAAATTACTGTTTAATTGACATACTCAGGATAACAGAGGATGATGGTGTGTAATGGTCAAGGATCCTGTGATGCTTTACACAGCAGTTTTGAATCAAACTTTTTATCATGATCAGAGTTGTTTTGAGCACTCATTTTATCTTTTCTCAAACAGCTGCTAAGACATAGCATTCAAGATTGATAGGTCTTCTAGAGATACAGCAGGTGTGGTGCAAACTCTGCAAATACCAGAATGTTTCAGATTTTTTATATAAACGCCTGATGTCTTGTAGCTCAACAGAAATGTTTTTAATTTGTCTGATTATTCTGTTAAATGATGAATAGTTAGATGAAATTTTTCCATGCTTTAGTAGAAAATTCTGCCTGTTTTTCAACTTGTTTTAAAACTTGCAACCAATTTATTCGGGATGTTCTATGTTCCTTCATGGCAGTGAGCTCGCGACTCTGAGGGATGAGGAGAGAAAGGAAAGCAGTGGATTATTTTCTTTTTTTAATTTATCTGATTTTGGGTAACTTTTCAGCACGTTGCTGTTGGTTGATGACCACTAAAGTAGTGATTTGCGCGGCGTACTGCGGCAGAGTTAAAACTGTAGCTAGGACTACCAACTTTCCCAGACATTTTGTAACAGTAGTGAAGTTCAACAGCACAATGTCCCATTCCAAAGTTTTTATTACGAATGTAAATAATTGGCGTTTTTAAAAGTGGAAACAAAAGATTTCTTAAGGTGCTTACTGCTATGCAGGAGATGAAAGGGGGGCATTACAAGATGTTTAAGCTTTTGATATATTTATTGCTTGTTTTCCAAAAGCACCGAGCTAATTAGGGGCATAAATGGCTATAATTTTCCTGGCTTTGCTTAGGAGAAAATTTACTAAGGTTGGACAGGCTTCCTTTGTTTGGTTTGTTTTTGTTCTTTTTTTTTTTTTTTTTTTTCTTAAGAGTATAAGGTTTACACAATCATTCTCATAATGTGACGCAAGCCAGCAAGGCCAAAAATATTACTGAATATAATGGGATCTCTTCCTTGTAAACTTGTACAGTATGTGGTGACTTTTTCAAAATACAGCTTTTTGTACATGGTTTAGAGACAAATTTTGTACATGAAACCCTGGTCCAATAGACTATATAAATAATTCTAAATGATCTTAACTAGATAGGAGTGTATGTAGTTGCTTTTAAATCATTTTAAATACATTTGTTTTAAGACTGTGCAAAGATTGGAGGTGGGTTTGCATTTCTAAAATGGTGACTTTTCTTCAGCAAGAGTTCTTAGTAACTTCTTGAGTGTGGTAGACTTTGGAACATGTAAATTTTTTGCCTGTAATGTTATCCTGTGGTAGGATTTTGGCAGACAAACGCTGCCCTATTTTATTTTCAGTCTAAGTTAAATGTTTTCTGAAAAGAGAAACGTGCACTGAACTCTCCACTGCAAGTCAAGATGTGGTAAATCAAGAAGAAAGTTCAAGGCAATGGAATACTACTGTCAATTTCATGTCCACTGTGTTTTATACAGTATCTTTTTTGTTCACTTTGGAAATTTTTACTAAAATTGCAAAAAAATAAAAATAAAAAATAAAAATGAAGTATTGTGCAAAGATATGTAAGGTTTTTTGAAACTTGAAATGCATTAATAAATAGACTTGATGAAATCAGCATTTGAAGATCCATTTACTTTTCAAACCCTGAAAGCAACAAGGAGTATGCAGACCGTTTTTTTTCAGCTTTTGCTGTAAAGGGGCCGTTGCACTCTCTGTGTGCTCTCCAAGCACCTCTCTGTTTTCACATCTTCAGAATATTTGCTCTTGCATTTAACCATGTGTTCTTTAAGGAAATTCTTCCTTCGTGGCTGTGATCATACAAGTGATTGAAAGCTCTCTCTTTTTCATCTATGAAGTTAGAAACTAAGTACTCTTGGGTTACCCAAGCCTGGCACTGTAACTAGCAAATGATGACTTGCAAAATACATGTATTTTTGAGGAGGAATACCCCAATTAACATAGAATAATTTGAGCGCACAGTTAATGTATTAGACTTCTAGAAGGATCAAATCTGCTTTCTGCAAGGTGTTTTCAAGCTGCATGTCAGTTTTCTTCTACACTGTAAAGTTGACTTAAGTGATTGCTTTTAAACGCCAACTTCTCCAGCTAGTCCTTCCTCCTAGGGGTGTTTGTTGACAATAGTCTGCTTAGGCATCTGTTTCCTTAACTGAGCAGAATATGCTTTGATGTAATCAAAGCACATTCAGAGTTCCTTTCTCACAGTGCTTGCTTTCCCCATGATGTTTTTGAGTGTTTCCCTTTGTAGCTAAGTAGCACTGTTAGGGTAAAAGGTAATGAAATGATCAGTTGGAGTAGATCCCTTCATCATGGTTACCTAATAGATCTTACATTTCTGGGAATTCAAGTCAAAGCAGTGGAATAATACCTAAGTATATAAAATGTGGATATTTTAAAATGTGTTTAGAGGAAACCAATGAGTACATAAGTAGCTGTTTTCTTTTAAACTATTACTTGACCTAATAGATCCTGGTTAATCATATTTCTTAATGTTTTATTCATGGAACACCACTGCTGGGTGTAGAAGCATGAGTAGTCTGAATGGTAGGAATGTGAGAAGGCCATCACAGACTCCTCCTAAACCACAGAGCTTTCTGTTATTTAAACCAGACAGGTTAGAAGTTGGTGATGTAGTTTGCCTTTTAATGAATGTTTCAGTATTGCTTTTTGGGGGGGAGGGGTGAGAACAAAGCTGGGATTTTACCTCAGATTTTACATTGGCACCTCGTTGCAACACAGGTGATGGAAAGCTCAGCAGTCTTGATGTTACTCTAAGCTGTGCTTCCTCTGACAGGAGCAGACTTCTGATGGCTTTCAGGGTCTCAGTTCAGTTGTCTGGAGTGGTCCAGGAACAGTTTGAGTGAGTGCTATGTGAGGCACTGCTGTATGCTCTTGGAATCGTAGGTATAACCTCGATATTTTCTTCTGGCATTGTCGGGCAGTTGGTGTATGCTGCCACATAGGCTTTGTTATTTTGACATCAGAAATTAGTCTAACAGCTATCAAAAGCACAGGATTTATGTGGGATGTGACTGGTTTGCACATTCGATTTCTGAAAAACGTCATCAGAAAAGATTTATTCATATCTTCAAAACCATGAATATTGAGTGTTCCCTTATTTTTTCTGTTTGACTGAAGATAAGTTTCCAAAGTGTGTTACCTGAGGAGATCCCTGCTTATTTACACTCGAACTGAAGGATGTTTTTTCCCCAGAAACTTGAGAAGTCCCCAGACTGCAGTATCCCTGTTATTTGGGCTTCAGCACACAGTAGACACGCTTGACTTTTTTTCACCTGCTTTTCCTGGACTAATGCTTTGAATCTGCTTTCTACATTTAAGATCCCTTTATCGACCTTCTTACCGAGTAAGTAGTAGTGCTATTAAAAGCTAATTTTACTGCCTGAAACGTGTCTTAAGTGTGAAAGGGTGTGTTGCTACAGGAAAATCACGACTTCAAAGGCCGTGATAATGTACGTGTTTTACATCACAGAACTCTCATTAGGAGCTGTCTCACGAGCCTAAGTGCTTTTTATGAGGTCTTTATTTCATCTTTTCTTTCTCTGTATTAATTATAGCTGTTTACTTCTATGGATTTTACCTACTGAAAGCAGCTTTTAAAAGTTAGGAGTGGCTATTCTGTACGATGAGCGATTATATCTGAAGGTTCACTGCTTGCAGGATTGCTGGTTCTGCCCTGCTCATGCATTTGTCACACTTTTTAAATCGTTCTCACTTCAATTCTGATAACATCTGCATATTTTGATTCTACATTTCCTTCAGTATCTTGGTATGGTATCAGTTCATGTGACTTACTTCACATTTCCAATTTACAGAATGCTTAGAACAAATACATTCAGAATAGTAATAGAAACATCATTTTTAATGTCTACTGTACTTACAGTTATTCAGGGACAAATGAATTACTTTCTACTTAATTCTACTTAATTTCTGCACGTTTTGCTTACAGTCTCCTGTAAGCATAAAACATGTTATGATAATGATGATAACATTTGCTTATGTAGTTTATATTCCGATATAGGAAACAGTGGAATTTTGTATGTTTGAATTTTTTAGATTTACTTGTATGCACTGAAGTAAGAGTTTTACCATTTTCATTTATTAATGCAGTCTAAAATGATACTAAGATCTGCTATTCAGGAATTTTAGATGTTAAAATCTCAAGCATTACATGAACAAGTAATATGATTTTCATATGAAAGTTAACAGTTGTGAGTAGTACATTAATCATTACTAAATTACTATTAATTTAAGTTGGTGCTCTAAAACAGTTAAATGGCAAAGCATTTTCTGATAAGGCATGGCTTCTGGGGGTGATATAGTTATTTTTCATGCCATATAGTTACAAGGGATAGCTCAAGTGTTCTATGTATTGAGATGTATTCTCAGTATTGAAAGTCAGGAATTCAGACTTCTTGTTGATGATGTTACCTATTTCAGAGTTTCTTTACTGTTGAACTCCATCTTCACTATGAAATAATTTAGGAAATATTCAATGGATACTCAGTATTTCAAAGTATTTAATTGCAAATGAAAGTCCTTTCCAAGATCCGTATCAGTGATTATTCCAAATAGTAGTGTTCTGATTTCCAGCAAGCAAGCATTATTTTGAACTTCAACTAATTTAAAATAAATGGTTGCTATCACTAAAATTGCTCATTGATCACTGAGGGTAGGCCTGCCTATCAGCAAAGTGCCTTTCAATTTGCCATTGCATCACAGAATTTACATTTTTACGTATTCTCTTCCTCGCCTCTGAAACTATCAGAATTTTTAAAGTTGTGCTTAGCATAGCTTTGTATTTTTCAAACATCCTACTAGATGTGTGCTATTTTTATTATATTTTGGTAGGCAGTAGGTTTTTCTTCTTGCTCACTTCCTTTCTTGTTGCCGAAATCGATCTTCACATCTCACAAACGTTTTCTCTTGGGCTGGATAAAGGTGAACGTTGTCAATGCTTTGAGAACAAAATGTCATCCTAGGAAGAAAACACAGCATGTAATCATAATAATACTTTTTAAGGATGCCATCTGTATAAAAAAATTACACTCTAAATACACTGGCTTTTACTGTCTTTATCTTTCCTGTATTTACCTTCCTGTGACGTCCCAGGGTGTACAGAAAGAAAATAGAGTGTATTATTCTTTAAAATCTTGACAAAAACTCCTGCTTCTTACAGCAAAAAAACTTCTGAATAGTGTTAAGATAGCTGAAAATACCTCCTGAACTCCCCACCATTTTCCCTTTTTCTAGTTCTGAGTAGTGCATCACTAGTGATTGGCTTGTTCTATGTTAATGATACCATTCTGTGCCATTACTTTTTTTTTCTCAAGATACGAAATCTTTTTTTTTCTTTTCATTTCTTTTTTTTTTCTTTTTTTTTTTTTAAACAGCTCTCCAATTTGCCCTGTGCTGCATGGATTAATTTGTTTTGGCAGCTAGGTCAGTACTGACCAGCAGGAGATGTTAGAGAAACTAATTATTTATTTATTTCTGGCAGGAGCAAAGTGCTGGGTTAGGTAAGAAAGTGTCTACAAAACACATTTTCAGACAGGGCAAAAAATAAATAAATTATGATCCTCCTCTGCCACCCCTATGAATTGTCCGATTTGTGGGCATTTTCTGTTAGTTTCAAGGAGCTGCAGCTCTGCTGTGAGTACTGATCCACAGGAAGGCTGCAAGTACTTGTCACTGGTGTGCTGGTGAGAAACTTTAACAAGGAAAACCGTTTGAGGCTGAGCCACAGTTACAAGGTAAGGGAAGATTTTCTTATTAATTAAAATGTTCCATTAAGAATTTCTCGAAGGATTAAAGCAGTAGGAATAATTGCAAGTTTTGTTATTCCTTCTGGCTGCATCTTCTGTCTGAATAAGGCGCTTCAAAAGTATTAATAGCATTTGCTGTGTGTAGAGACCACCACCAACCAGATCTGTGGATCCAGTTCCAAAATACCCAGTGTATACTGAAAGGCCAATAATTGAGAATTGTTTTATTTTTGCAAGTAGGATTTTGAGTTTTCAAGGCCTTAATGTTTGAATCAATCTTTATTTTGTTTTATATTTGTTTCTTTGAAATTTCATGTGGTTTTCACGGAGTGAGATAATCGCGTTCTAAGAAAAAAAACCACACTATTCTGTATCAGTATTATGTTGAAAAAAAAAAAAAAGGTACTGCTTGTTAGAATTCTTCCTTGGATCTGTTGCTACCTCTTTGTCCTCTCTTCCCAGATTTTGATAACACTGTTACCCAGGGGAATGGTGCCTTAAATTCAGGCTAGTGTTAGTAGTGAGTCAGAAGATTTCCCAAAATTCATTTTCAACCTAGGGACAAAAATCCCTCTCAAAAGTCATTTCAAAATCATGCACTGTGTTCTGAGACAAATGTTAAACAATAATAAAATGACAGAGGTTGGATTTGGATAAACTCAACTGGTTTGAGTACAGTGACTCAGATCATTGTATAAAAGCTTGGAGAACTTGTTTGCTAAGTGTCTGGCTTATTACAGGAAAATGTTCTTTTCATTACACTTACTTTTGCTGTGTTTCCCCTGCTTTCACTCGTATTGTCTTCACAATGAGCCCTGGTCCACGATTGCCTTTTGTCCATGGTATTATGGTTTGAAACTTGTCCCAGATATTTTTCCAAACTGCAGTTCCTTCCCATTTAAACTTGATCATTAGTAGCTCACCAATATCAGTGTCCAGGGTGATGAGGAAAGAGGAGGTTTTATTCCCATTAATTCCTTCAACTCTGCCGAAATCAAAAACAGAAGAATGCTATCTAGATTATTATGGATTGAAGTTTATTAAGAAAATAAATAGGCTATTTTATTTTAAATCAAAGGAAGAACTGTTTCCTCCCTCATCTCCAGGGAGAACATTACTGTCTGTGCCATACTCTTCCTCTAGGTGAGTAAAGTTGTGAAATATAACAACTTGCTAGGAAAGACAGAAGTTAGGAGAAGCTTGGACAGCTAGGAAGGCAACAGTGGTTTCTTATCGCAAAAGAGGTGTCCTATAATACTATCTTATGTTATGTCTTCTGTCTGCTAGAGCAAGAACTGAACGTTACTGCCTTTGCTTTTGACAATGCCAATAGCAGATCCATCGTAAGAAACAGCCAGATTTCTTTAATTACAGTTGCTTCATTTTGTTTTAATTAATTGCTGCCCCGTGTCAGCTTTGGGAAGGACCAAAGTGAACGGGATACCAAATCTTAAGAGAAACTTCCAAGAGAATTTGTTTTGTTTAAGAGATCGTTCATTGAAGAATTGTATGAATAATGTAAAAATTCATAATTCTTAGGGAGTGTGGGTGAAGAGAGGACATTTTCTGGATCACCTCCAATTACCCATAGTAAACCAAGTCATTCACAGCTTGGTTATCCAAGTGACGTGGTGAACTGGCAGTTCTTTTTTCTTACTCATACAATGATGTGTAATGTCAGTACTCACAGCGTGATGGGCAGGTTTTTAGCGTCCTCCTTAGTGCCTGTCAGAGACATGGTAAAAGTTGGGTCTATCTTCTTGCCTTGGATTTCATTCATGAAGTGGATCTTGAACTGATAGTGATAGACTGTGAAAGGAGCAAGTGATTAAATGAATGGTCAAAGGAACAATAGATTTCTCAGAAAAAATACTTGTCTTTGAAAGCAGGAACTTGACTGTTGCTTCCATTTTATTTTAAAATAAATTTATTACAATTAAAGCATAATTGTTCTTTATCACTGATGAATTGTATTAGAGTTTGGGAGTCCTACTGCACTTTTTAAAAGGATTGCAGAGGGGAGGAAGGTAACCTGGGCAGAGTTCCATTAATTGGATAAAATACTATGGGAAATGTTTTTATTCTTCTGAAATTTAATTGTTAGAATGTCTGCCAAGCTCTGTACAACGAATAGAGGAATCCTTATGACTAGACATGTTTGAAAGTGTAAAACAAAGTCTGAAGACCTTATCAGATGTTGTTGGGCTTTTTCACTGGTTAGAAAATAATCTTGCAGAACAGAAGACTTTTCTTGGCTGCATAATGAAGCATTGTGCTTAACATGCATCTGTTAGTAATATGACTGTTCATTCACATTACTTTAAGAAAGATGTCATTAGTGCTTTGAGGTTTGGTGGTTTTTCCAAGAATTGTGTTCAGGAAAGTCTTTGAACTGTAGGTAATGGCATGCTTCTGAGAAGTAAAAATGACTAAGGAATCATCAGTGTGCTAATTACAAGCTGTTTGGCATTTAGAGAACTGCAACAAGCAAACAAAAACCAAACAGTTAGAGGCCTTGTGTACTCAGATATTTTCATCTAGTTTTGAATGTCCAACGTTTTCAGTCTAGTGACTCTACCAAAAGAAAAGCTCTGTCTGTAGCCAGTTAAATATACTAATGGAAAGGTTACTGTTGGGTCATAATGCTGCTTAGGTATTTTCAGCTAGAGAATACTCAAGTGTAGTGTCTCTTCATCAACTTTTGACATCAGCATCAGATCCATTATTTTCTGAAAAACTTTTTAGGAACCATCGCTGCATTTTACACACCACTTATCAGGACATACTATTTGTAGCTCTAATTCATCACTGTTATATATTGACAAACACATACACATAAAACCAGACATACAGTGACAACGGAGATTTCTAAAGCAAGGTGTTGTTAGTCAGCTCTGAAACACCTCTGTGGTGTGGAATGCGGTTTTCCCCTCTGCCAACTGCTTCCTTGCCCACACCTCTTAGATTTAGACGTTAAGGATGAAGCCCTAAGTCATTTTTATTGACAAATACCAGAAAGTACTTGGGAGAATTAAAAGGTGGTGATATTTATCCTTGCAGTGTGGTAAAACTACACATGGGAAGCTGTTCTGTTAAACATTATTGCACTCTATATATTGCATTATAAATGCTTTTGAGAGGAAAGATGGTCAAAATCACCTGCTCCAGGCTTCACAGCTAATGCTACCACTGCCCTGTATTTTTTCCTGTCTATGCACAGTCAGACCCTTGTGTGGCTCTGAGCTTTCACAGTGGAATCTACGTGCTAGAAAAACTGTTATTTTTTTGTTGTTGTTTCATACTTACTGTATGTTAAAGAACTTTTTTCTTTTGAAAAGTTGCCACTTATCAGAAGGCAAAATGACCAGTTCTTTGCTGCCTGCCAGAAAGTGTGCAGAAAGGTTTGTCTGCAAATCACTTACTGCTATTCTGTCTTGCTCTGGGTTTTCTCTTCTTGTAAAAGTTGAGTGTTCTTGTGATGCCCAGTCTTGTGAAGTGCTTACGATACTCAAAGGAGAAAGATGAGCATGTTTATATAAAAAAAACTTTGGTTGGCTCAGAGTCTCATCATGACTTTATTATAATGTTAAATTCGTGGTAGTAATTGCTTTTTTTATTTGTGTGCTCCAGAATATAAGTTGAAAAATGTCTGACTTCATAAAGAAATACAGAGCACTGTGAAGCTTTAATGCTGAGTTCCTCAGGTTTCCTCTGTTTGGTCTCCTCTCATGATCTTCAAACATTTTTTTTTTTTTAAGAATGTTATAAAGATCCCTTCATACGCATCCTTCCACTGGTGCTGCTTTGTTTTGGAACTGTTATGGAAGGAAATCACTGTGTAAGCGTTATTCTTTGAGTATGTGCCAACAACTTTTCTTTCCTAAAGGAAGGCCATTTTCAAGCATAAAAAGGTGACGTGTTTAAAATCAAAATCAACGCCGGTGGGACGCAGTTTGCAGCTTGTGATGAACTGTCTCCGGGGTGTTATTTCTGTGCCCAGGGTCTGCATGTGGCACACCTGCACGCTCCCCATTCTGATGGTGACCTGGCCGTTCTGCAGGGCCGAGCGGACCTCTCTGTAGCCGCTGTGGTGAACTTCACAGCTGCCTTAGTGGGAGGGATTGTAGGATCCCCAAGAGATCCCCATCGGAGCTCCGTGCTGTTCCCTCGGGGCCTGCCACTGTCCCCAGCGAGCAGAGCTCGGTGCTGCCCGCCTCCTGTGAGGAGCCGCAGCCGCCATGAGGCCCAGTCGGAAGCTCCTGTCAGCCATGAGGCTCAGAGCGAGGCAAGCCTCACAGGGTCCTCACTGTCTCCGCAAACACATTATTCCCGCGGATTTTCATAAGCTTTAATAGACAAATAAACAGGATCACAAAGCCTAGACTCGTTTCCACTGCAACAAACGCTGCCACAAACCTTTGAAAGGCATACGTGCCCTGGTTTTCAGAAAGAGCCTTCTGCTTTTTGGGAGCGGCTCCTCCCTGATGTTGTAGCCCAGGGTGTTGCAGCGGTTCTTCCTACAGCTGAGGCACAATCCTCTGTCAAAAGTGTTGATGTCGTTGCACCAGTACGCCGTGCTCTGCTTGTCGTTGTGAAGCAGGGAGTCGATGAACAGGTGAACTGATCTCTCGTGGGCACATTTCACAGTTTGTGTGATGCCTGAAAATACACAAACAGTACTTCAGTCGTTCCTTTCTTACTGTTCCAGCTGCAGCGTGGCCAACTGCGTAAGTTACTGTGCTTCCCCCCATCCCTCCTTCTACTGAAATGATTTTTGTCTCAGAAATCCTGCATGTAGCAACGTACTTCTGGGATCATCCAGAATAGTTTGGCTAAACACACATGCTGAAAAAACTGAATAATTTGCTGCTTAAATGTGTTAAGCCTGCCTGTACAAGACTGTAAATAATGAGCCTTGATTACACTGTCCTGAGTGATAAGTTAATTATGAAATGCCATGTGAGGCTACATGCAGCCTTTCAGATCATGCTGTACTCAAGACTGCTGTCTTATTCTGAGCGGCTGAACACTGGTGACTTTTGGATGTTTACGTAACGTCATATTTTGTCCCCATCAGAGTTAATGGTCTTTCGTGTTGAATTTTGTTTTCAGCTACAACTGGGGGAAAAGGCATCAAAAAATTTATGAAATATCTAAAGTTTGCTAAGTACATGGATGTGCTTTTAAGATTAGTGCCTTTTCTCTCCTTTTCTAAAAGGAAATTTTACTTCTAAAAATTTCAAATCAAACTATGGAAGTTATTTTCTTTTTGACTGTACCACAGTGGACTGTTTTTACGTGTCTTCACTGATAAGATTTCTATACGATGTCATCAATTATTCATTTATATTTATTATATTTATTTATTGCATTTATATATATTATATTATATATTAATTAACAGTTCTGGCTGACACTGTGCATTAGTACCTTTATCTTTTTTCAGTATGTTGCATTAGTCTCTGTACATTTATATTTAGGTACTATGGAACTTCTGCATGTATAAAACCAGGATGGAATATTGACAGTGAAGTCCCAGAGGGAGCACCACCCGCTGTGCAGGTGAAGGATGGTGACCTGGGGAAAGGTGAATTAAGGTGAGTAGTACAGCTTTGTGTTTTGTTTGATTTGAAATAACTAATTGCACACTAGGTGAGTCTGACTTTATTAATTTTTTTCTTGTTTCCTCTTACCACTAAGACAAATGCCTTTGAAAGGTATTGTGAAGTTCTTGACAGCAGCATACTTGTGGCCTTGTTTTCAGAAGTGCTAGGCAGCTGAATTTCGAATTAGTCAGTAAGAATGATTTGAGCTCAATATATGTAAAAGTCTGTAACCAATTTCTGCAAAAGAAACATCTTTGTTTATTGTAGACGATAATGCTCCCCCATTTGATGCAGTTTTAACACTATAGATCTATGTAGTTTCCCAGAGATAACTGTCAATCCAGCTGCAGTGCTGCTGCCCTTCCTGTCCCATTTGTTCTTACCAGTGATCCCATATTGTGCAATGTGGTTATACACGTGCATGAGGTGACAGCCAGGCTGAAAGGTGCCTCCATTGGGATAAAAATCGAAATGGGCCACAGGCTGTTTGATGCCAACACTGAGACCCATGTGCTGTTTAGTGAACGTATGAATTGCATCTACGAAGTTTGCATCATCTGGAGATAAACGGTCTGTTGGTGACATTCCTTCAAACAAGGGGCCAGCAGGGTCAAGGCCTGCAACCAAAGCAAACAATCCAATTGTGATACAGTATAGATGGGCATTTCTTTTACTGTTTTGAGAAAAATGTCTGATAAATATTTAAAAATATACAGGACTGTAAATTTACAAGGTCTTTCACTGACAGAAACAATGCTAAGAACACTTGCACTGCAGAGGATACATGGATACACCAAAAGTAAATACAGATGTAATAAACAGTAACTGCTATACGCTCAAGGACACAAACTGAGATAGATGTGTTTGTTATAGACAAGCCAAGCTCACTACTGCTTTGTCTTTTGAGAGATGTTTACTTAATTTTGTTCTTTGATACTCCAGAGGTCATGCGTTTCAGAGGTACTTTTGAAAACTGCAGTCCTACAACAAAGTTGACTTTTAGCCTACATTTGAGACTTGTAATTTTTAAAGCTTCACTTCACAGAATCACGGATGCTACGTGTAATAATTTTCAAATTGCTGCAGTACTCAGAAAAATAATATTCCAGTTATGCAGATTGTTTTTAATTTGCTGGGCATTTTGTATGATACCCTTCTTGAGAACTGATTGCTGGAAAAATACTTCCTGCAAGTTTAAAGCTGCTGTTTAGCTTGGAGGATGAGTTTCTGAAATGTCAGGTTCTTTGGTTGGTGTTATGGACTGATGTAGTTGCATATATGTAACTGGACAAGACTCATAGCAGAGGCTTCAAGTGGGATGACAAGGATGTCACCCTTAAGGCATGCCTTTTCCTTTTAATAGGTTGTGTCAGTATGAATTTTTTGAGCTTACTGTTACAAGACCGAATAATTTTTGTTAAAGAGACCATGAAGTTGGTACAATAAATGTGCCTTAATCTTTTTGCCTATGCATTATCAAGGTTTGATGTATTAATGTGATTTGAATAAGTAGTGGTAGGGAGCTGAAATCCTTTGGTGCATACACAGGTGTTGATATTGTAATGTGTCGCGTGAAATGAGTTGCTTGCCATGCAGGCACCATCACATGTGTTGGTTAAGTAGGGAACTATGGTATGTGGTCATGAATCCAAGACCACAAGTGGGAACCATTCAAGGGAGGTGACACACAGAGCTGGGGAAAGCAGGTGGAACTGGAGGTGAGAGCACTGAGTATAGCCGAGGGTGGGTGGAAGCTTGAAGATGATGTTTACCTTTGGACTTCACATGGTGTGTACATTTGGTCTTGGTCACGCAGGAACAGAATGGCAGATTTTACAAGTTCATAAGACCCAATAATGCAAAAGAGATTTGTTTCAGGGAGATACTCAGGATCTTATCCTTCAGATAACCTCTGCAGGATTATTGGTGTGATCAAAACCTTGGATAATATTTTTTGCTTTGTTGGTGGTGTGTGAGGGTTTGTTTCTTTGGGTTTCTTTTCCTTTCTCTTATGTACAAATTAACATGTTTCTGGTCTCTTCCAGCATTGTATCTTGAAACAGTGAGCCTACCTTTAAAGGCATGGTAGATTTGTCTACAATTTTCCATTTATTAAAATAGAGTTATGTTTTACCTTGTTAAATCTTCTCTCAAAACACACACAAGTTGGGACTTACAGTGCATACGGTTGTAAATGGCTTTCCACTGCATAGTCTCATTGCATTTAAAGATATTATGCAGGTGGATCAAGTTGCCCATGCACATGAATATTTTAGCTTTGAAGAGGATGTTGTCTGAAAAGGAGACTGCATACAAAAGGTATTTAGCTAGGGCAGGGAAAAGGCATAATAAATTAGTTGCAAACTTTGGCCACCAGCTTTTGTTAAAATTCCAGCAGTTGGCGTGATTAATAAAAATAGAAATTAGGAGTTCTTAGTTCTCATCTGAACTGATGTGTCAAATATCTGCGTAATGTAGGAAAAGAAATCAGTTGGGTGTTACATTTATTAAAATAATCTTTTTACCTGTAATTCTTCCAATCTTTTTTGTACCACTGATGTAACTACCGGCAAACCCCGAAACGTGAGCTCCTAGGCTGTACCCAATGAGGTGAACATTGCTCCTGGAAAATTGAACGGATTCCTGGAAGATAGCAGCAGTTTAATTTAGATGCAGAGAATGCAACAATTAAACTAGTAAAATGTGTAACTACAAACAAGGAATACTGTGAGTTGTAACACAAAAAGTGTGTATCTGTGTTGATGCTGAAGGTGAAATGAAGTGCTTGGATCATGCACTAAATTTCTTTGCTGGCTGCATCATTCCTTGGTTCCTTTACTTGCATCAGGAAAGTCCCGTGCATCTGGGCACTGGGACTTCTGTGGTGTGCTCAAGAAAACCATCCACTGAAATAGCAGGAGTGTTACTGTTTGTTGGAAGTGATACAAACATGCATTGCCTTTCATACACAGCGTTTGAGTTGACTACAACCTGGATATCTATCCTTTGTATCCAATATAAAGCAGGCATTTATAGAAACAATTGCTTCTTTTCCCTGGGATATTAACACAAACAAAGGTATCTCAACATTGATCAGACATGTTAAGTGATATGGTGATTATGTTTATTGGCCTGATTATTTTAAAGAACTGTATCTGATCAGAAATAGCTGTGTATACCGAGGCAGAATTGGCCTCTGGCCCTTTTTTCTGCCTAATCAGTGCGTATAATATCTTATACTTTTCACCTGTTGGTGAGGATCTAAGCTTATATGACTGGTAAAGAAAATTGTGTACTACTTTTCTTGCAAGAAAGGCAAGACTCTTTTAATTTCACTGCGGATACTGCCAATCCCAGTAGAGTGAGTTCGCAGTTTTGATACCTATCTGATTTGAAGATGAAGTAAACCTGGCAACCTTCTTTTGAGAAGAAGGCTGCTCTTAGAGACCAGAATATCTGAAACAACTTTCTTGGCAGATGTTATTGTGATGGCTGTTACTGAGACTGTTATTGATCATGCCCTGTTAATTCTTTGGAATAGGATGGCTAATACTTACTTAATCTTCATTATTAATTTAAATATTTCACAGTGCTTTAAGCTTTTCTTACATCCACTGAAGATTCATCAAATAAGAAGCACAGTGGAAAGATTGCTATGGTAGATGGAATGAAGGTTGTTGTGAATTGTTAAACTCATGATGGGTCTTTCTCAATTGAATGAAAATTTAATACTTGAACATTTTCAGTTGGATTCTATGAAAAGTTATGGCATGTTTAAATCCAGGAATATGTAATGGAATCACATAATGGCTTGGGTTGGAAGGAAACATCATCCAGTCCCAACCTCCTGCTGCTGTGGGCTGGTTGCCACCCGCCCACAGGGCCCATCCAACCTGACCTTGAATACCTCCAGGGATGGGGCATCCACTGCTCCTCTGTGCAGCCTGTGCCCGTGCCTCACCACTCTTTGGGTGAAGAATTTCCTCCATGTGAAGCTAGCTACAATGCTGTAGCAAGGAATCACTTTTTCAAGTCTAGGTTTATTAATTTTCTTTGCTGACACTGGAGGAATCAGAGACTAATGTGTAGACAGTGTGGTGCGTGCACCATTTGATTCATTCAGTAGTGAAAACGGCTTCAAAATATGACTTTCAGTCTCTAGCAACTTAGAATAACTTTGTGCAAGACTTCAGATTTCTTGTAATGTTACAAGGAAAAGTGGTGACTGGCTCTCCTTCATGCCTAACTGGGAAGATTGTCCAGTAACTTCTAGCCCTGCCATTTCTGTTGAAAAGCAGCTTAGCCCTTTAGTGGTATTTCCTACAAGTAGGGCCCAGCATATTTAAATTAATGTATTCAAAAATTCATTGTGAGATGCAGAAGTGAAATTTCATTTCCAGTTATGTAGCTTGAATTATTATGGGAGATAGCTGAGTTACATAGGGCACATAGTTCATATACATAATTCTCTTTCTAGTGTTTTGCTTTCTGCTTTTTCTAAAATAGTTCTGGAGACGAGCAATCCCTTGCAGACTCCTCTATAATATTTCCAGTGTGCTGGCTGCAGGTGTAGCTAAAAATGCTGTAAGAGACAGCCACTCCTTGATACCTAGTGGGAGTTTTGATGAGTAGTCCTACATTAGAATGGCTCTGCACACATTACTGCCTCCACAACATCTGCTTTGTTATGTGTATCTGTCCACTTAAAAGGACTCCCTTAAAACTTCGGATCACCAAGCAATTATTTTAGAATAATCTTCGGGAAACAGAGGCAAGAAAAAAAAAAACAGACACGATGTCATGCTTGAACTCCGTGTTAAGGATAGATAATAAACCCCTTTTGCTGAACTAGCCACTTACAAATGATCCTGTGCCTGCTTTCAGAGAGCAGGACGCTTGTTCTGACTTTCTTTTACTGACTGAGTTCTGAACTTGAAATATTGTTAGGCAGTTTTACAATTCAGAGAATGTCAGCTGTCTGCACGAGTGGGAATTGAAAAACTAAAGTAGCATGAAATGATCTCACGTCTGAAGACACATGGAAGTATTCTAATAAAAATGACCATTTGATTTTTTTTCTCCTGCATGGTAAAAATTGTTATGAAATAATGTGAAAATTTATGCAAGAAAAATGACAGATATTGAAGAAACTTGATTGAAATGAGCAAGCATTAACCAGACAGTATTTCAGGAAGGTGACAGAAGCTAAAGAAAAGGTAAATGCATCTTTTCTGCAGAAACACACTTCGATGTAGGGGCTCTTACCTCCAGCCATTCCACAAAGTTTGCTATCTCCTGTCCTACGTGGCGTGTATTCTGTACAGCAATGGGATAGTGCTGGTGAGCAAATGTGAGCCAGTCTGCAATGATCACATTCATCTGTTTATGCTGGGACTTCAGAGCTGCTGCCATTTTCCAAATCCAGCTTTCTAAAATCCCATCCACCTGTTTAGAATAAAAAAATAAATAAAAAGGCAGTCTGAAGAGAAACCACTGCTTTCCAAGTATTATGTGTGAAAAGCTCGGGGAGATGTGAACTGTAATATGAACAAGGAGGTCTAGTGCCAATAACTGAGAGTTTTAAGGGCTTCAGCACACTTCCTTGCTGAGAATCCTTGATTCGTCCCTGAAATGATGTCCTTAATTTTCATTCCTTCTGAAATAGCTGGGATTACTGACTACAAAGAGGCAGAAATGCCCCAAAAATTTGATTTCTTTCAAAAGTAACTGTCCATGTGAATTTATACTGAAAGGAAAGGGGAGGAAAGCTGGAATGCTGCAGACGTGTGAATGCTTGCCTTTTACTGCCATTCCATTAAGAAATCTCTTTTTTTCCTCTGTTTTCTCACTTTTTTTTTCATCACACTTTCAGTATTAGCATCTGTGACTGCCTCCAATTTGATGGACCAGGATTACTATTTAATGTTTCATATTTAAGATGAGCTTCTTGTACATATTTCCTCAGATACCAGAACATCCTGATCTCTTGTGGTCATGTAACAGAATTTGGAAGTCTGTTTTGGGTTTCCACACATACTTCTCTGTGAGAATAGCATATCTGCACATTAAGTTAATGTGAGTGTTGAACATGGACAGCAGCAGCCTAGCTCCATAGTTCTCTTTGAGAAGAGCATAGCTTTTGAACATATTCTTGTTGTGGGGGAGTCTTGGCTAATGTAACCTAGGGCAACATTCCATCTCTGCTGTTCAGTGTTTTAAGAGAGTTTTGTGCATTGAGGGTTTTGCTCAGGGTTTCTCTGATTGTAAATTTGCTGTGGCGAAAGGAAAGGAAGGTGTATTTTGCCTCTTATTTGGTGATACTGCTTCTATGAGAATCAGGTATCTGATCAAATGACATGACTTGTTATCCTGCCTTATCTTTTGTTTCTTTTTCAACTGAGAAGCTGATAAAAATTTATCCTAGCATAGGAATTCTATGCAGTTGAGCAGGTGTTTTGATTTTTTTTCTTTTTTATTTCTTTTTTTTTAACTTTTTAACTGGAAACAGTTCAGTGATAATTCACTGACTTTTCAGCTGAAAAAGGTTACAGAGTTCTCTCTGCAGGTGTTCCTGTGAGAAAGATGTGGGCAGTTTGTGTGTGCTTCTTTTCAAGAAGTCTGTAAATACCTGGCAGTGAACGTACCGGAGAAATGAAAACTAGTGTTCAGTCCTCCAGAGGCACAGCACATTAATTCTGCTGCTCGTTCTAACTCTGCTGGCTTTAAATCAGGGCTGAAACTAATTCCTGGCATGGGATTCCCATAAGAAAAATTGCTTCTTGAGCATTCCTTCAGAATCTCAGTGGGGAATATCCACTTTTCATTATTTCTAGCTATGATTGCTACCAGGGAAATCCACCATCTTTGAGATCCCGGTCTTTCTTCTGAAGTTGCTTTTGGCACTAGCATAATGAGTAGGAAAGTATATCAAATCAGATGTAGTTTGAATTAAAAATAAAACGTGTGTTCATACCGACCAGCCATGGACTATCATCACGAGAGGAAGAGAGGCATTGAAACTGCATTTGTCAAGAGTCTCCAACTGATTAAACAAAATCTGACATGCTTCTCCAGTTGTGTCTGTATAGAGTTGAAATTTGGTTTCTAAGCTTTGCTGATCTTTCTTTGTTCTAGAGTGCTGACTCTGTGATCCCAGTGCCTCTGAAATGAAATTCATAGTAAGTCATAACAGTATGGAATCTGAAACCTGAAGAAGTTACTAGTAAGACAGCTTACATGACACAGTAAACTATTAAGATTGAAACTCTAGCTGTGTATAACTGTTACCTCTTCCAGGTGGGCCTAAAGTGTGCATTTTGTGTCCAGAAAGAAGTGATTTATTTCAAAGTTTGAGATAGTATAGGTGTGCATCTGAGTCCATCTATTTAAGCAATAACAATTAACTATTAGACAACATAATGAATGATACTTTTTCCCTAAAAAGATTTGATGAAATATTCTAGTCGTATAACTTTTAAAAAATACTTGAGTTGAAGTAGCTTGGTTCATACAGAGTAGCATTTTTAGAAATGGCCATGAAGTATCTGGGGTGGTATCTGTACTTCAGAAGGGAGTGGCAGAGAGAAATGTAGTCTCAACAGTATGAATTAAGGAGGAAAAAAACATGAATATAGAGAAATTGCTGAAAGATGGGGTAAAGTAGAATAGAAGCCTTACACATTGTGATAAGCAAATGCAGTGTCCCTTTCTGATAAGGCTTCAGACTTCTTACTTTGTTGTTTATCTTAAAAATAATCCAGATAATAAATTTATTAAATATAGAATGAATGAGAATTAGAGGAAGAAATGTCAGGATGTAGTGAACCAGACAAATGAGATGCTACTGTTCTTTGGAAAGGAAACTTGGAGTAGAGAGAGCTTACTCCCTGGGGACTATTTTTTGGCTAATCTTAGTGTAGTACATGAATTTAAAAAGCTGTCAGGAAAGGTTCGAAGCTGACAGAATTTGGAAGGCATTTGCTAATACTGCAGAGATCACAAAGTTGAGCACTAAAAGCTTGAGGGCCTTGAAAACAGCAGTCGAAGCAGGTAGAAATTTCAAATTATGAATCATAAGGTCATAAGTTAGTAAGGATAGCTCTGTAACTAGAGCTCAAAGCTGGGAAGCAACAAAAGGGTAAAAAGACAATAGTAATAAATAGCAAAACTGACTGAGTCACTGCTGTGATTTGGCTCTGAGAAAGGAACATATTATTATTCCAAGATGCATTAAAGAGATGCTTTTGATAGGAAGAGAGAACGTTTATGCCAGCATAAACATTTGGTCTCAGCATAGGGAACAGTGTACATAGCTCTTGTTATCACCTTCAGGTCATACCAATTCAAGCTGCAGCAGTTGCTCAACAGCACCTCTGAAATGGTCATGGAGAAAGCCAGTACGTTTAGTATATATTTGTGTGCATTGCAACTCCTATGCCTGTAGAGGCTTTTCAGAATGCATCTAAAATAATAATGTATTCTTTTCTGTACTATATTGACAAATACTTCTTGATGCTTTCTACAACGGTCTTCTATTTTTAGCACAAAAAGGAAAGCAAATATTATTTAACTTCCATTATATATATATATACTTTCTTTGACTTATGCCTCATTTTCACTTTCTCCCAGAGCCTGTTACAATGCTAAGACACTTTGTCACTCTATTGTTTGTACATATTTCAGAAAACAATCAAAAATAGCTGTTTTCTTTATACATCCACTGTGTGAATGTTTTGTGTTGTTTTTAACCTGCCAGTAAGAGGGAGTTAGTTAAAAATACAGTTTGAACTTTGAGGCTGTCAAAAGAGAAAATATAAGATACAGAAGATATACAAGACATAAATACAAGATATAAATTCATTTATTATTTGCCACTATTTGTATTTAATTATTATTCCTTTTACTACTGTTTATTGCTTTAGGTGATAGCAGCCCTGATTGTAATATCTCCAAACTAAGTTGAAAGGCACATGTGAAGAATAATGAGAAGGTTAGCAAATATGAAGAAACAATATTTTTTCCTCTAAAAGGCGTATTCTAGGAGGCAATAATAATATGTTAATTCCTATGGAATATACTTAGTATATTTGAACTAAGTCTTCCATTTAGCAGTAGAAGCAGATTAATCCAGGTGAGTGACTTGGATTGAATCACCTCAAAAGATGAGAAAATAAATGCTTTTCTTTACTACAGAATTTTTCATGATCTTCTGGAATTGACAGGTGCAGTATTGAAGTTTTAGGACTAGTGAATGAATACTTTACTGGAATGTAGACAAAGGTTTGAACACTGACCGTGGTTTGAAACAATGAAATATTGTATGCTTTATGGGTGAGATCAGAAATCTGAATATATTTCTTTCAGTATCATGTCTGAGTCAGCATAAAAATACCACACGTTTGTTTTATGTCACAACAAAATCTACCTTACCTGTCAGAATAGCAAGGTATTGTAAAACTAGATAATACTAAGAGCAAAATTTTATTATTTGGTGAACCATTTATTTTAAATTCATCTCAAAATACAGCACTAAAAACTTTGATTTAAATTGACATTCCTGATAAGAGAGGTAGTTTTTCTTGCTGAGAAGAATGATGTTTGGCTTCTTTTTTCAGGAAGAATTTCTCAGTGAGGTATTACTGAAAGGGATTGAAGAGAATGTCTCAGTGGCACTCACCTAATCCATAGGCAATTGAAAAATTAAGTGAATTTCAACAGAAGCTGAACTTTGGGCTCTGGAACACATCACAGACACCCTCATTTCCAATAGATAGATTTTTCTTGTCACTTACAAGATGAGGTAACGACAGGAACGTGTTCGAGTCCCTCAGTTTGACAAATGCTTCCTTTAGAGCTATTCTTGCTGAAAGCACAGTTGTCAGTGTTGCAGTTGGATGTAGGAAAACCACATGTATTGAGCATATCCATTTTTACTATTTTTCTTGCTACATTAATATTTCTTTTGTTTCTTTTGAATAGTACATTGCTGCAAAGCACTCGAAAGAGACGCATCTTTTTTGGTTATTGTGCTTTATTTTTCTGATTTTCTTCCTTGTAAAACTTCACTATGTGAAACTGTAAAAATTATTTTCCACGTTTTCTTTATTTAGAATCAAGTATTGAAGTAATCATAGAAGAACAAGGAAAATAGAGATAATAGCTTCCCCCCACCACCTGCCTTCTAGTTGCTATTTGTTCCTTTCATCTTTTTGTATCAGGTGAAAAGTTAATGGAGGAACACCCAAAAGCTTGTCCAATTAAGTTCGGTAAATAACTGCTGCCTCTTTATGTCATTGTGAAGTAATATGAATATATTAGTTCCCCAATTTAAAAAAAAAAAAAAAGGGAGCTTAAGTATATTAATAAACCTGTAAGACAACTGTGGCAAAGGGCAGGGAAACAGATCACAAAAGAAGCCAGCAATGATCCCATGCTCAGAACTCAGCTCCTGGATTCCAGGCTGTTGCCACGTGCAGAACAGTGCATACAGTCTTCCTCTCCTTTCCTGGAAAGGATGCAGAAGGATGCACCAACCACACAACTATTAAAGAGCATACATTATTTATGGGGTAACAGATATGCTGTCCTCCTAGTTTCCTCATCTTAAAGTAAAGCACTTCTAAATATGAATGTTTAAGTGCTGCTTGTGCAATCCATAATTGCTAAATTGAAATTAGTACCTCAGGGGTTTCATCTGACCTAATCTGAATTCTAGGAACCAAAATACTGGGAAATCATTAGAATATTAATCTTTCCAGGAATGCTTTGGACTGACCCATAACATGGATCTCAAATTGTTACTATAAATGAATGCTGACAACAGCAACAAAAATAAATCTCCATCTGTTACCTAACACAAACTTCAATAGTTTCAAGTGATATTTAGAAGAGGTAGGTAGATGTAGGGGACAAAAATACTTGCAGAGTTCTTTAGTCATAAATTTCATGTTCATTTGACCTTTTATTTTCTGAATCCTTTCTTTCCAGTGCTATTTTCTCTCCCTTTGTGGAAGTGCTTGTTTGCAAATATGTGCATGACTACATTTTTGGCCACAGTTTCTGCCAAAATAATCAGATGCCTGATTTGGAGCTTGCATTTCTTTGATATTAAAAGCAAAAAGAAGAAATGGTCTCAAACTGCCTGAAGGAAAATACATTCATACAGTGCTATCAGATAGAGAAGATAGCAAGTGAATAAAGGCAAATATGAAACAAAGTAGATTAGGACAGGAAATGTAACAACTAAAAAGTGATGTCATATAGAGATCTATAAAATCATAAATGGTGTGGAAAAATAGAGAGGGAATCAGTTGTTTCTTCTAGTACAAGACGTTATTTTGGTAGAAAAAGATGAAGAAGTGGTTCTCCACAAGGTGTGTACTTAATCTGAGGAATTCCCTGATAGATGTAATGTAGGTATTAAGCATTTGTGGAAGGTCATTTGGAACGTGGAAATGTCTATGCAAGAGAAATTCACTGAGGATTACTGAATGGATTGGCACTGCCATTTATTCAAAAGGTCCTTGAGCTGCAAGTGCTGGATGACTGGGCGACTATATGGGGGAAGTATTACATCTGTATGTAAGCTCTTTCTGCTCAGGAAGCATCAGCTGTTGACCACAGCAGCAGATGAATGAGCCTTTGGTTTCATCCACTACAGCCGGAGTACTCTTTGATGTAGGATGTGAGTGTGTTTTCCTATTCAGTTCCAGTAAAACTCAACTTTAAACCCAGAGAAAGTGGACAGGACTGCACGTGTATCTTGCTTGTAACTATGGTTCAGAAAATTTTCTTCGATTTTATTTCTGAGGAGACAAGAAAAAAATCTCAGTTACCTATAGGCATTTTTCCTGCTGCCATTTCTTGTATATTGACAGTATCATGACAGGAGTAAACTGAGTAGTGGCAGGGGGGAATAGACAGCTTAGCAAAAGATTATACATTTTTGGAGTTTTATTTTTAGGAGAGCTGTGCTGGAAGTGAGAGTTCATTTTCTGCTTATGGCCTTGATTTTTTTTTGCTCTGCGATCCTGCAGTGAAGTCACTTGTCTGGTGCCAACTTGCTGTGTCAGAAATTCAGCATAATTTCTGGATCACAGCATTAGGTAGGACAAGGAGAAATGAGATGCGTGCAGTATGAATGCATGAAGCTCAGAAAAAAATAATTAGGAATTTGAAACAATTAGAAGATAGAAGCAATAGGATTTTTAGAATAATATTAGGAAAGGAATTACAGAGTGAAATCACATTATAGAGTGAAATTCACAGGGCTCTGAGACAGTCTCCAGACCAGTTTAGTGTATACTGGCTCCATTCCCTGCTAGGTGGAAGGCAGAGCTAGCTGCAGAGCCACACTGGGAGGTGCAGGGAACAGGCACTGTGTATTCATATGCAAAGCCAGACTTGTCTGCACAGGAAACCCATTGAATTGATAGGTTATTTCTGAATTTTTGGTATTAGCTACTCTCAGAAAGCATACCCTTGTGGATATTTATGCTTGGCACCACTCTGTTACTCTGAATAAGACAAACGTCTGTTCTGGAGTTTGCAGAAAGGTGGTGAGAAATAAAGAGGTCAGTAGTGCATGGACAATGATGGAGTGTTGCAATGGAATGGAATGGAAAGAGGAATGGAAAGAGGAATGGAAAGAGGAATGGAAAGAGGAAAGGAAAGAGGAAAGGAAAGAGGAAAGGAAAGAGGAAAGGAAAGAGGAAAGGAGAGGAGAGGAGAGGAGAGGAGAGGAGAGGAGAGGAGAGGAAAGGAAAGGAAAGGAAAGGAAAGGAAAGGAAAGGAAAGGAAAGGAAAGGAAAGGAAAGGAAAGGAAAGGAAAGGAAAGGAAAGGAAAGGAAAGGAAAGGAAAGGAAAGGAAAGGAAAGGAAAGGAAAGGAAAGGAAAGGAAAGGAAAGGAAAGGAAAGGAAAGGAAAGGAAAGGAAAGGAAAGGAAAGGAAAGGAAAGGAAAGGAAAGGAAAGGAAAGGAAAGGAAAGGAAAAAGGGAAGGGAAGGAAAGGAAAAAGGGAAGGGAAGGAAAGGGGGAAGGGAAGGGAAGGGAAGGGAAGGGAAGGAAAGGAAAAAGGGAAGGGGAGGGGGAGGGGAGGGAAGGGAAGGGAAGGGAAGGGAAGGGAAGGGAAGGGAAGGGAAGGGAAGGGGAGGGGGAGGGGAGGGGAGGGGAGGGGAGGGGAGGGGAGGGGAAGGGGAAGGGGAAGGGGAAGGGGGAAGGGGAAGGGGAAGGGGAAGGGGAAGGGGAAGGGGAAGGAAGAGCAGAATTTGGATGAGTTTTAGCCTTAGGATGGAAGTAACAATTAAAACAAGATGCCTCATCAACCTCAGGCAGCCCATTGGTTAAGTGAGGGAATCTGCCCAGCTTGACTAGAACTAAATCCCAGAGTAAGTGGTCTTTGTTCGCTTCAGCAAATAGGACTTAGCATCCAAAGGCCTCAGACTAAGAATGGAGACCTGGCATTTTTGTACTTCCAAGAAATCTATATTTGAAAGAAACAATGGGAGAATTGTAAAGAGCTCTTGGGAATTGTGTTTTGCTTTCCTCATCTTCTCCTCCCTTTCTTCTTTTCTTTCCTCTTGCCTCTCAGATATGATCTTCTTTTCCTTTTCTTTTCATTGTGCCCTTTGATGTTTTTATATAGAGTTGTTTTGCTTTGCTTTTACTGTTTTTGCCTGAACAAAAATCCTGTTCTTGCAGCACATAGAAATGATTTGCTTTGAGATTCACTAGGTGTGTCCATCTAAGCAGGAGTTTGGTGCTTTCACTGGTATAGTATTTAAACACTTATGTCATTTTAAGTATATCCGAATTTCTCCAAACTTGTATTTTATGACGGAGGCATACAGTTCTTCTGAAACTTCTGCTGTGCACATGATTTACAAAAGTATCATCATGTAGTAATGCCTACAAGTGAGACTCCTCATCCAAAATTGACTGAAATTATTTTTATTTTGAAAAGGATCCTTTAAGATCCTTTTTTTTTTCCACGTTGGAAGTGGAAACTGACTGAATTCATCAGCTGCTCTTGCTCATTCTCTCCACAATCCTTCAATCTTCACAAATATATAAATATGGGAAGAAAAATGGTTCTCTTGAGTTTCTTTGATCTTTGCTTGTGATATTTCACTGGGAAGAAATTTATCATAAATTAACTGAACCATGACTGAGCTGCTGAAATACTTCTCATGCTATTAGATTTGCTGGTGGGTGGCTAACGAAACAGCCTTGTGTTCTGTTACCAGTAACTGTGCTACAGAATCCAACAGGGCAGCACAGAGGAAGTGTACTGAAGCCAGCTTTGTGTTGCCAAGCAAATTGAATCTGCTTTTGTCAAGAAAATCCAATAAACATGAGAAATATTAAATTTTACTATCAATGTTAGATTTGTGAGCTTAATAAGTTGAATGTATTAGATTTTTCCAAAAGAATTGCCCATTT
Source organism: Callipepla californica brunnescens (assembly GCA_023055505.1). Taxonomy (NCBI): domain Eukaryota; kingdom Metazoa; phylum Chordata; class Aves; order Galliformes; family Odontophoridae; genus Callipepla; species Callipepla californica. The sequence continues at coordinate 6,102,784 of JALIRH010000012.1, forward strand.
TGCTTATTGAATTCTCATAAAAAATGTAAGGATTTTGAATGTGGTATTTGCTGGGATGAAAACAGAAAAATCCTCTGTAAAGGAAAAATCCTCTGTTAAGGTGAGGATGGGATCATTAAACAATGGACATATTAAATCTGACGGCCTGGAAAGCCCAAACAAAGAATTAAGAGTTTGGTTGCCAGATGGTGAAAAATATGTTTTTTATAGTTGACCACGCAGCGGCAAGGCTAACAAAGAGCTTGCAGATTTCCTTTTGAAATCAGTGGGAGCTGGGAGCACTTATTGCCTGCCTATCGTGGGTTGTGAGTGGTTTATGGGCTTTCACCTTAGGAGCACTCTGAGCCAGCCTGCTGCTCTAAAACTTTAGTCCCATTTCAGCTTTGCCTGCTGACACAGCTTCTGAGCGTTACACTGTTAACGGGTTTAGATCTCTGAGTTCTTTCGTGTTCAAGAAGTGTGTGTGAATGATACGGTCTGCGTATATACAGTATTACTGAATTACGACTGCCTTGCTGGAAGGATGACAATTAGCTGGCTAATTATTGGATCTCAGCATGAGGAAGCTTTCCTGTAAGATTCACACGAGGAGTTTGCTCATAGCAGGCTTGTCTTTTCTATGACAAATATTGAATTTGATCATGCTGAGTTTGGCTGCTTAGTTAAGTAGGCTGGTTCAACAAGTTTGCATGTAGCTTGTGTATAGCTTAGAAGAGAAAGAAAAGGCATACAAATAAGAGTAGCCTTGGAATGTTAGTATATCACCAGATTGAATTAGCACACAGAGCCCTGAGTAGTGTATCTCCTGAGATGACACCACTAAAAGCACTGTATGGTGACCATCAAAACCTGGAAATTTTGCACCCAGGTAATTAGCAGTACTCCTTGGAAATTAAACAGTGGGGTATGCTTGCAGATAACATGTTAGCTGATTGGTGAAGTTACTAATTCAGTTTCCTTGTTTGCCACAGACAAGGTTAGCCTCTGTAGCCTCTCTTTGTGTTCTGCCACTTTTGTGTTTATAAACCAGGTACCATCAGGAATACCTTGGATAACATGAAGATAAATGTCATAGTAATGTCTGTGTTTTCTAACGTGTATCAGAGAAAATCAGGTAGTGCTGATAGGTACTTACTCAGTTTAACATATAACAACAGCAGAGAATAAATCTGCCGGTAAATGACATAGGCTTATGGAAGATAGATTTCAAAAACATACTTTGTTACTGATGCTTTACTACAAGAGAAAGAAAGCTGCTATTTGATGTCCAAATCCTATAATCTGCAGTGCTTCTGAGTGATTCCATCAATTTGTTTTTGTTAGAAGCAGTCACCTTTTTCATCAAAGGGTAACACACTGGCTAGCTGGAAAAAGTCAGGACAGTATTTCTAATGAAATCCCTGATAGCCTTGTACAACTGTTTTGCAGTGGTTTAGGAATATGGAAAGAAAAGAGATTATTTCAGTTTAAAATATTGCAGTTAGAATAGAACTGAAATGGATGTGTTTATGGCGTGTTGCTTTTAAATGTAAAAGCTAAGATTGAGACTATCAAAGGGCTGGAGCACCTCTCCTATGAAGAAAGGCTGAGGGAGCTGGAGACTAGCTGGATGGATTAGCTCCATTAGCTGACTGGAGCTAATTGAAAAAAAAAAAACAAAAAACAACAACAAGAAAACAACAACAAAAGGCAAGAAGACATGTCACTGAGAGTGGAGATGGTGAGAATTAGAAATATTTACTCCTAGTTGTACTAGAGGTGCTTGCTTTTCAGCTGGTGAGGGTCCCTGCCGAGATTTGCTGAGTAGTGGCAGTATACTGCCTTGGTGCCAGGATGCGCACCATCATACTTTGTAGGGAAATAACTCATTTCAATTTTATTGAGACGTATGCAGTACTGGTGAGGGTGCTACTGCTGCCAAGGCATGGTCCTGGGAATTATAATCCATGGAGGTTACAGCAAAGAACTCAGAGGTCCTACTGCCCTGTTCCTGAGCAGAGCTGCTGTGACTCTTGTGCTTGTGTCATTCAGTTCACTCATCCAGCGTGAAAATCCACTTTTCGTTCCCCTTGGTTAGCTTGCAAACTTAGCAAGCTGAAATTACATGTGTTGAAGTCAGATAAGTACTAAGTAATCAGACAAGGTAGGAAAGAAATGAGATCAGAGAATCAATCAGGCATTTACTGCCTGAAACTCTGCATTTCAAACTCTGAACAGAAGCATGACAGAAATTTAAAACAGAAGTTACCTAAACACTTGTGTGAAGCATTTATGTCTTCCAGCAATGAATATTTAAAAATTTACATTTCAGTTTGCTCAAGATTATTCTGTTAAAAATATAAACATAGCCAGCTCAAATCTCCTGTAGTTATCTATTAGCACAAGAAAAACTATTTTTCAAAGCGCTTGGAAAGCTGTGTTCAGTTGAATGGTACAAAGTATGTGGAGAACTTTTAAGTTCTGAGCCCATATAGTTACAAACCAGTCAAATTCAGCTTTGTGGAAGTGGCTGTGAAAACCTGATGAGACTGATGGAATCATGTTCCTCCTTAATGCTCGAGAGGGGACATAGCAGGACCAAAACTTCTTATGAGTTCAATGTGGGGGAAAGTAATGGTTTGTTATCAGTGCAGAAATTACACTCTTACGTTCACTTGCCCAGAAGAGAGATCGCTGTGTCAGCTGAACAGACAGACAGCCATTTTTGCTACTTGCTGAGCAGCTGCCCTTGCTGGACATGGCAAATGTACAACAAGAACTAGAACAGTACATCTTTCCAACCATTCTGTGCAAACTATAGATGTTCCAAGGCCAAAGCTGTAGATGAAGTACTAAGGAACATAGTGGGCAACATTGGTGGTAGTTGGACAGTCAGACTAGATGATCTTGAGGTCTTATCCAAGCTTAGTGATTTTATGATTCTATTCTGTGATTCTAAGGTGTGTAATCAGAATTATATGGCAATCAGTGATAAGAATAGCTGTGTGAGTAAAATTCTAATGGCAACTCTGAATGCCCATGTCCAGTCAGCTGCATTAGGATATCCAAGAAGAAGGGACGCTGATCTGTGGGCATGATCCTGTAGTACTCTGGGCAGGAACAGGGGTACTCCAGAGGGTACAGCAACAACTGGATGCAGTTGCAGATCAGAATCTCACAAAGTTCTCTGTGAATGCAAGGAGTCCACAAGGTCTGAAGAGAAGGAGACATGAATGTGCAAACGTGGAGATTATCCTTCTGCACAGAATAGAGTTTCTGCCTGAGAATTCAATTTTGCATTGTCCTCATAACTGCTACAGTTCCTCAAAAGCTGCTTTCCCATATTGTGCATAGGTGGTGTTTATAGCAGTAAGTCATGCTCCTGATTCAACTTGGCAGATCTAGAATCTGTCACATTTTGTAGGGCAAAGAAAGAAGGACTGATATTCCTATGTAAAGAATTAAAGACTCAAAACGGGAGACACATCTTCTTATAAAATATTAGTTCCTCCTGAAGTGTTCTCCTTTCCAGAATTACTCTTAACTATATTTAAATTCACTTTTAGATTACCTTTTTTTAGTTCTTATTTTTTCTTTTTTCTTTTTATTTCTGTAGCAATAGATCCAAAGCTATTTGGATGCGGGGACTCCATTATATATATATGAAGATTTAAACAAGATTCAGAGTACATAACTGCTCTGCAATACTGGTACTTAAGGAACATATTATGACAGTGGACACACATGCTCAACTTCATCCATCTATCTGTGCCAGCAAAGAGGTTACCACCTCCAGCTTTTTATCACCTCCCACCAGACAGAGATTACCACCCTTAAGTTCTGGTTCCAATACTTCACTGCCTATTTGTTGCGAGCAAAATAAGATAGACTGCCTCAGATCACCTATTATAACTGTTTATAATAACCTAATTTATTTCGCTTGAAGCAAACTAGGGCATTCTTACTTGAATTGATCAACTGCATGAGTTAGCTTTCAGGAAATGATGAATAGCTGGGAGAGTGCTATAGGCAGTTACCTTTGACTTGAGAAAGGATGTTTGTTCACAGCATGAGAAACACACATGCTATGAATCAATAACTTCCAGAAGACCACTCTATTGAATTCTTAATTTCTTAGGATTTTGAAATGCACATCAGATAAATTGGTTTGTATGTAACATTCTCTCAATCCTACTGTGAACATTATAGTCTTTTCACTGTGGTATAGAGATACGGAAATTAGGCAGCTACAAATAGACAGAGCCTATGCATTATATTGTCATATTCTCAGCAAGCAACATATAAAATTTCTGAAGCCAGAAACAATTTTTAATTTTTCCCTTTTTTTTTAAGCTACAGAAAGCTCTGTAATTATCCCAGTGTGCTCTTTTGTCTCTGTAAACCTTCATTTGGTTTATCTCTAGTGAGCAACTTTGTAGCACAGTCAAAAGGTTACGCAGATAAACATAATCATTTGCTTCTGTCATACCTGAAACACCAAGTAGATTAATTTACCCACTTAGCTACTTTCCCTTAGTTCAGAGTCCTCAGAGCTGAAGTTTTACATGAAAAAGATTATAATGATCTGTCATTGTTTATCTGGGCAAGTTGCAGAAGTTAATGTTATAATGCACATAGAGCAAAACATCTTGCTTTCTTTATCCAGATCACAGCATAATTTCCTTTTTCCTTTGGCTTGTATCTCCAGAGCTATGCTAATATCCAGTAAACATTCATATTGGTTTCTTCATCATTTAAAAACAAAAAGAGAATATGGAGTTCAATATTCACTTTACAAAACACTGCAGCTTTTGATTGTATTGAGCTGTTTTATGTAGATTCAGCAAATCCAAATGCTCAAATATCCAACTGAAATCTTCCCTCTCCCATTCTAAAGTAACTAAACATAGACCAGTGCCATGTGTTTTATCCAAAAGGAAGCTGTGCATGCTGCTGCATGTAGGAAATTCATCTTGTCACTGCTGTGAGTTCTAGATTCCAGTCTCCCTCAATGACTCCATGTATGGAAGACACATAAACATTCTAAAATCACCTCTGCTAGCTTTTTCATTAGAGTTGTTTATGATAAGAGAAGTGATATCATCTTGGGTTCTGCTTTTTAAGCTGGAATGATATCAGTGTTTCAATGTCAGCTGCACCTTGACATTGAAACAGACAAAATATGTTGATATCAAATCCCAGATGAATCAGAGAAGCTGCACTGCCTGGCCTTTGTCCATAGCAGAGCCAGCCTCAGCCAAGTTTGTTCTCATCTCTGTCTGCCTTTTGGCTTAAAATGACCTTTCTGATCTAGTACCAAAAAAAAAAAACAAACAAAAAGAAACAAAAAAAAAAAAAAAAAAAAAAAACCAACAAAAGCAAAATAACACCCTGAATACCACCAGCTAATTAAGACACCCACATTTCTTACAGATAATGGTGCACCAGTGAATGCTGCTGAATGAATCCCACAGCATTATAATAGTGGGGCACCTATTGAGACCTACTCACTATTAATTCTTCTCAGCTTTTCCTTGGAGAGCTTTGTTGAAAAGCACATCGAAAAAATAATAGGAACAGTGTAACAACTCAGATATTTTAATAGTGTGACAGTTGGGTTGGGTTTATCAGAAGCTCATAACGGTATGGATTTTTGGTCTTTCAACTGCCATGTAACTGCTTATTAAGGAAATCAGGAAAGACTGTTTTCTGCCTTTTACTGGCAGGGAATAATGAAAAAGTCTTGATCAAGATCAGTAAAACACTCTTAAGAGTGAAAAAGGTTTTAAACTATAATTTTTATACTGTGTGGCTAGGCACTAGATCAGTTTCTTCTTCGTATAGAGTTTACAAAAAGACTTACTCATCACAGAAATAGTTCTTACTAGACTGAAACTGTAGGCCAATGGATTTGAAGGAAACTAGGGAAATCTTGGTGAGTGAGTCACTTTATACTAAATGGGCAGCTGAGCTTAGCCATAGTTCATAGCAGAAATGAAATCTAGCTTTTGAGGGTTGCTGCTATATTCCGGTGCACCAAGCACCAACTTAGCAGTCCCATTTTAAGTGCACGTGTTGGTGTAGAAGTTCTCAGTGATGGCTTTTACAAGGAGGAATTGTGGAGCGGCAGTCTCTGTCATGCCTCTGGTTTCAGAAAGTTAATTTGAACTGTGATAATGAATAAATTGAACTGTGTGATAATGGAATATTGTGATACCTGCAGCTGTAACAAAGTTCTGTGTAAGCTGAGTGTTGTGAGTACTCGTAACTGTATTGATTTTGATGGAAAAGCATGTGGTGAAAACAAGTGAAGTAAGCATGACTTAAACATTAGGGACATACAGCTATCTAAATAGATATCTAGATAGTAACTCACTGTTGATGATAATATTTGGTAATGGGGGCTGCTACTTCCCAGCAAGAAGTTCAGGTGAGTAAGAAATGATGAACTGATTTGACATGGCATGTTTTACGAAATGTAAATTTTACAGGAAAATATGATTTAAGCGAAGTCACTGTACAACCAGTTCTGTTTTTTTCCTGTTTTTAGAAGGATTGTGAATTTTCTAGGAATATTAAATAAGCATTTCTCAATAGGATTTGAGAAGTTGCATTTATTTTACTTTGAACTAAAGTGCTGACTGTATTTCAACTCCAAAATGCTGACAAGTTACCGAAGCAGCTATTTTTATCATTATTTACTCTGTAAAATCATAAAGTGAAAAGAGAAAGAAAGAAAAAGCTCATTTTTATCAGCAGGTGACACAAGTGGCTTTTGATAGCTGAATTGTATATAAAAGCAAGTTCTACCAAGCTAATTGAAGAAAATGGGACCAATGGAAAAAGACAATTACACACCCTTCCCACCACCCGCACACTCAAATTTGAGTTTGGTGCTATCATTGTTGATCTGTGCATTTTGAGAGTGTTCCTAGTTCAACCTGGGGATACAGACAATAGGAGAATTTATAATCAAACTCAAACTATTTCTATTAATGTGTTCTTTGCACTGTCTACTGTTATAGACTTTGCATTTCTGAGATGGCATTTAACGATTAAATCATCTTTTTATGTTTGGTTATTTAGTGGATTTGTGTTGGTTGGTTGGTTGGTTTGTTGTTGTTGTTTTCCTACTCAGAAAAGTGTGTACCTGTTAATAGATATTCTACACACATCTGTATTGAACATCTGTGGATCTTGCTTACTTTTCAGGCTCCTGTACCTGTCAGCTGGAAATGTAGCACACTCTTTCCATGAGGCTTTGGTCACTTGTTAGAAATGAAAGTAGTGAAGCTATTTCTCCTCTTTCTATTTCATTTCATTTTACAGCAGCAACATGGATCTAGTTCAGATTTATTGCAGACAGCCTAAACTAAATAACTGGCATTGCAAGCAGGAAAAGTTGCTCTCTGCTCAGTTCACTTTGAATTAGGTCCATCAATTACTCCTCTACATCGAGTTTAATAACTCCCATAATTTTCTCTATGGATTCACACTGAGTGATATTTTTTAAAAAAGAGAAAACATTCTCTTCTACCTGAACCTGACAAACCTATCAGCAAAACCTTCCATTAACTGAGGTTTATTTTTTAGAACTTCTTTGCTAACCTTTCAGGCAATTAAACGTAATTACGCTGTTAGGTAATTATAGTGTTTATATTATAAGTATTCTGAATTGTAACAATACACTGCAGATATTCTATCTTTTTTAACTAGTGCTGCTTCCACAGTGCTGTTGCAAACCTGAGCTGGTGGTCTGTGTTAGCAGTCATCCTTTGGGACATGTTTGCTGAAATGTAGTTAGAATTATTACTCAAAATGAATGTTCATTTTGTACTAAGTGTACTGCCTTCACAGTCTTTATTGTTTCTTTTTTAGTGGCTTTGCAGTTTACTTAGACCTGGACAAGAGCTCTTGGCATGTAGGAGTGGGGGATTACTTACTAATAAGTATTAATAAATATTAATTATTACCATACTGTCACATGTATCAGTTTCTTTACAGGGAGAGGTTCTGTCCCACATGCATTTTGTAGCTGCCACCATGGCTGGACAGATTTTTTTCCAGGTAATTAAACATTGGTTAGTACAAGAGCTTTGCAAGGAGTGACACGATCTCTGACACCATGTTTCACTTTGTAAGATCATCCTAGGAGGCATTCACCCACTTTTGCCAGCTACACTTTCCTTGTCTGCCACACTGAACTGTGCAGGAAGTTTTTTGTGTATGCTCTAGTATTTCAGGCTTTGAACTTTGGAACGTGCTGGAAGCTTCCCAGAAATCAGGCAAGAGATATGATAGGGGCTGCATTTCTCATGGTCCTTCAGCGTGTTTGTGGTTCTAGCTAGAACTGAAATGAAAATGAAAAAAAGCACAACTGTCCAATATTCTTAAGCTTTTAATTTCATTTTAGTTGCTTTTTATCTGTTAAATTCTTTTGTCATCTGTTAGGTGGTCACCAGTGGAACTGATACACAGTTTGCTTCACATTTGCTGAAGACTTCCTATGTCTCCAGTACAGATCTCCCAGCTCAGCATTTCCTGATGCATTTCAGATACTGAAAAGTTATTTATCTGAAATATGTGCCTGAGATATTTGTGGAAAGAGGACAGATACTGTTTAAATATTTCCCTCCAATTTCTTGATATAATTAAAATATCCGTTTATGCTGCATGCTAAGTGAAGAATGAAAAGGCAGTAAGCTTGCAATTAGGAAATAAAATTCTAGTCAACGTCCATCCATCTCTTTTGACCCTGGCACAAAGAGGGAAGGAGTTAGTGTGAAGCCTGTCAAGCCATTTGAATTTCTGCCATCCTGAAGTCCAGGTTGAAACCATTTAGTCCATTATTTATTCCTAAAACTTTAAAGGGATTTTGCTTTCTGCTGTAATTAAGAGCAGTTCCCAGGCCAGTCTATGTTGGGGCTGGAATTAATGCAAAATGGGAGAATGATAAATATGTATATATTTACTTTCAAAGGTTTCTCATTCTTTTTCTTCAGTGACTTACAAAGAAAAAACTAGTTCATAACCTTCCTACAGCGAGTTCTGTTTGTACCATGTGTTTGTCTGGACAGGAAGCATGCTGAGTGTGCAGTGTGTCTGCAGCTCAACAGCATCCCAAAGGGCAGAGGCTGCCTAGGGCTGGGTGTGGGGGAGAGCAGCACCACAGCCATGCTCCAAAATAGCTTCTGTAAGTCTGTTCCCTCATTCCTCCAATCAAATAACTGTTAGTTCTTCTGAATGTAGACGGACAGTATAACACATAAAGAAGTTTACTGTAGCATTACAGTCTAGAGTAGAGAGTTGTTCTACACTGTTGTTAAGCTCTGAAGTATCCTAAATCTCCCAGGCAACAGTCTGCAGTTGAGTGAGTTTTCCTAATCTTGTCCTTGGCACTGCAAGGTGTGAATACGTCAGCTAAGTGAGGGTTTAGGCAGCATGCAGGGAACATGCCTGGAGAATACAGCACAGTTACATGTGTGCAATGTGTGATGTAGGTATTTTCATTTGGTATTTGCATCCATTTCACCAGCAGTCCTGAGCCCATCTGCACCTACGAGACTTTAGGCTTTGCTCTGAGCCACTGTGAAAAATAACTTCACCCAGAGGTATAAATTAAATGCAGATGAGGTGTTGAAATGTATGTTCTTTTATGAGCGCAAGTACTTCTACTTCTGTGTTGGTTTTGGCCCAGACATGCCTCAGGCGTGTTCACTGGACATTATGTATTCAAAAGAAATGCTGTAGTGGTTATCCATGTGATACTGCTGTGCATGTGATACTGGGAGTAAGTACCTAAGGAAGATGCTGCTGACTCATAGAATAAAAGGAGTATTCTAAGAGGACACAATAGCTGATCTGTTTGCCAGCATGAATGGGAAGTTAACTTTTCAGCAGAACTGAAAAGGAAGGAAGGCTATTTTGTGGGGAAATAAATTGGGAGTTTTGAAGTCTGGAGACACAGGAAAATTTTGTGTTACTTATGGCACCTGTAATAAAATCTTGCTCAGAAAAAATAAAGGGTTCATTAGGAGATCCCTCAGTTGTCTTTCTCTGTTCATGATTTACTCTAGCTGTAAATCCTACAGATGGTTTGACATGAGTCACAAGAACTGTTTGCTGAGGGCAGTCACCTCTGGGTGATTTGGAGAATGTAAGGACAGGAGCTACAGAAATCAGAACTAAGGTCTGAACCGATGAGAGCTGGAACAAGAGAACAAACAGACATCTCTTCAAAAACAAATCTGATAGAGGCTGCCTAAAATTCGGCTAGGTGGTGGGGCCTTCCTCTAAGAACTATCTTGCAACAGATTAATTAATGCAGACAAACTTCTAGGTATTTTTCTTCAGTTTCTTTATAGCAGCTTCTGACGTTCCAGGCAGCTACAGATTACGCCAGAACAAAATGCTTCTCTGTATTTAATTATCATATCTTTAATTTGAGTTTGTCAAGAGATTGGTTGAGTAGAGTCTGCAAAACTGTCAGGCAAAAGAATCTTCTAAAAATAAAATGTTGCTAGCAAGATACTCAGTGAATATAAGGTGAAGGAGTTCCAATCTATAAATAGGTTTAGGAAGAATTGAACTCCTTAGAAAATAGATCAAAGTTGAATTTTGTAGGGATATGTTTCAAAGATATTTTAAATGAGCCTAAATCCTCACTGTGAGGTTTATATTTTTCTTCCTAGAGTTCCAGGTACTCTCCAGAGCTCCTGCAATGAAAGGGAGTTACGTAAGAAAGCATGTGTGGTGGCAGGTAGGCACAGGGCTGTCTGCCAGCAGAGTGTAATGGTTTCTTTGACCCTACATTAATGTACAGCTATTGTCCTCACCTTTTTTTTGTTTAATCAGTATCAAGCACAAGCATTCTGAGAAGGAAAAATGCATGAACTGCCTAGGGGTGAGTCACAGAGCTGCAGCAGCTGGGTGCATGGCTCAGGGTGGGAAGGTTTGCAGTGCAAGCTGCTGTCAGGGTGTGCCTGGCAGGGAGATTGCAGGAGCAAGGAGCAGCCGGCCAAAAGAGATACGAGTCGGAGTCAATGAAAAAACACTCCATTTTTAGACTGCTGTGTTTCTAAGGTAATGAGGAAACTTTCTTAAGCAGAAATATACCTTCAAAGAAGTAAAAATTGTTCTCCATAAACACTTTCTAGATGCACCATCAAGAGAGGAAAATTTCCATTTTTGATACTGTTACTAGAAAAAAATATTTTTCTAACAATAAAATTGTCTCAGCAAAGTTTCATTCAGTCTCACAGTGCTGAAATAAAAATCATAACACATTTGTTTTACGTGTCAGCTACCAGACGATATAATTTGTTTACACCTTGTAAATATCATTTAAAAAAGGAACAGTATTGTATAGATTTGATGCAGCATATTTAAAAAAACATCGAAGTCTCACTCAGCCTGTCAACCATTGACTTTAATTATAAGATCTTACACAGTTGCTTTTGAATGGTAAGAATACAAATACAATTAAGTGCATTTTCATTTCATCATTTCAGTTTCCAAGATCCATTGTTGATTAATTCTGAAAATGACAGATTTCTTTTGCAGCTACTGACTTACTCAGTTCAGGGCAGTTCCTGTTCAAAAAGTGGTACCATAAAACAGCAATGACCTTGACATGTCTTCCCAATGGTAATTTTACCAAGGGGTGAAAAACAGTATTTTGCTGATACTGGTATGTTAGTTGTAGAAAAAATGCATTGCTGTCTGCAGATTAACAAAGAAAATGACAAAATACCTTCAAGAATAGAAACATGAAGGTAGAGGTTTGGATTCCACTTCTGGCACTGAGTACTGTCTGAATCTCAGTTCAGTTTGGGGTTTTTTGTGGTTGTTGTTGTCTCATTTAAAATGGAGATAATAAAACTGATCATGCTGAGGTTGTGACTGTTAATATTACAGGAGCTTTGGAGTTGTGATGTTCTGTAAGGTTTTAGGATGGCACAGTTGAATTTTTGTATAAGATTTATCACTTTTTGTAGAAAATTTATCACTAGATACAAATCATACTGTGAATTATCTTGTAGACTCAAAATAGATTTTAACACATTTTCTTTTTCCCCTCTTTCAAATAAATCCTCTTAATATTCTACCTTTAAAGTAGTAGTGCTTCTTACTAATGAGCACTATTGTCAAGCTTCTTTGTTACAGTACGTTGTTAGAAATGTGCCTAACATGCAGAAGTGATGGCTTACTGGGCTTTCATCAGTTCTTAACCCATTTCACAATTAGAATCAGCATTATCTCTGGAGCTCTGTGATTCAGCTCAGATCTCTCCTAAGGGGAGGAAAGAACTCAGTTTTTATACAGGCTTGTCTTCAAATTCCTATGTAATTCACTAATGTAAAAAAGAAACAGCGTTGTAATTGAGATGGAGGTATGAATTATTTGTCTGTAACCTGCTAGAAAGTATAAATTATAGCACCAGTATCATTTGTAAGGCCAGATGCCTTTTTCTTGTTAAGATTCTGTTTAGACATTTATAATTATTTTTGTTTTGGAACAATTTCATCAATCATATTCCTGTTTCTCTAGATTATAGATCATTTGGTACATAGATCAGTTATAATTTTACCAGAAGCCTATTCTGTTTCTAAAGAGAAGCTACTTCCCTGATGCTTCCAAAGATGTCAGCAAATTCTGCACCATATTGAGGGCCTTTTGGCTGCAGGTGAAAAATTCAACAGCTTGTGGGAGTGCTAATTTGAGCTAATAATAACTTCAATGACCTGCCTTGGCTTTAAAATGCCTAACAGAATTTACTGTGTCCTTGAAGGGTAGAGATTTTGTTTCTGTGCACATGTCTGATTAGGGATGCTTATGTCTTCCTGGTTCTGTGTTTAGTGTTCAAACACAATTAGCTAAGTGGGTGGTGCTGAGGAAGCAGGAGGAAGAAAAGACAAAGACATCTCATAAAAATACTACACCAGTTTCATTATTAGAGAGATTTGTACTTTTAGCTAAATAGCCTTGTTAAAACAAGAAATAATAATAGGAAAGCAATTAGGATAGGATTTGAATTATTCATAGTTAAGCATTTTCTACCTGGTTTTGGTACTTTTTCCATTGTTAATTTGCTGAAATACGTGCAGAGAATCTGAAGGAAATCAAAGCTTTAATTTGAGCAAGTTCCCAAAAAGCTCTGAGGTGTGAGATTTTTATTTTATCTGGCTAATAGGTTCTGGATAGTGCAAAAAACAAGTGTATTTTCAAGGAGATTGCCTTAGACATTTCCTATGTAAATATTAACACTAGCCAGAAAAAGGAATTTACATTCTTTTATGAGCTGTTGTTAGGTTTATTTTCTGATTTTTCTTTTGATGAAGGAAATCTTAAAATAGGAACTCCTTGATTAGAGCCTTTAGTTCCTCATTAGACATTTGGTTTCAGTGCTATAGGAGCAACTCTAAGCAGATCTTGTCCCCATGCTGGTGCCTCCCACACATTCTTGACGTCCTGTGGGTCCCATCATTGTCCCATTACAGCTTTTTGCTTAGATGCACAGTGATTAACAGGAGGAAACCAATCCAGATGAAAAAGATGAGCAGGAAAAAAATGGAACTATTTTCAACCAGGATCTGTTTCCAAGCTGTTTTGCTAGAAGCAGTTATGCTAGCACAATGGAGAGACTTATAAATTAATTGCCACCAGTGGCATGAAGCAAGGATTGCTGAAGTTGTTAATGTCACTAGATGTATAATTAACTACAACCTTTTACTGTAAAAGATTTTGAAGACTAATTTGTCATCTCTGAACATAGATTAAATTAGGAAAAGCCCACAATCAAGTATCTGAGGCCTTGGCTTTTGTTAATAATGGACAGACATGCAATGCCAGCCCTTCTCCTCTATTAAAATATGTACTTGTTTAGGTTGTTGTATTTCTTAGGTTCTTAACTTGGCATAACTCATGCTCCTAGATGCAGTTTGTTTGTTTGTTTTTTATATGGCATTTCAAAAATCAGGGAGGGGGCATCCACAATCTTGCTGGGCAACCTGTTCCAGTGTCTCACTGAAAGAGGTTTCTGAGCGTGAACATGATAATATATGTACTTTTTTACTTGTATCAAAAGCATCGGTCTTATTTAGAAAGAATTGTAATTCACTATTGACCTATTGCCAAAACAGCAAATTTTATCACCCATTCTTGGGACATGCAGATAGATGTCCCCTTCTGTCCTTTTTACAAGTTATTTCTTAGGTTGCCAGGAAATCTTAATCATGCTTCTTGGAAGTGGCTGCTGTCCTGTCCACCTGCTGCCAAGCTATCCTATTATATGAGTTTAACTTAGCTTCAGAAAATGGTCTCCTATTTCTAGCTAACGTATAGGAAAAAAGGTCATTGTGCTACTGCCACCCTAGAGGACCATATGGTCTTATGAACTACATCATCAGGATTGTAGCACTGCCAGTGCAACCCTGTCACTAACCCCAAAGCTCCACATGGATTAGTCATAACTATGTTTTCAAAATGAAGCATGCTGCATAACCTGGGCTATACAACAAAGTGAGAAAATGGAAGTATTTTCTTTAATAATGAATGAGCCTGCCCAAGTTGAGTAGTTGCAAGACACATTAACCAGGATTTAAATCAGAGGAACATGTTACTGTGCCATTCTGTCTCAGGAAAGGAATTGAGTTTGCTTTCAGTCTATGCTGGAAAATTGTAACTCTCAAACTAGAAGACTGGAGGCACAGAAGTAAAGGAAAGAAGCTGCTTATCTCCAGAGAGATACCTTCAACTGCACTGCCAGCCCTTAAATGAGGTCTGGAAAGGGGTGGATCCTGGTTCCACCCCTTCTGGTCATTCAGGAGCATTGCATTGCATGCACCTGAACTCCCCTGGGTTGGCCCTGCCTTCCCACCACATGCTTCATCACTCGTTCAAGCCCTGAATTGCATTTCCACTACACCTAGCGATGGAACTTTATGCTTCCATGAGAAGAATCAAAGTAAATGAGAGCTTCTGTTAAAATGCTTATTCTATACCTTTAGAAAGGATCAAGTTCAGGTGGTTTTTTTTTTAATTCCATCTTATTCTGCATAATGATAAAATAAGAACCTTTAATATATAAACAAAACTTACTTAATTTGAAGAAAAAAAATTACATATACCAATCTACAGTGTTGTAGCTGCATTCTAAATGGTATAAATAACCTTTTGTAGTTTATTTCACTGTGTAGATGTATAGACCACTACAGAAAAAACTGAAGCAGTTGTTTATTTGCTGAGTGTAAATAACTGAGAGGGACTTACAGACTAATTACTCTTTTAGGAAATGGTTTTCTTATAGGCAATTGCTTGTGCTAAAATTACACGCCAGACTCAGCTTTGAGAAGGGCTTGTGTCTCCATAATGTTATACTGCTCATTGCTGCAGTTTCTGCTGTGGCAGGGAACAGAAAAGCTTCAAGATGTTTAGATACAACATGTACCATGCCTGATGAAAGCTGTCTTCACTTGAAAGTGTTAAAAGGCTTCTCACAGAAGGCTTGAATTTACACTGCCCTTCCTTAGTGAAGTTTAATGCTTTACTACTGTTGTGGCACACAGATCTGCCTCACTGAGATTGGTGCTAGGTGGAACTGCTTTGTTCATAGCACTACCTGAGCTGCACACATAGATCATCTGCAGCAAAATGGGGCAGAGCTCCACGAGATCATCTGTGCTAGATCCTGCACAAAGTCAGTGTAGCTGTTGGGTTGGGGAAGGAAAACAGATTACATTACATTCATGTAAACATATAGCTGGAATTAGTTGTACTGATTTAAGACCTAAAGGAGATGAAAGTCTCCGTTCAGCATATTGGAATTACCAGGGCCTTTAAACTTCTGACTATTCTCTGCAGCAGAGCTACTTAGGCTCTGTAAGAAAGAGTCCCTGACTTTTTTTTTTTTCCAATTTTTTCCCAAATTGCTTCTTAAACCACAGTTTTGATTTCAGCACACTATCATCTAGGTGAATCTGCTGGTGCTAAGATGACATGTGACCTGTCTTTTCCAGCCCACAGGCAAAGGTTTAAGCTGCAGCAGCAGTGAGCAAACAAGTCGACTGACATGGGAGTACTAGGTCATGAGGGGAAAGGGAGATGGAGAGAGTGAAGTGGCTGACCTTGCTGTAAAAGTGCTGCAGATTGTGAGGGTAGGAGAGTGTGAGCTGGCATGTGACAAGAGCTGTGATTAATGCTCTGATGCTTGGTTCTCCTAAATATACAGAACCTGTTGAAAATTTCATACTAGCTTGCTAAGAGTTAGCAGCTCACAGGTGCGTGCAGGCCTCACTGCCTTGGTAAGACAAGTTATGACATTATTTGAAATGTACAGTTCTCATTATGTAAAATCATCAAGATTTTGTACTGTTCAAAATGAAACCCCAAGTGAAGTTTGATGTGCAGGATCAAAGTGGCCTGCGCCTATTATATATAAAGCATTTTTTATAGCAAATTGCATTTATGACAGTTAATATGAATTAACACAAATGGAAAACACAGTTACTAAGAGAAGTGACATTTCTGTGAATTAGCTTATCTTGTTTTCCTTCCAGCTGAGTAAAAAGTTTCATTTAACCCCTCCACACTTAGAGCATTAGAAATGAAGTCGAATAAGGAGAAAAAACAGTGGTAGCTACATACAGCTTAACAATGAGGGCAGCAAAGAAATTGACTTTGTCAGCAGCAATAGAGAAGTTCAAGAGACAGTTTTGTGGTGCATTGTTCCTACTGCAACAGTGTCATGGGTACTGACTTAATGTGTACTGTCACAAGCACAAAAAATTGTTGTATTCCCACGTAAATTATAAAGATCCTCCACAGTACTTCTCTCACAAAACAATCGCAGTGCAGATACATCTCTTTCACTCAACAATTGTCACTCCCTTGAAGTGAAAGACAGCCAGCTCAGAAATTGAAAGCTTCAACACTGTCAGACAGCTAAAGATTTTTATTCATAGTAAGATACTGAATAGATTGCTTCTACACCACAAGGACTATAACTGCTACCAGCTCAGTGTATGTTTTCAAACTAATGCATTTTTAATATAGCCTTCAGCAGAAGTTTTGTTAAAGGTCAGACTACCTGAAGTCTATAGTGGAATGTATAGATTTCCACTGAGAAGGATTTGTTTTCATTACAAACCACTACATTTTCAAATAAACACAATTCTAAATGCCGTATATTAAGGGAATGCTCAAAAACAAAGAAACAAAAAAAAAATCAGATTTGTTGATTGGTGAATATTCAATGCTACTTATATTTTATAACAAACATTAAAAAAAATGATCATTATGTTGGAAAGAATATTACCTTTTTTCTTTCCTCCATGTGTATTTGTTGGGATGATGATCCAAGAAATCAACAACATAGAGAGAAGTTGCAAACTTTTCATTTCTTCTTTGTCTGAATGAGAGTTGGGAAATTAACTGCTAAAATCTGCCAATAGATGAGAAAAGGGACAGAACTATCAATGCTTTGCAAAAATTCCTTTGCCCATTAATCATTAACCTTGAAATCTCCAGTCTCCCACTTTTTCAATTGTTTGAAAGAAAATGATTTGCCTCTTTCCAGCCTCTTCCTTATTTTATGCCACTTGTGACAGAAATAATTTGGAATTGGATTCTCTTACCTGCTCAACAGTACTCAGCTCTGAACACAGTGGACTTGAGGGTGTTTGTGCTCTGAAATATTGCTAAAGACCATGGGTAGCTAACTCAAATTTGGTTGGTCAACAGCACAGTCCGAACTCATTGCGAAATAACTATGAGAGCTGAAGGTTAATCTAAATATTTCATTAACATAGACAAACCTTGGTATGAGAAACATCTAAAATTCTCTATGTAATAAACTTTTATTACAGTGATAAAGTTGCTCTTGAATAATTGACAAATATTTCCTTTCAAATTTAGTGAACACACTTTTATCACAAAAATATTATTAGTGAAGCACAACTAACATCTCTCTCCATTGGCAACTAAATAATCATAATGAAGTGTTTGTAATAATTATAGGAATCATTTCAGAGAAGGGATTCTTATGACTACGTTTTATGTTTGAAATCAATGAAGAATCTTAATTAAGGTGAGATGTGTAAATGCTGCAGTGAACAGCAAAGTGTGACAAGACAAAAATGTCTCACATACTCAGGATACATTGCCAGGGAGCAGATTTCAATGAGCAGGACAAAATGCTCCTGAGGGCCTGCTCATCATCAGTCTGGAGCATCATCATTTTCCCACACTGATCAGAGTTCCTGAGACTGTAGCTCACTGTAAACAAACTATTTGGCAATAATGATGTAGTCATGGCAGCACCTTAGCATGGGCTGAAAATCAACGCGCATTTCCATTATCTGTTCCATTACCAGTCTATATGGGTTAATATTGCCAACTTCCACTGTTACCTGCATAACTGAGCAATTATATAATCAGCCAGATAGGTTTATACTATACTTCACTTCTACAACATTGCAAAATTCTCCCTTGAAAGAGGCCTATGACACAGTAATTTTTCTCCTATGTTCTCAAGTGATTTTCTACGTGAAAAATGTTGCCATCTAAATAGCCATACAAAATGAAGGAAAACCTTTTTCAGAAATTCCTTTCCTTCTAACAGATGGCTGAATGTGTGCAGGTAAAGCCAGAACAACTAATTGCCATTGGTGCTGGAAAGAAAGCTCGCTGGTATGTTTTAGCACAGAGTTGCAGTGATCACCAGTAATCAATAAATGGGAATGTTTATGGGAGGAAAAATTTAAGCCTGTTTTTCTGCAGACAGTAAATGCTCAGGAACAGCATGGTAGATGTGTCAGGTACCAAACAAACTGTTGCATCTTTATGGAGAGATTGCCTGGACTGTAGGGATTGATCTTTGGGTTTACTTCTCAATAGAAAATCCTTGGAAACCAAAATGGTATTACAGGCACCTTAGGAAGGATTGGACTCAATGATCTGATGGTTGGACTTGATGATCTGAAGTTTTTTCCGACCTATGTTATTCTAGGATTGCTTAAATTGGTAAGATGAAAAATGAGATGTGGAGGAGTTGCAAAAGGAGGAGGTACCAGAACTCATTTTTTTCCTTGCAATGCTTCATTTGGCAATTCTGCATCAATCATTGCTAGCATTAATTTATCTTTTTGCTGTGTTGACAGAACATCAGCAATAATGGTGACAGAGTTAAGCTGTGTTATGGGAATAATTATCTAGTATTTGAATGAGAGTTTCCACAGTGTATATTCAAGATGAGTTTATGTAGCTCAAAACTGCACGCTATGGCACATTAATCCACAGAGAGCAGATACAGTTATATTTGGGAGGAAGGAGCTGCTCACAGTGCCCTCTCTAGGTGTTTTTGTAGTCTGTTTCTTTTTCCCTGAATCTGATCTATATGATTTGCATGAACAGTTCCAATTACCTTTTTATCTGGGCATAAAGAAAAGAATGCACCTCCTGCAACGCAGTGATCATTAGCAGCAGAAGAGTCCTGATAAATAAATCTTCTTTGAATCCAAATATTGAAATTGTAATCTCTTCAGTCTTTAACATGTTTATCTGGTCACTTAAGGAAGTTACCTACTTTGGTTGAGCTGCTTGCTCCTCTTGGTTAATGACAGTATTTATAAAGAATATATGAAACTGCAAATATATAACCTAAACTGTTTCAGGAATTAGTTCCTTTTATGGAAAGTATAACAGGAAAGAATCTCTGATGCGTTATGATAATAGAAAAAGTGGAGATAGGTGCTTATTAGGACTATACAACCACTGCTCACCGTTACTTGCTGCATGTTCCATCACACACTTAAATGGCTTTGCTCAGCTACGTTTGAACCTGTGTGAGATACTGTAAGTAATGGCTATAAAACTATGGAAGAAAACCATTCCAGAAAAAAAAAGAACATGTTGTAGCTCTTCATAGTAGATCACTGATGAATCAGAGAATGCCATCTGAGTTAAACTGGGTACTACTGGGATACCTTAGTTGACTTCTTGTCTGCCAGGGGAGGATGACCTGTGAGACCTTTGCATTCAGTCCTACTGGTAACACCAACAAAATCCAAGCTGTGCATAACACAGGTTCTAGAAAGTGAGAGAATCTCAGGGACTATAAAAAAAGATGAAAAAGCCATGTGGGAAAATGACATTCGGAGCATTCAAGTTATGCTGTGTCCTGAGGTGACTTTCTAGAGTGAGGGAAATATTTATTCTTTAGAGTGGGTATGTTTGTTAACTGCTGCTGTGCATAAGGCAAGTGGCATAGCTTGGTATTTGTAAAAACTTTTTATCTTAAAAATTATCTGAAATTAAGTTTTAAATATGTTAACCATAAAATGTAATGGATCCATTTAAGAAAAATTGTTATTCTTCTTCCATATCAGTAATTCTCTTTTTTTTTCTTTTCTTTTCTTTTTTTCCCACATAACACCCAGCATTTGTGTATTGCTTCATTTTCCACAGTGATATCACTCATATCTACTCTGTTGTCCTGGATTTTTTGATAATGCTAAATTCAAAAACTGATAATCCAGATTATTCTTCTTTTTGGATCATTATTTATGTGAAACAGATAGGACACATACTCTGTATTGCATGGAGGCTAATGCTTGCCTACCGTACATGAAATAGACTTTTCTTAAACATGCACCTCCCAAAAATAAAATTCAAGCTTATATTACTGTGCTTATATCTGATTTGCATGTGTATTTTAAAAGGGCTTGATAACCTTCTCTCATCTGCTAGAGATACTGCTTGTACAACATATACCCAGGAGGTAAGCTCTTCATCAGAATTGCCATCTGCTTCTTGGCTAATGTTCCAATTATAGTTAGACGTCTTGCACTTATTCACATCTAGAATAAAATTTATGGTTTCACTATTGAAAAGCAGCATGTGACTAATGGTGTGTTGTACCATGCAAGCTTTTTCTGAAATACATCTTCTTAATCAAGTTAAAATAAAGGGACACAGAGCAGAAATCTGTCACAGTCTTTTTTTTTTTCCTGAAACTGAACTGTTCATCAGAATGGTTTTCAATCACCTGAAGACCAATAACATTGTAGTACAAGATGTTCTTTGAGGTTTAGAAAAGATTTTATGGACCAGAACTTCAGCTGGCATAAATTGGCTCCTGTGAAGCTATAACAGTTTTCACCAGCTGAGGACCCACTCTGTGTTCCTATAATTATCCACTGACATCTGAAAAAAGATTCGTATGAATGGTTATACTAATACATCTCAGGCTATAGAGCGAGAAGATTTTTATGTGGTTGAATTTTTAATGCAACTTTTTAATCCAGAATTTATTATGCTAGTTTCATCATTCCTAAGACTTTTTAATATCAAATAACTCTGAAGAGGTATTTTTAAATGGACTTCTGTGTGGATTTGTGGCCCATGTCAAACATACAACAGCTGCTCAGGAGCCTGGAACTTGCCAGCACTTCTGAGTGATCAGACTTTTCAGGATTAAGTTTATAAACGATCAGTAAGCAAACTTTGCTTTCACATATGAAAGACAACCACTCTTTTTCTTAAGCATAGTCCTGTGAAATATGACTTTCACAAGGTGAATTCCATACTCTGTAGCCCCTGGTAAAGTAGCCTTCTTCCCAGGATTTGTCACTGAGAATATTGTCTAACTTTCCCTGTGAATGCATAGTTGGGACTAACAGTTATATTCCTGCACTTTCCAGTTCCCTTGAAGTTTAATATATTCTGTATAAATGTAGCTTTTAATTGTTTTTAAAGTATGCTTCACTGAATACCTTGTATTATAAATAGCTGTAAACAAAGAAGAGCACAAAGATACAAATGCCAGACATAAAGAGGATTGTGCAGTACATGGATCATCTGCTCCTACATTCAGATAAAGAAAAAAAAGCATTTTTTGTTTCCTTCCATGTTGGCATAGTGCTGTTTGTAACAATACACGGCTTGTTTAGTTGCTTTAGAGGAATGCTGTTCTTCAGCTTGTGTGTCTCATGGGTACTCTGTTCACTTGGGGCACGTCTCTGAAAGCTTCACAGATCAGCAAAGCGCAGATCTGTTGAACCAAGTAAAAGGGCACAACAAATCCCAGTAAATCTGGGCTGGCCACGTTTTTGCATTGTGTGTGGAATATTCTTTGCCTGCATATTACTCCTGCCTTAAAAAAGGTGAGGAGCTGGACTGCTCTCTGACCCTTTTTTTACAGCGAGTTCTGCTGTTTAATGTGCTAAATTTCTGTGTGATTGTGTACTACTAAAAAGGGTCATGCAGCCAAGCTGCAAACTTTCCATACCTGCATTCTATCTTACTTGAGTTTTCAGTATTGACTGTGCTCTGTCTCAGGGATGATTATATAGCCTGTAAAATTTTATACTGAATTTATCATTGTTAAAGCAAAAATTTCATATAGCTCTGATTTCTGACTTCCATACAAGGTTTAGCAATGCAGTTTCAATACTGTAATGAGTAGATCTGGTTTTGGTAACCACTGCTGGGGATACTGTTTATGGCAAAGTGCTCTATGTCTGTACTACCAAGTGCATAGACCAGGCACTTCACTGGAGCTTGTATAAAACAACTAAACACATGCAGCAAATCTCATTGGAAGATTTGAAACTAGTCCAACCTCCTTTCCCCCCCTCCCCCCCTCCCCCCAGGAATTGAGCTTTATGGTTTTAAGAAAAAACAACAAGTGCAATAATGCTGTTTGAAGCTGCGTTTCTTATTCACCTCCCTCACACCAAACAGAAATACACATGAAAGAGATGAATGCATGGCAAGAACAGCATTGCTCTTTCCCTTCCCTTTCTACTACCATGCTTAGATCGAGGGAGAGCTTTTGATAACAGATAGAAAACAGTTCAGAAATTGATTGATGGCTCTTATGAATAAAGAGGACAGCCAGAACAAGACAACTAGGGCTTATTGTAGGCAATGTATTTGAAGAGGATACACTTGAAAGCACTTAAAATAAAAGGCAGAGAACCATGCCAAAGCAGAAGAACTTGAAAGACATTAAACATTAATATGCTGATTGATGATGACTCTTAGGAGTTACAAGAGCAGAACCTAGATCTCTGTGAAATTGGTGCCACTGAAATTGAGCCTTCATGAAAAGGGAAGAACAAGCAGACAACAAAGGGGAAAGAATAATAGGAATAAAATACACAGAGTAGACGTGAACAAATAAATCTGAATAGTGAAAAAAAAAATTCCCTTTGAGTAAAAAGAAAAATAGTGAGGGTAAAAAACCAAACTCTTATCTAAATAGATATGAGTTTTTATAGCACAATCTGTAATAAAAAACATTTCCAGTCATTTTTCCTGTATCCACCAGCTGCATGATTTTCAACACCTGCCTCTGTAACAAGTGGTTCTGATTACCAAAGCCAGGAGGCAGCTCCATGGATGTTACTAAAGGCTGAAGATTTAAAAAAAAAAAAAAGAAAGCAGGGAAGGGGGACTATCCTTGAAATAACTTTCATCACCTTCACTCACTGTAAAGAGTCTTCTCTTTTTCCACTCTGGTGTCTCCTTGCTCTAACTGAGCAGCTAGCATCACTTTGGCTTTTCGTTAACAAGTGTGAAGAATGGGGAGAGTGATAAATTAAGGGGGGGGGGGGGCAAGCGAACTATTTGAAGTTGTTAATTATGGACCCCAAATATTTTGTTTGTTCCAAGGGCAATCAATGGCTCACTGGTCTTCTAGCCTAAGTCAGATCCTGGATTGGTAGACTCTTGGATTGGACATATTCTGTCAGTTCTACATTTCTACAACGTTAGAGAAGATTAAAGGGCAGAAAATTGGCTTGCTTAGGGGATGAAGGAGACTTAAATACTTTGAGTGTTAGGTAGGATAAACACATTTTAAACCTTCTCCAAACTTTCTGAAATTCTGGTCTGAAAAACTGCTTGAAAATATTTTAAGAAATGTATCCCTTCTAAAATATCTGGAGCTAAATGGAAGAATGGAGCAGTAGAACAATACTGGAACTATTTAACCTTTTTGAACCTTACCATTTCAGCTCAGCTTCATGTTCTGTTTGGCATATATTTTTGAATCAGTTTGATGAGTCTTAATTGAATTGAGACAAACCATTTGATCTGTTCAGTAGGATTTATATCCGCAGGTTGAGTAATCACCTGTTTGCTTTTTTTTTTTCCCCTTGGTAATTCTGTAGGTGTAACAAGGAATATAAAGTTTAATAGTGGTTTCTCAGTCTGCTTACTGCTGTAGTAATGGGAGATATGGGCTTGGCTTTTGCAAGAGTTATTCTGCTTTGCAAGTTTTTCTGGAAAAGATTCAAGTTTATGCTTACCACTTTTGCTAGCGAAAAAAAATATCTGAACATTTCTGATGTCTTATTTCTAAATGTAGGGCTACAAGGCTGTCATGGAATTACTTTTTATCCCAAATGACTGGAAGTCTTACACCATTAAAGAATATAACTTTCAAGATTGTAGTTTGTGATAAGCAGAGCATTATCTGCAGATGATCTTTCAGATCCATAATGGAGAGTTTAGGAAAAGTTTTGCCAGCTATATGCTATGGACCACTAGTAATATTCTCACACTGATAATCTCAGACTCTTTTATAAACACAAAGCTTATTTAAAATGGAAATATATTTATACTCCTCAACAACTAAAAGTACAAGTTGACATCTTAAAATGAGAAGACCAAATGTATGTGTAGATAGGATTGGTTAACTATATTTTGCATGGCTGGCTGAGTAATGCATATAGTCAGTTTTATAAGAGCAAGCAAAATGTCAAAAATAAAGATCCAGCTAAACTGGAGGAGGGTAGCCTGTTGGTTTATTCCCACATATGTCTTGTCAGGATAATCCCATCTCAGTTTACAAGAAAACAGCTCAAAAACCAGATCTCACCTAACAAAGGAAAGGACACTGTACAGAAAATATTTGCTTCATTCTTCTTGGCTGGGCAGAAGGTAGGTAGTGGTTATTTGGAGAGTGGTGGTAGTCATTTGAGTCACTTCATGTGATGTAATACAGTAGATATTTTTGTGAGTTCATCTTTCCTAGAGGCAGCTATTCCTTTCTGAAGATGTCTCCCTCTAGGTTGTAATACGTTAAGATTCAGTGCTCAATGATCTCTGTTTTCAGTGGCATCTGTAGGCTGGATATCAGCTTGCTCAAGAGACCATTTCCCTGTCACCAAAAGTGACAGGGAAATTGAGTCATGGTGCCACTGGATGGTGAAAGAATTGTTGTCTGTTTTCACAGAAATACAAATGAGAGTAACGTACTAGAAAGAACTGACATTCTTGTGCTTTCTGAAAATGTGAATTTTTGACTTCTGGATTAAACATTGGTGTTCCAAAGTCCATGCTTTTTGAAATGAAGTACAGCAACAGATCAGTGTTAGACTTGAAGTGACTGTGACTATGAATTCAAAAAAGTTTTTGGCAGTGTTCTGTGGATGTTCCACAACTGAAATGGAAAATAGGAAGAACTGTTAAACACTGAATTTAGCACAGATGTTTCCTGTTACAACAGATCATTAAGATACCAGTACTCAGGGGGCCTTTAGCACCCAATCTCCACCTACAGGATTAATTTTTAGCATTTTGAAATAGGACAAAAAAGCAGATGTACGATTAAAAAGATTTTTTACCAGAGTGTTTTTTTATCTCCACTTTCTGTTTTTATATGTTCTTTGATTTGTATGTGGTAACATTTTATGGGGGTCAACATGAGTATGACAAAGCTTATTTTCCATCTGGGACTCACATGTTGCAGCCAAGTGCATTGCAAACAAGCCTTGAGCATATGCTACATATATAAGTGCTAATGGAGAAAGGCTGATGATGTCAGTTGCATAACCATAATATTGTCTGCCAAATGACCAGTCTGTGCTTTTGTTCAGCAAACTGCTGGGAAGTGCTCTTTCAGTAAAGAGGAAGCTGAGCAAGGGACTGAAGGCAAACCGTGCTGAGTGATTTTGTGATTGCTGTAGGAATAACATAGGTCTGTAACTTAGACAGTTGCCACAGACTCACATAAAGTGGTGGAAAATCTCATCTTTCAGATACTTGGTGGGAAGTTAAAAGAAAAAGGAGCAAGCATGACAGCGGATCTGCCTATAACGTGCATTGTAAATATACACAATGTACTGTGTAAATCAAATATTCCTGAAAGATACCTGATGAGTTATTTAGAGTTAAATGTCAGCCTTCAGTTCTTGCACATAAGTATATATGCACATAGGCATTGGACATATGACTTGAAAGGCTTACAGATTTGAGTATTCTAATTTCACCTCTGTTTTCTTCTATACTTCAGTGTAAGTTTGGACAAGAAAAGCAATTCTGTTTTCAGAAGTCCATAATGCCTTCTGAGACGGAACAATATCTAGTATAATATTAAAAGAATTTTTATGTCTTGATCAAGTATTATAAGTTCCAAGCTAAGGAGTAGATTCCTAATGTGAAGACTGCACATTTCTTACAGTGAGGGAAATATGAGAGTCCTCTCATCCACTGGGGAAAAACATCACTAACCCTGAGTATATCCACTTTGGCTCCAGTACTAGGACTCACTCCCCCTCTACTGAGTAATCTGGGTCTTTTCAGCCTGTGGAAAAGAAGACTGGGATGGGGGATCTTTATTAATATCTGAAGAGAAGTGGGAGGCAAATGGATGAGGCCAGGTTCTTTACAGCAGTGTGTAGCGATAGGACAAGGAGTAATGGCCTAAAACTGGAATGTAGGAAGTTCTGTACTAACACGTGGAAGAACTTCTTTATGGTAATGGTGATGCAGCACTGGAACAGGATGCCCAGAGAGGCTGTGGTGTCTCCTTCTCTGGAAGTATTCAAGACTTCAGTGGCACCTACCTGTGCAACCTATAGTAGGGCACCTGCTTTAGTAGGGGGGCTGGACTCAGTGATCTCTCAGGGTCCCTTCCAACCCCTGCAATTCTGAGATTCTGTAACTCTGCAGCAGTTCCATTCGTCTTGAGCATTTTAGCCATTATTCATAAACAGGTTGTAGTCACAGGATGACTCCATAGCATAAACTGCAGCTCACTGATCCTCCCAAATCTTCCAAGTGTTAAATTGCATTTTCTGCTCTTGAAGGCTGAGAAGCTCTGGGACATGATTTAATTGGAAAGTCATCACCAACGCACTGTGGTTTTGGAAATTTAGTTACTACTAGTGTTGAATTTTGCATGTTTATTTTCCAAACACTAAGAATGTGTGACTGATTCTGACCATGGCCATAACACTGTCTGACAGTGGAGAAATAAAAAGATTGGAAACATTTAATTTTCAGTCATTTTTTTGAACTTTATGGATTTGATTCCTCCAAATACTTTAATTATGCAGCTATTCCCAGAAATTTCAGTTAAATTACTTCCTTAAGAGTAGGCACATGCTTAAAAACCTAAGTAAAGGTCCGTTTCTGAGTTACAGATTCTGCTGTCAGGTATCTCAGTGTAGTTCAAAGTTGTTTTGCCATGGCAGATGGACTTCTATTCACAATGCTCACAGCAGAGGTTGTCACAGATTTTGACCTAATACTTCATCTCTCACTGTCAGCCACTTTGCACAATGTTCCCATAATGCTGTTGTGCCTAGAAGATGACAGATTTTCCTAGCATGGGCTTATTCTGTGCTGGTGAACAGTCACAGGTGAAAGGGACTGTAGCTTTCTGCATTTGTAGCTTGCTTGAAAATAGCAAAAGGAAAGATGAGTCTAACCTGCTTCCTAGACAGGTGGTTTAAAGATTCAGTCCAGCTACGGAAGATCATCCAGGACTGTTTTTATGCATTTTTAAAAAATATTAGTTAATCACATCATGATAATGGCTTTTTGCTTTTTTCTGTCTCTGCTACTCTCTGCTATAGAAAACCATTTCTCTCTTTTGTTATTCATCTTTATCTATTGCTGTCTCCCTGATTTTTCACTTCCTCCCTGGCACTGGTGAGACACAGTCCAAGCTCTCCTGAATACAAGGTTTTCAAGACACATTGTTGACAAGTTAAAATGAATTCACTTAGAAAAGTACTGTATCATGTCCTGTGCAGCATCAGGCAAAGCTGGCAAGTAGTATCCCCAAGGCAGGTGTGTTTAATGCCACTGTGAGTATTGTTTACAGACTGCAAAGAAAAAAAAGAAAAAAAAGAAAAGTAACCTTTTGGTTTCTCAGTCTGCTTTTTATGAACTGTTCTGTGGCCTGCTAAGAGATCTCTTCAAGCAATTCTACAACATTCAGCATGAAAACATAAACAGTAGTATGGTATCTATTGTTTAAAGTACGATGCTAGGAACTAGGAGTTCCACTTTCTTTCCATCTCCTTGTTTCCTCTTAACTCACAGATAATTAACTTTCTATTTGTTCAGATGTCTCATTGCATAGGAGAGTTTAAAAGTATTTATTTTTCTAGAGTGTGGTGAAGCTGAATGAATCCTGTGCAAATGGCAATGTATTTTCTGGAGAAAAGGTGCTATGTAAGTCAAAGTAATGGTTCTGTGTCTAATTGAATACAATCTAACAGATGAGAACAAGGATAAAGAAAAATGCTGAACATTTTTCCTTTGCATATTTGTGCTATTTTTGTATCTCAGAACTCCCTTTGAAATAAATGCCTGTTAAACGTACATAAATGTTAACAGAATACATTTTCCCACATCAAAAACTTTCAAGTTAGTGGTTTTAAACCACACACATTACCAGGGGAGACTATAAATGCAGAGAGGCAGGCAGCCATGCCACGCTCTGTTTGGCTGTAGCTCATTTTTGCTTCTTCCCAGTGATGAATGGGGCATTGCTTCTTCCTACTCCCTACCTACATCTGTTGGCATCCTGCACATTCAGCCAGGAAGATATTTTCTTTCTGGTGAAAACAGTTGTTGACTTTCTTTTCCAGTTCGGTGGACTTATCAACTCTCTGTGGGTTTTGTGTAAGCATTAATTGTCGGCTATGAAGGGTGAGGTCTGCTGTGGCTCCATTCATAGGAGAAGGACACCCACAGGGTCCCCATCACGTGCTGCAGTACATAACTTGTGGCTTTTTGCTGTTACAAGCAATGCCAAACCCAAGTTGCTTTGCATAGGCTCCACACGCCTGCTCTGATTGTTGATTTTGCTTGAGTTCATGTCTCTGCTCTGGCCCTAATTGCAATGCAGTCTGTTTTGTTTTGTTTTGAATAGTGTTTCTTTCTGAGAAGCATAACTGTTGTCTTTTCCAATACCATAAGAGATAACATTATTTACAGAATAATTTGAGGGAGGAAAGCACAAGTGTTGATCTGGTGAATTATCAAGCTGACCAATTGGTTTATGGTAATCAGAGTAAGCAGTCTGAAATAAGATTTAATTTGGAGAAAAAGAAGAGGCTCATATAAAAAGAGCTCATCCATGCAATGCCAACCTTTCTAAGCCTGTGCTTCCTGTGGCACCATACCTCCACGGCTGCTTGTTTGTTCATTCTGCATGGTGGCATGAAGCCTAGAGCAGCCACTGCTGGCCTGCATTGCCATCCCATCACTTTTGAGAGCAGCACAGAACTAACCATCTATCTTTTTCTTCCCAATATTTTATTAACTTAGCTCAAGCAGGGCTCAGTGCCCTGCTTGCTATGTCTTCCTTTTTTTTTCTGTGTTCTAATTATAAAATCAAAATTATTATATATATTTCCAGAATTTTTGTCTACACAGAAATATAAAGGAGTGTGTTAAGATAAATCACTGCAATCAGATATCTATATGCAGCAGCTGGGGCTCAGTAGCCCTGCCCATGGTTGCAGCTGGAGGGCCCTGCAGAATTAGCTGTGCCCATACAGGTGTGCCTTTGTGAATTAACAGCACCAGCTGGCTCCAGGGGGGTGTTCCCCAAACAGGTCAGACATTTCAGGAGAGGTGACCCGGTCACTGAACGTGTGGGAGCTTGGGGAAACCTTGCTTTCTACTTGCTTTCTTCATTCTTTGGATAAGAGAGCGGAACGGCATAATGGAGCTGCAGGATCAGGTATTTACAGAGCATTCCTGAGCGTTCATGGCTTAGTCTACTGCAAGCGCTAGCTTCAGGTAAGAGCTTTATGGATTGGAGGGAAACATACCAAGTTCAGTCATATTTATTTATTGCTGTGAAATTTCTGATAATGTTGTTGCTTGTTGTTTAGCGCAGGCAGGCAACTTTGAGTCCTGTAGGGCTGGCAGTTTTGTATCGCATACTGTATTTTAATTAGCTGAGAAAATGGTTAAGAGTCTTCTATGTGGTTTTTCGTTGTGTCTCTCTAAGGATACAGTTTAGAAGCTTGCTTTATAGCTTATTATTGATGAAAAATATTTGTGGATGAAAACAGCATTTCTATAATGTTTATGTGGTGTCCAGATAGGTTGGACCTCCTGGGAATTGTCTATGTGAAAGCAATGATTAACTGACTATTGTTTTGGATGAAACAGGTTGGATAAGCTGTTAGAGTTTTACAGATTTCATAGTTTTTGTTAGTGCTGTAACTAGGGGCAAGTCTGTTTCTTATTTTTCTTTTAATTTATATTTTTACTTTTGGGATTCAGTGAAGAACTCCATTTTTCCCTCAAAATGCAGAGGGAGTATTTTTCAGGTGTAATATATATTTCAGAAGAGAGATCTCTAAAATATAGCTGTAACTAAGAATGTTTTGTTTGTTGAGTATGCTAACAGTGCTTTCAGACCTATGCTAATGGCTTAGGGTAACTTACAACAAAGTCTACAAAAAGTGACTGAGAATAGCAAGCTCACTCACAGTGGGTCTGAATTTACTGCTAATGAACCCCCACACCACCTGAGAACAAGGGGAGTGGAAGTCTAAAAACTGAAAGCAATTGTACTAAACAAAACGTTTTGGAAAACTTGAGCAGTGCATTGGGTAAATGCTTCACGCTGTATTTTTGTTAGGTCAGACTTTGCACTCTAAGCCATCTGTAACATGTTTCTAAAATATCACTGAATTGCATTTGAGAGCACTGTGAGAAATTTCATCATGAGAAGTGCAAGAATGCATACTGTGTTGTGGTTTTGTGTTGCTGCTGTGTTACACAGGTGGATTTCATTATAAATAGTTATTTCATTTTGATACAGAAGGTGTTTGATACAGATGATTCTTGCTCAGTGGCAAAAATGTGCAGAAACATAATAAGAACTCCATTTTTAACTTTTTTTTTCTTTATATGAGTTCAGGACCATTTGGGGAATTATTATTTTTATTTTACTTTCTTATAAAAAGATGTTACTGTGTTTTTAATAATCACATAACACTGCTTTTCTTTCTGAATTAATATATTTTCCACTCTGAATTCTACAGCCCTAGATCTTGTGCAACGTAACAGTTTCCAAATGGCAGTAAACTCCTCAGAATGCCACCTGATTTTGTCTGTAAAGTATTTATGAAGAGATCAGTTAACACAAAGACTCAAATGAGTGGTTTATCACAACTTTAAGGCTGAACATTGAGCGGAAGTTTAATGTTGTGTTTTCCCACTGCTTTTTTGCTGTAGGAATAAGAAATTCAAATCAAGAGATCAGACTGAGATCATGATCAAATATCAATGTAAATTTTGGGATGGGTGTGGAACTTTTCCATAATTCTTTGAAGTGGAAAAACAGAGGCCTGTAAAAGCTACTAGATGGGTCCCTAGGGATTCCAGTGGGATGAGGATAATTTTTTGTTTTTAATGAGTTAATCTTAGAAAATGTCACAGTAGCAAGAATTCTGAACATTTAATGAAATATTGCAACTTTATGAGTAGTTAAATGTTCAAACTAGCATACTCCCAGATCTGGCCTTCAAGGGTTCTAATTATTCCCAATTTCAGTAGTGTTCTAATTCATTTTCTCTAAAACTAACCAATTTCAGAACAAGTGGGGCAATAAATATGATTTCCAGATGAATCATTCTTCGCAGGAGGTCTGAAGTTACATATGCCTTTGCATGTAGTTTTGTTTTCCATTTAAAATTAGGCAGAGTTGGTCTTTCTACAAGAACTGGTGTTGTTTCCAGTTTCTTTTTTTTTTTTTTTTTTTAATTTAGTATTAGTTCTTTTATACCCTTTTCCACTTTTTAATGGCTTTGTTTCATACACTGTAATACTTATTCCCTTTAAGAGAAACAAATTACATAATGAAATTAAGTTCTCACCTGGAATTAAAAGCTATATGTATGTCACATTGTAGATTTCTGTACAAAAACATCTAGGCTCTATCACAGACAGATCACTTCTGCTGTTGTCCTTAGAGAGCTATTAGGGTTGATATGGAGAGTATCGCATACAGCCACTCTTCATTAGGAATTTTGACAGCATAAGGATGGCACACAGTATTTGATTTGTGTTTTCTCACGTTTTAAGCCACACATCCCTCTATTTGGCTGATAAATTGTCAGGGGAGCTATTACTGGAGCTGTCTGGATTACATGGGGATGGTTTCATTTTATAAAACAAAACAGAAAGCAAAAGGAATTGCTTTTGGGAGAACGTGATCCCATTACTCAGAAGAAGAAATTACCTGATGTTAAATTAAGCACTTGTCTAAACAAATACGGCAGAATATGACAACAAAGGAATTAGATAATAACTTGAAAATAAGGATTTAGACAATTCTTCCTCATTAATCAGTGCATGTGATTAGCTAACTCAGAGCTGCAATTTTACATTAAGCACTTGGTTGCATTGTGAAAGCAACTACTAATGGATTACAGGGCCAGTTACTGTGGGCATGATAACAGCTATTTCCTAATGTGCCATCTAATGAAAGTTTAATTGTAAAATGGCCATGTATACCAGTGTTTCTGAAAGAAAGGATTTATCTACAAGGCTGATTGTTTTTGCTGGTGCCCATGATAGGACTGCTACACTTCTGTTAAGAAAGTAGTTTCTGGATTTTACCCAGGCAAAGCGAGTATAAGGAAGGAAGCCCACTGAAAATCTGACTTTTCATGAGTTGACCTTGTAGAGTGGGGAATGAACTCAGCAGGCAATTGAACACCAAAAAGGTGTCTAGTCAGATGCAGCAGTACCTCTGTGCTTGCTGGTTCTGGGCTGTTAGCACCTCTGGGCAGGCCCTGAGGGTGCAGCTCACAGCACAGGTGATCCCTGACTGTCTAAGCTAGTCACTTGTGTGGAGCCCCACTCACCTCCTTTTCAAGCAGCAGCAAATGCCATTATGATCCTTTCTTGGAACAGAGAGACTCTTGAGGAAAATAATTATC
Source organism: Callipepla californica brunnescens (assembly GCA_023055505.1). Classification (NCBI taxonomy): domain Eukaryota; kingdom Metazoa; phylum Chordata; class Aves; order Galliformes; family Odontophoridae; genus Callipepla; species Callipepla californica. Next base: position 6,135,972 of record JALIRH010000012.1, read on the forward strand.
AGTCGAAGAATAAATGTGAATAAAACTCCTTGAAAATTTGGGCTGCCAGAGGAGGATCTGCTGCAATATATGTAGTCTGTAAATATATTAGAAGTGCGTGAGCTGCTGTGTTTTGTATGATGCCTTCTGGGAAATAAGTTTCATTTTTCCAATTTCTTTGAAGATCTGTTGTACTGTTTGAGTGACAGAAACTCAAATCTATAGGAAATGGAGAATTTCAAAAGGGAGAGTATTTTCATTTCCCCTGGGCAGATGCTCAGGTGACCTGAAGAAATCTCCTGTTTTGGTGATGGCTGATCAGATGGCCTTTTAAAAATTACACAAATAATATTTCTCTTGCACAAGTATCAGGAAATTCTCATGGTTAACTTTCTTGATTACTGTGGTGTAATGATATTAAGCTTAGGCATCATAGCAGTTAAAAGATAGAATGCTTAACTTTAAACTGAGAAAGCACTCTTTGACAACACTTCTTGGTCTTTGTTCAGTCAACCTTTGAAGAAACAAAGGTTGTTTTCCGTATAGATCAGGATCAGACTTAAAAACATGGGGCAATTTGCACATTGAATTTGAAGTAACATCCTTTGTATGTCTAATCTTAACAAGAAACTGGTAAAATTAAAAAAAATCAGTACAAAGCTAACATTTCCTGCCAGTACCATTCTGGTAGATCAAAGCTATGCTAATGTGATCTAGGGTTACTTTAATATTTTGCAGCCTCTTGTTGCCTCAGTACATGTTTCAAGCATGCATATCACTCACTTCTATAATAAAATAACTGCAAAAGCCTTCTGTTTTTTACTGCCCTCCTGTGCTAGAAAGTCACTGAGGTTTTAGGTCTCCCATTGCTTACTCCAGGTTCTTATGTTTGATTAAAGACATATCTTGGTCATATCTCACAACATGCAGTACTTCCTCAATAACCAGATTGCTTTAAGGAGGGCTATTTTTCATTTAGCTCATGAAATCATCTCCTAGTTATTTCCCTGGTCTTTTGTGTGGTGTATATATAGGAGGTTGGCTACATATTAGTAACTACTGCCCAGCATGATGGAAAGCTTTGGAAAGGGATTTTGTCTCTGCAGATGGATGTGGAGAGTCTCTGCAGTCTTCCTGAAAAAGATGTATTGTGGAGCTTTTTATTCTGTGTGCAGGAAGAGGTGTGTATATAGTCTAAATATAATTATGGGTCAGGGTATAAATGTTAGGCTCTGTGAACTCCATGACTAAGACCAGACCTATCAATTATGTCAGTGGGAGATTACTGCCAAGATCAAATGTAGATTATAGGCCTGCCTAAGTCTGCAGACATGCAGCTTTTCTGGTGCAGCACCCTTGACACGCTACCCTGGCAAAGAGCATCTTACTAATGTGGATGCAGGATGTTCCAGTCCCAACAAGACTGTTAGTAAAACAAATCAAAGCTTTTCAATGCACAAAGTACAATGTCTATTCAGTATTCCTTTTTTTTTTTTTTTTTTTTGCCAGAATAGAGCATGGGTTTTGTAACTGAGGAAATCCAACTCACTGAGTGTCAAAGAATTGAGTACAGCATGTTTGTTACACACACACACACACACACACACACACACACACAAAAGGTAGAAAATGCTGATCAAAAAAGGCTGAGACAAACCAGTCGGGGGCACGTTGGCAGCAAACTGACCAGCTCATCCATCATACAAATGAAATGGAAAACTTTAGGTCCCTGTAATTTGTAGACACTTTAAACAGTTGCATATTTTTACTCAAGTCTGAATGCTGTTAATTTTGGTCGCTTGGCCAAAATCCAAATGGAGTAATTATTCTGCTTACTCCTTTCCTAAATTACAGCAACAACTTCACTGGGAACAAATGTGTTCATAATTTGCTGACCTGAACTGCTCTTATATTGTTATGCACTATTAACTGTTGCTGTATTTCAAGCTATGACAGACTGTGTTTCCATGGTAGATCAAATGACATCTGGGCAAAGCATGCACAACATCTCTTTGTTTAAAGTCCTTCAGGACAAAAGGTGCTGTAGATATAAAAACTATCATAAAAATTATTTTAGACCTCAAATACGCAGGAGATTTTTCACAGATTGAATGCATAGTGTCTTAAGGGTATGTATTTTCTTCTGTTTATGTTTCAGCTTCTTTATAAACAATCCATACCCTGCCTGGAAGGTGAGGGAAAGGCTCAAGTAGTGTAAGATGTGACCGAGAGACTTGTACAGGCTTTGTGTTCTACACTGTTCAGCTACAGTATTGTTCTTGGTTTCCAGTGCTCTGGTGACAGTATAGCCCCTGAACTTCTCGACTGTAATGTTTTTAAACTTTTGTGCTCAACCACACAGCTGAGTAGTCTAAACATAAACAGTGAAAGGAAAAAGTGATTTTATATGAACCTGTTATAACTATGGGATTGCTATGTGACAAAGAAAAAAAGCATTCTTTCTCATCCACTGAATGCTTATAGTGGCAGGAAGGAAAAGATTTTCACCCAAAGGCCTTGCTATCATTAGCTTTTGTCCCTGTGTTGACAGTAGAAGCTCTGACTGATCTTATCACATAGCTTGAAAGCAGTAATTGTTCTGCTGAGCTGGAGAGTCTTCTTGCTGTACTTCGAGTTCAGCAAGTACAAAGCAGGGCTAGGCTCCCATTCCGCTAAGTTTAAGTGACTCTTCTTCACTGTGTAGCAGAGCTACAGTCAGGAAAAATCTTTTTGTTTTGTTTTGTTTCTTTTTCACCAGCACCACAACTACTACTAAAACATATTTTAAATGCCCCCTACTCAGTTCAGTACTTAGCAAAACTTCTTACTTACAATTAGAGATTCTCATTTTGATTTTCGTTAGACTATAGACACTTAAATCACTTAGGAAAACTAGCAAGCCCTTAAATACATTGACCTGAGGATGAGTCAGTTGTTTTTGACTTGAAGGACTGGTTTAAAATTAGCAGCAGATTCCTAAATCCCCATATGAACCAACTAGTGCCTTCACAAACATTCTTATTTACACACAACAAGGAATCTTATGCCCATGTTGAGTCTTCATTTTAATCACTCTGCAAAACGAGCTGCTCAGTAAACCAACTACTCTGTTCGGAATTCAGACCACCACATATTTCTCTTAAAAACAAAAAATTGTGCTTACCCAGCTTCTCCTTACTTGCTCCACTTTGACATAAGTGTCTTTTATGAGAAGAAAATTGAAATGAGATGTTAGTGAGGAGTGCCTCCTTAGGAACAGAGAATAAATAAGCTAACATTTCTCAGTTTTATGTCCTCTTCAACAGAAGGCACAACTGTCACACATTTGAGAGGCTGGTTTTGCAAAATTGGCATGTTCTTAGAAAATGTTTCTAAATCAGATAATTGTATACTGCTTTATGTGCCAAAACACACATCCACTATATAAGTAAGACACGCACATTTAGGCATCCAGTAAGGGATCTCAGAATTGGCTGTTTTCTTTTTTTTTTAAGTGTAAAAACACAGGCCTCTATTTTGAGCTAAATGCTATTCTCTCTGTAAGACAACCATAACATTTGTGCATTCAAATTTGGCAGAGCCAGTTTTCTCAAATTATAGCAAACTATTGGAGGCAGAAGACAGAAAAGACTTAAGCCCAGATCTTGGCCATTTATAAGTCAAAGGCTGATCTGTCATTCCCTTAAAAGAGAGTGGTATTTTGTCTGTAACAGACAGCTTACCTTGAAGCTGATTTTGAGGCAAAGTACGGGAATTGTGTGAGAGAGAGATCAGATTTCTTGTCAGTTTCCTGTTATGACTGAGGATGCATTAGCTGGTGTGCAAATAAAAATGCGCATGGTAGTTTTCTGTGTACTGGAGCTCATACAGCAAAACAAGTCTGTGTAATAAGATAGAAATTTGGAAGGAAACAAAGAAAAATGAAGTCCTAATATGAGATTTAATTGATTAGATTCAGAGGCAGATATGAAACCACTGCTCAAAAAGTGCTTGTATGATAAGCAGAAACAGCTGGAGCGTGCTTTGGTGCCTTAGCATCAGTTGTGACTGAGAATATTGTTAAGTCTATTTTGCAGGATCTCATGAAGAAATACTTAGAAAGATGTGATTTTGTGGAACCTAATCAACTCAGTCTTAAGACAGAAGGGTTCTACCACATTAATTTGCTTTCTTTAAGGATGAGTTATCACAGCTGTGGCTGACAAGAATGATACAGAGAATATAATACGGAGTTATGCTGAAAAAGAGGAGTGTGATTCTTTGCATTAGTAAGAACTGAACAGCAGGAGTAAAAGTATGCAATGGATAAATATCCATCTTTGAAAAGGATACTGAGTGGGATGTAATATTAAATACTATAGGATGGCAATAATAAAGTAATCAGTTGCTTATAAAAGCAAGCTAAATACAAAGAACTTGAAGACTACTGCAAACATATCCTATGCAATTAATGTTTCTAAGAACATAGTGGAGTTAAATAATCAGTGAAGTCCAATGTATGTTAACTTGAATAAATACTCCTGTGTTTGTATAAGTACATACTGTGTGTACTAAAAGCATGTTTACAAGTAAATGAACTAGAAGATTTAAAGAATTCCAGTTGCTTTCATCTTGGAAGAAAACGCTTGAACTGTACCTTGTTGAGTTTGCAAGGATAAAGGACTTAACTCACTTACTGAAGAATATGTTTCCTATTCTAGTGGAATAATACCGGAATGACCCTTGGCTAAACAAGGACATTGCCCTTGTTTGCTTTCCCAGGGGATTTTGCTTTTTGTTTATGTGGGGGAATCCATGGAAGTTTAATCACAGTTCTGAAAACTTTGCTCCAGCACAAAATGTTCACCTCTCCGAATTGCAGGCCTGGCATATCAGTTTGTACATCTCTTACATTCCCCCTCTCCTCCCTCTGTTAAGATCCCAATCAGTTTATATTTGCGGGGCAGAATGTGCTCAAGTTTCAATCTCTGATGCGCTTTAGAATTACAACTCTAGCAGAGTGAACATTCAGTGCAGTTGAGAAAGATAATAAGGGAGGAGGGAGAAACAGCAGGGTGACCTGCATTTGTTTCTTTTCTGTTATGCAGGCACAGCTTTACCTCTCCAGCCATCGCGGCAAGGCAGGGAACTCAGGTTTGTCATTTAAATCCATATCCATGGATTTTACTCCCCCCTGCACTGCCCTCGTGTGGCCTTTGTTTCAGCTCAGAAGCCAAAAAAATGACACCACAGGTTTTGGAACAGGGTGAAGCTAGCGGAATCAGATTTTGGACCCAATTCAGATATTTAATTCAGGATATTTTAACTAATCCTACTTTTCTGGGATAAAATATTCCACTGAAGATTAGCATCTGTTATCTGAAAAGAACAGTAAGTCTGTTTCTCAACCCCTGTGCTCTGAGAGCAGGCCACGCTGGCTTCTCAAAACCAATTTCTTGCCCTGATTTAGTGTGTGGATTTATATCTTCTGGTTGTTCTTGTGTGAAAAGAGTTGGTGGATGCTGTCCTATGCATAGGAGATAGGTGCTTATTTCACTGAAATTGGTAACTCCAAGCAAACAGCATGACTGGCACAACCAGATCTCTGTGAAACACTGAGCAGAGAGGTGAGAACTCTGTGGGTACTGGGAGTGCTCCACTTTCAGCTGGGACTCCTGCAGTAAGGTGAAGTTAAAAATCCTCCTAACTACAGACAGTGCTGAAGCCTTCACTGACCTGTGAACAAGTTTTGGCCTCTAACACCTCCATACACAACTTTGAAAGTTTCAAGAAGCATAAAGAATAGTCCATGCTACTGGCAGGAGCAAAGTGCTTTTAGTATCGCCCATCAGTCACTATAGGGTGATTATTATTTTCTTTTTGTGTATGGGGTGATTATTATTTTCTTTTTGTGTGTCCACCTTCCTGTTTATGTCTGCCGCTTAAAGCTGGCTGTGGTTGTGTGCTGTGTTGCAGGACATTTCCCTCTTTCTAAAAGACAGAGTTACTTGATTCTCAAAGTCACCTCTCCTTCCTGCCTTGTGCTCTTTGCTGCACTGTACCAGATTTCTGCCAAGGTGGACCCCATTTTAGGAGGATTGAGGGCTCATTGACTAGGGTATAAGCAAATGTAACTCTAATAAGCCAGTACATTGCTACTGGCTTACAGTGAATTGTGCCCTTTAAATATTTCTGTGTCAGTGATTTGCTGGGCAGTATCTTATTTTAACTGCTGGCTTAGCTAATACAACAATGCAGCATAGAGAAGGCAGTCAGCCAGAGATCAGGGTTCTGTTTGTGGCTTTGCTGTGGTCACACTCTGTTTTGCTGTCCATCACATGGGAATAGCAATACTGAAATTCCCTTGTAGGATGCTTATATAGCTACATTACATTTATGTAAGAATTATGTTATTTCTGTGAATTTTGTGAGACGAATCTTGAACTTTCCGTACAGTGATGGATCATCACATTACCACGAGCATATCTGGAGAAATAATTTAAGAAGTGGACAGTAGAAGGCTGTTCTCCCACCATCAAAATGTAACAGGTAGAAACAGATCTTGACAATAGCAGGTCAGAGCATCTATTTCATACTACTGGGAGTTCATATGCTTATGATCTGAAGAATCAGAACCAACAGATAACAGAAATAAGTCTATGAAACTGAAATAGAGTGAGGCCAGTCAAGCTGCACGATCTTGGATGCTTCCTTGAACCCCTTCCTTCATGTACATGAGTGACCTTTTCCCTTAGTTCAGGCAGTCTTGGCCAAACACAAATAAGTTATCTTCTTTTACTCTGCAGGAACAAAGAAAGCAAAAAGAACAAATATAACTTTTTCATGGGAAACCATGGTCAAACAGGCTGTAGCTACTCAGAAGAGAAAGGCTAATGCCTCCGTGAACTGGCAGGGTTCTTACAGCTGTACAGGAGGTAAAGGCACAGTGACTATCACAACACACCCTGTGTTCTGGCATCCAGATTCTAATTAAGGAAAGGCAAAAGGTCCTGGTAGAATTTCTTTAGAATCTAGTAATGAAATGTGAAAGAAAATCCCTTTTAGCTATGAGTCATGGTTTCTCAGCAGTGCAGCTATTATGGAATAAAATACTACCCAACAGGCCCTGATTGTCAGTATGTAGGGCTTAATTAATCACTAAGGAAACATTTTCACAGTCATAAAAATGAAGCTACAATTATTTGAAGGTGATCTGATAATGACTGCTTTATGGAAAGAAGGTTGGATTTTGACATTTTCCTTCTAGAAGATTTGCAACCTGCAAAGAATATGGTTTGCAAATAGCAGCAATATGTACTTTCCAAATGTATTGAGAAAAAAGACATCTGAAATGCATGGCTGTGAAAACAGATTTTGCATCTCTTCATTTTGCAGGAAATTGGAGAGGGAAAAAAATACCTTTTCTTGCATTCACAGCAGAGCTTTCCATTGTTGGCCTCAGTCCCCTTTTCCACTAGTGCTCTTGGATGTTCTTCATTGTCTCCTATGCTAAATTAAATGCAGATGGCCATAGGTGCTTCTAATGTGCTTGTTCACAGTGAATATCAGTAAATGAGAAAGTGGATTGGCAAAGGTTAACAATGAGCTGGGCACACAGACGTACAGAGAGCTGGCAGCCAAGTACCTGCCCTGCTCAGTGAATGAAAGTATATAGTCTGATTCATGAGCTATTGTGGAGATAAAGTATGCAATGAATAAGTTATCACTGTAGAAGGTACAACTCATTCATCACTTGTGGAAATAATCTAGTGGCAAGATGATGAAGAGACTGCTGTGGTGTAACTACAAAGTCTAGGTAACTTGTGAATTCTTTTTGCTTTGAGTTGTAGCTTCCTAGGGGGATGCATGTAAGTGTTTATGTACCTTTACTCCATAGTGTCCATTGTTTTCACTCCTCTTCTACCTCCCAAAAGCCACCATAAATAGAAACGTTATGTTCTAATGACAGAACTTGGTTACCATGTATGAATTTTAGATGGCACCTTAGATACTCTTGCAAATTACATCTGTTGATCCACTGCGCGTATTAATATTGTGATAAAGCCAATCTGCAGTGTATCTGAACACTGTTTTTGCTATAAGAACTCTGACAATGAAACTTTGAATACAGTGAACCTCGGTTTAATGTTCAACAATCATGGGCTTTGTTATCTACTTGGACTGGATTGCGCCTAAAGTTTATTTGGGTTTAAATTAAAGATCAGGTTGGGAATGAGAATTTAAGAAAACTGCAAAGAGAGATTAGTGTTTTTATTTATAGCAGGAGGCATTTAATTTTCTTCAGAAAGGGAAGAAACCAATTCTAAGTACAGCTTTCCATGTTATTTTAAACTTGGATCATATTTCTCTAGCCCATCCCTTACTTCTAAAGGAATGTAAATCGCTGCATCACATTTGGACTCTTCAAGGGAAAATTCTTCTGATTCTGTCTGTTAATTTTCTGTCAGAAAGTTAACAAAGAAATGAATTCACTCTTAGCTGCTGACTTGCTGCAGTCCCTTTTCCTTTCCCCCAAAGCAGAGTGGTGTGGGCTGGGGTTTAGTGAACACAAACAGGAGGTTCGGTAACATTGCACGAGCTACATGTTGAGTTTACAGGACAGAAAAGGTCTCCAGCTGCTTCTGTCTTTTGGACTACGGGCCAAATATTGCTTAATTTGGCTGGTTAATGTCAGAAATGGCTCAGTTATAAAAACGCAAATTGGATAAACCCTATTGGCCTCAATGGGATAACTGAACCTACACCCTTGGTTTAGAATTGCCTTATTAAAACAGTTAGTCTTCTGTCTGCCAGGAATTGTTTATATTAAAAATAAAAAAAGAATTCACATATGTCAGGATGTGCTCTGGATGGTACTGTAACAGGATGGAATATCAGATTTAATTTTGTTTTGTACTGTAATACTGACAACATATGTGTGGCAGTGCTGGTGGGAAAAGCTTCCTCCTCATTATTCTCAGTGTGCTCTGCAGCACATCAGGGCATGTGGGCAAGGGGGCTCTTGGAGCCGTGACTGGGCTGGAAGAAATGGCGTGAGATGAGGTGTTAAGATGAATAAAATATGCTTTCCTGATTTTAGTTTGAAGAAGAAAGTTTGGGTGTGGTTGTCTTTTTTTTTTTTTTTTTTTCCCCAAAAGCGGGAAGATTAAATGCAAATCTTTCTAATTTATGTGAACAGTTCCACACATCTCCGCTTAACAGAAAAAAGCATCAAAATAAATGATGCATCATCTTAGTCCTATTCTCATTATGCATACATCTGAAGTGGAACCAATGCCATTTATGAATAATTTAATTAAAAATAATGACAAGTATTATTTTTGTAGCACACAAAACTATAAACATTAATTTAATAAGGTTGAGAATCCTGAAATGTAATCTTAATTACTAGAAACTTGAATAATCATCTGAACTGAGGCAGACAAGACAATTAACTTTTAAGAAAGTAGTCTACATCTGCTAGGTTGGAATTAACATACTAAGTTTGCAGTCATTACTTAAAAGTGCATGATATTTTGGAACAAACCTTAACACTGGAATAAGATCTCTACATTATTCATTCTAAATATTGTATGGCCCTTGAAATTTCATGTTTTATATGTCTGCCTGCCCTGGGGCTTAGGACTAATCTCCATGCCAGCTTTCCTTTGTAGTCATGGCTAAGCTGTTATCCAGTGGAAGTGCAGACTAAAGAGGATATCTCTGGGTCATCGCAGGCATTTGTGTTATATTATTTCTTTCCTATCTAGTCCTAATATATAGGTCTACCTTGTAATGGGATGAATTCCTTACATCTTGCACCCTCCTGTGAGGCTGATGCAGATCTTTGCTGGTGTGGTGGTTACAAATGTTCTGATTTCTGGGAATGGTTTTATAGCTTCACCCTGAATGTATTTTAGGAAAGAAACAGTCTTCATACTTTCTGGTCAAGCAAGGAAGCTCTTTGAAGCCCTCTTATAAGAGGATACTCTCTCTTTCCTTCATTAGTGTTCCTATTTGGAAATCAGCTTTTTTTTAACACTGATCCCAAAGCTATGTAAATCTTCCTTTTTGGCTGTGAGGGAGAACCATTTTTCCAATTAGGTTGTGCTTAGCATTGGAGAACTTTTAGTCCAAGTTCAAAGCCAAACGCATCAAAAAGCTGAGTTATCAGCTTCAGAATAAAATGCACAGCACTTCTAAGCCACGAACGCTGTGCTTGATGGCATCTTTGTTACTTGCAGTAGGCCAAAATTACACTGTCTGCTCTGCAAATGGCACTGATTTTTTTTTTTCCTCCCAGTGTGTTCGTTTCTTTGCTTTTCATTCTACACTGCCTCATTTCTGACTCATCATATGAACTGAGCAGGAGAAAAATGGGAACTGGTAGCTCAAGCTTCATGTTTTTCATTCAAAGTCACCACACGAGTGCGATCAGAGAGCGTTGCCCGCACACTGAGGGCCAAGCAATTCCAGTTCTAATATTCTCTCAGTTGCAGCAAAATAGCAAAACAAAGCAAGAGTTATTTTGCAGAGCTCAAAATATTGTCCCGAACTGCAGATGTGCAAGCCAGATTTAGATGATATTCACAGCTCCTGAATACAGAGAGTGATTTCACTTTTTTCTCTTTGATTTTTCTGCTGTGTTTTGAGAGTTCAGATTTGGCAGTATGAAATAAGCATCGCTATTAATTTAGATAAAAATATTCATCAGTATCACCAGTTCATTTAAACAAGAAAACGATTTAAAATGAGGACGAAATTAAGAGGTTGTGTGCTTTAGCTAATAAAAGCAGGCTCGGATAATTCTCTGAATGAAGCGACACCTCGTGGCCGCACGGCGGAACCGCTGGAACCCGGGCTGCTCTTTGCATCTACACCAGTCTTGGGCTGGAGTTGCAGTGATGTAGCTGTGTTTGTCCGTAAGCACCGGCACTTATCTGTGAGTGCACTTCGTAGAAAACACCCCGAGTCAGTGTTTCTTGTGATATCTGATGCCATTTGTCAGTTCGAATTATTATTACAGGCACATCAATAAACGTAAACGCTAGCTGGCTTTGAAAGGGGAACCTGAACGTAGTACCTGTTTTTAAAACAATCTAGCTGGCACTTGTTTCCTAGAGCACGGTGTATCTTTCGAGTGATCCCCTATTTTAATTCCACATTTATTTTTGCCCAGCTCTGTGACTGTCTTCTCTTTGATCGACTTCATCTGCAAACTAAGAACAAAATAGGGAAAAATATTTCAATGTGGATTTCTGGCAGTGTTTTATGAGATCTGGACTTGCACAATGTTTTGCCATTTTCAGATGGAGAGTGACACTAATTGATTACTATTGGCATGCTTTTAAAAAGGGTTTTCTAGTGACAGGTAGTTGAACTGATCGTGCACAGGAGATGGAGAAGCTTGCATGCTGCTCTGGTTAAAGGGGAAGAAAATGAAAACATTGTACTGCTACAACAGTTTCTTCTTTCTTTATTAGAAGTGATGGATTTGAAAGACTTTTGAGGGGGAGATTTTTTTTTATTTCACCGCTGTCTCTTGTGCACAAATGGTATTTGTTTGCTAATATGCTTCACACTTCATAAGATGACACCTGTGCTGTGTAGCCTTTTTCCTAAGCCGGCATAGCCAGACATCTTTTTCCAGAACTTTATTGAAGTTGCCAGCACGCAGCAGTGATACCCATACAACTGAGCTATCCTACGCTTCAGGCAGTGACTGTTGCTAAGGTCCAGGTCACGAGTTCCATGGTTATACACATTACTGGCATCAAACAGCAGGTTTGATCAGTCAGAATCAAGTCAACTGTATACCCTGACTGACATAGCTATTCTGAAAGACACGTGGGATGATTGTGCTGCTTCTCTCATCAGATGTGCAGAACAGTACGAGGCTGCAGGAAGGGGGATGCTGCTCATTTCTGTATTCTGTTTGTTTTTTTTCTCCTAGATTTATTAATAATGTTTTTTGGTTTTGATAACATTTTTTTCTAGTTTTGGCATTTTTGTGTATGTTTCAATTTCCCTTTTTGTGTGTGCATTTCATATTTTCTTGATTTTTTTTTTTTTTATTGCAAATCTAACTGGAGGGAATATAAGTGACAATAAAATCTCAATGGTGTGAAGTGTTGTAGTACAAATTTCAACAGTACCTGAGAGGTCTACTGCTCCTTAGTTTAGATGTACAGTGTCTTTATTTGGTTTTATGTTATTCTGTGTGCATTCATCAGCTTTGTGTCTCTTCAGCAAAGGCATCTTAATATCAATAAGTGAGATTTGGTAGGAGCACTGGCGTCTGTGTTGTCAAGGGCAGTATTATGCAGAAGATGGATATTCCACTGTTCTTAAATACAATCAACTAAAAATATGACTGTAGCTTACTGAATTTGCTGTTAATATATGACAATTTTTAAAGATAATTTCTATAGGAAAACCCATTAAACAAGCTTTCACACACAGAATTGGATCATGACTTTTGCTGGCTTACACCATTCTTCTCTTACTTCAGAGAATTATTGCTTCTGTAGTAAATTTCAATGAGAAATCAGTAAGATTTGATAATGAGTAAGTTGGAATGATAGAAAATAGTTTTGCTTCTTTGTATGGTCAGACACTGATTTCCTGATAGGCAAATAAAAGCTAACAGTGCTTCAGAACTGGCTGATGGGGTTGTGTTTATATAAGATTAATCTATGTTGAACTACATAATTAAATTCAGAGTTCGACTCAGGCTGAAGTGTTTTGTGCAGCTGTGAATCCATGGGGTTTTCAAGAGAAGACTGTAGGAAACAGGAAATTTAGCAAGGCGGAAAACATCCCCTTCACAGAAATGAGAATCCAAGTTGCTTTGAGTTTTGTCTTCAAGGATGAGTCCAAGACACACACTGGATTTCATCTCCCCTACTCTTCCCCAGCCCCTCTTCCCTCTCTCCCTTTATCCAGAGCAAAATATAAACAGAAACGAAGGCTTCGTGTTGTTCCTATGCAAATGCATCCAGTTCTTCAGGAAGTCGGAGTCAGGATTATTGCTTCCTGGTCCTGGCTCAGTGCTCGGTATGCTTGGTTGTAATGCTGAATCAGTCCCATGTAATCAGCATTACAAAAATAGGGCAGAGAACTCTGTAAACATTACCTACACAATACACTATAGTAGTAGCCAGGGAATAATCTAATGCTGGAACACCAAGAAAAGTAAATTCCCAGTTTACTGTAAATCTTTTCTAGTTTAAAGAGATTTAAAACCAATGCCTACAACTCCAAGCAGACTAGTGACTTGCCAGATGGGGCAAATAAGGACATTCTCCCAGTTCTGTCTTAACAGCCCTCGGTAAACAAGAGGGAGAAGCAATTTATTGGGTTCTGTCTTTAGATACATACTTTGCAGTTATAACAGTACTGACTATTTTATTGAAATCTGTAGACATCATCTGGCACCCTCCTTATGTCCATGGTTTTACAAGCTGTTTCTGTTACTAAAAGAAATCAATACTGAAGCCAAGCAGTTAATTGGTTAAATCCTTTTTATTAAAAGAAAAGAAAAAAAGCAAGACACTGTTTCTCTCAACTCAGAAGGGAGATAGCTTATTTTTTTTTTCCAGACACCACTGTACAAAACTTACAGTGAAGAAGATTCTTTCAGTCTCCCTATTTTTGTTGTTTTTTACTGTTTTATCTTCCAGTTGCTTCTGAAACATTATGGCAATCAGAGTGCTTTGCAGCCATATAGAACTTCTCAGAAAAAGACCTGTTACTTTCTGCTGTCTCCCGTGAAAGCCAGTATCCTAGGTGTTCTGTATTTTGCATTGAGCACTAGTTAGTGATACTCTTGGATCAGTAGAAAGCATAACCTCTGCTATTTGTATAATTAACACAAGGGTTGAAAGTTTGCTGTAAACAGAAGGATGAGATTCTCTTTTTCCTTCAGGTTGAGTAAGACTGGACAAAACTCCTTCCACCCACAGGCAAAACGGTAAGGAAGAACATGCTTCAAAAGGTGATAAGTATTATCCAGTGAGTTTCTTGGCAGGAAAAGATGTCTGCAATGCAAGGCTCAGAACACTAGTCGGTGCCATTGTGAGTTCCTCAGGAAGATATTGCCCTGCAAAAGATTCAGCTTACCACATCAGTCACTAAAAGAAATTAAATTTTAGGTGTGGGGATAAGTGGTACACATCTGAATTTGTTAACTGGTACTGAGGGACAATGTTCATCATTTTCATAGTTTTTCACAGCATTGACTCACTTCCATGTAAGTTGAACCAGAGGAAAAATCAAGAGTTCTCAGTGATCTTTCCAACATCTCATTCTGGACCATGATAATGACAGCACAAAATATTGGCTACACTGTAGACAGGAGCTCTGACTACATACACATAAGATTTCTGCATGACAAATCTAAGGAATCCTGAGACTTTTTCACAGGCTAACCACTGAGTTGCTGGGCTTCTCAAGAGACTTGTGTGGCCTGTGTCACTGTTACTGTTAGCATCTGAGACGGCTGATCTAACGCTAGATTGCAAGTGCTTCAGTCACTCCTCTTGTTGGCACTGTGGAGGTACTTAGAGCTGCTGCTCACCTTCCCCTCCTGAACACCAAGTGTTGCATCACAGTGCTTATTAACAACTGCTGGGAGAGAGGGGCAGGAGGTCCAACAAACTAACCAGAATTTTAAAGCATGCTCTCCTCTCTGTGCAGTATCTGCCTTGTAATTCTTTTCCCTAAATTTAGCTGTGTGTGTGTGAAAAGCTGACTCTGGGGAACAAATTGATGGGGTTCAGTATTGCTTATTTTTCTAAAATCCTTTCTTATGAGAGGTCATACGTTTCCTGTTTGAAAAGGAAAAAAAGTAGAAATTCAGAATGGTTGAGTGTTTCTTGTGAGGAAAGTCTGTAAACGCTTCCTTAATGATCACAGGGGTGTGATTGTTATTATGGAGAAGTTAATATTAGATTTAAAAGTAAAAAGTCTTGTTTGACTTCCCAGGTTTTTATAACCAGCAGGGGCTCAACTGCCTCTCGGAGAAGCAGGCTGCTTTTTTTTCAGAGCCTGCTCTGTAAAGTGGAATATGCCAAAGCCACACTGCTAAAGATGTTCTGGATGATAGTCCCTTTTTATAAACTGCTCTTTGAACGTGTTCTTGCCTCTTCTTTTTAGCATCTGTTGTACACCCTTTCTGTGAAATAAGGGCAGGTGTTTCCATCCTGGTGAGCAGTGTTGCCCCTCCTTCAGACTACCACTGAAGTGCAGCTCTGTCAGTTGTGCAGCTGTAACTCCACCTTGCAAAATCTGACCAAATAAGTAGTGGTGCTCTTACTCTGGCACCAGGGCTTGCTTTTATTTTTTGAGCCAGTATCTGATGTTCAAGGTAGTCTAGGTTCTGTATAAGATACTTTTTTTCTAATTTATAATAGACTGTGAGATTTCCTAGCTTGCTGTGCATTCATTAGGGTGAGATGGTTGTGTGCCTTAAAGTTTAGGGATAACATAACGTATTTCGCTAAGCAGAATTTCAAATAACTAATCTGAATTAATTCAGAAGGTATAGTCAGTCCTTTAACCTCATCTGGAAAGTTCTCTGCATTACCATTCAGCTGGTTGATGCTGTGTGGGAGGAAGGGTTTTACTTTGAAAAATGCAGCCAAAGCCTCAGTCCCCTTACCAGTAGGTGTATGCAGCCTTATCAAGTTGAACAGAATGCCATGCAGGGAGCAAGCTCTTGGATAACTGCAGCTCACGTCATTTCCCTATGCCTGCAGAAACCCCTCTGTCTTCTGTGTGCACTTCAGAACAAACAGGAAGAGTGAACAAAATGTACTTTAACTCCTGAATATAGCCAGTACTTGTTGATGACAGCAGAAGGCCTGCTCCAGGTCACCTGGGCAGAGGTAGCACCTAGTCCTTCACAGATCTGCCTCTGCCTGCACTGGTAATTGACCAGAAGCCATACTGAATTTCTTATTCCATCTGTGTTTTTCAAATAGAAAACATTTCATTTGTAATTAATGTTTCAATGGTCTTGTTGATTTCAATGATCGTTAAATTGGGAGCTTGTTGTGTAACCAAATATGGAGGGAGGATGAGAAGATATGTGTTAGATACAATGGTTTTGGCTATAACACAGAGAATGAGTTATGTTTGAAGAGAAAATCTGGTTGGCAGTTACATTAGACTATTTTATGGTACATTTCTGATTTGGGAACAGAGGAGAGCTTGGCAAGGAAATGTTTCATACTGAACCCTGGCAAGCTTGTTGGTATGTCAGAATGTTGTCTCGTCTGCTTTGCTTTATTTCTGCATTCTGCAGACGTCAGAAGATGTACACGTGTGTCTGTGGGATTTATTCTGTTACATGAATGTAAATTGGTCATGTGGAGATGAAATCAGGGTTAAAAAAGCATCACAGATACTTGTCACATGCTTTCTCAGTACATATTCAGAAGGGAGAAGTAGCCTATTTGCCTTGAAATTCCATTCACTTCATACAGGTTTTACATTAGTACAGTCTTAAAACCACAATTGAGTTTATTCCTGATTTACCACACTGCAAATGAGAACAGAATTGCATCTAAGTGCTTTTGCAGGCTTTCACTGATTTCTCTTAGGTCCATGAGTGAGCTGGAAAGCCATAATCCCAGAAAAATAACAAATAATCACTAACAAAGTCATTTCAACCTCATGAAGACATTGTTCATAACTTATTTGGCACCCTGGCTACTATCACTATAGCTAATACAAATGACCTACAAAGAGCTGGGAACGTGCTTTTATTTGAAATTGCATTTACAAAAGGTAACATTCTTAAATGCCTTTGCAAATACAGCAAAAGCCTGGTGATAGTAAAAGTATGCTGTGTTTTTCTAGATGGTTGTAAGCACATATTGCATGAGACGCATTTCGTCTCTCAGATTTTTTTTTTTTTTATCTCTTAGAGCACATGAAGAATAAATTAGTATGAATGACTCATGAGCCAAATTCACATAAACAGCGTTAAGCACCTTCTCATCGGGGAACAGTTTTAAGCTGAGACAGGGAGATTTAGGTTAAATGTTAGGAGGAGGTTTTTCCACTCAGAGGGTGGTGACGCACTGGAACAGGTTGCCTGGAGAGGTTGTGGATACCCCGTCTCTGGAGGCATCCAAGGCAAGGCTGGATGTGGCTCTGGGCAGCCTGCTCTACTGGTTGGAGACTCTGCCCACAGCAGGGAGGTTGAAGCTAGATGATCTTTGAGGTCCTTTCCAACCCCGGCCATTACATGATTTTTCCCTTTGTGACTACTGGCTTCAAGAATGTATCATTAAAATTATCAGGACTGGTATTTTTAAAATATCACTGCTTTATTGCTATTAACTTTACATTTTTATGCTTTTATATGTATGACTTACCCTGAAGAAAATTTCTGCATTCATCTTAAATTGGAGGTTGAAAGAAATAATTTATGGTTCTTTCAAAATCAGTGCAAAGCTTCATAGATGTTCTCATGAAGGATTTTTTTTTTCTGACTTCACATCTTAACATTGTGTGGGGGAGCTCAGATATACTTTAGGTACTTCATAGAATCTGAGCTCTAAACAAACTGCAAAGTGTGATTTTTAAGATGAATTTAGTGCATAACACGTCACAAAATGCCTGGCTGAGGGGAGCAGTAAGTTCAGGGAGTACAAAGTTCTGCTTCACCATTTCAGTCACAGGAATGATTACAGTATATTGCATTCTGAGAGGCAGTGAATGATCATTCTCTGTATTTGAATTCTGTCTGTACCTTACTTCTGCAGTGATTTTGTAGTGAGGGATGTTCAACCTTCAGTATCTGGCACGTGGCGATGAAAATGATGTGTGAGTGTTTTAACAGCTTGTGTAGCAGCTGGCAAATGACATGGAGGCATGTTTGTTCTCTTGTCTGTGTACATGCTAAATATTTACTGGTGCCCACCTTTAAATATGGTCTACTCAGTAATGAAAGTTGAAATAGTAAAAGTTGTTAGGAATAATGTGCTTTTATGTAATATGTATCTCTTATTTCATTACACAGTGAGGATGCATCTAAAATACTGAGACATGACTTTAATTTTTAATTTTCGTTCCTATACTGTGTGTGAATCCAACTGCACTCATAGAAACCAATCACTAAGCATGTTTTGTAGAACTGTTGGCTGGCCAGTTGTCTATGATTAGCAAAGGGACTGAATAATGCATCAGCAGTAGTGAAAATCTTATCAAATATTTGTACAGATGAACTGTAACCCTCAGCAAATATAAAAGTCCTGTAGATAGAAGTTCTTCTCTCCCACGTGGACTAAATGGAAATGATGAAAATACGTTGTGGTGCATGATTTTAGTGTTTTGGGACCAGAATGGTACATACTTAATGGAGTAAAGAGAAGAAAGTGGCATCAGAGATACCATGCCTTTAAATTTCATTTATGATGATATCTTTGTTTGGGAATAACCTCCAGGGATGGGGCACCCACAGCCTCTAGAAAACAGATGGAAAAGCCATAGGAGGTAGCAGGGAAATCCTAAATATTGGGGAATGAGAAGATGATGAATTCCTAAAAAGCACTGGGAAAATTTGCAGGAAGTGTGGAACGTATTCATTGAATGCAAAGGAAAATTCCTTAAAGTAGTGGAATATTTCTTGAAAGCAGTGAAACAACCTCCTAGAAATCAATTGTGTATTCCTGGAAAGCTTTTCTAGAAAGCATTGGTAAAACTTTCTAGAGAACAGAATGTGATTTCCTAGAAAGTTGTGAGCAGACTGCTAGAATGTAGCAGGTGAATTCTGAGAAAGGGTCAGGAACTTTGGAAAAACACAGTAGTGGATTTCCTAGGAAGCACCGGGAGAAATCTAAGTGAGCTCTTGAAAATTTCCAGAGCAAGGATTTCCCAGTGAGCTGCAGAAAAATTCCTTGGAAGTGTCAGAAAATATCTGACTTGGACAAAGATCCAATTGCTATTATTCATCTCCAGAAAATATTACATACCTTTTAAGCATAATATTTTGCTTTGCTTGAAAACTCCTTCATTCTGGCCAAATCTCCTCCTTTTACCTGTTGTACTGCAAACGTCCTCTGTTTTGTTGTGAGGAACTGTGATTTCACAGTTTGTGATTTCAGGTGTAGAAGAAATTCGAACCAACGAATCTCAAGGAAAAAAATGTGCTGTCATGCAGATGTTCTTAATAAACGAAGAACAGAGAAGCAGGAAAAAAGAATATAGGTTGTCAACAGACACAGATTGCATGAGAAGTGGCTGATTCTTAACAAGTAACAGGAATTCAGTAAAACTGTACAGTTGCTTTTTCAGTGTATCCTGGTACATCCCGATACTATGCAGAACACGTGCCTCGTCTGGTTTGGTGTGATTTAAGAGGTGCCAAAATGGAAAGCAGAAATAGAGACGTGAAGGGAAAGATGAATCCTGAAGGCGGTGTCTGCTTTGACCTGCCTCTTTGTACCTGTATAGGAATTCAGCACCTGCTCTGCCCCTCCAGTGTTGGCTGAAATGTGCTTCCCTTTGTTCTTGCGTGGCAGGGTGATCCTGCAGCTTGGGGCTGTGACAGGATCCCTGCCAGGCCCTGCTCTTGCTTGCACTCCTCCAAGTATAAAATTTATCAACTCAGTTTACTTCTGTGGCTGCTTTACAATTGAACTGGAGCTCACTAAGCACTATGGAGCATTGTGAGATTTGTGAATGAAAAGCACTGAGTGAATACTGGATGGCTAACTAATAAGATGCCTTATTCAAGAAGAATTTTGTCCGCGTATATCGTCTGTGCCTGAGTAGGCCCTGCAGGATATGCTAATGCGAACATTTAATATGTACATATTCCTTAGAGAACCTAGTAACCAGGTTTTTATGCCAATGACTGATGAAGGTACCATAGGGCTTGACCTGGCTAAGGGCATTTAAAATATTGGCTGTGTTGAATAGTTACAAGCCAACAGATGACTCTCTTGGGGCTTATTCCTTCTCAATAGGAAGTTCCTCATTGTAAATGGTTTCCCTGCTTTAAGGCAACAGACTTTTAATTCAGCCTTTATTACAAATGCATCTGGTTAATGTTAAATTAAAACGCCCCAGGAAATCTGTACTTTTCACTGTATTTGCTATTTATGTACAGCTCCCATTGCTCCAAAATCAAGTTAATTAGAAACATAGAAAACTCTGAGACTGTTCATGCCTGTTTCTCTGTATCTGAGGTCAAGATATTTCAAACCTGATTCTGAACTGTTAATTGTTATTATTCCTTTAAGACATTCTCCAGGCTTCCAGCCTGCAAAATCTTCAGGTGGTAGCTAAGGGTGCAATCTTCTATGTGGAACCATTTTTCTGAGGGCGGTTCCTATTCAGCAAATAATTTTAAGTAAACTTTTTAAGTCAGTCAGCTTTTACAAGATTTGAGGAGATTCTACTAGTAGATCCACATCTAATGCTGCAGATACTATACAGGTTTACTCATTTCTGGCCTGAGGAATATGGTTCTAGGAAGGAATGACAATCCACCATGCAGACCTGCTGCCTCTCTGAAATGTTTCAGTGATGCTTTATACTGACATGAGGCTTTGTAGACTGCTTTCAGGTTTTGCTATAGGACAGGTCTTCTTTGCGTGGCATGATTTTCCCCACTGTAGATCTGCATAGCTTTGACGACTCATCTATCTGTTTGGCTAAAATACTTTCATGCAGCACACAGCTTTGCCCGGAAAGCAGCACAAAGACTGGGGATAGTAACCATGGCAATGGATGCAGAGAATTTAGGATCTGTCTCTTGGTTGTGTTTCCTCCACCTACAATCAATCAATTTGGATGAAGCAGTTTATTCTATGTCAAAACACTTTTGCCAACTTAGTTATTTATTTGAAGTTCAACAGTTTGCAGGTTACTTGCAGCCACGGTCAGGCCAGTAAAAGCTCTAATGGGCACTTGAACCAAAAGGTTAACCACCTCCCTGTGTGCTGAGACTGGGAGGTAGCATCATGATTCGTTTTGGTCAAGTGAGATCCAGACAGAAGACCAAGACACTGCAAGTGGATTCTTAGGACTGAGATGCCCTTGTGTAAGGTGCCATTCAGCCAGCTTTCTCTGAGACAGCTGAAACTGAGACTCAAAGTTTGTTTGTATCTTAAGATTTCTCTTTAAGAGGCTGTTATGATGACAGCGTTAAGGTTTGACCCAGCAGCAGCTCAGCACCACATAGTTGTTCAGTCACTCTGCTCCTCTCTCTCTCATGGAGGATAGAATAAAAATAATAATTATAAAAATATTAATATATATAAAAATAAGAACAAAAAAAAAAAAAAACCCAGCAAAGTAGTACTTGTTGATATAATATAATTGCTCACTATCCACTGAGCAATGCCCAGAAGTCTCCAAGAAGTGACTGCCTTTCTGGCCAAATCCTCAACGGTTTTTAAAGGCTTTTTTTTTTTTTTTTTTTTTTTTTTTTTTTTTTTTGCATGCTGTCATGCATTATGGAATATCTGTTTGGCCAGTGTAGGTCAGCTGTCCAGGTTCTGTCTCCTCTCAGCTCCTTGTGCTGCTTCACACTAGCAGGACAGTACAAGAAGTTGTAATGTCTTTGGTTCTGTGCAGCCATTGCTCAGCAGCAATTAGAAGCAGGTGTGCAATTAACATTGCTTTTCTCCCAAACCCAGAATAGCATCATATCAGCTACAGTGAAGGAAGTAAGTCCTGAATGTGAAAGAGGCATGTAGATCAGAGGTGCCAAGTGCTAGAGTAATGTAATTAGGATTTAAGTTTTAAAAAGTTACCTCAGCAGCATGTTCTACCTTGGCCAATTAACTCTAGCATGGAGTGAGGCTAGCTAGCCCCCGCTGAAGTCTTGTTAATGTGTCCGTGTACCTTCTGGGACCCACACTATTATCTTCTACCTGTGTGGTCTTTGGGGAATTGCAGCTTCCTACTATAACAACTCCTGACCAGCTACTCTAGGGCACAGGCATGTGCACTCTGTCAAAGTCTCTTGCAGTTCTACTTCAGATGTGTTTTGCTTCAAATCATATAATTGTCTCTTTGTCTGGTCGGTAGCTCATCTTGCATCCTTTGCCTTTTTGTAAGCCTGGCTGGTCAGCTCTAAAAGAGCTGAGAGGGATGTTCGCTGTGTTCATGGAATGACTGCCAAATCTGATGAGGGCTTCCATAGCACCTTGTTTCCTCGGGTTTGCATGCTCCCTGAGCTTTTCCAAAATATTTAACAGTTTTTGAGCTTTCTTTCATTGTAAGTAAGGATGATTCAGGGATCACCTTCTTTCTCCATGGCTCTTGAAGACTTTCACTTGATGAAGTGCTTGCGTCCTTTTTGTGACTTGCCTCCCACAGTATGGGCAGCCCCGAGACTGAAGAGGCACAGCTATGTTTTCTTCTCAAAGGTGCTCTCAGATAAAAGGTATTCTTTTATGAAAATAAGCAGCACCTGGACTACTTCATTGTTATTTAAAGACTTAATCCTGGCTTTTGATGAATTTTTCATTTCACAGTCAGAAGTGTTGTGGTGCTTTTGTTTTTGGTTTTATTTTTTTTTTTTGTTGGCCTAGATTTCAGAGGAATTTGAGAGTAGACTTTATTTTATAGAAATCTAATTCGAACTGTGAAAGTAAATAGAAATTTCTATCACTTATCTCAAGACTGAATTGCCTAGATTTTTATAATATATGTGTGCATATTTTGCTTTTGTGCTCGTAAGAACCTGAACATTATAATGAAATTATAATCTTGAGAGAACTGAGCGTTTTTCCAGATGGGGAAAGATGAATATGGTATTTCAATGTATTTTGAAGGAGATCGAGTACGGCTTACATACATGGGAGGGGAAAAAGAAAACCACGTCAAGATTTTTTGCAATGTTTCACTGTGAATAAGTACACCATATCAACAGATCTTTATGGATTGGTGTTTATTACAAAGTATAAATTACTTTCAGACAGTGTTATCTGATGAGGGTTATCTGATTAAAAAATGATTCTCTCTTTATCTTGTTTTAAATCTGGATTTTTAACAGAAGTGCAGGCAACTCCTTTAAATAATGGACAATTCCAAATAATCTGAACTATGTACATTATTCTAAGGGACTATTTACTGCTGGTGTTGTCTAGGACAGTGAAATAAACAGGTTAAATATCGACTATATGATCTTAGTTGCTGTGATTGCAACTGGCAATTTACTAAAGTATGCGGGTATATCTTGTATGGCCAAATCACAACAGTCTAGTATGAAACGAATGGTTACTCATCCAAGAAACATGTGAATCCCTCAGTAATTGTGGCTTTATCTTGAAGAGTATTGAGACGTAGAAAGAAGATGTGACCTGATTCAAAACCCACTGAGAGCTACCTTCAGTGGAATCGAGGCCTATGTTAATGCCCTGCTTTACTTCCCGCAGCACATACAGACCTAGTCAGTTAACTATGACCACAGTTCAAAACTGCAATCACCTGACAGGTTCCAAACTGCTGGAGAGGTTTTTTGGGAACTAAAAGTTCCAGCATGTGTTTTGGATTTGGAGATATGCTCAGTCCATTCAGCGTGACTCAAGATGTAAAGCATTTTGAAGCATGTTTTCATTTTTTTGTGTGAACTTAAAACCATTTAAAGCTTAATTTTATACATTTTTGAGTATGTTTTCATGCTTTTATGTGTACTTCAAACCATGAATCAGTTTACTTCTAATCGCTGTTATTAAAAAGCGATGGATTTCTGTGAACATTAGATTTGAGTTTTAAATATTTCAATGATCGTTATGGAACAAAAAAAACCCCACAACATTCTGTAATACAAATACGATGATTATATTTTAACGTTATTTTCAGCTATCCTGGGAACTCATTAATTTCTCATTACATCTTTGGTTTAAACAATTTTTTTTGTTAAGTAATTAAGCAATGAATTGCTATCCTGTTTCTCATAATTGCTTATGTATGTGTAAATCTATATTGGTAAATAGTACTGTACAAACATTGCTCTAAATCAGTTGATAAGAAAGAAATTACAATGACAAGAAATTTGTGGTCCCACAAGATCAAATGTTGTTTTGTAGCAACACTAGGCAATGCATTAAGATCATGCATCTTATATAGCTTTAAATATTAGTTTATCCAGTTAGCCTATTCCTGCTTGTAGTATCATCAGCTCTTTTGATAAGGGTTCTCAGTCATAATGCTCTCAGTGTGGCCAGGGTGGAGAACATACAGCCTAAGTTGGCTCTTCATGTTGCCGAGGTCTACATATTTTTTCTTTTATCAGGTCTATGCAAGTTATTTGCTTTTGTTTGGATAAGGCAATCAAATCTTGGTCTCATCAGTTTGGTTTCTGAAATATCTACATAAAAGCTACCTAGAAACTAGAGAATTTTGATAGGTTTGCATCTTTTCTTTTTCTTTTCCTCAGTGATGTAGTGCTCACTCTAGTGTTTAGAACTCCTTTGATATTGAGAAATACAGAGATGATAAAGGGGGAAAAAATAAGGAAAAGGTAGAAAAAAAAAAAAAAAATCTGTGCTTTTTTGTCCCCCCACCCCCCAAAGCTCTGAAGAGAGGAGAAGTCAAAGTTAGTTGTTAAACTTGAAATATACTATTTGTGCAGATTGAACAGGAAAATATTTTGTTCTCATTTTTGCTTTTTCTAATACATCAGAAAATATTATTTTGGATGATGACCCAGTTTTAGTGTGCATCAAGAAGATGCCAAAATATTAGCCTAGATGGATTTTAAGCTTCCACATGCTTCATTTATGCTAGCAGCCTGTTTCTATACCCACAAAGCTTTCTTACTATTTTAAATATAATTCTGAATGTGGGCATAGAATTGACCATCACCCAGATGGTGAAAACATTTGGGAATTGGAACACTGAAGTTATTGCTGATATGAGAAATTCCAACTTACTGTTTCAATAACAATCACTTTCTTTGCTTTCAATGTTTTATTAAGGTTTCCAATTGGCCTCAATAACCAGCTTTCCAGATCACTCTGGAACATGTAGCTGATGTTACTGCATGGGCCACTGGCCCATGTTCAGCCCGGCAACTCGTGGTGTAAGGGAAGCACCCCATTCTCCCTGTGGCCTTTTGCATGCAAAGGTAGCAGTTAGTTCCTATCTCAAAATATTCTCCGGAACTGGTGACACTTTTGCTTTTTTTAAGTACAATAAATAACCTTAAAATAGAACTGTAGATGGAATGTGAGCTACTTAGGATGGATTAATGTGTTTATTAAAAATCTCAGGATTTTGGATAGTCTTGTGAGATACACATGACCTTTCCATGATACTCCCCAGAGATACTAGTCATGCTGTCCGAAAGCACATTCAGTAGTTCTGTCTCATGCAGACAATATAGTTAAGGGCATTTGGAGCCTGGTAATGGGACTTGAATGTAGAGGTCCTGTTCAAGTCATCCTTTCACATATACTACAGCTGTCAAATGTTATTGGTGCAGTTAGTTCAAGGAATTTCTCCCTCTGGTTATACATAAAATTTGTGCTTTTATTGTTAAATAGTAAGAATAGTTTTATGCTAAGTTTTTCTCAGCGCAAAAAAGATCCAGAATCTGCTTTTGAAGCACTGTGTATGGAGTATGGTGATTTCAGTGCACTGGAAATTCATCTAGCTGTAAAAAGCAGCCACTATTCTAGTGTTCATTGGAAGCTGCATTAACAGTCACAGTGGAGATGTCAAGGTCTGTAGAAATGGTGTGGGCTAATGCATCTTCCCCTACAGTAACAGCCTCTGAGTTCAGGGCTGAGGACTGTTGCTAGGCAGCACAGAGAAGCATGCATGCACGTTGTATCATCATCTCCAATACAATGGGACTTCGTCCTTGTGCTTGGCATCATAGAGACATGGAACAAAGTTTGTGCTCAGTCTGTAAGGTCTAGTCCTTGTCCTCCATCTGGACAAAGAAAATGTGAGGCAGACAGCAGATGTCAGCTTTAGATCACACGTGCTTTGTCTCATACACACTCTGTTTCAGAGCTGCACCGCTGGTGACTACAAAAACCACCTCTGTAAAAAACAGTGAGATCAACAGATCTTGCTCGTACAAATGAAAAATTTGACAAGCAATTTACTTAAAGTAAAAAAAAAAATAATAAAAATTCTCCCTCCTGATTTCTGGATGGTTTGAGCAATGGTCAGAATATGAAAGAAAACTTGATTTCTAATAATGTAAAGCCGAGTGCTCAGCCCCTAGGTAGGTACAAGAGGGGCAGTGCTAACCTGGCCTCCCCTGTCATGGAAAGGAGATAACTGGGTCATGTGGCTGGGGAGCCTGCTCATCACTGATTGAAGTGCTGTAGTATTTTTATTCTTCCTCCGAGTAATATCTTTGAGAGGAAGTTGGGATCAGAAGAGAGATGAAAATGACCATAGTGTTTAAAGTCTAGCTTCATACCAGATAAAGAAACACCAATGGATAAAATATTTATATACTACTTCTCTGATATAAGGCAATAAGGGGTGCAAATAAACACAAATACACTCCTAGTATAATAAATTTAATGTTCTTAGAACAAGTTGTGAGAGCAAATTAGAAGGTGAAAGGGAAGTCCAAACTCATAAGAGTTATGTGCAGATCTACTTCCCGGATAACCTTGCTCTATTTGTTATCGAAGTTGCAAAAAAAAAAAAGGCTTTAAAAATTGTGTGTTGATAGGAGAGATCAGTTATGCAATAACATTTGTAGTAAATAGAACAAGAGTAGCTGTTACTGGAAGTTACACTTCACTGTTGGATGTTCCAGCACAATGCTGTTTGGTGGGAATAGTGGGGGGGAATGCACGGGGCTGCCAAAAAGCAAGCGTGTGAGGTGGAACTTGAATGTGCTCTCATGAGAACTTTTTAAGATTCATAAGTAACAGAAAAAAGCACGCTGTATTTAAATCTCTGGAGATGTTCTGTATAGAGAGAGAGCATAGCACACACTGCTGGCTGGAAAAACAGAGGAGGCAGAAAATCAGACTGTTGGGAAGGTAAGGCCGCGGGGATGGGCGGAGGACAAAATGCCTGCTGCTGTTTCAAATTCTTTTTTATCGTTTGTGGCTTCCGGAGTAAATTTGGAGCTGCTTAATCATTCTCCCTCCTCCCACCCCACAGAACAAGTTTTTATTTATTTATTTTTATTCTTTAATTGAAAGAAATGAAGCGCGTCCCTGTTAGAAATCTGTTAACAGTAGAAAAATAGTTAACTTGGCTTTGGGCATTTTGTAAGCGCCACAAGAGAAAGTTTGTGATTTATGTGTGCCTTAAAAGCAACCTCTTAAGTGGGGCAGGAGTAAACTGTTGCACCTCTGGTGCTGCTGTACTGGTGGGAAAGCTGTGGCAGAAGGCATCCCCAGGCAGGAGCAGGAGAAGGTCCAGAGGCAAGGGGCCTGGCCCTTTCATTGCTGCATGGGTAACTTCTGGCCCGAAGTGGCCATTACACATTTGTGTGCGTTTCTGTGCTCTGGCACAGCTTCTCACCCACAAAATCTGCCACGGGGGGTCTGCACTCTGGGAATGCAGCTTGTTAGTCAATGGGTTCTTGCAGCACAGGACTGTAAAACATTGTAGGTCATAACAGGCAGCTATTTCTTTCTTAATACGTCCTTAGGTGCTAGAGGGGAGGGCTGTTTTACTTTGTTCTGTTTTAATAAAAATAGTACCGAAATGCATTTATTAGGGATTGACTGTATTTATTTTGAACAACATTCATCCAAATCCACAGTCAAAACTACAAGAGAATACAATTCCTGCTATACTCTGAGCTTGATTCTCCAAACACCTATATTGCCTCCCACTGTGAATAATTCCACTAGCTTCTATGAAAAAGCATGCCCTAGCCAACCTTTACCCCACTACTATTTGCAACAGCACCCTCCATGTTATTCCAGTACCAAGTTTAGCTCTAGAGAATAAACATACTGCCCCAAAAAGAACAAATAAAGAATGAAAATTGAGCAGTGCTCTGGAAATTTTTTTTTACGTTAATGTGATCAAGCCCAATCACTATTAATTGATTAACCAGGAATAATTACAGCTGGAAAATCTGTTCCGTCTTGCCAATTCTATTATATGAATTCAGTAAGATGGCAACCACTGAATATCAGCTGATATTAGAAGTTGCACAGTTTATGCAAGTTAGTATTTTTTGTTTTGCACAAAACTGATCTTGATATCTGTGGAAGCATGAGATGATAATTCTTGTTCCCATTTTATTACGAAGGTACTCAGGTCACAGCTCTGTAGTTAAGACTCAGCTGAGTTTTGTTCCTGTAGCAGGACTTTGTGTTCTGTTAAAAATGAGAACTGTCACATCTGAGGTAGGTCTGATGTGGTAGATAGGTGACTTCTTCCTGAGTTAAAATGAGGATATTGTGATAGCAGTATGTATTGCAGTATTGATGCTAAGATAATTTTTGAACATATTCAGTGATAAAGTTTAAAAATGAGTTTCTTAAGCAAACAGAGAATGGACAACAGCTAGTTGAGAGCCTATCCTGGATACTGCTGTGGTGTCATAGCAGTGTCACCACTCACTATTTGCAGGTTGATCATTTTAGAGAAGTAAATGTCATTTATACAGCAGTTTATAGCAAAGGAATGATATAAGTAGGATAAACAACATTTCATGCTGATTTTCAGGCAGAACCTCTTCTAATCAGAAGGATTTTGAGAAAATTATGAGAATGTCATATACCTTGATCAACAGACGTGCAGCTTGGGTTGGTCAGTTGGTACGCTGTATAAACAAACTGTCCCTTACTCATTTCTCACCCATATTCTTCTTTTTTCCCTGTATTTTCCATGCTGTACTAAAGCAAGCATTGCTGTAAGGCATATAAAGCATACTGACTACCAAATTCTAGCAGAGTAAAATGGTAAAACTTGTTTCTACCATTTTGGATAAAAACCAGCACGGGCACTTTATTCTGCGTAATTATCCATTTGCCTATTTTTATTCTCTTGCACAGATGTTCAGTGTAAGGTGTTGGCATTAGTAGAAGAGCAAGTGCCTTTTAGATCTGAGGGCAGCCCTCAGACTGTTCCTACCTTTGCACACTCTGGTCAAACACAGATGGCCAGCAGTTACCTGGACTGCTGCTGTCAGACACCACCAAGAAGCAGGAGAGTGCCTACTGCAAGGAGGAGGTAAAGGTGGTTCCATTTGCATTGGAACAGATCTGAATTGCTTCTACACAGCATCTGGCTTCATGTAGTGTGCTGTGTACGGGACAGATGAACTTGTCTCTATCGTCAATGCAAGTTCCGTAGTTAAGAACAATTTCCACATTGTGCCCTTCATTCTCCTGTATTTTTGCCTTGTTTCAGATAGATAGAGGACTGACTCTCTGCAACTTCCCCTTTTGTTGTTGTGGCTTTTCAAATAATCATCAATGTTTTGATGCATGGCAGAGAAAGCGTGAATCAAATGAGCGTTTTCCATTGGGTTGGTATGGTCTGTAGGCAACTTGAATTGGTTACAGTTCAGTATGTTTTCTTCCACAAACATAATCAGATTTAGAATTATACTCCCTCAAGTACACAGTGTCATGTGGCTTAAGGGTTGCAGCAAGTAAAGTTTTGCTAGATGTGCTATTCTATACCTCTGCTATCATTAATTTGGCGTGGCGTATCAGTGAGCACAGAGACATACAGTGACACAGGCCTGGCCTGCCCAGATGCTGCTGCTGATTCTGACCATGGCATTTTTCCAAATCGCTTCTGTGGATACAACACTGAAGTGTGCAGGCTGTTACTGATAACATGAGAGGTTCCTTCCTTCAGGAATGAAATGAGAAAATAGTGTAGCTCTACAGAGCAGACACAGAGAAATCCAAAGGGAATAGGGCCCTACAGTGAATGCATTGAATGGGCACCCTGGAGTTTTGCCCTGAATACTGAATTGGATGTCTATCTATTTGTAACCGCCACCAACCTTGTGTTAATATAGAAATACATATATATGTGTGTTAATAGAGAAGTTAGAATGTATTGGATACATTGAATTTGCAATGATTAAGCAGAAATAACTTTGTTTTTCAAAGTTAATCTTGACCATAATCCTGATGTAGAATCAGCTAAGTATTTAGGAAGCAATCTGTTTAGCCACAGAACCCGTGCTTCGGAATTCTGATGTGGAGCTGACCTTCCACAGGAAATTCAGATCTAGGAGTAGGTCTGAGACTGGTTTCTAATTGTGATTACTACTACTGAATTAAAATTACTAAGCAGGTGATCCCCCATGTGGATCAGCAGCAGAAGACCTGTTGGAAGCTTAGACAGACAATAGGTCCCATGCTAGCTCCTGTATAGTTTAAGTCTCTGTTGCTGGCCCATCTCCACAGGAATGAAATTTATCCAGAAAGCACAGCAGGAGAGGTTCAGATTATTATTCTAGGTTAAGTTTTCAATACTGAGTAACATAAAGGTCAAGTAAATAGTTTAAAAATAACTGGATGTTATTGCCACAAAGAACCTGTGCAGAAGTACAGCTTTGGCTATTTGGTATTGATTTCATAAGAGTTTTTCAACTTTTGTGTTTGTGTTCTGGATTATGAAGATGCTTCACTGATGAGCTGATTCTTCAATGTTCAACCAGTAGCTGCATAAACATTTAGGAAATTATTTAAAACCACTTCACTTGACATTTAGGTGATTTCAGATCTTGCTTTTTTTTCTTTCTGGACAAGCCATTCTTAATGGCTATAAGAAGTGAGATGTGCTCTCAGATATTGATTGAGCACTGAACCGATTAACTACCTTTGCAAGCAGTGTCATAACAATCTCATCTATTTTCAGTTAATTAGGCAGCATGATTAAGATCATCTGTGTTGAATTAACAAGACAGTGTGTCATCTCCCTACAATTTCATGTAGGAGATAACTTGTTCTGAAAACTGTACGAGAAGAACATTTCATGCCTCCCTTCAGTGGTTTCGTTCCCAAATTTGAACGTGGTCAGCCCTGTGTTTCAAGGACAGATGTCAGTTTTGAACTTGTTTTCTATATGGATTTTTTTTTTGCTTTGAAGTATGAATTTCTAATTGAGACATACGAGTTTTACAAAATGGTCCAAACAATCATTTGCATTAAAAACTATACAGAAAAAAAAGAGAAAATTCTTAATTCCTTACTACATGTTAGTCAGTTCATGTTTATCATAGACATCATTTTCTTCTGCATGCTGAATTTCTGAGTGATGAATTTCAATAAAAATTATATAGGTAAGAGCTCCAAGTACTCCTCCCAGCATAGGTGCAACAATAGGGACCCACCACCAATTGTTTCCAGCCCTGTAAGAAATAAACCAGAGTTATTGTTGTTTGTTACTCTAGTTGACTGCAGTGAAGAAATACAGTGGTCTGGCACTTGCTGTGCTGCAGACATTTCCATTTTGGTTCATATGGCCTTAAATGGATGTCTGTTTGTCCTGCTCATACTGCGTTTGAAATAATAAGTAATAATCACCAGGCACGTTGGTCTAAGTACCACACTTATACCCTAGAAAAGAAGGACTCTTTACTGCATATCTGTTTTGGGGGCAGGAGATTATTTCTTGCTGGTGGAAAATGGGCTTCTCTGACTTTCAGTGAAATGAACTGGGACTTATTTATTGCACAGTGATCTTGAATGATGCTGTTGCCAGATGCTCATAAATGGTTTCTCAGGAGAGATTAATGCAAATGTGTATTGCAGAAATTGTATGGAGATCTGCGTGTTCAGGTCTGCAACAGTATATATGGTGTTCCTCTTGACAAGCATAATAGATTATACTTGGTCTGAACGTATTTTTCTTGAGGAGTGTAATAAAATACACAGACTGTGAAGTGGATTATACTTGACTAGAATGGTCAAGATTTAAATTTCATGATGCAGTGTCTTCTTACTGTGTTTAAAATGTGGGATCTTTCAGGAAGAGGTAAACAAACATTCTCAAGTTAGAAAGAGCTAAAAGCTGACGTTCATTAAAACTGCTGTGTTGAATTAAAAAGTCCTGCAGAATACCAGTGGCTTCAATTAAATGCTTATGATCACTTTGCACAACTGCTGAGATTTCACTTTAAATGCGTAGATTTAGGAGCGCTTTATAAGGAAGTCTATTGTAGTTACAAAGCCAATAAATAACAACCTCTTTCTTCTATCCCCAAGTGTCTTGCATAACTGCTCTCCCTTTCCCCGTGGTTCATGTTCAGACAGCAACTTGCTGAGTACTGGTTTTGGGGCACTTTCTGAACCGAACTGGTGTGTGAGGGTGCTCTGACTGAATGGCATGTTGTATTATTTCATTATATGTGCCTTCACTGAAAACCCAGCCCTCTCAATTTCGTGCATATTGAAAATGGAGAAGCAACGCTTTTCCCTCGATGAGAAACAAAGGGACAAGCTCATCTGCGAGAGGAACTCTGCAGGAGGCTGCCAGGGGAATCTTTAAGCTCTACAGATAATTATTCAGCACCCAGCTGTATAGATTTATGCAGAAGTGAACTTGTGTTTGAGTCACGGGAACAGGACGGTGCTAATCTCCCCGCGCCCTGTCGGTGACACTATTTATTCCTCGCTCAAAAAATGCCACGTGTGTGCATGTTTGCCTTTGGAATTACTTCCATTTTGCCCCAAGGCTATAGAGTAACTAAGTGATTGTTTTGCTGAGCTTACAGATGGGATTGGTATTCAGTCATGCACGTCTGTTGAGTCCCTGGATTTCTGGAACAAGCTTGGACTGAGGTCTCCCCGAGTTAGCCAGCACAACACGGCCTGCATCAGGGAGCTGTGTGCGTGTGGGCATGTCGGGCAGGCGTTTCCTGGCAGCTTTCTCCCTGGGCTTGTCCTACGGCCCGAGGTGCCCCGCTGGCTCCTGCCTGACCCGCGGCCGGCCCGCGCTGCAGCAGCTGCTCCTCAGCTCTGCTGAGGGTGCGTGCAAAGCCTCTGCAGGGTGATGCCAAGTGAAACGCGATCAGGGCACGGCAGAGTTACAACTTCTCGTGACCCTCTTTGTGACAAGCACAGACAGCTTCACGGCAGTAAGCTGAGCTCCTTTGTAACCCAGCGCAGCTGCGGGAGCGCGTCCAGCTCCGGCTTTGTCACCGGGTGCTTTATCCTGGCGGTGCTCTGCTGTGGGGCGGCGGGGAGCCCGGCTCGCTGCGGCCCTGAGCGCGGTGCGGGGCTGCGGGGCGGGAGCAGCGGCTGCGGCGGCCGCGAGGTGTCAGCGTTCCCGCGCTGCTGCGGGGCCGGCACCTGCCGTGCCGTGCCGTGCCGTGCTGCAGGGCAAGGCTCCGCTGCGCTGGCCCCTGAGGTGCTCCCGGGCACCTAACGAAGCCCAGTCCCTCCTCAGCCCTGCCTGCGTTCCCGCTGTAAACCTGCATCGTGTTCCTGTTGGGTTGCCCCCACCAACTTGGTTACAGCAGCAGCGTTAGAAGCGCAGGCAGGGAGCAGGGCTCTGCTTCGCACAGACTGCTGCGGGCCTGACCTGTGGCCTCGTATCTTTTTATGTCCCCGTTTTTAAATTTTCTGCTATGGTCTGTACAGCGGGGATGCCATTTCCCCTCTCTATATAAAAATCTAATAGCTCATGTTGATGCTGATAGAGAGTTTTAGTTTTAAAGTGCCATTAGTTGTTGGGTTGCGTGATGTTATTTTCAGATAGGACGGGAGCTCACGGGTATTCTGTGCCTACAGCACAGTGCCATCAGGCTTCCAGACTGCTCAGCACTGTGATAGCAAACTGCATAAATATTGTACAGATCCTAACACGTAACACCATAATTAACGCTATAGTAAGTAACTATAAGAGGCATTAGGGAGGAGAGTCCTTTGTTACTGTTCTCTACCAAGGCACGCGATATGTGTAGACTGAAGTTATTATGCTAATAATACAGATTATGTGTACTTTCAGAAGTAGCTGAAATGAAACCTCTGTTCACTGGAGTTCTGTAGCAATCTATAGTCCTTCAGAGGATTCATAGTTGTAAATAACTGGGGGGAAAACAAAACAAAGCAAAACAACACAAAAACGAACGGGAAGATCCAAACCCTGATGACAGAGTGTTTTCACTTAGATATCCCAGGGTGGCTTTTGTGCTGGATGTGTGTAAACTGTGGATTTGATGCACAACTAATTAGCTGTGCATTTGGCCAGCCTAGAGTGTGTGTGTGCGCACATACACGCAAAGGGATTTGAAAGTGCGCTCTGAAATGTGGGAAAATGAAGGGAGCTTTCTTCCATTCCCTCCTTCGCTCCCAGGCAGGAAGTCAGGCTTTTAGATCGTTGTATATTTCAGCAATAACTCAGTAGTAATAACAGACTAATTCAATCTGATACGTCTGTTTTTCACTACACCCAATATATATTCCCACCTAAATCTCTCATGATTTCCCTTTTTCGCTGAAAGCTGCAGCCCAACAGAAGTAAAACATTTATTTTATATTTTCAGTGACCTCTTGGAATCTCCAGTATTTTGGGAAGGGCCTGCTTGGAACAATGATTGATAATAGAGATAATGTGTGTTTGATTTGCCCTAGGAGCAGGAAATACTTTTTAAAGCCCGGTACCTAAAGCATGTCTGACAAAGTGCATGAGTAGCTTCTGGTATGCGAAGAATTACCTGTATGTATATAAAGTATGACCTGGTACCATGTTGGATCAGGATCTTTGTTTCCTAGGAAGCAATTCTAGCCAAAAGCATTTCACTTCATATACAGGCTTACTTACGTGAATACTTCCATTCCCCATCCTCCAATGGCTGTGAACAGCCTGGGACCAAGGTCTCTGGCTGGATTCATGGCACAGCCACTGTTCATACCCAAGGAGCAAGTAAGAACAATCACAAGAAGTCCTACTACAACTGGCTCCAGGCCCTTCGGTACGCTGTTATTTCTGGTGTCAAAAATAGCAAATATAACCAGAAGAAGAACAGCTGTTGACATCACCTGGCCAATGAAAAGAAAAGAATATTGAATAAATATGTGCAGGGTTCTTCTAATAATGAAAAGAGAGGCCACAACATCACTGTGGCTTGTGGTGGCTTAAAGCTGGTATTTAGATTTATCCCACTATACAGAGCAGTAAAATTTGGATCCCGGTGCGTCTCTAGTTCACAGTAATGAGAAGTTTAGATATCTGTACTGAAAGGAAAGGGCAAGAAATGTGCAGAGGACTTAGCAAACAATCTGCAACAAGCTGGTGTGGAAAGAAAAGAGGATTTAAAAGGTATTTCCTGCCTGAGGTCTCATGCTTTGCTTCCATATTTTTTCCAGTCAATTTAGCAGTTCCATTTATTCATTTTAATTATTATTATTTTTTAATTTTGTAGCTCTGCCATGCCAATACAATCACTTACATTGATACCAAAGTGTTTTAGGTGGTAGTTGCTAGTCCAGGAATTTATTGGACTAAATATTCACCTTTTTTATTGTACAACATAAGGAAAAAAGTGAAGTCTACAACATGAAAACTGAGCAGTTAAAACATATCTGAATGAAGATTGCATATATAACAGCATAACTGTGATAAATGTAACTTGACCTCAGTATTGCATATACTAATTGAGCTGGTGGAAAAAAAATCTTGGAATGATTTTCTCAGGGAAGTGCTCCTCTGCTACAATTAAATGCTATGTGAATGCTTATTTTGCTAACAATTCAGAGCAAAAACAAAACAAAACCAAACTTTCAGCAAAAGCAAAGCATTCAATTTTTACATTGATTTTTAAAGAAGCTGCAAGTTTGGGTTTTCTTGAAATGATTTTATCTGGTTTGATTTTCTCAAGAGTATCAGTTAGTAAAAAGATCTTACTGAAAGAAAAACCTGTTGAATGATCCAAAACAAAGTTCAGAAGTTGTCGCAAACTTCAAAACGATGTTTTTTTGTGTGTGTTGGGGTTTATATATATGTGTGTGTGTGTGTGTGTGTATTTATTTATTTTTTTAAGCCAAGTTTTGCAGTCATCACGCCTTTTACATAAGGAATTCCTGCATTCCAGCAGACCCCAGTTTTGCCTAACTCGTCACAGTATTTGTTTTCTGTGTGCCTGAAGAAGGCAGGTAAATTGATAGGAGTAGTTGGGAGATATGAAGTTTCATTTTTCACTTTTAGCTAAGTAGGATTAAAGGATATGGACTGAAAGAGGAGTGGAGAATTTTTTATATTCTCTCAGTCCTTTGAAAAATAACAAATAAATCTACTTGCAAAGAGAAGGTTGCAGAGAAGGCTTGTGGTAGCAGAAAGCTCAGTTGCTCAAGGTGTTTGACTGTTCAAGCATTTCTTAATGGTTAATGAGCTCAATTTTTATGCAGATGGACACAGTGCCTCTGAAGTTTATGGAGAAACACTGATTTATGCTGGGGAAAACCTCTTACATATATCACATTAAAGATAAGTAGAGTACAACAATTAATGTGATACATGTGGAAAGAACAGCTTGAAATTATCGTGCTTGTAAAATATGACTAAAATGTAACCCCCACAAACAGCACTGGATTCTCATTGCTATTGTACGCAGTGATGTATACCAAAATGATGACAATCATCATACCTGTTAAAGATCTATGTATTCTTGTCTGGTTTTAGAGTTTTCAGTACGTTTAATTTGTAGAATCAAAACATCATTTGCACTTACCTGATCTGCAAATCCATTTATGAGGGACAGATACGGAGCTGGATATGTTGCAAAGATATGTGCTGTTGCATAAGGTCCTGTGACTTCAAGTGTTCCATTGCTATACTCCATAAAGGCATCTATAGAAAACAGCCATGACTGGTTGCACTTATCCACAATAGTGGGTTTTCTATGACTACAGTATATCTGATAAGCACGTGCGCTTCACATTGTCAACTGAAAATTATTTTATCTGGGAGCATAGTTAATGGATTTGAAGTGTCGGTGCTCATTCACACTCTCCTGTCCCTTCTCTCCTCCCTTACATTGAAGTGCTTGTTTTATGCATCCCAGCTTTCAAATGGGACTTTTCCCCTCTGCACACTGCTCTGAAATCAGTGCAGGAGAGCATTTTCTGATTTGCGTTATTCCGTAAGAGGTGCTACATTTGGCATGATGCCCTGCGAAATGCACATAGCATCTTGGCTGTACTGTTGCAAAATCTCTCAGTTCCCAGCCTCCAGGAATTATCACTGATCTGTTTGACCGTTGTGTGATGACTTGCTCTGGGATTGAGCTCTCCTGAGGGCCCTCCTCTTCTAAAGGAGTGTGAAGTTTTCAGTCCACATGAGCTTAACATATAACTCCTGTGCTTGTTGTTCAAGGTGGAGAGAAAGAGGCTACGCACAAAACCTGACTCCTTAGTACGTTTGTGGTTTTTATGTATACACGGATTTACGTATATTGTAAATCCACGTGTATTCATTAGTGCATTTAAAGTGTATTTTAAATAGTATAATATGACTTCTGCTTCAGAATATCTTTTTCACAAGCCCTGAAGTTCCCAAACTCTTAACAATAACCTTAAAAAAAAAAACAAAAACACAAATAAAAAATCCACCAAAGCCAAAATAGTCACCACCATTCCTAACCTAAAGTGTTTTGTTCTGCTCCTGATTGCTATGGGTACCAAGCACCTAACTGATTTACAGTAGGCATTTCCTTTATTTGTTTTGCTTTGTTTTTGTTGGCCTATACCCAGCACTCTGGAGAAATCATGCATATAGGAGAGACTCTGAAGAAGCAGAAGTGGAATTTTGGAGTGGGTGTTTGAAAGAATTGATCTGAGTGGATTCATCAAGGCAGGGATACCTGTGTATATAGACTCAGAGATTTGCCAAGGTGGCACACTGTGAAACAGAAAGATGCCTCAAGGACAGGAGTGATCCCATGCCCTTGATATCACCCCTTTATCACTTTACCTTGGAGAGTTCTGCCTAGGGTGGTCTGCAATTTGGTCAGGAGTGACTTGATCTCATATCCTATGACCTCGATGAATGACATTGGCAATACTTGCCTGCAGGCACTTGGATCAGGTCTTTAATGTTTCTAATTTGCTTGTAAGATGAATAGCCTTATATCCTGACTATTAAGTAATTTAAAATCCTTACTGAGAAAGACATGATCTCAGAGTATCTGATTTCCCATGAATAATTTTTCTAAATTTCAGAACATTTCCTGGAGTATTAGTGTTTCAGAAAAGTTGTGCGATACCTGGAACAACTGAGCCCTTTTTTCTTTCAAACTCCCCGTGCTTCTCCCTTTCTTCTTTATGGCTGCAGCCTCAGTCCTGCCATTAGTTCTATGTTAAAAATCCTCAGCCTGCCTGGTGTATATTGAAAATCTGGGCCCTCAGAGACTGCTTGACCTCTGCTTTGTCCCATGACCATGTATAAGGTGTACTCACCGTGATAAATCCCGAAGACAGCTGCTGCTCCAACAAATGCTCCCAGGAGTTGTGCTAATATGTAAATTGGTAACTTGGCCCATTTTAATCTTCCAGCCACACACATGGCTAATGAAACGGCGGGGTTTATGTGACCACCTGAAGAATAAATCACAAAATAAGCCACATGAATGACTCAGATACATGGGATTATGTGAAGGATTTGCAAAAATGATGGCTGCTTTTGAGCATGAGACAACATACGTAGTTTCCTAGAGGTTATTCTGCAACTAAATGCTGCTTTCAATTAAACTGAAGCAAACTGAATGAAATTATGGGGGAGGGGAGTCAGCCAGTGTCTTGCAAGCTCCACTAAGAGCTTCCCTGTTGATGTTCACAGGCCACACTGTGTCTCAGAATGCTGTAGTGCTATATGTGAGCTGTGAGTCCACGGGTAATGTTTCTAGAAAAAGCCTGCATCTGTCCTTTTGGTTGTGATGGGAGGGTGTGTTATTCTTCAGGTATTCTTGTACCTCAGGGTCTTTTTATTCGTTTTTAAGGTTGGTCTGGGGCTACAAAACATTCAATTTAGCAAGCATGCCTTGAGATGAAGGACTATCGCTGACTTGATTGTATGCTGGATTTTGAGCTACATCTTTGTTACACTCAAGGGCAATGGATTTAAGGCACATTTATGTCCCTCTCTTCAATTTGGGGTTACCTAGGAGCTCATGAGCATGCCATTAGGGCTGCCTGGTTTCAGGCTGGCTGCTGGTTTGAGACTGGGGACAGCAGCATGCAGTCCTTCATCACAGATTTTCATCAGCATCTTTTACCTTGCAGGGAAGTTCACAATAAGGGGACTGGTACCAAATTCCTGTGGGATTTCCTTCCTTCATTTTTAGGAGTAGCTATGCCTGAACTCACACAAGACTTCAGCATTACTGGGAGTCTTTGTGATAGTTATAGTTTTTAAAATGCATTTATTATTGTGCTACATGCTAGTCAATTTCCTCAGTATTTTTATCAACATTGAAAAAAAAAATGTTGCATGCCTTTGGAAGTCGTCGTTTTTCACAAATATATCATTGATACTTAAGAAATGAAGCTTTCTTGCCAAACAAATACATAGATGAATTCCAAAGGAAAAATAAAGTAAAATCCCAAGAATTGTGAGGACGTAGCAGATTCAGTGCTTACCTTGAAGGCAGAGTTTTTTTTCAGCTCATACTGTTACCAGAAAAAAAAAGACCTTTCTCTTTAATAAAATAACTAAGAGTGTGACCTTTGTCTGTCATGGGATAGTGATGGAGAAAAGGCCTCTATGTACAGTTTCTGTGTTTGCTTGCACTTCAGGTCACTGAGTCATTATCTTATGAAATCCAGGCACCTTTGATACATGAAGAACTGACAAACACAGATAACAAGCTGGATAAAACCTTCTTTGTATCATTTCCAAAACTCTGACCTAGTAGCATCAGTCTTGAATTAAATTTGAATTCCTCCCTGTGCTTCAGATTCTTCAGTGCAGAGCAAATAGACAGAGCACCTTATTTCACAGCCCTTCATGTGAATTTTGATAAATTGTTGTCTTGTCTTTTGTTCTTTACTCTGGCTGGAATGAATCATTTTCCTTTCTTTCACCACTTGATGCTGTTCTCCACCTGTATATAATACAGGGTGATTATGATGCTAAGGACAAGTCATATTAACGTTAGAGATGTCTGATTAACATTACATTTGGGAAGGAAAAGTCTAGCTGAAGGCTCTCATGTTGACATGGGGGTCTTGGTTCCTGTGTCACTGGTGCTTTCCTGATTAAAAAAAATAATAAAATCATCTGCTTTGGAAACGATTCCCCATTTTTTTCAGTTACAGTGATCACAATCATGAGTTTGTCTCAAACGTTAAGTTTGGTGAGAAATTAACTCAACGTTAAGGAAAATGAGACAGAGAATGAAGGGAAATTCACCTAGGTTAAAGCTCAAATTCACTAATATCTTATGTTCCTGTGCAGTTAGAAGTTCGTGAAAAGTTGAGGCAAAATATTTTAGCAATACTTAAACATGCTTCGTGGTTGAAAATCCATAGAATTTGCTAACATGAATATATGGGAACTGGTATTCTAAAATGTCTGCCAGTAATCAGATGTTGGACTGTCACAGCCTATTGAAGTATCTGTTTCTGTTCTTTCACAGAGAAAATGCACTGCATGCACATCCTTTGTCACGAGAAAAACCTCAGGAAGCACAATACTGAAACCTCTGCACCTACTCTGACCTGCTGGAATTGAACACTGATGTTCTGTATAACAGAGATTAACACCTCTTGGCGATACAAATATAGGAAAGGTTAGTGTCCTTACAGGTTACTGTCATCATACTGCATCAGAAGATTTTACCTGGCTAGGAATAAAACCAAGAGCTGCAGCTTAATAATAGGAACGTGCTGCTGAATTAACTTTGCATGGTAACAGTGCATTGTTCTTATTAAGTTTCAGTGACAGTGACAAGACAGCTTGTTTTGCACTAGCTCCAGCACTTTCTAATATGAACTTAGAAACCTCCTCAAATATGCTGTCTTTGTAAAAGAAACTGTAATTCTTGTAAAGAAAAGAGAAACTGCCATAGTAATTTTGGCTGTAGCTATTTGTAGTGACCTTCTTATGCTTAGAGGTATCTGCCCTCTTCAAGCTTGTTAAGAAATTCCTTCGTAAGAAATGCAGTACAAGGAATTCGTTTGCTGTAAGAGGATAATATAAATTATATAATATAAAAATATAGCATAAATGGAGTATTACATACTGTAATGCACAAAACTGTGTATTGTTATAACCCATCAGTTTCTCTTTTACAGGGAAGGAAATCTTAAAGTGTTTATACTAATGTCCCTGGTTTTAATTTGTCCAGGCTGAATGGTGGAGATTCCTGTCACTATAAAATGTGGCATACACAGACGTAGCACACCTACAGGAAAAAAAAAGATTCCTAACCAGTTTATATTAGATTAGGAATGTTCGTGCACAAAGAGAATGGCAGAATACTGCCAGTGTATCACAGAATGTATCTCAAGTACTGAATCATTTTGCAGTTTCTGCTTTCAGTAATCTGCTGTATATGTTGGTAGTTTGTTGTCGTTTCTTCTGAGAACAAAGTAAGTTTCTTTCAAAATTTGGGGCAAGGAGAAGACTTGCCACTGCAAGTCTTATATGCAATACCTGTGCTGTCTGGGATTAATTCTATTGACAGAATTTTCAAAGCAGCACCAAGCAGGTTTCTGGCTTGCGTGCACCACTTATCCTAAAAGTCAGGGGTTTCCCAAGCATTACACACTGTAGCACAGGTCAAAATTTGTTGTAAATGTTAAACAGCAAAACAGAAGGAAACAAATATATAAGAAATACCAGCAAAATTCTGCAGGTTCTACTGTAGTAGTGGTTGTTACTGCTAGGTGCATCACTCTTTATACCAAGAAATGCAAATAATTTAATAAGGTAACCTTAAAATTGTAGCAATAAATGCTATACTGGAGGACAGAGGCTACTTACCAGAAACCCCACCAGACACATACACTGCTATGGTGACTGCCATTGCAAATCCAACTGATACTGTCATGGGCCCACCGTGGACTCCTCGGCTCAGGACAGCCTGTCCCACACACCCACATCCAAGTGCCTGTGTTTTAAAAGAGAAATGCAAAATCTTAGGCATCTCTGTCAAATATTATTTGGTTAGTTAGCTGATGTCCAGGAATAGATGAAAATGTTAAGTACTGAAAAAATACTAGAATTTGCAATTAGTGGCATGTGTGCACGTTATCTTTGCTACAACTAATACTTGCTCTTTATTTTCCTCTTTTGTGACCAGGAAGAATGTCTGCTAATAAGAGCCTCTCTCTCCAGAGAGAGTAATGGTGTTACACAACTCTGAATTTGGAGCCTGAACAAGATTTCTCAGCCTCTACAACAAGCCTCTGAATAGCAGAAGGAATTATTTCTGTGGTATGTTTCCAATTTTAGATTGTAGTTGTAAGCTATGAAAAAGAAGTCATGAAAAATAGTTCAGAAACTTTTAAAGTTTAATACTGAAACTCATTGGAATGAGACAACTCTCTGGAGTTTAGAGTATGTGTTACTATTATACTGCCTTGATGTCAGATACTGCTCTGTCAAAATATGAACTGCTAGAACTTACTATCATTTATTTAAAATGAACAAATAATCAGAAGAAATCTGAAACAGGTAATATGACTGAACCATTCAAGAAGCATTTAGATGTCATACTAAGGGAGGTGGTTTAGTGGACAAATATTGGTTGTAGGTGGGCAGCTGGGCTAGATGATCTTGGAGGTCGTTTCCAACCTTGGTGATTCTATAAGAAGAATCAAGAATTAGGGCAAGAAAGATGACAAACTAAGAGTTATTATGGACCAAGACAAAGAAAAGACATGTTAGGGCAAATACCTATGAAATCAGGCAATATTTGTAGCATCAGAGTTCACACAGACTTAAAAGTAAGGTTACTAATAGTCCTGAGGTATAATTCTTTGCCTTACTGCATTGTTGCAAATGCTGAGTGCAGGATATGTTCTAGGGAAAAGGAGAGGAGCTGTGGCTGTAAAGCACAGATGAAGGTCTGGCTTTGGCAAACTTTGTGCTCTTATAGCACACATGGCAGTGAAGAAGCTTCAGGGCATTTCACTGGCCCTGCCACTTGAACTAGCTCCAGAGGGGATACCT
This sequence comes from Callipepla californica brunnescens, assembly GCA_023055505.1. Classification (NCBI taxonomy): domain Eukaryota; kingdom Metazoa; phylum Chordata; class Aves; order Galliformes; family Odontophoridae; genus Callipepla; species Callipepla californica. The sequence continues at coordinate 6,178,980 of JALIRH010000012.1, forward strand.
GACTAGTTCACACTGGAGCATTCTCAACAGATATAAACTAACTTACATTGTACACTGGTTCTTCTCAGAATGAAGTTCAGCAAATTATTTAAATGTATGCCTAAAAAATATTCAGTTTTCTTTAAAGAGTGTGCTTAGCTTTAAGCATGTGTTCCAATTTCTATTCAAGTCAGTAGGAAAGATTTGCAATGGTACAAAAGGCCTTTAATTTAAGATAAAGTAGCTGGTCCACGTCTGTCAGAAATGAGTTTGTCTCTCGGAAAAATCTCCTTTTAAATATATGGCTCTGTGATTTGCTGAGTAAATACCCAACAGTCAATGGAAGATGCCACATAATATCTGCAGTCTGAAATTGTTTGCTTCTGTGCACGTATAACCAAACTAATAACATTTCTGGGATGTGACTACATATATCTTAAGCAACCTTAATTACTTCAGTGTTTAATTTGGTATTTATATTCCTCCTTTTGTGGTGCATGGTGATGTGATTTTTTTTCTTGCTAAAAAAGTATTGCATCTTAACCAATGCAGTTGCTTGGTTAACCTTCTTGCTTCACTTTAGTGTTTTGCCATTACTGCATGCTACCCGTGACTGTGTTGCAAGGGCACCTGAAATTAAATTCTTGGAGAGAGTCTTGCTTTCAGCCACGAGGTGGTTCCATTCAGAAACTTGTAATGAGAAATAATGAAATGGGAAAAATCTCTCCTGACTGTACCAAAAAGATTTAGCGAATGAGGTTTAACAGGCAAGTCCTGCTAAAATAGATGCAATTTAAACAGGAAAACTCATAGTTTTGTTTCCATTATTTCCCCTGGGGTTTTAACTAATTCCAAAATGTGACAGAAAAGGCTCTCAGTAAAATTACTCTCTTACCCAGCTTTTGCAATGCAGACAGAGTTTGTTATAAAAGTGCCCCAGGATTGTGTCATATACCCAGGTGCAGTTCGTGCCTTGAGGTTATAATCATGCACGCAAACAAAGCACTGAGTGGTGCCAAAGTATTACAGCTGTCAGGATATGTGAGGGTAGGGTGGTATTAGATAGTCGCTTATTGGACTGCATAATTGAAAGTTACAAGACATTCTAAGCTGCATTCAACTGCTGTGCAGTGGATTACACATGACAACGTTATGCGTTCTCCCATTTCTATTAGAATCATGTACTTCACAATTCAAATGTTAAGCACAAATGCATATGCAGGTATAAAAACAAACATTTCAGTTGTTCACAGTTGAAGCTGCATGCTTTTTTAAAACTTCATAGGAAACAATTCTACACTTTATATGTAAATATAGTTGAATGAATATGGAAATGCTGATGTGCTTTGGAAATGCTGAATACGGATATGCTGAATTTTAGGAAGTTTGAGATTAGAGTACAAGGGGAGAGGAAGTGGAATTAGTGTGGCCTTTCATTTTCCAGTCTTCTCAAAGGGAGTATTCCAGAAACTGCATCAGACAAGATTCAGTGGAAGGTGTGGCTGCATGTGGATGAGGGTCAGTCGGCTGTCCTGGGCCCCTCCCTGAGCTGGGGCACACAGCCCTCAGGCACCTAGTTAGATCTAAAAGTATGTACTTGTGCAGTAAAATGGCATAGACAAAATACAGCAAATTCAGAAGGCCATTCTTATGAAAGTATTATCCCTTGCTGTTAACTATGAAAAAAGAGGAGTAGGAAAGATGGGTATAGACGAGGATAAGAGAATAAGAGACAGTAACCATGTCTGTGTTTATCAACTACAAATGCATGTGAAGAGGGAAGGAAATGACAGGATGGCTGTGGTTTCCCTTCCCTGATTGCCACAACTGAGGAGAATCATGCAGAAACAGCTGCAGAGTCTTCTTGTGTAACAAATACTGCTCTGCACTTTGTAGGGAAATATGCAACTGCACATGCTCTATTTTTGTGCTAACCAGCCTCAGAAAATGGAATCTGCATACAAGAAGGCAAACAGGCTGTTCTGAACACAGCTGCACTGGTTTCATGCTCAGTGTATGTTGGTAAATGACTGCCTGCTCATGTATGACGAATGAGCACTACTGGAGGCACAGTCGGCATGTGCCCATTTGGGGATGAGAAAACTGAGAACTGAGCCTGCAAATCTGAACCAAGGCACAGCAATACTTTATCTGCTGTCATTATAAGGAGGAGAGAAAAAAAATCATACCTCCTTGCAACTAGGCTGACATAACTGCAAGCTATCTCCTAATCATGTAATTACACGAGCAGCAATTTAATACCCTGTGAATTTCTGCTTGGCTGAGTTAAGACCTACTATATCATCGAGTTGCTGGTAAATATTCTGAGTTTAATTTAGAATAGGATGAAGCCTGGTATCTTTGTTTTGCCTTACCTTACGTTACCAGGTTTTCATCTTCCCAGTTGTCTTATCTCCTGATCTTAAATTTATTGAAGTAGTTTCAGTTCTGATTTTTTTTTATTTTCACAGTGCAGTGAGATTACTGTCATAAACTTGTCGGGGTGTGAAATAGCTGTCTGCACACACTCTGCCAAAAAAAAGTTGCTTCATGGACATTAGATCTTTGTCTTGGGTAAGGAGGCTAATGTTAGGAAAGGGAAACAACTGGCCTCTTGTGAGTATAATGTCCTGTTATTCTCTGGCAGCTTGGAGAACTTTATCCCACTCGTCAGAGTGAAGATCTCTGTGCCTCCATCTGTGCTATCTGCAGGATTTTTGCTATGTGTGTAATGGCACTTCTCAGTGTAAACAGCATTTCCTGCAATACACATACATAGAACTTTAGGAAATTTTCTATGTTGTTTGTAAAGCCTTAAACATCTTAAAGCACAGTACTTGTATTAAAAGAGATCCCTACTTATTAACAGATCTAGTGGTAGTGTGTATTCATCCGTATTCTCTTACTGTATCAGCAAACAGGCAGCCAAGGCTCCTGCTTTTTATCACCACAGAGGACAATGATGTGTGTGTTATATGTTGCCCTTCACCAGCTGCCAAGCTGGGGGGAGTCACACTCCTTCAGTGGGATACCACAGATGTCTGTGCAGGCGGATCACGGCCTTGATAGCACCACAGCTGATGATGCTTTATTAGAATACAAAAATTCAGTGTGACACAGGGAATCCAGAGTCAGTATTTAAAATTTATATTTTATAATATTTTAATTATAAGCAGTGTGCTTTCAGTAGAGGAAATACTTGAAAACAATTTCAGAATTCCTGTTTTGGTCAGATTTCAACGAAGTCATACTTTAATAGCTAGTTGATTATGAAGAATCTCCAAGGATCCCTCCACCACTTCGTGGTGCTCTGTAAGGATGCCTTTGTTCAGGGAAGGCAATAACTCTGCCCATTCCCATCCCACCTATGTTCCCCAGTCAGGCATTTCCTGCTAGTTGGCAGCTTGGCTGCTCCCCTTTTCCAGACTAGGTAAGTGTGGGATCAGTCTGGATCCTGCCACGTGTGCTGTACTCCTGCACAGTGCTGTGAAGGGGACAGATGCTCAGGTGCCATGAGTGTGTTGTGCTGAAGCTGTGTGCTTGCTGTGAGTATCCTTCTGCTGTCCCTATTACCTGCTCTGAGCCTGTGGAAGCAGAGTGATAATGTGAGGACGTGAAAGCAAGCCCTTGCATTTCATTTCTAAAGGAAACCTCTCTGGCTTCTCCATGCAGCCAGAAAGCAGTGTGTGCCCAGGCCCTTGCAGCAGGGACATGGGAGGGGGCCTAGAGAAGTGGTTGTGTTTGTCCTTCGCTGAAGGCAGTGATCTCTCTGCCATGAGAACATTAAAGGATTGTTTGTGGTTTTCTGCAGCCTTATGCAGCATTCTCCCTGGCATTTATTAATATTTCTATACGTGGTCAATTTGGGTGTTGTGTATAAAAGTGGTAAATACAATTTCCAGCTGCAAGTGAGATTACTAAGTTGATGATATCCTCCTAAGGGCTCTTATTTTGACTGTATTCTAGAATGCACGTTCGTTTTCAATCTCTTTCTTCAGAAATCAGTTCTACTTAAGAATTTATCTATTTGCATTTCACAATGTGATTTATAATGGATTAGAAAATCTTGATGCACAAAATCATGCTTTCTCTATGTTTGTGTATTATATAGGGCTCCCAAGCATTTTTTCAGTAGGGACAATAATGCCAACAGTAACAAAAGCAGAGACACAGTAGATGTGCTAAAATTCAGAGCATGAGCTCTGCAGGAATCCAAGTCAGTGGAAACTCCTGTTCTTCCAGGAAATAGTGATCTTCATCTAATTTCTTGTGTAATATTTGCCATCATCTGTTAAATCATATAGTACTTAAAACATTTAAGGTGAGATAAAATACAGCTTACTAGTCAAGTAACTTTAAAATACTTCGACAGCACATGGCTCTTATTTTATTATTAATTACATATTTTGGTGGAAACACCAAGATTTCTATAGATCACAATATCATCAATTTGGAGTAATAAAAAAAAAACAACAATATATCCGTTCTCCTGATAGTCTCCTGGGACACAACCAATATCCTCTTGGGTTCAAAGGGATTTCCCTTTATTTTGTGAGGCTTACTATCTAATTAAATAAAGGTTTGTAAAAAATCTTACCATTTAGTTAATTAAATAGTATAGATATAAGCCCTAAAATGATTGCCAGTTTGAAACGTTTTTTAAAATGATAGAAAACATTACTACATGGAGACATGGATGTAAATTTAATAAGGTTTTGGATGAAATGTGTACATAAAGCTTTTAAAACAGAGATTTGGTTTAAATTGCTCTTAGGGAAAAAATACTGTGAAAATAGAGCACAGACTATGCTGTGCTATATAAACTGATGCTTTTAAATTTTTATTACTGCTTTTTCACATGCAATGAGAGACAAATAAAAGCTTAAAATCACTTAGAATGCAGAGGTCTGCATTCCCTCATATTTTATTATGATTAATATTGCACTCTTCATTCTGAATTGCTAAAATGGTTTTCTTTCTTAAGTTATACGGGGTAGCTGGCTTTAGTCAGTTTCTTCAGAGAGGATTGGTTTTATTTTCGCACTAAGTCTTACAAATTCAGAAGAGGAAGGAAATGAAGTATTCCATACTTAGATGCAAACTTCCAGGAGTGACACGTGTCCCCTTACAAAGGGGCCAGGAAGAGAAGACTGGGCAAGGGAAGAAGTAGCTTGTTAAGGTAGAATACATTCTGGTGCTGCTGTCTTCCCAGGTTACTCTTTTATTCTTGAGCCAAGATGTGCTTTTCTGCTTTTCTTCCTACACCAGCTCAGACAGAAATTAAAATTTCTCTAAATTAAGACGAAATACGTTTAGTCTCTGTAATGGTTCTTGGTGAGCGCACACTGCAGTTTCTGCAAAAGGAACTTTTTAATCATCTCTTAAGAATGTAAGGGTCCATAATCATTCTTTTGATTCTTTCCTTTTGGTGCAGAAATGGGGCAGCTGGAGCTTTGCTGTGCCCTCATGTTGGAGCGGCACGTTCACAAGTAATTAGAGATTCAGTATGTTTTCTTCGTAAGCTCTTTTCTATTGAGGAAGACAAACTACATTTGAGCTGATGCTGGGGTGATCAGAAAACCTTCTATGCTGGATTAGAAGGAGCAGACTGGAGAGCTTACTAGAATTCATTTTTAGCCAGAATGGTTCATTGATCTCAAGTGTTGAGATCACAAATGTATAAGCACAATTCTTGGTGTGAACAGCATTTATTGTCCCTTCTGCTGTTACTCATCTGTTTATGACAGTTATTGCTTTAATTACTACTTTAATTTGGCCAAAGCTCTGAAAGAACAGCCTCTAAACTTCTGTCAGTAAAACCTAAACTCATGGTTTGCACTCTCAATTGAATCCTTGAAGGAACGCAAGGGAGAGTGCCTACTTCAGGTCTACAGATGCACACTTTCTGGGACAACATGCATGTACAGAAAAAGGTCTTGGAAAATTAAGAACCTCTTGGTTGAACACAAGCTGACTTATGTGCTGGGACTGATATAGTAAAGATGAAGATGATTCTCATCTAAAACTTTCATGTAATACAGAACATGTGAGTCACATGAAAGTCTAAAACGTCACATACTGGAAAAAAAACAACCACAATTTTTGCACGTTAGTTTGTATTGAAAACAGAAGATTTCCTGTGACTTAGAATTGTTTGCTGAAATGAACGTTTCACGGTAAAAGGGTAACCTTACTTTCAGATCCTTCACACTTCTATTTATCTGAATTAAAGAATGATATTAGGGAGATAGAAGTAGGAAAAAAAGTTATCTGATAATAAAATTATAGAACTGCTAGCACCGTACAAGAGCAGTGTAAACAAGTGTTTGCATTGAGACAAGCTGAGGATCTTTGTTACCACTTACCCTACTGCTTGCAATACTGATTAAACTCAGTTGCAATGAGTGAAAGAGTTTGTACATAAAATTTAAGTTCTTCAAAATATATGCAAATGATACATTTGCAGAAACAGAAGGGACTCTTGAGTTTGGGATGGCATGGAAAGGAAGCATCTTATTCCAGTGAAGATGGCAGTTTTGGTCGAGAAGTGCAGGATTAAATTCTGTGACGTTATATTCATGAGTGACTTCTATTCTTTAGTGGCTTTACCATTGTATTGCTGCTCTAAAGCCTAATGTATGGGACTCTATGCCATAGGATCAGGTTCTCAGAGTACGACCATGGCTATCACTTATTATCTAATACATAAAAATTATAAATAATATATATAAAATATATAAAAACTGTTTGAGTGACAGATTAGAATAGTAATTATAAATATGTTTTAAAAACCTACTTTGTCCACCTTTGACAAACTTAAGTTCTTTGCCTAACAGGTAATTATATAAAATTCTGTACTCCCAGAAAGCCAATGCTAATCTGAAAGTAGCTGTTACAGACTACTGCTAAGTTATTTTACACCCTAAACAAAACTTGCTGTAAGCAATTTCATTCTATGTAAAGAAAAAGTCTTCTTCATCAAAAAAACAAACAAACAGAAAAACCCCACAAAAAGTATAACTTGTTTGTGTAACATTTACAAGTAGTAATTTTGTATAAAATACAAATCTAAGGACCAAACAATGAAAAGCTACATAGCTACATCCGCCTTCATGTAACATGAGTATTCTAATGCATGCTTGGAAGAATGGATGTGTGTTACTGTGCAGAACTGTCATGACTGTGTACTGAAATCTAGGTCCACAAAGACGTGGAATGGTTGCTTAACTTTTAATCTTCTGGGCTGAGCAAATCCATGAAATGTCATACTTGAGAGATTTTTCAGGCAAGACTAAACTTCCCAACAACGCAGAAATGGTTACTTACGTAATTAAGTGGTCAGAATGTGAAAACAAGACAAACAAGATTTAGATGAGCAAAAGATAGCCTCTCTTCTCATTATTTGGACTGCTTGCAGTGGGGGTGTCATGCACTCAGTTTGTGCACATGCTGATGCACTACAGCCTCTGTGCACACAGACATTGGCTTCAGTGGGAGCTTTGCAAAAGGCTCTGCCTCCACCTGGAGAATGGGCTTTGGGATAAGAAAGGAAACCTCCTCACTGCTAGCAGCATTCTGTGTGCCTGTTTACTTGGGGTGAGGCCATGCACACTGAGAAGTGTGAGAACATTCATTCTGTTTTCCACAGAGCGTAGCAGTAACAACTCAGGATGATGTCTTAATTTGATCACACAGTCATATTCACTTAATTGACTATTACAGAAGCAATAGATGGGATAGGTCTGCACAACACATATGCTGCTTACTTGTCTTTACGTGCTAAATGGAAGCCTGTGTTTTGTTTCAACTGGGATATGTACATGCTCTAGACTCAGGAGATACTGGTCCAGTTCTGCTCCTTTCTGGGAAAATGTGTTTAGTAAGATGCTCTTCAGAGTGAAAATGAAATAGAAACTGAGTTAGGTCAGCAGTAGCTAGTAAATGAAGCCACATGGCCCATTTGGCTCCTCTTTTTTGGAAATGTTACAATTCAGATATAATCAATGGCATAAACCAGAATAAATCTCATTTTGTTTGAGAGCAGTGTAGCTGAGTCCCAAGGGGAAAATATGGAGCAGAACATGATTAAAAGCAGAGAGGCAGTTGGATAGGTGAATTTCAGGCAGACCCACTGAAAAGTCACATAAAACATCTATCTGATCCGGTGTGGCTTCTTAACTTTTGTGCTGATTGATGTCCAGCTGTGCTCTACCACAGTAACCTACAGGAGCCTCAGGAGGAAATGAACTGAACCAGGAGACACACTGGAAAATGAAAACATCCCCAGATAGCTCTTTGTCAAGGGAGGTCTCAGGAGCACCCCCAGCTACAGAAGGCAGAGGATTTGTCAGAGGCTGGGAAATGTGTGTATGCTTGGCTTATTAGCACAGCACAGTATGAAAGGGCTGGCATTCTCCCACCTTAGGGGTCTGTTGCACAGGGGTGGGATGGAGGGACCAGTCCCTGTGGTTAATTTCAAACGTGCTATATAAAAACTATGTTACTTAGTATGTACTTCATAGAAAGCGAGTGTCTTCCTATTCAAATATTTGTTGAAAAATTTATAGGTGGGTTTCAAATATTGATTTCAGTTTAAATTACAACGCAGCTTTGCAGCTTGGGCATTTACTATGTAACATACCACGGCAAATGCAAGGCATGGGCAGGAGCTTGCTACTAATATGTAAACATAAACCCCCAGCCTAATGCACATTCCTCCTTGTCTGTCCTGCAAGCATAACTTAGTTGCATTAAAACTGCATCACTACAAGTGGTGTTTTTTGGTTTTTGCTTATTGCTTTTTATAATAGAAACCATGTATGAGGTTAAGCACAACATTTTCTCAGCTTGATGGAGCATCTTAAAGTGAGCATGATATAGTTCAAGACAGTAACTGAAAGCTCAGTGTAACCAAAACCACATGCAATTTGCATTTGGTTATGGAGTGAAAAATCTAAGATTTTTGCTGCCTTAATTCTTGACCAAGAATGTAACTAGAGAAGCTGTTCTGCACCTAGGGGAATAATTCACAGCCTGATACTGAAAGAAATACTGTTCCCCCGGAAGAATAGGTCGAAGAGTAAAGTAGCCTAATCACCAATGAGATTACCCAGCCAGGCAATAACTGCAGCTGCTTGGATGCCTCTAAAAATAAAGCAACTTCCAGATTCCTGCAGTTCACTTTGTTCACTGAACCCTCAGAAAGCCTGAAATCAGCTGCTTTGGTAAGGAGAGAGGGGCTGGCAGCAGCTATACTGTATTCCAAGGTATGCTGTGCAGCAGAAGCAAATCACTTTGGTAAATGAGACTATGAGTATCTGTATAGGGACTCCTTAGGAGCATCCCTAGTCTGATCCAGTGGACTTAGCATCCATTAACAGCCAGCACATCTTCTGTGCTTTTGGACCTCACCTTCCACTTCAGTTTCATCTGACAAGAATTCACTTTGCATACTCTGAGCCCACGCTGCAAGGCAAACCATGGTGTATTAAGCAGAGGTGACCAGGAGATGTTATCCAATGGTAGAGGTATAGACTTATTCAAGGCATGCCTCAAATCTGTTCAGTTCAGGCAGGAAGAGCCCTTCGTGCCTCCAGGGGAAGGCTTGGTTTTTGCCTGATGAGTGATTTCACTTGCAAGATGTCCTACAATTAATTCTACAGACTTTTCATTAATTAGTTTGGTAAATAATATTGCAAGACTGGAGAGTTACTCAAGATAACAACTTAAGCTGCTTAATAGTATGTGATCTGTGGTGTTCTCCAGAAGAAAAAGGTGATTTGGGAGATGGAATTTCACCCAGCTGACTTCCAGAGGTGCTGGGCTGATCATAGGTTTAGGTACCTAACACTTCCAGACAGAACCTATGAGTAATGGAAGAGCTCCTCCCTGCCCTGCACCCTGGTGCAGGTGCTCCCCACTGGCTGTAGGACACAGGGCAGAGGCACAAAATGGCTTTCAGGACAGATCCAAACCAACTGTGCTGCAGACCTTGAGCAATCATCTTGTTTTCACTTTGAAACAGGATTAAAGCATAGTAATAGGATAGGAAAAGAAAGCTGTTGCTTATTTTCTGTCCATGTTAGCTGAACTTCAAGTATTTCTGCCTCCTGACTTAACAGGCCACTCCTTTCATTAGCTCTAATTTAAGTTAAAAAGTTTAATATTTGTCTGCTTTTAAAGAGAAACTGCTTACTAGCTGACAGAGCCTAATAGCAATAAATAGCAGCAGAAAAGTCCATTTCTCTCCAATAAACTTTGTACTTCTGCTAACTAGCATAGTCTAAAAATAAATCGAGGTATCTGAGCACTTGGAAAGTTGTAGTCAAGTCCATGTGAGGCTCTTTTCTGCTTCAAGCTATGGTTCAAACTAGAAAAAGTAAAACAGAATTGAAAAATTCACTGAGATTATCAACAACAGTTTTGAAGCTTCATTCTCTACTGTATTCATACGATGAATATCATAGAAGATGGACTCTGGGTTTCCATTTCCTTCTAGTCTCGTACAGCAGGACGTTAAGTAATAGCATTTGCAATCTAATCTGCACTTTAATGCGTTTTCTTCACTTGCTTAATTGTATTAATGGACAGAGGACTGGAAGTCAGGTGATCTCAGTTATATTCAGAGTTCTGCAACAGGCTTCCTGTGCAGTCTGCTCTAATCACGTTTGCTAACATATAAAACGAAGATAATGACATTTCCCTTCCTTACCAGGGTGTTGTGACACTTAATTCATTAATGTTTGTAAAGTGCTTTATGCTCCTCACTTCTAAATGAGCTCCTTACTGTAATGTCTTATGGAGGGTATTAAATTTGAGGATAATGTTTCTTTAGTGCCTGTGCACTTGAATTGGCTGAAGTGTACTAAAAACCATTATTTTCATGTATTTTATGAGCTACTGGAATTTTTTAGATGGCTTACTTGAAATTTAGCTAATACAGTTACAATTATAAAACATACAGTGGCAAACCTCTGCCTTATTTTTAAATTTTTTGTCTTTTCCCTATGTTGAAATACTTAGCAATAAACAGGACTGTCTTGTTCAGACTAAAGGGAGGGAGAAAGAGCTTGGCATTAGTATTTTATCTGCCTGACTTCCAGCTCTGCTGCTGAGACTGCTCTCTACCCTGGTGAATCACCAGACAGCTCTGTGTCCCCGTGCAAAATGAACAAAAACTTGAGCAAAAAATGAAGCTTTTAAAAATATAACTTAGGGATGTGAAAATGTGAAGCTTTGCTATTTCCTAACACTGCAACAGCCCTACATAACCAAGCAAATACGTAGTTTACTTAACACAATTAAAAACAAAACAAAAATAGTTAATTTACAAAATCTCTGAAGATTCAGCAGCGAAACTTGATAAGCTCAGTACGAGTCACATGGACAAATCTCTGTGTAGCACAGGAAAACAACAGCTAAAGTTCTCTTCTAAATGTGCAGCCTGTTCGGTTTGTTAAAGCAAATGGAAATTGTACATAGAAGTGAAAGTAGAATAAAATGCTGAGTTAAAAAGGCACAGAAGTATTGCAAACATTCACTACGTTTTGATTTTTTTAGAACGTGTTTGTTCACTCAAATTCTGCTCCTATAAAAATCAAGTATCAGACAGTTGTAATACACAAAGCTATGAGTGTTTAACAGCCAGTGATAATTACATCAGGCGAAGAAAGGAAATACAAACTTACCATAAACAGAAGCAATTCATTCAAGGCTGTGCAGTGTTTGTCAGGCAGTAACCACGCTACTGGTATAGTGCAAGAAAAAAGCTTACGTGTCCCCTTACAAGCACTGTCCAACATTAAATTAGTAGGAAGGAAGAAAGCAGCTGACACTTACTATCAGTATAAAAGTTCCCAGGAATTCTGAAAGGGCTTCTTTAACCAAGCTGTTCTTCAAGGCAAATTTCTCCTTTAAACTCATTTTGTTCTTCCGGCTCATTTTGGCTTCTTCTATTGCTCTGGTGCCTTGGCTACAAATACACACAAAATTTGCTCTGTAATCGTCCCCGCTTCAGCTGAACTTTGACACTTTTACTTATACATTGAAATATGAGATTTCATCCTGTACAGCCAGTGAAATCATCTGACTGCAGGCATTGACAGAACCAACACAACATGCCCTAACAATTCATCATGAGTTTTCCATCCTGTGCCCTCTCTGAGCATGTTTCTATTTATACTGGTGAGATAATGCCAGTAGGTTTACAAGCAGAACTTTTCTTTTTTTCTTAGAGAATGGATTAATCATTACCTTTCTGGCTATGTTACTTCTTTTTTTCCTAGTAAAAATGGACAAAATGTTGTTCCTGTTGCCCTGATCAAAACGAAAGATCAAAAAAGAAACCACAAAGTAAGGAACCAAAATATGGTTGGAAATTTCGCTCTGACCTAGTTTGGGATTTAAGCCATACAACTACTGGCTGTCTGAAACCTTTTCAAGGGGAAGCTGTAAAGGAAAATAAACACTTGTGAAGATGCTGTGCTCTATTCAGTAAACAGCAGCTCATATCTTGTAGTTCTGAGGGATTTCAGTGGCTAATGAGGAGTCTTACCTTAGTCATATCTTGAGTTTGAATAGTCACACACGATATTCTTTTTGGACTAAATGCTTTGCTGTCTAGTGACATGCCCTGTTTGCAAAAGAGCAACAAGGCAGAATAAATTAGGAACACTTAATGAAATCTGCTCTGGTCCAGTGGCTCTCTATAATGCAGAATAGGCAAGCGAGGCGCTGAGAATGACTCCATGTTCCCAATATATGTGGTTTAAAAGTGCATAGGTGCTATAATATGAAGCATTATCACATTATTGGCCATTATCTTAAGAGCTGAAGTTGCTGAATATTTCAAAGACCTGGGCTTCCTACGGAAAAATACTACACTCTTAACCTCTTCAGCATCTTAGATGATTTTATCAAACAGGATACTGATTTGACTGACTTGTGGTTGATGTACAAATATTTTTCATTATTTGATGTCACACTAAGAGATTATCCCAGTTAAGTTATTTTGGCATCTGTTGTTGATGTCAGTTGCTTTGGTTTGTATTAGTCTTCTTCCTTTTTTTTTTTTTTTTTTTTTTTACGTTGGTGACTAATATGCTCAGATCTGTCAGTACTATTGTCTGCTGTGAATAGAACAAACGCTCATGGAACTGGGCAAATGGGCCAGTTCTATAATTCCAGTGATGCTCCTCCTTCCATCAAGGTAAGACTAGATGCATGTTCACCCCTTAACCACTCGCTTTACACCCACTATCCAATTTTAATCCGTAAACATTTTTGCACATCCTTTTACTATCTCTAAACCTGCATTCAAATACCACTTCACCATTAGCAGATTCAGAAAATGCTGACCTGTGGAGAGCTACATAGGTGATGAGGAATGCAATGCCAGCATTTGTCGTGGTGCTGTATGAGCCAGGTGAGCACCTGTGTGGCAGCAGGCAGGCATGGGTGCAGAGCTTTAGCCTACAGTACAGGTCTGCACTCACACAGAGACAGCTGGCACTGCCTCTGGAAAGCACTGAAAAGAGCTTATGTACTGCAGTTTCAACATCTTTGCACTGTATCACTGCAAATAAAAGATGTTATTCAGAACCTTAATTATCACAGCATATTAAAGTATATGCTTATTATGACTGTGTGATGTCTTTCAGAGTTATGGGTATAGTAGAGCAGAGGGAGGATCTTGAGGAGGCCATTCATTACTGGAGGAATGAGATAATCAACTTCCTCGCTTCCAGGAAAATGAGAAATAAATACGTTTATGAAAGCAATTTGTAGTTGCTTATCCATAAGAGTTCATTCCCCTGCGCAGATGCAAGTTTCCTTCTCAACGCAGAATGAAGCTACTTAGTTTAGGTGTGAAAGTATTAATTCTATTCTTTCATGTACTTATACCAAAATAACATGTCAGTGAGAGACACAGAAACCCCTAATCGTGTGCCCAGATCTTTCTGCCTCCCCTACACCATAATTTTTTGTCTTTACGGGGTGGGAGAGTCAGGTTCCTGACACAAGGATGTACCACTTACATTTCCTTTCTTCAGATTTTCTTCAGTACTTTGACAAATATTTTAAGGAGCTCTTTGAAAAGAATGTAGAGGTAATAACAACAACCTTTTCCAATCCCTTCACCATGCAAATCCTGCACAAGAGTTTGTAAAGCTATGGAGGATGGAAATGTAGAAGATGCATTCAAGATAGCTAATTCCTAACCTGAAGAGCTAAAAGAATTTTTTGCCTTGCTAAACAACCAAAATGTAGGTGTGCTGAATCTAGCAGACTGTCCTAAAATGAATTCTCAGTAGGACAGGCTTTAAGAGATAAGTTAAACAGTAACTAATTGTGCTGGGGCCCTGCAGAATTCCCCTCAGAGACTGAAGCACTACTGCCAGTGGATTGCTTCATGTCTGAATCCAGTCTTGATACCAGCAAGATGGAACATAGGAAATGCACTGCTGATCCACTAGTGTCTCAAAAGAGGATTCCAAGGGTGACCAACAAAAATGTCAGTCTGACTTTGAATCCAGGAAAATCAGATGAACTGTAGTGAAAAATTGTCTCAATAGACACAGATAAAGCTAATAGTCTGTGGAAGCATCCAATGATTCTGCTAAGGGAGGTTGCACCTCACAAATGTATTGTCATTTCTAAAAGATGTCAGAAAGCATGTTGATGTTACTGCTTGTGATTGAATGTGTGACCTTACATCACCAGACTGAAACTCTTGGAACCCACACCCTAAGGCAATCTCAACAGAACTGTTTCTTCTCCTCACCTGGACTCAAGCAGAGCAGGAATTCAAACACTATGTATAACCTAACCATTATTATGAGTAATCTTCACTCCTACAGAAATAGCAAAGCACAGAATAATACACATAGCTCCCACAGTTTAAGTCCCATGGGTAACAGTCTACACTGTACTGAATTTTTAATAGTACGTTATTCAGAGTATCACATAAATTGTTATTACTGATGTAATAAAATCTAAGCCAACACAGCTGGAGAGACCAAGGCTATAAATATAACACATATATTTTTTGAATAGTAACAATATGGGTCAAATTATTTTTAAGTCTAAATCTGCTGATTGTAGTTGAATTGGACAAAGTCTGAATGCGTACATTTGCTATAATTCATGTTCCTGCACAAATGCCTTTCCTGAATTTATATTTATATTTTCCTATAGAAACTGCTGCGTGACACTTAAAGGACATTCTATTTTATTTATTGATCTTGCTGCTGGGAAACTTAAAAAAAATTAGGTGAGGAGGATCTGAATGTGCTGCAATTCAGCATTCCGATGGTTTTCAGTGCACAAAAAAAAAACAAAAAAAAAAGAAAACAACATCACATTTCTTTAGTTCTTGTGCTTTCTGATCATCTTCTGTCTCTGCTGTAGTCTTGGTGAGAAGCAAGTATCTGTAGCGTGCAGCTCTGGTCTAGCTGAGCCCACCTTGGAGGCAGGAGCAGTGCACACAAGGTGAGCTTTTTAGAATTTCTCTGTACTTTATCCTGTTTCTGTGATCTCAGTGTCCAGATAAAACATCTCAGTCCAGATCATGAATATGAGATCAAAAAGACACCACATGTGTGTTTCAAAGTTTCAGCCAGTTTCAGGCCTCATTCAAAGCTTACTGAAGTCCACTGTTGCTGACAGTGGTCTCAGTGAGGATTAAATTGCACTTTTTCTAAAGCAGAACCCAATACTTTTCTTTGTTTTTGTTTTGCTGGGAGCACCATCAGGCATTACTGATAAATTACATGTATACATATTACATATATTGCTGTACAATTGATGATAATATGTTTTAGAAGTCATTGTATGGACAGGTCTGTGTATAACAGGTGCAGAGTTTCTAAGTTGGCTGAATCTCTGCAGTAGCTGTGAAATGCAGCACTGCACTGTGGGGTCTTGCTGGCGCAGTGGGGAACATAACATTCCACACTGAAGGGCTCTGGGAGGGAACTGTCAGTGCTGACAAAATGTGAAAGTGTAGGGAAATGCTGTACAGATGCTAACATTCACCAGCATTATCTGCAGTACTACTCTATGCTTCCTTCTAAATGTGCTGGGTATTGTTCTACTGTAAACTTCTGTGGCGGGTGACAGTATGGGCAGGTCTGACTTTCTAACTTTGCTTTTAGAGAATAAATTCATTCTGTACAGGGAAACGCTTTGTTGCAACCAATTCCCTGTTCTTTTTTCTTCGCGTTCCATTTTTTGGAACAGTTAATGTACATGACAAGTGCGTGCAAAGGAAGATGACTGACAGCATGTTCTTTTTAAAATAACTTTTTCCATGTCCCATTTCTTTGTAAAAAGTCCTCAAAATCAAGATTGAAATTTTAAAGTCAGATTTGCTATTATGAACAAAAGATGTCTTGGTAAATATAGCCATGCAGCATGAAGAAAAGCTCGAAGTACATCCTATGGGCTTTGCAGTGATCTAACATTGCGTTTTCTTAACCAGAACAATGTACATTATCAAAGCCTGTTATCTTTCTACAGGGCACTCGTTTCTTATGGCAACAGACATTCCGTGCCTATTTATGGCTACCAGTCCTGCTGCAGGGTTGTGAAAACCTGATCTGAGCCTACCTAATTAATAAAAAAAAATAATTAAATCAAAGGTAATGACAGGTTTGACACATAAAGGAAAAATTCCTTTTTACAGATGATGTGCTAACAATGCAGATTAAAAAATTGTTTTAGGATAGGAATAGGATAGGAATGTTGGACTATGGGGCCTAATTCCTTTGGAACTCCACCGTAATTTTTTAATAGAAAAAAATCTGTTCTGAGGTTCAGAGCATGTTCTTCGTAGGATGTGCATAGTACACCCAGGAAGCAATCTTTTACTACTTCTGTGCTGTATCCATATTCATTAAGGTAATGAAGCTATTAATTGAATATGTAAGTTCAGGTAATTAAATATAAGACTTATTTCTTTAGTTTAAAGGGTAATAATAAAAAATTTAAACTTGCAAACTAGATCACACATTTAGTGATGATAAATGCGACCTGGAAAGTGCAATAGTCCAATATTAATTAGTTAATTGCATCCATTCATTAGGTGATGTACATTAGCAGAAGGTCAATCCATTTGAAGCTTGATACGTTTTACAAATAATAAATTCAAACAGGTAAATTGAAAATAAATTCACAGTAGAAGAGTATATTATATATTTAAACGCAGAACAGAATCCATACAACCCAAGAGCACATTGCCTATATCTTCCCAGTTACTGGCATGTGTTCTTTACAGCCCTGTCCTGAGGCACTGTCCCTCTGCACTGTGCACACTCAGGGAACAGATAGGTGCCATTTTGCACAGACTGAACCCAGCCACCCCATGGCTGTGAGTGCTGCGTGCAAGGTGGTAACCAACCTCTGAGAGGCTTTGAGTTGGATGGTCTTAGGAAGTCATCAGACTTGAGGAGGTGCACCTTAGGACTGCTCTGACACCAGCAAAACCAGCCATACAAGCAGAACATACTACATTTAACTGTGGACTTAAACCAGAGCATTAGTTTCTAAAACTGACTTCTAAAATAACCCAAACATTGTCTGTCTTTCCAGGCATGTTCTATTTTATTGCCATTGCTGTAAATGAATTATGTTTGGCTTTCTTAAATCTAAGTTTAAATGTAGGATTGAACTTACCACAGCAGCAGTTTAGTTCTATGGACATAAAATGGACAGGAAAAGAGACTCATCAGTATGACTTACTTTTAGTAAAAATTATGTTAAATCAAGTTTTCTTCACTGGTCAATCCTAAGTTTTCAGTAATAAAAAATAACTGTTCTTAATATCAGTATTCACTTTCTTTTTTAGCATTAGAAATAATGTAGAAATAAGGAAAACGAGATTTTTTATTTTTTCTTCACAATGTAAAATACATCCATACTCAAGTATTAATAAGACTTATAATGTTAAGACAGTGAATTCATTGGGATATTTAGAAAATTTCTGGCATAGTATCATCACAGGATGATCACAGTATTGTGAGGATTGCTTTACAGATAATATTACTTACGTGTTGTACAGTTTTTAGCTTGTACGTATAAAATATCTTCGTCTAGAGCAAGGACTGGTACCATTCCGTGTGCAGTTCAAGGGCCATAACTCTTGAAAGATCTCGAACAGTGAACCTCTCTCAAATGATCAGGCTTAGAGACATTTAAGAGAATTGATTCAATTAACCTAGAGGAAGAAGGTGCTATAATGTGTGATTTATATTTGAAGATAAATTAAAATACAAGTATCTCCTGAGGAGCGTTTGCTGCCATCATGGTCTATAATGAAAATAGCAGGCAATTAAAATAGGACACCTGAGGCTGAAGCTTTTACTGTATAAACCAGAACATGAAGTTCAGATTTCCTAAGTGCAAATCTGAGCTGAAAAATAACTTAGTGGAATTTTCCTTGGGGTCCATATTTTTCCTTCAAAAGTGATTTTTAAAGTGGATAAGAAATGGGGGGGACATTTACTGCTGAAGAAGGCGCTGAAATGGCCATTCATAATCAATACTGAATTTCTATGAGGAGCCAGAGATAGCACTGCTAAATGCTGGAGGGACAGCTGGGAGAACTATGTATAAAAGAGAACTCAGGGGTCAGATCAGAATTACTGCTGGGTGGGTTTTGAAGTTGATCCTGAGATGAATCACTGGAAGTGCCTGACAGAATAATGATGTGATTCGGTTCCTTTGTGTACGTGTCAGCATTTAGAGTCTGGAGCTCACTGAGGAGCATAAGGGATCTTCATTGGTGTAAGGATTTTAAGTAAAAAGAGGACCTCTGTGATGCTGGGGTTACTGAAGCCACTGCCCACAGTGGTGTATCAGCATGTGCCTCAGTACAGCTGTTGTGTAGCAAAGGTACTTGGGACACAAATGCACTTACCGAGCCTCTAGCTTTATAACTTCCTTTAGGCAGGGGGTTGTTGTAGGAGAGGGTAGAAAAATGACAGAAATGTACAAGCAACCTTAGAATGTCTTCATTACCTCTGTATTGTTTTCAGCACTGGAGCTCTGTCTTTAGTACTCCAATTACAAAATGTTGTGTTTCCATCAGATTTGTATAAGCAACATCTACATCCTTGTGTACAAATAATACCAGCTGACAGGCCTGGATGGAGAAAGTAAAACTTGTGAAACAAAGGTATTTCTTAAAATGCTACATTCAGATTCATCAGTATATAAAAATGAACCTCTTCAGGAATGATTTTTATCTTAGTATATAATTGCATAAATTCTAACAGTAAGAATTGAACAGAAGCGAAGAACAGTGTCACCTAGTTCCTTGGTTTTGTAGCAATCATTTCTTCAAGTGAAGACTGTAGTATCTTTGTCACTACAACCTGAAACAAAATATTTGTCTTCTGATTTGAAGCTGCTGTTGAAATGGGAGTTTAATTAAAACACACTAATGTGAGAGAAAGTAAACCAGTTTGACTTACTGTGACTTGGTTTCTATTGCCAAAAAGCCACCACCAACAGCAACAACAAAAAAGCAACAACCAGAAAGTACAGGCCTGCAATCAGAATAAGTGCTTTCCCTGCCAAACCCGTGTCTTTGGGATTTGGAGGGCTTGGGTGGAACCTGGGCTATTGTTTCTGTTTTTTCTCTTGGACTCACATTTTTCTTCCACTAATTAGGTTTACTTCTGCGTTCATTGTTATTACTGAGTTACTGTCCCAATGTCCAAGGCAACAGTGGTAGTAATCCCTCCTACAAAGAAATGGCATTACATATTAAATGTTAACTCATTTTGCATTATTTGAAGCTGTGCTTGCTATCATGAAGCAGTCGGTGTGATGCTGAATTGCCAAACCAGCTCATCGAGCTAGGTTCACCAGTATGCCCAGCACTGCACCACAGGCCTTGCAAAGCTGTGGTACTGATGGGAACTCACCTGTGGTCTTGGCAGTAAGGCTTTTGTCACTGTCTTTGCAGGTGGAGAAGGAGAACCCTGGCTGGTCACCTGCTGTTGGGATGCTCTAAAGCAAGTGTGTGCCATGTTCTGCTGGCTGCAGCCCAGGAGCCGCGGTGCGGTAAGTGCTGAGCCATTCCCCACCTGGGCAGTGCCAGTGGGGCTGGGGGCACACGAGCCAGCTGCGAGGTGATCTGCAGACTGAACTGCTTTTAGACATAAGATAAATACATTTTGTGTGATGAGGAGTGGACGCTGGCTGAGGGAGCTGAGAAGTAACTGAAGTCACGGGAGTGTGACAATCAGGAGATGAAGCAGCTCCTGGCTGTTTCAATGGTGCTCCCAATGCAGTACAGTCCCTTCTCTCCAAAACCTCCTGAAAACTTCATTGACTCAATTTAAGAATGAAACCGCTGCATGCTTCCCTCATTCCTCAAACCTGCTTAAACGCAGTCTCTTCCTGAAGGAGCATTTCCCCGCTGTGATTTATTTTAAAACGGCTTTTAGAACGTGTCATCCTTGTGATGAAGTGTTAGGTCTACACTGCCAGCATGCCATTAAAAACTGAATTTCTGACGCTTAAAAGTCTCACTTATCCCAAGTGTCACCACGTGACAGCTTGGCGTGTCACTTTACAGCACCATATTTTGGATCCATTTCCTCTGTCTGGGGGGAAGTGGTGGGGGTGGTAACGAAATATGAAAAATAAGAGAAAGCAATATCTGCAGGCTCCTCTATTAGGGAACTGGAGATTTACAGAGCTGTGTGTGGTGAGGCTGTGTGAGGTACATGTAGGTGTGACAGGGCCAAGGTGCTCTGAAGGCACTCTGCATCCTGCGCCCATCTGCACTCACGCAGCCTGTGCTCCTACACACACTGTGCCCTGCAGCCAGCGCGAGGAGCAGCGTCTAATGCATTAAAATAGGTAGCATATAAAAACAGGAGGGTGGCCAGATCCCGCAGTTTATTCATGAGTAGGTGGCACGTTTCTTGCTGCTTTTGCTTTGGCACAGCTGCACACTTTGCCGGCCCTCCTCTGTTTACGCCTTCACTGCGATGGCTTCAAAACATGGCTCCACAGTACTGACAGGGCTGGCGGGGGCTCCGCACGCTTCGTGCCCAGGAGCTGCGGCGGGCACGGCACGGCACGGAGCCCGGAGCCTCGTGGTGGCCGCGGCCCCGTCGGGGCACGGCACGTGTCGCCGGCGTGAAAGCCCACGCCGGTCCCGCCGCGCCGCCTTCCGGTCACGGGGCGCGGGCGGGCAGGACGGGGAGCGCAGCCGGGGCACCGCAGCGGCCATGTCACGCCGGGAAGCGGCAGCTCGGCGCGGCATGGCGGCGGCGCGAGGCGCGGGCGGCGGGAGCCCCCTGCCGTAGCGAAGGGCGGCGGGCGGCGCCAGGCCGGCAGGGGGCGGCAGGCGGCCGGGCACGGCGCTGCGGTTGGCCGGCAGGGGGCGCCGCGCCCCTGGGAGCCGCCGCCGCGGGACGCTCCGGCGTCGGTGCGGACGCGCAAGCGGGGCGGCCCGGGACGGGCTGTCGCCGTGCGGCCGTCGGGTGCCGCGCGTCCGAGAGAGCGCTCTGCGGGGAACGGAACGGGGCGGAGGGAGTTGGGACGGGAGCGCTGCCCCGCGCCTCGCCGGCGCTCCGACCGCCGCGCCCTCCCCGGGTCCCCTGGGGGGCGGCTCAAGGGCGGACGGCGCGGGGCTCGGGCTCCGGTTGCGGGGCACGGAGTCCCGGGAGCTCGCGCTCCGTCAGGGCTCCCCGAGGCGGCCCGGCTCCACCCGGCGCTGTTTCCCCCTGCGGGATGCCGGGACGGGCGGGAGCGCGGCGGGCTCGGTGCCCTCCCGCCGGGCTGCCCGGTGCCGGGCCCGCCCGCTCCGTGCCCTCGGGCCGTGCGTTGCGCCGGGGAGCCGGCGGAGGCTGCGCCGCGCTGTGAGCGGGGCTGTGCCGCTGTCGGCCTAGGTAGGATGGACCTGCCCCCCTGCCTCTGCCCCCATGTCCAATAAGAAGAGCCACGGCGTGACACCTGCCTATATACAGAGGAGGAGAGCAACATCTTCAGCGCTGGGCTTTGGAGGCGGGGGGGAGGGGGGGAACAGCCCAAAGCACAGCGCGTCGGGGCAGAGCGGGGGGCTCGGCTGCTCCGTATCCCCCCCGAGACTATGACTTCCAGTAAAATTGAGATGCCAGGGGAGGTGAAGGCAGATCCTGCCGCTCTGATGGCATCTCTGCATCTGCTGCCTTCTCCCACTCTCAATCTTGAAATCAAACACACGAAGGTAAGTTGTGTTCCTTTCTTCTGTCGGGGAAAGTCTTGCTTGGAATCAGTTGTAATCTGCCCTAACCGACTTGAGCACAGAGATTAAAAAAAAAAAAAAAAAAAAAAAAAGCAAAGAAAACCCAACTATTAAAAGGCTGCTTTAAGCCTGTAAGAAGGGAAATAGATTTTTAGCCCTCTAATCATCTGAAAAACCACAGGGTAATAGAAAAGCAAATGGGATCTGCTGGGACTGGCTCTGCCACTTCTCTCTAAGTGGAGATTTCTTTACAGAGCTGTTGGAGTTTATTCACAGAGCAGAGCCAGGAGTTCCCTAACGCTGCAGTTGCTTTTGATGTAATTCAGAGGAAGTTACTATACATACTCATATTTTTCAATCAGAAAATAAAAATATTTTTCTTCTTGAATTACACTGTGTGCCCAAGGGACTCTTTTACAGTTCCCAAAGGACTTTTAACCCTGCCAGGTTGTTACGGCACAGGACAGGACTCTTTGCTAACTTCCATGATATCTGGATACACCCTTGAACAATGTTACAAAAAGATGTATTTTTTTCCTACTTTGAGACTAATTTCCATAAAGAGAAACTGTGTTCATCCTGCTGGGTTGGTAGGTAGAGAAAAATCTGCTGTTACTATGGGACAAAACTGTTTTGTAGATTAAAATGAGCTTTAAGGACAATCACTTATTTGTAAATGAAATTTCACCTTTTTCAAGTTGGTCTTTATGTCTCGAATCTTCACACCTTTGGTACCTTCAACCAAAGAACGCTTCCCTTTCTGTTGGAGAAGTCTCAAATGTATTGTATGAACGGATTACAACGTGTCAGACTTTGTTTTAATTACTGAGTAACTTAATAGGAAAATAAAGCACTTCGGTGGTGGGAAAAGGTGATAACATTTTTATCTACTGGAAATACAACTTCGGGAGCTTTAAAACTGATAGGAAAATCAGTTTGGCCGATGTGTAATGTTTTTTCTTCCATATCATCACTTGAAAAGCTTTTCATCTTTTCTCTTTCTTAAGCGTGTGCCAAAACTAATTTGTTCTCTAATTTGTTACAGCTATTTCATGTTCTAGAAGAATGTTGCAGAGGAAACGCAACTATTTTGGATTTCACTGCCTTTTAATGAGAACTGCAGTATGCAGATTTAAAGATGCATGTTCTCGCATATAATTTATTTGAAAATCGTTTAATTAAATAAGGAATGTAGTTACTTGACGTTGTGTGGTGCTGCAGTCTGGAGTGGTGATACTTTGCAAAGTGCTTGGCGTGATTTTTGCTTATTGCTGCTTTCAGTGTAAAACAGGCATCAGAAGTGTTCCACAGTTAGTATTTGCTAACGGGATCACTGTTGGATGGCACCGGACGTGTACTTCCACTTCTCCATTGCTTCCAAAAAAAATCGTTTAAAAGTAGAACAGTCATTAACAATCCACTTTTGGGGGATTTAAGCTGCATAGCAGCCTTTAATTCAAGTTTATTGTGCTGTCGTCTCCAGAAATGTGTAAGGTGCTACACATTTTACGCTGCTGTAACAAGTAAAAGGAAGTTATTTGTGTTCAATATTAAACCAACACCAGCAGCCACCCATTCCTTCTGGACTGGGTTTTGAGATATCAGGTAACTCCTGACTGCTTCTGAGAGAAATGGGGTTTGGGACAAGCACTGAATGTTTCACTTGGTGTATCCTCTGTCTCTGTTTTTCTGTCTCTTTCCTCCCTCCTTTTTCTCTGCAGGAAATATAAGTGATTTATAGATAATTGGAGTCTTCAGTTTGGGTTTTGTCTTGGGCAGAGCTTTTATCCAGGATCCCCTTTCCCACCTATTACAAAGAAAAACAATCAAAAATGAAATAATGGATTGTAACTTGATTCTTTTGTGTGGGGGAGTGGTCACTTCGTGTCTTAAATGCCCAACAACTTCCATAAACAATAAATAACTGTAGAATAAAGAACTTTACCAGAAAGAAGGCAAAACAAATACATCAAGCCTTTTAAAAGCAGGCGTCCATAAGCATTCCTAGCAGCCTCTCCTGCTTTTTAGCTGAAAATTTTAAATACACATTCAAGACCCAGAATTCTTGAGCTCTTTATTACATCTGTGTCTGAATGTAAAATCTGAACCACTTGAACGTTAATTCTTTTAAGAATAAGGCACCTGCAAACGTGAAAACTAAATGGAGTGATTTAAAAATGTTTTCTCCACTCAGTTCCACTTCTAGAATTCTGGAATTGGAACACAATTAAGACAGTTTTGTTAGGATAGAACATACTAAAGTCGCAGGAATCCCTAAATTAGATTTGTTGAGATTTCTAATGACTGGTGGAAAAGATATAAATTTGCCCTTTGTTGATCTGTGAGATATTACAGTATCCTTAGAAATACCAGGAAAATTTGTTTCAAAAACACAGATAAAATAAGTACTGCCCATGTATTTGCAGTATCCACGTGTTTGATTGTTCAGTGGAATTAATGGGACTTGTGTAGTATTCCTCTGGGCTTTCTGAAATGAGCAGAGAGCTGTGTGAAGTCCTTCCAATCTGTCACACCTGATGTAGAGCAAGCACCAAGGCAGCGTCATCTTCACTGGTCGCTGGGAAGGTATTCCATTAGTGCAGGAAATCACCTGATGTGTGTTTGTGTGTGACATGAGCAGCACTCTGTTGTGGCTTCTGCGTTTGCTTCTTTGAGGAAAGAGCCATCAGAAATAGTTCTCCCACCTTTTTGATACCTTGGCACAGTCTCTGGGAAAAATAATGCGTTTTAGATGTGCACAGGAATTGGTGAATAGGACGGGAGAAGCCACATTGTACACAGATGTGGAGATTGGTGCTAAACTCGAGAGGTTTTTTAGCAAATTCTAAGGCTGTTACATGTGAGATTCTGTCTCTCCTCATTGTGATGCCTCTTTAATTCTTTACTTCTTAGCGTTAACATTTGTGGAGGAAAAGCTTTTAAAGGACAGGGGATCTTCCAGTATTGCATGGAAGTAGGTTATTGCACAGCCCTGTAGCACACCCAGCTCCCTCAGACCTGTCAGGAGTGTGGTGGCCATGCATAAGGGAACATAGTAGGGGTAGGAAGGTTTGCAGGGGAATCTAGCCCTCTCCCTGGCAGTGTGTTATACTCCAGCTAGTGTCAAATTGGTGCCAAAAACTCCTGGAGTGGAGTGCTCCAGAAGTACCAGGTGTGTGAGATAAGCCTTAGCCTGTTGTCCAGTAAGGACATGGTATTAGCACACTGTGTATACCAAGCACATTTCGGAACTGATAACTTCAGGAACCTTACGGCATCTGAGGAAGACCAAGATATTGATTCCTTCCTCTTTCACATTCTTATGAAACTCTGTAAGTCTCCATGAATCTCCTGGGGCTGGTACGTTTCTCGAGTATCTGATGGTAGACATGGAAGAACTCCAATGGATTGAGTGAGTCCATTTGATTGGCAAAAGGTGTTTCTGCAGCATGTGGCTATCCTTGCTTCCTGTGTTATGGTACAGTCAAATCTGCTTCACAAAGTATTTTCATGGTGGTTTCAGTAAGTCATATTGACTTTAAAAGACAGCAGCTGGTAGAAGAAAGTGAGAGCCCTGGCTTTCTCTTGAGCTGTGTCACTGCTTCATCTAACTTGGTGAATGGGCATTCTCAGATTGCATCATAGTG
The DNA here is from genome assembly GCA_023055505.1 of Callipepla californica brunnescens. Classification (NCBI taxonomy): domain Eukaryota; kingdom Metazoa; phylum Chordata; class Aves; order Galliformes; family Odontophoridae; genus Callipepla; species Callipepla californica. Next base: position 6,204,849 of record JALIRH010000012.1, read on the forward strand.
AGGACACTAATCCAGCTGGACATTTTGTGTCTGGTTTGCCTGTTGCTTTAGGTCTGAGGGGGAGATGAAGAAATTTAGCACAAGGGAAAAAGGAAAAAATTGTGGTCTTTGGGAACTTTCTATAAGAGGTGGTGTAATGGGGTGAAGTATGCAGTGCCGTGGCAGTGAAGATGTACAGAACTGTTTCTCTAGTAATAGTAGCCTGTGAATTGATTGATGGTCATCTTTTTTGACCTGTGTAAAAGGATGTGCCCCTACTCTTGCATCGTTGGATAAAAACAGGTCAATTTCTAAACACAGATCAGGTAAACTAACCAGGCTGTCAACCTATCCACTGCTGAAACTAACCGCAGCCAGCAGGTTGTATTAAGTGTGGGCTGACTGTTTCACAGTAGACAAGAACTAATGGATAAATTTCAAATTCTCATATAGTCAGCTTTATGATTTGACATGTTTTGTTACTAAGCTTCTTTATTCTGGTTCCCATTGTGCTTTCCTGGCATTGCCCAGAAGTGAGTGTTTCAGAACAGTATTACAGACATTTTTTTCACCAAAATTTTCTGCATGTGTTTCTCAGATAAAATTCCAGTCTGGCATTAAAATAGGAAGGCATCTCTTTTATGTAGAAAAATATGCAGTCTTTGAGATTTTTTTGCGCTGGAGGCAGATTTTGGCAAGACTGAAGTAAGTGGTGAATGCGTGCTTTTCCCGCATGTCCGTGAATAAGCTCACTATTTTAATGCCTTATTTTTCAAGTTGGTTTCAGTTACTGACACATAAAGGAATTAGCCAGCCTTTTTGGTGAGCTCAGTGGCTACTGGTTACAAGAGGTGAGGTATGGAAAACTAGAGAGATGGTTGCATGAGCAGTAGTCAAATGGATTATCACTGCTTTCTCCTTGTGGAGCATTTCAGCACCTGTGCTAATATTGTACATGTCCTTCTGTATACATGATATTTTAGGGTATGTGCCACATTTTGCATTACTCGTTTGAATCTGTGGTTTAGACCCTCTACTAGTGGGTCGTACAAACCATCAGTCCACAATTCAATTTCTGTTGTGATGTGTCGTGACATTTTCTGATTAAAACAGTTGCAGCAGTCTAGAATTTTTGATCATCTCAGGTCAGCTAGCCTACCTCCTTGTTAGTGCCAGGTTGTTCCCTGCAGACATCAACAGGCTCTGCCAGTTTGAAGGTACTCATTACCATAAACTTCTTTGTTCTTCCAAGTGCCATATCTATTTCTCTCCCCTTCTTTGCTAAGCACATTAACAGTTGCCTTCAATAAACTGTCCATGGGCATTACAACTCATTGGGGCACATCACCATGTAAAATTAATTTGAACCATCCCTTCCAGCAGGCTTTGCCCCACACTTGTTACCTCTGGCAGATTTCATCCATCCCTGACTTGTACAAACAGCTTTTAATTTCAGTTCTAATTATGCTTTCCTCGGTACTTGGCTTAGTCTGAGTATTCTTATCCACAAGGTATGTTACCTTACTATTAATGATCTGCTGAAGCAGGTGAACCATGATATTGATTGCTAGTCACAGTAATGAAGGGGCACCTTGCTATTAACCTCTTCCCAGGGAGAATTATCCATTTATTTCCAGTCTTTATCTTATCTCTTAACCGCTTTTTAATCCATGGCAGAACTTTATCTTTCACCATATGGTTACTAACTTTCCTTAATAGCCTCTTGCTAAGGACTTTATCATCAAAAGCCTTTTTAAAGCCTAAATAAATTATATCCACTGATTCATCTCTGCTCCTCATTTGACTAACTATCTTCTAAGAAATCTTATGAGTTTACAGAGGTAAATGACAAAAGATGAGTTCATTGGTCCGTGTCGTAAATTCTGAGTCAGAGCCTGCATAAAATCCCATTTCTTTTACAGTTCTGAATGCTATCATACTGCTGTTTATTTTTGCAAATATTTTCATTCTCTGAATTTCTAAAAAACACTTTCTATGTTGTTGGGGTTTTTGTTTTTTAGAGTAGAAACAAGTAACCAAAGCATCAGCCTTGGTTCAGCTGAAAGAAAGAAACTCAGAAATGCCCTTAGACATAGAAAACATGTTAGGAAAGCAGTGTAAATGTAAGCATAAATGTCTAAAGGCTTTTAAAGAAATGTTCAGGAAGTTGCCAGTTCTTGCAGGACTTTTTGTGAGTTCTGTTGAGGAGTTCTCAGACGTGTGTGTGTGCTGGCTTCCCCGCTCGGACACAAATAGCACGAATAGCTGCAAGAAGACTTACTACTATGTGTATATATGAGGAGAAGGATGAAGTTTAAAGGATTGCCATCTAAGCACCGAATCATTCATGACTTTTATAATTATACAGATGAACAGATGAATTCCTGATTGGACTCCATATGCCTACGCGTGTTTGGGTTTTTTCCCCCCAAAACACGGGTTCAGTGTTTCAGAATTTGGCTGAAGTCATATTTCTACTGATGGATATTTTGTTACTTTTGATAGCAGTCTGCCTTTGTGATGTGAATGTGAAAAATCAATTTTAAGTAATAATGATAAGGAGTATTTTAACATTTAAATATGACATGTGAAGCTACATATCAAAGAGTTACTGCAGTGGGATTGGTGAAATAGTCTCCAAATGACAAAAGAAAAAAGGGCTTTGCTCTTGTTTACTTGAAGTCAGTCCATTTCTTGTGTAGCCTAGTGGATTAGATTTTTACCTTATGACTTGAAACATAATACATTCCAGCTTTGTTGGAAGGAAGTGGGAAAATATTTCAGGACAGAGAACCAAATTCTGTGACCCACATGAAAATGTTTAAGGTCAGTTCAATCTCAGTTGACCTCATCTGGAGGTTAAAACACAGGGACAGTGCTGACCACTCAAGTATATAGACCTTAATCTGGGAGGGATTCATGGGTAATTGAGACCTTGAATTGTATTCAGAACCTGAAGTGGAGCCAGTGGGACAGCTGTGCAGAGGCCAGCAGCAGGTGGTGTGCTTACAGAAAGGATATACTTTGCTAATATCACGTGGATGTTTGGTGTGCCCCAATTTAAAATGAGTTACACGAATCCATTTGGAAAGTTGCAGAGGCATAGGAGGGAGTGCATGGAGGAATGGGCTGCAGTGTGTGGTGGGATCAGGGTGCTAGGAAGACAGTGTCCACGTACTGTGCTTGGGTCATCTAACGGTAATTACACAAAACCCCTTCGTTTTGACTCTGGTTATCAGAAAGTGCTTTTCCCTGTGGAAATTTAAACACATTTGCACAAAGGCTGCACTGTAAAGTAGAACTGATTTATTTCCAAAGCAGAACTATTTACATGTATTTCAGGTAAATGCAGGTGTTACCGGACTGTCATGTATCCTCTTGTGAATAGGTCAGCAAGTCTAAAATTTGGCCTCAGGTGAGTAGAACTGGTGAGAATGTCAGGTCTACATTTCGTCTGAAATATAATCTCTCCGCTTAAAATGTCCTTGCAGTTCTGGGCTGTGGCATTGTTCTGTCAAGTTTCAGTGGGAATAACACCACTTAATACATCACCATCTTCATCACTATCACCCTGGTAGTGGCTTTTACATAATTCCTGATGCGTCAGCGTTCTAACTTGGAAGAGTCGAGATACATTTGCATTTGGGATTTCTCACAGGAACTGAATTTCAGCTATTTGCAGTATACTTGGGAATGACGCACTTTGAAGCGTGGTCTTGAAATGCTCTTTAGTGTACTGCTGGAGTTAGATTTTTGGTGAAGAAACATCCCCAAGAACAAGCATTCTGTCTGTCATTTATGTACAAACTCAAGTTCTGTTTGTCTTCCCTTGGCCACACAACATGCATCTCGTTCTGGCAGGACTTATTCACTTTGATGCTGCCACGTTAAGTCATCCCAAATGAGCAGCCATTTCCAGGAAATATGGCTAGTATTCTTTTTTGTACCTTTTACAGCCACATTGTTTTGTTAATCTGGTTGCTCTGCCACAACCTGTATTTAATTTCTTAATTAAACTTCTCTTGTTTTTGTTTTTTTTTTTTTTTTACATTTGTGTTGACTTCTTGGTGTATTATTCTTTAGAATATTTAGTAAGTTCTTAATGTTCATTTTGTGTTGCAGACTTTTAGTCAGCACTTTCTTCCTTTTCTTAGACCTGCATTTCCTCTGCTATTTTTCTGCATAGCCACCTCATTTTCCTGCTCCTGCTTTCCATTTGCAGTCTTGGGAATTCAAATCTTTGACTCCTTTACGTTCTTAAGCCTCCATGCTGATTCTATGGACTTTGATTTCCTAGCTTCAAGCAGGGAGATTCGAAGTTACTTCCTTCTTTGAAAAATAACTCCCTTTCTTTAAGTTTAGTATCCCAGAGAGTGGAACTTCTTCACGTGCTTTTCTCCTGCAGTAAAGCCAAGATTATTTATGTGGTAACCATTTCTCAGGGGTTCAGACACAATTTTTAGCCCTTGACAGGAATGTCAGATGTTGTTTATTAGGATATAGAGAACTGCATGTTCTTTAGACACCATTTCAATGCAGCTCTCACTGATCTAACATGTAGTTACTATTGCATTCATCTTCTGTAGCCTTCCAGTTTATTTTCTCACTTCATAGTCTTCAATTGCTTGGATCCAGAAGTCAGTATTTGCACCTGCTGTTATACTTTGTGTCCTGCGCTGCCTCTACGTCCATGGAGGTGCACTATATGCCTCTGGCTCCCAAATGTTTCTCTCCCATAGGCTGTCTGTGGAAATCCTTGTGCACAGAGCTGCTCGGCCCTCCCCACAGCCTCTCTTGTACTCTTTACATAGTTTATAGCTAGAAGTCATGGTGCGTCTCTAATAATTCTCATCCCCTTATGTTAAAAAATGCTATTTTTTTCCTCTCTGTGATACAGGCCAGCTCACCCATTTTCACACTTAGGTTTCTTATGCTCATTTATTGACACTTGTGTTTTATTTCCTAATTATAAGATGACCTAGAAGAAAATTGTGATCATCTTTTCAGCCCAATCGCTGACGCACTTCCCATGACATTGCACCTCATTCTCATTTACCATTCTGCCAGTGTTAAAAGTCCTTAAAATAGAAATTGATTTAAATCGGCTTTAATACTTCTTTACCCTGTCAAAGTGATATGAGGAGGCATTTATGTAACTGACAGTTGGATGCATAACATTATTTTTTTAAGAACCATTTCATTTAGTTACTCAAAACTTATCTGGAGTTTATTTAAAACGTTCCTTGCATCCAGGCATAATAAAAGCATTGTCCTCATTCCACTGGTTGTTTTCAAAACTTAGCAGTACGCCATAGCATACACATTTTACATTTCCTTATGCGTCTGTTCAGTTGTAACAGAAATTGTTTGAGTTTATTTTTGAGTAGTTAAGAAACCATCAAGAAATTACCACCTGCCTTTTCCCATCAAGAGGTTTATTTTATTTTCTCCAGTTCCTTCGGTTGTGACATATGGTTGCAGCAGTCTTGTACCAGAATGGCCTGCACAGACCCTCAGAGACACGCACCGTTTTTTTTCCAGGACATCTGGCTAAGCTTTCACCCGTTTTCCATCAGTGTGATGTTTTGTTGGTCTTCCTCTTTTTATCTTTACCATGCTTTCTTTACCACAGCTACTTAATGGCTTCTTCTTTCATTTGTGATGTCTGTGGGTTGCTGTTGTCCTAAGAGGTGAGAATCAAGCTCTGCTTTTTCACTTGTCCTCTGAAATTGTGATACAAAATTAACACTAAATGTGCTGGCTGTGCTGATAGCCTAGCCTGGTGGTCCAGCCCTTTTTAAAATCTCTTTGTAAGTGAAGACATATTTAGCTAGCATTGCGCAACTGCAAATGTTAATATACATCTCTTGTCATCAGCACTTTTAGAAAGCATTAATTGAGTCAGTCTCACTGTAAAACTAGTGAGAAGGCTTTTTCACAGATGGGGGAGTTTAAATTTGTAGGAGTGTAACCATGACTATCTGAGACAGGGGGTCGGTGTCAGAGGCAGGATCCCTTGTTAAACCAGCCAGAGTTTTAAAGAGTATTTTAAACTAAAAGAGGAGAGATTTAGGTTAGTTATTTACTCAGAGGGTGGTGAGCACAGGCTGCCCAGAGTGGATGCCCCATCCCTGGAGGTGCACAAGGCCGGGCTGGATGGGGCCCTGGGCTGGTGGGTGACAGCCAGCCCACAGCAGCAGGTTGGGACTGGATGGTCTTCCCTTCCAGCCCAAGCCATTCTGAGATTCTGTGAGTCCGATGTTCTTTGTGGTGAATTTGCGAGAACTTGTCGTCTTAGCATGAAACATAGACATCGCTGCATTACAGCAGAGTTGGGATTTTACACTGATTAAGATTTCTTCAGCTGATGGAGAAATACCAAAACTTCTGAGTGTCTTTCTTGTGTAACTGACTGATATTCAAAGTGAACACAAATTACTCTACTTTGAAGAGAGATGATCCAAACTGTGTATAAGTAATTCTACTTTGAAAATACCCGCTTCAGACACTACTGAGTCAGCTTTGTTGCCAAGAAAATACCTTTTTTCTCTCTCTTACCTGTATCTCTTCCTTCTAGTGGCTGCTTTTGATCCAAGAATCACAGAACCGTAGGGGTTGGAAGGGACCTCTGGGGATGATCAAGTCCAACTGCCTGCTAAAGCAGGTTCCCCACAGCAGGTTGCAGCTACTGTTTGTTTCTACTTCTATTACTGTAGAAGTCCGTCAGCTCAAAGGAGCTAGCTTTCACTTTGGTGTTTTTTCCCTGGCCTCAGCCAAAGGGGTGTAACAGATTGGACACCCCCAAGCGTTAGAGATGAAACAATGTACAGTAGAGCTTACGTTTCCACCAGTCCTTTTCTGTCCAGAGTTCTTAGCGTGTACAGTCACCTGAACGATGATGCCCTGTGTATTTAGCACAGAATCACAGAATTGCAGGGGTTGGAAGGGACGTCAAGAGATAGCGATTCCAACCCGCTGCTAAAACAGGTATTCTACAATAGGTCACACAGGTGAATGTCCAGATGGATCTTGAATATCTCCAGAGAAAGAGACTCCACCGCCTCTCCAGGCAGCCTGTGCCAGTGCTCCATCATCCTTAGCATTAAGTTCTTCCACGTTCGCATGGAACTTTCTGCATTCAGGTTTTAGGCTATTACTCCTTGTCCTATCACTGTGTGCCATCAAGTACAGCCTGACCTTGTCCGTTTGCCTCCCACCTTCCTTTAGATATTTATAAACATTAATCAGATCCCCTTCATCTTCTTTCTTCAGGTCTAACAGACCCAGGTTACTCTGCCTTTTCTCATATGGGAGATGCCCCAGGACCTTTTTCATCTTTGTGTCCCTCCTCTGTACTCCTGGGTTCTCCAGTTCAAAAAAAGTCAGAGATCTCCTAGAAGACAGTATTCCAAATGCGGCCTCACCGGGGCACAATAGAGGGGAACATCACTCCAGTTCTAATGTACCCTAGGATGCTATTGGCCTTCTTGGCCACGTGCATGCACTGCTGCCTCATGGCCAACCTGTTGTCTGTGAGGACCCCCAGATCCTCCTCCACAGAGCTCCTCCAAAAGGTCATCTCCCAACCTGCAGTGATGCATGAGGTCATTCCTCCCCAGGTGCAAGATTCGATACTTGCACCCTCTCAGGATAGTTTTAATATGAACTAATTAGTATTTCATACTCTTGTTAATTTTTTTGAAAGAAGGAGGTATGACTAAATGTTCAGTCCCCCCCCCCACTCCAGAAAAAACAAACAAAAAAGCCTCTTATTCTTTATGTATGATTCTTAGGAAATGGAACTACAGTCAGTGTACTTAGTATGGATAAAGTGACCCCTCTCTTCACGTGCTCTGCTCTCCTGTGCTGTCACCTGGAGCAGCAGCTCCATCAGTTACTCCCTTGAGTGCTGTCTGGCAGCAGTGCCCTCGCTGCTGGAAGATGTGCATTTGGGCTGCAGATGAAGCTTGTGGCGTTGTTCCCCTTAGTACTTCCCTGCTAGGAGGAGGATTTCCATTGGTGTAATGTGGCAACAACACTGGAAGAGCAGGTTGTTGCCTCTGGCTATTGTTTCTGTTCACTTTTCACATGTTTTGTCTTAGTAAAGCACTTCAGCACAGAGAGAAGGAAGGCCCTGCTATTTAGATTACAACCAGGAGCAAGTGCAGGACGTGCCCAGCAACTCATGAGCGCAGCTCTTCCTCCCACCAGCTGGGACAGCTGCTTTTAATGTTTGGATTCTTCTAGCTGAAACACAAATGTGTTCATGCTCTTGCTCTCATTTCATTTCTCTCCTCGAGGGAGCATTAGGACAAATCCTTGATAACTTATTTCCTGGTTAGAAGTCTCTACCTGCTTTCCTGGAGCGATTCCCTGTGACTGGGAACCTTTGTAGTCAGCTCTTCCAGCTGTTTGCCTAAATGGTCTTCGGGGAGACTAAGAGCAGTGAACCTGGAATAACAACATTTGACTTCAGCTGGGTCCCATGAGAATTTAGTTATTACTTAATGGATTGAATTGGTGACATATCTTATACCAGATAACTGCCAGAGGTTGCATGAAATTAACCTTTAACAAATGGCCAGTTATTGGTGCATACTCCTTACGAGGGCTGGCCGTTGGGTGACAGTAATTAAAACTGTTCTTCATACCTATACGTGCCAATAGAATTTGCAGTGCCTGGGTGAAAAATTTCTCAGGTTTAAGTCTTGATGGTGCTTTTAGCCATTTAGTGATCATGTGTCATTGTGTTCACTACACTGAGCATAAATCCCGTCTTGTAAACAGCAGGGAGACTAATGAGGTTTGCCCACGTTCTGGTATTGTTACATGGAGCTCCAGCAGAGGAAAAGGGAATTTGGTTAGAAAGGGGGGAAAGAAACACTAATTTTAAAGGGAAAGGGGAAAAAAAATCGCAGATCTATGTATATGTTTTTTAAGGAAGGCTTTTTATTGACGAGACTTAGAATGTACTTTGCTCATTTAAGGAAATCTCTGTGTAGTTAAATTTTGGTTTTGCCTTAGTCCACATTTTTAAAACTTCATGTTTGGCGTAAGGTGAGGGTCATGTTTTTAATTTACATGCTCAAGAGTTACTGGTCTGCTTCTATTTAAAAGTAAATAGAGGAGATCATTTTTCATGCAGGCCTCTGTTTCTTTATGGAATAACTTGTCAATCATACATAAAAATGTTAAATGTTGGCAGTGTTTTGCTACACCCTGAAGTGGTTTATTTGCTTGGGACTGTAATCAGCTCTAATCAGCTCTTGCAAGAGCACATCCAGTTTTAGTCTTAGCACCACAGTGTACTTCTGGGTGTAAATTTGTCAGGTATCCAAGCACAGCAGGATGCTTTGACAGCTTAAGCCCAGTTCTCCCCAATCAGCCTTAAGCATAATAAAAGGTATAATGGCCCATTCCAGTTTTCTATGAGTACAGTCAGTGGCCAACCAGCAGAAAGCACCGAAAGAGAAATCAAAACTGAACTGAGGCCAGGGAATCTAGCTAAAGGTTTCTTCTCTCCAGAGGAATATCCTCTAGTAAATAAATCAAGATTTCCCAAGCTCCTTTTCTGAAAAGAATTTACAGCCTGAGAGATTTCATTGCACTTTTGAATAAGAGAAGAGGCGTAGTGTTCCTTTGCATCTTCTTGAAGAGCAAAAAGGTTTATAAATCAGACTTCTGGGAATTGTTATCTCACAGCTTCTTCTAACAAACACAATTTGTTTTAAAGGCTTTCACCAAAGATGTCATAAGTGGTAATCCCTGTGTTGTAAGTAGGTACTTAATGTGATTTAACTTAATGCTGATGATGCAAAGCTATTCTCCCCCAAAAGCCCATTAAGAACATCCAATTTTCTGGTAGACTAACACTCCTGCTTACTATCCTAGAGATAAGTGACTGTTTAACCAGGATAATAAGGAATAGCTTCAAACCGAGGCTGCAAACTGAATGCTAGGTGCTCTTTGTGAACATTCAGACTTGAACACAAACTTTTTTTTTAGGAGTTACTTGAAGTTATGTGTAAAGACATGCACATACAGGCACTTGCAGTCACCCTGATGAGTGTACTGGTGAATACAGTTATTTATGATAGCTCTTAGTACGCACAGTCCGGGTAGAAAAGGGCCAGTGCAAACCATTTATGTAAACCAAATAAGAAAATGAGAAATGCTGAGTTTGATTTCACGTAGCCCTGATGTGCAGATAATTCCAAGCGTATACAAATAATGCTTCTCGTACTGCCTACTCGTTTGTTTGTTTGACTGCTTTGGGTTTTGTTTGTGCACAATGACACGGAAGGAACTGTCCCTGGCATCATTTAGCAAAGCATTCTGACTGCAGGTTTTGCAAATAATTCAAAATAAAAAGTAGAAGCAAAGGCAAACTTTCCAGGAGCTTATTGCTGCTCACTTGGGTCTAATATAGAGTTAGCACTTTGCAGGTCAGTGGCTCTGCTATTTGTCTCTGACCTAACAGATCTGGAGTTCTTCACATCAAAACCAAGTCTTGCTGAGCTGAGATCAAACGTGTTAAGGTAAGGATCTTGCCAGTGATTTATCGTGCCAGGGAGGGTGATCAGGCCATAAGGGGCCACTGCAAATGAAGTTGACATTCCAGCAATTTCTCATGTGTAAGGTAATTTTCTCAAATGGAGCTTTTAAGTCAGAATATGTTTGCCTAGTGTATTTTGTTGTGCTGCCTATTGTGTCTTAAATTCTGGGAGAAGAATATATTTACACAGTGTAGCTGATCTGTAAGTGTTCTTTGGTGATGGGCATTTAAAACGGCAAACAGTTACCTATAAATTATCTGCTGTGTTGTGTTAAATGGAAGAGCATATCTCCTGCGTACAAATAAAGATTGCCCTGTTGTGCAAAACGGGTGCACGAGAGCAGCAAAGCACGGATGGTGCAAAACACAGGGAAACTGATGTAACCTTGTCTGAACAAACCCCTCTTCATTTGCACTGTCTTAAATGAGCACTTGTGGAAGTTTCCAGGATCAGGTTCTTAATAGCCACAACTTCATTAAGTCCCCTGACAGCTCAATAATTGATTCTGTAAACAGAGACACCTTCCCCTCCTCTCCTGATTTAGAGGATTTTTTAGAAACGTTTCATTATTTTGTTTTTCAGTTGAGGTAAATGCCATCGAGGATCACACTCCATAAAAACCACTGCCATCCTTACCCAAATCATTCAGTGACTGTTTTTGCTTTGTTATCAGTGGAATACCTGATTTTTGGGGCATCCCATCTTCAGAAAAGAATGTTTTCAAATGCAGCACAGAGCACAGCAGTAAATGTTCTTTTACAGCAAAAAGTGAAAGGATGAGCAAATCTTGGAGGCTGTTCCATAGGGATACATGAAATATTACGAGAGGAAAAGTGTCACTGCTTCTATACTTTGTCACTACCAGCACAGAAATTCTTCGCTAACAAAAAAAAAGAAGAAATTACTTTGAAGTTGCTTTGAAAAGTAGAAAACTCTTTATAGTCTTTATGTGCTGCAAGTAGAGGATTTTTTTTTCCCCCAGGTTTAAGGGGACAGGCAAATGAATGAAATGTTTGTGGTGGCTGTAGTTCAATGAAAAATGCAATCTGAACTTTCTTCTTTTTAGATTAATTTTCTTGAACAACCAGATGCAAAGTAATCCCTTTAATGAGACAGAATTGAAATAATGGATGCTGCATCAGCATGTGGCACAGTGAGAAACCAAAATAGGGAAAGGTACCACGGGTGTCTGGCAGGCTGGATTTTGTGCAGGACATACTTGTGGGGAAGGGAAAAAAAAAAGCAAAGTGAGCATGCTACTGCGTGTTGTAAAGACTTATTTAATCCCTTCAACTAATTACTCAAACTTCCTAATTCAAAATCATACAAACAGAAACGTTTAGATAAGCAGGGATTTTTTTCAAACGGGTGCCCCCTACAGCTTAGAAAATAAACACGACAGCTTTCCCTGTCTGATGTGCTGCCATTTGCAAAAGAACAGACTCAACTCCCAGAAAGACAGAAGACTAATTAACACAGGGAGGTAGGCAGGGCAAACATTTGGTGTGAGGGACCTGGGAGATGGGGGGAGAAAAATCATGTTACATTTCACTTTCACAGCAGCCTTTCTCTGGCTCCATTTGCTGTGCAGGAACCTGTGCTTCCCCGAGGTTTCCCCTAACACTCGAGCCCATTTCCTAGCATGCCCTTCTCAAGTTATATGCCAGCTATGAGTGGCTCAGGGAGGACCTGAACTACAGAGCTGATGAGTGGGCCCATCCCATTTGGGATGGATGGACCTCCATTTATAGCAGACCACGTCTAGAGGCTATAGCATGGTGCTCCTGCTCAGGGGTTAGAGCAGACAAAACAAAATGCACATAGCTTGAGAAAAGAGCTCTTCTTTTTCAATTTATTATTTTTTTAATCTTTATTTTTAGGAAAGCAGGTGAGGATGGGAGAGGGAATAGCCAGGGCAAACCAGAATGACAGCAAAGAAACAGCCAAAGAAGGAAAATAAAAGATGTCCTGCTTTCATTTGGCCTTCGCAGGGTGGGGAGAATTAAATTTAGTGCAAAGTTCACTTCTTATTTATGTCTAGTTCACTGTGATAATGGTAGTTCCCCCCACATTCGAAGAGCATCTCATTACAAAAACCAAAATCCGGGTCACTTCTGCAGGAGCAATGTTGCTCTGTGGTAACTGTAATGAACACCATGATGACCATTTGTGGTTGGACGCTCAAGCCAGACGGACTGCCTTGATTTATGGAGCTGGATTGTCTGGAAGTGGTGCAGTCACTGGCACTGCTGAGCAAAAGGCTGCAGTGCTGGGAAGCAGCATTCAGCACTGGGAACGTGCGGGAGTGTGTGCCCATCGCTCAGGGTTTGTGAGCTGCCCAGCAAAAAGCACTGCACTCCTGAACAGTCCCTCTCTCAAACAGCAGTGCTGCTGCTCAGTTGCTGACCAGCCGTCAGAGAATCTGCTGGGGCTGGCTTTTGCTTTCCTTATGCTGTTTATAAAAGCAGGTTTTCGCTGATTCTGAAGCCAGCTGCTGGTTTCCAGTCAATCCCAAGAGTGCCCCACAAAATGCTCTGCTAGAAAGTGAGAGATTTGTTGTATCGAGACAGCCATAAAAGTGAAGGAAAACAAAGCCTGAGAAAACAAACAACTTGCACCTTTGATTGGCAATCCGTCCTACTTCATTCTGTTACAGTTGTACTAATCGTTAGGACTCCTGAAAGGCTTCCAAAGGAGAGGAAATGAAATTGCTGTGATGGGAAAGGATATGAAATTTCCTGACCAGACTGAGGCACAGGTGCCCGGTATCTGTGATGTTATGAAGTATTTACCAAGGGAAATGATGCTGCTGGATTTTTTGCATGCTTCTAAAATGGTTGTGTCCCCCTCTGCATCACGCACACACACAAAGCCATTATGTGTATCTTAATGCCTCCAGCTTCGAGAAGATGCTGAGGGTGGAACAGCTGTGATTTTTTTATAAAGTACTTTGGCATCTCATGCCCCCCCACACAGATGTAACGTCAGAGGCTCTCCAAGGAGAATGCCACATATGAAAAAAAGATCTTTGATGGAATGAAACTATAACCAGCCACTAAATCAATGGAGTTAGGAAATTCCCATTCATTCCTCCATTCATCCAGAACCATATCTCCTGTGGGAAGCCATTACTATTTGGATGTTAAAATCCTCTTCCTGTACCAAAAAAACATTTCTGGAGCTGCAACAGTAAAAAACATTGTTTATTAAATCCATGGGAAAATCATTCCACCTCCAAAGAGCTGGAAGCTTGGCCACTGTCTGTCCTCTGCCCGAATGTCTTACTTATACAGCTGGGAGCCTGAGGAGTATGTCTGCTGACATCATCCCTGAGCAGTAGTGAATTAAGAATGCAGGTCATCATTTCACTCACACATCATTTGAGAATGTTTTCAAGAAAGGAAATGAAAAGTTACATTGTTGCCACCTGTGTTGATTGCTCTTCTGACTTAACGGATCCCAAATTGCTTTTTTTCCTGTATGTTTTTAGAGAAGATGATACAAAAAAGGAGAGGCCGTGAGCAGGCAGGAATCCCCAGTGAATTTAAAAATTGGTCCCACTTTCCAAATCCAGAACTAGCTCCAGGGTGACTGTAAGAGGGAACTGATAGGGCCAGAGAACCACATCTCATTCAGCTGCTGTGCTGAATTTCAGTTCATTGTACTCTTACACAGACAACCGAAATATGCTTGTTTTGTGCTTGCTTAGTGGAAAATAGTGATGAAGTTTTGCTCTACGCTTTGCTACTACTGCGTAGCAGAGGGTGTTGCTCAGCCTCATTTGGTAGGTGTCTGTTTCTCTTCAAATGCACATCCACTGTATTTCAGTCAGGAATTACCTGTGTGGTTTGGTAATGAGCATGAAGTTGCTAACCATCAGTAAGCCAGCTGGGACAGATGGCTGCTTACACACGATACTGTAGTTGTTTATTTGCAAAGCCTAACGTGCTTTGCTTTATGCTAAAAACATTTACTCTTGGCTTGATTTCAGAACTGATGAGCGTACAGCAGCGCTACTGAGCTCAGTGCGCAGCGCTTCTTGCAAGCAGGTCTCGTCCAAAACGCCGCGCATCGCTTCCTTCCAGCCACGTGTCAGCAGAGGCTCAAATTAATTTGGAACGTTACGTGATTATTTTAAGCGTTCTTTTCCTTTGTACGTGGTTTTGTATGTTATGGTATCTCAGAGGCTCTGAACAGTCACCTGCCCTGTATGACGGCCCAGAACTTTGTCGTTAGTCATACGCATCTCTCCAGGAAACCCTCTGTACGCAGTTAACCACGGGTGCAGTGTGAAACTGCCAGCTACGTGGTGGGACCATTATCTGTCTCACAGTGTCAGGTTGGTGGGAGCACCAGGAGCGTGGTGCCATGCCCTCTTCATCTTGCACTTGGAAAACAACAGGAATTATCGAGTGGCCCTTAGGGTCTCACGAGAAGGCACACACTGCAGGTACGCGGGCCCGAGTATTCCCCTGCTCACACCGTGTACTTCTCCCTACTACAAACCACGAAAGGTAACACTAGGACTCAAACAAAAACAGATTACCTCAGTAACTCCTGGAAAACTCAAGTGGTTAATCAGTTACCTTTTATTTACATATATATGCTTAATGCTGAATTAAGTTGTAAAAACCAAAGGCTGATTTATAGCCCCAGCCAGCCTTAATTAACATTGATTCCAGGGGAATAGTAAATGCGAATAGCCGTCGCAATTGAGGCTGAACAATGAACTCACTGGGTGTTGTCCAATTTGCAGCATGATTTACATGGAAGCAAGCCCTTCTTTTTTCTAGGGTTATCCCTTTTTCATCTGGTGTTTAGGGTGGGTTATATATAATCCATAGATAGGAACATTTGCTGTCAAATATTCTATCTGATTTAGAGTGAGCCTTTACCATGGGCACTATAAATAAGGGAGGAAGAAAAAAAAAACAATTTGAGGCTTTGCAGGGATTCCTTGTTCTTGCAGTGTGTCATCGCTTGTCCATTTCATGGCATTTTTACAAAGCGGCCATAATGAAAGTCAGATTAAATGTACAGGATATATATGTTTAATCAACAGCCACCGGTGTCAGTACTGCTGGAAGAATTATAAAAGCCCCTGTGAATGCAAATTTATTGCAAAAGAATCCAAGTCTTAGTGGCAGGAATATCTATTGAATGGTACTACCTGACACAGAACACCTAAAACTTTCAAAAATGAATTATTTCAGTGTAAGGTTTTGCTTGTAAAGCCGCCAGCTGCTGGATTTCAAGACTTGAAACCATTCCAAAACACGGGACTAGGTACTTTATATGTGCACTAGAGTAAATACTCTGATTTTACTGCCAATTTAAATGTGCTCAGTTTACAGTAATGAGCTTGTATAGGCAATACCTTGTTTATAGAAAGTGGAACAGGAAGAAACTAACATTAACCATTAACAGTAGCAATTTCTCTTGCCTTCAGCTCTAACTTTATACCAGATAGATCACTCCCATGTCTTATCTGAAATATTTGCTATAATTATTCTTCTTCTAAATCTGTAGAATAAACGGAGCGTTCAAAAAAATACACCTTATAGTTCCAGTCAACTTGCATTGCAAAACTCACAATTCCAGGGCAGTATTTCTTATTTCTGTGGTAAAACCTATTTTAAGAACATAAACATGTTCTGTGTACAGGCAGAACTGATGATAGGTGTTCCTCTCAGCAGAACACTCAGTTAACTACAGTTAACATTTTCTAAATCTCTTTAAAAAAGAACAGACCACTTCTGTACGGGAAAAGTACTGAACTGCAGTTGCATCCACTTAAGTTGTTTTGCTCAGCCCGTTTTATTCTTTCAAGACAGAGATCACATAAGGAACCAAAGTGTTTATGTACATTCTGTAACCTTAAGCAAACATCTTTGCATCTTTGGCCATCTGCTCCTCAAGCCACAACTCCTCTCCCTTTCTCTCCCTCCTCAGTGCACTCCCCCACCCCCAATGCAAAGTTAATGCCAGTGAGCAGAGTGGGAAGGGTGCCTAATAACAGTCCTTCTTCCACATAGGTCATAGATCCAAGTTTCTTTGTGTTGCTTACACACAGTCTGAAAAGTGATGGTGATACACCGGAGGATTTTTGACTTCTGGTGTTAGTCACCACAGGTGGTGCCAGCATTTCTTTTGTTACCTTATTTTGGTTGGGTTAGCTCCAAAATGTCTCAGCAGAGACTGACAGCTCACTTTGAAACGCACTGTAATCACTGAGCAGGAAGGCAGTGCCTATGGTCTGAGGAGCTTACAGTTCAGAGACGTGAACAGGTTCAAGGTGAACACGGACTACGATGTTAGCAACAGATACAAAACAATGCAGCAGGTCCTGGGTGAAATGGCCTTTAGAAAAGTGCGTTAGGGGGCTGGAGGGTGGACTGAAGAGAAGATGGACTCTGAAATGGATTGAAGGGCATGCAGCAAAATGGCTGAAACGAGAGGCATAGATAAAGAAGCACAATAGAAATACATCCTTAAAAACAAAAGCACATAATCATTGGTTTCACTGCCAGTTGTTCTATCTGTAAGGATTTTTCAAGGCTCCTTCAGCCATGTCCCGAGTCAGCCAGACAAGAGTCAGCACTGAAACAGAAGCAATGTCAGTGCAGTTAGTGTGTATTTTCCTAGAGGGACTTATTTCATATTTGCTAATTAATAATTGCATATACTGAAAATAATTGAGTAGAAAACTTAATGTGCGTATCTGAGCTACCAGTAAAAATCTGAATGAATTCATTACCTCTCCCAGGACAGCTGTTGTCAGCACCATTAAAATTCAGATTTGGCTTGCTCATGACAATTAAAATGTCAACACAGAGAGAATTTGACAATTTCTGTTGTTCCAAGCAGATACACGTTAATTCTGTGCTGCAAGCCATCACTGTAGCCATAATCATCTGACTGTGTATTGCAGAACTGTGATGTTTGAGATTATTCAGCCTTGACTGGATTGTATCAATGACCAAATGTTTACTTACTCAGATAGTACTGAATGATTACTCCATACCCTCCTCTTGGCTCCAGCAGTTTCAAGGCTTCTTCTCTAATACCAACGCTTATTTCTTTTGTTTATTTGTTACAGTGCTTGTATGAAATTTCAACAGCAGCCAGAAGTTTTTTAGAGTTGAATGTCGCTTCTGCAGTGACACTACCACATAGTACAGAAAACCAGTGGCTCAGGCTGAGCTTGAACTCTTGAAAACTGTGATTTCCACAGGTGTAAAGAAACCTCAGCTTTTTTTGTAGCAGAATCTGCACGTCCTTTCCTGCAGTTTGCTGTGGTATACTTTACTGGTTATGCAGAGGTACTGATGATTCTTCTTCCTTTTCTAGATTTTTATCAATAATGAGTGGCAAAATTCTGAAAGCGGGAGGGTATTCCCAGTGTACAATCCAGCAACAGGAGAGCAGATCTGTGAGATCCAGGAAGCTGACAAGGTAATGCATCCCATGAACTGGTATATGAACTGGTATATATGTGTAAATACATCAAATACATACTTACATTGATGTATTCCTACATTTTTAAATGTATGTATGTATGTACAAATAAAGCAACAGATCCAGAATACTACTGTTGGACAGTTATGAATCCCAGTACCAAAAAACCTTATGTGACTTCAGAGATTACTGCACAAGAAATTTCTTATCCCTAATAATATCATTTACCTTTATTTATTATTTCTTCTTTCTTGATAGGTCGATACAGACAAAGCAGTGAGAGCAGCTCGCCTTGCCTTTTCTCTAGGTTCAGTCTGGAGGAGAATGGATGCATCAGAAAGAGGCCAACTTTTGGATAAACTAGCAGACCTGGTTGAAAGAGACAGGGCAGTTCTTGCTGTAAGTAGCACGTGAAAATCAGCAGTCAAATCACCTGTTCATTTTACACTTTGAAAGTAAATGAATTCATAACATAAAATAATCAAAAGCTAGAGCTAGCTTGATGTTTAAGATTATTGACTCGGGAGCTGATTGAAAGCTCATAAAAGTCAGTAGCAGTCTTCCAACTGAGAGCTTTAAGTTAAAGCTGAGTGAAATGAATGTGTGTGCGTGGGTACACACGTGTCTATACACCTAATATGTACACTTGTGGCTTTCCTAAAATAAAGAATAGAAGACTGAGTAAAGAGATTGTGCAGATATTAGTGAAATAGCAGGCAGAATCCTTACTGTCCGTGAACTGGTAACAAATTCTGAGTATTGCACTGTTCAGCTCACACGTGAAGCCATGTAAACGGTGGCATTGTTAATGTCATTTTCCGCATGTCAAGTACTTTGAACTAAGCTGCTGAACATCTTAATTCCAGCTTTGTCAACATTTAAATCATCTTACCACCAGTGTATACTGTAAAATCGCCGCAGGGAGAAGGAAGTGCACAGCAAATCAACTTTACTCTGCCTGTCATTTGATTTGTATTTCCAGAGCCAAGTTCTTTACTGAACTGCACCACAGGCAATGCCATTAATTGCTTGTAGGGATGTAAGTCAGTGCAGAATTAGGCCTCTATTCTTCTCTATAGAAATTCATTTGATGGTTGGTGTGTTACACATGGGCGTACTTTGCCCATTCTTAATGATTTCTTTTAGACAGCCGTTGAATCAGTTAAGCCGTGCCAGATCTTAGGGCAATTTATTGGATTCTTTTTGCTAAATGATCTTAGGAAACCCTAAGAGGATAGCTTATAAGATACTTTTAAAAATAGGAATATTAACTTAAAAGTAAGGACATTAGGCTGTTAATTTATGAGCTTCCCTAGAGGAGAGTTTGTTTATTTGATGGTAATAAATAAACTGGCTGTACATTATAGATATCTCAGACCTCAGCAGGAGTCCTGGCAGCCATACAGAGAAATTTTTATATTCACATCAATTATACAGAAGGATATGTCCATTCTTCTCTTTATGGATTCAGATCATTTATACAGGGTTACAAGGAGCCCCTTCTCAGCTGTTATCATTAACATAACAGAACCTAGTTTGACAGGCATTTTTATCTTGGCTCCTGATTAAAACAATTTAGCATTTATACATCTGGACCAAACACAACGGCTGTTGGGTCCAAAATGCAGTCATGCACATTCATGTGGATACACACACACAGACACACAGGACAGAAAGATACAGACAGAGAGACATGCTTAAAAACCACAGTAATCCCAGAATGCTCCAGAAGGAGCCTCCTGTTGTGTTTAAGGAAAAAGCCTTTTTGTTCACAGTCGTGAAAAAGAAGTACAACAGGGAATCATATCGTTGCCCTGAACTGTCTGGATTAAGATCTTGCTAGAGAGACTGGTTGGTCTTCATTAAAATCTTTCTGTCGTGACTGAGGAGCTGTTGGACAGTGAATACTGAAGACAATAGTCTAACAATGCTGCTGTGTTTATGTATCAACTTCTTCTTGTCCTCTAGACTATGGAATCACTGAACAGTGGCAAACCGTTCCTGCAAGCCTTCTATGTAGATCTCCAAGGAGTCATAAAAACCCTGAGGTATTACGCTGGTTGGGCAGACAAAATCCATGGAATGACCATACCTGTAGGTAAGGGAGATGATGGAATTGTTGTGCACCTAAACCCTCTGATGGCCAAATGCATTAACAGATCACAGCTTCATGAAAGGCAGAAAAGAACTTGCTCTTCCTGACTGAGTTAACATTGATTTTATCATTGCTGGAGCTGGAGTAGATTACATGCTATTGTTGTGTCCTACATGCACATGAAAAATAATGTTTTGTTTCTTTAGCATATGTCAATCTGAGGAGATGGCTTAGTATCCTCTGCATTGAAATACTGTAACACAAAAATGCATTCTCTATAAACCTGACATGAAAAAATGGTGTTAGCTGCGTGTGTAAGAAGCAGTGTGCTCACCTATCTGTCTAGTTGGTACATTTCTTATTACCTCCTATGCAGATCATTTTACTTGAGATGAGCGCTGCATCCAAATTCATTTATACTTTGAGAAGGCTTTGCAGTGTTACTGTAGATAGCTGTACATGCATATTTTGTTATATACACTTCCTCACACCATGCAGTAGGATGACTTTTATGTTTTATGTATGAGCGTAATCTTGACTGCTAAGAAATTTATTCTGTGTTGTTTTTTTTTTAAAAAAAAATGATAAGAAAAAGCCCTCAGTGTTACTTCTGCTCAACAAGTCCCTTCCTCTGCTCCTCACTCCCAGCTGTTCAACAAATACACACTGAATTTTCTGATGCAAAGAAATTCATTTGCAGTCTGGTCTAGCTGTGCCAACTGCTACAGTTATGCAAAATGGCCCATGATAGCACAGAACAATTTTATGCAGGTGCAGTCATTAAGATAAGATATTTATCTTTTGCCTACGTAAAATACACCTTTGGAAAAAGCAGTAAGGAAACCCAGTATGCATTCTATGGATTCTTTTCAGTTCCATGGTGCACACTGTTCATTGCACGTGCATGTTTATTGCACGTTACTGAAGGAGATGAGGAACGCCCGCTCACAAGTAAACGGATTTCATTGTTGTATACATCTTTACACCACCCATTGATTTCCATAAAATTACATAATGTAACATGATAACTGCAGTACAGTAGTTTGCCTCTGAACAGAAAACCACAAGATTACAAAACTGAGGCAAACAGTGTGCAGTTTATTGCAGCATTAATCATCGCGGTGTTTCAGCTCATTTAAAATGACAGTGTGTACTGACTGATGTTCATCATCATTGGTGTACTTTCACCAAAGAAATGACAGCATGAATATTTCTAGTGTTGATGCTACTGTAAGGACTCATGAAGATGTCCACAGTCATTTGAGATGAGCTTCATAAATCCTGTTTTTGCTGCTTGCTTTTTGTATCGAACATGCAAAAGTGCAGAGCACACCATAAACTCATATACTCCACAGATTTCCTGCCTGCTAATCCCTTTCTCCCTGGACAGGGAATGCCTCCTCACTTGTTAGCCCTGCAGGAGCACAGATTTAGGTCTATCATCACCAAAAGGCATTGCTGGCTGAAGGAGAAGAAATATTCTCTGCTTACTCTTGACCTCAAATGGTAAAACAGATGAAACCTCTAAATTTCTCAGTTTTGATGGGCTGAATAACAGGGAGAGAGGAGACCACATTTCCAGCAGTCCTTCTAAAATGCCATCTTCAGTGCTAACACAGTTGTTGGTAATGAGCAACATAAATTATGATTTCTGATACAGCGCACAGATTTTCAGGGTATTAGTTAATTCTTCCACTTGATTTAAAAACTCCTCTGAGTGCCACTAGTTTCAGATTTGCCATTCTAATTAAGCTAGTTTAGAATAAGGCCAGTGTTAAACAGTGGTGCTCTTCACCTTCACCTACTATCAGCTCATCACAGGAAACCAAACAAGAAATAACAACAACAAAAACCCCAACATCCTAACTAAACCTTCTGTTCCTAGATGTGTTAATAAATCCAAAACTTCCCCATCTTTCATCTGTTTCTGTTGAGGATTTCTTTTCTTCTGAAATAGCAAGAGTAAGTGATAAATAAGTAGAAAACACAAGTGTTTCTTACAGTCAGATTCCTTTTGGTCCCAAAACTGCTAAACTCTTCAGAGTGACCTTTGCTTGTTCCCATTTGTTAAGGCTTGATGATTTAAATTAAAACAGAATGAGGCTGACAAACTAATAAATTGAATGCAAGTGAAAATGTAGCTTTAAATACAATATATAGTATGATACAACTTAAGGAATCAACTCTTATCTCCTCATGTGTGGCTATATTATGATTGTTAGGCAAATAAAATATCTGTGACAGAGAATCCTGATAGAAATGTGAGCAAACTCACCTGTGGGATGTACTGCTGCCCCAAAGTGAGTGCCCTGGATAAGTGGAGCTTACTTTCTAATTAAGAAATAAAAAATCTTTGGGCCAGGTGCTAAGCTGCTGCAAATTGATCTGGCTCTGTTAGTATCAGTGAGGGCTAAAGAATGCCAATTCACATCAGCTGAGAATATTAAAATAATGGGGAAAAAAACCCCAAACTTTTAGAATGAATGCTTGGATTGGATGTGGAATCAGTCTGTCAGACCCCTCTCAGACAATGTCCTTCTGGCTGCCAGCTACTAGAAGGCCAAGAGTAACAGGGATCAGCAATAGCACCACAGACTAACTGTCAGTAGCATGAGTTGTATTCACTCATCTTAAAACTCAAGAGAGTTGTAAAAGTCTCCCATTTCATTTCTGAGCACAGGGAGCTTTCCCAGGCTCACCGTTCAGAAAAAGTGATTCACTTCATCAAACTTGAGTTCTTTTCCGTGGTAACAGCTTATTTTACACTACTGGGCAAGGCAGCTCTTAGGTATCTGTCTTGGGCTTGTCCAGAAGCGTCTGAGTACCTTGAACTCACCTATGTTCACAAAGATATAAGAAATAAATCTCAAAAATCTTGTCTTATTATTATTAAGTCTGTGGATGATGAACTTTGGAAGGAGGTGTCAAAAAGAGCAACTGTCTACAGTCTGGTGGAAGAGAGCAGGACAAGCAGCTCTCTACATGGCAGCTATTGCTCTCAGAAAAGAAAGTTCTGCCCACATTTGGCAGAAGTAGGGTTTGCCTGACTTGGTAACCAGCCTCAGTTTATCTGTAACTTTATGCTGGGAAGCACACAGACATGTGGCAATGATTATGGAGTGACAATTTGAAGTCAATACGGTGCTGACATAGCCGTGTTACTGTTATGTTGCCACCATCCACCTCTCACAGTAATACCACGTACAAGCTGGTATTTTTAGCTGACTCTTTCATGTGTCTCTTGAGTACTTAGATGATTTTGCCTGTATATTATTTTGACTCCTACTTTACTTCTGTCTAGTTTGAGGAGTCTTCTTATGGTATGTGAACCACCGCTAGCATCTGTAAAAGATAACTTAGAAAATCATACTGATCGTGTCAATTTGTGAAACCACTATTGTCATCTCCACAGGGACGTTTTTAAGAATCAAAATGGAGATGAAAATGGTGCAGTGGTATTTTGTTGATGCAAAGGAAACTAACATTTTTCTTCCTCCTTTATCTGATATGAAAATCCTGTCTCTATTCCCTCTGTTCTGTCCCTTGTTTTGGTTACACGCTATTGTTACCTGTCTCATAGTTGCTGTCTTTCTGCCTCTAGCTGACGTATTACCTAGCTCTGAAGTCTGAGTAAATTCTGTAAAGTAGATGTACAAAAATTAGCAAACGTGAACATAAACTATTTCTAAACAAATCCAAATTGAAGTCTTTACATAAACCCAAGAAACTTCATGGATTAATCCATGTATTGTCATCAGATGAAAGCTGAGCGCAGTGCAGCAGTTTCCCAAGATGTACTCTCCGTTGTGATGTTAGGTCTTCACCTGGGTACTCTCATGCGATGTGAAGGAAAGCACATGTGCCTGCCCAGTATCAGCAGGTGTGAAAGCACTGCAATTGCTCCTCCTCCTATTCCTTTTCTCCCTCTCATCATTTTCTGTCCTGTTAAACACTCTCCCGTGATTTGATACCAGGTAACTTTCTTATTATTCTACAGTACTTACTTAATTGAAAAGATTTTTTTTACATTAAGATTTTTTTCTAGATGGCCAAGCCCTGCTGGCCCAGGTGCACATTCATCCTATTGCAGGATTGTAGGAGTAGGAAGAGGGACCTCTGGAGATCATCTGGTCCAACCCCCTGGTCCCATCCACTTGACTCCCACCCATTAGACATTTATAAGTACTGATAAGACTCCCTTTCATTCTTCCCCAGGCTGAACAGTCCCAGGTCTCTCAGCCTTTTCTCATCAGGAGATGCTCCATGTCCCTCATCATCTTTGTAGCTCTCCCGTTTAAAGCCTATGCCTTTACCCTAGCCTCACTGAACAACCTGAATTCGGAGGTGCTTTGATCTTGAGCTAGTTCCTACAGCTACAAGAACCAGTTTAGGTACGAAAGCAGACTAAGCTCTACTTTGGTTGGGTGCAGGCCAAGCACAGTAACAAGGTTGATGGTTAGTCCTGAGACACAGGGGATCATTTTCCAGTTCTTTATCGATGGGAGAGATGCATTTTACCACAGTATATTTAAGCTCAGCGAGGGCTGAAGCAGCAACCACCATGCAGCTTTGTCAAGGAGCATGAGCTCCATCAGCCCCCACGGCAGTCACTTATACCAGCTGTGCAAAATGAGCCAGCACAGAGACCTGCTGCTATAAGCAAGCCAGGCCATGTGAAAGGTTTGCACAGACCACAGGCCTGACCCCAAATCACAGATATGTTTATTTCATGACATGACTCAAGCTGACCTGAGCTCAGCAGTGCTTGCTTTAGTTAAGGACTGCAGATATAGCATAACAGCACTCACTTTAACTAATGATACATCTTACCCTGTGTATTGCTTTTGCCATTTTTGTTCATCAGGGCCTTAAAAACAACTACCAGATCAGAAAGTTAAATATTTCCCTCAGACCTCGTACCACCCACAACTGCTCTTTCTGAATCTGCAGCCTGCTTTTCCTGCATCCTTGGTATTAGTCCCTGTTCTTTCTTCTGTCAAAGTCCAGGGAGAAAAGCTCAGAATTTCTGATTTTCCAGCTGCTTTGTCCCTTAATTTCTTCACCTCTTCTTGACCAAAAGGTTTGTGAAAACTGTTGTCTTGTTTTCCAGCTGCATTCAGCTTTTCCCTGCAATCTTAAATTGACTGCATGTTTAGCTTGAGGCCACGTCTGATGCAGGCTTTGTTCTACAAGTCAGCTATCAGCACGGCTGTGCATTGAGCACTGTATTCCCCTGAGTTGAGTTCCGCAGTGAATTACGCTCAGACACATCAGTCATAGACCTGTGGTCTGTGAAGATCTGAATCTACACATTGCGGCATATCATTCCACTACTTTAAACTTCCCTTGTCCTCAATGGAAGGTGAATTAGAAGTATACTACCTTATTTTTCCCACATCTGCTTGTATCTGTACCTTTATTCTGCTGTGTTCTAGTCGGTCCGTTCAGGTACCTGCCTTTGTGACTCTTCACTTGGCTCATCCGTAAGTCAGCAGAGACCAGTAACTGTCTTCCTTGCTGCTGCCCTTCTTTGTGCTGTACGAAGCTGGTTCCTTTCTGATGGGATGCCTGCTTCCTTTGTTCTTCAGAAGGAACAATTAGATTGCTCCTGAACCTGGGTTTCCCATGCTGGCTCATGAAAAAACATTTCCATGAGTTCTTTATTTCTTTTACTGCCATCAAAGCCTGATCCTTAGAGCTTTTTTCCCTCTTATTTTTTTTTTTTTGTTCTGCCAAGTCAAACTGCACTTGAGAGTAACCATGCTCATCTGTTTCAGATGGAGATTATTTTACGTTTACAAGACATGAACCCATCGGAGTGTGTGGACAGATCATCCCTGTGAGTATCTCTACTAGCGCCTTCTATTTATTTTCATTTGAACTAGCTCTCTTTAAAGACACATAAAACATGGTCCTCAGCTATGTGTGTTTTCCATTACGAAAAAAGCTGAGCTCATATTGTTGACATATCTTTAACAGCCTCCCTGCAAATGCTTATTTGAACATGCTAATAGGGTTTAGGCTCTGTTATTAGGAGTTAAGTTCTCAAGTCATAGAATTCTCATGATTAAAACAAGCAAAGCAAAACACAGTGTTAATAAGCTGGCAGCGGTTATGGATGTTCACACAACTTATGGAAAATTGATGCTTTGCTGTGGCAGTCTTTTTATTTATTTAGTTTTTACTGTGATTTAAGAGGCTCCTCAGTTCCTGGGAGAATGTGATGCATTTTAATTCTATTCTTTCCTGGTATTTCTTTTAGAAGGCTGGAGGAGAAGAAACTCCAGGAGACATGTCATTGTAATTAACATTGTGCAGCTAATAAGAGACACTAAATGTTTACTTTATTTGTTATGAGAGAGAAACACAGCTTTTTATCAAATCTCATACTACCCCTACACTCTGATACACACCCTTAACACACTCTTGCTGAGCATGATGTGGGAGTTACACTGAAAAGTTAACGTTTTCAGAACTAGTTAACTGGCTTTGGCAGGAATTTCAATGGGAGGCTTGTATATAGCTATTAAAACACTGCATGGAAGCTTTTTCCCCTGACAAAGCATTGGGGAGCTAATCAGGACATTCTCTGAAAGCTGTGTTGATGTTTTTCATTTTGTTCATAACCACAAAACCAGTGAACAGCAACACACAGCATTTCTGTTAAAAGAGGAGCAGCCAGAAGAGATTACTATAACAGCGTTAAGCCATCTTTCTATCTAAACTTCTTGTCATTTCATGTATTCAGGGGATGGCTGTTGTGTTTAGCACTCTGTGGCTACACCCATCCTGCAGACATCTCCACATTATCCCGCCCTGACTTACAAGTCATCCTTTATAAATGATTTCACACCTACCTCTGTGCCCACTGTTCAGTCCAGCGTTTGCAAAACAGCAGCCTCAACATCTAACCCCACAGTTGCCTGACACCTCTTAGGACTGTCTCCCTGATCATAACTGACAGGCCTGATGAAGAAACTTGGCCAAGCAGGATTTATTTGGTTTAGATCTGTAAAACTCTTTGTCCAAGGTACTCAGCCATCTACCACACTTGTTCATTTTCACCCGTTTCTCCTACAGAGCCTCAAGATGGCTGTCATGCACATCTACTCTAACACTACTGCTAATCTGTTGCATATTTCCTCCGCAGCTACCAGTCACAGTACAGCCCCAGGGCTGCTGTGTGCATTCAGCCATTACGCCAGCAAATATTTTATTACAAAATTAAAATTAAACAGCAAGTCTAGCACTACACTCCTCATCCTCCTTCAAATCCGGGCTTACATCAAAACATATTCTCTTTGGCAGTTTTTTAGCGTAAACAGGGCTGCGTACTACCCTATAAAGCTTGTCAGAGCTCTCCGTGCAATAGCATTACAAGTGCAGGCTGTCAGCACGCTGTTGGCCCAATAGCTCCCCTCCTAGGTTTATATACTGGAGATGGAATTAAAACATCACTTTGTCTCCGGAGTTTATAAACAACTGAGGGAGTAAAAAATTGGGTGTTCAGTGATGGGAAGACAGTTGTGTATTTTTTCAAGCTAGCCAGGGGCTAGAGAAATGTCCATGAGAGTGGCAGCTGATATGCATCAGGCACTAACACGTTCTGGCCAGTGGCTGACTGATACTTTCTATTTTCTTTCCATAGGAGATTATTATATGCCTCTTTTAAGAGTGATTCTGCAAATGCAGTTACCTTACTGCTCTGGCATTTCCACTGAAATCACTGGGACTGTCCATTTGACCTGCTAGGATCAGGCCTTGATGTAGAAAGTGAAACAATTTTTACTCTTACCTTTACCCACCATTTGTTTATGCGCTAAATTAATACAATTCACTACATCTTCTGCTGCAGTTAAATGAAGTTGAAGTTAGTGATGACACTGATTTTTTATTTCAGCAGTTTTTCTCAACTTTTTTCTGCCCTTTTCGTGCCTTTCACTGAAACTGCAGAATAGTTTTTAAGAAAAGATACGAGTGAAATACTTTAACTGAACCTGACGTTTATATATTATTGCAGTTCCATCATTTAGTGATTGCATAATTTGAGGATACATCTTATGTCTTAGGATATATATAAGAAATGGAAGCAGGAACTATTTGTTGTGGGGAATTAAAAATGCCAGCTGCAAAAAAAGCAAATGAAATAAAAGGCAGTGTTACAAAAAAAGTGAACAGAAAACAGAAGATTCTTCTGTGAAGACTGTGTGTGGGACTTGTATTTCTTTGAACTGAAGAGAAAGAACCAGAAGGTCACTGTTGTCACTTTCTTAATGGCAGTAATTAAAAAAATCCCTGCTTTGTGCTGGGAAAGATTTATGTTGAGGATAGGCCTGAGAAATAAGTGAGGTAGCAGCTTGACATCTTGAAAACAAAACACCACTGCAATATTTTTCCATCAACTTCTATTTTTTCCTACAGTGGAACTTCCCCCTGCTGATGTTTGCATGGAAGATTGCTCCAGCTCTGTGCTGTGGCAATACAGTAGTTATTAAACCAGCAGAACAAACACCACTCAGCGCTCTCTATATGGGAGCCCTCATCAAGGAGGTAAGAATAATTGACAGGAATAATGTCTCTGTCCCTCCTTATGGAGAAGGAACTACTGGCACATGCCTGGTTTAACATGCTCTGTCAGGCTTCATAAATCACGCTTCCCTTCATCTGTTCCTGTTTTGGTAGGCTGGCTTTCCACCAGGAGTTGTCAATATTTTGCCAGGATTTGGTCCAATTGTTGGTGCAGCAATAGCATCTCATGTTGGCATTGATAAAATTGCGTTTACTGGATCCACTGAGGTAAGAGCGTTCCCGGTACGCTACCATAACATGTGAATGAAGTCCTTGCATTGCATTTCTCACAGTCACTGAGTAAAAGAGATACATTTTAATAATACTGGTCGGTCCTTCTCAGCTAAGCTTATATACTGCAGTATATCCAAAGCAGAAATGGCTCTTTTCCTCCAGCCCCTGCTGTGCCCAGCACCTCAGCACAGGAGATACGGCTAGAAAAATATTGCTGGGATTTCCTGTGGGCTTATGAGGATGTGAATCATATGCAAGTAAGCAGAACATCCAGTGTATATCACAACATACATAAAATCTGCTTTAGCATCCACAATTTGTGTATCTTGGCATTCGTGGGGAAAAGGGGAGAGGAAGAGGGCAAATGGGCAAATAGACTTCAGCTTTGATGCTTCATTCAAATATACTGAGGAAGAGAAGGTCTAAAAAGGAAAAATTACGGGGTGAAAAGGAAATCGCCCAAGGGGTCTGTTCCCAAAATGATGAAAAAAAAGCTGGCCCGAAGATGAAGGGAGGCCAACTGCCTCCTGGATCCCAAAATGTCTTGTACTGATTCTAAGATGCAGATGTTATAAAGGTTAGGATGAAGGTTGTAATCTACAGAAAGAGAAACGAATCCCTCAACTCAGATCATGCCTTGCTCTCAAATATGTGGAAAGCCAGCTGTTATCAGGGTTGGGGGGGATGATAGAGGTACTCCAGACTGAAGTCACAGGAGAGGGAGCCTTATCTCATCCTCTGAAGGCAGACAGAAAGGAATCTCTGTGGGAGTTTCAGGGCTGGTTATATTTAGAGGGTGCTAAAAACAGGCCCTTTTCAATGCAAAATCTGTCAAACTGTTCTATGGGGGGAGCTCAACCCCAGGGATCCAGTCTCTCTTTGATATGTTTGACTCCCACTCATGGCAGTGGCAGGCTGTATGCATCCCAGGGATGCTGCACTTCACAGTGAGTCGAGTTTGTTCTCCAGTCAATAAACCCACTGATCCAGCAGCCCTACCAAGTACATGCATGCATGCCTCCCTGCTGTGCCCAGGGCTTGCAAAGACTAGATCAACTCCTACAAATAAAAAATTTTGGTGGAATTATCCTGTAATTGTTTGGAAGTCAATGCACATGGGTGCAGAATATCATCAGTAAAATGTAACTTGGCCAGTATGCCTAATTTGCACACACAATTAACTTGCAATTTCTGTATGCCACTGTACATGAATTTTTATGGCAATTTTACATTACAACGTGGGCAGGTTATATACTGAGTCAATGACAACAGCACGTTTCAGATGATTTGGAGGAATTACTCTAGTTATTACATCTCCTGTAACCAATTTATATTAGCATCCTGGAGAACTGAAAACCTTAATATGAGCTGATTACCCCCCATAAATTAAGTTGAAACAATTGTTTTCATAAAGATATGCGGTCTCTGTTTAAGTTAAATATTCTATGATACAGGATGTTGCTGTGTTTGGAGGAGGAAAAATACAGATGGGTTAGGTTTCAAAGTTGTCTTTTGTAGCCAAAATAAATTTTTATTGTAGTTCCAGACAGCTTTAGTTTTAATAGGCGTTTAAACTCAAAAGCTGTGGGTTTTATACTAACTCAGTGCCTACCTTTAAAAGCCTTACTAATAGGAAGTGAAAAGCATTACAGAGATGAAAAAGACATTCTCTAAGAACCAAAAGCAAGAACAGATGGAACATTTTAATGCAGAGTTAGTGTAAACTATACCATATTGTTTCTGATTTCCTGTTACACTGGATTTTTGTAACAGCAAGTCAACATTGTTCAGTTTAAAAACAATGCTGTGATATGAGCTGAACTGCAGAGCGTGTGACTTCTCAAGGTAGTTTTCAATTTCTAATGAAATAATAACGCAAGTATTTTGTCTCTCTGCTCTTTCCTGAAGCATGTCAGTAGTACTTTCCAGTGACGAGGACTTCTGATAGCCATCAGATAAACAGAATGATACTCACTTCTATCTCCCCCTTTTGTCTGGGTGCTAGTTATGGCAGTTAATACTTTCAGCATGAGAGGGTTCACAGAAAAATCTATCAGTACAGTAGTGAAGATCTTCAGGTTTAGGTGTCTGAAGCAGCTATTTTTTCTCAAGTTTACTAAAGAGTTCTTTCAAAAAAAATAATAATATATATATATAAATGGTTTACCTTTCAAGTGTGTATTTGCGACTATTGAGAACTCACCGTTTGCCTGTAAAAAACATCATCATGTCCTGGAGAGCTTTTCTAAAGGCTGCTCTTCCTACAAATAATATTAATGCTAATGATTTACAAGATGTATTGATTCCAACCCACGTACAAAAGAAATAACAGCCAGAAGGCCAAGTTCGTGACCTTATCTCAATAAAGCCTGACACAGCCACACCAAAGATCTGTCCAGCCTAGTGCCTTATCTCGGAACATAACCAGTAACAGACTGCTTACAGAAGAACGAAGCATGTGTAGAGTGATGCTTTTCCCTCATAACCTTTGGTAATCAGTAATTTAAATACTTCCTGAGCCTGAAAGTATATGTGGACAGTTGTATTTAATAACTACCAGTGGCCATCCTTGCAACCTCTCCAAGATTTGCTGTTGTGTTATTGTAGGAAGGAGTGAAACGTTGCAAAGTTTTGAAACTGTGTGCATTTAGAGTGAGTGTTTCCAACAGTGATGGAAACTGCTTCTAAGGAGATCAGTAAGTCTAGGGAGAAACATAACTCTGACTAGGAAAAGAAAAGTTATGTTTGGATGGAGCTCCCTGTCTCTATTTTCTCAGATTCTTCAGTACTTTCAAAATTAAGTACCACTATTTACTTTTCATTCACTCTTCCCAAATAGTACTTGAAAAACAGTTATCTGAAAAGACCTATTTTCCCATGGTACCATCACTGCTTGAGTCCACTTCTTTCTTTCCTCCTGGCACTCCCTTTTATGGATTAGCTTATGCAGATCAGAACAGCAGTCTTCCATGTCTTTCTTACCTTAGATCCTCCCATGGATCACTTCCTCTCTCAGCCCCACAGTGCATCGCTCTCAAAACTTCCTTCCACAGCTCATTAGGAAGGGTTCTGCAGGCACCCAACATGGTCAGCTATGGATTTCACTTCAACATCTGTTGCACTGAAAGAAAAAAAATCATAGTGTAAGAAAGCAAGCCTAAAAATATTGTGTCTCCTTAAATTTCAGCAGTCTTCTTGGCTTCTCTTGCTTGCTTTGATTCATACTCTTCAGCAGCTTTTTAACAGAAGCATTTGTTTTTACTGTGATGTTACAGAGAACCAGGGCTGATCC
Organism: Callipepla californica brunnescens; assembly: GCA_023055505.1. Lineage (NCBI taxonomy): Eukaryota > Metazoa > Chordata > Aves > Galliformes > Odontophoridae > Callipepla > Callipepla californica. Next base: position 6,237,031 of record JALIRH010000012.1, read on the forward strand.
ATGAGACTCCTTAATTATGGCAATCTCCTCTCAGGAATCACTGATACGTTTTTTTCCTCATCTTCCACAACCCCATGAACATAGAACTGCCAAAAACAATCATTGTTCAGCCAACCAGACATTGTCAACACTCGCACTCATTCCTTTCTTACCTTACCTTGAAAGATCATTTCCAATTTAGCATCCCATTGCCTCTTACTGTACATCTCAGTCTTTCCAGTCCTTAGCTGTAGGGTGAAATTCTTGCCTGCCAGGACCTTAGTGGTGCTTCTGCAAAGCTCAGCCATCTCCTGCACTGTCCCTGTTATTCACTGTACATGCCTATCCATTTTGCTCTGACCCTCTCTGCTTCAACAACTTCTCCACTGTTCTGTGTATTTCTCTATGTCCTTTAAAGTTCTTTTTAAAATGTAATTCTTTTGCAGGACTTAGTAGCAACAATTTACTTAAGTCCTTTCATTTTCTGAGCTTCAGAACAGATTCAGTCCCTGGATGTCTGGTTTACCCATGTGTCCGCTCTTGGGCTGCAGGGCTCCAAAGTACAGAAGTTACACAGGTCGCTTCCCTTAGAGTTAAATGAGCAGCAGAACTTACTTCCAGACAACTGCGGATGAGAGGAAGGTTTTTACACATATCAACAAATGCAAAGATGTTCTTCATTCTTCTGCTGCCTTCTTATTGTGTAAAATAAATTTTGCTAAGCAGCAAAAGGTAAAAGAGTGGCAAGGAAAATACATTTTCAGATGCTGCTTTACTCTTCACGTGCTTTTATTTCCACTCAGGACTGTGAATACAGGGTCTCAGCAAATATGGTTACTTTGACTGCTGTAATTTGTCTGCCATGCCAGTGTGTGCTCCATTTGAATGGAATCTGGGTACCTATAAATTCCTGAAGCACATGGAATAGTTAGCTATAATCTATTTAAGGCCTAAGATTAGAGATTATTATCAAGTTTGAGAAGCTATGCAGCTAAAAATAAATGTATTTATGGGACTGGCTGGATTAAAAAAAGAAATCGTTGCAACAGCTTAATGAGTTCTAATAACTTCTGTTCAGAAACAAATGCGTTACCTCCAAATCAGAGATGCTTGCAACTCTCTCCAGTAGTTAAATGCTCTCCAGATGAGAATCACAGATAGCACACAAAACATTTGAAGCCCTGGCCAACTAGAAATTTATCTCAAGTGGCTGGTTTCCACTTTGTTCAAATACCACCCATTAAAAGGCAGGCAGATTAAAGATAGGATTTGGGTCTACGTTCAAGCGCTTCTTTAAATTAACCCAAACAAATATCCAATAAATTGTTCTGGATGCCTGTGTAAACAAAAGGTCTGTGAACAACATTAAAAAAAAAAAAAAAGAGCCTGCATTTTGCTTGGCAGAATGTTTTCTTTATGCACTTAGATTAACAAAGAATGATCTCATTAGTCAACAAGATACAAGAGAGACCATCAAAGCAAACTACAGGAGAGTTGAGATTGATTCATGCCAAACAAATGTTTGTAGCTAACAGCTGTATTACCACTGATTCTAATTTACTCAGCAGGAATCTCCTTTCATTTCCGAAGTGAGATGAATGTCACAGTGCATGATGTAGACAGAATGTCTACCTACTGTACAAGTTGTGTAAGCTCTTCTGGATCATACAATCTCATGCTGGTTCTGGACATCATGAAGAATTACATCCTGCAATTTTCTGCTTTTAACAACAAGAATCCTAAAGGTGATTTGTCCTGTTCTGAGAAGACTATGAGCTTACAGAACCACAGACACGCCTTGTTTGAAATACAAAGAATTTAAAGACAGCTTAATAATAACGGCTTAACCGTTTGTATCTTGGAAAGGTTGAGCTTCCTGCATGGAAAGAAGTCCTTTCCTTTTTCCTTCCTTGTGATTTTGGTAGAACTTAGGGAATTTGGATGTCTGCTGCCTACAAGAACTGCTTCTTAAAACTGAAACAAATGTGGTGATGTATAAGCCCTCTCAAAGTCAGCACGAGTTTAGACACAAACTTCCATGGGACCAGTATTTATCCAAGGAACAAATAAACCATTTATAGCTTAGGATTCTCTCCAGGGATTTCAGTGTGGGATTCCCTTTTCACTTGTGCTGCACTGTGCTCTTTTAGGGCTGCTGCTCACACAGGGCATTGCACAGTCAAATAAAGCTGCTCTTCTTCAGTATTTCAGAATACATTCATCTTTGCTGAATCCCAAATATCTTGTTCCTGAAATGTTTCTCAGGAAAATTTTGCATACCATCTGGATTAAAAATATATATATAATAATCAAAGATTGAGCAGAACCAAGGATTTAAAAGTTTTGCTAAAAAAAAAATGATCATTTGTGCCTCAATAGCCGGAGAGAGAAAACAAGTCCAGAAAACAGAAGGAACTGTATCTCATCATACCATCTCCCTAGGACTCCCCTTATCTCTGTTAACTTGCAACACTTAGATGTGCTCCCAGCATCCCAGGAAAGCTATTATAGCAAAGATCATTAACTCAGTTACTTGAAATGCTGAAGTAACTGATGAGGCATATATTTCTTCCATCAGTTTTCACTGTTAATGGAACATTTTAGTTTACACCGATTCCTGTGCATTCTTACCTTCACTGCCTTATGCAAGAAAATTATCTGCTGTTCAGCTGGACTCTGCTGTTCCCTTTGATTCAGGTGCTCTCTAACAGCTTTACACGTGACCAGAGGAGGCTCAGAGCAGAGGTGAAGCCAGAGGTTCTGACAAAACTGTAGAGGAAGTAATCACAAACTTTGGAGGTTTGCTTTTGACTTGGGAAACTTCCAATGCTTTTACAGACAAAATCACTTACGCCATTAGATGCTGTCTTCTGTCTGGAAACAGAAAGTGAAGAGAACATGAGATCAGCAGACATCTTTGAATTTCTTCAGAGAAGTATTTCTCTGACTGCATGAACATCCATTTGAAGGAAACACTGAGCACAGATATAAGCAAGAACCAAACGCTTTATGTCACAGTACACTCTCAGTACCTAATGTCATGCAGTTTGCAGGCCAGAAACTGTTCTTCAAGAAGTTGTTTTGCACAGGGGTGCTCCACAGTGTTTCTTTAATCATCTTTCTTGTTGTTGTTGTTCTGAGTAACAAACTGTTTTCTTTGAGATGAGCCAAATTACATCTGCCTCACCCTCCACGCAGCTTTCAAGGTTATGGTACTTCAGAAGCTATCCAGGGATACTCCTGATATCAATCTTGAAGCCTATTCAAAACAAAGATGGGGAGTCGCAGTTTTCTCTGCCAACATTCCTGCTGGATAACCACACAGCTCTATTATCTGTGGGAGAGTCCTCTCTTCCAGTGTTCCTTTGCAAGGCTGTACTGCCTATTGGGATCTCACAGATAGAGCTGAGAGACACCACAGGAAGCATGTATTGAAAGACCATACGGACTGGAACACTATCACTTATCCCTTTCATGCTGTCTTTCTCTTTACAGGGAAGGTCAGTTACAAAAGGCAGTCTTTGTCACTAAATAATCACAGCTCTGGTGCCCTCCCTAAGGCTTTTTCCAACCTGTGTATATAGGGGACAATGGAAGCACAGTGAACAAAAACGCTGAGCAGCGTGAGCCCTATGGACCTGATGTCTACGCTAACTTCTGATGAGAAGGACATAGTGAGGCTGTTGAGTTTCTGTTTGGATACTCGACAGTAACTTCCCTCTATTAACAATGCTGTGAACAACACTTTTTCAGATTAGCACTGTTGCCTCTGTTTGCCACTCGTAATATTTAGACTTCTTCGTTTACCAATCACTTGTTAGTGTGTAGTTCTTTCAAAGTCTGTATTTGCATGGACAGAACACTTGACATTTGAGAGGAAGGGGGAGGAGGGATGTTGGGCTGGACACATAGCTCTGATTGCTTTGGTCTGCTCTGCTCTTGGTGGATTTTTGAGGGGAAATAGGTGACTTGTTATTTGAGAGAGGGAGGTTCAAGGCAGTGAGGGTGTGAATGGCATTAGCTGGCACTGCCTATAAACACAGCACTCTCACTGGTTTCCAGTATACATTTTCAGCAGAGTTTGAGAGGCTGGAATTTGCAGATGACGTGCTGGATATGTGTAGTGGGGGCGGAGGGCAGAAAGGATCCTTCTTTTTCATGTTCACTTCTGGCTGTCAGTCAAACACAGCAATGAAATCAGCTCCAATTAAGGGGATATGCAAGGAATTTCATGATAACGTCAACACTCCATCCATATAGGGATAAAGAAATTAACACTAATTTCTCTGTATTTTTTTAAACCCTCGGTTACACACCATTGTGGTATCACCAGATAAACAGTTAATCACAAAGGTACATGAAATGGCTGGCGGCTTCTCTACCCTGGGGTGTTTTTGCTTTGTGTGTGTCTTTTTGTTTGGTTAGTTGGGTGTTTGATTGTTTTTTGTGTTTTTCATTTGCTTTCCATGGACACCCTGGTTTCTGTTCCATTTGCCTTCTAATTCCTATAGTGCTGACTAACCTTTCTCCAGGAGACAGACTTCAATTCTCTAGGAGGTTTAGCTTCTCAACCATTAATCCTTTACTGCTGTGAATCCCACTCACTTGGCCTTAGAAAAGAAAAACTGAGAAATCCAATTAGAGAAGAAAGTTCTGGGTGGAGAAGGAAGTCCCACTGCGGACTCACACCGCATCTGACTCTCCATGTGACCTTAAAACACGTCGCAATTAAGAGAAATCACTTGAAATGGTTCTCAAGCTTCTAAATTGTAAAGAGACACTTTAATCCCATGCTTTACTGGGTGATATCTGCGATATTTTCTTAGCTCCAGGAAAGGCACAGTTACAGTGCGACTACAGAATCTGAGCTATTTTTGATTCATTAATCCAGGGAAAAGAGAATTTCCAGGGAGCACTGCTGCCATCCCAACTGCACTGCCCTCTGTCCTGGGTACACAAAACACATCAAACATGTAGCTGTCAGCCTGCTACTCCATTTAATCGATCCTTATGTTCCTTAGTGAGATCTGCAACTTGATGCTGCTCCAGTTTTCTCACAGGGCTGCATTCTGCTCCAGCTGACCCCACAATCTACCAAAATATTTGAAGGTGCTTTTGACCTCCTCAACCCGTATTAAGATTATCTGTGGTGCAGCTGAGGGTCAGATCTGGGATGGTGCATTTCTAACTTCTTGCCCTGCTTGGTATGCTGCTAATCCTTCAGAAAAGGCTGATGATTTCCTCCGAATCTGACACGTTCTCGATCATGATTTCACCATTGAATTATTTAAAACTTTTGGTGCTGAAAACTGAATTTGGAGAACAGATACTCTCCTACTAACAGTCTGGCTAGCACTTTACAAGTAATAAGAGTGAAATAAATTCTAATAGCAATCATCACTTTGGATAGGTAACACCTGGACTCCATAAAGAAGCATGATATCAGTTATTACTGATAAATAGTAATATGCTTAGTAAAGGCTTAATACATATTCTGTTATCAGATCTATTTTGTTCTGCATTAAACTAAAAATTGGGTAAGCAATCCTCTTGGCAATAGATGTAAAACCATATAAACATGGCAATAGTTGTGATGGAAATAACTCCAGCTATGTCAGTTTCAGGTATTTAACTCAGCTCTCCTAAAGCACCCTAAAATCAAATCCAAGCCATTTTAGCATAGGTAGGAAAGGATGAAGGGTAGGAACACCTTGTGCTGTGCCCTGTCCCCTCTCCAATTCCAAGAAAACTGGAACGGTGTCCACTGATGATGAAAATCTGTTTAGACTGAAGAACTTGCTGGAATGTTTAAGGCTCTGTTCCAGTGATGTCCAGCATTGGCTGTTAAAAGTGAACTGCATGACTACATAGCCTGTAAAACTTGTCTCCATTTCCTTTCAGGTTGGGAAGCTGATCCAAGAAGCAGCTGGAAGGAGTAACTTGAAGAGAGTTACACTGGAGCTGGGTGGGAAAAGCCCAAACATCATTTTTGCAGATGCTGACTGTAAGTCAGCACTTCCACATTTTTCTTAAGCGTTTCTGTGGCTTCCTTCTATTTCTTCATCTTAAAGCTTATCTTTTAGCCAAACTGAAGTGGACCAATACAGCTGTAACTAGCTGCACTGTTCAGTATGATAGAAATAACCAGGGTATGTGATGTTTTTATACAGATTTGCAAAGAACAAAAAAGAAAAACAGTGAGAACCAAGCACAGAGATAGAGCATTAATCACAATCATGGTCCCATATTTATCTGCTGTTCTAAACTCTGCAGTAAGGTGGTCTGTGGTAGATTCAAGGCCGTTATACAAAGGGAGGGCTTTGAATTAATGCGAGTAGCTAATCAGTGCAGGATTCCTTTTTAAGCTATTTAAATGTTAGCTATAGATGGAGACTTCCATTTTATATGTTTTCACAATTGAAGAATTGTGTATTGAAATATCCTCATCGCCACTGTCAGCAGGGAGCTAAAGATTTTGGCAACTGGATGATCTGCAGCTGGATTTTTTGGCACCTGAGGAGGTGCAGGACAGCAGTTTAGGACAGGATAAAAACACAGACTGGAAGTTCTGCTGAAATGATCAACAATGAAATAGTTAACAGTGTTGATATTTAGGAGGTATTAGCAGGAGGTACTGAAGTTATCACCCCATTAAGATGAACAAGACCTTACTTTGAGCTGTCCTTTCATGCTTCATGCAGGCCACTGTACTTACTGCATTTTGTAAGAACTTTGCAACTCAAAGAAATAGACAAATATGTAAGATTTGGTCTTCAAGTAGAAAAAGTGCGTAGAATGGTTCTGCATCGCATATATTACAAGAGCTGGTTACAATCCCACATTCATTTTCAGAAATTACCAGTATCTGAAAGGCCAGAGAAAGCTTGACAGCTCTCAGTAGTCGAAGTCTTTCCTACATGAGAATGGTTTCCCAAGCTGGGGCAGCAAAATTGCAGTTACAGTTTAATTGGTAGGCCAAAGAGGCTCCTGTCAGCTGGAGCCAGGTGCACATGTTTGAGCCTTTACCCCAGTTAGCCATGTCTCCAATGTCCCCAACCTACTTACTCAGATTGGATCATCTGAACACTTCCAGCAGAGCATTATATGATGGAGCAGATCTGTGTTCTGTCTTTCCCTGGGGAGGGACAAAATGCTCCTAGCTGCCACACAGCTGTAGTTTATCTGCGACCTGCTGTATCTGCCAAATAAGGTTGAAGACCTGGTAAGAAGTTGCAGCCCACATGGGATTAACAGGGCACAGAGACGAGCAAAGTCTTCCTCGGGACTGTCGGTTCCACAATATATCATCCTGAAGCTCTCTGGCCTTCCCATAATTACAACCACCAGCACTTGACCTGAAACTCAAACTTCAAAGCTCTGATTATTTAAGAACAGCAGACAATTGCTCACCATTGCAAAGGAGCTGTTTGTTCTGTTTGAGGAAAACCGTGTGCCAAGAGTTAGCAGTAAGCATGACAAAGCTGTTGAAAGTTTAGTGCACATTAAAAAAAATTTTTTTAAATCCAGAAAAATTAGAGAAGAATGAATATTTGAGCCCTTCATTGTGCCAGGCTTGGCTATGAGAAAGATGTTTCAGTTAATCAGCTCTGTCCACTATTGTTTTCAGTTTCCATGGAGCTGCCTGGGAAAACTTGAATTTAGTCCAGGGAACACCCAACATAATTTTTTTCCTCCTGCTGAAGGCAGAATAAGACATCTCTGTTGAGATTTACTGAGAGTAAAACATTGTTGCTTTGTTTATTCCACAAAAGGCTATACCTCAAACAGTGTTCTGAAGTGCTACAGATGATAACAGAAGTATTGCAGTGCTCAAAGTCATCGCTTTTCAAGGATAAATTCAGTATCACACGGCCCAAATTCTTCTCTAGTCAGCTGTTAAACCCAGTGGGAGAATTTATCCCTGAATGTGTAAACACGCCCGGATTTTCCTCTCCTGGTTGAATCCCGGATGTGTTGGTTCTACATCCAAAGAAGGTGAAACAGAAATCATGGGTTGATTGTTCCATAATTGACTGATAATTTTAAAACCTCAAGTGGTCACTTGTATAGGCCAAGAAGATCACAGAATCAGATGTTTCTGTCTCGCAGATGTGACACTGTGCACTATACACACAAAATTAGATGTGTCTGTGATGTTTAAGAACAGTGCATGCTATCTTGTTCTTGCAGTGGACTATGCAGTGGAACAGGCTCACCAGGGGGTCTTCTTCAATCAAGGTCAGTGCTGCACTGCAGGCTCACGGATTTATGTGGAAGAATCAATCTATGAAGAGTTTGTTAGAAGAAGTGTAGAACGTGCAAAGAGGAGAGTAGTGGGGAGTCCTTTCGACCCAACTACGGAGCAAGGACCACAGGTAAAGGAACAGTGCTTCAGCTCTACAATCCAGAAGGTGCTTGGAAGCATTTAACTCTTAACAGGACAGAGTTTATTCACTACATATTCCCTTGCAATCCCAGGCTGGAGATTTTTAGTGAAAACTCTCTTCCTAAACATTAGTAAGCTTTCCTCCCAATTCTAACAGCAGGCTCTGGTCTTCAGCTGCCAAGACATGTTTGCAAACTGTAAAGTGCTACCATTTATAAGAGAGAAGTTTGCAAAAGTCTCTGTGCAGGCATGTATTATCAGGAATTATCTACAACAGTGACTGCACTTGTAGACTGCTACAGAGGTGGGAATTATAAACAAAGGATGGTCAGAATTAGACATACATCTGTAGAAAATGTACTGCCACTAATAACACGGTAGGCTTATCCAATTTTCAGAAGTTACTTTGGAACAAAAAAAAAATAATGCCTTGCTTTGTTTGTGACTACAAACCAGATTCCTTAGCAAGAATGTAGGTTAAGCCACATACAGAGACACATCCTGAAGAAGACAGCCCTGCGTTGCAGTCAGCAGCTATCTGCAGATCTTGGGCATCTCAAGCTGGCAGGGAAAATATGCATGAGTCTACTCTCTGGGATATTTCTTGCCTTAAAAACTAATTTGGGTTTGATTGTCAAGTGCAAGTCAAACAGCTTCTTCTCTTTTTCAGATTGATAAAAAACAGTACAACAAGATCCTGGAACTGATTCAAAGTGGCATTACTGAGGGAGCAAAACTTGAATGTGGGGGCAAAGGGCTGGGAAGGAAGGGCTTCTTCATTGAACCTACGGTGTTCTCCAACGTAACAGATGACATGCGGATTGCCAAGGAGGAGGTATTCACACACGAGGGCATGATCATTTTAAAATGTCCTAAACATTATTTTGTTTCCTTTTCTAAGTTAAGACGAAAGCTTTAGACTGAAAGTTACTATTATACAACAACAAAGAGTAAAATCATTTCAGAACTGATGCACAGATCAACTGACAGCATCAGTGTAGATAAAGAAGCTCAATTTTTGTCACTTGCTGTATAGTCTCAGACTTTGATGAGATAAAGGAAGAAATTGCTGTGTTTCACTAGAAAGACTGTTTGGGGAAATTCATGTAGCTTTACAGTCAGCTTTTATCAGTGATAAATGTTGGTGTGAAATTTTGTAGAAAGTAAAACAGGAAAGGACAGACCATTTTAAAAGCAGAACAGAACGGGAATAAAATCCCTTTGACTGAGCAGTTTTTACAAATTAATGATGAATCTTTCTTGCAGATTTTTGGGCCTGTTCAAGAAATACTGAGATTTAAAACCGTGGATGAAGTTATAGAGAGAGCCAACAATTCTGATTTTGGGCTGGTAGCTGCTGTCTTTACAAATGACATAAACAAGGCCCTGACAGTCTCTTCAGCAATGCAGGCTGGGACAGTCTGGTAAGGCAGAAGTTATCACACTCAGGCTCTTGGAGATAAAGAGTTTGACTCATTATCATCATGTTCCCTCAGTTTTGCACCCTTTGTCTGAAAAGTGTTTATCTAGCCCATCCTAGCGGTGAACCGCTACGCAAGATACAGAACAGCTGCTGGGAGATGCTGTCTCTTGGCTCATAGCAGTCAGTGCTATTAAGTGGGAAGTGCCTTGCATTCTGTTGGCATGGTTGTCCCTTAATGCTGCTGACCAGAGCTGCTGAGAACAAAGCAGGACCACAAACGGTCCTTTCTGTGCAGCAGAAGAATCCTGTGAGGTTCCTGCTGAAGGCATAAGGTATCATGTATTTTCTGCAGTAAGGAACCAAGGGGACACCTATTTATCTTGCATCTTTAGGCTCAGGAAATGCTGTTCTTCAAGCTTAATAGCTTGCAATATAATGCAAGAAAAATCAGGAGGAAAAAGGATGAATTCAAATCTAATAGCTTTGTATTACAAACTTGCACTGAAGATTGTCAGCAGATTAACAAACAGTTCCTTAGTGAAGCTGTGTCCAGGTGCTCCCTGCCCTCCTCCAGCCCTCACAAACTAAACCCCGCTCTCTTTATGAGCAGGGAGTCAAACGTTGCTTTTGTGAGTAAGTCTGTCATTTCTTTTCAACAAGATACAAGTTTGTTATTACTAATAGCTGCACAGTATCCTTAGCTTCACCAGATTCAGTGTCTCCAGAGTTTTCCAAATGTGCCTCTGACACTGCAATTGAACTTAATGCCTTTCCTGTTACAGGATAAATTGCTACAATGCCTTAAATGCCCAAAGTCCTTTTGGAGGATTCAAGATGTCTGGCAATGGTAGAGAGATGTAAGTATTACACTATTGTCTTCTGAACTGTTTTCAGTTCTCCAACTTAATAAACATTAGTGAATCTGTCCTTGTTAGTTAAGATCAGAAAATGTTCCCATCTGAGGATCAAGGTATAGTGAAAAACGACTCATAACCACTACCAGTTGCACGTGATTTTTAGCTATTGATTTTTGTGTTTATTGTGACACAGCAACACAAGGAGTCTCTTCTTATTCTGAAAGGTACTGGAAATTTTTTTTGTATTTTTTACAACTGTATCCTGAGTTTTCCAAGTTTTCCTTATCCACATTATCAGTACTTTTCCATAAAGATTCTCCTTACATGGTTCAGTGCACTTGTTTCACAGGGTTGTTGTGCCATTTTTTGCTTCTTTTGCTGTTTTTTCCCTTTACTAGTATCAGTGTGTTGGCATTTAATTAAAAAGTGATCTGTCTTCTTCAAATTTATAAGCAGTGTTAAATTAAATTGGACCTAGAGAAGGATAGACAAATGTGTTTACATCCCTGAAAAAGATTCCTCTTCCATTACAAAGCTTACAAATCTCTTCTTATTCCATTTAGAAATAAGCACCAAATATTGTCTGTGTTCCTAATTTAAAATGTTACCAGTTTCAAGTTCTCATTACAATCACAAAGAAGTTCAGCAATTGCATCAGCCCCAGATGGGTTACTCATACAAAGGGCTCAATTAATTTCTTTGCAGGAGGCATGTACACCAGATATGTCTCACCTAAGATTTCAAAATAGCTTATAGCTAATGGCAAGCTCAGCAGTAAAACTAAAGGTCAAACTCTTTAAAACTTTAGATTTGTTGAAGTATACAGCTCGATCTATAAAATAAGCTCTTATATAGTCTGAAATATTTTCCCTCATTAGGGAGTACTTTGAATAACACATTTGTACTATTCTCCACATTCATGAGTTATGAGGTGATCTCACACTGGCATAAATATGTCAGCTCATCTAACTCTTATCATTGTGAAAATATTCTAAAACTACTAAGCTCAAAAGAGCACATGAGTAACCTGACACCCAAGAGTGACCCCACTGACTTCAGGGAGGTTAACTGTGCAAGCAAAATATTCACATCTTAGCACTGTAGAGTTTTCCAGAAGAGAGTGGGGGGGAAAGCAGACAGCACCCCAGCTCCCATGAAAAAATTTACAGCAGTTGTGCACTTGATCCATCCATAGCTTTGACACTACTAAGCGTGAACAGTAAATATCTGTAATGGCAATCATCTCTCTCACACCAAGATTTCTGAAAGCCTATTGTCAGAAAACCTACAAATACCTTTGGTATTTGGATTTTGTGAGCGAATCCCACACTCCACCCTCTCCGTCACCCCTATAATCATTGCAGGCACTAATAAACCTGAGGTCCCCCCTGCCCGTAAGCACCATGGAAATCTCTGCATTTGAATTAACAGAATTTTATCACACATGGGGAAAAAAATGAACTCAGAAAGTTGAGGTGTGCTTCAGTTTTACACTCTCACAACATGTACCAGAGCATGTGCATAGCAGCAGACAACCTGCATGCACGTACAAAATGCAACTGATTTCTGTTTACTTTCAGGCTACTTAACAATATTTTTCTATTCTCAAAAAGTCCCAGTGAGGGATTTCTTTACATTTACACTCCTTAAAAGCTCCTTATCACTACACGAGTGGTGTAACTCCTCTAAGTAAGTAAGTAAATGACTCTCGTGCCTGTTCAAAATAATCCTCATCTAGGTTTGTGTGGAAGACACCTTCCATTCATGGACTTGGCCTGTACATGCTTTGAGGTGGCGATACTGTTGGCTTTATGCACGTGGCATTCAGCAGACATACCAGAACTGCCCAACCTGACTAGAACACAGTTCTCCATCTCTTAACACATGAACAGCAAAAAATGCAAGTATCCATACTTCAGAGCAGGCAGGTCTAATGCCCAAGAAACCACACCACTGCCACTCTGAACCTGAGCAGAGCTGTCTAAGAGATGAGGCAGGCCAGAGCTGACTACAAGAAAATCCTACACAGCGTTGAGAAACACTCATTAATCATCACTCACACAGAGCAGAACATGTCCCACAGTCACGTGTCAGATGGCTGGGACCCAGAAGGTGGCTAGCTTCTTTCTGACAGTATGTAGCATTGTATATAAGGTGATGTGCCAGGGCAAAACCAGGTTTTCTAGTTAACTAATGGAAATCTGAGCAGGCTGAATGTTCTTTCAGTGCAAATGTTGATTTCTGCTGCTGGACATTGTGTGAGGAGAAAAAGAAACAAGAGGTTTAGGAATCACATTTACCTTTATCCACAGTTGTGAGCAGTTC